>CAMTDV010000001.1:64667639-66152639 GCA_947069175.1 Scalesia atractyloides | reverse complement strand
TCGTGCACTACCCCTTACATACAATGGGTTTCGAAGATAAAAATCCTTTATTGGATTGGCCCATAAATTGACCACCCAGGTAAATTCATGAATTCAAATTGATTATTACTTCTTATTATTAAGCATCTGAATATGAATTGTCTTGTTATGACTCATGAATCAGATCTATTCGTTTTTTGAAAGAACTGTTCAAGGAAAAAGCAATCCCCTCGCCCACTACCGGTTCGTCGAGGTCCTAAAACTCTTTTTTTATTTCAACTTTCAACAAATGACCTAGAGGCCCCTAGACTTCATTATTTTCATATTTCTTGCATAATCAAGACATCTCTCGACCCAAACGACTCCCGGTTGATGTTACATCTCTTGATTTACCGTCCTTTAGTGTTACGCATCAACATCGAACCTTTAACTTTACAACTTAAGTGATTTGACCTGTAAAACCATAAGAACTCGTATTTATGACATTTTAAGCATGTAACAACTTAAAACTCACTAAAGTACATATTATAACACACATTAATGTCCGGGTATTCACATTCTTCATCAGTATGCCACGTGTTGAACGAGAAGAACTAGTTGTGTCATTATGTCAATTGATATAGTCAAGGGACAATTCATGAAACTATATTCTTTGATTGACTAAAAGTGTCAACATGCCAATTTCTGCCAACTTACCACATATCTTGCAATATGCCACCCTTTTGTAGCTCTTGACACCTATCTAACCACTTGTACTGATCCTACAACACCTCTAACACCTTGCATCATCCTCATTCATCTCCTTGCACTATAAATAACCCATCAATTTCACTCAATTCCTTGCTCATTCCTCTTCTCCTCTCTATTACACTCTTGGAAGTTCCTGGTCATCTAGGAACATCCCTTTGAGTTCTAAACTTTCTCTTGGATCACTTGTAAGTGTTCCATCTCTGCTCTTTTTATAGGCTTTTAATAACCAAGAGTCAAGCATTTCCGATAAACACTTTAACTTTCGGTTAAAACCATTATGGTCTAGCCATTGTTCAAGATGAACACAGCTAAGTGATCGTAATTAGGAATGTATTAATCCCTTAAAAGGGCACCTCCTAAGAATCACGTCTACTATGTCAATTGACGGGTCAAAACTAATGTTTTAAAAAGTCAAACGGGTCATATTGTATAAATGTTATAATCTGAGTTTATATATGTTATAAATGTGTTTCGACATTTAAACAAGTTGGTAATAATTATTAAACATGTGGGAACATGTTCGGCTCGTCAATTCCAGTCCTAGGGTCGGTTAGCAACCGAAAGTCACAAAGTTTGACTTCTGCTTTAACTTCCGATTCTGACCCGATTTAGATTAGGTTACTACTGATTTATGGTTGCATTATGATCATAATATAATATAGCATAACAGTCTCAGGTTATATTAAATATTCATAATTATAATATGAGTTTATGCACAAGTTCCGCTAATATGTCAAACTTTGACTAAAATGCCCTTTTTACATAAGATAAGGTTTTAATCAACAACGGATTTGAAAATGAATTACCTACTGATATGTTAATATAATTAACATATTACGATGTTATTATTCTTATCATAAGCTGAGTTTTATTATAATATTGTAAATTATGCTTTTAAAAGGACCAAAATGCCCTTTCAGTGCATAGTTTGGTACTAAACTACAAACCACACTTATGTATGACATTTTACTAATAATATATCACACAGTATTTTTCCAGAACGTTTGTGATCATAACTTCAGAATGTACGCAAGTTCCTTTTTACATCATATAATGAACAAAACGCCTTATGAGGCATAGTTTCGTTTTAAAACCTTAATGGACATATAAGTTGATATCCTACTAATATTGCAACTTATTTACCTACTAATATTAAAGTGTAATAGAATATAGAACTTGACTCACCCGGTTACCCGATATCGCTTATATGAGTACGTTTAAGTTTATGTAACTAGTTTACAAAAATTAACCAAAACAGGCTTAACCTTATCATTTTAATCTAAAATTTTCAGAATTTTAATTGTTTACCCATGTCGTACAAGTCTTAGTACTTGTTGGGTTTAAACTACATTCTATCCTGTCATTGCTTAATCTAGCATATCGTACTGTTTTTATCCTTTAAGCTAGCCAGTCTGAGTCTATGACTTAAATAACATCGTTAGCATTCTAATTGGTTAGTTTATGCCATCCTTCCTTACTAGAAGCCTTCCAGTAAATGCTATCTACACTTATCTATTGATTAAACGGCTGAGTTAATATAAACTTTGCATTTAAAGTCAAGTACTAGCTCAGGTAAATGCTTTTAACTTATTTTCCCTATACGGGCTAGGGATACGGTAAATTATTACCGCTTGGTCGGAAATGGGATAAATCGAATGTCGGATTGTAGCTAGTAAATCCGTATATTCCGTTTTGATCAGTTTTGTTTAATAACTTAAACATTGGGGGTTAAAGACCGTGTCCTGGTTATCCTCGGCTCATTTAAGTTACTAATGGCCACGACCAAAGCACGAGGTGTAGGCATACACCTGAAAAATACGAATGCTAAAATATATTTTATCCACAAGTTGGGGATAACCCCTTCATGGGTTCATAAGTAGTGTGTCAGTTAATCATGTCTCAGTTTCTATACTGGCCCCATAAAAAGATTTTCATGTGCCTTGTGCACTTAAATCAATTATTCAGATGTTTTCAAAACGAGTCAGTTAATTGTATTTACCAGTGAAAGCTGACGTATTTTCAAAAGACTAAGTTGCAGGTATAATACGAAATAGGTTGGAAGCTACTTGGTAGTGATATAAGATAATCCTGCAAGTCCTTAGATCTGCCTAAAGTTTGTTGTACATCTTTGTATATTTTACGATCCGCCTGTGGATCTTTAGTTACAAACCGTCTGTATATTATTTTCGAACTTTGGACATTTTTGGTTTGTAATAGTATTTTAAACTCTGTGACTTCCGTTGTGCTACGTTAATTGACTATGGTGACATCAACTTACGTCACGATACTCCCCACCTGGGCCCATCGATACTTGGTTGGAAATTCGGGGTGTGACAGGTTGGTATCAGAGCCAACGTTTAAGAGAATTAAATACTTGTCCTTTGTGTTTAATCTCAAACTTACACAATAGCACATTCCATAGACTTCCAAGTCTAGGCGATGACCTAGGATTACTCATTTCATTATTAAGTTATTATTATTGTTTTTGACTTGATTATTAACAGAAAAATGCCGCCAAGATTCAGAGGACAAAGTGGAAAAGGAAAAGGTCCAATGAGGGGAGGATCATCAGGGCGCATCCCTTCACAACCGCACTACTCAAGATCTTATCAAGATTCGGGAGATTCATCTCCTTGGCAACCAGCAAGACATTCTATCTCTCATAAAGATTCGCCCCCACACTCCCAAAATTCTTATCATTCACACCACTCCCATCATTCACACCACTCTTACCAGTCCCATCATTCCCATTCACATTCATACCATGAATAATTTAACCCAAACCATTATTTTAACTCACCTCCAGCAAATCAAAATCAGTTGGATCAACCAAACCCTATGGACGAGGACTCTGATCCGGAGATGCCATCGTCGGGGTCACACGGACACCCCAGTAAAATTTCTAATTGCTCTAACTCTTATGCAGGGTCACCTTACCAAGGTCCTAAAAATGGGACCAGTATTGAAGTCAATTTACTTTTGTTAACACTCCTTTATACCACTATCCAACACCGCCTATGCCACCTTCACAGGAAGACATCCAAATGGAAACGGTGGAGCAACCTCAGCCACCACCAGAGCCACCAAGGACGAAACATGGTGTACGTATATCTATGCGTGTGGGACAACGGTCAGGTTCGCTACCACCATTACCCAAAACCTACCCTACCATTCCTGAGGACCCACAAATGGGTGGACCCTCAAACACTTCACCTGTGGTGGAACCAGCACCACCACCTGTGGTTCGACCACCACCGTCGGGTTTTAATAACCCTATCCCTACATATCCAGATACATCTGGATATAATCCTTTTAATCCATCCACACCGATGGACTTAAACTATCAGTCGCTATCACATGACCCATACATGCAAGTGGTCATGCATAATGCACTTTACCGTCTCCCTTCACACCTGCTTATCCAGCTACTAGATACCCAAGTTATGGGTACCAGTATCCTATTGTGACTCAACCACAACCTCAACCTCTGCCACCTCTTAAAGCCATTAATGAGGCCTTAGAGTGGATTAAAGAAATGCAACAACAGGCTGAGAAGATAGAGAAGAAGACAAATAAGTTCTTCAAGAAACTTTCCATGTTAGTCAAGGGAAAGAAGGACGAGTGAAGATTCTTCTATTTTTATGATTTGTAATTCGTTTTTAGTCCTTACGTGGACATGTTATTTCTTTTAGTCCCCGCGAGGACAATTAGTTTAATTTATTTCGAGTTTTGTTTAAGACACGTATTGTAATTTTTCTATTCTTATTAAATGAAATATTTGGAATCATATATATATGTATATATATATATGTGTGTGTGTGTGTGTAATCGTTACATCCTCTTCAAGCGATCGTCTTGATTTTAACTCAAATTTATGATCGCTATATAATTCCAAAAGATCTTCTTAATGGTTTTGATTAGCCAAATGGCAAAGTCCATATTAATTGGCAAATTGTAAAAGATAGTTAAGGACGAATACCCATTCTATCATGATAGTTAAGGAAGATTATCCCTTCTATCTAGAGGTGGTGAACTGATTCAAGCCTCCAAGTCATTAAGGTGAAACGCGACCATGACTTTTATTAATCAAACATTAAGATAATTCTGTGTTAACATTCAAGAAATGTTAATACTCCTGGCAGTGTGACTTGAGGAACCACACTAGCTGTCTAGGTGAAGGACTACGTCCCAACCTTATAGCCTATGTGATCAAATTTGATCCCGACTAATATCATCAATGTGATGATAATAATTAACATCCATTAGTGATGAAGTGACCACGGGCTATGATTTAACATCCATTAGTGATGAAGTGCCCACGGGCTATGATTTAACATCCATTAGTGATGATTTGCCTATGAGCAATACTATATTCTCAATTAAGACAATGACAGTTGTAACCTTATGGTTCCCTGTCCAAGGTGGTGAGTTATGATTAAGCCTCATAGTCTATATGATCAACGAGATCATGACTAATATCATCAGCATGATGATTATCTATCTTGACATCGTAGGTAATGTTAATTGATTTGCCTACAGGCCATATTATATTGTCAAATCTGACAATGACAGCTGTGACTATATGATCCACACTCCAATAATAGATGGACTACGTCCAAATTTAGAAAGCCTTTTGATGGTCCCTTTGAGACCTAGGCCAATTATACCTAAAATATCTCAAAGAGTATTCATTTAAAATGTTAAGCCTGACAGTTATAATTCTATGCACATTGGTTCAAATAGGCAATGGATTTATATATCCAAACTTTATAGCCTATATTGGTTATCTATATGACATGGCTAATGTATGTTTAATTTAGTGTTTAAATACCAAAACTTCACAGATGGCTAATTCAGATGAGGCACAAAGTAGTCGCCATGATAATAATACTGACAATGCTGAAAACATAGCCATCAATGTTGATAATTTCCAAGCTCGCATTGATGCAGCTATTGGAAAGGCCATGGAAAAGGCAATGGAAAAATTTAAGGAATCAAACGCTACTCGCTCCAAACCTTTATCTATTCCACCATCTTCAGCTCAAAAGGAGAGCTTTGTTCACTCATCAAATGTGAATAGTGAACCAACGAAACTAGAGTTTCATGATAGGTCCGTTCTTACAAGGACATATGTACCTATAAGTACTTCGTCTCCTCCAAGCCCCGAGACTTTAACGGAGAAAAGGGAGCTATAGAAGCCTTGAGATGGTTAGACGAAATGGAAACTATTGTAGATATCAGTGGTTGTGCTAATAAGGATGCGGTGAAGTTTGTATCCCAATCCTTTAAGGGCGATGCCTTAATATGTGGAAGGCTATGGTCCAATCAATAGGAAAGGTACACCTGTATCACTTGGGATGACCCAAGTTTGCGGACCTTATCAAGGAAACTTACTACCCACCTCATGAGGTGGAGAAGATAGAGTCAAATTTTCAGACTCTTCCAATGAAGAATCTGGATTGCCGAAAGTATGTTACCGACTTTAATTTCTTTTCCAGATTGGTATCTTATCTGATTTCTCCTGAACCCAAGTTCATTGCACTTTTCATAAATGGGTTAGCACCTGAGATTAAAGGCATGGTGAAGGCTGCTCAGCCTACTACTTTTAGGTCTGCTATTGACCTATCTCTCTCTCTCACCTTAGAATTGGTGAGACAAAAGTCAGTCAAAACTGAGAATGATGGGAAGATGAAAAGAGAGGATGATTACTCCCAGAGATCAAGAAAGAAGAATAAGGGGATATTTGGATTCAGAAAGAATCAAGATAGGTCGGGCGAGAAGCTGACATGCAAAACTTGCAACCGCAGGCACTGGGGACATTGCAATTCTGATCCACAGGCTAAACTCTGTGGTATCTGCAAGAAAAGGGGCATAAGACCCTAGAATGCAAGGATCTTAAGGATGCCGTCTGCTACTACTGTAATGAAAAAGGGCATATCAAGACTAATTTTAAGTCACGATAAACCGGATCTAACAACGATATCACACGATCACCAAGGATGGGCGGAATCCAAACTTGATGATCTTCAAGAAAACCAAAATGATGAAGAACAATATGAATCAACTTTAACACCATGCACACGATTCTATTACTTGAAAAAGCAAAATCGTCTGGTACAAGATGGAAGCTCTCTAGAGTAATCCCAAAAGTCTAACCCTGGAAATGATATAAGCTTAGCTTATATACCTAGGGTAAGGGCATACCCCTATGGGCTTGCCTGGCCCACATGGCCTATGGCACGCACAAATAACCTATAAAGGTCCAAACCTAATACAAACTAACCTAGTTTATCCTAGTTAACTACCATAGACCGTTGCGTATATTTGATGCGTTAGCCACACACTTCTAGGACCTAACAATCTCCCCCTAGATTGATGCATCAAATTGTCTTCATAGCATTAATTCAGCAACGACTTCAACAGAATCTATGGTTATCACTATGCTGTAAGTGTTGTGGAAGTCAGTCACACACTTTTTGGACCTCACACTTCAACGAACTCTCAGCACTTGGTCTCTTTCTTCAGCTCTTGTGGTTAGCTTCATATCAGGATCTTGATCAGCTTTGCTTGAAACATCTTTGTCGAAAACAATGCGAGAGGAGGAATCTGAACAACTCTTTTCTTCTTCTTCAATCTTTCTCTCTAAAGCAAACAGGCTCACAGGTACTTCTCCATATGTACTATCACTGTCAGACGATGACTGGTATCTGGTTCGTCTGACTATGGTACACTTCGCTGTTGTGATGCTTCATACTTTGTCTACAAGTAACAATATCTCAATTTCAGCAACCCCTGTTTCTTAATCTAAATCAAGATCTGTAAAATTCTCGGAAATTTATAAGTAAACATTCTTATGCAACAGGGAGAGTACCGCATGAACACTTGGTACATCCAAGTACTTATACTCGGATCAGAATTCCAATTTGTTTCATCTTTAGATGATTAGTCAAATCTTCACGAACGGTTAATAATTTTTAATAAAACAAATAAAGCACTCTATTTTTGGATTTTTGAATTTTCTATTTTTAATTTCAGAATATAAGAATATAAATAGAAACACAAATAAACAAACTTACTCAGTAGATACAAATATACAATGCAATGGGATCAAAATCGTTTTCAGGCGGACCAAGAAACACTTTTCAGTGCGAACTTATTCAGACTGGTCTAAGTGATTGCCAATATGTTTGTCCACTTAAATTTTAACGCTCAACTTTCATTTTTCAACTTCGTGATATGCTTAAGGTAGTATTATACTATAATACACGTGCTTCCCATACCATGACATACCCCCGCGATCACGGTAAGCGCAACAATTCATCGTTGCAGGTGAGTATACCGAGATCATCCTTTATCTTTTACAACGTCAGACTATTGGTGAATAGATCAATACTTTTGTACAATAGAGTGACCGATAATATCTGACGAGGGTTAGACAAATACCTTATTTGGTATGTTTGACTTTTCAAGCACATGGAATTTTCTCGTGATGAGATTTCCTTTCTTTTAAGGGTTTGGCCCTTCTATTTTGGCTCTTTTAAGGATATCCTGACTGTGCCAAGGTCTGCATATAATCTGGATGCAACACAAGGGCAGCCTTGATATCCCAAATGACTCGTCAGCATAAATACCAGAAACTTCAGACGTTGGCTATCTATCAACACAGGATTTAAGACTGTGAAATCGTACGCCGATGGTATGTTGCCCACAAGATACATAGTTTGTTATGTTTATATCACTTAGTATCTTTTAATAACTTTAAGCGATAAGCCTACCGACATATCACATTAGATCCTAGTCTTTTCAGCTACGACACCTTACATGTGTCAGTCATGCCCTTTATGATGAATATTCATTTCATTTCCCATTTGATCCAAAAAGACCTTTTGGATTTTTTAGTTTTTTAATGTTTTTGTATTTTTCTGTTTTTTCAAATGTTTTTGTATTTTTCTGATTTTCTCCCCATCAAACAATGCATATATACATATATCGCCCTCTTCCCCCTAATTGAACTTTTTGCAACAGTGAGATGTTATCCGATATATCCCTGGAACAACCACTATCAACATTCCAGAGATTGTCAATAGCTCCTCCATGGTTGTTCCTGAAAAAAATAAGAAGATTAGTAAGACAGTGGGACCCAGGCCATCGTGGTCCTGGGTTTCCCTGAAGCATCAAAATAAGACACTTCTTTTAGACACAAGCCCCTTTTGTTTCGAGGATTGGTGATGTCGTTGCCGCTTTGGATTTGGGTTTCCAAATCTGTTTCATTTTAACAAACGCGGTTGTTGCCTTTGATTGAGCAACTTTGGTTGTTTCAGGTTTAGTCATTTTAGAAACAGATTTTTGTTTCTGAACAGCGTTGCATTTGTTTTTGGCAACATTCCAATCCCCATCATATGGTTTAACCTTGGGATTCACATTCTTCATTGCCTTAGGTGATGATACCTTCATCGGCTTCGAGTGATTGTTATCCTTAGGTGTAACCTTCTGATTTTGAACATGATACGAAACATGGGGACTATGGTGCGGTTTTGAGCAATGTGACCGGGAATGCAGCAATTGAAGCACGTATGTCTCTTCACATATAAAGCATTTTGATCAACTTGAGTTGCTCTTGCAGGCCCTGAAGGATGAACTGATCCCTTCTGTGCTTGATTTCCTTGCACGTTTCTCGCAGACGAAGATGAATTTGGATGTTTGTACTTGTCGTTTGCAAGGGCCTTCTTCTGTTGTGGAGATTTCTTTTGATTTTTCTTGTTTTGTTTAGACTGCAAGCCTTCTTCAGAAATCTCCCCAACCTTTTCAAAATCTTTGCTAGCACGGTCAAAAGCATATTTTTCACATTTGCCATTAAAGACCGGCTTAACAAAAATTTTTTTTTTCACAACACTAGCCTTTTCAGGGCTATTGCTGCCCACTGATGATTTTGGAGAGCGTGATTGTCCTTGACGTTTGGACTTCTGCTTTCTTCGTCTCCGATTTGCTCGTTTCCGCTCTTTAGCTTGCTCAGAACCTTTCCATTAGAAGTAGAAGGTTCAGATTGTTCACTTTGCGCATTTGGAACCGTGTTCACGTCAACTCTATCTTCATCAGCTTTGATAAAGTCGGAGAGTCCTGGTTTAGTAGATGAAGGACGAGACACTCCAGCTGAATCATTAGAAGAGTCAACAGCACCAGATGGTTCCCGTGTGTCTGGCGTATAATCACTGTGTTTGCCATACACCATATGCTGTGCTTTCTCAATATCTT
The DNA here is from genome assembly GCA_947069175.1 of Scalesia atractyloides. Lineage (NCBI taxonomy): Eukaryota > Viridiplantae > Streptophyta > Magnoliopsida > Asterales > Asteraceae > Scalesia > Scalesia atractyloides. Next base: position 66,142,658 of record CAMTDV010000001.1, on the reverse strand, counting down.
CGTCGTTTCAGGCATTGTTGTGTAGTTGTGATTATACGGTGGGGCAACCTGATTGAATCCCAAACCCTTCCCTTTGTTCCCCTTATATGCCAACTGCACATTGCAAACGTCTTGAACGAGCTTGCTGGATGTATCAAACATCTTTAGATTAACTTTGTTTTGTTGATATTTTCCAGTAAGAAGTCCTAACTCTTACCAAGTCACATTCCATAGTTTTTGAATCTAATCTGGTTTGTCATCATGGACCAACATTTCTGTTGATTTACGTCCAGGTGGAGTTGAGCTATGTCTTTCTTTTGTGCTTCAACCTTCTTTGTGAGTAACTTGTTACTTTCTCGAAGGCTGATGCATTGAGCCATTGCATTGTTGTAATCATCAGCCATTTTGGAATTAAGTGCCCTGAGTTGAGCAACCAAATTCCTGCAAGGTTTAGTGCACAAAAGGTAGTTGACTGTGTCAATGTGCGAGCTTGGTTTGTCAGCGTGAGTTTGGGCTTGAGGTAGAGTTTGGGGTGTTGTGCTGCTGATTGCTGCTTGCTGGGCTTGAGGTTTCTGTTCAGACACTTCTTTGGGATAAGACTCTGTTGATTTAGTTTATAGACCTTGGAGATCTAGGTTTGATTGTAAATGATCCCACAACCAAGATACAAAGGAGTCTTTGTCATCACCCAAAACTATTCATCTCATTTCTTACTTCGTCTTTTGCCTCCCACGTTCAAGCAAACACATCACATAATTAGCAACCTGATCAACGTTGTAGTTTCCAATAAACTCATTCAGCTTTTCATTCACTTGATCTAGCAAGTTTGGGTTTTGATTTTGTGCTGGGCTGAACACTATGTTCGAGTGCTTGGTCTGGGCTGTAAACATCTTCAGATAATCGAAACCGTATCGGTAAACACGATATTAAAAAGTCTGAAAACTGTTTTTACCAAAATGTACCGTTAGACTCGTCTCAAAACATGCATGTCTTTCCACCCCCGAAAACATTTATAAAAATGTAAAACGGTAAAAAGTGCGGGTTATGAACTCACCTGGATAATCCAGTGCAAAGCTAGCTTAATGTGATTTCCGTAGTGTTGTCTCCACAAATTGACTTGTTCGCATGCAATCTAAGGTATTCCTAAAATGGAATAACTTGTAAGTTTCTAGATATAACGTAGCTAAAGTATGTGATACCGAGCTCTACCGAATCGTTACTCATACGATTCTATGAATGTGTTATTGACTTAACTCGGTTAACCAACCTATGGTTTTCTTAGAATTGTCTTAGATTTCGAACGACTTGAAATATATTTATATATAAACAATACTATATTTTATGAAATAGTATTAGCCGATATGTAGGTTGTCGGATAATAGTACGACTCTCGTAGTTTTCGAAGATGTGTTGTATATATATACTTGTCTATATATACGTATAAGTAATACATTGCGCATTCGCGCAATAGACGGGCGGCATCGTGTCGCACTTCGTTTAGGCGTTTGATTCAATATAACAAGCAGCATTTGAAGTTCCCGAATCGTCGACGTTTGAAATAAATATAACTATATTTATTTATAAAAGTATTCAACGTCTCGCCGTTCGTATACAGATATATATATATATATATATATATATTCGTGTTATATGATTTCCGAATTCGTTCGTTTGAAATAATACGCGCCTTGTATTTGTCTTGTAAAAGCGTTTCGGAAATTTTGGCATTTCGAATTAAATATAAACAATATACTTATTCTTATATCATCGTTCGAATAATTTATCGATGCTTGAACTTTAGTTTCTGAGTTTCGACATTGAAGTTATATAAATAATTATATTCGCTTTGAAATTGATTGTTAAAACTTGTTGTCTCGTAGTCGCGCGTGTTGAAAAGTTATCGAATCGATTTGTAGGCGTCGTTAAAATAAATATATATGTTAATGTCTATCTTATAACAATCGTTTGAAATCGGACGTTAAATCTTTGAAATATGTCGCGTTTTTGTATTGCGTATTTTACGAAAATCGGACAGAGTTTCCTCTGTTTTTGGATGATCCCGACAATATTATTTGTCGATTTATTTATCAAAACACAACCTACAATGTACACATTCAAACAATATATATATTTTTTTGTCGCTTTCAAATATTAAGTTTACGCCGATTTATAATTTCCATTCATTTATATATCTATTGTCGGTTTGATTTTTAACTAACGATTTTTACGCGAATTATGTACATCGGCTTGATTATTCACTTTTAATTGTGGCGATAATTAATCGTTTACTGGTCGGGTCGAGCTCAGTTTTGCGATAATTAAACATTAATAATTATAAACTAATATAATTAAGTTTCGCGTCGTAATTAATTTTTATCGAGTCGTGGGTTGACCCGTTGACCGGGTTTGACCAGGTTTGATCTTTTAAACAAGCAGTTAGACCAGGTTTGATCTTTTTACCGAACCATACGGAACACCAAACCTGAAACAAGCAGTTAGATCTTTTAAACAGCACCGAAAGTAAACTCAAATCGAATAAAAAACTGTAATACCGAAACCGAACCGGAAACCCGTTGACCGTTGTTTTGACTGGGTTGACCCGAACCGAAAACTGAACCGAGTGTCCCGAGACCTTACCGAACCCAATCGAGACCCGAGATAACCCGAAACAATCACTACTGCCGTGGCATCGGCTGGCTCATAGCCGCCTGCCAGAACCCCACTCGCCGCCGTCACGGTGTTACTAACAATGCTGCTGTCGTTCGAGTCGAAGCCGCTAACACCCAACCCGAAACCTGAACTCAAAACAAACCGGAGCTGAACATACCCTAACCAGATCTGACCGAAACGAGTTGAACCGTCACCACCGTTAGCCGCCGCTGACACCGGCCGTTGCCACCACCGCAGATGCAGCTGCCGTCTATCCATCTCGTCTCTCTCTCTTCCCGTCCCTCTCTCTATTCACCGGTTTCTCTCTCTCTCTCTCATCTGTTGTCTCTCTGTCACTGTATGATATATATGCGGTTATGTGGCGAATAACGAGACAAGAAGGATGTAGGGGTGTCCTGTGTTATGTCGGCCGGAGAAGATGACCGGCGATGCCGCCGGTCGCGGCCGGATTCCGGCGACCGGGAAAGAGAAGACGAGAGCAGGGGGAATATGTGGTGTGCTAGGCATTGAGTGAAGGAGAAATGTGGGAAATTAGGTTTAGTTTTTATTTATATACTTAGGGTTTCTAAAATGGGTCGGGCCCAAGGCCCCTTAGCGTGTTCAAAGCCAAAACCTTTTTCCACAGCCCACTTTTAAAAACCCGCAAGTCGTATAATGTTTATTTGGATCCTACACGTGTGAAATTCAAGTCGTGAGTCGGTTACGATGCATAATTCCGTCGGTTGCGTTAGAATTGCGTATCCCGCTACGGTTACCGTTTATAGTCCGTTTTTTGATCCGAGTGTTGTTATTTATCAAAATTTATTCGTCTAGACTCGAAAACGTTTTAAATTATATCGGGGGTCGGGTTTTAACGCATAATCCGTTCGTCGCGTTAAAGATTCGCGTAATTGCCCTGTTTGTCGTTTCTGATCCGTTTTTTGTTCTGGTTTCTCCGTGAGCGTGAAAATTTGAAAACGAAGCCTAATATTTAATAACATATTAATATTTAGACGTATATCTAGTCCGGCTTCCGTTTCATTGTCGATGCGCTCCGGTTTTCCGCGTAACTTCCGCGTTGTGCTTTGCGACGTTCAATGATCCAAATTTATCGTGTAATTATATTTGTATGATAAATAAAAGTTTAGTGTTTGTGTTTTCAGATGTTGTCAGATTTGTTCGGCATCAATTCGCTTAACGTTTAACAATTGCAATGGGATCAAAATCGTTTTCAGGCGGACCAAGAAACACTTTTTAGTGCGAACTTATTCAGATTGGTCTAAGTGATTGCCAATATGTTTGTCCACTTAAATTTTAACGCTCAACTTTCATTTTTCAACTTCGTGATATGCTTAAGGTAGTATTATACTATAATACACGTGCTTCCCATACTATGACATACCCCCGCGATCACGGTAAGCACAACAATTCATCGTTGCAGGTGAGTATACCAGGATCATCCTTTATCTTTTACAATGTCAGACTATTGGTGAATAGGTTAGTACTTTAAGGGCGATGCCCTAATATGGTGGAAGGCTATGGTCCAGTCAATAGGAAAGGTACACCTGTATAACTCGGGATGACCCAAGTTTGCAGACCATATCAAGGAAACTTACTACCCACCTCATGAGGTGGAGAAGATAGAGTCAAATTTTCAGACTCTTCCATTGAAGAATCTGGATTGCCGGAAGTATGTTACCGACTTTAATTTCTTTTCCAGATTGGTATCTTATCTGATTTCTCCTGAACCCAAGTTCATTGCACGTTTCATAAATGGGTTAGCACCTGAGATTAAAGGCATGGTGAAGGCTGCTCAGCCTACTACTTTTAGGTCTGCTATTGACCTATCTCTCTCTCTCACCTTAAAATTGATGAGACAAAAGTCAGTCAAAACTGAGAATGACGGGAAGATGAAAAGAGAGGATGATTACTCCCAGAGATCAAGAAAGAAGAATAAGGGGATATTTGGGTTCAGAAAGAATCAAGATAGGTCGGGCGAGAAGCTGACATGCAAAACTTGCAACCGCAGGCAATGTGGACATTGCAATTCTGACCCACAGGCTAAACTCTGTGGTATCTGCAAGAAAAGGGGCATAAGACCCTAGAATGCAAGGATCTTAAGGATGCCGTCTGCTACTACTGTAATGAAAAAGGGAATATCAAGACTAATTTTAAGTCACGATAAACCGGATCTAACAACGATATCACACGATCACCAAGGATGGGCGGAATCCAAACTTGATGATCTTCAAGAAAACCAAAATGATGAAGAACAATATGAATCAACTTTAACACCATGCACACGATTCTATTACTTGAAAAAGCAAAATCATCTGGTACAAGATGGAAGCTCTCTAGAGTAATCCCAAAAGTCTAACCCTAGAAATGATATAAGCTTAGCTTATATACCTAGGGTAAGGGCATACCCCTATGGGCTTGCCTGGCCCACATGGCCTATGGCACGCACAAATAACCTATAAAGGTCCAAACCTAATACAAACTAACCTAGTTAATCCTAGTTAACTACCATAGACCGTTGCGTATATTTGATGCGTTAGGCTCACACTTCTAGGACCTAACAATCTCCCCCAAGATTGATGCATCAAATTGTCTTCATAGCATTAATTCAGCAACGTCTTCAACAGAATCTATGGTTATCACTATGCTATAAGTGTTGTGGAAGTCAGTCTCACACTTTTTGGACCTCACACTTCAAGAAACTCTCAGCACTTGGTCTCTTTCTTCAGCTCTTGTGGTTAGCTTCATATCAGGATCTTGATCAGCTTTGCTTGAAACATTTTTGTCGAAAACAATGCGAGAGGAGGAATCTGAACAACTCTTTTCTTCTTCTTCAATCTTTCTCTCTAAAGCAAACAGGCTCACAGGTACTTCTCCATATGTACTATCACTGTCAGACGATGACTGGTATCTGGTTCGTCTGACTATGGTACACTTCGCTGTTGTGATGCTTCATACTTTGTCTACAAGTAACAATATCTCAATTTCAGCAACCCCTGTTTCTTAATCTAAATCAAGATCTGTAAAATTCTCGGAAATTTATAAGTAAACATTCTTATGCAACAGGGAGAGTACCGCATGAACACTTGGTACATCCAAGTACTTATACTCGGATCAGAATTCCAATTTGTTTCATCTTTAGATGATTAGTCAAATCTTCACGAATGGTTAATAATTTTTAATAAAACAAATAAAGCACTCTATTTTTGGATTTTTGAATTTTCTATTTTTAATTTCAGAATATAAGAATATAAATAGAAACACAAATAAACAAACTTACTCAGTAGATACAAATATACAATGCAATGGGATCAAAATCGTTTTCAGGCGGACCAAGAAACACTTTTCAGTGCGAACTTATTCAGACTGGTCTAAGTGATTGCCAATATGTTTGTCCACTTAAATTTTAACGCTCAACTTTCATTTTTCAACTTCGTGATATGCTTAAGGTAGTATTATACTATAATACACGTGCTTCCCATACCATGACATACCCCCGCGATCACGGTAAGCGCAACAATTCATCGTTGCAGGTGAGTATACCGAGATCATCCTTTATCTTTTACAACGTCAGACTATTGGTGAATAGATCAATACTTTTGTACAATAGAGTGACCGATAATATCTGACGAGGGTTAGACAAATACCTTATTTGGTATGTTTGACTTTTCAAGCACATGGAATTTTCTCGTGATGAGATTTCCTTTCTTTTAAGGGTTTGGCCCTTCTATTTTGGCTCTTTTAAGGATATCCTGATTGTGCCAAGGTCTGCATATAATCTGGATGCAACACAAGGGCAGCGTTGATATCCCGAATGACTCGTCAGCATAAATACCAGAAACTTCAGACGTTGGCTATCTATCAACGCAGGATTTAAGACTATGAAATCGTACGCCGATGGTATGTTACCCACAAGATACATAGTTTGTTATGTTTATATCACATAGTATCTTTTAATAACTTTGAGCGATAAGCCTACCGACATATCACATTAGATCCTAGTCTTTTCAGCTACGACACCTTACATGTGTCAGTCATGCCCTTTATGACGAATATTCATTTCATTTCCCATTTGATCCAAAAAGACCTTTTGGATTTTTTAGTTTTTTTAATGTTTTTGTATTTTCTGTTTTTTCAAATGTTTTTGTATTTTTCTGATTTTCTCCCCATCAAACAATGCATATATACATATATCGCCCTCTTCCCCCCTAAATTGTGCATCATACTTTATGCACAAATTTACCTAATAAAGAAAACGTATGTACAAAGTTTTAGAATAAAGAAAAAGGGAAATATTTTTGTAGTTTTTGCTTAACCATTCCGTCATTAGATTAAAGACACATCAATTTCAAAATTAAAGTATGAAATTTAAATTTGTACCTTTTCGCTGATCTTTTCTTACCTCATCTCCTCCAAAGGAAACGTCGCACTCGTAATAAAAAATTGAACTTTTTGCAACAGTGAGATGTTATCCGATATATCCCTGGAACAACCACTATCAACATTCCAGAGATTGTCAATAGCTCCTCCATGGTTGTTCCTGAAAAAAATAAGAAGATTAGTAAGACAGTGGGACCCAGGCCATCATGGTCCTGGGTTTCCCTGAAGCATCAAAATAAGACACTTCTTTTAGACACAAGCTCCCTTTTGTTTCGAGGATTGGTGATGTCGTTGCCGCTTTGGATTTGGGTTTCCAAATCAGTTTCATTTTAACAAACGCGGTTGTTGCCTTTGATTGAGCAACTTTGGTTGTTTCAGGTTTAGTCATTTTATAAACAGATTTTTGTTTCTGAACAGCCTTGCATTTGTTTTTGGCAACATTCCAATCCCCATCATATGGTTTAACCTTGGGATTCACATTCTTCATTGCCTTAGGTGATGATACCTTCATCGGCTTCGAGTGATTGTTATCCTTAGGTGTAACCTTCTGATTTTGAACATGATACGAAACATGGGGACTATGGTGCGGTTTTGAGCAATGTGACCGGGAATGCAGCAATTGAAGCACGTATGTCTCTTCATATATAAAGCATTTTGATCAACTTGAGTTGCTCTTGCAGGCCCTGAAGGATGAACTGATTCCTTTTGTGCTTGATTTCCTTGCACGTTTTTCGCAGACGAAGATGAATTTGGATGTTTGTACTTGTCGTTTGCAAGGGCCTTCTTCTGTTGTGGAGATTTCTTTTGATTTTTCTTGTTTTGTTTAGACTGCAAGCCTTCTTCAGAAATCTCCCCAACCTTTTCAAAATCTTTGCTAGCACGGTCAAAAGCATATTTTTCACATTTGCCATTAAAGACCGGCTTAACAAATTTTTTTTTTCACAACACTAGCCTTTTCAGGGCTATTGCTGCCCACTGATGATTTTGGAGAGCGTGATTGTCCTTGACGTTTGGACTTCTGCTTTCTTCGTCTCCGATTTGCTCGTTTCCGCTCTTTAGCTTGCTCTGAACCTTTTCATTAGAAGTAGAAGGTTCAGATTGTTCACTTTGCGCATTTGGAACCGTGTTCACGTCAACTCTATCTTCATCAGCTTTGATAAAGTCAGAGAGTCCTGGTTTAGTAGATGAAGGACGAGACACTCCAGCTGAATCATTAGAAGAGTCAACAGCACCAGATGGTTCCCGTGTGTCTGGCGTATAATCACTGTGTTTGCCATACACCATATGCTGTGCTTTCTCAATATCTTCGTCGTTTCAGGCATTGTTGTGTAGTTGTGATTATACGGTGGGGCAACCTGATTGAATCCCAAACCCTTCCCTTTGTTCCCCTTATATGCCAACTGCACATTGCAAACGTCTTGAACGAGCTTGCTGGATGTATCAAACTTCTTTAGATTAACTTTGTTTTGTTGATATTTTCCAGTAAGAAGTCCTAACTCTTACCAAGTCACATTCCATGGTTTTTGAATCTAATCTGGTTTTGTCATCATGGACCAACATTTCTGTTGATTTACGTCCAGGTGGAGTTGAGCTATGTCTTTCTTTTGTGCTTCAACCTTCTTTGTGAGTAACTTGTTACTTTCTCGAAGGCTGATGCATTGAGCCATTGCATTGTTGTAATCATCAGCCATTTTGGAATTAAGTGCCCTGAGTTGAGCAACCAAATTCCTGCAAGGTTTAGTGCACAAAAGGTAGTTGACTGTGTCAATGTGCGAGCTTGGTTTGTCAGCGTGAGTTTGGGCTTGAGGTAGAGTTTGGGGTGTTGTGCTGCTGATTGCTGCTTGCTGGGCTTGAGGTTTCTGTTCAGACACTTCTTTAGGATAAGACTCTGTTGATTTAGTTTATAGACCTTGGAGATCTTGGTTTGATTGTAAATGATCCCACAACCAAGATACAAAGGAGTCTTTGTCATCACCCAAAACTATTCATCTCATTTCTTACTTCGTCTTTTGCCTCCCACGTTCAAGCAAACACATCACATAATTAGCAACCTGATCAACATTGTAGTTTCCAATAAACTCATTCAGCTTTTCATTCACTTGATCTAGCAAGTTTGGGTTTTGATTTTGTGCTGGGCTGAACACTATGTTCGAGTGCTTGGTCTGGGCTGTAAACATCTTCAGATAATCGAAACCGTATCGGTAAACACGATATTAAAAAGTCTGAAAACTGTTTTTACCAATCTAAGGTATCGTAAACATTTATAAAAATGTAAAACGTGGGGGTTATGAACTCACTTGGATAATCCAGTGCAAAGCTAGCTTAATGTGATTTCCGTAGTGTTGTCACCACAACTTGACTTGCTCGCATGCAATCTAAGGTATTCCTAAAATGGAATAACTTGTAAGTTTCTAGATATAACGTAGCTAAAGTATGTGATACCGAGCTCTACCGAATCGTTACTCATACGATTCTATGAATGTGTTATTGACTTAACTCGGTTAACCAACCTATGGTTTTCTTAGAATTGTCTTAGATTTCGAACGACTTGAAATATATTTATATATAAACAATACTATATTTTATGAAATAGTATTAGCCGATATGTAGGTTGTCGGATAATAGTACGACTCTCGTAGTTTTCGAAGATGTGTTGTATATATATACTTGTCTATATATACGTATAAATAATACATTGCGTATTCGCGCAATAGACGGGCGGCATCGTGTCGCACTTCGTTTAGGCGTTTGATTCAATATAACAAGCAGCATTTGAAGTTCCCGAATCGTCGACGTTTGAAATAAATATAACTATATTTATTTATAAAAGTATTCAACGTCTCGCCGTTCGTATACAGATATATATATATATATATATATATATTCGTGTTATATGATTTCCGAATTCGTTCGTTTGAAATAATACGCGCCTTGTATTTTTCTTGTAAAAGCGTTTCGGAAATTTTGGCATTTCGAATTAAATATAAACAATATACTTATTCTTATATCATCGTTCGAATAATTTATCGATGCTTGAACTTTAGTTTCTGAGTTTCGACGTTGAAGTTATATAAATAATTATATTCGCTTTGAAATTGATTGTCAAAACTTGTTGTCTCGTAGTCGCGCGTGTTGAAAAGTTATCGAATCGATTTGTAGGCGTCGTTAAAATAAATATATATGTTAATGTCTATCTTATAACAATCGTTTGAAATCGGACGTTAAATCTTTGAAATATGTCGCGTTTTGTATTGCATATTTTACGAAAATCGGACAGAGTTTCCTCTGTTTTTGGATGATCCCGACAATATTATTTGTCGATTTATTTATCAAAACACAACCTACAATGTACACATTCAAACAATATATATATTTTTTTGTCGCTTTCAAATATTAAGTTTACGCCGATTTATAATTTCCATTCATTTATATATCTATTGTCGGTTTGATTTTTAACTTACGATTTTTACGCGAATTGTGTACATCGGCTTGATTATTCACTTTTAATTGTGGCGATAATTAATCGTTTACTGGTCGGGTCGAGCTCAGTTTCGCGATAATTAAACATTAATAATTATAAACTAATATAATTAACTTTCGCGTCGTAATTAATTTTTATCGAGTCGTGGGTTTGACTCGTTGACCGGGTTTGACCAGGTTTGATCTTTAAACAAGCAGTTAGACCAGGTTTGATCTTTTTACCGAACCATACGGAACACCAAACCTGAAACAAGCTGTTAGATCTTTTAAACAGCACCGAAAGTAAACTCAAATCGAATAAAAAACTGTAATACCGAAACCGAACCGGAAACCCGTTGACCGTTGTTTTGACTGGGTTGACCCGAACCGAAAACTGAACCGAGTGTCCCGAGACCTTACCGAACCCAATCGAGACCCGAGATAACCCGAAACAATCACTACTGCCGTGGCATCGGCTGGCTCATAGCCGCCTGCCAGAACCCCACTCGCCGCCGTCACGGCGTTACTACCAATGCTGCTGTCGTTCGAGTCGAAGCCGGTAACACCCAACCCGAAACCTGAACTCAAAACAAACCGGAGCTGAACATACCCTAACCAGATCTGACCGAAATGAGTTGAACCGTCACCACCGTTAGCCGCCGCTGACACCGGCCGTTGCCACCACCGCAGATGCAGCTGCCGTCTATCCATCTCGTCTCTCTCTCTTCCCGTCCCTCTCTCTCTCCACCGGTTTCTCTCTCTCTCTCTCTCATCTGTTGTCTCTCTGTCACTGTATGATATATATGCGGTTATGTGGCTAATAACGAGACAAGAAGGATGTAGGGGTGTCGTGTGTTATGTCGGCCGGAGAAGATGACCGGCGATGCCGCCGGTCGTGGCCGGATTCCGGCGACCGGGAAAGAGAAGAGGAGAGCAGGGGGAATATGTGGTGTGCTAGGCTTTGAGTGAAGGAGAAATGAGGGAAATTAGGTTTAGTTTTTATTTATATACTTAGGGTTTCTAAAATGGGTCGGGCCCAAGGCCGTTAGCGTGTTCAAAGCCAAAACCTTTTTCCACAGCCCACTTTTAAAAACCCGCAAGTCGTATAATGTTTATTTGGATCCTACACGTGTGAAATTCAAGTCGTGAGTCGGTTACGATGCGTAATTCCGTCGGTTGCGTTAGAATTGCGTATCCCGCTACGGTTACCGTTTATAGTCCGTTTTTTGATCCGAGTGTTGTTATTTATCAAAATTTATTCGTCTAGACTCGAAAACGTTTTAAATTATATCGGGGGTCGGGTTTTAACGCGTATTCCGTTCGTCGCGTTAAAGATTCGCGTAATTGCCCTGTTTGTCGTTTCTGATCCGTTTTTCGTTCTGGTTTCTCCGTGAGCGTGAAAATTTGAAAACGAAGCCTAATATTTCATAATATATTAATATTTAGACGTATATCTAGTCCGTGGCTTCCGTTTCATTGTCGATGCGCTCCGGTTTTCCGCGTAACTTCCGCGTTGTGCTTTGCGACGTTCAACGATCCAAATTTATCGTGTAATTATATCTGTATGATAAATAAAAGTTTAATTTTTGTGTTTTCAGATGTTGTCAGATTTGTTCGGCATCAATTCGCTTAACGTTTAACAATTGCAATGGGATCAAAATCGTTTTCAGGCGGACCAAGAAACACTTTTCAGTGCGAACTTATTCAGACTGGTCTAAGTGATTGCCAATATGTTTGTCCACTTAAATTTTAACGCTCAACTTTCATTTTTCAACTTCGTGATATGCTTAAGGTAGTATGTGCTTCCCATACTATGACATACCCCCGCGATCACGGTAAGCACAACAATTCATCGTTGCAGGTGAGTATACCGAAACCATCCTTTATCTTTTACAATGTCAGACTATTGGTGAATAGGTTAGTACTTTAAGGGCGATGCCCTAATATGGTGGAAGGCTATGGTCCAGTCAACAGGAAAGGTACACCTGTATAACTTGGGATGACCCAAGTTTGCGGACCTTATCAAGGAAACTTACTACCCACCTCATGAGGTGGAGAAGAATCTGGATTGCCGGAAGTATGTTACCGACTTTAATTTATTTTCCAGATTGGTATCTTATCTGATTTCTCCTGAACCCAAGTTCATTGCACGTTTCATAAATGGGTTAGCACCTGAGATTAAAGGCATGGTGAAGGCTGCTCAGACTACTACTTTTAGGTCTGCTATTGACCTATCTCTCTCTCACCTTAGAATTGGTGAGACAAAAGTCAGTCAAAACTGAGAATGACTGGAAGATGAAAAGAGATGATGATTACTCCCAGAGATCAAGCAAGAAGAATAAGGGGATATTTGGGTTCAGAAAGAATCAAGATAGGTCGGGCGAGAAGCTGACATGCAAAACTTGCAACCGCAGGCACTGGGGACATTGCAATTCTGACCCACATGCTAAACTCTGTGGTATCTGCAAGAAAAGGGGCATAAGACCCTAGAATGCAAGGATCTTAAGGATGCCGTCTGCTACTACTGTAATGAAAAAGGGCATATCAAGACTAATTTTAAGTCACGATAAACCGGATCTAACAACGATATCACACGATCACCAAGGATGGGCGGAATCCAAACTTGATGATCTTCAAGAAAACCAAAATGATGAAGAACAATATGAATCAACTTTAACACCATGCACACGATTCTATTACTTGAAAAAGCAAAATCGTCTGGTACAAGATGGAAGCTCTCTAGAGTAATCCCAAAAGTCTAACCCTGGAAATGATATAAGCTTAGCTTATATACCTAGGGTAAGGGCATACCCTATGGGATTGTCTGTCCCACGTGGCCTATGGCACGCACAAATAACCTATAAAGGTCCAAACCTAATACAAACTAACCTAGTTAATCTTAGTTAACTACCATAGACCGTTGCGTATATTTGATGCATTAGTCTCACACTTCTAGGACCTAACAATCTCCCCCTAGATTGATGCATCAAATTGTCTTCATAGCATTAATTCAGCAACGTCTTCAAGAGAATCTATGGTTATCACTATGCTGTAAGTGTTGTGGAAGTCAGTCTCACACTTTTTGGACCTCACACTTCAACGAACTCTCAGCACTTGGTCTCTTTCTTCAGCTCTTGTGGTTAGCTTCATATCAGGATCTTGATCAGCTTTGTTTGAAACATCTTTGTCGAAAACAATGCGAGAGGAGGAATCTGAACAACTCTTTTCTTCTTCTTCAATCTTTCTCTCTAAAGCAAACAGGCTCACAGGTACTTCTCCATATGTACTATCACTGTCAGACGATGACTGGTATCTGGTTCGTCTGACTATGGTACACTTCGCTGTTGTGATGCTTCATACTTTGTCTACAAGTAACAACATCTCAATTTCAGCAACCCCTGTTTCCTAATCTAAATCAAGATCTGTAAAATTCTCGAAAATTTATAAGTAAACATTCTTATGCAACAGGGAGAGTACCGCATGAACACTTGGTACATCCAAGTACTTATACTCGGATCAGAATTCCAATTTGTTTCATCTATAGATGATTAGTCAAATCTTCACGAACGGTTAATAATTTTTAATAAAACAAATAAAGCACTCTATTTTTGGATTTTTGAATTTTCTATTTTTAATTTCAGAATATAAGAATATAAATAGAAACGCAAATAAACAAACTTACTCAGTAGATACAAATATATAATGCAATGGGATCAAAATCGTTTTCAGGCGGACCAAGAAACACTTTTCAGTGCGAACTTATTCAGACTGGTCTAAGTGATTGCCAATATGTTTGCCCACTTAAATTTTAACGCTCAACTTTCATTTTTCAACTTCGTGATATGCTTAAGGTAGTATTATACTATAATACACGTGCTTCCCATACCATGACATACCCCCGCGATCACGGTAAGCGCAACAATTCATCGTTGCAGGTGAGTATACCGAGATCATCCTTTATCTTTTACAACGTCAGACTATTGGTGAATAGATCAATACTTTTGTACAATAGAGTGACCGATAATATCTGACGAGGGTTAGACAAATACCTTATTTGGTATGTTTGACTTCTCAAGCACATGGAATTTTCTCGTGATGAGATTTCCTTTCTTTTAAGGGTTTGGCCCTTCTATTTTGGCTCTTTTAAGGATATCCTGACTGTGCCAGGGTCTGCATATAATCTGGATGCAACACAAGGGCAGCCTTGATATCCCGAATGACTCGTCAGCATAAATACCAGAAACTTCAGACGTTGGCTATCTATCAACGCAGGATTTAAGACTATGAAATCGTACGCCGATGGTATGTTACCCACAAGATACATAGTTTGTTATGTTTATATCACTTAGTATCTTTTAATAACTTTGAGCGATAAGCCTACCGACATATCGCATTAGATCCTAGTCTTTTCAGCTACGACACCTTACATGTGTCAGTCATGCCCTTTATGACGAATATTCATTTCATTTCCCATTTGATCCAAAAAGACCTTTTGGATTTTTTAGTTTTTTTAATGTTTTTGTATTTTTCTATTTTTTCAAATGTTTTTGTATTTTTCTGATTTTCTCCCCATCAAACAATGCATATATACATATATCGCCCTCTTCCCCCCTAAATTGTGCATCATACTTTATGCACAAATTTACCTAATAAAGAAAACGTATGTACAAAGTTTTAGAATAAAGAAAAAGGGAAATATTTTTGTAGTTTTTGCTTAACCATTCCGTCATTAGATTAAAGACACATCAATTTCAAAATTAAAGTATGAAATTTAAATTTGTACCTTTTCGCTGATCTTTTCTTGCCTCATCTCCTCCAAAGGAAACATCGCACTCGTAATAAAAAATTGAACTTTTTGCAACAGTGAGATGTTATCCGATATATCCCTGGAACAACCACTATCAACATTCCAGAGATTGTCAATAGCTCCTCCATGGTTGTTCCTGAAAAAAATAAGAAGATTAGTAAGACAGTGGGACCCAAGCCATCGTGGTCCTGGGTTTCCCTGAAGCATCAAAATAAGACACTTCTTTTAAACACAAGCCCCCTTTTGTTTCGAGGATTGGTGATGTCGTTGCTGCTTTGGATTTGGGTTTCCAAATCCGTTTCATTTTAACAAACGCGGTTGTTGCCTTTGATTGAGCAACTTTGGTTGTTTCAGGTTAAGTCATTTTAGAAACAGATTTTTGTTTCTGAACAGCCTTGCATTTGTTTTTGGCAACATTCCAATCCCCATCATATGGTTTAACCTTGGGATTCACATTCTTTATTGCCTTAGGTGATGATACCTTCATCGGCTTCGAGTGATTGTTATCCTTAGGTGTAACCTTCTGATTTTGAACATGATACGAAACATGGGGACTATGGTGCGGTTTTGAGCAATGTGACCGGGAATGCAGCAATTGAAGCACGTATGTCTCTTCACATATAAAGCATTTTGATCAACTTGAGTTGCTCTTGCAGGCCCTGAAGGATGAACTGATCCCTTCTGTGCTTGATTTCCTTGCACGTTTCTCGCAGACGAAGATGAATTTGGATGTTTGTACTTGTCCTTTGCAAGGGCCTTCTTCTGTTGTGGAGATTTCTTTTGATTTTTCTTGTTTTGTTTAGACTGCAAGCCTTCTTCAGAAATCTCCCCAGCCTTTTCAAAATCTTTGCTAGCACGGTCAAAAGCATATTTTTCACATTTGCCATTAAAGACCGGCTTAACAAAAATTTTTTTCCACAACACTAGCCTTTTCAGGGCTATTGCTACCCACTGATGATTTTGGAGAGCGTGATTGTCCTTGACGTTTGGACTTCTGCTTTCTTCGTCTCCGATTTGCTCGTTTCTGCTCTTTAGCTTGCTCTGAACCTTTTCATTAGAAGTAGAAGGTTCAGATTGTTCACTTTGCGCATTTGGAACCGTGTTCACGTCAACTCTATCTTCATCAGCTTTGATAAAGTCGGAGAGTCCTTGTTTAGTAGATGAAGGACGAGACACTCCAGCTGAATCATTAGAAAAGTCAACAGCACCAGATGGTTCCCGTGTGTCTGGAGTATAATCACTGTGTTTGCCATACACCATATGCTGTGCTTTCTTAATATCTTCGTCGTTTCAGGCATTGTTGTGTAGTTGTGATTATGCGGTGGGGCAACCTGATTGAATCCCAAACCCTTCCCTTTGTTCCCCTTATATGCCAACTGCACATTGCAAACGTCTTGAACGAGCTTGCTGGATGTATCAAACTTCTTTAGATTAACTTTGTTTTGTTGATATTTTCCAGTAAGAAGTCCTAACTCTTACCAAGTCACATTCCATGGTTTTTGAATCTAATCTGGTTTTGTCATCATGGACCAACATTTCTGTTGATTTACGTCCAGGTGGAGTTGAGCTATGTCTTTCTTTTGTGCTTCAACCTTCTTTGTGAGTAACTTGTTACTTTCTCGAAGGCTGATGCATTGAGCCATTGCATTGTTGTAATCATCAGCCACTTTGGAATTAAGTGCCCTGAGTTGAGCAACCATATTCCTGCAAGGTTTAGTGCACAAAAGGTAGTTGACTGTGTCAATGTGCGAGCTTGGTTTGTCAGCGTGAGTTTGGGCTTGAGGTAGAGTTTGGGGTGTTGTGCTGCTGATTGCTGCTTGCTGGGCTTGAGGTTTCTGTTCAGACACTTCTTTAGGATAAGACTCTGTTGATTTAGTTTATAGACCTTGGAGATCTTGGTTTGATTGTAAATGATCCCACAACCAAGATAAAAAGGAGTCTTTGTCATCACCCAAAACTATTCATCTCATTTCTTACTTCGTCTTTTGCCTCCCACGTTCAAGCAAACACATCACATAATTAGCAACCTGATCAACATTGTAGTTTCCAATAAACTCATTCAGCTTTTCATTCACTTGATCTAGCAAGTTTGGGTTTTGATTTTGTGCTGGGCTGAACACTATGTTCGAGTGCTTGGTCTGGGCTGTAAACATCTTTAGATAATCGAAACCGTATCGGTAAACACGATATTAAAAAGTCTGAAAACTGTTTTTACCAAAATGTACCGTTAGACTCGTCTCAAAACTTGCATGTCTTTCCACCCCGAAAACATTTATAAAAATGTAAAACGGTAAAAAGTGGGGGTTATGAACTCACCTGGATAATCCAGTGCAAAGCTAGCTTAATGTGATTTCCGTAGTGTTGTCACCACAACTTGACTTGCTCGCATGCAATCTAAGGTATTCCTAAAATGGAATAACTTGTAAGTTTCTAGATATAACGTAGCTAAAGTATGTGATACCGAGCTCTACCGAATCGTTACTCATACGATTCTATGAATGTGTTATTGACTTAACTCGGTTAACCAACCTATGGTTTTCTTAGAATTGTCTTAGATTTCGAACGACTTGAAATATATTTATATATAAACAATACTATATTTTATGAAATAGTATTAGCCGATATGTAGGTTGTCGGATAATAGTACGACTCTCGTAGTTTTCGAAGATGTGTTGTATATATATACTTGTCTATATATACGTATAAATAATACATTGCGTATTCGCGCAATAGACGGGCGGCATCGTGTCGCACTTCGTTTAGGCGTTTGATTCAATATAACAAGCAGCATTTGAAGTTCCCGAATCGTCGACGTTTGAAATAAATATAACTATATTTATTTATAAAAGTATTCAACGTCTCGACATTCGTATACATATATATATATATATTCGTGTTATATGATTTCCGAATTCGTTCGTTTGAAATAATACGCGCCTTGTATTTGTCTTGTAAAAGCGTTTCGGAAATTTTGGCATTTCGAATTAAATATAAACAATATACTTATTCTTATATCATCGTTCGAATAATTTATCGATGCTTGAACTTTAGTTTCTGAGTTTCGACGTTGAAGTTATATAAATAATTATATTCGCTTTGAAATTGATTGTCAAAACTTGTTGTCTCATAGTCGCGCGTGTTGAAAAGTTATCGAATCGATTTGTAGGCGTCGTTAAAATAAATATATATGTTAATGTCTATCTTATAACAATCGTTTGAAATCGGACGTTAAATCTTTGAAATATGTCGCGTTTTGTATTGCATATTTTACGAAAATCGGACAGAGTTTCCTCTGTTTTTGGATGATCCCGACAATATTATTTGTCGATTTATTTATCAAAACACAACCTACAATGTACACATTCAAACAATATATATATTTTTTGTCGCTTTCAAATATTAAGTTTACGCCGATTTATAATTTCCATTCATTTATATATCTATTGTCGGTTTGATTTTTAACTAACGATTTTTACGCGAATTGTGTACATCGGCTTGATTATTCACTTTTAATTGTGGCGATAATTAATCGTTTACTGGTCGGGTCGAGCTCAGTTTCGCGATAATTAAACATTAATAATTATAAACTAATATAATTAACTTTCGCGTCGTAATTAATTTTTATCGAGTCGTGGGTTGACCCGTTGACCGGGTTTGACCAGGTTTGATCTTTAAACAAGCAGTTAGACCAGGTTTGATCTTTTTACCGAACCATACGGAACACCAAAACTGAAACAAGCTGTTAGATCTTTTAAACAGCACCGAAAGTAAACTCAAATCGAATAAAAAACTGTAATACCGAAACCGAATCGGAAACCCGTTGACCGTTGTTTTGACTGGGTTGACCCGAACCGAAAACTGAACCGAGTGTCCCGAGACCTTACCGAACCCAATCGAGACCCGAGATAACCCGAAACAATCACTACTGCCGTGGCATCGGCTGGCTCATAGCCGCCTGCCAGAACCCCACTCGCCGCCGTCACGGCGTTACTACCAATGCTGCTGTCGTTCGAGTCGAAGCCGGTAACACCCAACCCGAAACCTGAACTCAAAACAAACCGTAGCTGAACATACCCTAACCAGATCTGACCGAAACGAGTTGAACCGTCACCACCGTTAGCTGCCGCTGACACCGGCCGTTGCCACCACCGCAGATGCAGCTGCCGTCTATCCATCTCGTCTCTCTCTCTTCCCGTCCCTCTCTCTCTCCACCGGTTTCTCTCTCTCTCTCTCTCATCTGTTGTCTCTCTGTCACTGTATGATATATATGCGGTTATGTGGCGAATAACGAGACAAGAAGGATGTAGGGTGTCGTGTGTTATGTCGGCCGGAGAAGATGACCGGCGATGCCGCCGGTCGTGGCCGGATTCCGGCGACTGGGAAAGAGAAGAGGAGAGCAGGGGGAATATGTGGTGTGTTAGGCTTTGAGTGAAGGAGAAATGAGGGAAATTAGGTTTAGTTTTTATTTATATATTTAGGGTTTCTAAAATGGGTCGGGCCCAAGGCCCGTTAGCGTGTTCAAAGCCAAAACCTTTTTCCACAGCCCACTTTTAAAAACCCGCAAGTCGTATAATGTTTATTTGGATCCTACACGTGTGAAATTCAAGTCGTGAGTCGGTTACGATGCGTAATTCCGTCGGTTGCGTTAGAATTGCGTATCCCGCTACGGTTACCGTTTATAGTCCTTTTTTGATCCGAGTGTTGTTATTTATCAAAATTTATTCGTCTAGACTCGAAAACGTTTTAAATTATATCGGGGGTCGGGTTTTAACGCGTATTCCGTTCGTCGCGTTAAAGATTCGCGTAATTGCCCTGTTTGTCGTTTCTGATCCGTTTTTCGTTCTGGTTTCTCCGTGAGCGTGAAAATTTGAAAACGAAGCCTAATATTTCATAATATATTAATATTTAGACGTATCTCTAGTCCGTGGCTTCCGTTTCATTGTCGATGCGCTCCGGTTTTCCGCGTAACTTCCGCGTTGTGCTTCGCGACGTTCAACGATCCAAATTTATCGTGTAATTATATCTGTATGATAAATAAAAGTTTAATGTTTGTGTTTTCAGATGTTGTCAGATTTGTTCGGCATCAATTCGCTTAACGTTTAACAATTGCAATGGGATCAAAATCGTTTTCAGGCGGACCAAGAAACACTTTTCAGTGCGAACTTATTCAGACTGGTCTAAGTGATTGCCAATATGTTTGTCCACTTAAATTTTAACGCTCAACTTTCATTTTTCAACTTCGTGATATGCTTAAGGTAGTATGTGCTTCCCATACTATGAAATACCCCCGCGATCACGGTAAGCACAACAATTCATCGTTGCAGGTGAGTATACCGAAACCATCCTTTATCTTTTACAATGTCAGACTATTGGTGAATAGGTTAGTACTTTAAGGGCGATGCCCTAATATGGTGGAAGGCTATAGTCCAGTCAACAGGAAAGGTACACCTGTATAACTTGGGATGACCCAAGTTTGCGGACCTTATCAAGGAAACTTACTACCCACCTCATGAGGTGGAGAAGATAGAGTCAAATTTTCAGACTCTTCCAATGAAGAATCTGGATTGCCGGAAGTATGTTACCGACTTTAATTTCTTTTCCAGATTGGTATCTTATCTGATTTCTCCTGAACCCAAGTTCATTGCACGTTTCATAAATGGGTTAGCACCTGAGATTAAAGGCATGGTGAAGGCTGCTCAGCCTACTACTTTTAGGTCTACTATTGACCTATCTCTCTCTCTCACCTTAGAATTGGTGAGACAAAAGTCAGTCAAAACTGAGAATGACGGGAAGATGAAAAGAGAGGATGATTACTCCCAGAGATCAAGCAAGAAGAATAAGGGGATATTTGTGTTCAGAAAGAATCAAGATAGGCCGGGCGAGAAGCTGACATGCAAAACTTGCAACCGCAGGCACTGGGGACATTGCAATTCTGACCCACAGGCTAAACCCTGTGGTATCTGCAAGAAAAGGGGCATAAGACCCTAGATTGCAAGGATCTTAAGGATGCCGTCTGCTACTACTGTAATGAAAAAGGGCATATCAAGACTAATTTTAAGTCACGATAAACCGGATCTAACAACGATATCACACGATTACCAAGGATGGGCGGAATCCAAACTTGATGATCTTCAAGAAAACCAAAATGATGAAGAACAATATGAATCAACTTTAACACCATGCACACGATTCTATTACTTGAAAAAGCAAAATCGTCTGGTACAAGATGGAAGCTCTCTAGAGTAATCCCAAAAGTCTAACCCTGGAAATGATATAAGCTTAGCTTATATACCTAGGGTAAGGGCATACCCCTATGGGCTTGCCTGGCCCACATGGCCTATGGCACGCACAAATAACCTATAAAGGTCCAAACCTAATACAAACTAACCTAGTTAATCCTAGTTAACTACCATAGACCGTTGCGTATATTTGATGCGTCAGTCTCACACTTCTAGGACCTAACAATCTCCCCCTAGATTGATGCATCAAATTGCCTTCATAGCATTAATTCAGCAACGTCTTCAACAGAATCTATGGTTATCACTATGCTGTAAGTGTTGTGGAAGTCAGTCTCACACTTTTTGGACCTCACACTTCAACGAACTCTCAGCACTTGGTCTCTTTCTTCAGCTCTTGTGGTTAGCTTCATATCAGGATCTTGATCAGCTTTGCTTAAAACATCTTTGTCGAAAATAATGCGAGAGGAGGAATCCCAACAACTCTTTTCTTCTTCTTCAATCCTTCTCTCTAAAGCAAACAGGCTCACAGGTACTTCTCCATATGTACTATCATTGTCAGACGATGACTGGTATCTGGTTCGTCTGACTATGGTACACTTCGCTGTTGTGATGCTTCATACTTTGTCTACAAGTAACAACATCTCAATTTCAGCAACCCCTGTTTCTTAATCTAAATCAAGATCTGTAAAATTCTCGGAAATTTATAAGTAAACATTCTTATGCAACAGGGAGAGTACCGCATGAACACTTGGTACATCCAAGTACTTATACTAGGATCAGAATTCCAATTTCTTTCATCTTTAGATGATTAGTCAAATCTTCACGAACGGTTAATAATTTTTAATAAAACAAATAAAGCACTCTATTTTTGGATTTTTGAATTTTCTATTTTTAATTTCAGAATATAAGAATATAAATAGAAACGCAAATAAACAAACTTACTCAGTAGATACAAATATACAATGCAATGGGATCAAAATCGTTTTCAGGCGGACCAAGAAACACTTTTCAGTGCGAACTTATTCAGACTGGTCTAAGTGATTGCCAATATGTTTGTCCACTTAAATTTTAACGCTCAACTTTCATTTTTCAACTTCGTGATATGCTTAAGGTAGTATTATACTATAATACACGTGCTTCCCATACCATCACATACCCCCGCGATCACAGTAAGCGCAACAATTCATCGTTGCAGGTGAGTATACCGAGATCATCCTTTATCTTTTACAACGTCAGACTATTGGTGAATAGATCAGTACTTTTGTACAATAGAGTGACCGATAATATCTGACGAGGGTTAGACAAATACCTTATTTGGTATGTTTGACTTTTCAAGCACATGGAATTTTCTCGTGATGAGATTTCCTTTCTTTTAAGGGTTTGGCCCTTCTATTTTGGCTCTTTTAAGGATATCCTGACTGTGCCACGGTCTGCATATAATCTGGATGCAACAGTAGGGCAGCCTTGATATCCCGAATGACTCGTCAGCGTAAATACCAGAAACTTCAGACGTTGGCTATCTATCAACGCAGGATTTAAGACTATGAAATCGTACGCCGATGGTATGTTACCCACAAGATACATAGTTTGTTATGTTTATATCACTTAGTATCTTTTAATAACTTTGAGCGATAAGCCTACCAACATATCGCATTAGATCCTAGTCTTTTCAGCTACGACACCTTACATGTGTCAGTCATGCCCTTTATGACGAATATTCATTTCATTTCCCATTTGATCCAAAAAGACCTTTTGGATTTTTTAGTTTTTTTAATGTTTTTGTATTTTTCTGCTTTTTCAAATGTTTTTGTATTTTTCTGATTTTCTCCCCCTCAAACAATGCATATATACATATATCGCCCTCTTCCCCCATAAATTTGTGCATCATACTTTATGCACAAATTTACCTAATAAAGAAAACGCATGTACAAAGTTTTAGAATAAAGAAAAAGGGAAATATTTTTGTAGTTTTTGCTTAACCATTCCGTCATTAGATTAAAGACACATCAATTTCAAAACTAAAGTATGAAATTTAAATTTGTACCTTTTCGCTGATCTTTTCTTACCTCATCTCCTCTAAAAGAAAACATTGCACTCGTAATAAAAATTTGAACTTTTTGCAACAGTGAGATGTTATCCGATATGTCCCTGGAACAACCACTATCAACATTCCTGAGATTGTCAATAGCTCCTCCATGGTTGTTCCTGAAAAAAATAAGAAGATTAGTAAGACAGTGGGACCCAGGCCATCGTGGTCCTGGGTTTCCCTGAAGCATCAAAATAAGACACTTCTTTTAGACACAAGCCCCCTTTTGTTTCGAGGATTGGTGATGTCGCTGCCGCTTTGGATTTGGGTTTCCAAATCTGTTTCATTTTAACAAACGCGGTTGTTGCCTTTGATTGAGCAACTTTGGTTGTTTCAGGTTTAGTCATTTTAGAAACAGATGTTTGTTTCTGAACAGCCTTGCATTTGTTTTTGGCAACATTCCAATCCCCATCATATGGTTTAACCTTGGGATTCACATTCTTCATTGCCTTAGGTGATGATACCTTCATCGGCTTCGAATGATTGTTATCCTTAGGTGTAACCTTCTGATTTTGAACATGATACGGAACATGGGGACTATGGTGCGGTTTCGAGCAATGTGACCGGGAATGCAGCAATTGAAGCACGTATGTCTCTTCACATATAAAGCATTTTGATCAGCTTGAGTTGCTCTTGCAGGCCCTGAAGGATGAACTGATCCCTTCTGTGCTTGATTTCCTTGCACGTTTCTCGCAGACGAAGATGAATTTAGATGTTTGTACTTGTCGTTTGTAAGGGCCTTCTTCTGTTGTGGAGATTTCTTTTGATTTTTCTTGTTTTGTTTAGACTTCAAGCCTTCTTCAGAAATCTCCCCAACCTTTTCAAAATCTTTGCTAGCACGGTCAAAAGCATATTTTTCACATTTGCCATTAAAGACCGGCTTAACAAAAATTTTTTTTTCACAACACTAGCCTTTTCAGGGCTATTGCTGCCCACTGATGATTTTGGAGAGCGTGATTGTCCTTGACGTTTGGACTTCTGCTTTCTTCGTCTCCGATTTGCTCGTTTCTGCTCTTTAGCTTGCTCTGAACCTTTTCATTAGAAGTAGAAGGTTCAGATTGTTCACTTTGCGCATTTGGAAACCGTGTTCACGTCAACTCTATCTTCATCAGCTTTGATAAAGTCGGAGAGTTCTGGTTTAGTAGATGAAGGACGAGACACTCCAGCTGAATCATTAGAAGAGTCAACAGCACCAGATGGTTCCCGTGTGTCTGGCGTATAATCACTGTGTTTGCCATACACCATATGCTGTGCTTTCTCAATATCTTCGTCGTTTCAGGCATTGTTGTGTAGTTGTGATTATACGGTGGGGCAACCTGATTGAATCCCAAACCCTTCCCTTTGTTCTCCTTATATGCCAACTGCACATTGCACACGTCTTGAACGAGCTTGCTGGATGTATCAAACTTCTTTAGATTAACTTTGTTTTGTTGATATTTTCTAGTAAGAAGTCCTAACTCTTACCAAGTCACATTCCATGGTTTTTGAATCTAATCTGGTTTTGTCATCATGGACCAACATTTCTGTTGATTTACGTCCAGGTGGAGTTGAGCTATGTCTTTCTTTTGTGCTTCAACCTTCTTTGTGAGTAACTTGTTACTTTCTCGAAGGATGATGCATTGAGCCATTGCATTGTTGTAATCATCAGCCATTTTGGAATTAAGTGCCCTGAGTTGAGCAACCATATTCCTGCAAGGTTCAGTGCACAAAAGGTAGTTGACTGTGTCAATGTGCGAGCTTGGTTTGTCAGCGTGAGTTTAGGCTTGAGGTAGAGTTTGGGGTGTTGTGCTGCTGATTGCTGCTTGCTGGGCTTGAGGTTTCTGTTCAGACACTTCTTTAGGATAAGACTCTGTTGATTTAGTTTATAGACCTTGGAGATCTTGGTTTGATTGTAAATGATCCCACAACCAAGATACAAAGGAGTCTTTGTCATCACCCAAAACTATTCATCTCATTTCTTACTTCGTCTTTTGCCTCCCACGTTCAAGCAAACGCATCACATAATTAGCAACCTTAGTTTCCAATAAACTCATTCAGCTTTTCATTCACTTGATCTAGCAAGTTTGGGTTTTGATTTTGTGCTGGGATGAACACTATGTTCGAGTGCTTGGTCTGGGTTGTAAACATCTTCAGATAATCGAAACCGTATCGGTAAACACGATATTAAAAAGTCTGAAAACTGTTTTTACCAAAATGTACCGTTAGACTCGTCTCAACGATACGATTCCAATGATATATAATGTCAAGGACCTTTTTCGGAATTTTCGTGCCTTAAAATCAACCCGTCTAAATGTGCAACCGGTTTGTCAAGATTATCTATGGATCAAATTCTATGTGCGAAAACGTTTAATTCCGGTTACATCAGCTGGTTAACTTTCCACCTTTGTGGATACAATTCGGAATAGTACCAAATTTGAAACAGTGACTCGGATTAACAATCTGAAATGGAATCTCGAAACAATGATCCGAGATGCTAATATGATATGGTGATTTGGAACAGTGATCCGAGATGGTATCCGAGATGCACTGTTTCAATCCGAGTTGCTTCTTGAATCCGAGATGAAATCCGAGATGAAAATCCCAGACAATTCCGAGATGAGTCCGAGATTAGAATCCAAGACAAGTTCGAGATGAGAGTCCAAGACAAGTTCGAGATGAGTCTGAAATGAGAGCTCAAGACAAGTCCGAGATGAGTCCGAAATTGTAATCCAGAATGTTATCAGAGACGAGAGCCAATCCGAGATGAACGATAAATGGGAATGAAAGTGTTATCCGGGATGGTCCGATCCGAAATAAGAATCCTTATCTGAAATCAACCGTATTCTGATCCGGATTGGGAATAATCCGGATAAAGTTGTTGAGAAAGTTAATGAATGGTAGTCCGGGATCAATCTGAGATGGATGATCTTCCTCATGTTCTTCGGGATCTTCAATAGTTCCGTATCCGAAATGCTTGAATCTTTTTCGTGTTCTTCGAAATTTCAACAGTTCTGTATCCCAGGTGCTCAAACCTTCTTCGTGTTCTTCGGAACAATAGCAGTTCGAGATGAAAGCAGAAACAGTCTTCAATAGTAAAAATCTGGGATGAACAGCAACACGTCTTCCAAGTCTGAAGAGTTCTTCAATCTGTGATACCGAGAGCCTTTATCGAACAGCAGGCTCTGATACCAATTGTAAGTCCTGATAAACCGGATCTAAAAACGATATCACACGATCACCAAGGATGGGCGAATCTAAACTTGATGATCTTCAAGAAAACCGAAATGATGAAGAACAATATGAGTTAACTTTAACACCTTGCACACGATTCCATTACTTGAACAAGCAAAATCGTCTGGTACAAGACGGAGGCTCTCTAGAGCAATCCCAAAAATCTAACCCTAGAAATGATATAAGCTTAGCTTATATACCTAGGGTAAGAGCATACCCCTATGGGCTTGCCTGGCCCACATGGCCTATGGCATGCCCAAATTACCTATAAAGGTCCAAACCTAATACAAACTAACCCAGTTAATCCTAGTTAACTACCATAGACCGTTGCGTATATTTGATGCGTCAGTCTCACACTTCTAGGACCTAACACTAACTGCCCTAAAAATCTCAAGAGTAACAATGCAAAGCCTGGAGAGGCTAAGAAAGGAAATGCACGGGTCTTTCAGATGAATGCTAGGGAGGTTGTTAATGACAACAACGTCATAACAGGTACATTCCTCGTCAATGACGTATATGGTCGAGTTCTTTTCGATTCGGGTGCGGATAAGTCCTTTTTAGACCATAAGGTTAGCAAACTATTAAACTTACCCATAAGAACTCTAGACATAACTTATGAGGTAGAACTTGCTTACGGAACCTTAGAAATAGCATCTTCCATTCTTAATGGATGTTTTATATCCATTAAGAATCATTTTATTCCTATCTCTCTTCTGCCAATGAAATTAGCGGGGTTCAATGTAGTCTTAGGCATGGATTGGTTATCCTATAACCAAGCCCGCATCGCCTGTGATAAGAAACTCATCAAAGTTAAAACCCCATCTGGTGAAATGCTCACCATTCTTGGAGATTCACACTATGGATTGCCAGACAAAGTGTCATTGGTTAAGGCATCCAAGTGTCTGGGAGAGGTTATGTCATCTACATGGCACAAGTAACTATTAACGAGCCAAAGCCAAAGGTTAAAGACCTTCCAGTCATCTCAGAATATCCCGATGTCTTTCCTGAAGAATTACCGGGTCTATCTCCAGATAGACAAGTGGAGTTTAGGATTGACGTCCTATAGGAGCGACACCTGTTGCTAGAGCTCCGTATCGACTAGCACTGACATAAATGAAGGAATTGAAAACACAATTAGATGAACTTTTGGAGAAAGGCTTCATTCAAGCTAGTTCCTCACCTTGGGGAGCTCCTATCCTTTTCTTTAAGAAGAAGGTGTCACACCCCCGTGTTATCCATTTCGCATCAGAGCCGGGGCGTGAACCGAATGGCATCTTCATCGCACAACGGAAGCAGACGTGATGGCTAAGGTTTCTACTAACTGAACGCCCACTAACTACTCGAATCCCCATGGGTTCCACTATTCCAATCGTGCCATACTTGTAATCATAACCTGAGAAAGAACTTGCGAAAAATCAACATAAAGTTGGCGAGTTCATAGTTTGTTTGTTTTTGTTTCAAATAAGTCATAAAACATTTGAGCATTTTGCATTTGAAAACTGGTTTGTGGGATCATAGTATCCCAAAGCATTTGAAGTGGCATGTCTGTATAACAATATCGAAATGTTTTCCATGTTGTTTGCAAATCCATGCATATAAATGTTATGTTTATAAACCGGTGATAAAATGATTTCAATCGTATCTGTAAACCGGTACTGAAATGTTTTCTGTTATTTTTGTAAACCGGTATTGAAATCATAGTATCTAGTTTTCCTATGGAATCTAAGGATCTGTTAGTGTGTAGCTAATACACCGACCTATGTGCCATAAGTAAGTAACCAAACCGAGACTTCTTTGACATTTTGGGATCACAAAAGCACTCCTAACCGGTTATCATACCAGGAGTGGAGCGTGTCTCAAACTCTATAGATCTATACCTTTTGCACCTTGGTCACTACGTGATTAATGGTTACTATTGTTATTTCCCTACTTACGCAGAGTGATCTGTTATAATCTAATCCCATAGCTACATAC
Organism: Scalesia atractyloides; assembly: GCA_947069175.1. Lineage (NCBI taxonomy): Eukaryota > Viridiplantae > Streptophyta > Magnoliopsida > Asterales > Asteraceae > Scalesia > Scalesia atractyloides. The sequence goes on along the minus strand of CAMTDV010000001.1, from coordinate 66,113,857 downwards.
CAATTGTTATAAATCTGTGTTATTGGGCCTAGCCCATGTTCTTTTGTGATTTGGGGCCTAGCCCATGTTTTCTTGTAAAATTGGGGCCCCGCCCCCTAGTTGTGACTATGACAATCCCGTTACTAGTCATAAAACTCATGCATGTTTAGAAAAGTTTTGTGCAGCTGTGAAAACCGGTAAGTTTAGCATAAACCTTTCATAAACCATTTGAGTTCATTGAAATCTATTTGTAACATGGTTTAGAAATATATGATTTTCATTTCATCGAAACATTTTATGCTTTCGCAAAACTTGCATGTCTTTCCACCCCCGAAAACATTTATAAAAATGTAAAACGGTAAAAAGTGGGGGTTATGAACTCACCTGGATAATCCAGTGCAAAGCTAGCTTAATGTGATTTCCGTAGTGTTGTCTCCACAACTTCACTTGCTCGCATGCAATCTAAGGTATTCCTAAAATGGAATAACTTGTAAGTTTCTAGATATAACGTAGCTAAAGTATGTGATACCGAGCTCTACCGAATCGTTACTCATACGATTCTATAAATGTGTTATTGACTTAACTCGGTTAACCAACCTATGGTTTTCTTAGAATTGTCTTAGATTTCGAACGACTTGAAATATATTTATACATAAGCAATACTATATTTCATGAAATAGTATTAGCCGATATGTAGGTTGTCGGATAATAGTACGACTCTCGTAGTTTTCGAAGATGTGTTGTATACATATACTTGTCTATATAAACGTATAAATAATACATTGCGTATTCGCGCAATAGACGGGCGGCATCGTCTCGCACTTCGTTTAGGCGCTTGATTCAATATAACAAGCAGCATTTGAAGTTCCCGAATCGTCAACGTTTGAAATAAATATAACTATATTTATTTATAAAAGTATTCAACGTCTCGCCATTCGTATACATATATATATATATTCGTGTTATATGATTTCTGAATTCGTTCGTTTGAAATAATACGCGCCTTGTATTTGTCTTGTAAAACCGTTTCGGAAATTTTGGCGTTTCGAATTAAATATAAACAATATACTTATTCTTATATCATCGTTCGAATAATTTATCGATGCTTGAACTTTAGTTTCTGAGTTTCGACGTTGAAGTTATATAAATAATTATATTCGCTTTGAAATTGATTGTCAAAACTTGTTGTCTCGTAGTCGCGCATGTTGAAAAGTTATCGAATCGATTTGTAGGCGTCGTTAAAATAAATATATATGTTAATGTCTATCTTATAACAATCGTTTGAAATCGGACGTTAAATCTTTGAAATATGTCGCGTTTTTGTATTGCGTATTTTACGAAAATCGGACAGAGTTTCCTCTGTTTTTGGATGATCCCGACAATATTATTTGTCGATTTATTTATCAAAACACAACCTACAATGTACACATTCAAACAATATATATATTTTTTTGTCGCTTTCAAATATTAAGTTTACGCCGATTTATAATTTCCATTCATTTATATATCTATTGTCGGTTTGATTTTTAACTAACGATTTTTACGCGAATTGTGTACATCGGCTTGATTATTCACTTTTAATTGTGGCGATAATTAATCGTTTACTGGTCGGGTCGAGCTCAGTTTCGCGATAATTAAACATTAATAATTATAAACTAATATATTTAACTTTCGCGTCGTAATTAATTTTTATCGAGTCGTGGGTTGACCAGTTGACCGGGGTTGACCAGGTTTGATCTTTTAAACAAGCAGTTAGACCAGGTTTGATCTATTTACCGAACCATACGGAACACCAAACCTGAAACAAGCAGTTAGATCTTTTAAACAGCACCGAAAGTAAACTCAAATCGAATCTAAAACTGTAATATCGAAACCGAACCGGAAACCCGTTGACCGTACCCGAACCCAAAACTGAACCGAGTGTCCCGAGACCTTACCGAACCCAATCGAGACCCGAGATAACCCGAAACAATCACTACTGCCGTGGCATCGGCTGGCTCATAGCCGCCTGCCAGAACCCCACTCGCCGCAGTCACGGCGTTACTACCAATGCTGCTGTCGTTCGAGTCGAAGCCGGTAACACCCAACCCGAAACCTGAACTCAAAACAAACCGGAGCTGAACATACCCTAACCAGATCTGACCGAAACGAGTTGAACCGTCACCACCGTTAGCCGCCGCTGACACCGGCCGTTGCCACCTCCGCAGATGCAGCTGCCGTCAATCCATCTTGTCTCTCTCTCTTCCCGTCCCTCTCTCTCTCCACCGGTTTCTCTCTCTCTCTCATCTGTTGTCTCTCTGTCACTGTATGATATATATGCGGTTATGTGGCGAATAACGAGACAAGAAGGATGTAGGGGTGTCGTGTGTTATGTCGGCCGGAGAAGATGACCGGCGATGCCGCCGGTCGCGGCCGGATTCCGGCGACCGGGAATGAGAAGAGGAGAGCAGGGGGAATATGTGGTGTGCTAGGCTTTGAGTGAAGGAGAAATGCGGGAAATTAGGTTTAGTTTTTATTTATTTACTTAGGGTTTCTAAAATGGGTCGGGCCCAAGGCCCGTTAGCGTGTTCAAAGCCAAAACCTTTTTCCACAGCCCACTTTTAAAAACCCGCAAGTCGTATAATGTTTATTTGGATCCTACACGTGTGAAATTCAAGTCGTGAGTCGGTTACGATGCGTAATTCCGTGGGTTGCGTTAGAATTGCGTATCCCGCTACGGTTACCGTTTATAGTCCGTTTTTTGATCCGAGTGTTGTTATTTATCAAAATTTATTTGTCTAGACTCGAAAACGTTTTAAATTATATCGGGGGTCGGGTTTTAAAGCGTAATCCGTTCGTCGCGTTAAAGATTCGCGTAATTGCCCTGTTTGTCGTTTCTGATCCGTTTTTCGTTCTGGTTTCTCCGTGAGCGTGAAAATTTGAAAATGAAGCCTAATATTTCATAATTATTTAATATTTAGACGTATATCTAGTCCGTGGCTTCCGTTTCGTTGTCGATGCGCTCCGGTTTTCCTCGTAACTTCCGCGTTGTGCTTTGCGACGTTCAACGATCCAAATTTATCGTGTAATTATATATCAGTATGATAAATAAAAGTATAATGTTTGTGTTTTCAGATGTTGTCAGATTTGTTCGGCATCAATTCGCTTAACGTTTAACAATTGCAATGGGATCAAAATCGTTTTCAGGCGGACCAATAAACACTTTTCAGTGCGAACTTATTCAGACTGGTCTAAGTGATTGCCAATATGTTTGTCCACTTAAATTTTAACGCTCAACTTTCATTTTTCAACTTCGTGATATGCTTAAGGTAGTATTATACTATAATACACGTGCTTCCCATACTATGACATACCCCCGCGATCACGGTAAGCGACACAATTCATCGTTGCAGGTGAGTATACCGAGATCATCCTTTATCTTTTACAACGTCAGACTATTGGTGAATAGGTCAGTACTTTAAGGGCGATGCCTAATATGGTGGAAGGCTATGGTCCAGTCAACAGGAAAGGTACACCTGTATAACTTGGGATGGCCCAAGTTTGCGGACCTTATCAAGGAAACTTACTACCCACCTCATGAGGTGGAGAAGATAGAGTTAAATTTTCTTACTCTTCCAATGAAGAATCTGGATTGCCGGAAGTATGTTACGGACTTTAATTTCTTTTCCAGATTGGTATCTTATCTGATTTCTCCTGAACCCAAGTTCATTGCACGTTTCATAAATGGGTTAGCACCTGGGATTAAAGGCATGGTGAAGGCTGCTCAGCCTACTACTTTTAGGTCTGCTATTGACCTATCTCTCTCTCTCACCTTAGAATTGGTGAGACAAAAGTCAGCCAAAACTGAGAATGACGGGAATATGAAAAGAGAGGATGATTACTCCCAGAGATCAAACAAGAAGAATAAGGGGAGATTTGGGTTCAGAAATAATCAAGATAGGTCGGGCGAGAAGCTGACATGCAAAACTTGCAACCGCAGGCACTGGGGACATTGCAATTCTGACCCACAGGCTAAACTCTGTGGTATCTGCAAGAAAAGGGGCATAAGACCCTAGAATGCAAGGATCTTAAGGATGCCATCTGCTACTACTGTAATGAAAAAGGGCATATCAAGACTAATTTTAAGTCACGATAAACCGGATCTAACAACGATATCACACGATCACCAAGGATGGGCGGAATCCAAACTTGATGATCTTCAAGAAAACCAAAATGATGAAGAACAATATGAATCAACTTTAACACCATGCACACGATTCTATTACTTGAAAAAGCAAAATCGTCTAGTACAAGATGGAAGCTCTCTAGAGTAATCCTAAAAGTCTAACCCTAGAAATGATATAAGCTTAGCTTATATACCTAGGGTAAGGGCATACCCCTATGGGCTTGCCTGGCCCACATGGCCTATGGCACGCCCAAATAACCTATAAAGGTCCAAACCTAATACAAACTAACCTAGTTAATCCTAGTTAACTACCATAGACCGTTGCGTATATTTGATGCGTCAGTCTCACACTTCTAGGACCTAACAATCTCCCCCTAGATTGATGCATCAAATTGTCTTCATAGCATTAATTCAGCAACGTCTTCAACAGAATCTATGGTTATCACTATGCTGTAAGTGTTGTGGAAGTCAGTCTCACACTTTTTGGACCTCACACTTCAACAAACTCTCAGCACTTGGTCTCTTTCTTCAGCTCTTGTGGTTAGCTTCATATCAGGATCTTGATCAGCTTTGCTTGAAACATCTTTGTCGAAAACAATGCATCTCAACAACTCTTTTCTTCTTCTTCAATCTTTCTCTCTAAAGCAAACAGGATCACAGGTACTTCTCCATATGTACTATCACTGTCAGACGATGACTGGTATCTGGTTCTTCTGACTATGGTACACTTCGCTGTTGTGATGCTTCATACTTTGTCTACAAGTAACAACATCTCAATTTCAGCAACCCCTGTTTCTTAATCTAAATCAAGACCTGTAAAATTCTCGGAAATTTATAAGTAAACATTCTTATGCAACAGGGAGAGTACCGCATGAACACTTGGTACATCCGAGTACTTATACTCGGATCAGAATTCCAATTTCTTTCATCTTTAGATGATTAGTCAAATCTTCACGAATGGTTAATAATTTTTAATAAAACAAATAAAGCACTCTATTTTTGGATTTTTGAATTTTCTATTTTTAATTTCAGAATATAAGAATATAAATAGAAACGCAAATAAACAAAGAAACTTACTCAGTAGTTACAAATATACAATTGCAATGGGATCAAAATCGTTTTCAGGCGGACCAAGAAACACTTTTCAGTGCGAACTTATTCAGACTGGTCTAAGTGATTGCCAATATGTTTGTCCACTTAAATTTTAACGCTCAACTTTCATTTTTCAACTTCGTGATATGCTTAAGGTAGTATTATACTATAATACACGTGCTTCCCATACCATGACATACCCCCGCGATCACGGTAAGTGCAACAATTCATCGTTGCAACAGTAGGGCAGCCTTGATATCCCGAATGACTCGTCAGCATAAATACCAGAAACTTCAGACGTTGGCTATCTATCAACGCAGGATTTAAGACTATGAAATCGTACGCCGATGGTATGTTACCCACAAGATACATAGTTTGTTATGTTTATATCACTTAGTATCTTTTAATCACTTTGAGCGATAAGCCTACCGACATATCACATTAGATCCTAGTCTTTTCAGCTACGACACCTTACATGTGTCAGTCATGCCCTTTATGACGAATATTCATTTAATTTCCCATTTGATCCAAAAAGACCTTTTGGATTTTTTAGTTTTTTTAATGTTTTTGTATTTTTCTGTTTTTTCAAATGTTTTTGTATTTTTCTGATTTTCTCCCCCTCAAATAATGCATATATACATATATCGCCCTCTCCCCCCCTAAATTTGTGCATCATACTTTATGCACAAATTTACCTAATAAAGAAAACGTATGTACAAAGTTTTAGAATAAAGAAAAAGGGAAATATTTTTGTAGTTTTTGCTTAACCATTCCATCATTAGATTAAAGACACATCAATTTCAAAATTAAAGTATGAAATTTAAATTTGTACCTTTTCGCTGATCTTTTCTTACCTCATCTCCTCCAAAGGAAACATCGCACTCGTAATAAAAATTTGAATTTTTTGCAACAGTGAGATGTTATCCGATATGTCCCTGGAACAACCACTATCAACATTCCAGAGATTGTCAATAGCTCCTCCATGGTTGTTCCTGAAAAAAATAAGAAGATTAGTAAGACAGTGGGACCTAGGCCATCGTGGTCCTGGGTTTCCCTGAAGCATCAAAATAAGACACTTCTTTTAGACACAAGCCCCCTTTTGTTTCGAGGATTGGTGATGTCGCTGCCGCTTTGGATTTGGGTTTCCAAATCTGTTTCATTTTAACAAACGCGGTTGTTGCCTTTGATTGAGCAACTTTGGTTGTTTCAGGTTTACTCATTTTAGAAACAGATTTTTGTTTCTGAACAGCCTTGCATTTGTTTTTGGCAACATTCCAATCCCCATCATATGGTTTAACCTTGGGATTCACATTCTTCATTGCCTTAGGCGATGATACCTTCATCGGCTTCGAGTGATTGTTATCCTTAGGTGTAACCTTCTGATTTTGAACATGATACGGAACATGGGGACTATGGTGCGGTTTCGAGCAATGTGACCGGGAATGCAGCAATTGAAGCACGTATGTCTCTTCACATATAAAGCATTTTGATCAGCTTGAGTTGCTCTTACAGGCCCTGAAGGATGAACTGATCCCTTCTGTGCTTGATTTCCTTGCACGTTTCTCGCAGACGAAGATGAATTTGGATGTTTGTACTTGTCGTTTGCAAGGGCCTTCTTCTGTTGTGGAGATTTCTTTTGATTTTTCTTGTTTTGTTTAGACTGCAAGCCTTCTTCAGAAATCTCCCCAACCTTTTCAAAATCTTTGCTAGCACGGTCAAAAGCATATTTTTCACATTTTCCATTAAAGACCGGCTTAACAAAAATATTTTTTCACAACACTAGCCTTTTCAGGGTTATTGCTGCCCACTGATGATTTTGGAGAGCGTGATTGTCCTTGACGTTTGGACTTCTGCTTTCTTCGTCTCCGGTTTGCTTGTTTCTGCTCTTTAGCTTGCTTTGAACCTTTTCATTAGAAGTAGAAGGTTCTGATTGTTCACTTTGCGCATTTGGAACCGTGTTCACGTCAACTCTATCTTCATCTGCTTTGATAAAGTCGGAGAGTCCTGGTTTAGTAGATGAAGGACGAGACACTCCAGCTGAATCATTAGAAGAGTCAACAGCACCAGATGGTTCCCGTGTGTCTGGCGTGTAATCACTGTGTTTGCCATACACCATATGCTGTGCTTTCTCAATATCTTCGTCGTTTCAGGCATTGTTGTGTAGTTGTGATTATACGGTGGGGCAACATGATTGAATCCCAAACCCTTCCCTTTGTTCTCCTTATATGCCAACTGCACATTGCACACGTCTTGAACGAGCTTGCTGGATGTATCAAACTTCTTTAGATTAACTTTGTTTTGTTGATATTTTCCAGTAAGAAGTCCTAGCTCAACTCTTACCAAGTCACATTCCATGGTTTTTGAATCTAATCTGGTTTTGTCATCATGGACCAACATTTCTGTTGATTTACGTCCAGGTGGAGCTGAGCTATGTCTTTCTTTTGTGCTTCAACCTTCTTTGTGAGTAACTTGTTACTTTCTCGAAGGCTGATGCATTGAGACATTGCATTGTTGTAATCATCAGCCATTTTGGAATTAAGTGCCCTGAGTTGAGCAACCATATTCCTGCAAGGTTTAGTGCACAAAAGGTAGTTGACTTTGTTTGTCAGCGTGAGTTTGGGCTTGAGGTAGAGTTTGGGGTGTTGTGCTGCTGATTGCTGCTTGCTGGGCTTGAGGTTTCTGTTCAGACACTTCTTTAGGATAAGACTCTGTTGATTTAGTTTATAGACCTTGGAGATCTTGGTTTGATTGTAAATGATCCAACAACCAAGATACAAAGGAGTCTTTGTCATCACCCAAAACTATTCATCTCATTTCTTACTTCGTCTTTTGCCTCCCACGTTCAAGCAAACGCATCACATAATTAGCAACCTGATCAACATTGTAGTTTCCAATAAACTCATTCAGCTTTTCATTCACTTGATCTAGCAAGTTTGGGTTTTGATTTTGTGCTGGGCTGAACACTATGTTCGAGTGCTTGGTCTGGGCTGTAAACATCTTCAGATAATCGAAACTGTATCGGTAAACACGATATTAAAAAGTCTGAAAACTGTTTTTACCAAAATGTACCGTTAGACTCGTCTCAACGTTACGATTCCAATGATATATAATGTCAAGGACCTTTTTCGGAATTTTCGTGCCTTAAAATCAACCCGTCTAAATGTGGAACCGGTTTGTCAAGATTATCTATGGATCAAATTCTATGTGCGAAAACGTTTGATTCCGGTTACATCAGCTGGTTAACTTTCCACCTTTGTGGATACAATTCGGAATAGTACCAAATTTGAAACAGTAACTCAGATTAACAATCTGAGATGGAATCTCGAAACAATGATCCGAGATGCTGATCTGATATGGTGATTTGGAACAGTGATCCGAGATGGTATCCGAGATGCACTGTTTCAATCCGAGTTGCTTCTTGAATCCGAGATGAAATCCGAGATGAAAATCCCAGACAATTCCGAGATGAGTCCGAGATGAGAATCCAAGACAAGTCCGAGATGAGAGTCCATGACAAGTTCGAGATGAGCCCGAAATGAGAGTTCAAGACAAGTCCGAGATGAGTCCGAAATTGTAATCCGGAATGTTATCAGAGACGAGTGCCAATCCGAGATGAACGATAAATCGGAATGAAAGTGTTATCCGGGATGGTCCGATCCGAAATAAGAATCCTTATCTGAAATCAACCGTATTCCGATCCGGATTGCGAATAATCCGGATAAAGTTGTTGAGAAAGTTGATGAATAGTAGTCCGGGATCAATCTGAGATGGATGATCTTCCTCATGTTCTTTGGGATCTTTAATAGTTCCGTATCCGAAATGCTTGAATCTTTTTCGTGTTCTTCGGAATTTCAACAGTTCTGTATCCGAGATGCTCAAACCTTCTTCGTGTTCTTTGGAACAATAGCAGTTCGAGATGAAAGCAGAAACAATCTTCAATAGTAAAAATCCGGGATGAACAGCAACACGTCTTCCAAGTCTGAAGAGTTCTTCAATCTGTGATACCGAGAGCCTTTATCGAACAGCAGGCTCTGATACCAATTGTAAGTCCCAATAAACCGGATCTAACAACGATATCACACGATCACCAAGGATGGGCGAATCTAAACTTGATGATCTTCAAGAAAACCGAAATGATGAAGAACAATATGAGTTAACTTTAACACCTTGCACACGATTCCATTACTTGAACAAGCAAAATCGTCTGGTACAAGACGGAGGCTCTCTAGAGCAATCCCAAAAATCTAACCCTAGAAATGATATAAGCTTAGCTTATATACCTAGGGTAAGAGCATACCCCTATGGGCTTGCCTGGCCCACATGGCCTATGGCATGCCCAAATAACCTATAAAGGTCCAAACCTAATACAAACTAACCCAGTTAATCCTAGTTAACTACCATAGACCGTTGCGTATATTTGATGCGTCAGTCTCACACTTCTAGGACCTAACACTAACTGCCCTAAAAATCTCAAGAGTAACAATGCAAAGCCTGGAGAGGCTAAGAAAGGAAATGCACGGGTCTTTCAGATGAATGCTAGGGAGGTTGTTAATGACAACAACGTCATAACAGGTACATTCCTCGTCAATGACGTATATGGTCGAGTTCTTTTCGATTCGGGTGCGGATAAGTCCTTTTTAGACCATAAGGTTAGCAAACTATTAAACTTACCCATAAGAACTCTAGACATAACTTATGAGGTAGAACTTGCTTACGGAAACTTAGAAATAGCATCTTCCATTCTTAATGGATGTTTTATATCCATTAAGAATCATTTTATTCCTATCTCTCTTCTGCCAATGAAATTGGCGAGGTTCGATGTAGTCTTAGGCATGGATTGGTTATCCTATAACCAAGCCCGCATCGCCTATGATAAGAAACTCATCAAAGTTAAAACCCCATCTGGTGAAATGCTCACCATTCTTAGAGATTCACACTATGGATTGCCAGACAAAGTGTCATTGGTTAAGGCATCCAAGTGTCTGGGAGAGGTTATGTCATCTACATGGCACAAGTAACTATTAACGAGCCAAAGCCAAAGGTTAAAGACCTTCCAGTCATCTCAGAATATCCCGATGTCTTTCCTGAAGAATTACCGGGTCTATCTCCAGATAGACAAGTGGAGTTTAGGATTGACGTCCTATAGGAGCGACACCTGTTGCTAGAGCTCCGTATCGGCTAGCACTGACATAAATGAAGGAATTGAAAACACAATTAGATGAACTTTTGGAGAAAGGCTTCATTCAAGCTAGTTCCTCACCTTGGGGAGCTCCTATCCTTTTCTTTAAGAAGAAGGTGTCACACCCCCGTGTTATCCATTTCGCATCAGAGCCGGGGCGTGAACCGAATGGCATCTTCATCGCACAACGGAAGCAGACGTGATGGCTAAGGTTTCTACTAACTGAACGCCCACTAACTACTCGAATCCCCATGGGTTCCACTATTCCAATCGTGCCATACTTGTAATCATAACCTGAGAAAGAACTTGCGAAAAATCAACATAAAGTTGGCGAGTTCATAGTTTGTTTGTTTTTGTTTCAAATGAGTCATAAAACATTTGAGCATTTTGCATTTGAAAACTGGTTTGTGGGATCATAGTATCCCAAAGCATTTGAAGTGGCATGTCTGTATAACAATATCGAAATGTTTTCCATGTTGTTTGCAAATTCATGCATATAACTGTTATGTTTATAAACCGGTGATAAAATGATTTCAATCGTATCTGTAAACCGGTACTGAAATGTTTTCTGTTATTTTTGTAAACCGGTATTGAAATCATAGTATCTAGTTTTCCTATGGAATCTAAGGATCTGTTAGTGTGTAGCTAATACACCGACCTATGTGCCATAAGTAAGTAACCAAACCGAGACTTCTTTGACATTTTGGGATCACAAAAGCACTCCTAACCGGTTATCATACCTGGAGTGGAGCGTGTCTCAAACTCGATAGATCTATACCTTTTACACCTTGGTCACTACGTGATTAATGGTTACTATTGTTATTTCCCTACTTACGCAGAGTGATCTGTTATAATCTAATCCCAAAGCTACATACCAATTGTTATAAATCTGTATTATTGGGCCTAGCCCATGTTCTTTTGTGATTTTGGGCCTAGCCCATGTTTTCTTGTAAAATTGGGGCCCCGCCCCCTAGTTGTGACTATGACAATCCCGTCACTAGTCATAAAACTCATGCATGTTTCGAAAAGCTTTGTGCAGCTGTGAAAACCGGTAAGTTTAGCATAAACCTTTCATAAACCATTTGAGTTCATTGAAATCTATTTGTAACATGGTTTAGAAAGATATGATTTTCATTTCATCGAAACATTTTATGCTTTCGCAAAACTTGCATGTCTTTCCACCCCCGAAAACATTTATAAAAATGTAAAACGGTAAAAAGTGGGGGTTATGAACTCACCTGGATAATCCAGTGCAAAGCTAGCTTAATGTGATTTCCGTAGTGTTGTCTCCACAACTTGACTTGCTCGCATGCAATCTAAGGTATTCCTAAAATGGAATAACTTGTAAGTTTCTAGATATAACGTAGCTAAAGTATGTGATACCGAGCTCTACCGAATCGTTACTCATACGATTCTATGAATGTGTTATTGACTTAACTCGGTTAACCAACCTATGGTTTTCTTAGAATTGTCTTAGATTTCGAACGACTTGAAATATATTTATACATAAACAATACTATATTTCATGAAATAGTATTAGCCGATATGTAGGTTGTCGGATAATAGTACGACTCTCGTAGTTTTCGAAGATGTGTTGTATACATATACTTGTCTATATATACGTATAAATAATACATTGCGTATTCGCGCAATAGACGGGCGGCATCGTGTCGCACTTCGTTTAGGCGTTTGATTCAATATAACAAGCAGCATTTGAAGTTCCCGAATCGTCGACGTTTGAAATAAATATAACTATATTTATTTATAAAAGTATTCAACGTCTCGCCATTCGTATACATATATATATATATATTCGTGTTATATGATTTCCGAATTCGTTCGTTTGAAATAATACGCGCCTTGTATTTGTCTTGTAAAAGCGTTTCGGAAATTTTGGCATTTCGAATTAAATATAAACAATATACTTATTCTTATATCATCGTTCGAATAATATATCGATGCTTGAACTTTAGTTTCTGAGTTTCGACGTTGAAGTTATATAAATAATTATATTCGCTTTGAAATTGATTGTCAAAACCTGTTGTCTCGTAGTCCCGCGTGTTGAAAAGTTATCGGATCGAATTGTAGGCGTCGTTAAAATAAATATATATGTTAATGTCTATCTTATAACAATCGTTTGAAATCGGACGTTAAATCTTTGAAATATGTCGCGTTTTTGTATTGCGTATTTTACGAAAATCGGACAGAGTTTCCTCTGTTTTTGGATGATCCCGACAATATTATTTGTCGATTTATTTATCAAAACACAACCTACAATGTACACATTCAAACAATATATGTATTTTTTTGTCGCTTTCAAATATTAAGTTTACGCCGATTTATAATTTCCATTTATTTATATATCTATTGTCGGTTTGATTTTTAACTAACGATTTTTACGCAAATTGTGTACGTCGGCTTGATTATTCACTTTTAATTGTGGCGATAATTAATCGTTTACTGGTCGGGTCGAGCTCAGTTTCGCGATAATTTAACATTAATAATTATAAACTAATATAATTAACTTTCGCGTCGTAATTAATTTTTATCGAGTCGTGGGTTGACCCGTTGACCGGGTTTGACCAGGTTTGATCTTTTAAACAAGCAGTTAGACCAGGTTTGATCTTTTTACCGAACCATACGGAACACCAAACCTGAAACAAGCAGTTAGATCTTTTAAACAGCATCGAAAGTAAACTCAAATCGAATCAAAAACTGTAATACCGAAACCAAACCGGAAACCCGTTGACCGTTGTTTTGACTGGGTTGACCCGAACGGAAAACTGAACCGAGTGTCCCGAGACCTTACCGAACCCAATCGAGACCCGAGATAACCCGAAGCAATCACTACTGCCGTGGCATCGGCTGGCTCATAGCCGCCTGCCAGAACCCCACTCGCCGCCGTCACGGTGTTACTACCAATGCTGCTGTCGTTCGAGTCGAAGCCGGTAACACCCAACCTGAAACCTGAACTCAAAACAAACCGGAGCTAAACATACCCTAACCAGATCTGACCGAAACGAGTTGAACCGTCACCACCGTTAGCCGCCGCTGACACCGGCCGTTGCCACCACCGTAGATGCAGCTGCCGTCTATCCATCTCGTCTCTCTCTCTCTTCCCGTCCCTCTCTCTCTCTACGCCCTCTCTCTCTCCACCGGTTTCTCTCTCTCTCTCATCTGTTGTCTCTCTGTCATTGTATGATATATATGCGGTTATGTGGCGAATAACGAGACAAGAAGGATGTAGGGGTGTCGTGTGTTATGTCGGCCGGAGAAGATGACAGGCGATGCCGCCGGTCGCGGCCGGATTCCGACGACCGGGAAAGAGAAGAGGAGAGCAGGGGGAATAGGTGGTGTGCTAGGCTTTGAGTGAAGGAGAAATGAGGGAAATTAGGTTTAGTTTATTTATATACTTAGGGTTTCTAAAATGGGTCGGGCCCAAGGCCCGTTAGCGTGTTCGAAGCCAAAACCTTTTTCCACAGCCCACTTTTAAAAACCCGCAAGTCGTATAATGTTTATTTGGATCCTACACGTGTGAAATTCAAGTCGTGAGTCGGTTACGATGCGTAATTCCGTCGGTTGCGTTAGAATTGCGTATCCGCTACGGTTACCGTTTATAGTCCGTTTTTTGATCCGACTGTTGTTATTTATCAAAATTTATTCGTCTAGACTCGAAAACATTTTAAATTATATTGGGGGTCGGGTTTTAACGCGTAATCCGTTCGTCGCGTTAAAGATTCGCGTAATTGCCCTTTTTGTTGTTTCTGATCCGTTTTTCGTTCTGGTTTCTCCGTGAGCGTGAAAATTTGAAACGAAGCCTAATATTCATAATATATTAATATTTAGAGTATATCTAGTCCGTGGCTTCTGTTTCGTTGTCGATGCGCTCCGGTTTTCCGCGTAACTTCCGCGTTGTGCTTGCGACATTCAACGATCCAAATTTATCGTGTAATTATATCTGTATGACAAATAAAAGTATAATGTTTGTGTTTTCAGATGTTATCAGATTTGTTCGGCATCAGTTCGCTTAACGTTTAATTTCGCGTTTAATGTCTTTGATTTTCGCCAATCGCGTAACGTGAAGCAAGTAGACGTTCCTAGGCTTTCCAAAGGCCTGATCGAGTTAATTTACGTCTATTTACGCTAGTTATAATGGTATTACTGTTTGTTAAGCGCTTAATTAAGACCGGAAACTGCCGGTTGTCACAGAAGGACAGTTCAATGCGAATGTGCATTGATTACTGCGAACTAAACAAGATAACGATTAAGAATCGTTATCCTCTGCCAGGATCGATGACTTATTCGATCAACTCCAAGAGGCTAGTTACTTCACTAAAATCGACTTGAGATCAGGATATCATCAACTGAAGGTTAGAAGTGAGGATGTTCTCAAGACTGCCTTCAGGACCCATTATGGTCATTATAAATTTCTGGTGATGCCTTTTGGGCTCACAAATGCACCTGCAGCATTCATGGATCTCATGAATAGAGTCTTCAAACCATATCTAGATAAGTTTGTCATTGTCTTCATAGATGACATGCTTATCTACTCTTGTAATCAAGTTGATCACAAGAAACATCTTCGGTGCATCCTAGAATTGCTAAGACAAGAGAAGCTTTATGCTAAGTTATCTAAGTGCGAGTTTTGGCTTAGAGAAGTCCAGTTTCTTGGACATGTTGTAAGTGAGTGTGGTATCCAAGAGGATCCTGCCAAGATTGAAGCCATAATGAATTGGGAAGTATCCAAAACTCCATCAGAGATTCGTAGTTTCTTACGATTGGTCAGTTATTATAGGAGGTTCATTGAGGACTTTTAAAGGATAGCCACTCCTTTAACTACCTTAACCCATAAGAATATCAAGTTTGACAAAACAACAAGAATCTTTTGAAATTGTAAAACACAAGTTGAGTAATGCTCCTGTGTTATCTCTACCTGAGGGTATTGAGGATTTTGTTGTTTATTGTGATGCCTCGCACACTGGCATGGGCTGTGTGCTAATGAAAAGAGACAAAGTGATTGCTTATGCATCATGACAATTTGAAGGTGCAATAGCAATTACACCAACCATGACTTGGAATTGGGTGTTGTTGTATTTGCACTTAAGTTGTGGAGACATTACTTATATGGCACAAAGTGTATTATATACACTGACCATAAGAGTCTCCAACATCTATTCAATCAAAAGGATTTGAACATGCTACAGCGCCGCTGGATGGAAACACTGAATGATTATGATTGTGAAATTCGTTGTCATCCCGACAAGGCAAATGTCGTTGCTTACGCCTTGAGTCGCAAGGAAAGGGTTAAGCCTATTAGGATTAACGCCAAGAGCATTGAGCTCAGAAATAGTTTGAATGAGAAGCTATTAGATGCACAAAAGCAAGCCCTTTTAGAGGCTAATATTTCGAATGAAGGATTAGGCGGAACCGTAGATCAGTTAATGCCTGGAAAAGATGGAATCCTTAGATTTAATGGAAGAATCCGGGTTCCAATCTTTAGAGGACTTAGGGATCTAATCCTTCAGGAAGCGCATAATTTGAGATACTCAGTTCACCCGGGTGGTGACAAGATGTATCAAGATTTGAAGAAGAATTATTGGTGGATGGGTTTGAAGAAATCCATAGCCACTTACGTAGCTAAGTGTCTGACGTCTTCGCAAGTTACAGCCGAACATCAGAAACCGTCAGGATTTTTACAACAGCTTGAGATTCCAACTAGGAAATGGGAAATGGTAACTATGGATTTGATTACCAAGTTACCTATGACCAAACGTGGTAATGACACGATTTGGGTCATTGTGGATAGGCTGACTAAGTCAACACATTTCTTGCGAATTAAAGAGACTTATAATTTGAGAAGTTGGGCTAAGTTATATGTGGACGAGATTGTGTCCCTAGATGGCGTGCTGGTATCTATTGTATCTGATAGAGATACTAGATACACATCTCACTTTTGGAAAAGTTTCCAACAATCATTAGTCACAAGATTAAACTTTTATACAACTTACCATCCACATACTAATGGGCAGAGTGAGCGTACTATCCATACTTTAGAAGACATGCTTAGAGCATGTTTGATTGATTTAGGTGGAAGTTGGGATGACCACTTACCCCTATAGAATTCTCCTATAACAATAGTTATCATACAAGCATCAAGGCTACTCTTTTTGAAGTCTTGTATGGGAGAAAATGTAGAACGCCTATTTGTTGGGCTGAAGTTAGGGAAGCCCAACTATCTAGACCCGAGATTATCCTAGAGACCACATATAAGATAATACAAATCCATGATCGTCTCAAAGCTGCATGTGATAGGCAGAAAAGTTATGCAGACAAGAGGCGAAACCTCTTAAGTTCCAAGTAGGGGACAAAATCTTGTTAAAGGTATCACCCTAGAAAGATGTGCGCTTTTGAAAGAAGGGAAGTTGAGCCCGAGATATATTGGACCGTTCGAGGTAACCAAATGTGTCGGTTCTGTAGCTTATAAGCTTAAGCTGCCTGAGGAGATAAATGGAATCCATGATGTGTTCCACATATCTAATCTGAAGAAATGTCTAGCCGATGAGTCGCTAGCAATGTCACATCAAGATGTCCAAATTGATAAAAGCCTGAGGTTTATTGAGAAACCAATTTCGATCGAGGATCAATAGCTTAAAAAGCACCGAAGAAAGATTATACCTATTGTAAATGTTAAGTGGGATGCCTGTCGAGGCCCCGAGTATACATGGGAGGTTGAGTCCACTATGCGACAAAAATACCCCCATCTTTTTGAATAAAATCTGGAGGTTGAGATTTCTTTTAAGGGGGTGAGGATGTAACACCTTGTAGATTTAGGTCCGGTAATATACCAACACGTGTACATACTCTCGGATGAAGCCACGAGTGAATAGGTCGCTCATCTCGCACAAACGTGTCCAATTCACATGTTTTTCCATACGCCGGTCCATGAGCTACGTTCCAAACCATAAACTACGGTTCGGCTTTATTGTTCAGAATCTAACCTGACCGTAACCTACGGTGAAGGCCCGTGAGTTACGGTCCAGACTTGTTGGATTCTCTTTTTACCAACCGTAAGCTACGATCTGGCTACCGTAGCCTACATCGAGGTCCTAAAACTCTTTTTCTATTATTTCAACTATCAACAAATGACCCGGAGGCCCTTGGACTTCATTATTTTCATATTTCTTGCATAATCAAGCAATACTCGACCCAAATGACTCCCGGTTGATGTGATATCTCTTGATTTACCATCCTTGAGTGTTACGAATCAACATAGAACCTTTAACTTTACAATTTGAGTGATTTGACCTGTAAAACCATAAGAACTTGTATTTATGAGATTTTAAGATTGTAACAACTTGAAACTCACTAAAGCACATATTATAACACACATTAATTTTCGGGTACTCACACTCTTCATCAGTATACCACGTGTTGAACGAGAAGAACTAGTTGTGTCATTATGTCAATTGATATAGTCAAGGGACAATTCATAAAACTATATTCTTTGAGGGACTAAAAGTGTCAACATGTCAAATTCTGCCAATTTGCCACATATCTTGAAATATGCAACCCTCTTGTAGCTCTTGACACCTATCTAACCACTTGTACTGATCCTACAACACCTCTAACACCTGGCATCATCCTCATTCATCCCCTTGCACTATAAATAACCCATCAATTTCACCTAGTTCCTTGCTCATTCCTCTTCTCCTCTCTATTATTCTCTTGGAAGTTCCTGGTCATCTAGGAGCATCCCTTTGAGTTCTAAACTTTCTCTTGGATCACTTGTAAGTGTTCCATCTCTGCTCTGTTCTTTATAGGCTTTCAATAACCAAAGGTCAAACATTTTCGATAAACGCTTTAACTTTCAGTTAAAACCATCATGGTCTAGCCATTTTCAAGATGAACACGGCTAAGTGATCGTATTAGGAAGGTATTAATCCCTTAAAAGGGCACCTCCTAAGAAACACGTTTACTAGGTCAATTGACGGGTCAAAGCTAATGTTTTAAAAAGTCAAACGGGTCAGATTGTATAAATGTTATAATCTGAATTTATATATGTTATAAATGTGTTTTGACACTTAAAAAAGTTGGTAATAATTATTATAACATGTGGGAACATGTTCGGCTCGTCAATTCTAGTCCTAGGGTCGGTTAGCAACTGAAAGTCACAAAGTTTGACTTCTGCTTTAACTTCCGATTCTGACCGATTTAGATTAGTTTACTACTGATTTATGGTTGCATTATTATCATAATATGATATAGCAGTTATATTAAATGATCATAATTATAATATGAGTTTATGCACAAGTTCCTGTAATATGTCAAACTTTGACTAAAATGCCCTTTTTATATAAAATAAGGTTTTAATCAATAACAAATTTGCAAATGTATTACCTACTAATATGTTAATATAATTAACATATTATGATGTTATTATTTTGATTGTAAACTGAGTGTTATTATAATATCGTAAATTATGCTTTTAAAAGGACCAAAATGCCCTTTCGATGCATAGTTTGGTCCTAAACCATAAACCACACTTATGTATAACATTTTACTAATAATATATCACAAATTAAGTATTTTTCCAGAATGTTTATGATCATAACATCAGAATGTATGCAAGTTCCTTTTTACGTCATATAATGATCAAAACGCCTTATGAGGCATAATTTCGTTTTAAAACCTTAACGAGAATATAAGTTGATATTCTACTGATATTACAACTTATTTAAAGTATAATAACATATAGAACTTGTTCATAACTTACCCGGTTACCTGATTTCGCTTATATGCGTATGGTTAAGTTTATGTAACTAGTTTACAAAAATTAACCAAACGGGTTTAACCTTATCATTTTAATCTCAAATTTTCAGAATGTTAATTGTTTACCCATGCCATACAAGTCTTAGTACTTGTTGGGTTTAAACTACATTCTATCCAATCATCGCTTAATATAGCGTATCGTACTGTTTTGATCCTTTAAGCTAGCCGGTCTGAGTCTATGACTTAAATGGGACCGTGAGCATTCTAATTGGTTAGTTTATGCCATCATTCCAGACTTGAAGCCTTCCGATAAATGCTATCTATACTTATCTATTGATTAAATGGCTGAGTTAATATGAACTTTACATTTAAAGTCAAGTACTAGCTCAGGTAAATACTTTTAATATATTTTCCCTATACGGGCTTGGGATACGGTAAATTATTACCGCTTGGTCGGAAATGGGATCAATCGAATGCAGGATTGTGGCTAGTAAATCTATATTTTCTGTTTGATCAGTTTTGTTTGATAACTTAAACATTGGAGGTTAATGATTGTGTCCTGGATATCCTCGGCTCATTTAAGTTATGAATGGCCACGACCAAAGCAACGGGGTGTAGGCATACACCTGAGAGATGCGAATGCTAAAATATATTTTATCCACAAGTTGGGGATAACTCCTTCATGGGTTCATAAGTGGTATGTCAGTTAATCATGTCTCGGTTTCCATACTGGGCCCATATGTATTGACAAACATGTGAATCTGTATACAAGGTTAAAAGCTTAACTTTCCCAAGTTATAAAAAGATTTTCATGTGCCTTGTGCACTTAAATCAATTATTGAAATGTTTTCAAAACGAGTCAGTTAATTGTATTTACCAGTGAAATCTGACATATTTTCAAAAGACTAAGTTGCAGGTAAAATACAAAATAGGCTGGAAGCTGTTTGGTAGTGTTATAAGAGTATCTTGCAAATCCTTAGATCTGCTTAAAGTCTGTTGTACATCTTTTGCATATTTTACGATCCGCCTGTTGATCTTTTGTTACAAACCGTTTGTATATTATTTTCAAACTTTGGAAATGTTTGGCTTGTAATGGTATTTTAAACTCTAAAACTTCCGTCTATGTTAATTGATTATGATGACATCAACTTACGTCACGATACTCCCCACCTGGGCGCACCGATACTTGGCTGGAAATATGGGGTGTGACACTAACCATGGAAGGTGATCTCTTACCAAGGGCATGGAATACTATCCATCTGAAGATATATTTTATGTTATAAGGATCAAGGATCCTTAATGGATTCAGGATCCTCACATCAGACATTTTACTTTAAATTTTTCTCTACTTTATATTTTGTTTGTTATAAGAAAAGGATGTTAAGATATTTAACAGCCATTTTCACCAAGCTTTAAGTTTTTACAGAAACCTTCGGCATCATTTGCATCAACAAAGGTCTAAGGGGTTGGCCACCTCTCTCCTACGTTTAAGGTAGCTAATACCTTCTAAGGTTTAAAGGTTTTCACCTTTCATACGAATTGGGTTTTGACACCCCGCCAGTAGCGCATGATTATCCAAGTATGGTTCGAGGAAATGGGACCAGTACACGCTTAGTGGCTGAAAATTTCGTTGTTGTTGGGTATATGTAGGATCTCAAGTATAATGGTACATGTGCCATACATCCGTTATCCTACGGTTTCTTACATTTTCATGCTAGCTAAGGTTTCTAACGTTTTCACCTTAGCTAATGTTTTGGCATTTTCATGTCACTTAAGTGGGCTTGTCCACCAGACCCTAGTATCTTTTGGGCTTGTCCCTAGTTATCACGGGCTTGTCACCAGTTTTATGGGCTTGTCCCCAGTTTGTTTGACTTAGTCCCAAGTTAATTTCAACAGGTTCTGGAACTTTGAAGACTCACAAGTTCTATCAAAAAGGATCCTCGATCCTTAAAGTCTAACTAATAGTGATTGGTCTGCTTATGCAATGGTAATGCTCAAGGATATAAAATTTGAACTTGGATTTTTTGATATGCCTTATCTTTATTATTATTTATCTTATTGACTTTACTTTACACCTTTCAATTACGCATATGTGATTCACATTCCTATATGTAATCAGATTTTTTTCTAAAGTTGTTATGAACAAGAGTTGAAAAATGTTTAACAACGTAGATTTTTCTAAGTTCATTTTCACAGATAATCTATATGAATATGGAAACACTAACATACATAGTTAAACTTTGAAATAAACAAACAACACCCGATATAGTTAAAAGCTTAATTTAAAAAAACACCACCTTGATTACTAAAATTACTAGCCAAGGTTTCATCAACAGTTTGTGGACTATCCACCCGGCCCGGCTTGGGGTGTTACCAATTGTTAGCGTATATGCAGGAAAGATAAAGAAGGAAGGGTGTCAAAGGCTTCATCCTCCACAAACAGAAGGATACCTCCACCTTTTCGACCCCCATATTGTCTTAAGGACCATTGATCCTTATCCTAAAAAACTATTGTTCAAAGAGTTGTTACAGACCATTGTTCGATAAAAACACCAACAAAAACCATAAAAGAAAGTGGGCTCAAGCCTTTACAACACTATCCTTCATTGCCCGCTAGTCTAGTCTCCACCACTTCATCACCATCTTCACCTCCACGTCCACCAGATCCATCAACCGTCTCCTTTACCCCTGATATACACTAAATTATACATGTTTTAATCCCTTATTTAACTCTTGCTTTACATGTTTTTTACTACAAATTCGATGTTTAGGTTCTTAATTGTGTACTATTAGGTTTTCAGGTCTAAAACAACATTTCACATGCAAATTTGGAGAAAACGAGGATTTTTCGGGCATTTTGGATGAAAACTTCACAATCTGCTAAAGACACAGGTCATGCATGGCCGTGCGTTCAATGTGCACGACCGTGTAGACTCGCGACCAGGGTAGTCCAACGGATTTCTCAGACATGCACGCTCGTGCGTCTTGGTTGCACCACGTGCGCCTTGTGATCCTCAGAAGCACACCCCGTGCGACCAATAATACATCCATTTTCTCGGACATGCACTACCGTGAACCTCATGTGCACGACCGTGCGTGAACTTTGCCACCAAATCAACCACTTGTTTAACCCATGCCCTGTAGTTGACATCATGATTAGACTTGCACAGTGCACGGGTGTGACCTTTAAGCGCACGACCATGAACTTTTGAAAAGTTGTATAAAATAGAGCAGACGCATTCTGATCAAGTATTTAATATTTTTGCAAGCTTTTGGATGATTTTGGGGTTCCGGAATCAGCCTGCTTGCGTCGGATTCAAGCCTTATAGTTGCAAAGAAGCCTATTTATCATCCAATCCATCTAATCCTTGCTTTCTTATGGTTTGAATCCTTGTTCTTTCCATGATTTTGGTTGTATTTCAAGCATTGATTTGATGTATTCTATATTATTGTAGCCTTTGGGTAAAAATACTAGTTTACTTGTTTTATGAACAAACATTAGTATGTTAATCTTCTTTATATGAAACTTTGGTTCTTTTCATGTTTATGTCTTGATGATCATATGGCAAACATGTTTCATTGATGTTGGATTCTTGATTATATTTGGTTATCTTGGATGATTAATGAATGTTTAGCTGAGATATGTTGAAAAACCCTTGATTAAGCACTTGTTAGTAAGCTATTAACTTGTTAATATGTTTACATCATGAAACTAGAAATCGGTATTGATTTAATAAAAGGTAATCAAATGTTAATCAAGAGTACTTTCTTGCACGTAAGGACCCTAACAGATTAGATGGTATTGTTACAAGTTCTTGACATGGTTTAGCATCTTTATTTAGTGGTTTTGGTTGAAATTACTATTTTGGTAGATTTGTGTTCAAGTTTTGTAAAAGGGAATAGTTTGTGATATAATCTATTTTATGCTTGTCTCGGTGGTTGTATTGTGTTATCGGTATTACTTTCCTTGATTAAGTGGGGTTAGAAAACTTTTAGTAGATGACTAACTTATCTTTAGAAGATTTACATGAAAATATATCAATAGCACGCTAAGGAACGATTAGGTGGCTAAAGTGTGTCTATCGCGTTAGCTTTCCGAAGGATTGTCATGTTAGGATTCTCGAAAGGGATACTAATTGTCTATATAATTGCAAGATTGATCAAGTGCGTTTGTGACATTCTGACTTAGTTAACATGCTTGGGTTGTTTGTAAAACAAGATAATATATATTTTTGTATTTGGAGTCTTTTATGTTTTAAATATAGTTTTAGATTAGTTTAGTTAAAAACTCCATTCACCTATCTTTATACCGGTGAACCAGTGACAACGATTTAGTACTCATGCATTCGCCTGCGTCCATGGATCGACATATGGTTCTTACCTATACTTTACTACATATATGATAGGGTACACTTGTCCTTTTATGTGTGTTTTAATGTTATGGTATAAATCATTTTTATAAATATTAAAAAGGAGTTCGTGTGTAAAGTTCATTGTAAAATTATGTATATATATGCACACGTCAAGTTTTTAGCGTCATTGTTGGGAATGGGGCGAGCTTTTGGAACGATCTGAGTCATTTCTTTACAGGTGTATATACTATGAATACTTGTTTATGTGTTCATTTGTTTGTATACACTTTTGTTTGATTATTTATTTATTTGTTCCTTTGTTTATTTTATTTATTTATATTGTTTTAGATGTTATTTATTTATTTTATCGAACTAACAAGGTTGGGGTAATCAAACTACACGTCCCCGCACGCGTAACAATTGTGGGAAAGGGGGTATAGCTATCGACTAAAAAAATAAAAAACTCAGCACGCTTGGGGGTAAATTTGTAAATAATATATATTTTTTGTTTCTTTCGTTTTGCTAATTGTTTTAGTATTTTGTAAGTTTTTATAGTTGTGATTTATGCCTTGTAGAGTTTTGCGTTGTTATGGTCCAAAAACAGGTAAAATCTTATAAAAATAATGTTATTTTTTATGAAAAAAATCAAATTTAGAGGATTCTGCAGGTTCTGTCTACAGAGACACATGTACTGAACGGTAATGCACTTAATCCGTACGACCATGCATTTCATAACCACACCTGTTCGAGAAAATTTGCGCACACCCTATGCATTGCTGAACCGCACGAGCGTGCGCGTCATGCATGGCCGTGCATGCGGGAACTGTGGTGCACATCAGTGCATATGTTGATATGCACGGCCGTGCATAATATGTGCACGACCGTGCATATCATGTGCACGACCGTGCACGCAAAAACAAAAATCCCATAACAAACTTTTTGTCTTAAAAAAATAAAAAAAAACATAACAAAATTTTTTTTTCTTAAAAAAATAAATAAAAAACCATAACAATTTTTTTTTCTTAAAAAAAAAACAAATATTCAAAGTAAAAACCATATAGTGCATAACCATTCTCTCTTTTCTCTCATACAACAAATCACCGTTTTTGTAAGACATCATCACATATCACACCAAAGGTATTAATTTTCTAGTCTTTTTTGTGTTTAATCTTGTCTTTTGTCTTATATTTGTATTTTGCGTCAAGAAATTTGAGGGTTTCTTCGTAAATCCAAACAAGACCCTAATTCTTGATATTTTTCTATAAATATTGTGCTTTAATCGAGTCGGGAGCGTGTCGTTTGCTGTTGCAGTCTTTGTCTATCTTTTATTATTTATTTTGGTTTGTTATATTTTATTTAGGGTTTTCATTTTGCATGTCTTTTATTAAAACCCTCCGTATATGTTTTTCTTATTAAAAAAATAAAAATATATGCTACTTTTTATTTTATTTTCTTTTTATCAAATGGACGGGATGGTTATTTAACTAATTCTTTGATTGGTTGTGATGCTCTGTATTTTGTCTAGTATGTCACCTTTGTAGGAAAATGAGAACACACACCGAGTATGCACCCGGGATCGTGGGGACGGCCAAGTCAAGTCCATGGATCTTCTCCGGTTTTCTTCAATATCTAGGGGAGTGTTATTCTCTTTTTTCACACTATTGTTTAGCTATTCATATCTGCTTAACTATTTTTTTTTGTTTCACATTGATGACAACGTGAAGTTCAAGTGTGGGGAAGGGTATTAACGCTATTAACTTTGTTTCTCCTTAAAGCTTTTTTTTTTTTTTTGCAAAAACTCTTATTTTAATTTTTGTGGCATTTATATGTTGCAAAAAAAACAAAAAAAATACTAAACGTTTAGTTGTTTTTAGAAAGCATCAAATACTCACATTAATTTTGAAAACGATAACTATAAAAAGCATGACAAACAAAAGAATGACTCGCATACTAATTTTAACACTTGCACCCATTCCTTCCGTTTACGTGAGCATGTTTTTGAGGCTTTTACTGCTTTCTTGACATGCTTGTTGTTTTTTTTTGCGGAATATGAGTGAGCCAGATGTTTTATCCAATTTAGAACTTGTCATTAGCATACTTTTCAAGATCATAAATATGTGAAATTGTATGAATATATAGGCACATAGGATACCCTTTTGTGTTAGCATTTTTCTTTTATTTGTTTCTTGCATCCAACATTATCCATTAGTTAACTTTGTTAAACCTATTTCCCATGTTTGTTTTTCAATTTTACCCAACCAATTAACCTACTTAGCCAAATTTAGCCTTTTTATTTTCTAAACCTTTATGTTACAACTCAGTTAAAGTTATCATTTGACTTGTGTTCTTTGTACTTAGTTCCTTTTGTGTAAAAGCATTAAAGTTCTTATCTATAGTTTATATATATATATTCTTAAAAAAAGAAAGAGAAAAAAATCCTGAAAATAGAAAACCATAAAATAGAGTGAAGATGACCAAACTAGAGGAATTTTACTTGCTAAATGGTTATAATCTTGTTGTTAGCTCGAGTAGGTGAAATCTTCATTCGCGTTAGTTATGTATAGTTCTTGTTTATTTACACTTGTTAAACATCAATGCCGAGTTTTAACCATTTAGCCACTTTTAAATGTCCATTCCACACCCTTAACCATTTCCTATCATTAAAACCCTCAAAGACCTCTTGATTTGTGCCTTTTTCGCATGTTAGTTGATGGAGATTCGATCTTTTGACAAGCTTATGATATTGCATGATTCATTGCCTTGGCGTCAAGTGTTTTACACATACACATTATATGTGTGATTCACAAATAAAACTGAGTGTGTGTGAGCATTGTGAATAGTGTGAAGATTTGCATGCGAATTCAATTAGAAGTGGAATCATTGGTTTTTGGTTATCTTTACATATATTATCCTGTGCTTGATTAGTTTGAAAACATTGATGATGTCTTTTGGAAACTGATTAACCGTTGCATATATATTAACAATTTAGTCTATTAAATAATTGATGCCATTGGGAGCTTTCGTTTATTTAGTTTACTTGAGTTTGCTTGAATACAAGCAAAGTTCAAGTGTGTGGAAGTTTGATACACACTAAATTATAGATGTTTTACTCCCTTCTTTTACTCTTGTTTTATGCGTTTATTACTACAAATTCGATGTTTAGATTCTTAATTGTAACTTTTGGGTTTTCAGGTCTGATGATTTTAACAACAAAAATTTTTCTATGTTCTTATGAAATTGAACTGGTGATTTTCACAGATAATCTATATGAATATGGAAACACTGACATACATAGTTAAACTTTGAACAGACAAACAATGCCAAATATAGTCAAAAGCTTAATTTTTTTTAAGAAACACCACCTTGATTACTAAAATTACCAGCCTAGGTTTCATCAGCAATTTGTGGACTATCCACCCGGGCCGGCTTAGGGTGTTACCAATTGTTAGAGTTTTTGCAGGAAAGATAAAGACGGAAGGGTGTCAAAGGCTTCATCCTCCACAAACAGAAGGATCCCTCCACCTTTTCGACCCCCCATATTATCTTAAGGACCATTGATCCTTATCCTAGAAAGCTATTGTTCAAAGAGTTATTACAGACCATTGTTCGATAAAAACACCAACAAAAACCATAAAAGAAAGTGGGCTCAAGCTTCTGCAACACTATCCTTCATTGCCCACTAGTGTGGTCTCCACCACTTCATCACCACCTTCACCTCCAACTCCACTAGATCCATCAACCGTCTCCTTTGCCCTTGATATATACTAAATTATACATGTTTTAGTCCGTCATTTAGTTGTGTACTTTTGGGTTTTCAGGTCTAAAACGACATTTCACGTGCAAATTTGGAGAAAACGAGGAGTTTTCAGACATTTTGGATGAAAACTTCACAATCTACTGAAGACACAGGTCATGCACGGTCGTGTGTTCAATGTGCACGACCGTGCAGACTCGCGACCAGGGCAGTCCAACGGATTTCTAGGACATGCACGGTCATGTGTCTCGGTTGCACCCCCGTGCGCCTTTTGATCCTAAGAAGCACACCCCATGCAACCAACAGTGTATCCATTTTCTCTGACATGCACTACCATGCACCTCATGTGCACGGCCATGCACACACTTTGCCGCCAATTCAGCCACTTGCCGAATCCATGCACTGTAGCTGACGTCATGATTAGACTTGTATAGTGCACAAGCGTGCATTTTAAGTGCACGACCGTGCACATTTGAAAAGTTGTATAGAATAGAGCAGGCGCATTTTGATCAAGTATTGGATATTTTTGCAAGCTTTTGGGCAATTTTTTGGATCCAAAATCAGCCTGCTTGGGTCGGATTTAAGCCTCCTAGTTGCAAAGAAGCCTATTTATCATCCAATCCATCTATTCCTTGCTTGCTTATGGTTTGAATCCTTGTTCTTTCCATGATTTTGGTTGTATATCAAGCATTGATTTGATGTATTCTATATTATTGTAGCCTTATGGCAAGAATACTAGTTTACTTGTTTTATGAACAAACACTAGTATGTTAATCTTCTTTGTATGAAACTTTAGTACTTTTCATGTTTAAGTCTTGAAGATCATATGGCAAACATGTCTTATTGATGTTGGATTCTTGATTATTTCTTAGATGATTAATGAATGTTTAGTTGAGATATGTTGAAAAACCCTTGATTAAGCGCTTGTTAGTAAGCTATTAACTTGTTAATATTTTTACACGATGAAACTATAGATCGGTATTGACTTAATAAAAGGTAAATCAAATGTTAATCAAGAGTACTTTCTTACACGTAAGGACCCCAACATATTAGATGGTATTTTTACAAGTTCTTGACATGGTTTAGTATCTTTATTTAGTGGTTTTGGTTGAAATCATTATCTTGGTAGATTTGTGTTCGAGGTTTTTAAAATGTAATAGTTTTTGATATAATCTATTTTATGCTTATCTCGGTGGTTGTATTGTGTTATCGGTGTTACTTCCTTGATTAAGTGAGGTTAGAAAACTCTTAACAGATGACTAACTTATCTTTAGAAGATTTACATGAAAATATATCAATAGGACGCTAAAGAATGATTTTAGGTGGCTAAAGTGTGTCTATCGCGTTAGCTTTACAAAGGATTGTCATGTTTGGATTCTTGAAAGGGATACTAATTTTCTATGTAATTGCAAGATTGATCAAGTGCCTTTGTGACATTCTAACATAGTTAACATGCTTAGGTTGTTTGTAAAACAAGATAGTATATATTTTTGTATTTGGAGTCTTTTATGTTTTAAATATAGTATTGGATTAGTTTACTTAAAAACTTCATTCACCTATCTTTATACATGTGAACCAGTGACAACGGTTTAGTACTCATGCATTCGGCCGCGTCCATGGATCGACATCTGGTTCTTACCTATACTTTACTACTTATATGATAAGGTACACTTGTCCTTTTGTGTGTGTTTTAATGTTATGGTATAAGTTATTTTTATAAATATTAAACCGAGTTTGTGTGTAAAGTTAATTGTAAAATTATGTATATATACGCACAAACCTTGGCTTCATCAGTTGCTACCATGGCAGCTTCATGAATACCCACTTCAACATTTAGCAGCTGCTCCTCTAAGCCCATCTTTTCTTTCTCCAGCTAGGATATGGTCTTGTCTTTCACATCAACAATGGATCGCAGGCCAGCCGGATTCTCCTCTGCTTCAGCTAGGTTCTTCTTATGGTGGGCCTTCAAGCCTATAAACCTCTACAAATCATAACACAAAAAGTCAAAATAAGGGATCCTATACTACATGCAGGACTACCAAGAATGGCGAGAGCAGCACAAACCTTGGCTTCATCAGTTGCTACCATGGCAGCTTCATGAATACCCACTTCAGCATTTAGCAGCTGCTCCACCAAGCCCATCTTTTCTTTCTCCAGCCGGGATATGGTCTTGTCCTTCGCATCAACAATGGATCGCAAGCGAGCCAAATTCTCCTCTACTTCAGCTAGGTTCTTCTTATGGTGGGCCTTCAAGCGTATAAACCTCTACAAATCATAACACAAAAAGTCAATCAGGGATCCTATACTACATGTAAGACTACCAAAAATGGATCAAGGATCCTTACCTCGGTGACAAACTCATGGATTTGTTTCTCAACCTCGAAATCATCCTCTTCAGGCTCCATGGGCTTCTTGCGCTTGGACCCAGCTTTAGCCCTAGTCGTCATAGCCTTGGGCTCAGGATGGCTTTGGCCTTTGGCCAACTCCTTCGTGATGTAGTGGGGGGAGATCATGTTGTCAATATTGTCCAGAGCAAATTTGGAGGCTGATTTGTTGGTAGATCTTTGAGCACTTACTCTAGAAACAAGCAAATAAATATTTTTGTTTCATATATTTTTTTAAATACCAAACTACAAATATACGAATGTATACAAGTACTTACTTGACATTGTGTAGGATGCAGAGGTGTTCTATTCAGAATCCTTAATCCTTAACATGAATGTTCTCACAGTAGAGTCAAGTACCCAGAAAACAGCAATCCTCTCTGTTGTCCCAGGGAGATTGGTAAGGCATGCAAAATTGGTTACTACATGAAAAGAAAAGGATAAGTCAATAATAGTAGGAATAATAATAATAATCACTACAGTGGTTATCTAAGGATCCTATATCCTACCCTTCAAGATTCACTTCTTTGGCAAACTATCCCCATGAGGAATATTGTTTCCTTTACAAAAAAAAAAAAAGAATTGATTCTTCCATGAGGAATCGTTTTGAGTGGTCTTGAGGATGGGGAGAGGCTGATGTGGTTTGTCCTTGAATAGGAAGCGGATGAGAGCCGTGGGTAACTAGAGAGTAAAGATGGGAAAGCTAAGAAAGATTGAAGTTAAGCCCTTCAGTTTTAATGATTTCTTTGATGGTGTACAAGACCCTCCAGAGTATCGGTATAGCCTGGCTATAACTGATGCCGTTCAGAATAAAGAATCTCCGAGTAAGATCAGGAAAAGGGTAGGAGTTGCCAAGAAGATATGGCAGGGATGGAAAACACACCCAAATGGGTGAAACAACATCATTTTTCGTTGAGGAATCGAACGGTCGGAAAATGGTCTCCGGTGGAAACAGGGTAGAAGACCCTCAATCTCTGGGTTAGTAAATTTGCAAAAGTCCGAGGAAGGATTCATCAAAAGCTTCTGACTTTGCGACACATTATCCTTCTCATGGCTTTTACTGGTGAGGATCGAGTGGCCATCTTTGCCATGATCAAAGAAAGGAAGATGAACAATTTCGAAGAAAGAAGAGATAGAGAAAGAGTAATATATGAATTAGCTCCGGAATGAAGATATAAGGAAGCATTTGGAGAGTTATCTCTACCCTAAATAGCACAATGATGGTTATAGCTAGTCTTATCACTAACGTCAGACATTGTAGCAGCTAGTTACATGCAACAACGGCTAGTCCGGACTTGGTGGCGACATGAAAGTTGTGAATCCTTATCACAACTGCCATATTGGGGGCAATTGTTAGGGCATGGGTTTTATTAATTGTGGATCATGTATCCTGAAGTATTGTCTGGATCAGTTATCCTTATCAGATGGCGCAGGGACAGAGGGTCAAGGATCCTTATCATTACTTATGATTTCTAACAATTGATCTCTTTGTGTCCTCATGTTTGTATGCAGGTTATGAACGACGTGGACTAAGTCTCAGTGGGAATCTCGGGCGTAATTCGTTCAAGATATTGCACGTGATGAATTCCATTACGGTCATAGAGCTTGAACGTGGTCTTCCAAGAATATCGGGTGTAGTTGTTAGGTTGATTCAAAAGGGGTTGATCAAGTGCTAGACAATAAGTTTTTACGGTTTCACATACACACTCGCATACATTGCAAATCAGAGCTCTCAACACACTTAGCATTCGATTGTATCACACTTGATCAATGTCTGAAGTTGTAATCTCTTTTGTGCAAGATAGTTGATAGTGATAGTTTTCACTATTCGAGGTTTTTATGCCAGCGATCTACCAGTGATCAAGGGCTTTGACTCGCATAAATCATTGTGTTCATAATTACATTCATCTAGCAAGTCATTTTATCATTGCTCATCACTTAAGCACTCTACCTCACTTTACAAATTTGGTTACATTATCCTTGATCAGATTTTTGACCATAACAATATGATCGGTCTTTGTTGGATATGAGAGAGTGTGTAGTATGTGTTTTTATGATAAAATAGTTAAAAAAATTTGAAATTCAACCAGTAATAAGCAAACACATCAAGATAACACTACTGGATTGGGAATGATTGCAGAATGATTTCATTGAATTAATATGTTATAATATCACAAGATACATACAGTACTCCCCCCACCAGGTGAACACTCTCTCACTTAATTTTTATGCTTTTTAGCTCTAAGTGTTAACTATTACTATGAACAAGCTAAACTATATATAGGAAAAGTGAACAACTAGTGACGTCATTAAGAAAGCGACTCGTCATAGCTTCATTAAATGATGTAATTGCCAGTGGTTAAAAAAACTACTGGATAATTACATTGTTGCATTGAATTGCTGCTCCTTTTCTGAGTTAGTGTGAACTGCTGGTTTTTCATAGAACTACTGGTTGAAACCATCACTTCTAGAAATCCATAACTTCTGTCTTTGACTTGTTGACTTGTTAATCTAGTCTTAAGTCTTTGATTATGGTTGACTTGCTTATTGACTTGTTGACCACTACTTTGACAATCAAGACTTGTTCCTGTATACTCTTGATTTTTGTAGGCGGTAGTTTGATGTAGTAGTAGTTGGGGCAACTGTTTTGAGAAGCTTTCAAGGGGAAAGAAATTGCTAGACTTTGTGATTATACTTTAACTTATTTCATGAGGCTAGGATGATGGATCCATTAGGTTTTGGCTTTCATCATCAGCAAATCTTATATAACCCAACAGTCTCCCCTAGATCTGTTGATGGCAAAACACACTTATTTATGAAAACTTCTGGACAATTCCTTTACCTTCATCACAATCAACCATCTTTGACTTACAAAGAAAGGTTCTCTATCTTCACACCTTTTAATTTATAAGTAGCTTATAGTCTCAGAATCTCTGGGTTAGGGAAGATTAGAGATTGCTGCCTTTTGGGCCTCTGAAAAAAGACAAGAACTCCTTTCTTATGAGAGATGTGGAAAATTTTACTTTCAAAACCCTTTTATCAAGAATTGATTGATCATTTTAGGAACAGTTGATAAGGCTAGGACCTTCTGAAGGATTTTCTGCTTTAGCAACTTCCACTTGTGAGAAGTGCTAGATTATTGAAAGATATTCTATATTTTAGGTTCAAGTTGTTTGTATATCAGTAGTTTCTAGATTAGATTGATCGTCCCAAACTCCTTGAGTTTTTTGTTGAGGAAGAATCATCGTTTTAATCCTTATTTGCCTAACATCTTGATTCTTCTTTGCTACTCTAGTGATTGGTAAGAAGCATTTAGAAAATATCTATTGAGTTTTCCTGGGTAGAAAGAATTCTGGCTTTTCTTGAAAGTTTTCCAGATTCTTGAAGGTAAGAGAACACATTGTGTGATATTTGGCTTCTAAGCATAGTATCTCCCGCTATTTGGTATCAACAAATTGGTTGGATATGGTAAATAGAACCCCTACGGGTTAGTGATGAGGTGGTTATTTCCTCACTAGTAGTTTAGCTTTCTGTGGTTATAAGGATTTGATAGTAACTAGTAGATGTGAGATATTGAGCTCCTATTAAGGAGGCCAGCTATTAGGTATATTCATGGATCAAATGGACTTATCTTATGGCATTTTGCTGACCATTTATTTGAGATTGGAAACCTTAGCTCTCAGCTTTTTTCATAAAATCAAGAAGTTTCAGACTTCTGGCATCATTTAATCTAGTAAAATAATTTGCCCCCACAGAGTATGGTTATATCACTAGTTTTGACAAACTGTGATGCCCCTTTTTCTTGATTTCAGAGACTTCCAGCTGTTTTATCTTCCTGAGGAAGCAACTTGTTGTTGCTTGCAAGGTGGTCTTACTTATGATTCCACTATCAATCTGTGACCAAGTGAGGCCAATCAGAAGATCGGAAGCCACACATGCAATCTCATCAACAAGATCTACCTGAGATGGATTTCACCTCTTCTTCATGTGGGTTAGGAAGTAAATTTGGAAGCATCTGAGCATTGTTCTGAAGGATTATATCTTCAATGTGGCATTGAGATTTTACTCAATTGTGATTTGTAGATATTTATCCATCATGAATTTTGAAACTACTATTTTGGAAAAAGATTAACAACATTTTTAATCAGTGAAGCAGTTGTTTGAAGAGAATTATCAAGATCAGATGTGAAGAAGTAACATTTATCTTATATGTAAGTGAATATGTGTGTCATTCTTTGTAAGATAGGCGGGATTTGGAGGAATGATGGAACATGTCAACATGTTCTTTGTGAAGTATGTTTGTCTTGGGATACCATAGGAAGGTGTTTTTCCTTGATTAAACATAGGCAGGGGGCCAAAGAGATGAAAAGTAATATAGATTATACATGATCTTACCTTTGTACCTTTGCCTGATTTTGTGGAAGGTGGAACTTGATGTTTGGAAAACTATTGGTAACAAGGCCAGTCGTTTGTGAAACTACCAGTGTATTATGTTTTTGGTAAAACAACTAGTAGGTGACCAAAAGTTTTGAATCATAAAAATTAGGAAAAATAAGAGAGATAATTTAGTATAGATATTTACACATTTTTAAAAAATAGTTTTGTTCTAATTCTAACATCCCAAGCCTAGCGATTAGGCTTTGAAATGTTAGTGTGTCTAGTGGTTTTGTAATGATATCTACAAGTTCATTTGTATAAGACACATGTTGTATTGAAATTAAACCCTTCTCATAATAATCTCTTACAAAGTGGTGTCTGATATCAATATGTTTGGTTCTTGAATGTTTGATAAGATTTTTTTATGATATTCTGAGCAGCTTCATTGTGCATTTTAATATGAGTTTTCAAAGCAGTTATTCCATAATCCAGCAATTGATTTTGCAACCACAAGATTTGGGTGGTACAACTAACTACTGCAATATACTCTCCCTCAACCGTTAAGTTTGAGATAGTAGTTTGTTTCTTGCTCTATTAGGAAATAAGTGCATCTCCCAAGTATTGGCATCCACCTATGGTTGGCTTCCTTGTAGTAGGGATGGCAAAATACCTGAGCCCAATGGATAAACCCGAAATCCGAGACAAATGGGATAGGTATACCCTATACCCAACGGGTATTGGGCAGGGTATGGGATTAGTTTTAAAGATTTTCGCGGCTATGGGTCGGGTAGGGGATTAGGTGATACCCGACCTGATTACCCGAAACCAGATACCTGTTTACCTGAACTATATACCCGATCATATACTCAATTTTTAATTTATATATATATATATTTTTCATTAACCTTTGTCTATTAGTGATTTATTTTAGGATGTTTATAATGTGAAAAAAATAATTTTCATTTACTATATGTATTTAATAATAGTATTTATATTTTATATGTTGTGAAGTATATAATTATAAGTTTTTAAGTATTATAAAATTATTGTTAATTTATGATATAACTTATATGTATCTAATATACATTTTAGCTTATAGTTGTATAAAAATTATATAATAATTATAATAGTAAAGAAATGTATTTTGAAATCCAAACATATATCTTTTAACAAACTAATGGGTATACCCGATGGGTATTGGGCCGGGTATGTGACACGATTTTACAACAATGTATAGGTAGGGGATTATCACTACCCAACCCGAATCTGGCCCATTGTCATCCCTACCTTGTAATGAGGCAACTTGTACAATCATTATCTGAAAATTCAACAAGCTCAAGATTGCCATTAGCTGGATAACAGATTCCTAGGATAGGAAACCTTTTAGATATCTGAATATCCTTTTCACAGCATTTAAGTGTGACTTTCTTGTTGAGGCTTGATATCTTGCATATACATAAATGGCAAACATGTTATCTACTCTTGATGCAGTCATCAGTGACCTTATCATACATTTGTACAAGGTTTCATCTATAGGTTTGCTAGTTGGATCATAATTTAATGACTTGGATGTGCAGATGGGAATGGTACGAGTTTTGCAGTTTATTAAATCAAGTTTTAGAAGAGTTTTAACATATTTAGTTTAATTTATGAAAGTTCCTCTCTTAAGTTGCTTAACTTATAAGCCTTGAAAACAATGCAACTCTCCCATGACACTCATTTCAAATTTTGAGGTCATTAGATTTTGAAAAACTTCACATAAGGTTAAATTAGTTGATGCATAAATTCTGTCATCAACATAGATCTGAGCAATTGTTGGATCCTTTCCCTCCCATTTTAAAAACAGCATTTTAACAATTTTTCCCCTTTTGAAGTTGTTTGCAATTGAAACGGATGCCAAAGTTTCATACCTAGCTCTTGGGGCCTGTTTTAGTCAATACAAAGCCTTGTTAAGTTTGCAAACATGATTTGGATAGTGAGCATCTTAAAAACCAAGAGGTTGACAAACATAAACTTGTTCATTGATCTTTCCAGAGAAATGCACACTTGATATCTATCTGGTACACCTTCATTATGTGGGTTACATCAAATGCAAGAAATTGTCTGATTAATCTGACAATTGGAGCAAAAGTTTCATCATAACTAATCCCGTCTTCTTATCTATACCCCCAAACTATAAGCCTTGCTTATTCTTCACCACAATGCGTCTTTCATCAATTTTTTTTCTTAAATACCCACTTAGTTCCAATGAGACATTTATCCTTACGCAATGGCACTAATTCCTAGACTTCTTATCTTTTAAATCGGAGAAACTCTTATTTCATAGCTTTTACCCAGCTATTGTCTTTTAGAGCATCTTGATATTTTAAAGGTTCATTCATGGAGAAGAATCCAGCAAATAGACAAATGTTTGTTGTTTGATTTCTTGTCAATATACCTTTACTCATATCCTCTAAAACTTGCTCGGGAGGGTGAAACTTCATGAAAGGATACCCTCCAACATATGGAAAAATATCAATGATGGTGTTGGAAGTGCTAGTTTCGGAGTGATTGTTGGAACAGGTTTCAGGTGAGCTAGTGTAAAGCGGTGTTGGGAGAATTGGACCAAGAGACTCAGTAAGATGGATATCATCAATTTTTGAGGTACCAATAGTTTGTTGGTTAGAAAAACTGGTGGTTAAGGATTCATGTGATATTTCTGAAAGTGCTGGAACTACTGTGCCAAAATCAAAGATGACTTCAATAGTTTGGTTTTTGCCTTTTGTGAGTGGCAACAGCTGTAAGAAAAAAATTGTTCTATAATCTTCTTTTGTGGTTCTAGTAGTTTGTTGAGAACTTAAAACTACAGGTTTTCTCTTGGTTCATATATGAGGATTTCCTTATCGAATAATTCAGTTGGGTCTCTTTGATTGATTAGAACCCTGTTTTGCACATAACCAGCAATATTCACTACTGCTTCTCAGAAGGAAAGAGGCAGACCTGAGTCAACTAGCATGGATCTAGCAGCTTCAATTAGCGTCCTGTTCTTCCTTTCAGCTACCCCATTTTCCTGTAGTGACCTTTACACACTGTACTGCCTTACAATTCCTTTATTTTCACAAAATGTATTAAGAGTATGATTTTTGAACTTAGTTTCATTGTCACTTGTAAGCATTTTGATAGAGAGATCATACTGCTTCTCAACCATGACAATGAAGTTCTTAAAGATCTCAGCACTTTCATCTTTGTAGTGTAGGAAATAAGTCCATGTGAATCTTTAATATTCATCAACAATGACGAGACAATATCTCTTGTTGGCTAGACTCAT
Source organism: Scalesia atractyloides (assembly GCA_947069175.1). Classification (NCBI taxonomy): domain Eukaryota; kingdom Viridiplantae; phylum Streptophyta; class Magnoliopsida; order Asterales; family Asteraceae; genus Scalesia; species Scalesia atractyloides. The sequence goes on along the minus strand of CAMTDV010000001.1, from coordinate 66,076,499 downwards.
TATCTTAATAGGACCAAACAAATAAAGATGAAGCAATTGAAGGCATCCAGTAGTTGTTTTGGATTCTTCAATGGACTTATAAGACACCTTATGTCGTTTCCTTTTAGAGAATAAACACAGTGTTGATCAGAATTGAATTCTTTCTTAGGAAGCCCTTTCACAAGTCCTTGTTTGGAAATATCATTGATGGTTTTCAAGTTTATATGTCCTAACCTCCTAAGCCACAATTTAGTTCCTTTTGGTGATGCCTGAGAAATTAGACACACACTTTGTGGCATGGGGTTATTCTTTAACATATTAACAACATATACATATCCACTCCTAATTGCCACAAGATGAGCATCATTGGCAAATAGGCGTTGAATTCTCTTTGCAAGTTCCGGGCCAACAATTTTGCAACATTGTTTTTGTGAAAAATGTGCCATACCCTTTGTCACACATTTTTGACACACTTATAAGGTTAAATTTCAAATTGTCAACAAGATTAATATTTTCAAATTTCAGTTTACCAGCATTTACTTCCCCTGACCCAAGAATCTTTCCCTTTGAATCATTTCCAAAAGATATCGGACCCCCATGAGCCCTAAAGTTGAACAAAAGATTCTTACAACATATTATGTGCCTTGACCCACCATTATCAACGTACCACAAAATGTCAAAGTGTTAAAAACCATCTTTGAGGAGTTCATTTATGGACACAAAATCTAGATTGATAGTCTTTGTTTTCTAAAGATTTGACAACAATTCTTTTAGGAACTTCATAGATAAGTTTTTCTTTGGAAAGAATCTTTAGAATCATTGAGATCACTTAAGGATGCTTGTTCCTAAATATTAACTCTGAACATAGCCAAGTTATCATTTGTGATCTCATCAGGCATACTACTTCAATCAACAAAGTTCTGTATGAAGAAACTTTGATGATTTAATTCTAGTGTAGGGCAACCAGTAGTTTAACTACTCGTAAATTGGCATGTAACTATGAAGATAACTAGGCATGTGATTTGGGTGTGTGCACTTGAGCAAGTTAATATTGGGGCGGCCTATTTTCATATTAATATTCCATTTGAACTGGTCCATGTGCTAATGTGCAATGAACTGTGTGGATGAACTAGGGGATTTTGGGAAAAGTTTTGTTGTTTATTTTGAAAACTTGAATACTGACTAGCAGTTGGTTGATTTCGATAAGTCACAATTGGTAAGGTATTTTGTGTAGAATTTCGACACTCTCTAGCAAAGTGACCAAGCCTTTGACATTTAAAGCACTCAACTCTGGATTTTTCTTTCTCAAATTTACCCTTACCCTCCAATCTAGGAAACTTCTTACCATTCTATTATAAAACTTGTTTGATTTTATACTCAATAGTGCAAGCTAGTCAAAAAGGTTAAACTCTTCCCGATCTATTGTATCCATAGGTCTCTGATCATTCATCATTAGAGCATAATTTTGATCTTCAACATGTGATGGTAGACTAAGAAGTATAACCAGTAGTTATGTCAAAGAAATGATCACAACTCTGTTCATTTACTTTGCTTATTGATGATGGTTCATTTTAACTCATCAGAGTTGTGCTACCATATGGGTAATCACCAGTATTTTTTTTCCTAATGACATCAATTCTTGTTTCCGGTAAAGGTCTATCTCATAAGTGAGGAGTTCCTATGAAACTGTGTCAGAGTCATCTCCTTAAAACCAACAGAATTTCTCAACACATATGCAGTTGTATCCTGTTTATCAAGAAGAGATCTCATAAATCTGTGACTTTGTATAAGTTTGATCTGCAGGCCTTAGCTCATTGATAAAATAGTTAAACCATTCAAACTATTAAGTAAGAGTCTCTCCCTTAATGTGAGAGAATGTTTCGTATGGCTGGTTTAAAATCACTATGTTGTTCTCTTGAACCTCATCCGTACCACCAAAGTGTTCATTCAAAGCATCCCACAACTCCGTGGCATTCTCAAAATGGAGCAATCCAGCATAGATTTCGTTGGGTAAGGCCATGGCCAGTGTGAGAGGGGATCTGCTCTCCTCCAATGAGCACCGGACCGATCTGACTCAACTAACAGAGGCGAAGTAAGATATACTGCTTAAACGCCTTGAATTGTATTGATAAACGTGAACAGTTACAGAGCGAGTAAATAGTTTAACAGGGCTTCACCGTACATCAACCAACAGATATCTAACACAACACTCAGGCTCCTCTATTTATAGGTCGACATGACTCGCACATGAGGAGAGCATGTGTGTGTGACTCTTGCGAGTGATGCCTCGTACGAGTGACAGAGTGTCACTCGTACGAGCCATAATGCTCACTCATGCAAGCCAAGTTACAAACATATAAATCATATATAAACAAACACTATTCGACGTTCTAAGCCATATATACATAAACAACATATCCTAGACGTAGGCAATAGACATTATGCACCAACAAACTCCCCCTTAGATGTTGCCGCAGTCTTGGATAGTCTTCAAAAAATCTTCAAAAAATTTGACAATTAATGACCAAAGAAGCGTTTTGATGGCTTGCTACGCTCCTTAGAAGATATCAGCGTCTGATATGTAGGAGGAGGCCAGTAAATTGTATTGCCAAACCCAAAGCTCCTTAGCGACGTAATTCTTGCTCGCTCAGCGATTCTCTCTTCTTTCTTATCTTTCTTTCTCTGCTCGATCTCTTCCAGCTTTCTCCAAGAAGTGTTCCATGCTGTTCCTCAATGTACATCGTTAGCAAAATAGACATTAACTATCTTCTGGAACTGGAGCGCTTGTTCTTTATCTTTCTCTTCAAAACTAATCTTGCTGTAGAACAAGCATTCAATATCTTTCTTTGAATAATTGACTAGCCACATCGGGTCTAGTACTCGAATGCCATGCCATAGTCCGTAATACGTTTGTGTGCTATGACGGCTTCGGTTAGTTCCTCAGTAATCTTCCAAGAATCATTATCTGGATGTACACAAATAACAGCTTCACCCGTGCTTGAATCATAGTGCCACCATTTGAAGATCTTGTAGAAGTCTTGTTCCATCTTGATTAGAGGTATATTTCTCATAACTTTCGGCCTCTTTACGATTAGCGTCACATCTTTTTCTTGTGTTATTGGATCTATTTTAGTAATTCGCTTAGGGATATGCGGCTTCCGGTGTGTAAAACCTTGCGTAGCCTCAAGCTTTATCAGTTTCCACACCCGCTAGTCATGAAATCTCATATTAAGATTTATCATCTTTGTTTGCACAAGCTCCTTGATATCCCAGTACGGCAGGGTCTTGATATTACTCAAGTATCGAAAATACTAGATCCCATACTCCCGTTTAATAGCATAAACGTTTAGCTCTTCGATCCATCCCCAGCTAATAATGTTCCCAAAGAAATATCCACATCACGCCTAAAGAATGCTAAGGGACGTTTGAATTTTCGCTCAGCTAGTGTTACTTTAAACCACCGCTTCCTCATTTAAGCAATTTCTTCAGCAGACAATTGTTGAGGAATGGTTCCTTGTTTTACAGCCTCCTCTACTTTTCGTTTCAAAAGATCATCACTTTCGGCTGCAAACAAATCACTAAAAGTTGGGGAGTCATCTGTACCCTTATCGGCAATATCTGTATCATCTTTATCAGAATCATGCTCCACGACAACTTTATCATAGTCATGTACATCAGACACATGTTCGAAGACATAATCTACAGGCTCAAAAGCACTGATATCATTAAGCTCTTTTTTGAAATCAAACTCAAAGTTTTCTTCGTCCACTCCCAGCATATCAGTTATTTCTTCTTTAGTGTAGCTGTGGACAAACTCACCTTTCTCTACATCATGCTCTAAATATAATATCCTTGGTTTTGTCACAACAGGAACGGTAGACATTTTAGACATCGTGAAGATTCCTGCCTGCTGAGCATCCTTAGAGCTATGAGTCTTTCCCTGATCTTTGCCTTCTTCAACATCATTTGCTGAGTCATCCAAGTGCACAGAAAAATCAATATTATCATTCAAATTAGGTTCTATTACAAGGACACCAGATCCACCTAAGTCATCATCACCACCATCACTATCGTCATTAGACTTATCAGAAAATATATCATCAAAATCGTCTAAGTCTTCGGTTTCTTTCTCAGGATCTTCAACAAACTCATCTATCTCAGCTTCGATCTCTCTCTCCAATTTTCTCTTATTCAGCCATTCTCAATGTTTAGCAGAAAGATTAGATCAAGAAAATAGAGTGAAAAGAACTGGTTCGCACAAAGTTTGCTCTCAATCGCACAAAGTCAATAGTTTGACTCGTGCGAATGAGTCATCCTTTTATACTCATTCAGTATTCACTCGTACGAGCGACAGCTCGTGCGAATGAATACTTTTGTCAGTCTTACGAGTCAGTGTCACTCGTACGAATCAGTTCTTATGAACTTTGTAAACATTTTGATTTTTTATGAAATTTTTATATGTTTTTATAACCCACTCAGTTAACCAAATCCAAGTTAACGACCTCAGTTAACTGATATGCCTACCAAGTCTGAGTTAATGACCTTGGCTGACCATTGTTTGACCGAAACAAATTTATTTAAAAATGTAAAGTTTTAAATTAATGATCTTTGTTGACGTTCAGGTAATCTTCTCTTTTCATGATTAGCCCCCAACCCGTGAACTTCAGCTTTCCTCCATCAAGCGTCGCTTTGACTTGGACTAACGGTGTTTTCATCATCGGTAGACTAAAATCTAAGATAAATTGCTAAAAGCAAACTGAAATTTTTTTTTGGGATTTTTCTGAAGAGAAATAACAAGTAAAGATGTTTACACATACATATTTTTGTGAGTTTTTGTGTTAAGAGGATCATATCAAGTATTTAGACAAATCACAAGTACCGTTGATCTTGGTAGTATCTTTAAGTTCTTAAACAGATTTACCTAGATTGCTAGTATACTTATCCACTTAAGCGTCTACACGTTTCTCAATTGTTTCAAGATATGTTAGGTAATACTAAGGAACATGAAATAACTATGTTTCCCATCTCAGAATATACTCCCGCATCGAGATTCCCATAATATCATTTCACGGGTGAATATATCTAACTGATAGATGTAAATGGGGTGAATTGCGAGACCTTGAGAGCTCAGCTTAGTATTTCCATACAGACAAAGAGATGAAGACTCGACTTTAAGTGGTGTTTCATAAAGGAATCTTTTGAACTGCAGATGTCGTAAATGTTTATGACATACTCAATTTTTTGTGTAGCTTTTGTAGGCGAATAATGCGTAAAGTATTATACAAGTTCTAGGCCATTGCTGACGCAAAATCAGAAGAACTCATATAATACCCCATATATCGATTAAATATAAAGACCTAGTACTGCAGAATCTGGCATTCTCTCAAACAAAATTTCGGAGTACTAAGTCCGTACATTCAAGAGATGTTAACCACAAGTTACTCAGTTTTTCTTTAATGTTTTTGTATTGTCCAAAACTTTCTCTCCCTAAAATCAAAAACATATTTTTGGATTTTTAGGAAAACATATTTACAGAAAAACATGTCATACCGATGAGAATCACGTCAAGTCCTCGTCATCCTCAAATTCAACCTCATAAATATCGCCTAATACCAGAATTCTTAAATCATTTAATTTAAAAAGATTTTTAAATCTTGAACGATCAAATGCTTTGGTGTAAAAATATGCTTTTTGGTCACCAATATGGATTTTTTCAGTTCTAACCAACTTTTTCTCGTAGCAATCACGGATAAAGTGGTGTCGAATTTCAATATGTTTAGTGCGTGAATGTTGACAAGAGTTTTTAGTGATATCAATAGCAGCCTGATTATCTACATATATGGGCGTGTCAAGAAATTGCAGTCTGAAGTCTCTCATCTGCTGTTGTATCCGGAGTATCTGGGAACAACAGCTGGATGCTGAAACATATTCAGCTTCACATGTAGAGAGAGCGATCACAGTCTGTTTCTTGCATTGCCACGTTACCAAACGAGTTCCGAAGAACTGGCAACTAGCCTTAGTAGATTTGGCATTAAACTTGCAACAGCCGAAATCAGAATCTGAATAACCCGCAGGATTGAAGTTGTCATGACAAGGATACCACAAGTCGATGCTTGGACATCCTTTCAAATAGCGCATGATAAGTTTGACGGCTAACATATGCGAATCTCTTGGATTGGACTAAAAACGGGCGCATAGGCATGTAGGATACATGATATCAGGTCGCGAAGCTATAAGATACATCAAGGATCCGATCATGGAGCAATATAATGTTTCATCGACTTTGACTCCATGAACGTCTGGACAAATGCCATGATTTGGGGCTAATGGAGTAGATGCTGGTTTAGTTCCTGGCATATCAAATTTCTCTAATACGTCCGAACATACTTCGTCTGATGGATGAAGATACCATCAGGCAATTGATCAACCTGAAGTCCTAAAAAGAACTTCATCTCCCCGATAGCACCCATTTTGAATTTCTTCTTCATGACTTCTTCGAAGTCTTTGCACATCTTATCATTTGTCGATCCAAAGATAATATCATCCACATATATTTGCACAATAATCAGATGTCCATCTACTTCCTTGGTAAAGAGGATACTGTCTACAGTTCCTCTAAGAATGTCGTTGTCAAGAAGATGTCTTGAAAGCGTTTCATACCAAGCTCTTAGGGCTTGGTGAAGACCATATAAAGCTTTGTTCAGAAGTTAGAGTTTATCCTTGTGTATAGGATCGATAAACCCTGGTGGTTGTCTGACATACACCTCCTCTTTGACTTTGTGGTACAGGAAAACAGATTTGACATCCAATTGATACACCTTGAAACCTTTCCAAGAAGCAAAGGCCAAGAATATGCGAATAGCTTCAAGACGAGCGACTGGGGCGTAGACTTCAGTGTGGTCTAACCCTTCTTGCTTGTGAAAGCCCTGGACCACGAGCCGAGCTTTGTTTCTGACCACTATACCTTTGTTATCTCGTTTGCACTTGAAGACCCATCGTGTATTGATCTTTTTATGATGATCTGGTAGGTCAACAAGCTTCCAGACACTGAGTTTCTAGAATTGAAGCAACTCTTCCTTCATTGCCTCCACCCAGCTTTCTTCTTTTAACGTATCTCTCCAGTTTTCGGGTTCAACCTGCGATACAAAACAACTGTAAGAAAATCTGGTTTGTAATGGAGCAATACTGGTATAAAAACAACTTAGATCCTTTTTGATCTGATTGCGAGTTTGCACTCCAGTTTGTAAGTTGCCGATGATATTCTCCGATGGATGGTAAGATAATGTCCTTGACGTTACTTCACTTGGAACATCCACTTGAGTTTGCAAATTCGTGATCACGTCATCAAGAACTGGTGCTGAAGATGTAGCTTCATTTCTGACATTGGATTGATTAGCTTGAGCATTCACAAAGCTTTCAATATGCTCAGATCCTTCATCGGAACTAGATCCTCCATCATTAAAAGTTGGTTCACGATTAGAGTTGGCATTAGGCAGTTGTTGGGCAGATTATTCAGCAATGTTAAAGATAGGTACAGATACAGATTCTTGAAGAGTAGTGCGTGGATCTACATTGTAAGTGTTAGAGATAGGAAGTGACGGGGAAATCACCAACAGTCTAGAAACTTGCTCTTGATTAGAAATTTGATGCTGTTGAAAGAGAATAACAAGTTCCTCTTCAGATGGCACTTCTGGTAGGTCAAATGAATTCCACAAACCTTCGTAGTTGAACAGTCATGGATCCCCAGGTTTTTGCGTTGGTGTAGTATACCGTTGACAATCAACATGTTGTGCAAGAATAACCTGGTTTAGACTCGGCAAGAAGACATGCTTTTGTGGAGAAGCATAACCGACGAAAAATCTTCCAAGGATTTGGCTCCAAATTTACCGTTCGGGTCCAATACAGTATACGGCGATGCAAAAGGCTCCAAAAACGTAAGGTTTGGATTTTGTTAGTTTAGCAGCTCAAAACAAGTCTTGTTGTGAGGCTTGACTGTTATCACACGATTAAGGGTGAAACATGCAGATGCATCTGCTTCTCTCCAGAAACTAATTGGCAGTTTTGACTCAGCGAGCATAGTTCTAGCAGTCTCGATCAATGTGCGATTCTTACGTTCAGCTACTCCATTTTGTTGTGGAGTATAGGGAGCACTGAATTCGTGAAGAATCCCCTTTTCATTGCAGAATTCGAGCATCCATTTGTTCTTGAATTCGGTACCATTGTCATTGCGGATTCTCTTGATAGGCAAGTGATACAGGTTTCAAGCTTCCTGAAGAGAATCATAAGACTTTCAAGTGTTTCATCTTTGCTTTCCAAAAAGAAAACCCATGAGAATCTAAAGAAATCATCTGTCACGACTAGGCAATATAGATCTCCGGAGATGCTTTTGACGTTTACTGGTTCGAATAGATCCATGTGAAGCCTTTCTAGTGGTAGGTTGATAGAATTTAGAAGCTTTCTTGGGTGTGATTTCTTATACTGTTTCCCTTTTTATAGCTCAGACAATAATCAGATAACTGAAAATTCTTCAAATTAACACCCTCCACTTGGACATTATGCACCAAATAATTCATCTTTCTCAAGTGTATGTGCTCCATCTTCTTATGCCATAAGATAGACTCCTTCTCAGTTGCTTTAGAAACAAAGTAGTGAACATATGTTTCAGTTCTACCTTAGATGGTTTGACTTTTGCAACCCATGTTTGTATTTTCAAATGTGCCTTTTTAGCATAAAACTTTGAATCCTTTTGATGATTCTTGGTGGAAGTTTCACCAATTTCAAATTTAGAATTTAGATGAATCGTTGATTTTACATTTTTGTGAGATTCTTTGTTTCTTTTCAAAATTTGTTTTGGTACAACCATGGGTGCCTTTTGTTTCACATCTTTGGTAGATCTGTTGGAGTTGGAAACAGGTTTTGGATTTCTTTGTGAACAATGTCGTGCATTATGCCCAACATTTTTACACTTGTAACAAGTCCCGGTGTCTTTTTGGACAGAGGAATCTAAAACTTATTTTCCACTCTCTTTTTCTTGCTTGAAATAATCATTGGATTGTTTATCAATGATCTCTTTCTCTTTCAGTAGTTGTCCCATAAACAAAGTTAATTTTCTTTGTAAAGTTCAACTTTTGAAACCTGTCGTTTGTTCTTTTCTTTTGAAAACCCAACCCAGACCTCCTGTTTTCAGGATAGTCTCTGTTTCCTTAATGGTAGGTTTGTTATCACATTTCAATTTAGAATAAAATGATGCATCATGTTTTTCTAAATAGGAATGGCTCACCTCAACAAGCCGAATTGACATTCTGGATTGGGAAATCTTCATCAGAATATAGTTTATCAGATCCATGCATTTTGTATACGATGACGTTTGGATCAGTGTTTAAACTATTTTCTGATGATTCAACATCTGCTTCAGATTTTTGAGACTCACTCTTCAAAACACTTTCAACCACGGTTTTAACCACATCAAACTCACATTCATTTTCTGGTTTGGTGTATGTTATATCAATGTTTGCAGGCAGCTCATTTGTCTTTTCAGTTTTCAGTTTTATGTTGAGCGCCTTCTCCACCCCTGATGGTTTCTTAGTAGCATAGCTATTCCACATGGGTGGTGGAACATGATCATAACTTGCACCTTTGTTTTCATCATTTTTAATTTCTTCTTTGCTTTCGATCTTAGAAGAATGTGATCAATGACATATGAACTTGTAGAATAACTGATTAACAATTTGTTAACCCATTCTGTTTCTATTTTCATTTTCTCAAGTTCACTTTTTAGCTCAACGATTGTATTTAAATGAATGTTAATGGCCACATGTTTGTCCATTACAGTCGCTTTAAGCATTGTAAGTGTCCCGTCATTTTCTCTGATCACCTTTTCATATTGTTTAACAGATTTACTTAATTTGTCATAAGCTTCTATTGTTGATTTATAGTCACATGACAAATTATCTGTTAGACATTTTAGCTCATTGTATCTTGTTTCTTTTACAGCACATTCACTGCATGGCTCGTTGCACTTTAAACACAATTTTTCTATCAGAGACTCAATTTTTGACACGTTTACCTCATTCACATTTGCGATACAAGCTTTGTTGGTCTTGTCAGTCATCTCAATCTTCTCTTCAATTTCAGGCTTCTTTTTTCCATCACAAGAAGATCGATGGCTTGGCTCAAAATAACCTGCAAAATTTTTAAGAATATCATTAGGAATGAGATGTTTAAAAGCACTATTTAACAATTCCTCTTCTTCTGACGATGTGTGATAATATTCCTCAGGAGCTTCGTCAAAAGATGCCTCTACATATTCTTTAGGTTCTTCAATGATTTCTGCGACCAAAGCCAAACTTTCATTCTTCGTGATGTACTTGTTCCAGTTGAAGCCTTCATCCTCCTGAGTAACAACAAGAGCTTTGTCTTTCGAGTTCGATGGACCATCTTCGATTTCCATCATTCTTGTTTTTGGTTGAGGACGATGATAGATGGCTTTCTTGTAATAGTCGTCATCAAACGGGTTTTGATTGCCCCGGACTTCTCTGTTTGGACATTCCCATTTGAATGCCCCTTATCTTGACATTTGAAGCATGTAACTTTTGATTTGTCGAAGCCAGTTTCCCATCTAATCCTCCCAAATTCTTTTTTCCGGTGATCTCCATGAAACTTGTGCTCTTCTAACGATAGAAGCCATACACCATTTAGTATCGATCAACTCCAGCTCGACCGGATCAATCTGATCATAATCCTCTCTTGTCATCTCTGAATTTCCAATCTTCCCTGCTACCAAACTGTCGTACGATTCGAGAACCGAGGCTAATAATGACATATGTTGCTTTGTGGTGTTCTCATCAAAGTTTTGAGCATGTTGGAAATCAACAGCAATGTTACATTGTAGAACTCGTTGATTAGGATTGGATTGATTGTTCTGGTTGATCTGGGGATGACTTGAACTATGTGATGATTGTGGGCTTGGAGGCGTGTTTGGGTTGACAAAAGCAAAGGATTGGAAACCACTGTGTTGACTTGACGGTGGGCTTGGTGTGTTGAAAGCACTGAAGGCAGTTTGGATTTTTGGAGACAGTATAGGTGAAGCAGAACTACCCTTGTAATACAAATTTACGTCTTTTTGCATTTGTGCGCCTTTGTTTTTCACCATTTTCTGCATCTCGAGTTCGTGCCCTTCCAATCTCTCAATAAATCTTGGTAATGAAAATTTACCATATTCTGTGCCATTCTTCAGAATAGTCAAGTAGGTAGACCATTCTCCTTATGGTAAGGAATCTGCCAGTTTATCGACTAATTCTTCATTTTTCTTCACAATTCCCATGCGCTTCATTTGCACAACCAAGTGATAGTATCGTTCAATCAATTGTTTCACTGTCTCTCCCATGATCAAAGTAAAGATGTCGAATTTTTAATTAACAACGTTCTCTTCCTTTTCGCAACTGTGCGCTTCCTTAAAATTTCAACCGTGGAGCATTCCATAACGATTGTGCATCATCATCATGTTGTAGAAGAGCCAAGATGTCTTCTTTGATGGCTTGTTGTAAGATGTTCATCATCTTCTTCTCGTTTATGAACTTCTCTCTTTCGAAATTTGAGATTTGAGCTAACATTTTTTCCAGACCATTTTTTGCAATTGGAGCTTGATATTTTGCATCAATGGCAAACCAGCAGGTAAAATGATTCGCTTGAACCCAATTCGTAAATCGTTCACTCCAACTATCAAAATCTTCAAGGTTCATCAACTTTGGTGGCTTTGTCATCGTGCCCATCTCATTCTCGAGGTTCATATTCTGAGTCGCGGTAGTTGTGACCGCTGAAGCAGAAAATGCAAAGTAAAACTCCTCTTCCATTTTTCTGCAAAAGTTTTAGAAACACGCTTCCAAAAAACTGATTAGAATGACAAAATGTTCTTCGTACGGATGACAGAACTGCTTGTGCGACTGAGATGGTCGTGCGAGTTATATACTTGTGTGAGTCAGAGATTCGTACGCCTGAGATGTTCATGCGAGTGAAAGGTTACTCATGCGAATGATTTGTTCGTGCGAGCTACTTACTCGTGCGAATGAACAATTTGTGTGAATTACTGTTCGTAAAATGACTTAGTATGTACGGATAGCCGTTCGTACGAGTTGTCTCTCTGCTCGTACGAAACAACTCAAGTCACCAAACGGATGATTTTTACAAATTTCGACATGAATTAGGTTAATTTTAGATCTGAAGTTTTCAAGGATTGATTAGAATTGATTTTAACGTGATATACTAAAAACCTAGTAAATTTTGTCCATGAATTCGTCCAAATCTAAGATCTGTATGAGAAAATGTAGATGTAGAAAACTCCAATGGTTGAATTTGGATCTGAAACTGTTAATAGTATACAGAAACTTGATGTTTGTCCTCAGATCAGGCCAAAAGGCTCTGACACCACTTGTGAGAGGGGATTGACTCTCCTCCGATGATCACCGGACTGATCTGACTCGACTAATAGAGCCAGAATTCATTGTTAGCGAGTTTGACAAACAAACAAGTAACATATACTGCTTAAACGCCTTGAATTGTATTGATAAACGTGAACAGTTACAAACCGAGTAAACAGTTTGACAAGGCTTCACCGTACATCAACCAACAGATATCTAACACAACACTCAGGCACCTTTATCTATAGGTCGACATGACTCGCACAGGAGGAGAGCGTGTGTGTGTGTGACTCGTGCAACTGATGCCTCGTACGAGTGATAGAGTGTCACTCGTACGAGCCATAATGCTCACTTGTACGAGCCACGTCACAAACATAAAAATCGTATATAAATAAACACTATTCGACATTCTAAGCCCTATATACATAAACAACATATCCTAGACATAGGCAATAAACATTATGCACAGTATCCCGAACGCCTTAGCATCGAGCTCCAGCTTTTGGAAATCCTGCTCGGAGTAATCAGTGGTTTTCTTAGAAATATTAGCATTTGGTTATTCGGTACTCGGAATAGAGGGAACATGAGGGCCACATACCACTGATCTCCTGTAAACATTGTTCTGCTGTGACAAGTGGTAACCCATTCTTTGTTGTCATATCTTGAATTCATGAAGAATGAACATCGAAGGCTTGTTTGCCGATCCGGTATTGCGAGGATCATGAGTGATTGGCATCTTTTTGAGTTCTATCAGGTTTAACTCAATTTAATGATCTGATTGGTCTAATTCTTCTCAGTGTCATTTAATCACTAAATCAGTTATCAATATGAGCTAGTTTATCTTCTAAATCAATGGTGAAGTCAATTTAGTGAAATAGGCTCTGATACCAATTGTTGGATCGGAGAGTGTGTGTAGTGTGTGTTTTTCTAATAAAACTATTAATTAAATTGGAAATTCAATCAAACAATAATGAGCAAACACGTCAATCTAACAATACTGGATTGGGAATGATTGAAGAATGATTTCATTGAATTCATATGTTGTAATACAATCACAAGGTACATAAGTACTCGCCCTCACCAGGTGAATACTCTCCCACTTAGTTTTTATGCTTTTTAGCTTTAAGTGTTAATTATTATAATGAACAAGCTAAACTATATATTAGTACAGTGAACTGCTGGTGACGTCATCAAGAAAGCGACCCTTAACAACTTTATTAAATGATATAATTGTTGGATAGTTACATTGTTGCATTGAACTGATGCTTCTTTTGAGAGTTAGTGTGAGTTGTTGGTTTCTCACAAAACTGCTGGTTGAAACCAACACTTTTGGAAATCTAGAACTTCTGTCTTTGACTTGTTAACTTGACTGTTGACTTGTTAACCAGCACTTTGAAAATTATCACTTGTTCTTCTATACTCTTGATCTTTGAAGGCAGTAGTTCGGCCAACGGTTTTAAGAACCTTCAAGGGGAGAGTACTGGGGATGAAAAGAAAATACTCAAGCCCAACGGATATACCTGAAACCCGAAGTATTTGAAACGGGTATACTCGTTACCTGATGGGTATTGATATGAGAAAAAATTCATGGATAAAGATATATACCTGGAAACTTTAAAGTTTTATATTTAGTTTCATTATTTGAAAAATAAACTATTGATTTAAAATATATAATTTGATGACGTTATTCATATTTATTTGCTATGAATATAAAATTATTCTATGAGATTAATATTAAAATATATATTAACATTATTAAATATATAAAAAATTATTATGATGTTGATATGTTTGTTATTTATCATAATTTAATATATTATATAGATTTTTAACACATAAATTTATGAAGGTAAGTAAACAATATATATGCATGAAAATCCCAATGGGTATACCTGATACCAGTGGGTATGTCCGATACCCAACGGGTAATGGGCTAGGTAAGGGACAAGATTTTACAATCGGATATGGATATGAGATTGGCCATACCTGACCCATTGCCTTCCCTAATAGTTGGTGTTGGACTTTGTGACTGTATTTAACTTATTTCATCAGGCTAGGATGTTGGATCTCTTGGGTTTTAATCATCATTATCAGATCTTATATAACTCAATAGTCTTTGACCAATACCCCTTCGCTTGGGAGGGGGTGATGCTAATCTTCCCAAGTAATTTTCATATTCATTATTGTATCTCTTTGTACTCCTTTGTAACCTATGTGTAAATGTATGTTCTATATAAAGAGCTCATATCCCTAGTTGTGGGATATAGAAAAAGTTAACCTTTATAGTTTTGAAAGCCAAATCTGGCCGATTAAACTTAAACCGACCTTTTCACATGTTCGGTATGAAATCTCAACGAGGGATGGTCCTATGGCTTCTCCACAAGAGTTGGCCGCAACCTATGAATTTTTTTCTATTACATATACAATAAAATCCCGATAAAACCCCCGTGAAAATTTTCTACTAACTCTATGAAATCTTGTAAACAAGTAAACGATCCCATATAATATTGCCCAATTATAGGTTGTCGAATCTGTGTTGCAGGCTGCTGCTAGAGCATGGGAGAGGAGAAAAGCTTCTTAAAAGTGGGAAATTAAAATTCAAAATAGGGAGACAACATTTTAACGGTGAATTGTTGAGTGTTTAACTAGAATTAGATGATTAGTCGTTATCAAAAGTAATACATATTCCGTTGTGTAATTTGTTTTGTTTATGATATTTGTTTTCACTTTTTAGATATTATTGGTTTGCTATTTATTTTAACAAGGTTTTACCCATACTGCGTTGTGGCAGGATTTCCGACAGAAATTGTCTTTATTTTTTTCGACTTCATAACCAACAATTCTATCACACAATGTTAAACATAAAAACATATCACTGATTGCTATTAACTATTATAAAAAAATTACAATCAACTATTACTAAAACATATAACACTTAAACAAACTAACCCTACAAACATTATTTGGTTAAGTGTAACGCCCATAAAGCGCTTTGATTTCAAGTTGTAGTTCAGCTTGTTTGTCACGATATCGATATCAACTATTAAGAAGATTAACATGGACCATTGTAACACGCTAGGCAAATCCCACATTGGTCATGGTCAGGAGAGATTGTAGGTTCGTAAGACATGTCTTGCCTCTTAATTCACCAACGCGTTTTTGGCTTAGTTGCATATGGAGCACATGAAAACTCCATAGTTAAGCGAGCTCAGGTGGGAGTAGTACTAGGATCGGTGATCTCATGGGAAGTCTCTACCAGGATAACGAAAAACAAATCCGTGAGTTCCTTGATGGGCAACCCATAGAGATAAAATAGACAATATTGGTGGTGCGAGAGGCCGGATGTTACATTGTTTCTCACGAATCCCAGAAATCCATTCAGTTAGCTCTGCTACTTTTTCGTTTATCCTACGGTCAGACTCGATGGCTTGTTAATGAATACGTCCAAGTTGTTCGAAAACGGAACGCTACTCATTCAAGTTTGAATTTTTTTAGGTAGGAATCGACATATAAGTTAGAATTAAATTTAATTGTTTTAAATAAATTAAGTCAAAATAATTTTAACTTATTGTTTATTAGATCAATGTAGGCTGATACACATCACATTAAGTGTCTAGCTAGTTTGATGTTACATGTGATAGGCAGTTAAAAAGGAAGTGTTAAACAATATAAAGGAGACATAATAAGACACATAATAAGGCTTAGATACGATCCTTAACGCAATTAATTTTATCACATAAATAAACTAGGCTAAGAAAATCTTACGTAAACTGGTTGCTTGTAATAAGCCCTCACAATTTAGTAAACAAAGATATCATCCATCATAGCCTTTTCACGTGTAACATTTAAATACCATGAGTTAGCAACATGTTAAATGCACATAAACACGACACGACTTCAATACATATTGCCACGCCATGTGACGTGTAATAGTCATCACAAAGCCATAATGGCCCAAATTCAGTGCCACAAAAACATGGCAGCCAACGTCAACATGAAACAATCCAAGCCACACAAGCACTTTAATACCCAAGAAGGTTACAACACAACAAAGCCCAAGTTACAACACAATAGAACACAAACACAATAAGCTTACTGTGCAAACAACGAATGCAACAAAATGTTGCCGGTTGACAGTAGACAAATATCCCCAAATCTAGTACAAAGAACAAATACAAAATCATGTTCTAATTGATAGTAGATAAACAAACTATCCAGGTATGGATATGCAAATGCATATACTCACACCTATAACCAAAGATAAATGAATCTCAACAATTTTGGTGGGCTGCATCAAAAAGCGCCGAGCACAAACCGAAGCACCATGGTAGCCTGATTCTCAGATGATGATCTAATCATCATCATCAAGCCAAAAGTACCATGCATCAAACCAAAACAGTTGTTTATACTCATACAAAAACTACACAAACCACAAAAGTCTTCAATGAACAACAAAAGATTAATCTTTATTGACATCAAGGCTAAATGAACATCAAAGCCCAGCTTTAAAAAAAAAGCCTCGGATGATCGCAAAAGCTTCATCTTCATCGACATAACATCCCATTCAAACAACCAAATCTCCAAACAATCCCAAACAGAAAACCCTAACCGTAAAAAGAGATAAGAAATGCAATACACAAAGAAGCCTCAGATGAACACCAAAGTTTCATCTTCATTGGCATAAAGCCTCTTTCAAACAACCGGATGTCCAAATTATCCCAAAAACGAATGTGAAAAAAGATCAGGTCTCAAAAAGTGAATACAAGAACATCAAAGCCCGAAAACAGAAATAACAGACCAAAAAACCAATAAACAACAAATTTGCTTGGAATCGCTAAGATACCGACGGAAAAACAAAGAACACTCCGACAGAACCCAACAAAGCCGAACAAAAGATCCGGCAAAAACCTAGTTAAACAAATATATACAACTGATAAAGTACATTACCAGAAAACGAACCAACGATAGAGGGGAGAAGGTCTCGCTACGCCGGGAAATGAGGGAGCTGACGAGAGATGAGAGAGTAAGGTGCTTCAAAATGAAGTCATCCCCCACACACAAACACTTTAAATACCCAAGGAGGGTACAACACAACAAAGCCAAGTTACAACCAATAAAACACAAACAACCCAATATACAAAGCAACAATGCATAAACATGCTGCTAATAGTATTTAAATGAAGTTTTTCTTTTGGTTTTCTACATTTCCGTTATTCTTTTTGATGGTTGATTTTTGTTTTAGTTTCTTTTAATTGTGTATAGAGCTTACTTAGTTATACGTTACTTAGTTGTACGTTAAGTATTTGAGATTGTTTAGTTGTACATGGAGTTATTAAATTGTGTGTAACTAGTATTAATCCCCCACTATGTTGCGGCAGGGGCATAAAACCGTGCAAAATAACACCAATGTCAAACCACCGCTGAAGTGCTAAAAGTAGTTAAACTAAATTAACCCTAAATTAGACACTAAGTAATACCCTAGACTCTCTAAACTACTGACAGGCAAGTGAACCTATCGACCTAGTAAAGCTAAAGTAAGTCCATATATCGAACCAACAAAACTCCTATTGTAAACATGAACAAGACTCGATTACTAATCTAAACTAGTGATCTAATTGTTTTTATTGTTTTTAGAGGGGTTTCAAAAAATCCTAATGTAATTAATTAAATGATTAACTAACGCGAACTATAACTATAAACGAGATCGGATGATGCTAAAAGCACTACGTAGGTTAGAATCCTACACATGAACAAGTTTTCTATCGGTAATGGAACTATTGTGGAACTAGGATCTGAATGTGCTAAACTCAGAGGATGATCTTAGGACCTTCGACTCTTCTCAAGGATTTACCTAAAAGATTCCTAAAAGTTGTTAAGACTTGTTGATACACTTTTGTGTTTGTCGCTTGTTCTTAGTTACATCTGTAATTGTACGTTCTTTGTTTACTGTGTCTGTATGTTTGGTCGTGTCGGCCAAATCAAGATATCCTCCTATCTTGGTTTAGTACGATGATTAGTTTGTCTGTGTAAAACAGTTGCATGTGTGCACATTGTTGAGTCTTGTGTACGTATATCTGTTGGCACGTTCTCCGAAGAACACTTCAAGAAAGAGTGAGAATTGCTTCATACGAGCAAGATGTTGCTCGTACGAGCCACTCACCATTTGTACGAGTGACTTGTTAGTCGTACGAGTGGGCTCATCAAAACAAGTATCTTGCTTGAGTCGCACGGGCCAGTTCATGTTCGTACGAGCCATGGGTCGTTCGTACGAGCATCTTTTGGAGAAGGTTCTTCGTGTCTTATAGTGTTTCGTACGACCAGCAACATTCTTCGTCCTATTGCTAGGTGTGGACATTGTATAAACAGACATGCACTTCTCAGTGTCATGTGTGACATTAGTGAGACATCAGAGAGTTCACAAGTGAGACACTAGAGAGAGACACAAGAACACAAAGAGTATTTCATGAGTCCGTATGAACATTGTTTGTATGTGTTTGTACTAGTTCTGTTCTGTTAATCAAGATATTGAATCTTTGGTTATACAGTGTTTCTTACTTTGCTTTGGTTTGCATATTTACGAGGATTCCGCAATCGTATTTGTGTTACATAAACAAGGAAGTAGGATAATCTTGATCCTCCAAGTGAACCTACAAGTGGTATCAGAGCTTTTGCTCTATTCCTTGTTAAAACCAAGCTTAGTGTTGTCTTTGAGCTAGTTGTGTGGGTTTCTTGAAGTGTTCTTGAACTTTCAACAGAAAACTTAAGTTTTTAAAAGATAACTTTCTTTAAAACTTAGTTAAAACTTGTTGTACCTAGAAAATTTTCATAAAAACCTTGTTAGAATACTTGGAGACATGTTAGGATCTGGTTTTGCATAAAATTTTCTATCAAGTTTCAAGTCGGACATATTTTCAGGTGAAACACTGTCGGAAAACTCACCGGAATATTCTTGTAGGGTTGACCAAATCTATGGACTTTCAGGACTTGACTGTTGTAACTGATAAGCTGATATGGAATGTTTGTCATTTTAACCAAAATTGTGTAGACAACTGACCACTTTCGAAAACCAGTCTCTGCTAGAAAAGAAAATTCCCACCAACCAACCCTTCAAAAAGATTCCTCTCTACGAAAAACATCCGTGCGAATAACCCATCCGCACGAAGAACAAGACTGTTCGTGCGAAAGACCAACTCATCTGCACGAAGGACCTTGTTCGCACAAAGCACAGGTTGCTCGCATGAAAGGCTGCTGCTCGTACGAACAACCTAGTTCGTACGAAAGAGAATGGCTCGTACGAACCATTGATTCGTAAGAAGAACCCACCTTCTTTGATTGTTTTTTCGTGTTTCTGTTTTTCAAAACTTTGTGGTTTTTAAAATTATGAACTTTAAAAGGAAGACTGTTTTTTTTTAAATTAAACTTTAAACCTTTTAATTTTCATAACCAAGAAAACATAATGAGCACTAATCCTTGGGATTAGGGGAGTAGTTCAAGCACAAATCAAGACTCATCACAAAGCTCCGCAACCTCATGGGTTAAATCTTTAATGCTTCAACATACAGCCATGATTACCGCAAATCAATGGGTCTGTGTCGCAAATCAAAATCAGAGCATTCAGACTCTTCTTATAAGCGAGAGTGGAACTAGGAGTAATAACCGTCCACCAAAACTGAACCATATGAACGGTTATCCTTCGTGGAAAAGTCGCTTCCATACGTATGTTTTCAGTCAAAATACATAATTATGGATATGTTTTACTACACCATACAAGGAATCTCTCGAAGAAGCAGGATTAAATCAAACCTCCTTAGCCAATTTAGATGAAAGTAATAAAAAGGCCTTTGATTTAGAGAAGAAGGCGTTTGCTATCCTTACACAAGCTCTTCATAATGATATTTATCATCAGTTTGTGTACTGTACCACCACTAAGAATCTGTGGGATACCTTGGAAGCAAGAGGAGAAGGAAATGCTGCAACCAGAAAAATACGACTTGATCTGCTAAAGAAGGAGTTTGAAGGTTTCATGTATATGGAGAATGAAACTTTGAGCGACATGACAACACGTTTCTACCACCTTCTTAGTGAAATGAACTCATACAAAATGTTAGCATCTCCACAGGAAATCGTGATGCGTTTTGATGACGCCTTACCACCAAAGTGGAGTCAATTTATTGACTTGCTAAGGCATACAGGTGCTCTAGATGTGATCAGTATCTATGAATTTGTTCAGAAGCTAGAGAGCAAAAATGAAGAAGAGATCTGGAAAGCAAAAAGGGTTTTTGTTCCACAAAACCCTGAGATGTACTTTGGAGGAATTAACACAGGTGTCAATACGATTCAGCAACCGAAACTTCAAACCGCGTTTGTGTCAAATGTTAACCACTTTCTACCACCACTAGTTCAAATGGATCAATCTGCCGGCTCAAGTGTCAAACCTATGGTCAAGTATTTGATCCTAAAGCCTTTCTACCACAACCTCAAGTTGTTACACCTCAAGCTCCACAACAAGCTTCTCAACAAGCTTTCTATGGTAACAACTTTCAACCTTCAAACCCCAATACAGTTAGACTTGACAAATCACATCTTTCCAAGGTTAGTATAGAAGTCGCTCAGGAACATATGGAACTTCTAAACACCATGGTTAGTGCTTATTGTGGATTAGTCGCTGGTCAAATTGGAAACATCAATTTGACTAATGAAGACTACCAACAAATAGACAGAGATGAGATGGAGCTAATGGATATCAAATGGGCGTTTGCAAGTGCGGTCAAAAGAGCTAAGGATTACATGAGCAGAACAGGAAGAACAAGTTTGGAAAGCAAGAAAGATACAAAGTATGGCCTTGATAAAAATGTTGTTACCTGCTTTAACTATGGTGAAAAAGGTTACTTCTAGCGTGAGTGCACTAGACCCAGCAAACAAGGAAATCACAATCCTTTCCGAAATCAATCACAACCATCCAACACAACTCAAGTTAACAATGATCAAAGAATAGTAGCTGTTAACAACCCAAACAACACTAACAAGTCAGGACCTTCAAACAACTCAAATATAGCTCTAGTAGTTCAAGCAGATGAAGGATGCGATTGGTCAGTACAATTGGGAAACGAGAATCAGGGAAGAACTGCATGTTATTCCAAGATTATCAATTGAATCAAACATGTTCACATCATTGACAATTCTGATGATGATGATGATAGTTCGGGATATAATGGTAATTCTAATGAAGAATGCTCGAGTACAGGTGGTTATGGATCTGATTCAGATATCAGGGAAAGGATTGATACTGAGGTCAGTGAATTGCTGTAAGAAGCAGAAAAGCTGAAAAGTCAAAAGGCTGGTTTGATGAAGAAATTAGATGTTGCATTGAAGGAAATGGAGAAAATCTTTACAAATAGTGCATCCTTCCCTCATCATACTACCTTCATGGCTAATGTTGCTGGTTAAACAAGTCAGGTAAACTCCAACTCTCCTAAAATTTGCAGTGACTATGCTGAATTAAAAACGAAATTTGAAACAATAAACAGTCATAATCAATGCCTAGTTGTTGAACTGTCAAAATGCAAAGAGGCAAATCTGGCTTTAACTCGAAACGAAAAAGAATTCAAATCTGTAATAAAAACTCTCAAGAAAATCGTTTCTGAATTAACAAAGACAGTTTTGAACAAGTAAACTGGAATTAATAACTACATTAATATCCTTGAAGAAACAAAGAAGGAGTTAGCCATTGCCAAATGTGAACGATGCGATCAAGCTAAAATTGGAGAGTTACTCTAACTCCCGATATGTGCTTGATCATATCATTGACATTCAAAAACTGAAAGGAGATGTCAAATGCATTGAGTATAAATCATGTCCACCTCCATTGAAACACAATTATACCAAATTGCCTGATAAAGAGGAAATGCCACGCTTTGAACCATCTGTACTTCTTAATCCTGAAGAGTTTGCAGCAGGATTGGGGTTCAAGATGGACAATTCCTCAGTTGAATCAAGAAAATCAGAGAACTCATCATCAGTCGTGATCAGAATCCTTCTACAACAGAGGAGGATGATTCATCAAATGATGAGTCCGAGAAAATTGATCAGGATCAATCTCTTGATGAAGAAAAGGGATAGAAATTTCTGCTACTCCCATGTGAAAACTGTTGAAAATCAAGGGAATGATCTTATAAAATCTGTCAAGACAAATGCATCTACAGATGAAAATGATAATGTGTTGTATACTTTGATTGGGGACAAGAAAATCTACTCAAACAAAGACTTTCCGATCAAAAATGTAAATCCAACCTCAATTGATCAAGTTTTGGAAAATTCAACAACCAAGTTTTTGGAAAAGAAAAACCCAATCAAGTCACAACCCTTATCCATTTCGAAAGCAAAACAACAAGAAAAGCGAGCTGAAAAACCTAAGGTATCACAACCAAAGGTTGAAGCTACAGGCGCTCGTTACAAGAAGAAATTAAAGAATGTTAAATTTGTGAGTTCAACTGGTACTAATAAAATAGAGACTTTTGAAAGCATGTCTAATATCTATTTTGTAAATAAAGTCAAGATTTTGAAGCGTAACAGTCAAAACAATTAAACTCAACATACCAATGGGTGTGAAGATGAACCAAGTAACTCCAGACCCACAAGTTCAACATCAAATCATAAAACAGGATCTCCTAAATTTGTTGAAAGGAGAACATTTTTTAAATGTGGAGAGTTTGGCCACATAATCAAAAATTGTACCAACCCAGCAAAACCCAGATTTGTTGAGAAAACCCCTCCTAAACCAACTTGCCAATGTCAATATGTATCACCAAAACAAGATACACGTATTGTTAAAGAACAAGAAGAACAACAGAGACGTAAACAAGTAAAAATAATTGAAAAAGTATTAAAACCGGATTTTTTAGAAAGGAAACCAAGTTCTTCAAGTTTGATAAAACCAGAAGTAGTTAAAAATGTAAATAATAGTCATTCTGGTAAATTTCAACAATCTTGTAAACCTAAGATCGGTAATGGTTCAGGGGAGGCACACAGTTTCCAAATCATCAAGAAATTGAAATCACATTTCTTGATGATAAGGGTCGACCCAAGACCACTAAGGCTTGGGTCCCCATCTCAAACTGATCAGGTATTGAAATGTACATGGTGTTCCAGGAGGAATTGTGAATAGTCATTGGATTGTTGACAGTGGAGTTTCAAGGCACATGACAGGCCACTTAAGGCTCCTTTATGATATGAGAAGCATTAGAGGAGGCTATGTTGCTTTTGCTGGAGACAAGGGTGGATACATCACTGGAGAAGGAATGGTATCCAATGGTGTTGTTAGCTTTGATAAGATCAATTATGTTCGTCAAATTGATCACAATCTTCTAAGTGTTTCTCAAATCTGCGACAAGAAGTTCACGGTTCATTTTGATGATGTCGGATGTTATGTGCTGAAACCTTGTTTTAAGATTCCCAAAGAATGGATACTCCTATCGGCTCCAAGAATTAATGACTTGTATATTCTTGACATGAGCCAAGTTATTACTACATCTGCACAAGTTACATGTTTTGTCTCAAAAGCCACCGACAAGGAATCAATCTCTTGGCATAGATGGATGGGACACATTCATTTAAGGAAAATGAATATTTAGTGAAAAACAATCTTGTGAGTGGTGTACCAGTGAAGAAGTTTCATTTACAGGATGCCTATGTATCGTGCCAAAAAGGAAAGCAAGCGAGAAAATCTCATCTTGTAAAAAAGATCAACATGATGAATATGCCTCTGGAACGTCTTCATATAGACCTCTTTGGACCTATGAAACACAAGACTACCTTTGGTGATTCATATTGTTTAGTAGTTACTGATGACTACTCAAGATTTTCATGGGTGAATATGTTGGCACACAAGAATGAAGTTCCTGATATCCTCAAGAATCTCCTGACTCTACTCGAAAATTTGTACAACTTGAAGATAAGGAGAATCAGAAGCGACAAAGGCACCGAATTCAAGAATTATGTTATGGATGAGTTCTGTTCTTCTAAAGGCATTCTACATGAATACAGTTCTTGTTACACTCCACAACAAAATGGTGTCGCTAAGAGGAAAAATAGAACTCTAATTGAAACAACAAGAACTATGCTAGTAGAATCAGAACATCCTGTTCAATTTTGGGGAGAAGCTGTGGCTACTGCATGTTATACAATGTATAGAGTTCTTACGGTGAAGAGGCATGGTAAAACATGTTTCGAGTTATTACATAAAAGAAAACTGGATGTGTCTTTCTTAGAACCTTTTGGAGCTCCATGAACTATGATTGGTCCACATGGTAAATTTGGTCCAGAGGCTATCGAAGGTTTCTTTCTTGGATATGCTACTCCTAATTTCAGAGTGTGGAATTTGTCAACAAAGAAGATTGAAGAATGGGGTGAAGTTAAGGTTCAAATATACACTGAATCAGTAAGAGCTCCGGGTGCTCCTTGGATGTTTGACTACGATGGACTGTAGCTGCAGCTGCTCAAATGCTACTTCAGAGTGATACTGTAGTTGACTCGTTATTAGTACGACTAATTATTGTTAATCCTCAAGTGTCTACTTCGATTAACAATCTTGTTTAGAATGAGGAATTCGAAGATGCTGCGGTTATAATGTTTCATCAGAAGATGATGAGTTCCATTATGCAAATGAAGCTACTTCTAGTCCGGTTCCTGGAATTTCAGATGTTACATCCAATATATAGAATCTAGGGACGACTGAAGGTCATGCATCTACATCTTCGTCAAATCTAGTAAACGAATTAGTTATTGATCTAAATATCATCAATTTCGGTATAAATTCTCAAGTTCCTAATGTTCCTGATGTTCCTGAAACTCGAATCCATAATACCCATCCTCAGCAGAATATTATAAGAGATGTCCAAAGTGGTGTGCAGACTCGTAGTCTGTCACACCCCAGATTTCCTATCCAAATCCATACACCAGTGGGCCCGGGTGGGGAGTATTGTGACGTCAGTTGGTAACATCATTGTCAAATAAACATGTCACATCGGAAGTCTTGGAGTAAAATTATTATTACAAACCAAATGTTCGAAATAAAATAATATACAGGCTCGTAATAGAAGATCCACAGGCGGATCATTAAAATGTACAAGAAAGAATATAAAACAGACTTTAGGGCAGATCTAAGGATTTGCAAGATCCTCTTATTCACTACCGAGCAGCTTCCGGCCTATTTCGTATTGTACCTGCAGTTTTGCCTTTGGATGATACGTTAGCTTACGCTGGTAAATACACCCAACTGACTCATTTTGAAAACTTTAAAATGATTTTTAAGTGCAAAATGGCACAAAATCTTTTATTAACTTGGGAAAGTTGACCTTGCAACCTTGTATCAGATTCACATGTTTGTCAATGCATAAAGGGCTAAGTACATAAACCGAGACATGATTAAATACACACCACTCAGGACTTAGGAAGAAGTCATCCCCAACGTCTTGGGAATATTGCATATGAGCGTCTGTCAGGTGTATGCCTACACCCCGCCCTAAGGTCGTGGCCAATAACTATTGTATTGAGCCGAGGATATCCAGGACACAGTAATTTAACCTCTGATGTTTAAGTTATCAAACAAAACTGATTAAAACAGAATATGCGGGTTCACTAGCCATAAGCGGGCATTCTATTGACCCTATTTCAGACCAAGTGGTAATAATTTACCGTATCCCAAGCCCGTATAGGGAAAATAAGTCGAGAGTATTTACCTGAGCTAGTCTTCTTTTAAATTTTAATAACTCAGCTGTATACAAAAGTACCAACTGCAGATAGCATTTACCAGCAAGGCTCTAGTCTGGATTATGGCATAAGCTAGCCAATTAAATACTAACGGTCTTATAAATCGAATAGTGTATATGATCATTACGTATAACGCTTGATTAAACGATGATCAGATAGAATGTAGTTTAATCCCAACAAGTACTTAACTTGTATAATATGGGTAAACTATATACATTCTGGAATTTGAAACTTAAATGACAAGGTTAAACCCATTTCAGTTAATTTCCGTAAAATAGTTACATATACGTAACTGTGCGCATATTAGCGATATCGAGTAAACGGATAAGTTATGGACAAGTTATATACACCATTATACTTTAAATAAGTTAAGATATCAGTAGGATATCAACTTGTATGCCCGTTAAGGTTTTAAAACGAAACGATGCCTCATAAGGGCATTTTGGTAATTTCATATCATATAAAAAGAACTTGAAAATAATATAATGTTATGATTATAAGTATTCTGGAAAAATACTTTATTTATGATATAATATCAGTAGGATATCAATTATATGTGTATTTTACCTTTTATGACTAAACTATGCACCGAAGGGGCATTTTGGTCATTTTACACATAGTTTATAAATTATTTGGGATTATGAGTTTATAACGTGTACCTACTGTAAATATGTTTAAAATAAGTTTTAAAATCAGTAGGCAACAAGTCTTGGTCCATTAATATGGTTCAAAACCATAGTATGCGCCGAAATGGCGCTTATGTCGTAAAATGGCGTCCTTATGCGATTTTCATGAAAACTGATTGTTAAGTTCAGATTAAAATGTCTTAGATATGTTATTTAATATAACATATCAGTAGGTAAATGATTTACCTTGAAAAGATTTGGTTAAAACCATTTTATAAGCTACAAGGGCTAAAATCGCCATTTATCGACATAGTTTAAGGACTTACTTGAAAACTCAGTTTATAACTTAGTATAACATCCCAAATAATCCTACTTATAATATTACATCAGTAGAAAGCTCATTTTCAAGTTCATTACCATTTAAAACCTTGTTTTATGCAAAAAGGGCATTTTGGTCAAAGATGGCATAATTATGGAACTTGCGCATAAACTTGGATTCTGATTATGATCATGTAATATAACCTCAGAGGGTTATACTACATAATATTATGATCATAGTTCCTTTAGATCAGTAGGAACTAATCTAAATCGGGTCAGAATCGAAAGTCAAAGCAGAAGTCAAACTTCACGACTTTCGGTTGCAAACCGACCCTAGAACTGAAATTGACGACTCGAACATGTTCTTACGTGTTCTAATAGTTATTACCAACTTGTTTAGGTTTCAAAACAGATTTCATAATATATTAAGATCAATTTATGATTTTTCTGAAAAATGGTCTGTTCGACTTTTTAATATCATAACTTTGACCCGTCAATTGGTCTAGCAAACGTAATCTTCAGGAGGTGCCCTTTATAGGGACTAACACCTACCTTATTTTGATCACTTAGCCATGTTCATTTCGAACAATGGCTGGACCATAATGGTCTTAACCGAAAGTCAAAGCGTTTTCCGAAAAACGCTTGACTTTTGGCTATAAAAGCCTATAAACGAAAATGCAAGAGCAAGGAACAGTTACAAGAGGTTCCTACAATGCAAGAGAACTAAGTTGGATGATCCTTTTAGCTAGGAACTTCCAGAGGAAGGAGAAGAGTGAATTAGTGAGAAAGATGCAAGTTGGAATGAAGCACTTGAACAACTATTTATAGTGGGAGAACTCAAAGGAGGTGAAGCCAGGTGTTTAGGGGTGTAAGAGGAAGCTTACAAGTGTCCCAAGACGTGGCATAGCTGATTACAGCCATGGTTTTTGAATTAATGGTTTTGGAGCTTTGTTTGGAGGCCAAGCCAAACTTTCTGTAGTAGACCTGTTCTCGCGCTCCGCGAGAGACCCAGGCCTAGTCTCTCGCGGCCCGCGACCGCCCCATGACCAGATTTAAAACTTGACACTTTAACCCCCTTAACTTATTAAAGCTTCTAAAAGCCTTCTAAAACACCATTTTGGCATATTTAGCCCTCCGTAGCCAATACTTGGCATACCCGGGATTATGCCCGGACATTGTCGAGCTCTCGGTTCGTTAAAAGGTCACTTAGAGGTATAGATTAACATGTTGACGCTTTTAATCCCTCCATCATCCAACTTTCACATATTTACAAAATTTGAACCCTCTCGTCCAACAAATGGCACATATGAGAGTTAGGACTTCGCAAGGGATCACTCAGAGGCTTATTATAAGCATGTTGATTCCGATGTCACTCAGAGGCTGGGCATTTGATATATCAGTTACTCAGAGGCCAAATTTCAAGCATGTTGACATATCAGCCACTTAGAGGCTAATGATTTAAGCATGTTGACTTATCAGTCACTCAGAGGCTGTTATTTATGCATTTTTACATCGGACCGTCACTCAGAGGCTTAGTTTGAGCATGTTGACGCCTTTAGTCCTTATTGGTCTTTAATAGACTATATTTAAAATACAACACTTGTCACTATATTATTGGCACGATTTTACAGGGTGTTACATCCTCACCCCCTTAAAAGAAATCTCGAACTCGAGATTTTATTCAAAAAGATGGGGGTACTTTTGTCGCATAGTGGACTCAACCTCCCATGTATACTCGGGACCTCTAAAAGCATCCCACTTAACCTTTACTATAGGTATCATTTTTCTTCGGAGCTTCTTAACCTGTCGATCCTCGATTGAAATTGGTTTCTCAATGAACCTCAGGTTTTCATCAATTTGCACATCCTCGTACGATATGGCTAGCGACTCATCGGCTAGACATTTCTTAAGGTTAGATATGTGGAATACATCATGGATTCCACTAAGCTACTCAGGCAATCTGAGCTTATAAGCTAGAGTGCCGACATGTTCGATTATCTCGAAGGGTCCTATATATCTTGGGCTCAACTTGCCCTTTCCAAAATGCAACACACCTTTCCAGGGTGATACTTTCAGCATGACTTTGTCCCCTACTTGGAATTGAAGAGGTTTACGCCTCTTGTCAGCATAGCATTCTGCCTATCTCTGGCAGCTTTGAGACGATCACGGATTTGCACAATCTATTCCGCGGTCTCCATGACAATCTCTGGTCCTGACAGTTGGGCTTCCCCAACTTCTGCCCAACACACGGGCGTTCTGCATTTTCTCCAATACAAGGCCTCAAAAGGAGCAGCCTTGATGCTCGTATGATAACTGTTATTGTAGGAGAATTCTATTAGGGGTAAGTGGTCATCCCAACTTCCACCTAAATCAATCACACATGCCCTAAGATAGTATGCTCACTTTGACCATTAGTCTGTGGATGGTAAGCCATACTGAAATTTAATCATGTGCCTAACGATTGTTGGAAACTTTTCCAAAAGTGAGATGTGTATCTAGTATCTCTGTCAGATACAATAGATATTAGCACACCGTGTAGGGACACGATCTTGTCCACATACAACTTAACCAATTTATCTGAACTATAAGTCTCTTTAATTGGTAAGAAATTCGCTGACTTGGTTAATCTATCAACAATGACCCAAATAGTGTCATTACCACATTTGGTCTTAGGTAACTTGGTAATCAAATCCGTAGTTACTATTTCCCATTTCCAAGTGGGAATCTCAAGCTGTTGTAGAAGTCCTAACGGTTTTTGATGTTCGGCCTTAACTTGCGAACACGTCAGACACTTAGCTACATAAGTGGCTATGGATTTCTTCAAACCCATCCACCAATAATTCTTCTTCAAATCTTGATACATCTTGTCACCACCCGGGTGAACTGAGTATCTTGAACTATGCGCTTCTTGGAGGATTAGATCTCTAAGTCCTCCAAAGATTGGAACCCAAATTCTATCAT
Source organism: Scalesia atractyloides (assembly GCA_947069175.1). NCBI lineage: Eukaryota > Viridiplantae > Streptophyta > Magnoliopsida > Asterales > Asteraceae > Scalesia > Scalesia atractyloides. The sequence goes on along the minus strand of CAMTDV010000001.1, from coordinate 66,046,432 downwards.
TAAATCTTAGGATTCCATCCTTTCCAAGCGTTAATTGATCAACAGTTCCGCCTAATCCCTCATTAAGGATATTAGCCTCTAATAGAGCTTGCTTTTACGCATCTAATAGCTTTTCACTTAAGTTATTTCCGAGCTCAATGCTCTTGGCGTTAACCCTAATAGGTTTAACTCTTTCTTTGCGGCTTAAGGCGTCGGCAACGACATTTGCCTTGCCGGGATGGTAGCGAATCTCGCAATCATAGTCATTAAGTGTTTCCATCCATCGGCATTGTCGTATGTTCAATTCTTTCTGATTGAACAAATGCTGGAGACTTTTATGATCGGTGTATATAATACACTTCGTGCTATACAAGTAATGTCTCCACAGTTTTAGTGCAAATACAACCGCACCCAGTTCCAAATCATGGGTGGTGTGATTCCTTTCATGCACCTTTAACTGTCGTGATGCATAGGCAATCACTTTGCCTTTTTGCATTAGCACACAGCCCATGCTAGTGTGCGATGTATCACAGTAGACTACGAAATTCTCAATACATTCAGGTAGAGATAACATAGGAGCGTTGCTCAACTTGTGTTTAAGAACCTCAAAAGATTCTTGTTGCTTTGGACTCCAATTATATTTAACATTCTTATGGGTCAAGGTAGTTAGAGGAGTGGCTATTCTTGAGAAGTTCTCAATGAACCTTCTATAATAACCAGCCAGTCCTAAGAAACTACGAATTTCAGATGGAGTCTTGGGAACTTCCCAATTCATTATGGCTTCTATCTTGGCGGGATCCATTTGAATACCATGCTCACTTACAACATGTCCAAGGAATTGGACTTCTCTAAGCCAAAATTCACATTTAGAGAACTTTGCATAAAGTTTCTCCTGTCTTAATAATTCTAGGATGCACCGAAGATGTTTCTCGTGATCAGCTTGATTACGAGAATAGATAAGCATGTCGTCTATGAAGACAATGACAAACTTATCCAAATACGGTTTGTAGACCCTATTCATGAGATCCATGAACGCTGCTGGTGCATTTGTGAGCCCAAAAGGCATCACCAAAAACTCAAAATGACCATAGCGGGTCCTGAAGGCTGTCTTAGGAACATCTTCATTCCTAACCTTCAATTGATGATATCCGGATCTCCAATCGATCTTAGAAAAGTAACTAGCCCCTTGAAGTTGGTTGAATAAATCATCGATCCAGGGTAGAGGATATCTATTCTTAATTGTTAACTTGTTCAGCTCCCGGTAGTCGATGCACATTTGCATCGAACCGTCTTTCGTCTTTACAATCAGAATAGGAGCTCCCCAAGGCGAGGAACTAGGCTGAATAAAGCCTTTCTCCAAAAGTTCTTGAGTTGCGTCCTCAATTCCTTCATTTCCATTGCTGCTAACCTATATGGAGCTCTAGCCACTGGTGCTGATCCAAGTATGATGTCAATTCTGAACTCCACTTGCCTATCCGAAGGTAGGCCTGGTAATTCATCAGGGAAAACATCGGGATACTCCGAGATAACTGGTTGATCTTCAAGGTTCGGCTTTGGTTCATTTATGGTGACTTGTGCCATGTAAATGACACAACCTTTTCTCAAATATTTGGATGCCTTAAATAATGACAACTTGTCTGGCAGTCCATAGTGTGAGTCTCCTGGGATGGTGATTATTTCACCAGATGGGGTTTTAATTTCGATGAGCTTCTTATTGCAGGCAATGCGGGCTTGGTTATGAGATAACCAATCCATTCCCAAGCAACATCGAACCCCGCTAATTTCATTGGCAGAAGAGAGATAGGGATGGAATGATTCTTAATGGATATAGAGCATCCATCAAGAATGGAGGAGGCAGTTTCTAAGGTTCAATCGTCAAGTTCTATTTCATAAGTTTTATCTAGAGTTCTTATGGGTAAATTTAACTGTTTACTAAACTTATGATCAACAAATGATTTATCCGCACCCGAATCGAAAAGAACTCTAGCAAAGATATTGTTAATGAGGTATGTACCTGTTATGACATTGTCGCCATTAACAGCCTCTCTTGTAGTTATTTGAAAAGCGCGTGCATTCCCCTTCTTGGCCTCTCCAGGCTTTGGATTATTATTCTTAAGAAGTTTAGGGCAGTTAGTCTTTATATGCCCTTTTTCGTTGCAGATGTAGCAAATGGCATCCTTAAGATCTTTACAATCTAGGGTCTTATGCCCTCTCCTTTTACAAATACCACAAGGTCTAGCTTGTGAATCAGAATTACACTGTCCCTAGTGGCTGCGGTTGCAAGTCTTGCAAAATGGCATTACAGCCGACTTGCCTTTGTTCCCTTTGAACCCAAATGTCCCTTTATTTTTCTTATTAAACTTATGGGAGTTGTCATCTTCCCTCTTTCTTTTCCAGTCAGTTTCAGACTTAACTGACTTTAGCCTTACTAAATCAAGGGTGAGGGAGAGAGACAGGTCGACAGCAGACCTATAGGTATTAGGCTGAGCAGCCTTTACCATGCCCTTTTTCTCGGGCGCTAACCCATTAATAAAACGCGCAATGCGTTTGGACTCCGGGGTAATTAGATAGGAAACTAAACTAGATAGGGAATTAAAATCGGAAACATATTTCCGACAATCTAGGTTCTTCATAGAAAGAGACAAGAAGTCGGCCTCTAATTTTTCCACTTCATGGGGTGGGCAGTAAGTTTCCTTAATAAGGTCCACAAACTTGGACCATCCCAGATTATACAGTATACTTTACCTGCAGACTGAATCATGGCTTTCCACCAAATTAGGGCATCGCCCTTAAAGGACTGTGATACATACTTGACCACATCCTTATCAGCACAGTTACTAATGTCCACAATTGTTTCCATTTCATCTAGCCACTTTAGGGCTTCCACCGCTCCTTTTTCCCCGTTAAAGTCTCGGGGCTTGCAGGAGACAAAATACTTATAGGTACATCCATCTTTAACAGAACGGGACCTTTCAGCGAAATCTATTTTCCTTGGTTCACTCTTCGCGTTTGAAGAGTGAACGGAGCTCTCCCTATGAGCTGAAGATGGTGGAATAGATAAGGGTCTAGAGCGAGTAACACTCAACTCTCTAAGCCTTTCGATGGTCTTTCCCATGGCCTTTTCTACAGCCGCATCAATGCGAGCTTGAAAGTCATTATCATTTATGGCTACATTTTCGGCGTCCTTATGGTTGACGTTCCGATGGCTACATTGTGCCTCATTAGAATTAGCCATTCTTCAGAGTTTTGGTTCTATATACCAAATAAAATTTCTCTTAGCCATGGTATAGTAACCATATCGGCTTTAAACATTGGATATATAAAAATACATTGCCTATACTAGTGTGAATAACATCACGACTCTTAGGCTTAATATAACTATATTTGGCCTAGGTCTTAATAGGACCATCAAAGGCAAATTACAATCTGGACATAGTCCCTTTATTACTAGACAGGGGATCGCAATGTCATAACTGTCATTGTCATATTTGACAATTTTATAGCACATTGGCTCGTCACAAAGGACATCAAATATGGCACAGAGGCCTGTCACTAATGGACATAAAATACGACACATAGGCCTGTCACTAATGGACATAAAATATGGCACATAGGCCTGACACTAACGGACATATAATAGGGCACATAGGCACTACATCACTAATGGATGTTTAGTTACCGCACTGGTGATATTAGCCGAGATCAGAATAGATCACATAGGCTATATATAATTAATCATAGCCCGAAAGGGCAATACATCACTAATGGATGTTTAATCACCGGACTGGTGATATTAGCCGGGTCAGAATAGATCACATAGGCTATATAAAATACATCTCTAATGGATGTCTTATTCATCACCGCACTGGTGATATTTAGCCGGGATCAAACAGATCACAAAGACTATATACGGTTAGGACATAGTCCATTACCTTGAAGGCTAACGTGATTCCTCAAGTCACACTACCAAGAGTATGAACATTACTTGAATGTTAACATAAGAGGACCTTAATGGTTGATTAATAGTCCCGATCGCATTGACCTTAATGACTTGGAGGCTTGAACCTAGTCCACCACCTCTAGATAGAAGGATAACTTTCCTTAACTATCATGATAGAAGACCCTTCCGTTCTTAACTATCATTTATATATATATTTGGCCAAATATGTGGTCTGTGCCACTCGGCAAATCAAAACCATTAAGATCTTTTTGGAATTATATCGCAGAGCATAAATTTTGAGTAAAATCGAGACGCTCGTTTTGAAGAGGCTCGTTTTAAAGAGGATGAATACATATATATAATTCCAAAAATACCTCATTAAGTTTCAAATAGAAATTACAATACTAGAAAAATGAAATAAACTTGTCCATGCAAGGACTTAAAGGAATAAATAAAAAAATTGTCCACGCAGGGACGAAGAAACAACAATGTCCTCGCAGGGACTACATATAATTAGAAGAGACTTCACTCGTCCTTCTTTCCCTTGACCAACTTGGAGAGTTTCTTGAAGAACTTGTTTGTCTTCTTCTCCGGTTTCTCCGCCTGCTGCTGCATTTCTTTCATTCTTTCCAAGGCCTCATTAATGGCCTCAAGTGGTGGCGGAGGTTGTGGCGTAACCGGATACTGGTACCCATAAGTTGAATATCCAGTTGGTGGATAAGTACGTGGGAAAGGAGACGGGTAAAGTGCATTGTGCATAACTACTTGCATATAGGGTCTTGCGACCATGCTTGGTAGTCTACCGGTGTATACGGGTTATAAGGATCATATCCAGACGTGTCTGGATATGTGGGGATTGGGTTAGTATAACCCGATGGTGGTGGTTGAACAACAGGTGTTGGTGTTTGTTCCACTATAGGTGAAACATTAGAGGGTCCACCCATTTGTGGGTCCTCTTGAATTGTGGGGTTAGGATTGGGCAAAGGTGGCAGCGATCCCGACCTTTGTCCTGCACATACCGACATACGTGCTCCACGCTTCCTCCTTGGTGGTTCAGGTGGTGGTTGAGGTTGGTCCACCTGTTCCATGTGGACATCTTCTTGAACAGGAGGTGGTTGAGAGTGATGGGAAGAGTGTGGGCAAAGGTGAATCGATTCCAATATTGGTCCCACTCATTAGGACCTTGGTAGGGTGATCCAGCATAAGAGTTCTAATCGCTTGATATTTCAATGAGATGTATATTTGATCCTGACGGAGGCATCTCCGGGTTGGAGTCCTCGTCCATAGGGTGTGGCTGGTCCAACTGATTTTGATCGTCTGGATAATGTTTAGGGTTAAATTCTTCATGATAAGAGTGTGAATGGGAATGATGGGTATGGTGTGAATGATAGGAGTGGTGAGAGTGGTAAGAATTTTGAGAATGTGAGGGCGAGTGTCTATTAGAGACAGAACGTCTCGCTGGTTGCCAAGGAGACGAATCTCCTGATTCTTGATAGGCATCTGGGTTATGAGGTTGAGGGGGTATGCGCCCCGATGGTCCTCCCCTCATTGGACCTTTTCCTCTTCCACTTTGTCCTCTCACACGTGGGGGCATTTTCCTGTTAAAAATCAATTCAAAAACAATACTAATAACTTAATAATGAAATGAGTAAATCCTAGGTCAATGCCTAGACTCGAAAGTCTAAGGAATGTGCACATGTAAGTTTGAGATTAAACACAAGAAGTTCTCTCAAACGTTGGCTCTGATAACAACCTGTCACACCCCGGATTTCCTATCCAAATCCATACACCGGTGGGCCCGGGTGGGGAGTATTCTGACGTCAGTTGGTAACATCATTGTCAAAGGAGGTGAAGCCAGGTGTTTAGGGTGAAATAGGAAGCTTACAAGTGTCCCAAAACGTGGCATAACTGATTACAAGTCCATGGTTTTCGAATTAATGGTTTTGGAGCTTTGTTTGGAGGCCAAGCCAAACTTTCTGCAGCAGACCTATTCTCGCACCCCACAAGAGACCCTGGCCTGGTCTCTCGCGGCCTGCGACCGCCCCATGGCCAGATTCAAAACTTGACACTTTAACCCCCTTAACTTATTAAAGATTCTAAAAGCCTTCTAAAACACCATTTTGGCATATCTAGCCCTCCGTAGTCAATACTTGGCATACCCGGGATTATGTCCGGACATTTTCGAGCTCTCGGTTCGTTAAAAGGTCACTTAAGGTATAGATTAACATGTTGACGCTTTTAATCCCTCCATCATCCAACTTTCACGTATTTACAAAATTTGAACCTTTTCGTCCAACAAATGGCACGTATGACAGTTAGGACTTCGCAAGGGATCACTCAGAGGCTTATTATAAGCATGTTGATTCCGATGTCACTTAGAGGCTGGGCATGTTGACATATCAGTCACTCTGAGGCCAAATTTCAAGCATACTGACATATCAGTCACTTAGAGGCTAATGATTTAAGCACGTTGACATATCAGTCACTTAGAGGCTGTTATTTATGCATGTTGACGTCGGACTGTCACTCAGAGGCTCAGTTTGAGCATGTTGACGCCTTTAGTCCTTATTGGTCTTTAATAGCTATATTTAAAATACAACACGTGTCACTATACTATTGGACACGATTTTATAGGGTGTTACATAATCAGCTCAGGAACAACCAGAATGCTGGTTTGTATTCGCTTATTAGGGAATCCGGGGTACATAATGATTGGTCTTTTGCCTACTATGTTTGCCAAGTAGAACCGAAATCTTGGAAGGAGGTGATGAAAGATGACTCATGGGTCGAAGCAATGCAAGAAGAACTTCAGCGGTTTCAGAAGTTGGGCGTGTGGAAATTGGTTGATAGGTCTGACAACTACAAGAAGATTGGTACAAGATGGGTTTACAAGTGTAAGAAGGATGGCAGAGGTGTTGTTGTGAGAAACAAAGCAAGATTGGTTGTCTAGGGCTTTAATCAGGTAGAAGGCATTGATTACAATGAAGTTTATGCACCGGTAGCTCGTCTTGAGGCCATAAGAATTTTCTTGGCATATGCGTCCTACAAGAAGTTTACCGTTTATAAAATGGATGTGAAAAGTGCATTTCTTCATGGTGTGGTTGAAGAAGAAGTATATGTTGAGCAACCACCTGGTTTTGAAGATCCAGTCCATTCTAACAAGGTTTAGCTTCTCAATAAGGCATTATATGGTCTTCATCAAGCTCCACGGGCTTGGTATGAAGCGTTGTCTTCCTATCTTCTGAAGAATGGTTTTCGACGTGGATTGATCGACTATACTCTCTTCATCAAGGAATAAAATGAGGGCTTATTGCTGGTACAAGTATATGTTGATGATATTATTTTTGGGTCTACAAACGAGAAATTGTTCAAATAATTTGATCAGGTGATGCAAAAGAAGTTCAAGATGAGCGCAATGGGAGAAATGACTTTCTTTTTAGTTTGTAGGTTCATCAATCTAAGGAAGGGATATTCATCCATCAAACCAAGTACGTTGGGGATATTCTCAAACGATTTCAAATGGAAGACTCAAAACCCTTGGGAACTCCGTTAGCTCAAAATCATGGGATTACTCCTGATGGAATGGGTTAACATGTGGAACCATCTCTTTATCGTGCTATGATGGATTTCTTATGTATCTTATTGCTTCAAGACCCGATATAATGTACCCAACATGTCTTCTAGCTCGCTACCAGTCCAGTCCAAAAATTTCTCATTTGATGGCTGTGAAAAGAATCTTTCGTTATTTGAAGGGTCGCCCGGACACTGGTCTCTGGTACCCTAAGGATGATAAGTTTAATTTGACAGCTTTCAGTGATTCTGATCATGGTGGCTGCAAGATCGATAAAAAATCAACATTAGAAGGATTTCAGTTCTTAGGAAATCGCCTAGTCACGTGGTAGTGCAAAAAGAAGACTTGTGTAGCTACGTCAACCTGTGAGGCTGAGTATATTTCGGCTTCTAGTTGCTGCTCTCAGGTTCTGTGGATTCAACAGCAAATGCGCGACTACGGTTTTGAATTTCCAATTACTTCTATTTATGATGATAACGAAGCTACTTTATAGATCATTCGTAATCCTGTATAGCACTCAAAACCAAACACATTGAGATTAAGTATCATTTCATACGAGATTGTGATGAAAAGAAACTTATCAATGTTTTTAAAATCCACACCGATCACCAACGTGCCGACCTGTTTACAAAAGCTTTTGATAAATCTCATTTTGATTATCTACTTCTGGTCAATGGTATCAAGGTGAAACCCGAATAATTCATCCTTGGCTAATCATTTTCTCTTAAAAATCTAAAACGACACAAAGATTTTCCATTTTCTCTTAGTTTTATATTTTAGGGGGAGAAAATTTCAAGAAAATACAAAAACATGAGAAAATACAAAGATACAAAAATATGTCTTTTATTTATTTGCTTTTTTATTTATTTATTTACCTTCTTTATTTAAGGGGGATAAAATTTGGAAACATACAAAAACAATAGAAAATCCAAAAATCAAAAATTAGTTTCTTGGAAAGATAAGAGAAGATGATGATACAAACCGGTGATCTGTCAAAAATGGTAAAAATCATAAAACAAAAATTGATAAGTAGCTTTACTTTTGATGTATTGGTAGGCTCACAATCAGATTAAAATGTGCAGGTTGATATAAACATAATGAACTGTAAGCCAGGTAGGAACCATTCATTGGCATATGGTCTTGGTACCGAAATTTTGTTTGATAGTATGCCGAGGTTCTGAGATATGCGGTCTTTATGCTGACTTATCATCTGGATATCATGGTTGAATCTTTTATCGAAAAATAACGGTGACACAAGTCTAGAACTTCCATGATACCATACATACGTGTAAATACTACATACGACCATCAATAAGTGATAAACATATCACAATCACTCAAAAATAAGTGATAAAATATCACAGCTTTATGCGGGAGCTAAGTTCGTCTCTTTGTCGATACGATGGTACTAACCTTTTCACGGACTTACTCATGTGCCCTGCATACATCTGAAAAATCAAGTTCCTCATCAATAAGTGATTTAATCATATAGGGCTTGTTTTCAATCAAAATAAGTGAGTATCTCACATCGTATACGTCAAAACAGATGATAAGCAGTATACTCACCGGTAAGATTTTTTCTCGTGCATGTCTTGATACGGGAATATGTCGTGAAGTGGTTGAACACCAGCTAGTAAGTATAATTCATACATTAATTATATCTCCTGATCATAGTTACATCTGATAAGTTGAGCTTACGTTGACAACAATACCGATAATCATAGTAGAATACTTATTTATTTAATTTGATGTTTTGAATATAACTCGTTTTTGACAAGACTAAAAGCCGGTATGATTCTCTTACCTTGAAACTCTGAAAAAGATTGCCTAGTAAATATATAGTTTATTCTTATCTGTTAGTAGTTATTTTAGTTTAGTTTACTCTGTTGATAAATTAAGTTATTTTTGAATTAGCCAAAGTTGAAGCTCAAAAGTTTTCTACCAAGATTCGCCCTAAAAATCATTTGTCTTGCTAATCATAACTTCATAAAGTACTTTCTTACAACGGGTAAACTCATCTCAAAGAACAAAATCTGTTTAACAAGCACTTTTCCTAACTTAATTCGTGATTAGTGTGGATATGTGAAAGATCTAAACAGGACAACGAAAAACCTAAGATCCTCGAAGAACTGAAAGTCTAGTTTTGAAAAACATGGACTCATACGAATCAGAGATCACTCGTACGAGCCATTGTGACTCGTACGAATCACAACTGGGGTCTTGTACGAATGGAGTTCTTCGTACGAGCTAAGGTTAATCGCACGAGTATCTTGATGTGGTATAAAGGTGATGAAGTTCTTTGGTGGAACTTTACTTTCACCTTGCTCACGTTATCCTGTCACCTCTTCTTAAGTTGTTTTTGATATCTTTAAGGTATATTTGACAAAGTTGGCAAACTTTGAAGATATACAACTTGAACATTATCTGACCATGTGAGTTTGACTGACATGAATAACAAACTTTAAGTGAAGAATCTTTAACGAAAAACAAGTTCCTCATGAATAATCTTCTTTTGAAGTTGTTTGTGCGAACAATATCCATACGAGTGAAATACCACTCGCATGAGTAACATATCACTCGTACGAGTAAATCACTTGTTCAATCAAGTCAGTTGTTCGTAAAAAACAATTGTTCTTCGTATGGATAAATTGTTATTCGTATGAGTGAGTAGTCCTTTGTCTAGGGAATACATGCACAAAGAAAGTTGGAACACAACTTTTTGTGTATATTCCCTATTGAATTTATATTCTTATTCTTGTTATCTCTTGTGCACAGAATGGAATAAAAAGAACATAAGAGAAAATCCGCGACAAAGAGAATTGACAAGTCAGAAGTGGATTTTAGGTCAGAACCACAATATGGTGGCCTACTTGGATCCGGAAGATAAATTTGCTGAGTACAACGGTATAATGAAGTTTTTGCGCAACTCAAGGATACATTATGCTATCACGCACAAGACTACAGTATACAAGACGTTGATCAAGGAATTTTGGGATTCGGCTAAAGTTGTTGAAGTGAATGGGCAGGAACTTATCCACGGGAAAGTAAATGACTTGAACGTAGATGTCTCTGTTGAAATCATTAACTCAGTATTACAGCTTGGCGATGATCCTGAAGCTCCATTCTCAGTTCCGTTGAAGTGTCAACGTGGATGTTTGCTTCAAATAAAATGTGTGGGAGATTGTCTCGTAGGACAAGTAAACAAAGCATGGTTGACACTCCAATACAAGTTCTTTCTACGTGTTCTAATTCAATGTTTGAGCAACAGACGAAGTGGTTATGATATGGCAAATAGCGACTTGGTTGGAATGATGATAGCTTTGACATTGAACAAACCGTGCATTGTTTCAAAGTATATCTTTGCAAACATGAAGGAAAACCTGAGAAGAACCGGATGTGGTGGAAACAAGTTTTGGATGTATCCTCGATTTCTCTAGATGATCTTGAATGTGCAACATCCGAATCTTCCAAAGAACGAAAACGATGTTTTAAAAGTAGAAGTTATGATGGAACATTCGTTGAAGATCTTTAGAGGTGTAGCAGCAAAACGTTACAAGGAAAGTACACCTCCTCGTAAATTAATCGGTTTTCTTGCAAATGATGAATATGTTGCACTAGAAAATGATAAGTGGCGCCATGATGACAGTGAGTCTGATTATGAAGAACCAACTTTGAAAAGGATGATCTAAGTTAAGTTTGGCCGTCAAAAGGGTAAAGCTGATGATGATGACGGTAATAATGATGGTAATGGTGGTGCAAGTGATGTAGATACTACACGTGGTGATAATGGTAGAAAGAAACAAAACAAAAAGACTATGGAAACATCGTCAGCACAACCTGAAATCATGCAGCCTACAAAATCACCTCAAGAAACTATACTGGAACCAGTTACAGAAGTCCAGTCTACCTTTACAATAGAGGGGACTGAACCTGTAATGACGGAACCCATTACTATCTCTAAACTACAACCTTCAAATACCGCAGCAGCTGAAACACCTTCGGCTGAAGATACTCCAGTTCAATCGCAACCTACTACTTGTTAAGTTCAACAATCCAAGTCTACATCTCATCCACAAAATACAAAACGAAGCAGTCATTTGTTCTCTGAAATGGAACAAGATGAGAAAGTCGATTTTCTGTTCACTCAGTTGCAAGCTGCAGCAATCCAGATTAACAAGCATTCAGAGTTTATGTCTTTAAATCGGAACACAGTTGTCAAACAACAGTTGGAGATAAATCCTTTGAAAGAGACTGTTAGAAAACAGGATTCTGAAATTGCGCAGCTAAGAAAAGAAAATGAGCAAGGTTGCAGATGCTGAGAGAGCAACTCATTTACAACAGATAAGGGCAGCTAATAACTCTCGGGGGATTGAGTTAAATAGGCTGAAAGAACGTAATGCGGCTGTACAACGATCTGCCGAAACATTAACTGCTAAGCAGAACGACTTAAGAGAATGGTATCATTCTCGTAATGCTACACTGGTTGAAGGCGTTAATGGTATTAAAGACGTGATTGAAATGAGCAGAAAATGAGTGAACATTCTATGGAATGAAAGATACAAAGCACAGGAAATCAAACGTAAACATGATCAGGATAAAGATGTCCTTGGCAATCCTGATGCTTCGGCTTCATCCTCGCAACGAACAGAATCTGCATCAACTCCAGTGTAAAGTCTAACGTACAACAGATCCTGGCCGATCCAGTTACCTCCAGTAGCAATGAAGAGGAAACAGGAAAGGTTTGATGTTTCTTGAAAATATTGAAGATCTAATCCTTTAACGTTGGATTGAAGATTCTCAAGGGAAGTTTGTTGATACAACATACTATTTGGAATGAAGACCGAAGACCAAGCAATAGCCAAAGGGGAGTTTGTTGATACACTTTTGTGTCTGTCGCTTCTTCTTAGTTACGTCTGTAATTGTACGGTCTTTGTTTAATGTGTCTATATAGTTTGGTCATGTCGGACAAATCAAGATAACCTCCTATCTTGGTTTAGTACGACGATTAGTTTGTCTGTGTAAAACAATTGCATATGTGCACACTGTTGAGTCTTGTGTACGTCATATCTGTTGGCACGTATCCGAAGAACACTTCAAGAAAGAGTGAGAAGTGCTTCGTACGAGCAAGATGTTGCTCGTACGAGCCACTCACCATTCGTACGAGTGACTTGTTAGTCATATGAGTGGGCTCATCTAAACAAGTATCTTGCTTGAGTCATACGGGCCAGTTCATGTTCGTACGAGCATGGGTCGTTCGTACGAGCATCTTTTGGAGAAGGCTCTTCGTGTCTTATAGCGTTTTGTACGACCAGCAACATTCTTTGTACTATTGCTAGGTGTGGACACTATATAAACAGACATGCACTTCTCAGTGTCATGTGTGACATTAGTGAGACATCAGAGAGCTCACAAGTGAGACACTAGAGAGAGACACAAGAGCACAGAGAGTATTTCATGAGTCTGTATGAACATTGTTTGTATGTGTTTGTACTAGTTCTCTTCTGTTAATCAAGATATTGAATCTTTGGTTATACTGTGTTTCTTACTTTGCTTTGGTTTGCATACTTACGAGGGTTCCGCACTCGTATTGTGTTACATAAACAGGGAAGTAGGTTAATCTTGATCCTCCAAGTGGACCTACAAGACTACTTGTTATGTGGATTCCCTCACGGGTTTCCGACTCTAATAATGAAGTACCCGCTACACAATCTACCTCACAATACGAAAGTCTCAATACTCTAGAAGTGCACGAGGTAACTATTGGAATCCTAATCAGACTTGAAATGCAAGGAATAATAGGCAAACTAGGGAAATCTTTTCACAAAGGCTTTACTCTTAGAACCCTAACACTCAAGACTAACCATCAATATGTCACCACACGGACATCAAGATTGGTTGAAAACCTACAACTACTCAAATAACAATTATCTATCCTATGAGTTACTATGTCTAGCAAACCACCTAACAATAAAAAACACACACTAGAGAGAGACACAAGAGCACAGAGAGTATTTCATGAGTCTGTATGAACATTGTTTGTATGTGTTTGTACTAGTTCTCTTCTGTTAATCAAGATATTGAATCTTTGGTTATACTGTGTTTCTTACTTTGCTTTGGTTTGCATACTTACGAGGATTCCGCACTCTTATTGTGTTACATAAAAGGGAAGTAGGTTAATCTTGATCCTCCAAGTGGACCTACGAGACTACTTGTTATGTGGATTCCCTCACGGGTTTCCAACTCTAATAATGAAGTACCCGCTAGACAATCTACCTCACAATACGAAAGTCTCAATACACTAGAAGTGCATGAGGTAGCTATTGGAATCCTAATCAGACTTGAAATGCAAGGAATAATAGGCAAACTAGGGAAATCTTTTCACAAAGGCTTTACTCTTAGAACCCTAACACTCAAGACTAACCATCAATATGTCACCACACGGATATCAAGATTGGTTGAAAACCTAGACCTACTCAAATAACAATTATCTATCCTATGAGTTACTATGTCTAGCAAACCACCTAACAATAAAAAACACACAGTAAACAATCTAGCATGCACCTGTTATAGAAAGACATTCAACAAAGCACATGTAGTGTTTGATTGTCATGCAATCAAATAAATCTAAATACACGTATACAACAAACAGGAAAACAAAGTCTTTTACTTCAAGATTCAACCACAAAACATGTTCCAAAAACCGAAAGAGATCACAAGTCAATAACATGTATTCATCATAACCTAGTCAGTTCTATGAAGTTTAGCCAAATATCATTATGAAAACACAAACATAAGTCATACTAACTCTAATAAACTTGATTGGAAACAAAGTAAACAAGAAAGACAAGAAATTGAATGTTAACAACCGAAAAATCTTGATCGAATTGCTTGGAACCTTGAATCCTAGCTTCGTGTCTCGCCAAATTCGCCTCCTAGAGCTCTGAGTTCGTCCAAGTAGTAGGTTATCTTGTTTAAAACTCGTAATTAGGTTTTAATATCAAAAATTGGATTACACTTCCAATTTTCCTGTAATTCACTCCCCTCATGTTGCGCGAGGGGTGTTGTATTAATGTGTTGCGTGACGCGGCAAAACAATATCACGTGGTGGCAAATTTTGTTAAAACCAGGACTCTCAACGGCATAGTCAAGCAAGACAAATCAGTAATCAAATAAATCTAAATACGCGTATACAACAAATCAAGAATACAAAGTCTTTTACTTCAAGATTCAACCACAAAACATGTTCCAAAAATCGAAAGATCACAAGTCAATAATGTGTATTCATCATAACCTAGTCAGTTCTATGAAGTTTAGCCAAATATCATCATGAAAACACAAACATAAGTCATACTAAGTTTAACAAACCTAATTATAACAAAGTAAACAAGAAAGACAAGAAATTGAATGTTAAGAACCGAGAAATCTTGATCGAATCCCTTGGAACGTTGAATCCTAGCTTCGTGTTTTGCCAAATTCGCCTCCCAGAGCTCTCAGTTCGTCCAAGTAGCAGGTTATCTTGTTTAAAACTTGTAATTAGGTTTTAATATCGAAACTTGGAAAACAATGCCATGTTTCCCGTAATTCACTCCCCTCGCGTCGCGCGAGGGGTGTTGTATTAACGTGTTGCATGACGCAACAAAACAATATGACGTGATGGCAAATTTGGTTAATAACGAGGACTCCCAGGGGCATAATCGCCATTTTGTTGGTAACATAAGGCTCTTGCGTCGTACAATGATGAGTACCAAACCTTTTTGCGCCACGCAACATGGATGTTTTTCAACATTTTTTTCGTTCTTGATTCCTTGATCACTTGTGACTCGTCTGAATACTTGGTTTTCATCATTCTCCCTTGTTTCCACTTCCTTTTTCATCCGGATACCTGTAAAACACAAAAGAATAACCACAAACGATATTACAAAAAAAACACAAAAATCTTTGAATAGTGAACAAACTATACATCAGAAATAGATGTATTTTGTAATACATCAACAGCCAGCGAACATCAACACTGAAGTTGCGACGTGTTAATGTGAAGAAATTAGACCAAAACGTAAAACATAGAAAAGAATAGCCAAGTCGATCTAGGACGTGCACATTCCAATGAACCAATAAAAGCATTGAAGTGCACACACGTATTGCGTCATTTTAACTTGCAAAATTTAGAACAAAGCATAAAATGTTGGTGCATATTTGTGGCAATAGCTTAGATTTGGTCTTTGGATATCTTGTAATTAGTAAAATGATAAACGGTTAGCGGGTTTAGTTTTGTAATAGTTAATTAGAAGGAATTGGGCTGAACTAGACACAAAATAGTGCATGGTAGGCGAATTGGGCTTTAAACCCATTAGCAGTCCATATAGGAAACCCTAGCCCATGAGCATAACCTATCTCTATATAAAGGGAGGTAGTGATTAGGGTTAAGGTTGCTTAGTTAGTTGCTCAGTTGCTGGTTCTATTGCTGTGTTGCTGGTTTAGAGAGACAGTCTTGGATTGGTTGTAAACACTTTGTGTTAGATAATCAATAGAAGACTGTTTGAAGGAAATTGTTTGTGTTCTTGTTGTTTCTGTGAAATCTGATCTAGTAGATTCCGCACTCTGGATTAGATACACGATTCTATCAAGATCCATAAGGACTAGGGGACCTACAATTGGTATCAGAGCATTCGGCTCTTGAATTTGGTCGGTTCAGAATCGTAACAGTAGAAAAAGTTGGGTTTTTGGGCGTTTTGGAGGCTTTTCTTGAAGTTTGTGATGGCTGAATTAGGGTTTTGACAACTGTTTAGGGTTTCTGCAGGTATTTCAGATTAACAGCAGGCATTTCGGATTGAAGAAAGGCATCTCGGATCAAAAAGTGAAGCATTTCGGATTGCAGACTTGAATTTCGGAACAGAAATCTGCATTTCAGACATCAGAAGTGTAATTCGAATTCCATTTCGGATCTGAAAAGCCCATTTCGGATTGAATTTCAGATCAGAAGTTATTCCGGATTCCATCTCGAATAAGAACTATTCCGTATTCCATCTCGGATTAGAATTGTCTATTATGGATTTCCATTTCGGATCAAAACAGTGCATTCCGGATTTAATCTCGAATCACTATTACAGATCACCATCTCGGATTAGTGATTCGGATTACTGTTCCGGATTTTCATTTCGGATTGTCAATCAGAGTTACCATTTCGGATTTTACATTGTTCCGAGTTATACACAAGAAGGTGGAAAGTTAACCAGCTACGTAACTAGAGTTAATCGTTTTCGGATATAGAACTTGATCCATAGAGAATTTTGACGAACCGATTGGACAGTTAGACCCGTGTGATTTTTAGGACAAAAAAAATCATAATCGGACAATATACATCATTAGAATCGTATCGTCGAGATGAGCCTACAGTATAATTTGGTAACCACTCATTTTGGACAAGTTTTAACGTTTTTAACGAGCCGTTTCGGTAAAATTGTCGAATATGTCTAACCTAAATGAGCTGTTAAGACTAGAACACGAGGCTGGCACCACAAATAAACCTCCAAAGATGCTGAAGGTAAAGAACTAGCTTACTTGGAAGGATAGGTTTCAATCCTTTATTGAATATCAGGACACATGGATGTGGATCTGTATTCAAGATGGGTACGTGTGACATCCCGGTTTTTTCGGATAACTTAAACGCACTACTTCACGGTTATTAATTCGGAGACTTGAATTTGCACGCTCGAAATAGTTACGATAATTTAGTGAATGTCAAATGAAGTATGTGCTATGTGTATTAAATGTTTATGAGTTGGTGAATATGTGATGTTCGATTACGTGATTTGTTTTAGTTACGAAACATATATATAATAAATATATAAACGAATCGAGCCGAACCGTGACACGAGCCGGCCTCTTTTCTTGCGACTCAAGGAACCAAACTTGGGGATCAAGTATTAAACCCAAACCACCCACACAAATCCTTCGGCCGCGAGCAAACAACCCAAACCGCAACCCTTCCCTTTTCCCTTGCATCCCTTGCGCCTATATATACAAACACACATGCATGCTTTCTTCACAAAACAAAAACACAAAAACCCTAGATTGTGAAACAGCCGACGGCAGCCTTTCCTTCATCATCTCGGTCGCAAACAGCCGCTTTCCCACTCTTCTTCTCGGTCGCAAACAAGCCCCCCTTCTCGGTCGCGATCTACCTTCAAGCCGAATCCATTCCCATCCAAGTCTCGGCTCATTTACCTTGTCATTAAAGGTTAGGATTTATCATTGTTACAAGATCATATTCGGATATATGTGTTTGAATGTAGTGATTATGTTGTTAATCGGCTGATTTATCATAGTTTGCATGTATGTTGTTTTCGGAAATCATAGTTTGCATGTATGTTGTTTTCGGAAATCATAGTTTGCAAGTGTGTTGTTTCGGATTGATAAAAACTAGAGATTATGATTAGGGTTTGCATGGATATGATATATATAATGATATATGATTGGAAAAATCTGTTCTTGATCGCATATGTTCAATATATAAACGGTTTAAGCTAGTTAGTTGTGGTAAAGTGTTGAATCAGATTGCTGAATGGTGGTTACAGCCAACTTCAACTGGCTGTAACTCGGTCATTAGTTGTCGAAAAACGGATTTTCTGAAGTCTAAAACGTAGAGTTTTAAATAACGAATCTAATGGCACTGGATTCATATTTTTCTGAAGTCGTTTGATATTTTTAAGTGGCCAATTAAGTTCAGTAACTAAAGCTGTGAAAATCCTGAAATTTTGTTAGTTGTTTATCGAGTTGGATTTAATAATCTGTAGGGAGTCGAATCATGAAATTTGTACAGCAACTAGGTATGGAAATTTCCAGGCAACTCCCACTGGAATTTTGTTAATTGGACGAACAGTGATTTTTAAATAAATTCTTCCGTGGACTGCAGTCAGAAAGTGACGAATCTGACTGCAGCCTAGTATATTAATATTTATGGATAATTGGTAAAGTATTAGGACTTGAAAAATTTATATAAATTTCTAAAGTATAGTTGTCACCTGCTGTAAAATAATTGGAATTTTTGGAACGTTGGAACTATTATATAAAAATCCTAGAAAACAGCCGAATTATGAGTATGTAAGCTGAAACTTGATAACTTGTGAATGTGTGCACCAAAGTGTTGCATGGATTGGATTATGTTCATGATAAATTGTTTTGATTACTATGTTCACATGAGGATATTTGCATGCATGTTTGAATGTTAGGAATTTTGATTGTGTGTATCACTTTGTGCGTAAATTATGTGTAGAATTTGTATTGGTGTGTTCACACACTAACTTGAAATCAATTGGTTTATTAGGACGCAATTAGCGGTCCCATCATTTGCAACTTCTGTGTTACACTAACCGAGCAACTAAAGGTGAGTTCACGGCCCCTAATTTTATCCGGTTTTAAACAACAGGGGGAGAAACATGTATACACTCTTCAACTCAATCTCTTTACGTTATACGAAATCAACGTCACATAACTATTCGGTAACTAAGTTAATGTTAATGTAACGTTATGGTCACTAAGCAGCTATATCACATAAGTCCTCGACAATCTCTCGGATCGTTAGTATTGGGTTTAAATAGCGGGGAAATTATAAGTAGTACTACTGGGCCCGACAAGCCCCATCCGAGCTAGTCGTGCTAGCCGACCGGGTATGGTCAACGGGTGAATAATTGGCCTAACTTCGCCATGGTCAGTGATAGGCCTGGCAACAAGGAGGCACAACAGTCAGCTTCGATCGCGAACACTTACGTGACATAACTTTAGGCTAGCTACCTATATATGTTAACATTGAACTTAATTACTGTAACATTTGTAAAAATCGGGTCTCCAAAACCCGCTCCGTTTTGTAATCTTGTACCAAGTTATAAAAGTTTCGTTAATTATTTATGATTATTTTGAGTGTAAACGTTACATAATTAATAAATAAACTAAACTATAAAAATTATATTTGATAAAAAGTTAAAATAAAATAAATAAAAAACATTTGGAGCTGCCGGGACTCGAACCCGGGTCAGCTGAGTCCCTAAACGACTTAACATCTATTCCCTAAACCACTCCGCCACAACGTATTTTCTGTTAACACTAGGAAAGCAAAAGGATCTTATACACAAGCTCGATTTAACCGATGATGCCATCTGAAAACCGATAATCGGCAAACCAATCGTTAAATCGATTGTTTACCTCACAATTTCAGTTATAACCGATGTGCGACGGTTTTCAATTAAGTCAGAATTGATTTAACTTAAAGCTTCATCATTTCGGCTTTTGAAACCGAAAATTTATCAAGTTCTGATTTAATTCAAGTTTCCGATCATTTGCACGATTCAAAACTATCACAACAACATTCAATTTCATTTCGTCGCATTCCTGAACCATAATATCTTCTGAATCAGATCGCCGGAATTTTTCTGCAAATCACCGGAAAACCGGGACTCACATTCTCACGGTAATTCCTTCGACTCTTTTTGTTTAAAACATGTGATTAGTCAATCTCTAACACAACTCCATCATCAGAATCAATCTTAGCCAACGTTTATCGGAAATCTTATCTTCGCCGGAAAGTTTCTGAGACTGCCGGAATCCAACTGTGAACTGGTATGATATCCAAAATTTCTTTTAAACCTTGTTTAAGTGACACAACTTTATGAGTAATCAATCAAAGCTGTTAATTGGTTCAACAGTCGGAGTTCATTTCCAATACCGACGAACCTTCGCCGGATTTCTGTGAATATCTTCAATCGGTAAATTCTGTTCCTTAAACTCTCTCCATTCCTTACCCTTGAATTACTGTTAATGTCTAAGAACTTTGTAAATCACAAATCAATCCTAACCAGTCGGATTATGCTGACCGTGTAATCCGACGAAGAAGATGAAGTTATATCAGAATATAAGAGTAATTAAAATCCGGATTATAAACGGGTTAGACACACAGTTCATTTATGTTAATTATCGTATGATATTGGTATGCTCATGTATGCTATCAAGTGTTATTGTAGGTTATAATTGTAACTGCTATTTGCCAATGCTTGATTACTTACATTTGCTCTTTTATGATTATGCACAATATTTTATTGATAAACTAACCATAAAATCATTATCAAATGTTTATCTAATAAGGTTCACTCGCCAACTTATGTTGACCCAAAACCTCCGATTTTACACATGATACAGGTGAACCAGCAGCAGCTAGGAACACATAGGACCTGGATTAGAAGAATAAAACGATTTAGTATTTGGATTGTTATGTTTGGTTATTTTCTCTTGTATTGAATGAACATGTTTGGATGTTTGAAAATGTAACTTTGATTTCATTAATTATGAAACATAATAGTAAATGTCATGTGCTTTGGTGATAACCCAATTATGCCCCGACTCTTATTTCCGCTGCGGGTCGGGGTGTGACAATTACGAATCAACAATATTATTCCGGGTTAGGAATAATGGAACAAACAACAATATTATTCCGGGTTAGGAATAATGGAACCATCAGCAATATTATCCCAGGTTAGGGATAATGGAACCAACAACGTTATTATTCTGGGTTAGGAATAATGGAACTATCGGTATTATTCCGGGTAAGGAATAATGGAACTATCAGTATTATTCCGGGTTGGGAATAATGGAACTAAATCGTTATCCCGGGTTAGGGATAACGGGGGAAACAAACTTATAACCGAACAAACGAATTTATGAAAACCTGTGAACTCACTCATCTTTAATGTTGACACTTGTTTCTTTACATGTTTCTCAGGACGCTAGGAGCTCTAGGTGCACTCACTTGCATTGATCAAGACATCTTTTATCGAGTCTCATTTACAAACATTGTTTTGGGTTTTTCTTTGGTTTTGGCGTTTATGTTGGCGCCCGTTCCGTTACTTTACTTTATGCTTCCGCTCAACTTTAAAAACTAATGCTTCCGCTAAACATTGGTAACTAACTAAGACAATATAAAATCTACGACGAATGGTTAAACAAATGATTTTTGGAAAACGTATTATCAAATCATATAGAGTCGTTCGACGTACTAGTGTTCCAGATTCTGGTTTGTTCACACGCCTCGCGGTAAAACTCCGCAAGTGGAAATTGAGGGTGTGACAGATTGGTATCAGAGCCACTAGCTATAGAGAACCAGGTTTGCATTAAAAGTAGACCTAAACTATAGCTGAATACACGACACTAGACGTAGTTTGGCACCGAACTGTTATATCTTGTTATGTGATGTACCACAACTGTGTTATGAAGAATATGAATGCATAGTAAGAAACGAATGCAACTCGTAACTAACTACACAACCTAAAGGCAATGTCATCATCATCCTCATCATCATCCGACAAACTTACGCAACCAAGGGCGCCAGGAAAGGCACCTATGGTGGAACCCTTACCATCTTATGGCGTGGAGACACGCTCAGCTGCTAGGAAAAGACTCGCTCTAGGGGAGGAGTCATCATCACGCCCAACCATCGCTGTGCCGGTCAAACCGGTTAACTCGGTAGAAGTAGGAAACGACCTACTTAGAGATATGATACGGAAACAACAAGAACAATTAGAAAGAATGCACGAAACCATCCTAGCACAGGGATGGATGATACGACAACTGACTGGTAAAACTGGATCGCTCGAGGAAGAGCAACATACGAGTAAGATAGCTTGTAACACTTTAGCCAGAGATCTTCGTGCTGAGCAGCTGAGGGCTGACTGGCAAGAAGACAGAGCTCTTGAGTCTAGCTGGAGAATTCAAGAACTAGAACAGAATCAGGCACCTGTACCAGTACCCGCACCAGCACCGGCCCCTCCAGTGCCGGCAGAAGAGGATCCAGAAGAGGATCCAGAAGAGGACCCTGAGGAGGATCCAGAGGATGATCCGGAGGAGGACCCAGCTGTAGAAGCTAGAAATGCCGCGCAGGATGACGGCAACGATAGCGATTTGGGGGATGGAGACGTAGAAGACTGACACGTCTCGCTTATTTTATTTACTTTCCTTCAGTCTATTTATTTTCTACTTAGATCTAAAATGGCAACTAGACGTCGTGGAAATCTCAACATGACGCCTTAAGAATTAGCCGCAATGATTCAAGAGCACGTGAACGCAGCTCTAGCGGGTGTTCAGAACCAACCGACAGCAGGTGGGGGTCTTAACCCCTACAAGATGTTCCTCGACGCGAAGCCAAGTAGATTCACGGGGGCAGAAGGACCCATAGGATTGGTGCGCTGGATCGAAAAATCTGAATCAGTATTTGAAATGTGCAACTGTCTGGAGGCCAACAAGGTCAAGTATGCAGCCTCAACACTGGAAGATGGGGCACTAACTTGGTGGAATGCACAAGTCCAAACGCGTGGACTTATTGCTGCAAATGCAATGGCCTGGGCCGAGTTTAAGGCCCTAATCAAAGAAGAGTACTGTCCGCAAGACAGAGTTCAACAGTTGGAGCAAACATTATGGAACCACAAGATGGTGGGATCTGAAATCGAAGCATACACAACGAAACATCACGACCTGGTATTTCTGTGTCCCGATCTGGCCAACACTGTGGAGAAACGACTCGAGTTCTACCTTGGGGGTCTGGTCCCGGAGATTCAGGGTATGGTGATGGCTAGCAACCCTGCAACCGAACATCAAGCAATCAGGTTGGCGCACAAACTCACCGACAAGGCGGTGGAACAGAAGAGGTTACCAACTCGGGGTACAACTGAAGTTGCCCCTGATAATAAAAGAAAGTTTGAAGACTCGTCTGTTCGACAGTCTTCGTCATCCCAGCCACAACAGGGGAACCAGAAACGGTTCAATCATTACAACAGCCACCGGGGTCATCAAAATTAACTCACCAACAACAACAACCAGAACGCAAGCGGCTATGTAGGTCGAAAGCCACAGTGCAATCGCTGTAATCTTCATCATCACGGCCCTTGTGCCGGGAATCGCTGCCAACGATGTGGCAAGGTGGGACATGCGGCAAAGGACTGTCGTGGGGAAATCATGTCCCGACAGAAGCAAAATCAACCCCAAGGCCCATAGAAGGGTGTTAACCGGGGATGCTATCAGTGTGGTAGCACTACCCACTTCAAGAGAGACTGCCCACAGCTGCGTAACAACAACAACAATGGTGGGAACAACCACAACCACAATAACCACAACAACAATAATAACAAATAATGGAAATGGTGGCACAGGAGGTGCCAAAGGTCGCGCATTTACATTGGGCCGCGGAGAGGCCAGAAACGACTCGAACGTGGTCACCGGTAAGTTTCCCCTTAATGAACATTTTGCTACTGTGCTTTTTGATACGGGTGCGGATAGGAGCTTTATATCTGAGTCTTTTAGGAAGAACCTAAATCTCACGCCTAAACCCTTAGAGACCCCTTATATCATAGAACTAGCCGATGGTAAATCTGTAGACGTGACCCATATAGTATCCGACTGTCAACTCAAACTCGCGGGTCACACCTTTACCATTGATCTTTTGACAACTACCCTGGGTAGTTTTGACGTGGTAGTCGGAATGGACTGGCTATCCGACGTCCGAGCTGGAGTTCTCTGCTTCGAAAAATCTATCCGTATTCCGCTCTCTAACGACGAAATCTTGACGGTGCAAAGCGAGAAGGCAGGCGCCGTCACAAACATCATCTCTTACATGCAAGCACAGAAGTATCTTCGGAGAAAGAACTCCTTCGCTTTACTCGCACTGGTTACCGAACAACCTAAGGACGAGAAACGTATAGAAGACATCCCTGTCGTCCGTGATTTTTCCGATGTATTCCCAGAGGAATTACCTGGTCTTCCACCCCGTCGACAATTGGAGTTTGAAATCGAATTGGCAAACCATGCAACTCCTATCGCCAAGGCTCCATACCGCCTAGCTCCAGCCGAGCTGCAGGAGCTGTCTACCCAACTTCAGGAGCTGTTAGAAAAGGGATTTATCCGACCAAGCGCTTCGCCATGGGGAGCTCCAGTCATTTTTGTCAAGAAGAAGGACGGGACCTTCCGCATGTGCATCGACTACAGGGAACTCAACAAGGTTACTGTCAAGAACCGATACCCGTTACCTCGCATCGACGATCTCTTCGACCAACTCCAAGGGTCAAGCTACTATTCCAAGATTGATCTACGGTCCGGTTACCATCAGCTACGCGTCAGGGAGGAGGATATCGCTAAGACGGCATTTCGTACTCGGTATGGCCATTATGAGTTCTTGGTCATGCCCTTCGGTCTCACCAACGCACCCGCGGTGTTCATGGACCTCATGAACCGTGTGTGTAAACCATACCTCGACAAGTTTGTCATTGTATTCATCGATGACATACTCATCTACTCTAAAAGTGAAGAAGAACATGCTGAACATCTACAATTACTGTTGGGATTACTTCAACAGGAGAAACTATATGCCAAGCCTTCGAAGTGTGATTTCTGGATTCGGGAAGTTCAGTTCCTCGGGCATATCGTAAATGAAAAGGGTATCCACGTTGACCCTGCCAAGATTGAAGCTATCACAAACTGGGAAGCACCCAGGACACCGATGGAGATCCGCCAATTTTTGGGTTTGGCTGGTTACTACAGACGTTTCATCGAGGGATTTTCAAAGATCGCACAACCGCTTACTACCATCACCCAGAAAGGCATCAAGTATGCGTGGGGTGACACGCAGGAAGCAGCATTTCAATTGCTAAAGCAGAAACTTTGCAGTGCACCCATTCTGTCCTTGCCGGAAGGGACAGATGATTTTGTAGTATATTGTGATGCTTCCATTCAGGGATTGGGATGCGTACTCATGCAGCGCGACAAGGTCATCGCGTATGCGTCCCGACAACTGAAGGTTCACGAGAAAAACTACACAACACATGACCTGGAATTGGGAGCAGTAGTGTTTGCACTTAAGATTTGGAGACACTACCTATATGGAACGAAGTGCACAATCTTTACAGACCACAAGAGCCTCCAACACATCTTTGATCAGAAGGAGTTGAACATGCGACAGCGTCGCTGGGTCGAACTCTTAAACGATTATGAGTGTGCCATTCGGTATCACCTGGGTAAAGCTAACGTGGTAGCTGATGCCCTCAGTAGGAAGGAACACTTGAAACCTCGTCGGGTATGAGCATTACAGCTCACCATTCATTCGGGGTTACCCGAACAGATACGCGACGCGTAGTTAGAAGTAGTTAAGGAAGAAAACATCAAGGCCGAATCGGTGGGAAAAATGGAACGCGATTGGGAAGTAAAACCCAATGGAGCCCGGTACTTCATGAATCGCATATGGGTACCTCTCTACGGAAACCTCAGAGAGCTAGTCATGGACGAAGCTCACAAATCCCGATACTCTGTCCATCCTAGTTCGGATAAGATGTATCAAGACCTTAAAGCTGCGTATTGGTGGCCCAACATGAAAGCTGATATAGCCACCTACGTGAGTAAGTGTTTGACTTGTGCAAAGTCAAGGTAGAGTATCAAAAGCCATCGGGGCTACTCCAACAACCTGAGATCCCAGTGTGGAAATGGGATCAGATCTCGATGGATTTCATCACTAAACTCCCACGAACTTTGGGTGGTTGCGATACCATCTGGGTGATTGTGGATCGTTTAACTAAGTCCGCACACTTCCTAGCTATTAAAGAAACAGATAAGATGGAGAAGTTAACTCGCATCTACATTAAGGAAGTAGTTTCTCGGCACGGAGTGCCAACGTCCATCATCTCAGATAGAGATGCTCGCTTCACGTCCAACTTTTGGCAGTCACTTCAGAAAGCGTTGGGAACACGCTTAGATATGAGCACAGCCTATCACCCTCAGACTGATGGTCAAAGCGAAAGGACCATACAAACCTTGGAAGACATGCTTAGGGCATGCGTAGTAGACTTCGGGAATAGTTGGGAAATTCACCTGCCTTTAGTGGAATTCTCGTATAACAACAGTTACCATACAAGTATATCGGCAGCACCGTTTGAGGCATTATACGGTCGTAAATGTAGATCACCGGTCTGTTGGGCAGAAGTCGGTGACAGCCAACTTACAGGCCTTGAGTTGATACTTGAGGCTACTGAAAAGATTGTACAAATCAGAAACCGCATGGCGGCGGCACGAGATCGACCAAAAAGCTACGCTGATCAATGACGCAAACCGCTCGAATTTCAAGTAGGCGACCGCGTCCTACTGAAGGTGTCACCCTGGAAGGGTGTAATCCGCTTCGGAAACGGGGCAAACTAAACCCACGGTACGTAGGTCCGTTTGTGATCTTGAAACGTATTGGACCCGTAGCTTATCAATTAGACCTTCCTGCCGAACTCATGGAGTTCACAACGTGTTTCACGTGTCAAATCTGAAGAAGTGTCTATCAGATGAAACTCTAGTCATTCCATTGGATAAGATTCAAGTGGATGAACAACTGCACTTTGTGGAACAGCCTATCGAGATCATGGATCGTGAGATCAAGACTCGAAGGCACAACAAGAATCCGATCGTTAAAGTTCGTTGGGACTCTAAGCGTGGACCGGAGTTCACGTGGGAAAGAGAGGACCAAATGAAAAGCAAATACCCACACCTCTTCGCAACTGAGCAGCAAACTAACGATACCAACAACAAAATTTTCGGGACGAAAATTCTTTCAACATGGGGATGATGTGACAACCTGGAAATTTCTCATACTTTCGCGTACCATTGTTAACTAAATCCTTGTGCATGGCACTTGGGAATCATTGTGCATGGCACTTGGGAACTTCTTGTAACTTCACGTACCATCGTTAACGAACTAACTCTTTGTGCGTGGCACTCTAAACATGTACGCTGCATTTTAAACCGCGTTTACTCAATTTTCGGGACGAAAATTCTTTCAACATGGGGATAATGTGACATCCCGGTTTTTCGGATAACTTAAACGCACTACTTCACGGTTATTAATTCGGAGACTTGAATTTGCACGCTCGAAATAGTTACGATAATTTAGTGAACTTGTCAAATGAAGTATGTGCTATGTGTATTAAATGTTTATGAGTTGGTGAATATGTGATGTTCGATTACATGATTTGTTTTAGTTACGAAACATATATATAATAAATATATAAACGAATCGAGCCGAACCGTGACACGAGCCGGCCTCTTTTCTTGCGACTCAAGGAACCAAACTTGGGGATCAAGTCTTAAACCCAAACCACCCCACCCAAACCCTTCGGCCGCGAGCAAACAACCCAAACCGCAACCCTTCCCTTTTCCCTTGCATCCCTTGCACCTATATATACAAACACACATGCATGCTTTCTTCACAAAACAAAAACACAAAAACCCTAGATTGTGAAACAGCCGACGGCAGCCTTTCCTTCATCATCTCGGTCGCAAACAGCCGCTTTTCCACTCTTCTTCTCGGTCGCAAACAAGCCCCCCTTCTCGGTCGCGATCTACCTTCAAGCCGAATCCATTCCCATCCAAGTCTCGGCTCATTTACCTTGTCATTAAAGGTTAGGATTTATCATTGTTACAAGATCATATTCGGATATATGTGTTTGAATGTAGTGATTATGTTGTTAATCGGCTGATTTATCATAGTTTGCATGTATGTTGTTTTCGGAAATCATAGTTTGCCTGTATGTTGTTTTCGGAAATCATAGTTTGCAAGTGTGTTGTTTCGGATTGATAAAAACTAGAGATTATGATTAGGGTTTGCATGGATATGATACATATAATGATATATGATTGGAAAAATCTGTTCTTGATCGCATATGTTCAATATAAACGGTTTAAGCTAGTTAGTTGTGGTAAAGTGCTGAATCAGATTGCTGAATGGTGGTTACAGCCAACTTCAACTGGCTGTAACTCGGTCATTAGTTGTCGAAAAACGGATTTTCTGAAGTCTAAAACGTAGAGTTTTAAATAACGAATCTAATGGCACTGGATTCATATTTTTCTGAAGTCGTTTGATATTTTTAAGTGGCCAATTAAGTTCAGTAACTAAAGCTGTGAAAATCCTGAAATTTTGTTAGTTGTTTATCGAGTTGGATTTAATAATCTGTAGGGAGTTGAATCATGAAATTTGTAAAGCCACTAGGTATGGAAATTTCCGGGCAACTCCCACTGGAATTTTGTTAATTGGACGAACAGTGATTTTTAAATAAATTCTTCCGTGGACTGCAGTCAGAAAGTGACAAATCTGACTGCATCCTAGTATATTAATATTTGTGGATAATTGGTAAAGTATTAGGACTTGAAAAATTTATATAAATTTCTACAGTATAGTTGTCACCTGCTGTAAAATAATTGGAATTTTTGGAACGTTGGAACTATTATATAAAAATCCTAGAAAACAGCCGAATTATGAGTATGTAAGCTGAAACTTGATAACTTGTGAATGTGTGCACCAAAGTGTTGCATGGATTGGATTATGTTCATGATAAATTGTTTTGATTACTATGTTCACATGAGGATATTTGCATGCATGTTTGAATGTTAGGAATTTTGATTGTGTGTATCGCTTTGTGCGTAAATTATGTGTAGAATTTGTATTGGTGTGTTCACACACTAACTTGAAATCAATTGGTTTATTAGGATGCAATTAGCGGTCCCATCATTTGCAACTTCTGTGTTACACTAACCGAGCAACTAAAGGTGAGTTCATGGCCCCTAATTTTATCCGGTTTTAAACAACAGGGGGAGAAACATGTATACACTCTTCAACTCAATCTCTTTACGTTATACGAAATCAACGTCACATACCTATTCGGTAACTAAGTTAATGTTAATGTAACGTTATGGTCACTAAGTAGCTATATCACATAAGTCCTCGACAATCTCTCGGATCGTTAGTATTGGGTTTAAATAGCGGGGAAATTATAAGTAGTACTACTGGGCCCGACAAGCCCCATCCGAGCTAGTCGCGCTAGCCGACCGGGTATGGTCAACGGGTGAATAATTTGGCCTAACTTCGCCATGGTCAGTGATAGGCCTGGCAACACGGAGGCACAACAGTCAGCTTCCATCGCGAACACTTACGTAACATAACTTTAGGCTAGCTACCTATATATGTTAACATTGAACTTAATTACGAATCAACAATATTATTCCGGGTTAGGAATAATGGAACAAACAACAATATTATTCCGGGTTAGGAATAATGGAACCATCAGCAATATTATCCCAGGTTAGGGATAATGGAACCAACAACGTTATTATTCCGGGTTAGGAATAATGGAACTATCGGTATTATTCCGGGTAAGGAATAATGGAACTATCAGTATTATTCCGGGTTGGGAATAATGGAACTAATTCGTTATCCCGGGTTAGGGATAACGGGGGAAACAAACTTATAACCGAACAAATGAATTTATGAAAACCTGTGAACTCACTCATCTTTAATGTTGACACTTGTTTCTTTACATGTTTCTCAGGACGCTAGGAGCTCTAGGTGCACTCACTTGCATTGATCAAGACATCTTTTATCGAGTCTCATTTACAAACATTGTTTTGGGTTTTTCTTTGGTTTTGGCGTTTATGTTGGCGCCCGTTCCGTTACTTTACTTTATGCTTCCGCTCAACTTTAAAAACTAATGCTTCCGCTAAACATTGGTAACTAACTAAGACAATATAAAATCTACGACGAATGGTTAAACAAATGATTTTTGGAAAACGTATTATCAAATCATATAGAGTCGTTCGACGTACTAGTGTTCCAGATTCTTGTTTGTTCACACGCCTCGCGGTAAAACTCCGCAAGTGGAAATTGAGGGTGTGACAGTACGCTAACCCAACACATGATTTTGAGGACAGACAACATGTTACTACTTACGTGAACATGTCTGAAGCTGAGAAGAGAACGTATAAGTCTGAGATGAAAGCATTAGCAGCTATAAAGATGTCGTTACCTGATGGCATCAAACATACATTCAAGCATTATACTACATCGAAGGAGATGTGGGATGCCCTAGAGAAGAGGTATGAGGGAAATACTGATGTAAAGAAGAACAAGGTTGATCTGCTGAAGAAACAGTTTGCTGTGTTCAAAGGAATCAGAAATGAATCCCTTTGAAGATATTATTACGAGATATTATCATCTCATGTCAGAAATAGATAACTATGACATAGAGGGATACACAGATGTGGAGATAAACGACAAGTTGCTGGATGCTTTACCTGCAAAGTGGGATATGTACACGTTGATGATAAATGGTGAAGCTGATTATGAAAGGAAAGACTTGGAAGAGGTTGTTGGAAAATTAAGAGATTATGAGCTCAATATGAAGAAGAAGGAGACTGGTTATGATCAGGTTCAAGATTCGGGGATTTATAAAGGTCTTACATCTTCATCTTCCAACAATGCTTCTAGTGATACTGCAACTGTGTTTCTTTCATGTGAGAATGAACAGATCGTGACGAATTCTGAACGAGAAGTATGTTTTAATGTTGCTTCAGGAGGCTCTTCAGGGCTAAGAGACAACAATCAAGTAACAGCAGTTCTATGCCTCTGAGTGTCAAAAGTACCTGGCATTGCTTGCTTATTTCGTTGCTTCCAACGAGAATTATATTCAGGGAAAATATCTGATCCTGCTACGTTTGATGAAGATTATGATCAGATCTACCCTGATGACTTAGATGAGATGTATTTGCAATGGCAGATGGCCATGATCTCTAGAAGGGTGAAAAGGTTCATGAACAGAACAGGCAGGAAGTTCGTTAGAAAGAGTGTGGGTGTTGGTGCATATTTGTGACAACAGCTTAGATTTGGTCTTTGGATATCTTGTAATTTGTAAAATGATAAACGGTTAGCGGGTTTAGTTTTGTTATAGTTAATTAGAAGTAATTGGGCTGAACTAGACACAAAATAGTGCATGGTAGGCTAATTGGGCCTTAAACCCATTAGCAGTCCATTTAGGAAACCCTAGCCCAGTTACATAACCTATCTCTATATATAGGGAGGTTGTGATTAGGGTTAATCTTGCTCAGATGCTGGTTCTATTGTTGTGTTGCTGGTTTAGAGAAAGAGTCTTGAATTGGTTGTAATTGTGTTAGGTAATCAATAGAAGACTGTTTGAACGAATTGTGTTCGTGTTTTTGTTGTTTCTATGAAATCTGATCTAGGGGATTCCGCACTCTAGATTAGATAGATGATTCTGTCAAGATCCATAAGGACTAAGGGACCTACAATTGGTATCAGAGCTTTCGGCTCTTGATTATTGTTCGGTTCAGAATCGTAACAGTAGAAAAGTTGGGTTTTGTGACGTTTTGGAGGTTGTTCTTGAAGTTTGTGACAACTGAATTAGGGTTTTGACGGCTGTTTTAGGGTTTATGCAGGTATTTTGGATTAAAAGCAGGTAATTCGGTTTAATAGCAGGTATTTCGGCTTAAAGAAAGGCATCTCGGATCAAAAAGTGAAGCATTTCGGATTGCAGACTTGAATTTCGGATCAGAAATCTGCATTTCGGATCATCAGATAGTGTAATTCGGATCTGAAAAGCTCATTTTGGATTCCATTTCGGATTGAATTTCAGATCAGAAGCTATCCCGGATTCCATCTCGGATCAAAAGTTATTCCGGTTTCCATCTCAGATCAGAAGCTATTCCGGATTCCATTTCGGATCAGAAGCTATTCCGGATTCCATCTCGAATCAGAAGCTATTCCAGATTCCATCTCGAATCAGAGTAGTCTATTCCGGATTTCCATTTTGGATCAGAACAGTGCATTCCGGATTTCATATCAGATCACTATTCCGGATCACCATTTCGGATTAGCAGTTCGGATTACTGTTCCGGATTTTGATCTCGTATTGTCAATCCGAGTTACTGTTCCGGATTTGACACTGTTCTGAGTTAGAACTAAAAAGGTGGAGAGTTAACTAGCTGGTGTAACCGGAGTTAAACATTTTCGGACGTAGAAATTGATCCATAGACAAATTTGACGAACCGATTAGACTGTTAGACCCGTGTGATTTTTAGGACAAAAAAAATCATAATCGGACAATATATATCATTAGAATCGTATCGTCGAGACTAGTCTAACAGTATAAGTTGGTAACCACTCATTTCGGGCAAGTTTTAACGTTTTTAACGAGCCGGTTCGGTAAAAATGTCGAATATGTCTAACCTAAATGAGCTATTGAGAATGGAGCACGAGGCTGGCACCACAAATAAACCTCCAAAGATGCTGAAGGTAGAGAACTATCTTACTTGGAAGGATAGCTTTCAATCCTTTATTGAATATCAGGACACACGGATGTGGATCTGAATTCAAGATGGGTACGCTAACCCAACGCATGACTTTGAGGGTAGACAACGTGTTACTGCCTATGTGAATATGTCTGAAGCTGAGAAGAGAATGTATGAGTCAGAGAAGAAAGCCTTAGCTGCTATCAAGATGTGGTTACCTGATGGAATCAAACACACATTCAAACGTTATACTACATCAAAGGAGATGTGGGATGCCCTAGCGAAGAGGTATGAGGGCAATATAGATGTGAAGAAGAATAAGGTTGAACCGCTAAAGAAACAGTTTGCTGCGTTCAAAGGAATTAGAAATGAGTCCCTTGAAGATATTATCACGAGTTACTATCATCTGATGTCAGAAATAGACAATTATGACATAGAGGGATATAAAGATGTGGAGATAAACGACAAGTTGCTGGATGCTTTACCTGCAAAGTGGGATATTTACACGTTGATGATAAAGGGTGAAGCTGATTATGAAAAGAAAGACTTGGAAGAGGTTGTTGGGAAATTGAGAGCTTATGAGCTAAATATGAAGAAGGAGATTGAATATGATTATGTTCAAGATCCAGGGATTTATAAAGGTCTTACACCTTCATCTTCCAACAATGCTTCAAGTGACAGTGCAACTTCGTTTCTCTCATGTGAGAATGAGCAGATTGTAACAAATGCTGAGGGTGAAGTATGTTTTGTTTCTGCTTCAGGAGGCTCATCAGGGACTAAGAGACAACAATCGACTAACAGTAGTTCTAAGTTTATGCCTCTGAGTATCAAAAGTGCTGAAGAACACCTTACATTGCTTGCTTCTTTCGTTGCTTCCTACGAGAACTACATTCAGAGAAGAATATCTGATCCTGCTACATTTGATGAGAATTATGATCAGATTGACCCTAATGACCTAGAAGATATGAATTTACAATGGCAAATGGCATGATTTCTAGACGAGTGAAGAGGTTCATGAACAGAACGGGCAGGAACTTCCTTGGAAAGAGTGTGGGTTTTGACAAGTCATAACTATGACATTTTCCTAGAGAATGTCAACGACCAAAAACTGAATCTCGTTCTAATTCATCCTATCAAGATTCTCCTGGTCATAGTTCAAGCAACAGGAATGCGTCAAACAACACTGGATCAAAGGCCCTGATTTCTACTGCCAGAGAGGGTTCTTATGACTGGAGTGTTCATCTGGAGAGTGATAACAATGCCTCACAGGCATTCATGGCTGAGATAGCTCCAGTTGCTGATGAAGAAGTGAAAGTTGATGCTGAGGTAGAGCAAGAGAAGGTAGCTGAGAAAGCTGATGGAGAACAGAATGCTACAGAGAAGAAGATGGCTGCTGATTTTGATGCTTTCATGGCTGATCTAAGCAAATCAACAGGCGAGGTATGTTCTAACTCTAGTAGTTCTGTTTGTTTGAAATGTTGTGAGCTGCAAAATGAGGTTGACACATTAACACAACAAAACCAAAGCCTGGCTAATGAGCTCTCAAACCTAAAAGAATCAAACTTTTTTGTAAAATGAAATGAGTCACTATACTTGAAGAAAATTAAAGGGTATGAAGAAAAAATCAATATTCTAACCTGTAAGCTTAATGAAAAACTTCAAGTTATTGACTTAGCTCATGATACGATGAGTGAGAAAACAAAAGAGGTTTCTGAAAAGTTCAAAGAGTTGTCTGAAGCACAACTTAAAATTTGTGAGCTTGAAAAGAAATTAAATCAATTCAGAGATTCATCTTTTGTTATGAAACACATGATTAATGGCCTGAAGAAGAGTAATGAAATGACTTGTGTGGGCTTCAAAGGCTTGAATGAAGTTCCACCACCACTTGGTCATGACTATTCTTTCTTGCCAGATGAAGAAGAGCTTACAGACTTTGTGTCAACTACACCTGGTAGTTCCACATCAGGAAGTGTTGATGATTCTGAGAATGCCAAGGAGGATACTAACAGGGAACTAGTTTTGAAAACAAAAATTACACACCCTAAGAATCAAAAACAAATTTTTGTTGAAAAGGTTGATTTTGTTAACGGGAGTGACATGAATGAAGAGATCCCTGTTATTAAAAAAGAGTCAAATGTGCAGTTTGCTAAGAACAAAAACAAAGAAAAATCAGAAATTAAGCAAACTAAACAAGATTCTTCGAAGGCATCGTCATCATCATCATCCACATCACCTGATGAATCTAAGCAAGAGGCTTCAATTAAGAAGCCTTCGGCTAGAAAGTCGTGTTTCAAATGTCATGAAAAGGGACATGTAGCTAGCTGTTGTCCTAACAAAAAGAGTGAAGCACAGGTAAGTGAGAGACAGAGAGAAAAATCCCTAGCAAAAAGTGGTGATGGTGAGATGACGGTTAACTCACCAAAGATATCTGCTACAAGACAACAGAGTGTTGCTGTTGGTGTAGATAAGGCTGAAAAAGGAACTCACAGTTCCTTGTTTTCAAAGAAATCAACAAAGATTTCAGCCGGCATCTACATCAAGTAGAAATGATAGACCTAGAAGTAGTTCACCAAGAATGAATAACTTTCATGGTCAATCAAATAATTTCAGAAGTCAAGGTCAATATCAAAATCGTTACCAGAATGTTGATAGTCGAAATTTTTATAACGATGGCTTCAGAAATTATCATCATCAAAATATATGGAACCAAAATCATAATTTCCAAAGGTCGCAAAGTCCAAACATGGTTAGGAAACCTTAGGACCACAGACCTAGTGGAAATCAAAAACCATTTCCATCAACAGGTCTAAGATCCAAGACTCCTGTGAGGAGTGATGGATATTGGATGGATGTCCCTGTGGTTGATGAATCTGGAAGACCCAGGACCATTAAGGCTTGGGTCCCCCAATCTAACTAATTTTGTTGGGTGGTGCAGGAGCTGCTAAGAAGGATTATCAACTTGTGGTATGTTAATAGTGGCTGAGCCAGGCACATGACGGGGGATGCGAGGCTGTTGATGGAGTTTGAGAATATAGATGGTGATTATGTGAATTTTGCAGGTGCTAAAGGAGGGCACATTACCGGTCGAGGAAAAGTGACTAATGGGAAGATCACACTGTAGAAAGTGAACTATGTTGAGCAGCTGAAGCACAATCTGGTGAGCGTGTCTCAAGTCTGTGACAAGGGTCACTCGGTCCACTTCACAAAGTCTGAAGCTTTGGTGCTGAAACCTGGTTTGGTGATACCGGTTGACTGGATAGTGATGAGAGCGCCAAGGAGAAATGACACTTATGTCATGGACATGGGTGCTAAGGATTCTTGCACTGTGGTGGCGTGTTTACTATCAAAAGCATCTGAGGCTGAGTCATTGTTATGGCACAGACGCATGGCCCACATCCACTACCGAAAAATGAATTATATTATTAAGAACGATTTAGTGGAAGGGGTGCCAGTGCAGAGGTTTCACGTGGAAGATAAATGTCTTCCATGTCAAAAGGGAAAACAACATAAGAAACCTCACAAATCTAAAACAGTAAATTCCATAGATGCCCCTGATGAATTACTTCATATGGATCTATTCGGTCCGGTGAACATAAGGAGCATAGGTGGAAAGTACTATTGTTTAGTTGTCACTGATGATTACTCACGATATTCATGGGTTTTCTTTTTAGGTACAAAAGATGAGACAACGGAGATGCTGATTGATCTTTTTGCAAAATTTGAAAATGTCCATGATGCAAGGATCAAGATGATAAGGAGTGATAATGGCACGGAGTTCAAGAATCAAGTTCTGGATCTCTATTGTCTTCGCAAGGGGATTGAACATCAATATTCTGCTACTTATACACCTCAACAAAATGAAGTCGGTGAGAGGAAAAACAGGACGTTGATTGAAGCTGCAAGGACTATGTTATCTGATTCAAAGCATCCAGTTCTTTTCTGGGGAGAAGTTGTGAACACAACTTGCTATGTCCAGAACAAAGTTTTGATGGATAAACGGTTTAACAAAACATGTCACGAACTATAGTTTAACCGAAAAACAAACTTAAAAGGCTTTGAACCGTTTGGATTACCCTGCACCATTGTGCGAAACAAAGATAAGCAAAAATTCGGTGAAGTAGCTGATGAGGGTTACTTTCTAGGCTATATGCCTGGAACACCGAATAAAAGGGTTTTTAATCTAAAAACTGGTAAAATTGAGGTGGTGTTTAACATGGAAATCACTAGTTATTCACCTCAACAATCAACGAGTGGTCCTCCTATATTATATGATTATGACAATGTCTTTAAATCATTTAATATTCCTGATGTTTCAAATGCAGATGAGTCTCAAGTGATCCATACTGTGATCAGTGAAGATGGAGAGTGTGACTTCATGCCTAGATTGAGTGTATCGATGACAGATGCTCCAGAAACTTCTTCTAGTGCAGCTCCAGAGGACTCCAGTGATAGTGAGTCTGAACCTATTCAGGGGGAGGATTTCACTAATTCGTTTGCTAATTCTAACATTCAGGGGGAGGTTGGATCGAAACTAGGAGATAATCTGGTTGTTGACACCATTGCTACCACACGTGATAACAAAGATCATCCAGTTGAAAACATCATAGGTGATGCTTAGGCAGGTGTTCAGATGAGAAGAGGTGTGCTCGAAGGTTCCAGTTTGTTTACGTCGATTAAGAAGACTGGGTTGATACATGAGTGTTTATATAGCTACTTTATTGCCCAAGAGGAGCCGAAGAATGTTCATATGGCTCTAAAAGACAATTGTTGGGTGGAAGCTATGCAAGAGGAACTATCTCAGTTCAAGAAGTTGAAAGTTTGGGAGCTAGTTGACTTGCCTGAGGGAGAGAAGGAAATAGGCACTAAGTGGGTGTTCAAGTGCAACAAAGACGACCGAGGGATCGTGATAAGGAATAAGGCTCGGTTGGTAGTGAAAAGGTTCAATCAGCAAGAGGGGATTGATTATAATGAAGTATTTGCACCAGTAGTAAGGTTGGAAGCAATTCGTTTGTTCCTAGCTTTTGCTTCATTCAAGGGCTTCAAAGTTTACCAACTCGACGTGAAGAGTGCATTTCTTTACGGGAAAGTCCAAGAAGTGGTGTATGTCCCACAACCAGATGGGTTTACTGAACCAGACTATCCAGATCGAGTCTATCGACTTGATAAGGCATTGTATGGATTGCATCAGGCACCTAGGGCGTGGTATGAGACACTGTCAACACATTTGTTAAAACATGGTTTTGAAAGAGGTCAAGTTGACAATACACTGTTCATTAAAAAGAAGAAGGAAGACTTTCTGTTGGTACAGGTATACGTTGATGATATCATTTTTGAGTCATCAGATGAGAACATGTGTCATGATTTCGAATAGGTAATGAAGAGCAAGTTTGAGATGAGTGCGATGGGTGAACTATCCTACTTTTTGGGTTTACAAGTTGAACAGAAGAAGGATGGGATGTTATACATCAGATGAAGTATGTGTATGACATTTTGACTCGTTTCAAGATGGAGGATTGTGCTACTTTCAATACACCTATCTGTGAGAATCACAATCTTGGTCCGGATCATGAGAGTGTGGAGGATATTGATCCTACTCAATGCAGGGCAATGATTGGTTCTCTGATGTACTTGCCTGCTTCAAGACCCGACATCATGTTCGCAGTATGTCTTTATGCCAGATATCAAGAGAATCCAAAGGAGTCCCACATGAAAGCGGTGAAGCGGATTCTTCGATACTTGAAGGGGAAACCTAAACTTGGGTATGGTATCCAGCTGCTAGTGATTTGAAGTTTGTTGCTTTCACTAATTCAGACTTTGGAGGATGCAAATCTACAAGGAAGTCTACCACAGGTGGTTGTCAGTTCTTAGGAGGGAGGCTCGTGTCATGGCAATGCAAGAGGCAGTCTTGCGTGTCTACCTCGATGTGTGAAGCTGAATATATTGCTTCGGGTAGCTGTTGCTCTCAGGTTCTTTGGATTCAACAGCAGATGCGCGATTACGGTTTGAATTTCTCTCGTACTCCTATTATGATAGACAATAATGCCACCATTTCAACCACCAACAATCCCGAAAAACACAGTCGCACAAAACATATTGACATTCGTCATCATTTTATACGAGATTGTGCTGAAAAGAAATTAATTGAACTGCATCGAGTCGACACACTAGATAACCTGGCAGATCTTTACACAAAAGCATTTGACAGGGCTCGCTTTGCACATTTAGTCGAACTGAACGGGATGAGGAATCCTGAATAACCATTTTTCCATAAAATAGTTTGTAAATAATTTTATGCTTTTCACAAATCAAAAACAAAAAAAATAGAAAATCAAAAATGAGTTCTTCACTGTGTGAAAAAGAAGAAATGATATGACATCAGCAAGTTAGATTGTCCCACTGAAATTAATAGAAAATTGCTTAAGTG
This sequence comes from Scalesia atractyloides, assembly GCA_947069175.1. Lineage (NCBI taxonomy): Eukaryota > Viridiplantae > Streptophyta > Magnoliopsida > Asterales > Asteraceae > Scalesia > Scalesia atractyloides. Next base: position 66,007,384 of record CAMTDV010000001.1, on the reverse strand, counting down.
TGATAGCGGCTTCATCATATGATGTACCAGTAGGCAAAAGGCATGAAAAACTCAACTTACGTTGGTGATACAAATATAATAAACTGTGTATGAATAGGTCACATATCAGAGGCGTATGGTTTTATAATCTTAAATCTTGCGTTGATAGATTGCCAAATCTGAGGTTTTAGGTCTTTATATCGTTATTTCATCCGGGGTATCAAGGTTGTCCTTCTGTTGCATCCAAATATATGCTGACCTAGGCACAACCAGGATATCTTAAAAGAGCTAAAATGCCAAATCCCAAATAATTGAAGAAGCTATCCTAGAGAGTCATTCAAAGTGCAAATTGCATTATGCGTACCAAAATTTGGTATTTGTCCTAACCCTCGTTGGATATTGGTCTCTTTGCTATACGGAAGTACTGACATGACACCAAATATCTAACGTTGTAATTCAAAAGGATGAATTTCGGTATACTCACCTACTACGATGAATTTTTGTGCATACGTTGATCACGAGGGTATGTCCTGAAGTGGGACACACTGGTATATCAGTATAAATTATCAAAACAGATCACTAGGTAATGGTACTTGAAAGGTTCATGTATTTTGTTTAAGTGGATAAACAATACTGGTAGTCGTCTTGAACTGCTTTTCATGAATATTGCATATAAAATAATCAGATAGTGTGAAAACAGTTTGATGTTGCTAATATGATCTTCTTAACAGTGATAGTCACAAAAACAGAGCGATTATTGTTTTGTTATTTATTTACTTTCAGAAAATATAAAAATCCAAAAATATTTCATTTTCTTGTAAATTCTTATTGTACGGATATCGGTTGTTCATGGAGGAGTTGTTACCGATAGGGGGAGACGATGTTAGAAGATGAATTCAAAATTTTAAGATCTTGCAGGTTATGTGTGCTTAAAATTTTTGAGTATATGGTTTGAATTGAGAAGTGCTTAATATGTAATACAGTTTTACTAACTCTTGAATAATAATAATCTGTTTAACTTGTGTTGAAAAATTCTTATGGTTTCTCGAGATGTTTGTTTTATAGTATACAGATTGTACTAGTGTGTTGCTGAGAAGTTTGGTGAAGAGGAGTTTGCTTGGATGCATGACAGAACCTCCTTTCTACATTGCAGACAAGTTGCAGAGTTTGAAGACTGCTATGCAAGGACTAAACTGGAGTTTTACTCAAACGCTAAGGATTTAGAAGATTTGGTGATTGGATACATCAGCTTAGGGGGAGTCTGTTGCTAAGAGAAGTTGTTAAAGCTGAAGTTATCCAAAGACCAACGTTTTTCAAAGATGTTAAAGATTGCAAGAAGACTGGAGACTAAGTTATTTTATGAAGCTATTGTCAATGGGGAGTTTGTTGGTGCATATTTGTGACAACAGCTTAGATTTGGTCTTTGGATATCTTGGGAGTTTGTTGGTGCATATTTGTGACAACAGCTTAGATTTGGTCTTTAGATATATTGTAATTAGTAAAATGATAAACGGTTAGCGGGTTTAGTTTTGTAATAGTTAATTAGAAGTAATTGGGCTGAACTAGACACAAAAAAGTGCATGGTAGGCGAATTGGGCCTTAAACCCATTAACAGGCCATGTTGGAAACCCTAGCCCAGTTGCATAACCAATCTCTATATATAGGGAGGTTGTGATTAGGGTTAAGGTTGCTCAGTTAGTTGCTCAGTTGCTGGTTCTATTGTTGTGTTGCTAGTTTAGAGAAAGAGTCTCGAATTGGTTATAAACACTTTGTGTTAGATAATCAATAGAAGACTGTTTGAAGGAATTGTGTTCGTGTTTTTGTTGCTTCTGTGAAATCTGTTCTAGGGGATTCCGCACTCTAGATTAGATAGATGATTCTGTCAAGATCCATAAGGACCAAGGGACCTACAGTGGGCTTTGACAAGTCGAAAGTGAAGTCGTACAATTGTCACAACTACGGACATTTCGCTAGAGAGTGTCAAAGACCTAAGTCTGAATCTCGTTCTAGTTCATCCTTTCAAGATTCTCCTGGTCATGGTTCAAGCAACAGGAATGCGTCAAACAACACTGGATCAAAGGCCCTGATTTCTACTGCCAGAGAGGGTTCTTATGATTGGAGTGTTCATCTGGAGAGTGATAATAATGCCTCACAGGCATTCATGGCTGAGATAGCTCCTGTTGTTGATGAAGAAGTGAAAGCTGATGCTGAGGGAGAGGAAGAGAAGGTAGCTGAGAAAGCTGATGGAGAACAGAATGCTACAGAGAAGAAGATGGCTGCTGATTTTGATGCTTTCATGGCTGATCTAAGCAAATCAACAGGCGATGTATGTTCGAACTCTGGTAGTTCTGTTTGTTTGAAGTGTTGTGAACTGCAAAGTGAAGTTGACACATTAACAAAGCAAAACCAAAGTCTGGCTAAAGAGCTCTCAAACCTAAAAGAATCAGAATTTTTCGTAAAATGAAATGAGTCATTATACCTTAAGAAAATTAAAGGTTATGAAGAAGAAATCAATATTCTAACCTGTAAGCTTAACGAAAAACTTCAAGTTATTGATTTAGCTCATGATACAATGAGTGAAAAAACAAAAGAGGTTTCTGAAAAATTTAAAGAGTTGTCTGAAGCACAACTTAAAATTTGTGAACTTGAAAAGAAATTAAATCAATTCAGAGATTCATCTTTTATCATGAAACACATGATGAATGGCCTGAAGAAGAGTAATGACAAGACATGTGTGGGATTCAAAGGTTTGAATGAAGTTCCACCACCACTTGGTCATGACTATTCTTTTTTGCTAGATGAAGAAGAGCTTACAAACTTTGTGTCAACTACACCTGATAATTCCACATTAGGAAGTGTTGATGATTCTGAGAATGCCAAGAAGGATAATAACAGGGAACCAGTTTTGAAAACAAAAATTACACACCCTAAGAATAAAAAACAAATTTTTGTTAAAAAGGTTGATTTTGTTAAAGGGAGTAACATGAAGGAAGAGGTCCCTGTTATTACTAAAGAGTCTAATGTGCAGTTTGCTAAGAACAAAAATAAAGAAAAGTCAGAAGTTAAGCAAACAAAACAAGATCCTTCGAAGGCATCGTCATCATCATCTTCATCGCCTGATGAGTTGAAGCAAGAGGCTTCAATTAAGAAATCTTCGGCTACAAAATCGTGCTTCAAATGTCACGAAAAGGGACATGTAGTTAGCTGTTGTCCTAACAAAAAGAGTGAAGCACAAGTAAGTGAGAGACAGAGAGAAAAATCACCAGAGAAAAGTGGTGATTGTGAGAAGAAGGTTAACTCACCAAAGATATCTGCCACCAAGCAACAGAGTGTTGCTGTTGGTGTAGATAAGGCTGAAAAAGGAACTTACCAAGTTCCTCGTTTTCAAAGAAATCAACAAAGATTTCAGCCTGCATCTACATCAGCCAGATATGAAAGACCTAGCAGTAGGTCACCAAGAATTAATAGCTTTAACGATTAATCAAATAATTTCAGAAGTCAAGGTCAATATCAAACTCGATACCAGAATGTTGGTAGTCGAAAGTTTCATAATGATGGCTTTAGAAATTATCATCATCAAAATTCATGGAACCAAAATCATAATTTCCAGAGGTCGCAAAGTCCAAACATGGTTAGGAAACCTCAGGACCACAGACCTAGTGGAAATCAAAAACCTTTTCCATCACCAGGTCTAAGATCCAAGACTCCTGTTAGGAGTGATGGATATTGGATGGATGTTCCCGTGGATGATGAATCTGGAAGACCCAAGACCATTAAGGCTTTGGTCCCCCAATCTAACTAATTTTGTTGGGTGGTGCAGGAACTGCTAAGGAGGATTATCAACTTGTGGTATGTTGATAGTGGCTGCTCTAGGCACATGACGGGGGATGCGAGGCTGTTGACTGAGTTTGAGAATATAGATGGTGGTTATGTGAATTTTGCAGGTGCTAAAGGAGGGCACATTACCGGTCGAGGAAAAGTGACCAACGGGAAGATCACACTCGACAAAGTGAACTATGTTGAGCAGCTGAAGCACCATCTGATGAGCGTGTCTCAAGTCTGTGACAAGGGTCACTCGGTCCACTTTACAAAGTCTAAAGCTTTGATGTTGAAACCTGGTTTGATGATAACGGATGACTGGATAGTGATGAGAGCGCCAAGGAGAAATGACAATTATGTCATGGACATGGGTGCTAAGGATTCTTCCACTGTGGTGGCATGTCTACTATCAAAAGCATCTGAGGCTGAGTCATTGTTGTGGCACAGACGCATGGCCCACATTCACTACCGAAAAATGAATTATTTTATTAAAAAAGGTTTAGTGGAAGGGGTGCCAGTGCAGAGGTTTCACGTGGAAGATAAATGTCTTCCATGTCAAAAGGGAAAACAACATAAGAAACCTCACAAGTCTAAAATAGTAAATTCCGTAGATGCCCCTTATGAATTACTTCATATGGCTCTAGTAAACGTAACGAGCATAGGTGGAAAGTACTATTGTTTAGTTGTCACTGATGATTACTCACGATATTCATGGGTTTTCTTTTTAGGTATAAAAGATGAGACATCGGAGATGCTGATAGATCTTTTTACAAAGTTGGAAAATGTTCATGATGCACGGATCAAGATGATAAGGAGTGATAATGGCACGGAGTTCAAGAATCAAGTTCTGGATCTCTATTGTCTTCGTAAGGGAATTGAACATCAATATTCTGCTCCTTATACACCTCAACAGAATGGAGTCGCTAAAAGGAAAAATAGGACGTTGATTGAAGCCGCAAGGACTATGCTATCTGATTCAAAGCTTCCAGTTCTTTTCTTGGGAGAAGCTGTGAACACAGCTTGTTATGTCCTGAACAAAGTTTTGACGGTTAAACGGTTTAACAAAACATGTCACGAACTATTGTTTAACCGAAAACCAAACTTAAAAGGCTTTGAACCATTTGGATTACCCTGCACCATTGTGCGAAACAAACATAAGCAAAAATTCGGTGAGGTAGCTGATAAGGGTTACTTTCTAGGCTATATGCCTGGAACACCGAATAAAAGGGTTTTTACTCTAAAAACTGGTAAAATTAAGGTGGTGTTTAACATGGAAGTCACTAGTTATTCATCTCAACAATCAACGAATGGTCCTCCTATATTATATGATTATGACAGTGTTTTTAAATCATTTAATATTCCTGATTTTTCTAAGGCAGATAAGTCTTAGGTGATCCATACTGTGATCAGTGAAGATGGAGAGTGTGACTTCATACCAAGATCGAGTGTATCGATGACAGATGCTCCAGAAACTTCTTCCAGTGCAGCTCCAAAGGACTCCAGTGATAGTGAGTCTGAACCTATTCAGGGGGAGGACTTCACTAATCCGTTTGCTAATTCTAACATTCAGGGGGAGGTTGGATCTAATCTGGGAGATAATCTGGTTGTTGACACCATTGCTACCACACGTGTAAACAGAGATCATCTAGTTGAAGACATCATAGGTGATACTGCTGCTGCAGGTGTTCAGACGAGAAGAGGTGTGCTCCGAAGGTTCCTGTTTTTTATGTCGATTCAGAAGACTGGGTTGATAGATGAATGTTTATATAGCTGCTTTATTGCCTAAGAGGAGCCGAAGAATGTTCATATGGATCTAAAAGACAATTGTTGGGTTGAAGCTATGCAAGAGGAACTAGCTCAGTTCAAGAAATTGAAAGTTTGGGAGCTAGTTGACTTGCCTGAAGGAGAGAAGGAAATAGGCACCAAGTGGGTATTTAAGTGCAAGAATGACTACCGAGGGATTGTGATAAGAAATAAGGCTCAGTTGGTAGTGAAAGGGTTCAATCAGCAAGAGGGGATTGATTACAATGAAGTGTTTGCACGAGTAGCAAGGCTGGAAGCAATTTGTTTGTTCCTAGCTTTTGCTTCATTCAAGGGCTTCAAAGTTTACCAACTTGACGTGAAGAGTGCGTTTCTTTACGGGAAAGTCCAAGAAGTGGGGTATGTCTCACAACCAGACTGGTTTACTGATCCAGACTATCCAGATCGATTCTATCGACTTGATAAGGCATTGTATGGGTTGCATCAGGCACCTAGGGTGTGGTATGAGACGCTGTCAGCACATTTGTTAAAACATGGTTTCGAAAGAGGTCAGATTGACAGTACATGAAGAGCAAGTTTGAAATTAGTGCGATGGGTGAATTATCCTACTTTTTGGGTCTACAAGGTGAACATTTTGTCTCGTTTCAAAATGGAGGATTGCGCTACTTTCAATACACCTATCTGTGAGAATCACAATCTTAGTCCAGATCATGAGAGTGTGGAGGATGTTGATCCAACTCAATACAGGGCAATGATTGGTTCTCTGATGTACTTGACTGCTTCAAGACCTGACATCATGTTCGCAATGTGTCTCTGTGCCAGATATCAAACGAATCCAAAGGAGTCTCACATGAAAGCGGTGAAGCGGATTCTTCGTTACTTGAAGGGGAAACCTAAACTTGGGTTATGGTATCCAGCTGCTAGTGATTTGAAGTTTGTTGCTTTCACTGATTAGGACTTTGGAGGATGCAAATCTACAAGGAAGTCTACAATAGGTGGTTGTCAGTTCTTAGGAGGGAGGCTCGTGTCATGGCAATGCAAGAAGCAGTCTTGCGTGTCTACCTCGATGTGTGAAGCTGAATATATTGCTGCGGGTAGCTGTTGCTCTCAGGTTCTCTGGATCAACAGATGCGTGATTACGGTTTGAATTTCACTCGTACTCCTATTATGATAGTCAATCATGCCACTATATCAATCACCAACAATCCCGTAAAACACAGTCGCATAAAACATGTTGACATTCGTCATCATTTTATACGGGATTGTGCTGAAAAGAAATTAATTGAACTGCATCGAGTCGACGCACTAGATAACCTGACAGATCTTTACACAAAAGCATTTGACATGGCTCGTTTTGAACATCTAGTCGAACTCAACGGGATGAGGAATCCTGAATAACCATTTTTCCATAAATAATTTTGTAAATAAATTACAGCTTTTCAAAAATCATAAACAAAAAAAATAGAAAATCAAAAACGAGTTTTTCACTACGTGAAAAACAAGAAATGATAGTATATCAGCAAGTTAGACTGTCACACTGAAATTAAAAGAAAATTACTTAAGTGTGATAGCAGCTTCATCATATGATGTACCAGTAGGCAAAAAGCATGAAATAATCAACTTACCTTTGTGATACAAATATAATAAACTGTGTATGAGTGGGTAACAAATCAGTGGCGTATAGTTTTATAATATTAAATCTTGCGTTGATAGATTGCCAAAATCTGAGGTTTTAGGTCTTTATATCGTTATTTCATTCGGGGTATCAAGGTTGTCCTTCTGTTGCATCCAGATATATGCTGACCTAGGCACAACCAGGATATCTTAAAAGAGCTAAAATGCCAAATCCCAAAAATTGAAGAAGCTCTCCTAGAGAGTCATTCAAATATGCAAATTGCATTATTCGTACCACAATTTGGTATTTGTCCTAACCCTCGTTGGAAGTACTAACATGATCACCAAGTATCTAACGTTGTAATTCAAAAGGATGAATTTCGGTATACTCACCTACTACGATGAATTTTTGTGCATACCTTGATCGCGGGGGTATGTCCTGAAGTGGGACACACTAGTATATCAGTATAAATTAACTAATCATATCACAAGGTAATGGTACTTGAAATGTTCATGTATTTTGTTTAAGTGGATAAACAATACGGGTAATCGTGTTGAACTGATTCTCATGAATATTGCATATAAAATAATCGGATAATGTGAAAACAGTTTGATGTTGCTGATGTGATCTTCTTAAAGGTGAATCTCACAAAAATAGAGTGTTTATTATTTCGTTATTTATTTGCTTTCAGAAAATATAAAAATCCAAAAATATTTCATTTTCTTGTATATTTTTAACGTACGGGATATTGGTTGATCGTGGAGGAGTTGTTACCGATAAGGGGAGACGATATTAGAAGTTGAGTTCAAAATTTTTCAGATCTTGCAGGTTCTGTGCGAGTTAAAATTTTAAGTGTGTGATTTGAATTGAAAAGTGCTTACTCTGTGATACAGTTTTACTATCTCTTGAATAATAATAAGTTGTTTAACTTGTGTTGAAAAATTCTTATGGTTTCTCGAGTTGTTTGTTTTATAGTATACAGATTGTAGCAGTGTGTTGCTGAGAAGTTTGGTGAAGAGGAGTTTGCTTGGATGCATGGTAGAACCTCCTTTCTACATTGCAGACAAAGTTGAAGAGTTTTGAAGATTGCTATGCAAGGACTAAACTGGAGTTTATTCAAACGCTACTGATTTAGAAGATTTGGTGATTGGATACATCAGCTTAGGGGGAGTCTGTTGCTGACAGAAGCTGTTAAAGCTGAAGCTATCCAAAGACCAACATTTTTCAAAGATGTTAAAGATTGCAAGAAGATTGAAGACTAAGTTATTTTATGAAACTATTGTCAAGGGGGAGTTTGTTGGTGCATATTTGTGACAACAACTTAGATTTGGTCTTTGGATACTTGTAATTAGTAAAATGATAAACGGTTAGCGGGTTTAGTTTTGTAATAGTTAATTAGAAGGAATTGAGCTGAATTAGACACAAAATAGTGCATGGTAGGCGAATTGGGCTTTAAACCCATTAGCAGTCCATGTAGGAAACCCTAGCCCATGAGCATAACCTATCTCTATATAAAGGGAGGTTGTGATTAGGGTTAAGGTTGCTCAGTTAGTTGCCCAGTTACTGGTTCTATTGCTGTGTTGCTGGTTTAGAGAGAGAGTCTTGAATTGGTTGTAAACACTTTGTGTTAGATAATCAATAGAAGACTGTTTGAAGGAAATTGTTTGTGTTCTTGTTGTTTTATGAAATCTGATCCACGGAATTGCGCACTCTAAATTAGATAGACGATTCTGTCAAGATCCATAAAGACTAGGGGACCTACATAAAACTAAAAGATAAAAAAGTTCAACAACACGCGCTTGCGTTGTGTTAACTTGCAAAATTTAGAATACAACGTAAATCAAAAAGTTTGCGAATGATGAAAAGCATAGGGGACCAAAGTTGAAAGGAGAAAAGTTATGAGACCAAATTGCAAACGATGAAAAGTTTTGGGTTAAAAGTAAAAAAATCAAATAGTTTTGGGTTAAACTAAAAGAACATTATTTATTTATTTATTTATTTTAAAAAAGCCCCCTAAGCATTAATTACAAAACTTCTATACACAAAAATGTGGTAAATTTATAATATGTAAATTTCTTTTATTATCCTATTTTTTTTACTATTTAAGGAGTAAAAGTAGAGTAAAATTAATCTAAATTTAAAATCTTGATATATATACATACATCGTCTCGCATACGTGAAGCACTCGTCTTGAGTTTAATATCTAGCTTTTGGAACCTAAACACATGAGAACGCCCTAAGCTTTTTAAAACCAATATAAACATAGTATAGTCTAAATAATAAATTTGAACAAGTCATTTAAATAATCTAAGACTATTTAAGAGAATTAACTTGTTCAAGCCCATGTTATGTGTTTTAATTTAATTTTGTTACATTTTATTATCATTTTGACCCGACAATTTGAAACGAAAATAGTTTAACATGCAGATTGCAACCAATCCTAAAAAATCCGACATCATGAATAAAATTCTTGGGTGTGTCACGGACGACAACTTATCAGGTTCTATTTAAACTGGGTAACAGACAAACTAGAAGCAACATGAAAGCTGAAAAGTTGTGACCTCCTCACGCTTTCTTGTTAACTTTATTTTCTTACTAGCTTATAAACACATGTACTACACAAGGTTGAGTACCAAAACTGATGCAATAAAAGAATACTTAAAATAAATAATTACATATTACATTACATATACCAATGAAAATTTACAAATTAACCTTACACTTGCAGTTTACATATCTATCAATAGAAAGACAAATTAGGAATCATTAATAACTTCTTTATAAACAACATTGGATTTCCTACTTGAAACATTACCATTTTTTACCAATAATAAACCGTTTAAGTTCATTTTTTACCAATAACAACCTAATCCAGATTGCTCTTATTTCGGATACGGATCACTGTTGGTGTTTATTAGATGCAGAGAATTCGGACTACTGTTACATTCGGATAAGGACTACATTCCGGATTAATCTTCATACAGGATTAAATTTCATTCCGGATCAAGTTTATTCCAGATCAGGTATCATTCCGGATTCATTCTCATTCTTGACCAAGTTTCATTTCGGATTCATTCTCATTCCGGACCAAGTTTCATTCCGAATTTCTCTATTTCGGATATTCATTGCTTTCTAGATTATCATCTCGGACTTATTTTGAAATTGTCTTTCTCAGACTGATTTCGGATCTTTCTATCTTGAAATTATCTATCTCGGACTCATTTCGGACCCGTTTATCTTGGACACATTTTCAGATCACTGTTCATTATAAGAACTCAAAATTAACTTTAATTTAACTTACATGGTAATTTTAATAAAGTTAACCATGATGAACAGTTATATGACAGCTCAAGATTTGACCAATGCAACTTTGGCTGCACTGCAATCACAGACTCTGGCCCTTCATCTGGAATTAGATCAAGTTATTGACACTTCAACTAAGGTGCCCCATCTGTTATACGGAGATGAATATTATGAGTGAAAGTTCAGATTCGAGCAGTACTACAAGGCCAAAGAGCCTGGGGTTTGGAGATGTATTATGAACGGTCCTCGAACAATTGTTTACAATACCAATCAAGATCCAGATACAAAGATCCCAAAACCAAGTCACTTGTGGACTCCGGAAGATGTGAAAATTATTGAAGAAGATGAAAAGGCTTCAGCTGTGTTAACAATGGCACTTGGACCTGATATTTCTATAGCGGTCAGAAATTGCAAGACTGCTAAAGAAGTGTGGAGTGAATTGCGAAATCTTTATGAGCGAAATGCTGATATGAAGGCCAGCAGAGTTAATCAGCTGAATCAACAATTTAGCTCATTTAATCATATTTATGTGGAAACCATTGAGAACCAGATTCGAAGATATATGAAGCTTGTTTCTCAGATGATATCAGCCGAAATTACTCTTACCAACAGTGCTATGAGCAGACAGTTGTTAAATTCATTACCGAAGAGTTGGGATGCTGATGTTGGAATGATCAAGAAGACGAAAAATCTGAATGATGTCACTCTCACAGAAATGATTGCAACTATTAAATCTTGTGAGATAGATAATAAGCAGAGAGACATCAATCATTAGAGTAGTTTGATGGTGGCTGGTATTACAGGGCAAAATGCAGCATTAATGTCACAAAATCTGGTTTATAGCCCTTTGAAAGGAAGTTCTCACACACCGAGTAGCTCAAACGTGGTGTACAATCCTCTTGCCACACCACAGAAGACTCAGTACATCTACAGTCTTTAGTCTCAGACTCCTACTATGATTTATGCAGCGCAAGTTCAGACACAATACCATGCTCAGTATCCTAACATGGTGTTTAGTCCCGCCATTCCAGCTGCAGCTCAACAAGGTGGCATTCCTCAATCTGCTGCTCCTGCACTGGCCCCTGCTCAAGCTGTGTCCAATTCTGCCTTTCTTACTAAGGAAAATGAGGAGAAATTGGCATTAGCTGCCTCAATGATTAACAGTTTAAATGCCTTTTTAGCAGGTGACCTGACTCCCCCATCTATTCTTCCAATTGGAGTAGATCAAATAATGGAGAAGGATTTGGAAAAGATTGACGTGTCCTGGAATCTTGCAATGGCTGCTTTCCATGTCAACAAATTTCAAAAGAAGTACAGGAGGAAACCATTGTCAAATCTGAAGACTGGGCTTACAAAAGATAAACTTAGGTGTTATAGATGTCATAAGCCAGGACATTTGGCACGGGAATGAAAGAAGCCGCCATCTATATATGTGTCATCCAGAGTGGCAGACATACAGAGCAATGACAGACAGCTTGTGCCAGTCTCTGCTTCAAAGTCTACTACAAGTCCCTCAAGCATCTCTAGCGGGAAATCAACAGCTTTGGTGGCACAACAGCACGAAGGATTTGTCACACCCCAACCTGCAACGGAAAAGGTGATCGGGGCATGATTGGGTTTTCATCAAAGCTCATGACATTTATTATAATGTTTTATATTTATTATTACAATTTAAAGGAAATCATACAATCATATCATACAACTTGTTCTATACATCTTTCTAGGCTTCATTATTTTCTTCTAAGGCATTTTCCTATGTGTTCCTTGCTTCATCCTGTCCACCTCTATCATGTGTAAAAATGGTTTTTGGATCAACAAAAAGTTGGCGAGTGAATCCTATTTAAAACATTTAAACAAGTTTATTGAATTGATTATAAAATAAAGTGCATAACCACATATGGGTAAATGTAGATGTAAATTTATTCACAATACACATAATAATAAATATTGCACACACATACAACAATCGCTTGTTTTGAGGCACGCGTTGTTCAACTCGTCTCCCACGAGGAACTGATGGGCCTAATGAATGAGTTTTGAGGCACGCGTTGTTCTACGAACTGATGGGCCTAATGAATGAGTTTTAAGGCACGCGTTGTTCAACTCGTCTCCCACGAGGAACTGATGGGCCTAACAAATAATTTGTATACAACTTGACAATATGTAATACATAACAACAATCAATATTTACATTATAGGTTTAGATCATAATATGGTATAGCACGAGTTTGAATAAACGAATTAGTTTAAGCGACACATGATACACCCCAAAACGTGAATAAAAATGGGAGTTTGTAAGAATTCACTCACAGTGGTTGCGTTTCTTGGATTGATGATGAATGCGCACGAATTTGGATTTAACCACGAGAGAAACTAACCTAGTTAATAACATAACGGTTCGGTAAGTAAGCGGATTTTACTAACCAATTTTAATAGGATTTTTGGATATATTTTTGTGAGTTTAAGGCTAATTTCTAACTTTAAAAACGTTTATTTTAAGTATTTTTAATTGATTTTTAAATTAAATAAATAAATAAAAATATAAAAAAATTGTTTACTTTGACCGTTGACCATGACTGTTGACCGTTGACCGTTGACCGGTTCGGTTGTGAATATTATTGCACTGAGTGAGACTCGAACCCGTGACCTCCCGTACGCGTGCACGCAGCTCTACCAGCTGAGCTACGTGTCTAACCCGAAATATTTCTGTTTTTAATTATATTTATATACTATTTAACTTAATCCGAAAATCATTTATTTAAAAAGGATTTAATTGTATCAGCCCGGTGGTCTCCACAGGTCTCGAACCCGGGACCTGTGGTTTAGTTTGGCACACAGTCCACCGCTGGACTGTGTGTCTAACCTGGTAAATATTCGGGTTTTTATTATACTAAACATCTTACTGTGAGTTAACCCGGTTCGATTTTAAAAAAAAAACATTTTTATTTCTGAGGTTAGGCTTGTGATAGGAATCGAACTCGCGACGTGTGTGTATTGTTTGCACATAGTCCACCGCTGGACTGTGTGTCTAACCCGTTTATAATACCGATTTTAATTAATCTTATAATCATACTTGACTTCATCTTCTTCGTTCAAAACACAGACAACGGTTAAACCAACTGTTTCTTGTTTAATTCGGTTAACGAATCTTATAAGCAATTGAAAGGTATTGAACAGAAAGGTTTTGAGGAAAGAATGTACCGAACAGGTGTCTTTCTCAGAACTCCGGCAAGGATTCGTCGGCTCTGTTTTGTGAACTTCGGCTGTTAGGATCAATTAACAGTTTTGATTGCTTAGATGTGAAATTGAGTTACTACACAATGATTAAAAGGAGGTTTAGTTGATCATACCGATTAACAGCGTGAGTTCGGAAATTCCAACGATTTTCCGGCGAGTACAGAATATCCGGCAACGTCGTCTGGAATTGATTCTGAGTGATGGAGTGATGTTAGAATTGGTCTAATAATGGAATGAAACAGAAGGAGTCTAGGTATTTACCGTGTTGATGAAAGTCTCGGTTTTCCGGCGACTTGCAGAGAATTCCGGCGAGTGAAATTGATTCAAGAATCGGTGTGATTTTGAGCGAAAAGATTACCAGAGGCTAGGGTGTGCATTTATAGGGAAAAATCAAGTTGAATTGGGTCTGTTTCTAGTCTCGATTCATTGGTCAATTGTTCTCCGGCGGTTATGACTGATGTCGCGGGACTGGACATCGGTTATAACCGATGGCGACGTTAATACGTACGTTAAGTCAAGTGTAACCGGCGATAATTGGCGAAATCGTCGGATTTTCCGGCGTCTGCGGATTTGGGCGCGCTATGTAATTGAATTCGATTTCCAGTTTTATTATATGTATTAATTGTTTCAATAATTCAACAAGTAACACAAGCGGCGGAGTGGTGGAATGTTTGTGTGTTAAGTCTTTGAGGTTACCCGGCTGACCCGGGTTCGAAACCCGGCATCAGCATTTAATTTTTATTTCATTAATTTTAATAAATTTTCAAATATAAATTTTATATTCTAATATACTTATTAATTATGTATCGTTTAAAATTAATTTGAGCATTAAATATGCAACGAAATTTTTAACTGAATGTTCGGTTAATAAACGAAGCGGGTTTGGTTAACCCGGTTTTTGACGGATGTTACAGTATCCCCTACTTTTAGAAATTTCGTCTCGAAATTTAAGTAGTGGCATGTTTGTCTCAAAAGGATGGTGTTTTAATTTGACAATTACATACTTAGAAGGGAGTAAAAGTTTAAATTTTTGTTTGAGGCGGTAACGTTCCTTGTAAGGGTTGAATACCCTGCTACAGGAATCGCTTTTTGTTGCCTACGGTAAAGAATATTGATAAACAGAGTTGATTCACTAAGTATGATTTCATGCGCAAGAGTTTTGATATGTTTGGAAAGATAAGGTTATATCCTAAAACAAAACTTCTACTACTAAAACCTACATGGAACTTCTCATAATCACCTGACAATGCCTCTGATCCTTTGACAAGAATACTTATATATAGGAAGTACCAGCGGCGTATCCACCATATTCTTGTCAAATTTTCATTGGCTTTATCAGTAAATCATGATTGGTTCGATGATGTGACTCTAGAACATAAACAAACACAACAACCAAAGCCAAAGTCCTAATTCTGATAGTATACATGTTTGAATGGTGACAGTACCTCTCTCGTTTGTTATGACGGAGAGGTTAGTCTATGTAGAAATAGAACAATCCAATTTCTTTAAATGGTGAGATGATATGAATGCTAATCCAGTGAGTATAAAACAAACTTCAACCATGACATTACTAAATCCTACATGGAACTTCTCATAACCTCCTGATAATGCCTTTGATCTTTTGACAAGAATACTTATATATAGGAAGTACCAGCGGCGTATCCACCATATTCTTGTCAAATTTTCATTGGTTTTATCAGTAAGTTATGATTAGTCCTATGTGACTCTAAAACATAACAAACACAACAACCAAAGCTTGAGTCTTAATTCTGATAGTATACATGTTTGAATGATGACGGTACCTCTCTTTTTTGTTATGATGGAGAGGTTAGTCTATGCAGAAGTGAGACACAACCCAACTTCTTTAAATGATGTGACTGAGATATGTCGTGTAGTATGATGATATGAATGTTAAATCAACGAGTATAAAACAAAACTGAAATAGTAATTCGCATTAAGATCCTTGGATAAATTTCCCATTTATAATTGAGACACGTGAAAATTTAGATAACATAAAGAAAAACATAAAAACGAAGCGGTTGGAGTTGAATCTTGATTTTTGGGGAGGGAGACTAGTTGGATGGTTCGTTTGGGCCGTCATTATCTTCAACAGGATTGGCGTTGATGTTGAAAACTCTTCCTCTTGCTGGTGGCCTAGTGGTTAGGTTTTCTTGGTTTGCGTGGTTAACTGGGTTTGCTTGAGCTTGGGCGTTTATGATGTTAACCAATCGAGGGCACGTGTTTCTAAAGTGGGTAGGGTCGCCACAATTAAAACAAGCTCGAACATAAGGAAACATGGGGTATTGGGGTTGTTGATATGTTTGGATCATGTTTTGAGTAGGGGGAGAGATTTGGTTTTGAGAAGTGCGGCAAACCTTGCTCAAATGACCATAGCGTCCACAATTCGCACATAGTCGACAAGGTAAGGTAGATGGATGGTGATAAAACAGGTGTTACATTGAGGGTGAGGTCCAAGGTAAGGTTTCTTATTTGGGTAAGTTGAGTTGGGTGCTACTTGAGTGATTGGGATAGCTTGGAGGGGTATGGCTTGTGAGGCTGGTTGATTGCGTTGGGTGACAGCAAAAAGTTGCCCATCTCGTTTTCTCTTAGAAATGGGTTGAGAAGGGGATTCGGTTTGGGTGGAGTTTGAGGTTTCAGTTGATGCTTTATCCTTCTTCTTCTCCTCCTTGAAGTCCTTATTCCGTATGCGGTTCTCGGTGAGCTCTGTAGCTAACTCCATTGCTGCTTCCAAAGTTGCAGGTGTGGTACTTATTACAGAGTCTTGAATTTTTGAAGGAAGACCTCGGATGTAGTGCTCGATCAAACGGTAGAGGGGAGTGAACAAGTTGGGGACCATTTGATTTAACTCAAGGAATCTCTTGTTGTACGTTGTGTGGTCGCCTTCCTTTTGTTTCAAAGAATAGAACTCATCTTCTAATTTCTTGATTTCGCTTCTTGGACAGAAGCGTCTTGTCATGATTTCCTTCAACTCTTCCCAAGTCAAAGTCATAGCATCTTCAACACCTCGTTTGGCCTTCTCTGTATTCCACCATGTAAGTGCTATTCCAAGTAAATGACCAGTAGCATATCGCACTTTGCGATCATCGGGGCAATCGCAATTTAGAAAAGGGTTTTCCATTTCTTCGAACCAATGGAGGAGTGCGGTGACACCTTCAGTCCCTTCGTACTTTGGAGGGTCGCAGGATTTGAAATGCTTGAAGGTGCATTTAGTGGTAATCGGGGAGGGTTGACAACATTTTGATCTTCTTGATGGACGGGATTAGCGGTAAGGGCTTGCTGAACTTGAACTACAATGTTGGGTATTACGGCAGCCATTTGTTGAGCGATTTGGGCAGCCATGCGCTCGCGGGCTTTTCCTGATCTCATCTTCCTACGAGCGGAATTAGAAGACATCTACAAGGAATACATATCAAGAGTATGAGTTGAATGCTTTAGGGATCATGTGTCGTATTTAGGAATGAACATTCATAAAATAAATATAGAATAATAAATCTACTACATCCATAGGATGTCTTGGGCTTTGCTCGTAATTGGGCCTTGCATGCCGCCATACTTCACCTTCGTAATCATGTGGGCCCCCATGATTACCGGGTTTTTCATATGGTTCGCATGTGTTAGCCTGGTTACGTACACTAAAACCCGGAGAAAATCGAGAAATATGTATGTAACGTATGATATTCGGAATGTATCCAGGTGTGGACACGGTGACACCTCAAAGTGGGGTTAGTTTCGAACGACGTTTGGTGTGGCATGCTTTGGCCTAATAGGTCCTTCGTACTCTCATCGTTAGTCCCCAGGTAGGCAAACTGGTCCGTTATATTGGATTTATACGAATGCCAACCTAGACAGGACGTTCCGACTACCGATACTTGTACCCTTACAGTTACCACATGCCTGTCGCAGAACTCACTCTGATGAGATTTGAAAAATGAAAAATGCGACAAAATCTGGAATAACGGAAGTATGAAGATGATTTGAATATGTGAACCTTGAAATATGTATGATGAATATGTATGTAAGTATGTATGTTTGACTGTAAGTATAATTCACTATGTATCACAAAATGTAATATTGGAAGTGTTTGCATGTATTTGTGTATGTAATAAATATGAAAGAAATAAACATCATGAGTTTGCATATAACCACATAAACAATTAAAATCTAATCAACTATAGTATAGGCTCTAAGGGTCTAATAACCTATCCTATATCCCTATAGTCAAAAGCTCTGATACCAATCTGTCACACCCCGACCTGCAGCGGAAAAGGTGATCGGGGCATGATTGGATTTTCATCAAAGCTCATGACATTTATTATAATGTTTCATATTTATTATTACAATTTAAAGGAAATCATACAATCATATCATACAACTTGTTCTATACATCTTTCTAGGCTTCATTATTTTCTTCTAAGGCATTTTCCTATGTGTTCCTTGCTTCATCCTGTCCACCTCTATCATGTGTAAAAATGGTTTTTGGATCAACAAAAAGTTGGAGAGTGAATCCTATTTAAAACATTTAAACAAGTTTATTGAATTGATTATAAAATAAAGTGCATAACCACATATGGGTAAATGTAGATGTAAATTTATTCACAATACACATAATAATAAATATTGCACACACATACAACAATAGCTTGTTTTGAGGCACGCATTGTTCAACTTGTATCCCACGAGGAACTGATGGGCCTAATGAATGAGTTTTGAGGCACGCGTTGTTCTACGAACTGATGGGCCTAATGAATGAGTTTTAAGGCACGCGTTGTTCAACTCGTCTCCCACGAGGAACTCATGGGCCTAACAAATAATTTGCATACAACTTGACAATATGTAATACATAACAACAATCAATATTTACATTATAGGTTTAGATTATAATATGGTATAGCACGAGTTTGAATAAACGAATTAGTTTAAGCGACACATGATACACCCCAAAACGTGAATAAAAATGGGAGTTTGTAAGAATTCACTCACAGTGGTTGCGTTTCTTGGATTGATGATGAATGCGCACGAATTTGGATTTAACCACGAGAGAAACTAACCTAGTTAATAACATAACGGTTCGGTAAGTAAGCGGATTTTACTAACCAATTTTAATAAGATTTTGGATATATTTTTGTGAGTTTAAGGCTATTTTCTAACTTTAAAAACGTTTATTTTTAAGTATTTTTAATTGATTTTTAAATTAAATAAATAAATAAAAAAATAAAAAAATGTTGACTTTGACCGTTGACCATGACTGTTGACCGTTGACCGTTGACCGGTTCGGTTGTGAATATTATTGCACTGAGTGAGACTCGAACCCGTGACCTCCCGTACGCGTGCACGCAGCTCTACCAGCTGAGCTACGTGTCTAACCCGAAATATTTCTGTTTTTAATTATATTTATATACTATTTAACTTAATCCGAAAATCATTTATTTAAAAAGGATTTAATTGTATCAGCCTGGTGGTCTCCACAGGTCTCGAACCCGGGACCTGTGGTTTAGTTTGGCACACAGTCCACCGCTGGACTGTGTGTCTAACCTGGTAAATATTCCGGTTTTTATTATACTTAACATCTTACTGTGAGTTAACCCGGTTCGGTTTAAAAAAAAAACATTTTTATTTCTGAGGTTAGGCTTGTGATAGGAATCGAACTCGAGACGTGTGTGTATTGTTTGCACACAGTCCACCGCTGGACTGTGTGTCTAACCCGTTTATAATACCGATTTTAATTAATCTTATAATCATACTTGACTTCATCTTCTTCATTCAAAACACAGACAACGGTTAAACCAACTGTTTCTTGTTTAATTCGGTTAACGAATCTTATAAGCAATTGAAAGGTATTGAACAGAAAGGTTTTGAGGAAAGACTGTACCGAACAGATGTCTTTCTCAGAACTCCGGCAAGGATTCGTCGGCTCTGTTTTGTGAACTTCGGCTGTTAGGATCAATTAACAGTTTTGATTGCTTAGATGTGAAATTGAGTTACTACACAATGATTAAAAGGAGGTTTAGTTGATCATACCGATTAACAGCGTGAGTTCGGAAATTCCAGCGATTTTCTGGCGAGTACAGAATATCCGGCAACGTCGTCTGGAATTGATGAGTGATGTTAGAATTGGTCTAACAATGGAATGAAACAAAGGAGTCTAGGTATTTACCGTGTTGATGAAAGTCTCGGTTTTCCGGCGACTTGCAGAGAATTCCGGCGAGTGAAATTGATTCATGAATCGGTGCGATTTTGAGCGAAAAGATTACCAGAAGCTAGGGTGTGCATTTATAGGGAAAAATCAAGTTGAATTGGTCTGTTTCTAGTCTCGATTCATTGGTCAATTGTTCTCCGGCGGTTATGACTGTTGTCACGGGACTGGACATCGGTTATAACCGATGGCGACGTTAATACGTACGTTAAGTCAAGAGTAACCGACGATAATTGGCGAAATCGTCGGACTTTCTGGCGTCTGTGGATTGGGCGCGCTGTGTAATTGAATTCGATTTCCAGTTTTATTATATGTATTAATTGTTTCAATAATTCAACATGTAACACAAGTGGAGGAGTGGTGGAATGTTTGTGTGTTAAGTCTTTGAGGTTACCCGGCTGACCCGGGTTCGAAACCCGGCATCAGCATTTAATTTTTATTTCATTAATTTTAATAAATTTTCAAATATAAATTTTATATTCTAATATACTTATTAATTATGTATCGTTTAAAATTAATTTGAGCATTAAATATGCAACGAAATTTTTAACTGAATGTTCGGTTAATAAACGAAGCGGGTTTGGTTAACCCGGTTTTTTGACGGATGTTACAGGATTCAACTGGATGCTGCAGCTCGGATGGAGACTTTGAATCTTTCTAAGAACAGCAATCATTGCATGATGGCGCAGACAACTGAGACACCTGATCTTTCAAAAACGGTAAATCGAATTCTCATTTTAGATAATTGTCGTTTTAAATTATCACAAATGCGCGTCCATAATTCAACTCTTGTAGCTGAATATCAGCAAGCTTCATCACAGAACATTGCCCTTAAACATAAGAACAAACTTCTTATGGAAAAGGTCGAAGCACAAAAACAAGACATAGCACAGCTAAAGCTTGATTTGAACAAGCAGCAATGTTGGGTATATGACTATAAGCTAAAATTAGCTGAAAAGGATGTAGAACTTCAAGCAGCTTTAGCCAAGCTAAGTTCCTTCACAGGAAAGTTACAAGAAAATGAAATAAATATTAAAAATTTTGAAACTTCCAACAAGCTGGTCAAGGACCTGTGTGATCAACAGCTTAATTATCAAAAAATTATACAAAGGGACTTGGGTACAATAGGGCTCCTCCATCATATAATCATAACTATACGAGAATGCCTGAATCTGAGGCAGGATTAGAAAATGCTGAAAAAATGATGTATGGTAAACCATCAGATTATCTTTCAAAGCCTTGGAAGCCCTATTATCTAAAGTTCTCTAAGCCAACTGACCTCAGAAGGATGATGTTTCCTACCCTTCCACACCAGTTTCACATGAATCTGGTGATCATCCATCTTTTAGTTCAGATGTCTTAGAGAAAATAATGTATAAGAATGAGACAGCAACAACATCTACAAAATCTAAAAATGAAAATTCTTCAAAACTAAACTGACCCCGGGAACGCTACTAATGTTTCTACCTCATTACAGAAGAAATATTAGTTGAGGATATTACAGATGGTGCTCAAGAAGAATGTTTGAATTCCAATTCAGACAATTCGGCTGCTGACTATGATTTTTACAAACCTGCTTTTACATTTTGAATCAATTTCTTGCTGAACAATTTACATTTTCAGACAGTGTTGGTTGTGTTGATAACATAGATGGTTTTAATTCTGGTTTTTCGTCAAATGCTAATAATAAATGTGATAATTCTTGTGATGAAAACACAAATTTTGCTACAGATACAGCATCCACAGGTGATACGGTTTCCTCAGTTCCTAGTGAAGAGACGGGAATTATTTCTCAGGAAGTACCATCTGTTGATGCTGATCCCAAGGTTGACAATGAGGAAACCAACCAAACATCTGAACCTGTAAAGAATGACACTGGCATACTACTGGAAGAATCGGGCGAATCAGCATCTTCATCTTCAACCCCGGAACAAAGGATTGATTCTGAAATGACAGAAAATGAGCATTCTCGTCTTGCTGATTCAGATAAAAATTTTGAAACTGAATCTGAATCAGAATCTCAAACTTTTCCGAATCTAGAGATTCCTCTTGCTTTAAATGCTTCAAGCTCATCTTCTGGAAATTCAGAAAAAGATGTCCTAGCTGAATCACCCGTCTCTTCTGCAGAATCTGCCACGCAAAATGGTTTAATAACTAGTAATAAGAAACGGAGAGCACATAGATCCAAAAAGAAGAAAACCAAACAGGCATCTCAAACAAATAAAAAGGCCGTCGCTAAGTCAGTTCCTCTCCCTGAGAAATTGACTTAGCAACCCAAAACTGAATCTGTTGAGTAAAAAGCTGAGCAGAAATCAGTTAAATTTGTGCCTAGGTCTACTAACACCAAATTGTCTAATTCAAATCATAAACCTTACAAGTGTGCTGATGGTTGTGCGCAGGCTACAGCCAAGACCAAATCCCTGCACCAGCCGTCAGTATCAGAAAGCAAGAAACTGACACACAAATTGCCTAGAATTTCCCAGGCTGGATGGACTGTTTTCTTCCAGAAGAGGCAGACCTGTTTCAACTATGGATTTCCCGGGCATATTGCGCGAAATTGTCAAAAGCCCTTCACACCTTTCAAAGCCTTATTCTCAAAATATCAGAAAGCTATGCCTAATCGCTTATATCAGGCTCGATTTACCATGGCTAAGCTTTCTGATCAAGACTGGAACATGGCTAAGAAACAAACTCACAAATTTATTAGACCTTCAGGTGTTCAGAATCCTTCTAGCACTCCAAGGACTGTGCAGAAGTCTGACTCGTTAACCTAGAGGCCTAAGATCTTGCCAAGATTCAGTCTTCTGCCCCAACATTAGACAAATCAAAAGCATCATCGACCTCACTCTCAACTAATTTAATTTTTCGTGAGGTTACCTATGTTGATGCCCATGGCATGCCCAGATCGTCAATGGCCTAGGTTGCAGCTTCTAACTAAAGCCTGTTGAAATGTGCAGGAACAGCTCTGGCAAACTCTCGTCGGACTCTGGTATATTGACAGTGGCTGTTCCAGGCACATGACTGGGGATATCTCACAGTTGAATGACATTCAGTTTTTCAATGGCGGGTTTGTCTCCTTCGCAGGTGGTGAGACAGGAAAGATCACTATGAGAGGACAGTATGCAATGGAGCTCTCAGCTTCAAGAACGTGAATTACGTACCAGAGTTGAAGCATTGTCTTTTGAGTGTGTCTCAGCTCTGTGATAATCATTTGGATGTTCTCTTTACCAAGAAAGGGTGTTATGTACTGAAACCCAGCCTCATCATTCCGGATGAATGGATTCTTCTAAACGCAGTGAGAAAAGGAAATGCATATGTCATCGACATGAACAAAGCTCCCACTGACAAGCTTACTTGCTTATGCTCGTCGACTGCTGACCATGATGCAATGTTATCGCATAGTCGACTCGGACACATCAACATGAAGAACTTAAATCGACTTGCAAAAGGTGGTTTAGTCAGAGATCTACCAGTTCGGGACTTTATAGAGATTGAAAAGTGTGAATCATGTGCACGTGGGAAACAACATCGACAGCCCCACAAGTCTAAACCCGCACCTTCCATGTCTGAAGTCTAAACAATACTGTCTGGTTATTATCGATGACTACTCATGATTCACTTGGGTCTTCTTTCTAGCACAAAAAGTGAAACCACTGAGCTAGTTAAACAGTTCATCACACTTATGGAAAACCAGACAGACACCACCATGAAGGCTATTCATTGTGATAATGGAACAGAGTTCAAAAATGCTACCTTAAATTCTTTTTGCTCCTCCAAGGGTATTGATCGACAGTTTAGTGCAGCCAGTACTCCACAACAAAATGGGGTTACAGAACGGAGAAATTGAACACTGATTGAAGCTGCACATACTATGTTTGTTGAATCCGAACTACCTCTTCTTTTCTAGGCAGAAGCAATCAATACCACCTGTTATATTCAAAATCGCCCTGATCAACAAAAGACACATGAAAACACCGTACGAAGTGGTTAAAGGTCGCAAACCATCAGTCAAGCATTTCCGCATGTTCGGATGCCCTTGTGTTCTCTTGCTCATGGATGCTAAAGGGAAATTTGAATCACGCAGGGATCCATGCATTTTCGTTGGATATTCTAAAAATAATTCCTATCGTGTCTATAACAAGATCAAGAAAATGGTAGTTGAAACCTACAATGTGGGTTGGCTGGAGGAGAATCCCAAGGACACACACATTGGTCCTAACTGGCTGTATGATTATTCCTCTCTGTTTAAATATGTTGATGTCCCTTCTAATGTGACTGCAGGTACAAGCAAAATTTATGACCTTCCAACGATGCCTGTCTTACCTGAAGACGATGCCGATGCTGCACAGCTGCATGAGACTTTAAGCAGTTGAGGGTGGATCCACCTGGATTTAATGAAGCTATATCTAAACCTTCACCGGTATCGCAGTATCTGGAAACGGCATCTGAACAGACTTCTAAGGATGATTCCCTTGAAGTTGCTGCTCCACACACAGAACCTCCTATGACAAATGAAGGGTCTGCTCCTCCTGATGTCTTAGGTTTATCTCTGTTTCCTGAGGCTACACAACCAGAATGTTCTGTTGATTCATCAGTCAACATTCCCTTCGGTGCAACTAATGAGGGGGAGTCATCTAGAGTTGTCTCACCGAGTGTTACCAACTTGCAAACAGATCTCCTTGTCCCACCTACGCCGATACCACAATGTCTACAGCGTGATCATCCAATTGGAAATGTTATTGGTCTTGTTACTGCTGCCGTTCGAACCCGCAGTCAATCAGAGGATATCAATACTTGTCTTTACTCTTGCTTTATCCCACAAATTGAACCTAAAAGCATTGATGTTGCCTTGCAGGAACAAGGTTGGGTTGACGCTATGCATGAAGAACTCAATCAGTTTGAGAAGCTTGGTGTATGGCAATTGGTGAAGCTTCCTCAAGGAAAACGTGCTCTTGCAACTCGCTGGGTATTTCGCAATAAACAGGATGACACTGGAGTTATTGTTAGGAATAAAGTTCGACTGGTTGTTCAGGGTTTTCGTCAGATTGAAGGATTGGACTACGATGAGGTTTATGCACCGGTAACTCGATTGGAGACTATTCGCATTTTCTTGGCATATGCATCTTACATGGACTTCACTGTCTATAAAATGGATGTTAAGACTGCTTTTCTCTACGGCACGGTGAAGGAGGAAATATATGTGCACAACCACCGGGGTTTACTGATCCTGACAAGCCAGATTATGCATACAAATTGGATAAAGCTTTGTATGGATTGCATCAAGCGCCTCACGCATGGTACACAACTCTAACAGAGCATTTGCTTACTCATGGATATACTAGGGGAACCATTGATCAAACTTTGTTCATCAAACGTGTTGACAAGGACATTATTCTTGTTCAAATTTACGTCGATGATATTATTTTTGGTTCGACGAATGATGGTCTGTGTCGGGAATTTGAAGAGATCATGAAGAAGAAATGTGAGATGAGCTCACTGGGGAGATGACTATGTTTTTGGGACTTCAAGTTCGTCAAAGCCCGCAAGGAATCTTGATTCATCAAGGAAAATATGTCAATGACATTTTTGCGAAATTCAAGCTTACAGACTCAAAGCCTACGGCTTCACCTATTGCAGAACGGCCTTTTCTAAATGAAGACGCTGAAGGAACGCCTGTCAATCCAACTATGTACCGATCTATGATTGGTTCACTCATGTATCTCACTTCAAGTCGGCCAGATATCATGTTTGTCGTTTGCCAGTGTGCTCGATATCAGGCTACTCCTAAATCTCTCATTTACATGCTGTTAAAAGAATCTTTAGGTACCTCAAAGGGGCACCATCACTGGGTCTTTGGTATCCTAAAAATTCTGAATTTGAACTCTATGTTTTCTCTGACAGTAATCTTGGAGGTACAAATAGGGATATGCGCTCAACTTCAGCTGGATGCCAATTCTGGGGAGATAGATTAATCTCTTGGCAATGGAAGAAGCAGCAGACGGTCTCGCTTTCTACAGCGGAAGCAGAATATGTCGCAGCATCTGCTTGCTGCTCCCAGGTTTTATGGATGCAACACCAGCTTGCGGATTACTGTTTGACTTATCTAAACACAACATTTATTGTGATAATGATGCGCTATCCAAATTGTCAAAAACCCTGTTTTTCACTCCAAAACTAAGCACATAAATATCAAAGTTCATTTTGTTCGTGATTGCTATGAAAAGGGTCTCATAAAACTTGAGCAAATCCACACCGATGCAAACGTGGCGGATTTGTTCATGAAACCCGTTAGCAACGTGCGTTTTCAAGTGCTTGTGGATCTCCTCAAAATGATCCGTTTTTCTAACTGAGCATCCTCTATCCTTTCTGTTTAGTTTGTTGCCTTTCTTTCAGTTCTGTTTACTTCGTAAATTTGTTGATATATATGCACAAATTTAGGAGGAGAAATATTCAAAAAAATACTTTTTAGTTTTAAACAGCTTTTGCAATGATTGGGAAATGAAATACTTTTCATGATAAAGTTTCTGACTAACACATGTAAGGTGTTGTAGCGGGAAAGACTTGAATCGAAGGTGACATGTTGATAGGTCTAGATCTGAACCGCATAGTGTAAGCCAAATGATATAAACATAAATAACTATATATTCAGTGGATCACACACTATAGGCGTATGATTTCATGGTCTTAAATCCTGTGTTGATAGATAGCCAACGGCTGAGGTTTCGGGTCTTTATGCTGTTGAGTCAACTGGGGATATCTTGGCTGCCCTTCTATTGCATCCAGATTATATGCAGACCTAGGCACAGTCAAGATAACCTTTAAAAGAGCCAAATAGAAGGGCTAAAACCTAAAAGAAAGGAAATCTCTTCATGAGAAAGTTCCAGGAATTCCTATGTACCACATAAGGTATTTGCCTAACCCTCGTTAGATACGATTGGTCACTCTGTTGTACGAAAGTACTGACTTGTTCACCAATAGAATGACGTTGTAAAAGATAAAGGATGATCTAAGTATACTCACCTGCTACGATGAATCATTGTGCTTACCTTGATCGCGGGGGTATGTCACGGTATGGGACACACGGGTATCATAGTATAATACTAACTTAAGCATATCATGAAGCCAGAACTATAGGGTTGAGTTTTACACTTAAATGGACAAGTATATTGACAATTTCTTAGACTAGTCTGACCCAGCTCATACTAAAAAATGCTCCTTAGTCGACTTTAGAAATGATTTGATCCCTTAGCAAGGCTGTGTATGTGTTTTTATTTAAATATCTTACTTACTTTTGTAGTTGGTAAAGAGTTGGTTAGATGTTTTCTGTCAAGGGATATTGGACTAGTCTGCTATGTTTTGAAGTTGGGCCAATCCAATAAAATTTCTTAAAGTCTCAAAATTGAACAATTGTGGATAATGGTGGTACTGTTCCGGATTGAGCTTTTAAACACCTTCCGGATAGGCCCACTGACTAGTCACTATTCCGGATTGGGCCTGACATAAGCCCAATCCGGATCGTTTGCGAATTCGGATGATGGATTCCGGATTGACTTGGGCCCAAAAGGTTTTAGGCCCAAGCCCATTCTGGAAAGGTACATAAATGAATCAGAGTTACATTTCGGATTATTCACAAAAATTTTCGAAATCCTCTGATATTCTCTGATCATCTCTGAATTCACTATTCATCTTCCATTTCGGATTTTTATCTTAAATTTCATCCATTAGGTATATAATGCTTTATAATTATGAAATTTAATGATAATCTTCAAGTATTCATGCATTTCGGATTCGTCTTCAAAGTGAATGTTATTTCGGATTTCATTCTGAATGGACATTCAACCAAAATGAATGAACTCGGATTTCATCTCAGATGATGTTCATCCGGATTGATGAAAGGTCCATCCGGATTACTGTTGAACTGTTTGCGAATCCGGATTCCTGTGTCTGAACCTTTGATGCTCTTTTGAACCTTTTCAAGTGATTGTGTCATACCCTGGTCGTAGCGGAAGCGCAAGTGTTTGACTATTAGGTAATCATTGCATCCAATATAGTAAAACATTATGAATTAACAACAATGCTTGCCATTCATAAGTTGTGTTCCGATATTACAACCATCAAAAGGTGAAATCACATAGTTATCTGTCTCAGTTTACCACTTACAAACATAGTTTTTAAAACACACGTTCCAAAATAAGATATTGTTTTTATCACAAATTCATGTTGAGGCTTTAACCTCTATATGCCCAAACGAAGTTGGAATATAAAATGCAAACCCTCCAAAAGGTAGTACATCGTTGTCTTGACAAATCCCATACCCGGATCCCATCACCAACTCAAGTCTTGCGTCCTGAAATACATGTAATTTTAAAAAGTCAACATAAAGTTGGCGAGTTCATGTAGTTTAATGTTTTCGTATCAAAATGTCATCCTTGAAAACCTGTATTGTAATCCAAGTATGTTATTAGCATGAATGAGTTAATTAAGGATCTATCAGTGTGTCGCGAGCACCCTGACATACTAGTGCCATAAGTAAGTAACCAAACCGAGACTTCTTTGACATGTTGGGATCACAAAAGCACTCCAATGGGTATACCAACCAGGAGTGGAGCGGGTCTCAAACTCAATAGATCTACCTCTTTTGCACCTTGGTCACTAAGTGATTAATGGTTACTATTGTTATTTCCTACTTACGCACAGTGATCTGTTATCTGCTAACTCATAGCTAACATACTGTTTTGACATGACATGTATTTCCCCTCGATAGTTTAAAACAAAACTTAAAATAAGTGAAAGGAGGTACATGAAATCACAGTTTTTGCGTTCCGTATAAGTTTCATTAGTTTCACATTTTTTGCGTTCCGTACTGTTTATCGTTCGGTGTCCGCAACATATGTAACCTACATGCGTATTAGTTTCATTAGACACCTAGGTCTCAGTGGACCTTGTACTCGTTGTTCATCTTGAATTCTTGTTATTTATTTACTTGTTATGATTGAACAACTTATAATGTGATCATAGTGTTGGTAGTTTGTTTGTTCGATTAATATCGTTATATATATTTCTTAAATATATATATATATATATATATATATATATATATATATATATATATATATATATTGTTTTCAAACCATGTGTGAACTGGGCCTTGCCCTTCACATGTCATTGGGCCTAGCCCATGTTTTCTTGTCATCGGGCCTAGCCCATGTAATTTTATGACTTTGGCCAAGCCCATGTTTTCTTGTCACCGGGCCTAGCCCATGTAATTTTATGACTTTGGGCCTAGCCCATGTGTTCTTGTCTTTGGGCCTAGCCCATGTCTTTTTGTCTTTAGGCCTAGCCCATGTCTTTTTGTATCCTTGGGCCTAGCCCATGTGTTTTTATATCCTTGGGCCTAGCCCATGTGTTTTTATATCCTTGGGCCTAGCCCATGTGTTTTTATATCCTTGGGCCTAGCCTATGTATTCTTATATCCTTGGGCCTATCCCATGTATTTTTATATCTTTGGGCTTAGCCCATGTATTTTTTTATAGTTTTGGGCTTTTATTAGTTTTTGGGCAACTTCCATAACATTATGGAATTTTGGCCTAATATATGGTTTTCACAATTTGGGCCTAGCCCAAATATATATGTATAAAGCCCATTTTTATTATAAGTGTTTTATTTATAATTTTTCTAACTTGTCATATACTTAACTTTCCGGCTTTTTCATTTCGATAATATAAACATGTTAAACGTCTAAATATATATTTAGACTCGTTGTCGACGTCGTTTATTACATGTTTGTTTTCGTCAAGAATCGTCCGTTTTCATTGACGTGAAGGTGTAATATTGAATGTCCGCCTATTGTTCGCATTGCTTTAATTGTCCGATTTATTGTTTCGACGCATTGTGAGAATGTATTTATTATGCCACCAATACTTGGTATATTGTTTAAGTGTTTGTATTTTGTATAAGATTTGGTATTTTATTGTGAATGCCCTAAATTTCTAATACATACATATACAATTCACACATGTATACATACCATTTATAAGTAACAAATATTCATACAAATACTTGAATTATTTTCCATATAAGAATATATTTTTGTAAAAGTATTTATTTTTACTTAAAAATATATATTTACAACTTTGTTTAAACACTTGGTTATTTAGGGATAACCCTTGTAATTAGAGTCCACTTAATGACGATTTAGGTTACTAATCGCGTTTAGTCCCACTAATCACCCCACTAATCATGCTTTAATCGCGATTAGATTTTTAGAAAATTTCGCCATAGTTTCCCCTAAACTATGGCGTTTTCCATGTTTTAAAAACGTATTTAAAACCTGTTCAAAATCATAATCATCATCAACAAACCATCTAATATTTATTTAACATAATCTACATATCATCATCCATGACTTTTGTTGTTAAAAACCTTAGTAAATCAAGAGGGTTTTTAATGTTTGTTATTCTTTTCAAAACAACACTTTAAAGTTCATGCATGTAACCCTTTGATTACTACACATTTTTAATGTGATTACAACTTAAATACATATGTTTACTTCTTATAAAAATCATTCTTATGTATAAAGATTATTTTTAAGTTGTAGTATTTTACATGGATGATGTAAATGATGATCTTGTTTAGATTCAAACCTTATCATGTTTAAATCCTGATTTTTATACTAAATCACACAAGATCATCTTACTTTTATATCATAATATCAACATAAACAACTTCAATATACAATCTAACAATCATATAAGCATATAATCAACACAAAATAAACAATATTTAGTGTTATTCTTATGTTGTGTTTTAGGGTTTTTAACTTATCGTTTCTTGATTTTTAAGATGATCAACTTGTACACTAATAATCTAAGTATAAAAATAAGTTAGATTATGAAGGAGATTAGCTCACAATGGGTGCACAAGCTTCTTGAAGATTTAGAAGAAAAGTAAGCTCCTTAGAAGTCCATAATGAGCTCCATCCATGCAAGCTTCCTTAGAGGTCTTGATTAGGCTTTAAATGGTATAAAATGTGGTGTTTTGTGGTGGCAAAATGGTGGTGTGCGGTGGTGGTATGTAGCTGTGACCAAGAGGGGAAAGGAAGGAGAATATGTTGCAACTTTTTGGTTGTGAAAAATGATAAGTAGTCTTGAGAAATTAGTATATATTTCCATCATTTTAAAGTTCCATCAAAATCTTAAACCATGCTTCTAATCCATTAATTTCAACACAATCAAGTGGGCATGGGGCCCACTTGTAGCCATGAATTTGGAGGGGGGGGGGATAAAGTGTAAATTTTAATTTTTACACATGTTGAAAATTGAGATATTTTGGTACTTAAGATAAGTATGGTAACTAGGGTTAATCTTCTAGCATTTTAAGCATAAGACTTGTGTTTAGGGTGTATTTACATGGCATTTAATCCATATGATTCTCCAAAATAAGTTTCGGATGAAGGACATGTCGCTAGATTGCTCATCGTCGAAATATTCGCGAATAAACGGAACTATATATTTATTACCGGAAGCCTTTGTTTTCGACTACCACAACTAATATGGTGTCTAATTAGTGTATTTCCGATCCAAAAATATTCATGACTAGTTCGCTAGACGAATATACGATGAGTTAGGATGGCCATGTCTTTCGTTCGACCGTTCATCGATATCGGCATATTTATGATCCGTCGTCGAACTTTTTCGAAAGTTGTGTTTCCGTGACCTCATGTTAGTTGAATGGATTCCGAGTTTCAAATAATGCTCAACTAGTTCACTAGACGCCTGGGTGAGGCTATCGACCACTAAAATAATCGTTGTTTCGACGATCGGCCGCTTTCCGGTCAAGTTGTGCACTGTTTGCCGAATGACCGGAAACGATGTGTTTTGTGCATTTTTGCTATTCTCACATTATTTTAGAATGTTTAACATTGTTTAATCCTTATCCTAACACCCGGAATCCTCCGAATTAGTCTTGCGGACAAATCGCCATTTGTCGCCTTTTTGGTCGAAACGGACAATTTTGCAACTTAGGCGTTATACCGGAAAGTTATGTATTTTTGTAATAGTTGTTCTCAAATATGTATTTTCGTTTGTATATAGACTCAGGTATGGCATTAACATGTTGTTATTTCGTGTCTTGATTCGTTTCAACGGATTTTCCGACACAGTTAGTGTCACCGCAATTAGTGTGTCCCGCACTTTCTACCAACACTTTTAGGGCATTGTTTTGGTCTGTTTCTCATTGTAACAGAAACCAGTATGTGTTATGATCAGGTTTACTTGCCCTAACGACGTACGACTCAGTTTTGAAATTAAATTACGATAACTATGCATGAGATTATAATATGAAATTAGTGATTAAATTGTACGGAATTATCGGTTATTTGCCATTTGTCACAGATTGAACCTACAAAACTGGTTTGAACCTTTTTACTATAATTGAACCTTTGAAAAATGCTTGAACCGTCCGATTAGAGTTAACCTGGTTATTGTTTCTGACATAAATGGTGGAAGAAGCATTTGATGCGGTCATGCTAGTGGAGGAGCAGTTTCACAATCAAGCGGGATATCTATCAAATCCACCAGCGAAATTTTTCCAAGAATTCAAATCCATGATGGCTGGGTTAAATGAGTGCAAGATTGCGTATGCACTTCGAGCTAACCCAGTTATATATAGAGATCTGGTGAACACCTTTTGGAAGAGAGCTAGATTCCACTTCAGAGGAGATGATGGGAGGCCGTGCATCAGTTCTCAAATTCAGGGTAAAGAGATTTTAGTGAATGAAGCCTATGTTCGAGAGGTATTACAGTTTACTGACGCTACAAGTGATCTAACTGTGTATGCAAAGGAGAAAGTATTGCCTATTCTTACTGAGATGAGTTATGAGGGAACATATCCGCCGCTGCTCAAGAAAATGTTTCCCGCTTACTGGAGATTGCTGGTGCATATGTTTATGTAGTGTGTTTCTGAGAACAAGGGAGGGTTAGATCAACCGAATCAAACTCAAACTTCAGCGATTGTGGCTCTTATTGTGGATTATAACTTCTCATGTTATATTTTCGAGAATATGAAGAAGATCTTAGAACAGTCAAAGAAGAGGATATTTCTGCTATACCCGCGCTTTGTGAAGTTGAATTTGGATGCTCGATATCCCAATCTAACCAAGGATGCTTCTGATGTGAATCTGTTAAATATGAAGCCAATGGGACCGACTATTTTCAGCACTATGAAGAAAAACCGTTCAACATCGAAGACTGTTTGCTGGTCGTTTTCCATTGAAGAAGTTCAGAAGGTTTGCTGAGGTGATTGGACAGGATATTCCCGCACCTACACCAGTTAATGTTATAATTGCTGAGGAACATGATATACCAGTGAAAGAGCAAGAGACTGAGGTTGAGGATCTGGTTACTGATGCAGACACAGACGAGGAACAAGCTTTCTTGGACAACATTACCGAATTTAATGCTAATCTGACTCCAGTTTAGCCAGAACTTACTTCAGAGAACCTGGAAGCTCTTATTGCATACTTGAAAGAAATTCAAGAGCGACAAGGTGATCTTCCTCTTATGATACCTTCTGTTGATATTCCTGTCGGTGTGATTGAGTCTGACGAAGAGGTTGAAGAAGAGGAAGTGCCATTGATAAAGAGACGACGAACGGAGACTGTTAACGAACCAAGTCATTCTGAAGTTCACGTTGGTAATATTGCGGAAGAATCTACAGTAGTCACATCTACTCCTGCATTATCTTTATTTACTGTGTCTTTGATGGATGCTCTGATGTTTGACTCTACTATTACTTCTGAAACGACAGTTGCT
The DNA here is from genome assembly GCA_947069175.1 of Scalesia atractyloides. NCBI lineage: Eukaryota > Viridiplantae > Streptophyta > Magnoliopsida > Asterales > Asteraceae > Scalesia > Scalesia atractyloides. The sequence goes on along the minus strand of CAMTDV010000001.1, from coordinate 65,973,645 downwards.
CATATCGCTACACATTCTACGTTGTATCTGTTCCAGCGGACTCTATATTGCAAATGATAGATTCTGGCGGTAGTTAAGTGGGTGCTGAGGGATCTGGAGCGGGTGGAAGTGGTTCGGGTGGTGTTGAGGGTGATGTTGCAGAATATTCAAGGAGATCAGAGAAACGCGCCTTTGAATTTAGTGGTCTGGATAGTGATGATGAAGATGTAGAGGTTGATGTTGTTGATTGAAAAAGCGAGTGATTGTACTTGAACATGAGGTTGTACTTAAAGATGCTCAGATTGCTTCATTGCAGACACGCTTAGACATGAGGGACCAAACGATTGATCAGTTGCAAGGGGACGTTACTATGCTGATGACTTTGGTGTTTGATTTAAAGGCTAAGTTGGAACAAATTTGATCGAGAATTTTCTGACCCTACCGATGATCCAATATTTAATGAATATTGAACATCGTCATAGAGCAGCCGAGCAGAGAGCAGCTGAGCAAAGTGAAGCAGATAGAGTAGCTATGGAATAGTTAGCTTCTGATCGTCAAGCTGGTTTGGATGAGTATTTATGTAATCCAAGGAAGAAGTACACTGCTAGTAAAAAACGTTCAACAACACAAAAGAAAAAACAGATGGCTTTGATGAAAAATGTTGACCTAAATCCACTTGATGAGAATTTTCAGTTAAAGGATCCTTCCAATCAATCAGAACGGTATGTCATGGAACGCGGTTCGAGTTACTATAGCAAGGTTGGAAATAAGTCGAAAGTGCTTAGTTGGATGTACGTTCATGTGAAGAAGATGTGGATTATTGTCAGGCAGGATGGTACTCGTGAGTATTATTCTAAGGAGTATTAGTTTGAAACTTGGACAAAGATTGCATTGAATGATCTGTTACGAGCTCCTTACACTGATGATGATACTACTGAACGAGGTCCGGGTTGGAGGTTTTTCAAGCGGTCGGAACAGGAAGTGAAGACTGGGTTTAAGACTATGAAAACGGCTGAGCCATATCTACGAGCAGCAAAGGGAGTTTGTGATGCAAGGACTGGAGGCGGTTTAAATCGGTGATGTTGTCTCCAACGAATAAAGAACTTGTTATACCAGTTGCTCCAACATTCCCAAAAGGAATTTTGAAGAATTTCAGTTTTTGGTTATATGATCCTAAGGTTGGGAGTGTGGCGATCATGATGAAAGAGAAGGCTTTTCGGGTTAATGATGTGGTCGATCTGGTGAGTTTTCATGATGAAGATTTGCAGGTTCTTGCTGCAAATCAAATTCGAACGACAGAGTTATATGAAGTTTGTGCTAAAGACTCGACAGCTGCTGTGACTGGAATAATTGCCGGGAGATCGGGAGTGGATGCGCAACCTAAAGATTAAAGGCCTAATGTTGTAAACCTAGGGGGAGATTGTTGGGCTTATATTATTGGAGGTTTACACATTAGGGCTACATTTGGGCTTATTGAAGGGTTTTGGGCTTCCTAGTGCCTCATGGGCCTAGAGTTGTAACTAATGGGCTAGATGATTAGTATAAATATATGTATTAGGTTAATGTTTAGGGGTTAGAGAGTTATTATTGAAAAACTTGTATCAGACACTATTCTGGTGTATGCAAGTTGTTTTTTGATTCAAGAGTTGTTCTTCATCCTAATCTTCACTTCCGCAATCGATTAGGTTTACGATACATGTTAGATCCGATTATCGGAATTTACACTAGGTAACGATTGTCTTTGAATTTTATTTATCGTCATCATGAAGCATACAACGAAAGAAAACTATCTTCTTTGATCTCGTATAGAACTGAATAAATGATATACGATGAAATAAAAAAGTATACATAATTATTGTTTTTAATACATTGTGAAATAAAAAAGTATAAATATTTAATGATTTTTTAATTGAGTTTTTCTTAACTTATATCTTTTCAGATAAACTAAACATATTATTAAATTTAATAGTAGATTTGTTGTAAGAGGATAAAAATCAAAATTATAGATTATAAGGGAAATTTGTTAGAAGATAATTTAGGTATAAATTTAAGTTTAACATTATTTCAACTATCATAAAACAAAATACGATATTGAATATTTGATTTACTCAAAATTTCAGTTTTGTTATTACAAATAATGAAAGAATTATTTATATATGTATAATAAGTGATATACAGGAATATATTAAAATAAAGTATAAATGAAAATGGTCAGATTAAAAAAGGGTGTCATGTAGAATTGATTGTAGTTATTAGAAGTGATATTTTCTTATGAGTATGAACTTAGTACTTACTAGGTTTATTGTATTATTTATATTGTTTAGTATTAAAGAGGAACAGATGCTTTTATGATTTTTTATAATTTTAAATTATATTCATATATTCTTTTCTATCTTCTAGATGTGTAAACTTGTTAAAGTCATTGTAAGTAAATATTTGATTTTTAAGACCAGTCCAAACAATTTAATAACTGATAGATCGATTTTCTTTGAAAAATTTCGGAAACTTTTGTAACTAATAATTATCTTAGATATTTCAAACTTAAAGTTCTGAGGGGTTTTAAATTGAAACCTTGGACCAAACAACGTGATAGCACGAACACAAGCCAAATCATAATGGTGTGGGGCGCTAAAACGCCACAACCGGACGCAAAGGTGGGTTGCCGACGAGGGATTCTCTACAGGCACAAGGACGGGAATGAGTTGAACGATGGGGCAAGAGGAGGCCACGGGTCCATTTACACCCTTTCTTTTAGATTTTTCAATAATGTTCTTTGTTCACATTTCACGCAACCACAACACACCTTAAAAAGTGTACCCACATGACGCCTATGTGAGTTATATAAACAGATCAATATACACTATTAGTTATATATATATCCACAAGGCAATCTCATTTACAAAACAATATAAACATATGAAAATCAAATAAACAAAGATATGATCACATACAATCGTATCTTATAATAGTGTACATCAATGGCATCTCTAATGCAAACTACAAGCCCTAGGATACATATCAAACCAAATGGGCATTAATTATTCTCTATTATATATCATAAATTACTAGATATATGTCGTTAGTAAGGCACCCAAACAACATGATCCTCAGGTAGGAAATGACAAACCGGAGTAGTCCCTGGTTTTATTTTGAGAACCCTAAACGCCAAATGTTTAGGGTTCCATTTTGCAGTGTCTGTGTGACACACCGCAACTGCTTTAGCTTTTGTACCATCTTCACCCACCAAAGACACTATATACGCTTTGGTGGTGGTGGTTTTGTGACAATAGAAAACCGCATACGGGTAGTTTTGTTTGTGGCAAGCCACTGCTACATCCGAGGCTAATTTCTTCGCTTCTTCGATGGTGTACTTTTGTAATGGAGTACGCTTTCCAGCGTTTACTTCTGTTGAAACCGCTTTAACCTTTTTACCCAACTCAGATGTACTAAAATCTACCATGGCCTCTAATGAAGTAGCACAATACTTCTTCTCTCCTTCCATACCCTTATCCTCACACTCGGCGATGGTGTTCTTCATTGATTCAGATTCTTTAGTGTTAGGTTTGATGGAGAAGCGCGTATACAATTCAGGGAGCTTCTTTGATGAGAAGGGTATTGCATCAGCAACTTTACGCGGTAAGAAAGTTGATGATGGACTTGTAGCTTTGGTGAAATGTAAGTTCATAGAGTTGCCTTGATACATGTCTTTTTCAACGAAGAAAAGGGCAACACTTGGATCATCTTTGAGCTGATCATCTTTGGCAGCATACTTGTAGGAAAATGGAGACACGTGTATGTTTACAGGCTTCTTCTTGTTATGACAACGTACGATAATACCTCCTTTGCCAACACTTATCTTCTCACAATCCCCTTCAGGTTTTGATTTTGGTTTTGGTTTGGGTTTGTCAACATCACCACCTTTTCCAACACCAACGTTGGTGCCAGGGGCATGAACAGATACACTGCCCCCTTTACCGACACCAACGTTGGTGCCAGGAGCATGTACAGATACTCCACTGCTCCCAACACCGATGTTTACACCAGGAGCAGGAGCATGAACGGATACACCGCCTTTGCCAACTTGGATATCCGTGCTCTTATCTTCCATTCATCAAGGAAAAGTTAATAAAGAAAAGAGTAAATATTAGTTAAATTGATTTCATGTACTTAAAAAATTGGTAAAAGCGACCGCAATTTGCAACCAACAAAAAGGATCACAAAAGTAATTAGTCACCATGGTTTAAGCGACGACCAATACAGGTCGCAAATGGTAGTTTTTTAGTAGCAGTGTTGGGTCATTGATAAGTATATTTTTGGATGCTGATACAACACATGTAATTAGTTGTATACCCAACAAAACACATGTTATGAAATTTATAATATTTGTATACACAAAACAATAATTCTTTACAACGTGCTTTATAAAAATAGAGTGATCTCGTTTAAAAGTTCATAAAATATGTTGCAAATTTTCATAAAAATATTATATATATATATATATATATATATGAAACTTATTAGGAACTAACCATTATGCAGAATATCGGTGACTGCTTTGGGCATGGGAGTGTTTGGCAAAACAGATTTCCAATATGTTTCAGGAGTCACTGCTGCATAGCTCACAACCATAGCCAACTGAAAACATGATAACAAACATGTAATAAAATTAGCTAATGCATATAATACAAGTAACCATAAACAAGTTTATGATCATATGCTTGTACAAAGAGATTGAATCCAATTATCAAAGTATTTACTCACAGAAAGATAGGTGAGGATATGGAGGAACTCCATTTTTGAAAATTTATAAGGAAGCTGTAAACTATGTGTTTTCTGATGAGTGAAGAAGGGCAATATTGAAGCTGCTTTTATAAAAGAGAGATTTTGACCCAAAATCTAAAAAACAAAAACAAGTACAAGAAATACAAAAAAACAAGTAAGTAATTATTTATTTCCAACCATACTGGCCACCTTTCTAGCTATGGGTTTGTGAATTGTTAAACGTGGGTACCAAAATCTTTTAGGTAGCTTTAAAATATGACGATTTAATTGTAACGGCAATTTGGATCGCAGACATATCACTAAAGTATCATCGTGCCACCAGTGGAGACTTGGAACCACTATTCAAGAGTACAACGACTGTTGAAGGCTAGCATCTGCTGTGATGACCAAAGCCTTGATCAAGCAAAGGTCGGATGAAGAAGCCCAAACCCATGTTAGGCGAAACAGATGTTTGAACAACTACATCAGTGTTTAGCTTAGACAGTGTTATTCAATATAAAAGTGCTTTATTTCAGCAATGTTTAGAATAGCATAGAACAGTGGATAAGATTGCTCAAATGTTTGCAAAAATCTGAGAATATATTTTGTTAGGAGTGTTAGATTTTACTAACAGGTGACGTGAGCTGATCTCACAACAAAGCTTTCGTACTTTTGTATAAATAGATCATTCCAGTCAATGATTTATTTATCACACACACTCACATTTTCTCTTGTAAGAACTACTCTGTTTCGTGTGATCGGGGGGGGGGGGGGGGGGGGGGAATCTGTAAAATCAATCGATTGTAAATCTTTCAAATCATCAATATTCATTGAAAAAAATTCATTGATAATGACTATCATTTGTGAATATTTTTGTGATAATCAATACTTATTTGCAAACAAAGAAACTCAGATCCTAACAATTTTTCATCACACATTGTTTCAATGAAAGATATTGTTTATATCCATGTGTGAGCTATTTTTTCTGTCTAACTAGCCTTTTCAAGGCTTTTCGACAGCTTTAACCGTCATGGAAGTTTCCTTTTGGCATTTACAAACTCCAACATCTGTAAAATATATTTTTAAACATGAGTAACTAAATATGAATAAGCGTTTGGGGTTAAAGTGGAGCTTCCCTTAAAGGTCAACGATCGAAGGTCAAGGATTCGATCGTCTTTCAAAAAAAATCTTTACCAAGCAAGTCCTAAAAATATGAATGAGAATCTCTATGTACAAATACATTATTTGAGTATGATTTTAAATTTGAGCTATTCGAATTCTATTTATATATGTTTCGATTTATCATTTCGCTGGGAACAAATACTAATGTTTCGGGTTATAAGAATGAGTAATAACAACTTAGTTATCGTTTTTCATTCATATCTTAGTAGTTGTAGTTTATCTAACATCACAATTTCAACTGCTTAAAATAGTAATAAAGCTACTTAAATACACAAACTACGTAATTAACCCGGGCTTGTAACACTCGACTTGATTTGACTCAAGCTACTGGATTAGCTAAGAGGTTTCTTCATACCGGGCCATGAGCTATGTGGGACGATGATATGATATAACAAATATATGTATGACATATAGTTTAAGACGAAACTATACTATGGGTGATGTAGCGCATCTGGGAGAGCTAAGGGACTGGCAGCGGTTGAGTAGTCGACCTTGACCACAGCGTCCGATGTCACGGTGGTTGGCATGTCGTTTCTTGCCATTCAAAAAAAATTAAGTTTGAATTATTGATATAAAAAAGATATAAAAAGTCAACAAAATGGAAGCTTCTATAGAAACGCCAGAACTTTTGTACACTTGCTACTCCACAATCAATTATGAGGGTATAAAAATCAAATAGCATATCGATACGTATTGACATGAAATGTTTGTTTGTACGGTACACATCATGTTTTGTGTATGGACTCCAAATGTTTTTGTTAAAACGTGAGGGGAAACAAAGAAACCTAAGTATTGAAAATGAAAAAGAAAGGGAATATGGACATTTACTTGAAACTTGGACTTTTTGTCTCCAACTGTAAATAACAAATACTTAGATTTGAAGTGGTTGTTGAGAGTTCATATCTCGGTTATATTCACTACTTTGACACTTCACGTATTTTCTTTCTTTAAAAAAACATCAAGAGTGATAGTGTTACAAAGTTTGAGCATTAATTGGCTACTAAAATGAAGTGTTTTAAATATTGATATGAACCGATTAGTTATACTGGTTAAACTTTGGTACAATAAAGGCTGGTAAAACTCAAATACAGTATGTCTTATATACCGGCGGTAAATCCAGTTCTATCGGTTTAAACCGTTGAACCGGTTTGCATTATCTTGGATATTGATTTTTTAATTTTATTAAAATAAGAAATTAAGGTAACATTGACCTTCCATATTTAGGGTAATTAACCTAGTGGCTTACATTCCAATATTCCATCATCGTGGAAACCGTTTTCCACATAGTACAATGCAATATTTTTTGTAAGTAATAAAAATGCTCTTAGGTTGCTTAATATTTTTTAATAAAATACTTGTTTTCTTAGATAAAACTATGATCAGTTACATAAATACTAATTGAGATTGAACTGCTTTTCGAGATGAGTTTGTATTTTATGGAATTACAACCTGGTTCAACCGCTCGATACATATAACGCTTCGCATTATTGTACTTTTCTTATTTAGTAAGTGTAATCGTATTTCTATTTATGGAAAGCTTGTACTCGTTTTCTTTTTGTATTTGTATCCCAACCTTGTAATCTGAGACATTGATCATAATGAAATCTTTATTTTGCCTATACTTGTTATACATGCAATCAATCGTTTAAATACATACTTTCATGCAAATCATACTTATTATGCATGTAATACTCTTACATCAACGAATTTATAAACTCGAAAATCGGCTAACATACGTAAAAACAGCCCTAAACCAACCCATTCGTGCGAGTTAACTCACTTCGCACAAAGTGTACTCACTTTCGTATGAAGTGAAGTGAACTTCGCACGAAGTGAAGCCACTTCGCACGAAGTGGAACTGGCAGCAACTTTTCCTATATATACAACCCCAGTTCACACCTTCAAACTTTCCGTACACTCACACTCTCACTCTCAAATTTCCTGATTCATGGCAGATTGTTCTCAGATCTTCTAAGTGAGATCTGCTCACTATTACTTTGTCAAGTTTCACGATTTTTTCTCCTCTTTTTCTTTTTGTACCAAGTGTAGAAGCTGACCGAGTTCATTATCCTCGTTAGGATTGGACTCGTGTTTCAGCAACTATGAGAACGTTGGGAGCCTTAGCTACCCGAATTAAGTTTCACACCTCACTTGAACATTTGTATTGTAGGATCGTTTTGTCCAATAGCAAAGGTCCTAATTTGAATATCTTGTTCATACGTGCGGAATTCATATGAATTAGTGACAATTAACAAGATTATTTCATGAATTAACTAATTTTATTCAATATTTAACAGTTACAAATGATCAGGAAATCCAACAGAGCTTCGCTGGCTCAGTTGCTAAATAACTACACACTAAAACCTCACACTAGCTATATATAGACATGCTTTGTGCGAAGGTAGTTCACCTTTGTGCGAAGGTAGACTCTACCTTCATGTGAAGTTAAATACAAACAATATGAAATCTAACATTCTAGCCCTATTACATGATACAAACACAACCCTAAGACTTAGGCAATAGACATCATGCACCAACAAACTCCCCTTGGATGTTGTCGTAGTCTTGGTCTGTCTTTAAAATCTTCAAATGTTTTGACTTTAATGCCCAAAGAAGTTCTTGCACGGCTTCCTATGCTCTTCAGATGGTATAGGCGTTTATTCAGTCGCAGGAGCCCACTTCATAAACTTAAATCTTCTTAACGAGCTTCTTTTGACTCTTCAATCTTTTCCAGTCGTTGCTCCTCTTTTAGAAAAACTGCTTTCTTTAACTCTCTCCATGACAATTCCCACATATTTCTAGAATTAATACCATGTGCATAGCATATGTGACAACCGTGGCTGTAATACCTCGTAAAATCGTGTCCAATAGTATAGTGACACGTGTCATTATTTTTATAATAAGTCCATTAAGGACTAATAAGGACTAAAGGTGTCAACATACTCAAACTAAGCCTCTGAGTGACCCTCTGGTGTCAACATGCATAAATATAGCCTTTGAGTGACCATTAGTGTCAACATGCTTAAACTTGGCCTCTGAGTGACCATTAGTGTCAACATGCCCAACCTCTGAGTGACATCAGAGTCAACATGCTTATACTAAGCCTCTGAGTGATCCTTTACGAAGTCCTAACTTTCATATGAGCCACTAGTTGGACGAGAGGGATTAATTCTGAAAATACGCTAATGTTGGACAATGGAGGGGTTATGTAACACCTCGTAAAATTCGTGTTCGATAATATACCGACATGCGTACATACCCTCGGGTCATACCCCAATGAGTTAGCCACTCAAACATATTCAAAAACATAAAATTTTCATAAGCTTAACCGTAACTTACGGTCTAAGACGTAAACTACGGTCTAAGCCTGTTGTTTTGATACTAAGTTGACCGTAAGCTACGGTCTGGCGACCGTAGCCTACGGCGAGGCTTAGAAGCCTCTAATTAACACCATTTTAACTTTCAGCAAATTACCCAAAGGCCCTAGACTTTGTCATTTTCGTATTACTTATTTACTAAGCCACCTCTTGACCCGAACGTCTCTCAGTTGAGACGATATATTTTTATTTACCATCCTCAAGCATTCCGCTCTTTTAAAACTATAAGGATCCGTACTTACCGTATTCTAAGCTGGTAAATACTTATGAGTCATAAAAACACCTAGTACGACACCCGTTAACGTTCGGTTATTTGTACTCTTCTTCAATACATCTCGTGTTCATCGAAAAGAACTAGTTGTATCATTATGTCATGAAATATAAGTCAAGGGACAATTCATGACAATCCACAAAAACTATATTTGAGGGGCTAAATGTGTCAAAACCCCAAATTTTTGAGATGATGCCACCTAGCCTGCAAATTGCCACACTCCTCCAGCTCTTGACACCTTGCTAGACACCTGTTATGATCCTACAACACCCCTAACACTTGGCAACATCTCCTTACACCTCTTGCACTATAAATAGCCACTTAAGTTCACTCATTCTTTGCTCATTCACTCTTTCTCCTCTCTATTACACTCTTGGAAGTTCCTTACCATTTAGGAACTTCCCTTTGAGTTCTAAGTTTCCCTTGGATCATTTGTAAGTGTTCCATCTCTGCTCTTTTCTTTTTATAGGCTTCTAATAGCCAAAAGTCAAGCATTTTCGACAAATGCCTTAACTTTCAGTTAAGACCATTATGGTCTAGCCATTGTTCGAAATGAATATGGCTAAGTGATCGTAATTAGGAAGGTATTAACCCCTTAAAGGGGCACCTCCTAAGGATCACGTTTACTAGGTCAATTGACGGGTCAAAGTTTATGTTTTAAAAAGTCAAACGAGTCAGATTTCATAAATATTATAATCTGAGTTTATATATGTTATAAACATGTTTTTGATACTTAAACAAGTTGGTAATAAATATTAGAACATGTGGGAACATGTTCGATCCGTCAATTTCAGTCCTAGAGCCGGTTCGAAACCGAAAGTCGCGAAGCTTGACTTCTGCTTTGACTTTCGATTCCGACCCGACTTAGATTAGTTAACTTCTGACTTATGGTCACATTATGATCGTAATACAATGTAGCATAACCCTTTGAGGTTATATTACTTGATCATAATCATAATCTGAGTTTATGCACAAGTTCCGTAAAATGTCAATCTTTGACTAAATTGCCCTTTTTTTACATAAAACAAGGTTTTAATCAACAATGAACTTGCAAATGAATTACTTACTGATATGTTAATGTAATTAACATATTATGATGTTAATATTCTGATCGTAAACTAATTTTAGTATAATATCGTAAACTATACTTTTAAATGACCAAAATGCCCTTTCGGTGCATAGTTTGGTCTTAAACTATAAATTACACTTATGTGTGACTTCTTACTGATAATATATCATAAATTAAGTATTTTTCCAGAATTTTTATGATCATAACATCAGAATACATGCAAGTTCCTTTTATACAGTATATAATTACCAAAACGCCCTTATGAGGCATAGTTTTATTTTAAAACCTTAACGGGCATGTAAGTTGATATCCTACTGATATTGCAACTTATTTAAGATATAATGGCATATAGAACTTGTCCATGAATTATCCGGTTACCCGATATCGCTTATATGCGCACGGTTAAGTATATGTAACTAGTTTACGGAAATTAACCGAAACGGGTTTAACCTTATCATTTTAGGTCTCAAAATCCAGAAAGCTTATGGTTTACCCATATTATAAAAGTCATAGTATTTGTTAGGTTTAAACTAAATTCTATCCGGTCATCGCTTAATCTAGCGTATTGTACCGTTTGTGATCCTTTAAGCTAGTAGGTCTAAGTCTAAGACTTATATAAGCCATTAGCATTTTAATTGGTTAGCTTATGCCATAATCTAGACTAGAGCCTTCCAGTAAATGCTATCTGTACTTATTTCCTTTTGAATACGGCTGAGATATTAAATCTTGCATTTTTAAATCAAGACTAGCTCAGGTAAATACTTTTGACTTATTTCCCCTATACGGGCTTGGGTTACAGCAAATTATTACTGCTTGGTCAGAAATGGGATTAATCGAATGCCAGATTGTGGTTAGTAAATTATTACAGCTTAAACATCTCAACGATGTCATCTATATTGTCACACCACCATCTGTCATCATCGAGATTAACGTCTTCCAGAATTTCTTGTATCACTTCCTGTTTGATTGTTACATTCTTTGGAGGATGAGTTTCTTCTCTGTTCTCCTCTTTAACTTATACATCAGCTGGAGCAGTTTGGGGAACTGAAAAAAAATGTTAAGTATTTTAGCTATATATTTTTATGATGTTACCGTTATATATAATATAGGATAAAAACGACGTTCACAACTAAACGTAGTATAAAAAACAAACAATATATCATGTTTTAGAAACATACATACATATTTAAAGATCTAAAAGGATGAATATTGAAGCTCCAAAACTACTAAATAATAAATAAGATAAATGTTAAGTGTGAGCATAGAAGAATAAATCAAAATATATACAACAGAAAATTGAGTTACCTTTAAACCAAGAATTCTAAAAAACAAGAAATTTCTTAAAGTGAAAATCTAATGAATTATACTATATATAGAACATATAAACCAACGAATTGAATAACCTATAGCTTTTGTTAACTAACTAATATTATCTATAAGAGTATTTTTTTGAACTTATAAACCCTATAAAAATGCAACATAATCTAGTATTCAGTTTTTTAAAATATATTACGTTTAAATTATGGAGTTTTTTCCTAAAAGTTTATTGGTGGAAAACTTATTTACCGAACGTCTAAAAAACGTTTTTATAAAAGAAGGTTTTATGAAAACCAAATGCTTCTAAAACGTTTTTATAATTTTTTATGGAAACTAAAATTCCATTTTATTGAATATGGTGTTATATAATTTTTTTAATATAACTAATTAGATAAAACAAGTGAGCTTGTTTGATGTCAGTTTAGTACCTGCTATCTGTGTAGGTATGTGCACCCAACCAAGTAAATACACAAACATACAGAACAAAGCTCATATCAAATCCGTATATGCAAGGTTTCAAAATTTAATCTAGTCGTCGGAACAAATTGGTGAACAATCTTAATCAAACGAAAATCAGAGTGAAAATGGTTGGATTATTATTAAATTGATAATAATGACAACAACGTAGAGAGTCTTGAGTATTTGAAATGTGATAGGACACATTGTTTTAATCACTTGTACACTAATGCATCATTAATTTGTACATTTTAATCCGTACAACAATATTGACCAAGACAACTATCAAAACGTCGACAAAGTGAGTAGGTAATCATGGTACCTTTGGATTTTTTTAAAGCATTATAGTTTATTAGATATGACAAGAATACATAAAATAACTATAAGTTTGTTATGGAAGGGGATATGTGTAACTAATTTAGTCATATTTTTGTTAAAATAAAGGGATTTAAGTGTAATAATATGAGGGACTAAAATACAATTAGTGTTTAAAAGAACAAGTTACCCTTATTTTAGGGGTGTTTTTATAAATAAAAAGCGAAGAAGTTCTTATTATTTGGGTATCTTAAAATACCCCTCTCTCATGCATTATACTATAGTATAGATATTAATAAAATCAAATACCCCTACCAATCACAAGCCTCCAATAAATCTCAAAATCAACACCCACCTTGAACAACATTCTCATGCGGGTACCGCTCCTCGCTAACCAAACCCACCTTGCCTACCCTTGAGGGTGGCGGCAGTGTTCTAGCATGGGTAAGTACCATAGACGCCTCTACCCGAGAGTACCCTGGGTGGCCTAAATACTTTTGCAGTGAAATTAATAGGAATCATTCGTATATAATCAATGATAAAATAAATAAAACAATATAATCGAATTAGAATACAGTTTTGAAAAGAAAACACATAGGTGATTTTAGAAATACGTATTTTTACAATTGAAATAAGTCAAAATACAAGAATGTTGCAACGGATTAATGTCCAACACATGTCTCTAAAAATAAACTAAGCCTCTTAAAAAAATCATTTCTGTAATATATATGGTGTAGTTTAAGAGTAAGATAGATTGCAGTTAAAAAAACCAAAAAGAATTGAGTGTGTGATTGTGAAACATTTACAAACACATTCCAAGGCAAAGTAAATGATTCTTTAATAGTTTTAAAACTATATATTATTATATTAATAAATATTAGATACTATTAAATTAGAGTTTATACGAGCCTACATGCTTAAAGGTTGTTAGGCTTCTGTTATGATGTCTATATACTGTAGGAGTGTGTTGTACACTTACTCAAGTAATGCCTTTATACTTTATCAACTGTGATATGTGTAAAAACAAATTTGAACAGTTGAACACTAGCAATCAGGTCGATCTTTCGATACGCAGAGAAAGTCTAGTGTTTAAGCAAAACAAAGAAAATAAAAGAAGTTGAAATGTTTAGGTCTTAACCACCAGTTTGATATTCACATATACGCAGAGGTGATCCAAGATTTAAATGAAACACCAAATAAAATAAAGCAAAATGTTTAGGCACTAACATTAGGGCTAGCAATTTCAGACACGGACACGAAAACACGAGACGACCTTAACAGGTTCGTGTTTGACCCTTAACAAGTTTCGTGTCTTAAACAGGTTGACACGATAAGACCTGTTAGTTTTCGTGTCGTGTTCATGTTTACCTATATCGTGTTCGTGTCTTATCATGTTCATCTCTTAACAGATCATATTCGTGTCTTAACAGATTATGTTTGTGTCTTAACAGGTCGTGTCTAACATGATATGCCAGCCCTAGACTCCATACACAACCCATCTAGGGAAAGTTCGTGTCTTAACAGGTCATGTTCACGTCTTAAAAGGTCGTGCTCGTCTCTTAACAAGTCGTATGATACGCTTGTAAATTTTTTGTGTCTTAATAGGTCGTGTTCATGTTTAGAAGAACTAACACAATAAGATTTTGTGTCATGTTCGTGTATTAACAAGTCGTGTATTAACAGGTTGAACCATATCCTGGCGGACCCTACCAAGGTTTGCATGAACATGAGGCAGCATTCAACGTTGGACCATTTTTCGATCCTGGCTGCCCAGTAAAGATTTGGAGGTGGTCTTCTGGATCTTAAGTTCCGTCGTACGTTCTCGTATGGGATGGCATTTTTTTCCAGGTTTGAAAATCATAGTCAGCAATTTGTTGAGAAAAGCATGACAAATTGCTTGGCTTGTAGGGTTTGGCAAGATCTTCTTATGTTTTCAAGGACGGGTTACTGTTTGAGGTTCCTTGGTGAGTGGACAGCACTTGATTGATGAAGTTCTGCCAAGGAAAATGCGCCATCATTTGTGTCATCAATTGAGGAATTAGGTTGAAGCCTGGAAGGCTTTCGGGTGTAATCATGCAATTTATTCCGGTGGGAGCACTCATGGCGACACTTCGAGCCAGAGGTAAGGCTGCCATGGCTTGTTCCCATGTAGTGGCAACAGGAGTTCGGGGGTTCCGATTTGCCTAACGCGGGTCGTACGGTCCCCCCACGTTTGCAACACGTGGAGAGAGATCACCATTGTTAGTCGTTTGTTTTTAGGATTCTGGATTGAGAAGTGTTCAATCCAGAATGTTAGTATCAAATGTGATGATGTGGTGTTAAGTGGAAAATAAAACAAGCGCAAAGCAAGTTCTAGAGAAGGCGAAGAAAGATTAGAGATCAAGAGTGACTTGAGCTGATCTGGTGTGACTCCTGAATGACAAAGGGTTGTGTTTTATAGGGAAGGGATTCCCTATAAGAAGAAACCTTTGACTGATGATCCCTGGTTACAGTGGCGGGCTTGACCTTTTTGGTAGGTTGAAGGATTTGGACCTGCAGGTAAAAGAGTGTATTCTTGCACATGCTCTGTTGTGGCTTGTGTAGGAGATTATACACGTAAAGTGTTGATGTGACAAGGCACTGTTCTCATTCTTTTTGCTGTTCACGACAGTTTGTGGATCCCGAACCCTTTTGCCTTTCAACCCTTTAAGTTATATTGTGGCTAAGTCATTTTATTAAGCTTGATCTACCCACGTCATCACCCCCAAGTCAGAGGTGTTTATGGTATAGGCTCAATGGCTTCTGACTTTTTTCACAATGTTTGGTTTGGCAAAAGGCTTCAAGCCTTAAAGGATTCCGAGCCTTATCTTTTGGGCAGTGAAAAAGCCGGATTTTAAATTTTGAAAAGACAGTTGATTTGACTGATTGGACGGTTTTTTCTGCATGCAACTGTTTTCTTAGCCCTATAGACAATTATAACCGTCCTTTTATATTATAACTCCTTCTTCCCTAATTAAATTTTCGCATTTTCTTCCATTAACCGCAAGATTTATCGCAATACTCCTTTCTTCCAGGTTAGTATTTCCTTGCCCCATTCTTGTTTTTTCTTGATCATCACTCATGGGTGCTCGAAAGGATTTAGCCGTTCTCACCTCACACAAGAGGAAGTTGAGGAATTTTGTATACAATGGGGTATTGATTTGCGGTTTAATCCGGTTGCTCCGGGTTTGGATAAATCCATAGATCAGTATCCTACCGGTTCTATTGCTCTGTATTGTCATCATTTTGAGTGTTCCAATCTTCGTCATCTTTTTTCTACTTTTGTGCTCAATGTTTTAGAGTATTACCGTGTTTCTTTTGGGCAATTGCATCCCCAAGGGCTGTCTAGGGGTTTACACTTTGAAATCGTGTGTCGGGCGTCAGGGTTTGACCCATCTTTGTTATCCTTTCGCTGTTTTTTTCCGTTTGGCTAAGAACGGTGATTGGTTTAGTTTGAGACGTCTCAAATGGATACTTGTTTAATTTCATCTATGGTGACTACGCTTGGTTCTTGGAAAGATCGGTTTTTTTTGGGTTTCTGAATCGATTGTTCCGTTCAGAATGGTTTGGGGACATCCGGATGTAGTCCTTAATGAGTTGGAACCCGCAGAATCTGAGTTGAATAGTTGTTTTTTAAAGTCTATTCGGGCATGTCCATCGGGGCTTCGTCCCTTTCCTGAACACTTGTTGGTGCTCCTGGGTATTAGCAAGTTGTGGGATAAAGTGGATCGAGACCCTGTACTCATGAAGGTTGGTCGGGGCATGCGTTTTTACTTTGTGCATTTGTTTGCTTTTTTCTTGTATTATTACTTATATTCTTCTTTGTTTTGTTTGGTAGTTATGTCTGCATTGGGTTTTATCAAGAGTAATGACACATCCGATGTTATTTTTACGGATGCTGAAGCCACCAAGGGTGATGATGCTGTTGTTAGAGGTGTTGAGCATCGATTTGAGGGTTCAGCTTACTTGAATATTCCTAATGTGAAAGGGTCTACCAAGGTTGCTGCTGCGAAGGTTTCCACTCGCCGCTCGAGTCGTCGCTTGAAAAAGGGTGTTGAACAACCATCTGGTTCTGAACCCGTGGAGTTGAGCGACGACATAGAGGTTTCAGATGATTTGGAGGCTGTGGTTAAAGGTGAGAAGAAGGAATTGCCGTTGGTTGTTGGTAAAGATAGTAAAGCGGCAGGGAAGAAGGTTGTGGGGTTAAAGGGTTCGTGAAAGGTTGTTGAAGGTTCTAGTGATGTCGGCTTTGAGGAGGTTTATGTGCCGGATTGGAAGCTTAAGGTTGATGATAGTTTTGCCTCCTCATCCGTTTGTGAGGATGTGTTGTCAAACTTTGCTCCTCCTAGGGTCCGAGATTCCTGCTCGTCAATGGAGGATGATCGGATGATTTCCGAGATGATGTTGGCTGCTTGCAATCTTTCAGCCTTAATTCCTGAAGGTGTGGGCCGGTTTCATAAGAGGATGCAAGAATTTGAAGCTTTTTCAAAGAAGAGAGAGGAGATGAAAGCTTTTATGGTTGCCTTGAAGAAGGAGAGTGCGGCCTTTGCTGAGAAGGAAAAGGCTTGGGAGTCGAAGGTTGGTGAACTTACCCAAAGGCATGAGGTGGATGTGAACGGTTTGAAGAAGGAGGCGGAGGCTTTGAATGCTCGGGAGGAAGTCTTTTTAGAGGAGAAGAAACGGCTAGAGGCTTCACTGGCTCAGGTGACTAGTGATAACAAGTGGCTTATTAAGCATGGCTTCCAACAGGTAGTTACCTATCTTCTTCATTCCTCTGAATTTAACGGGGCCCTGGGTGGTGTTTATAGCAAGCTCCTTGTTCATAGGAGGCATCAAGGCTTTGTTGCTGGTTAGAAATCCTGTGGATCTGGGGAGCCGCTAGATAAATCCTCCTTCTATCAACCTCAAGCTTTTAAGGTCTTCCAAGATGCTGTCCTGGAGATGGAGCATTCGACTTCCCCTTATGTGGGCAAAGTCTCTGAATGCTTTGGCAAGCCTCTCTCCGTCCTGCAAGAGCTGAAACCTCGTGGCATAAACGAGGTTGTTTGCGACAAAGTGTTTAAATCTCTTTCCAAGAAACGTTCATGTCCGAGAGGTAGCGAAGAGGCTTTTGCTGAAGGTGGTGAAGGCTAGAAGGAGGCAAGCCTTCAAGCTTTTGAGGCGGCGGCCACAAGTGACTAGAAGGATAAGAAGGGGAAAAAGATGAAGAAAGCTAAAGTTGACGATGCTATTGTTTCCAAGCCTTCTGCTTATGTTTGATTGATTCGTAACTTTCTTAGCATCCAAACAATTTGTTATGTACTTTTTTAAACATGCTTGCCTTAAAGGGAACCATTTAGGTCCCTTCTGGTTGTGGAAGCCTTTAAGGCTATTGAACAAGTTGTAGATTAACTGGCCCTTAAGGCCGCTGTGATGGTTACTTTTTTTGTTGTGTTGCTCTATTATTCCCTTGTGCTGTTTCATAGTTTGTTTTGTTGCCTTTGTTTTTTGGTTGTGCATCTTTTGGTACCTATACCTTGATGGGTTTAGTGCTGCAGTCACTTAGCCTTAAGAGTATTGTTAACAAAAACATGCATCACCTATCCTATTAATAACACTCACTTGGTGTTTTTGGTTCGTAAGCCTTGTTAAAGCTTAAGGAACATTTGATGTAGGCTTTTCAAACCCGTCTATGAGACATGTTTTTGAAAACTTTGCTAAGTCTCATGGAGTTGTATTGATTTAGGAACTCACCCCATATATAGGTCCATTAACCCTCGAACCTACTGAGCGATGTGGCCTAGGAGCTCATCCCCTTTCGTGGCCCTTGCCATGGAATTTTTTGCTAGGTTCTCAACCTTATTATAGGATAGAAAGACAAATTTGATAAAAACTTCATCATTCATTCTTTCAACAGAACTTTTGTTACAGAGGGAGATTAGAATAATTTTCGAAATACTTAGGACATTTTGACTAAACATGGAACCTTTTAAGGTTTTTTCCATTCTAGTGACGGGGAAGCCTTTTACCTTGGGCGTCTGCTAGTTTGTACGACCCTCCCTTGTGAGCTTCAAGGATGGTGTATGGCCCTTCCCATTTTGGGCCCAACTTTCCTTGATTTTCTTTCTTACTTGCTTCAATGTTGCGGAGCACAAAGTCCCCAAGTTTAAATCGTTCATGCTTCACCCGTGTGTTGTAGTAAGACTCCATCTTTTGTTTGTACTTAGCTTCTTGCATAGTGGCTTGATCACAAATTCTTCTAGGAGTTCGAAGTTCAACATGGTCTCCATTTTGTTTGATTCGAGGTCTATATTGAGCATTCGTTGGGTTGGAACTCCGATTTCCGCTAGGATCACAGCTTCTGAACTAGACTATAGGGTGTTTTCTTATGACTTGTTTTCTCGGTTGTTCAGCTTGCCCATAAAACGTTAAGCAATTCTTTAAGCCAGTTGTTGTCGTATCTTCCCAATCGGGTTTTAATACCTTCAACAATGCGTCGGTTTGTTCTTTTAACCTGGCCGTTTGATTGTGGATAAGCAATCGAGCTAAATACTTGAGTTATCCTGAACTCTTTGCACCAAGAGCTAAAAGGCTTCTCGGTAAACTGTGTTCCGTTGTCGGTTACTAGTACCCCTGGAAGCCCAAATCGACAGATTATGTTTTTCCAAACGAAATCAATGACCTGTTTTCCCAAAATTTTGGCCAATGGTTTTACTTCTGGCCATTTGGTGAAGTAGTCAACAGCTACCAGCAAGAATTTGACTCCTCCCTTGGCTGGTGGGAATGGACCAACGATGTCCATGCCCCATTTGTGGAATGGCCAAGCTGAAGAGATAGGAGCAATGTCATGCTTTGGGGCGTTTCAGTAATAAGGCGTGCAACTGACAAGCTTCACATTTTTTCAGCTGTTCGGTGGTGTCACGATGCATGGGAGAACAAAAGTATCAGAGGTTCATTAACTTTGCAACTACCGACCTTGGGCCATAGTGGACTCCACATATTCCTTCAGGAATCTCCTTTATCAGATACTGGCTTTGTTCTGGGCCAACGCATCGGAGTAGTGGTGCAAGGTAACCTTTTTGTAAAGGACCTCTCCTTGCAACACATACTGTCTTGAATTGATACGAATCCTTTCAGCCTCCGTCTGATCGTTCGGTAATTCACCATTTTTTCAGGAACTTGATCATAGGGGTCATCCAGTTTGGCCCTTCTTCGGTAATTATGTCATGTACTTCAAGTTCTTGGATAGATGGTGTCTTTAATACCTCGACAAATACGTTTTTGGTGAGATGAGCAAATGTGAGAGATGCAAGCTTGCTTAGTGCATCAGCCTTCTTGTTTTGTGATCTTGGAACTTGTTTGATGGTACATGATTGGAATGTATTCATGAGTTCCTTTGCTTACTCTCTGTACTTCATCATGTTAGGTTCCTTGGCTATGTAGCCATAATTTACTTGGTTTGAAACAAGTAAAGAGTCTGTGAAGACTTGAAGCTTTTGGGCATCCATCTTTTGGCTAGCTTGAGTCCGGCAATGAGTGCTTCATACTCGGCTTCATTACTGGTTATCTGAAATTCAACCCGGAGAGCATATGTAAACTCTAATTTTTCAGGGTTGATTAACACTAGGCCGGCCCCTGACCCTTCAAGGCTGGAAGCTCCATCGGTAAAAAGCTTCCAGGCATTTGGGTCAGATGGTGTGGCTACGGTTGTGTTAACTTCCGTTGATGTTTCTTTTGGAATTCTTACAATGAAATCAGCCAAGATTTAGGATTTGACAGCCTTTCTTGGAGTATAGGTGATGTTGTGTTCACCTAATTCTATGGCCCACTTTGCTAACCGTCCAGAAGTTTCAGGTTTTTCAAGCACACTTTTTATGGTTTGGTCAGTGACCACTTATATTGGGTGTGCTTGAAGATACCTTCGAAGCCTTCTAGTTGTTTTTACCAGGGCTAGAGCAAGTTTTTACAATGGGGGGGTACTTGGTCTCTGCCAAATTTTAAAGTTTTGCTAAAGAAGTAAACGAGTACCTGAGCTTTGTTTCGTTCAATGGTCAGGACCGCGCTGATAGCTTCCTCAGCGACTGAAAGATAGACATAGATTAGTTCTTCTGCATCCGGAGCGGCAATGTTTGGGAGTGAAGCCAGGTTTTGCTTCATTTGGTTAAAAGCTTCCTCTACCTCTTCTGTCCATCGAAAGTCTTTCTTATTTGTGCACCCTTGAAGGGTTTTGAAGAAAGGCAGGGATTTTTCTGCTAGCTTGGATGTGAAACGCTTCAAGGCTGCAAGCTTTCCGTTTAGGCTTTCCACCTCTTTCTTGGTTTGTAGGGACTTTGTGTGGAGGATGGCTTTAAGCTTGTTAGGGTTAGGCTTTATGCTTTGTTTTCCCACTATGTGTCCCAAGAAATTGCCCTCTTCAAATCCAAAAGTGCATTTTATAGGATTAAAACTTCATGTTGATCTTTCTTAAGTTCCGGAAAGTTTCTTGTATATCATCAAGCATTTAATCTTCAGTTTTACTTTTGATCACCAAATCATCAACGTATGCTTCCATGTTTCTGCCTATTTGATCGGCAAATGCTTTATCTACCAGACGTTGATAAGTTGCCCCTGCATTTTTTAAAACCGAAAGGCATTTTTTGGTAGCAAAAGATACCTTTGTTCAGTGTGGAATGTCATTTCTCTTTGTCTTCTTGCTTCATTTGTATCTGATGGTAGCCTTTATAGGCATCAAGAAAGCATTTGAGAGGGAAGCCTGTGAGCGAATTAACCTTTAGGTCGATTCTGGTAAGGGATAGCAATCTTTTGGGCATGCTTTATTTAGGTCTTTGAAGTCAATGCACATTCTCCAGGATCCATCAAGTTTACGGACCATTACCGGGTTGGCTATCCAAGAATGATACTTGACTTCTCGGAGGATTCCGGCTTAGACAAGTCCTTCAATCTCTTGATAAGTTGCAAGGCTTCTATCTGGGGCTAGGCTTCTCTTTTGCTGTACCATTGGTTTTACATCAGATGGAATTTTGAGCTTGTGCTCGCCAATACTTCAGGGGATTCTGGTCATGTCTTCGGGACACCATGCAAAGATGTCCATGTTATGCAAGAGTAGCTTCTTGAGATGAGAGAGGGTTTCTTTGGTAAGGTTGGTATTTACCCTTATCCTTTGTTGAGGATATTTCGGGTTAATGATCCATCCTTGTTCAGCATTCTTATTTTCCTTCGAATTCTCTTCTTCAACCAAGAAAGCTTCTTGTGTTTGTTGAAGGGTTTCTATCCCTCATTCAGTGGGGAAATTTACAGTGCCTTGGCCAACTGAAACCATCATTCCAAACGCACTTTGCACTGGCCTTCTGATGATAACATCATAGTTGGAGGGAATGTTGATCACCACAAAGGTGAGTGGTTTGGTTCTTTCCATTTTTCCTTCACTGAAACACACATTGAGGGTTAGTTGGCCTAAAGGTTTGATGGGTATGTCGGCGATACCTTTAATGGAGGATTCAAATGGTTAAAGCCTTGAACATTCATCATTGTTGAGACTATTGAAGCATTTTTCAAACATAATTTATGTTGCTGCTACAGTGTCAACGTAAGCTTTGTGCATCTTGAGTGTTCCTAACATAGCTTCCACCACCAGGGTTTTGGATAACAAGTCCCCTTTGGGTGGTGGGAAGCAGATGCATTGTCGTTCCCAAGTCTCCAAGCGTGGTCGTTTATGGGAGGCTTTTCCATCAACATCCACCATGTTTACTTCTTTGCTTTTTCCTTCAGCCATCTTGTCCTTTACCCCTTTTACTAAGTGGGCTAGTTCTCCGGACTTAACAGCCTCCTCAATTTCTTGAGTTGAAAGCAATCGTTCGTAGGTGGCCTTTCTCTTCGTGAAATTCACAGTATTGGGTGGAGTTCTCGTTCGTCTTGCTTTTGGGCAGGGGTCGAGGAGGTTGGAAGCCGTGTTTTACTTCTTCAGTGGCCAAGATTTCTTGTGGGGTCTTGGTCAAAGCTGTGAAGTTTATGGTCTTTTCTCGGCTGGGAGGGTTCCGACCTTCAGGCCTTCTGGGTCTCAAACTTTGAACCGTTTGTCGTAAGGACCAAAGTTCCCTCTTTTTCTGTTGGGACTGTTGCTTCGCCAACTAGGAGCTCTTTATCTTTGTTCTTTAATGTCAACAGCTTCTTCTCCACGAATGTGAGCTTCAGCCCTTTTCCAGGGCTTCTTCAAGGGTTTTGGGTAGGCATTGGTTGAAATCTCTTGTGAGATATTTGGAGGTGATGGCATTCATGAGTCCCACCACCCTCATGTTTTCATCGGCACCCATGTAGGTTAACCCTTCTTTCTTTTATCTTTTGATGAATTCTCTAAGACTTTCGTCGAAAGGTAACTGTAGCATCCTTGACGTACCTCCGTTGTTGCGAAAAGTTGGCTAAAAAACCTTTGCTTAGATCATCGAAGGTTCAAATGCTTTTATCAGGTAGGTCATTGAACCATATCCTGGCGGACCCTACCAAGGTTTGCATGAACATGAGGCAGCATTCAGCGTTGGACCATTTGTCGATCCTTGCTGCCCCAGTAAATATTTGGAGGTGGCCTTCTGGATCTTCAGTTCCGTCGTACGTTCTCATATGGGATGGCATTTTTTATCCGGGTTTGAAAATCATAGTCAACAATTTGTTGAGAAAAGCATGACAACTTGCTTGGCATGTAGGGTTTGTCAAAATCTTCTTCTGTTTTCAAGGCCGGTAGGGTTTGACAAAATCTTCTTCTGTTTTCAAGGCCGGATTACTGTTTGAGGATCCTTGGCGAGTGGACAGCACTTGATTGATGAAGTGCTGCCAAGGAAAATGCGCCATCATTTGTGTCATCAATTGAGGAATTAGGTTGAAGCCTGGAATGCTTTCGGGTGTAATCATGCAATTTATCTTGTGGGAGAACTCATGGCGGCACTTCGAGCCAGAGGTAAGGCTGCCATGGCTTGTTCCCATGTGGTGGCAACAAGAGGGGGAACACTTGAAGCTGGTGATCATAGCAATTGCCCAAGAGTGGTCACATGCCAAAGAGGTGTGCCGGTCACAGTAGGTTGAGAAGTGAATAAGGGAAAGGCAGTTGAACTGGGCCTTCCAAAAGCATAAGGACTTGGGTTAAATGTTTGGTTCGTCCCCCTTGGACGAACTTCGAAGTGAGAGGTGGCCATACGCGAGCTAGTGAAAGGAAGAAGTGAGGGGCCGGGTGAGAACAAAGATTCAGACTCGTTGTAGTCTAGTCTTATTCTTACCCCTTTTTATCTTTCTTGGCTCACATGTTGGTTGAGAAGGGATCTCAGCTGTAAGAAGTTTTGAGCTACTCCCTCGGGTGTCAAGTCGATGCGTTCCGGTGTACTTGCAGTACCGACTTAGGGAGAGGGAACCCCGGAGCGAGAAGGGGCTGGTGTATGAAAAGAGGAGAACTCCGGGAATATGATTCCCGCCAGAGTGACTCACGGAGTAGAAAACGGGTGTGATTGCTGCCGGTGACGTTTGGCCGGCATTAGGTGTTGAAGTTCGTGATATTTGATTAACTTCACCTGGAGACTCGCTTTCAAACATGGTGAACTTGATGGGAATTGAGCTACACTACTGGTCTCTTAAGAAAAGTAAGCAGCGTAGCCCCACGGTGGGCGCCAACTTGTTGCTACAACATATATAAGACCAAGGATAGTGACTGGACATGTTAGGCAAAAGGGTTTAGGGGTTCCGGTTTGCCTAACGCAGGTCGTGGGGTCCCCCCACATTTGCAACACGTGGAGAGAGATCACCGTTTTTAGTCGTTTGCTTTTAGGATTCTGTATTGAGAAGTGTTCAATCCAAAATGTTAGTATCAAATGTGATGATGTGATGTTAAGTGAAGAATAGAACAAGCGCAAAGCAAGTTCTAGAGAAGGAGAAGTAAGATCAGAGATCAAGAGTGACTTAAGCTGATCTGGTGTGTCTCCTGAATGACAAGGGGTTGTGTTTTATAGGGAAGGGATTCCCTCTAAGAAAAAACCTTTGACTGATGATCCATGGTTGCAGTGGCGGGCTTGCCCTTTTTGGTAGGTTGAAGAGTTTGGACTTGCGGGTAAAAGAGTGTATTCTTGCACATGCTCTGTTGTGGCTTGTGTAGGAGAGTATACACGTAAAGTGTTGATGTGACAAGGCACTGTTCTTATTCTTTTTGCTGTTCATGACAGTTTGTTGAATCCGAACCCTTTTGCCTTCAACCCTTTAAGCTATAATAGGTTTAGAATCAACCACACCCTTAGATGAGGGTTTGTATTCAATATATAATCACAATGTACATAAATCTCTCCTACAATTAGGGAGATTGATTAACAGAAAATGGGAAGGAAATAATTACAATAATATTACAATAATCTCTAATACACTCATTTAATACCCCCCTTCAATCAAAACGATGGCGGTCCAAGGCGTAGCATCGAACGAAAAACTTCAAATTGTGCACGCGCAAGACTTTTAGTAAAAATATCAGCCACCTGAAGATTGGTAGGAACAAATTACGTATAAAGCTTCCCAGAACTAACGAGCTTCCAAATAAAATGATAATCCAAGTCGATGTGTTTAGCACGCTTATGGGAGATCAGATTTTGAGTCATGAATAAAGCACTCTTGTTATCACACAGTAGAGTGGGGCAATCCGGTGGTAATGCATGCAATTCGCATAATAAATGAGTGATCCAGACGAGTTCAGCAGCAGTGTTGGCCATGACCCTATATTCCAATTCACAACTGGAATGAGAAATAGTGGGTTGCTTTTTAGCGCTCCAAGACACAAGATTACCTCCAAGAAAAATGGAATAACCAAAAGTAGAGTGACCGCGTGTCTAGACATTGTGCCCAATCAGCATCTGAATAGCCAATAATAGAATTTTTATTCGGACGACTATATGTGAGACCAAAGGAAAGAGTCCCTTAACATACCTTAATAGACGTTTCACTGCCCGAAAGTGATCAACTGTTGGCTTGTGAAGAAACTGAGACAGCTGATTTATAGCATAAGATTAGTCGGGCCGAGTAATCGTGAGATATTGCAAAGCACCTACTAAGGATCGATAAAGTGTAGGGTCAGAAAAGGGTAAACCAGCAGCAACAACAGATTCATGGGGCGCAAGAGGTGTTGCAACCGGTTTTGATTCATAAAGATTTCCTCGTTGGAGGATGTCATACTTTGCCTGGGTGAGAAAAAGACCAAAATCCATATAAATCACTTCAAGTCCCAAAAAATAGCTCAAAGCTCCAAGGTCTTTGATGGCAAACTCATGATTAAGATGAGTAATAAAAGTACGAATGGCACAATCATCATTTCCTATGAGTATAAGATCATCTACATACACCAAAAGACACATGATGCATGATTCCTTAATGAGAACAAACAAAGACGTATCTGCACGGCTGCATGTAAACCTATAGGAAACGAGAAATGTGCTTAAGCGATGAAACCAAGTGTGGGGGGCTTGTTTTAATCCATAAAGAGCCTTGGACAATTTGCAAACATGATTCAGAAATTTAGGATTAATAAAGCTAGGTGGTTGCTCCATAAATACTGTTTCGTTCAAGTTGCCATTTAAGAAAGAGTTCTTAACATCGAGTTGATGTAACTTCCAGTTGTAAAGAACGGCAAGAGATAACACAAGTCGAACAGTAGAGGCTTTTACGACAGGACTATAAGTATGAGAATAGTCCAGGCCTGGAAATTGCGTAAAGCCTTGAGTGACTAGGCATGCCTTGTAGAGTTCAATCGTCCCATCCGAGTGATATTTGATGCGATAGACCCATTTAGAACCGACTACATTACCTGAGGATGGTCGAGGTACTAGAGTCCACGTATGATTATGCTTTAATGCGTCAACTTCATCAACCATGGCTACCATCCACTTAGGATCTTTTGCAGCAGACTTAAACCCACGGGGTTTGGTGATAGAGGATAAAGCAGTGTGCAAAGCGTAGGAAGTTAGTGCAGCAAGATCAGCTTGATGTTTGTGTTTATAGATGCCAGCCTTATCCCGAGTTGTCATTGGATAAGAGTAGTGGGTTGAAGTAGTAGGTTCGGGTTCGAGTTCAGTGGGTTCTACAAGTTCGGGTTGGAGATGTGAGGAGGAGTTTATGTGTGAATGGTTTATAGAATTAGTGGATTCAGGTTCAGGAGATGAAGTGGGCTTAGGATTGATGGATGTATTGTTAATAATGGTTGGGCCAGGTTCTATAGGTGATGATAATGGATCAGAAGTTGGGCTAGATTGAAAGGTGTTGTTGGGTTGAGAAGTAGGGGGCGGTTGGATTTGGAGATGGGTCAGAGGCTGGTGACAAGGGGTAGGTATGGAAGGTGCGTTTGGTGTGGGAGAATGTAAGGTATGAGGAGTTGTTGGGGAAACAGTGGAGGAGTGAAGTTGTGAAGCATCATCAAGAAAAGTAATAAGCTCCAATTTAGTTATGTCAATAGTATCAGAGGAGTCCTTAAATGGGAGACAAGATTCATTGAATCGAGCATGACGAGTAATAAACACTCGAGAAGTAATAGAACCCAAGCAACGATAACCTTTTTGTTGGGAGTTATATCCAATAAAAACACAAGGAAGACTGCGTGGTTCAAGCTTGTGTTTGGCATAATCACGTAAGTATGGAAAGACTTGGCAACCGTAGACCCGAAAATTTTAATATTGAGGCACTTGATCAAATAATAGTTGAAATGGAGATGTGTTGTCCAAAATAGGAGTTGGGAGTCGATTTATTATAAATGTCGCCAAAGAGAACGCATCTACCCGCTAAGACACCGGAACACGAGAATTGAACAGCATCGCAAGTCCCGTTTCAACAATGTGACGGTGCTTACGTTCCGCACGCCCATTTTGTTGAGGCGTATAGGGACACAAGAAGTGGTGAAATGTTCCATTTTCCTTAAAAATGTGTCGAACCGTATTATTTGCAAATTCAGTACCTCCATCACTTTGAAAAACTTTGATCTTTCTCGAGAATTGTGTCTGAACAAGTTTAATAAATACGGGTAAAACCGCATAAAAACCAGTTTTGGTTTTAAGAGGATAAAACCACGTAAACTGGAATAATTATCTATGAAAACAACATAATAATGATAACCATATTTGGAGATAACAGGAGCGGGTCCCCACAAATCACAATGAATCAAATCCAACGGATAACATGCACGCTTTAAATTATTATCAAAAGGTAATTGTTATCCCTTTACAAGTTGACAAGAGATGCAAATAGTAGGTTTAGGCAATAAAGATGTTACAGACAAAACACCAAATTTGTTCAAAACTGAAATAATGTCATAAGAAACATGGCCTAAATGAGCATGCCATAGTTCGTAGGAGGCCTTGTTAGAAACTTCAGCAGCAAAAGCTCGAGGTTCATCCTTTAGCACGTAGAGTCCATTTTCACACATCCCTTTAACGAGTACCTGTTTTGTTTTCCGATCCTGAATATAGAAGAAATATTGAGAGAACAAGACATCAACAGGATGATCAGATGTCAACTTGCTGATGGATAAAAGCTTTTTGGTAAGATTGGGAATAACAAGCACATTTCATAAAGGAATATTATTAGCAATAGTGGATGAACACATGTGAGTAATTTGAAGTTTCTTACCATTTCCAAATATGACATGATGATTACCTTTGTAAGGAACAGAATGATTGAGTGATTCTTGATTTGGAGCCATATGATCTGTTGCTCTCGAATCTGCATTCCAATCAGGAGCATCATTATTGTGAACATGGCATTTAGCATGGAATGCTTTGGCTAGTGTATCATCTAAAGACAAAGCCTGAGTAGCATAAGTGTGAAGGTTTGGACATGCCGAGGCATAATGACCGGATGTGCGGCATAACTGGCAATGAGGTGGCCTACGACCTTGACCACGTCCCCGACTAGAAAAACCGCGAGAAGACTGTCCGCGAGTAAATGACCAACGACCCCGGCTTGGCGTTGAAGATTCACGCCTGGTTTGGACGTGAAACGCAGCCGGTGGTGTAGTAGTACCATGAAGGGACTGTAGAAACAACTCATGACTCTCCGCTTGTGCAACTAAATCACGAAACACAGGAGGCGGTTTGGCTGCTCGTATGGCAATGGAGAAGAGCTCATAAGATGGACCAAGCCCGCATAAAAACTAGTGCAACTTATCAATTTCAGCAACCGGATGACCAATTGCAGCAAGCTGTTCACAAATAATGCGAAAACGACGAGAAAAATTGGTGACAGTAGTCGTACCTTTTGTTATTTGACGAAGAGAATCCCGCAAGGATTGAACACGTTCAACAAATGCGTTACTGTACGTGTTCTCGAGTGCCAGCCAGATCTGACGCGCAGAGGAGAGTCCGAGTACTTCGGTTGCCGCCTCCTCTGTGAGAGAAGAAAGGAGAAGAAGAGAAGCCTTCTGATCAGAGGTTGTCCATGCTGCAAGATCTGGGTTCGAAGTTGTTTTGTCATCAACAGTAATGGTGGCCGGCGGTGGAGCAGAGGATTTATCAATATGAGCCGATAATTTGTGATGAGCAACCAATAAATTCATGTGATTTCTCCAAACAAGATAATTTGTTGATGAGAGTTTGATGGGGGAAAGATGGGAACAGTGGTGGGAAGGATATCAGATGAGGTAACCACGGAAAAGAAAAAAAAGAAGAGGATCGAAGGAAAAAATAAAGAGAGAGAGAGATAGGCTGATACCATATAATAGGTTTAGAATCAACCACACCCTTAGATGGGGGTTTGTATTCAATATATAATCACAATGTACATAAATCTCTCCTACAATTAGAGAGATTGATTAACAGAAAATAGGAAGGAAATATTTACAATAATATTACAATAATCTCTAATACACTCATTTATTACTAAGTCATTTTTTTAAGCTTGAGCTACGCATGTCATCATAGCTTCTATCCAAACTTCCATCTACAAGTTGATAAGCCTTTGGTATTATTGTGTGGGAAGTTATTTGTATTAGGAGTATGAATTTCAAACTAGATACAAACCTATCAAGAATTAGTGGGTTAAGCTTTAGTATTAATAAGTTCGGTTCAATTTCAGGTCAAAGTTCCAAGTATACTTATTCAAACAGGTCTGAAATTTTACTTGTTTAGCTAAGCCTCAGATGCGTTATTTACAAAATGCCTTAAAGTATTCTCTCAATCTGGATCTAGAAAACATGAATGGATCTGTGGACTTTGTTTAAGGAGTTATATGTCACATATATTCACTTTTACTTCTTTGCAGTTATTATGTGTTGGTATACTATGTTTATTTTTCAAATTCTATATGCCACAATACCTATTATCTATATTGGATCTGGTCCCATGCATCGGGGACTAATATGGCCTCTGTTGCTTCTTAAAAAGAATTCTAGATTGGTTGAGTGGTTGAGCACTAATTTAACTACAATTGTAGATGTTTTCTTTGACTCAGTTGTGTAGATCATTCATAAAAATTTGTTCTTTTGTGCAGGTTCTTTATTCACAAAAGAACACAACAATGTCAAAAGGTTACTACATGTTTTAAGTTATTTAATGGGTTTAATCTTTTATGCATTTTAATTCGGTATTGGTATTCAAATTACGAATCAAATGCGTAGTATGTGGTGAACTTTATTTTCTAATCTTTAGGTGATGTTATTCAGTTTTATGTATCTTTTTGTGGTTTTGAGTTAGGGTGCGACATAGTGTTAATCAATTAGTATGTTTTATGCAATTGGGTTTCAAAAATTGAAGATGGGCCAGGATGGGCGGCACTTAGAATCGAGAGAGGTTAGAATGGGAAAATCGACGACGCTTCATCTTCTTAGTTGTTGGTCCACTTCTTCACGCTTGCATATTTCTTCGCTGTAAAGTGTGCTTAGGTTTTCTTTTATTATACAATTCGAGTGTGTAAAGATGTGTTTTCTTTGATTTTTTTTCTTCTTTTCGCTCAATCAATCTATGGTTTAGTCACTTATACTTCCATATGTTCTTTGACGTTGACGTTAGTTATATTCACACAACTACTTTTGTTTTATAATTTTACTTTCTCTTAGGTTGAAATTGTAGATCATTGGTTATGTGTGCTTGATTGAATTCATGTTAGAACAGAGACCTGATATCATTTTAGGTTTAGAGACAAATT
This sequence comes from Scalesia atractyloides, assembly GCA_947069175.1. Lineage (NCBI taxonomy): Eukaryota > Viridiplantae > Streptophyta > Magnoliopsida > Asterales > Asteraceae > Scalesia > Scalesia atractyloides. The sequence continues at coordinate 65,942,780 of CAMTDV010000001.1, read as the reverse complement.
GTGTTGGTTTATGTGAATGGTACAACTATAAAAGCAACATGTACATTCAAGGAATGCTGAGTTGTTCTTATGAATGCAACATTCGTTTATTCAACGGCTTTAATCTTTACAGCACTTAGTATTGGCAATGTTTTACAATTTATGAAACTACCCTTTTCGACCCACAATCATTTTTTCAGAACCCATTCTAACCTAAGTAAAATGAACTTTCTTTAAAATAATTTGTTCTAACCCGAACCTATCCTAACACGAACAAATTCTGACCCGCTACCCTATCCGACCTGGCCCACCTGCTTTGCTTGGTATAATTAATGACATTTTTTATTTTATTTTTACTATTATTAAAATGAATCAATCTCATGTTGAAACTGATTCAATGACAATTGGTGGAACACAAGTGGGAGAAGTAGCCTAACAAGACATTATGTGTTGCAACCTTTCTTTTCTATATTAATATTATATTTTTCTTTTTTCTTATATGCATAATTTTCTTTCTACCTCTCACTCCTTGGATTAAAGATCTTTAGAGTTGGAATCGAACAAAAAGAGTTAGATTCCATATTTATTGTATGTACCTTATTATTTTATAAGAAGTTGATAATGCAAACAAATAGACCAAAATGTCTTCTTATTACCTTTTTTATAATGTCTAATATGTTGATCACTAACCAATTTAATAAAAATTTGAGATTACTTAAATGATTTTAGTTTGACTATATTAAGACAAAAGTTGGTTATTGAGACAAAAGGTGTTCTTTTGGCATAAAAAAATGAGGTATTATTTTCATGTTCTTTGGGTTCTAAAGTCAAAGGGTAGTAACAAGATAGTGAGATTAGAGGCATTTGGTTTTAAGATGTTATTAAAAAGCATAGAGATAACCGAAAAGTAAGGATTAAGATATCAAAGATGCAGCTGATGACTTTATTTGCCTTGAAGTGAGCATTATTTTATATGATTCTATATTTTGTTTTTGAAATGGTAAAATTTTATTATTGACGTGAGCATTATTTTATATGATTCTATATTTTGTTTTTTGAAATGGTAAAATTTTATTATAGTGGTATTTTTCTTTTGTGAACAATGTAGGTTTTTATATGATTTGTATATATTTGTAAGCTTTTTGTTGGAATGGATTTGGTGAGAATCTACCATGATGGAAGGACGGTGATTAGACCAAACCAATTGGCCAATAAGGTTGTGTTTTTCATTTAATGTTGGTTGCTTTATGGATGCATGGTTGTAGGATGGTTGGTGGGAAAAAAAAGTTCATAAAGAGTTTGATGATAAAATTTATGTATACTTCCAGGTTTTTGTATGATTTTTATTGCTATATTATGTGATAGTTAGGTATCTATAAGCATGTTTCAAGTTTGCTCATATATATATTTTTTATTTGTATATTTTCACTGAAAAAATAGAAAGGTTTTCGGATGCAAAGATTTGTTACGCTGAAAAACTATCCCTATTGTTTGAATTTTTCATTTTATTCTTTTTTTTTATTTTTGTCTTGATATTAGGTGAAAACTGTGATGCATTCTTTGGAAAATCTTAAAAAATATAAGTTTTAAAGATTAAGTTATGTGGATATATTTGGTGTCCTCAAGGGATAGCATGGTGGTAAATTGATATATTCCCCAATCAAGTGGTTGTGTGTTCAAATCCTGTAAAAAACATGTATGGTGTGATTATACTTGGTGAGCGGTGGGTAGGGTAGATCTCTCTTTTCTAAAAGGATCTTGTTTTGTGAGTGAACGGTAGGGTCAAGCTGTCTTTTTTGATTTATTGTTCTATCGTCCAAACTTTTATAAATAGTTCTTTGTTACACATGATTACAAAATTGCATCATAGTAGTATTAATTTAGTTTTTCTTGCATAAAACACTACAGACTATGGGTGATTTTGGATCCTTTGACCTATCCTTTTCTTGCATAAATAAATTTCGACTTTGCATTTAGGATATTATCTTTAAAAACTAAAACTTATCCATATTTAACCCGTGATACATGTCATTTGCTAACGCCATGAACTAAGAGAGGGAGATACTTCTTGCTAATACTAATTGTCGGTCTACTCTTTCAACAAGTGGTATAACAAAGAACAAGCATATCTTTCATACTTTATACTCATCCCAAACATCAATTAAAAAATCATAAGGGTGGAAGGGGCACTCCTCATTTGAGGAGTAGTAAACTATTTTTTTACCCAATAACATAATGCCATGTCAACTCACCACTCCACTCCCCATTTTACACTTAATCACTAGGGGTGCTCAAACACTTGGGGTGTTTGATTTTTTTTTATATTTTTTATTTCTAGAAAATATGCAAAACATTAAAATATAAAAAACATTAAAATATAAAATACATCAATAACTAAAACATATTTTAAACAAAACATTAAAATACAAAAATACATTTTAAAACTAATTAAACTAATCGTTGTCGGAATCCGCCAAAAGGTGGGGTAAATCTTGTTCTCCAGTATGCTCCACAAGATCATATTTTAGTCTATAATGTGTGTCTTCATCAATGAGCTCGTTATAAACAGTTTCATCGAAAACGGGCTCAACTGAAGGATAACAAATACGTATCGGTGCAATCGCCTTTTCGTCGTCTTTCAGAATCATGTTATGCATAATAATGCACGCATATACGACATTCCTAATCTTTTTTACAGTCATAGCACGCATTGGTCGATTTAGTGCACCCATTTTGCCTATAGAACACCAAAAGCCCGTTCCATGTCTTTTCTTGCCGCCTCGTGTTGCCTCTTGAACTTCTTTTCTTTCAGAATGTGAGGATACGAAAATGATTTCACAAACACAGACCACGTAGGGTAGATTCCATCTGTAATATAGTATCCACGCTTGTACAAGTGGTTGTTCACGTAAAATGGCCATTTAGGTGCATTTCTATTCCGTTGAGTAAGGAATAACGGAGATTGATGGAGCACGTTGATAACGTTTTGTGAACCTGGTGGACCACAAATAGCATGCCAAATCCACAAATCTTGAGAGGCCACCGCTTCGAGCATAATTGTCGGGCACCTATGATCCCCCATATATTGGTCGCGCAACTCTGTTGGACACATTCTCCAAACAGTATGTGTACAATCAAGACTACCCAACATCCCAGGAAGGTGATGTATATCCTCATGAGCCTGATACAAGAGCGCGACGTCGTGGCTTGTTTGTCTACGTAAGTACTCGGAAGCGCATAATTTACATACCGTTTCGAAAAAATAATCTAGACACTCTCGGGAAGTCCTTTCAGCCGTATTTAAATACTCGTCGTTCTCGTCTAGAGGGTTACCAGTTGCTTAATCGCCATTGTAATTTTCTGCAACAGTGTAAAACTCTTTTTCATTCTCCCATCCAGGCCTTCTTAAACCACGATTTATTCTCTTGCACGCCGCTCACAATTTTTAAAAACAACCTTTTGGACATACGAAACCTATGACGGAAAAAATCTTCGTTGAATTTGGGCTCCTCGGTAAAATAATCTGCCATAAGGGTTTTGTGGCCTTTCTCTCGATCTCGACGGACAAGTTTCTTTTTTCTAGAAGTACTGGTGTCTTCCAGAGCGGCGGCTTCCGTAATCAGATTTTGGAAAAAAAAGTAAACTACCATCGCTTGAAGAAGAATCGTCGTTTTCACTGATATCAAATGGAATGAATAGCGGGGGTATGTCATCCGCCATTAACGGGGTTAATTTTTTGGATTATACAAGAAATAATTTTGTGGAATATAGGTGAAAATTGGTGTTGGAGATGAGTATTGTGTGAAAAATTGTATATGTAAATAAAAAGTGGTGTGTGAATATATATATGTAATAAAGAATGGGGTATACAGTCAACACAATGGTCCGATCAAAACAACGGTCGAATAAACAACGGTCAAATATGAGCGGTGACTAGTAGCCGAAGTGGGGGGTCACCGAGCCGCGGGAAGAGGGTGGCGGCGGTGTTCCCGCTCGGGGACCTGACTCAAACACCCACTTCCCCGATGACACCCCGACCACCCTAAAAGAAATGAACTTTTCTTTAATTTCGAAATATTATTTACATCTTATCATTTTAAAATAATTGACTTCGTGTAACATGTGTAACACACAGACACTAAAACTAGTTAGGTGATATATATAATATATATATATATATATATTTACAGGGGCGGACCTACCTTAGAGGAAGGGGTAGCCTCCGCTACCCCTTGCCGCTCCAATGCTAGTGTAAATTTTGGGAAAGTTTGACTTTTTTGACGTTTTTTCTGTTTCGTTACCCTTTTTATAAAACGTTACCCATATGAATATTTTCTAGATCCGCCACTGTATATATACATATATATATATATACATATATATATATACATATATATATATATAGAGTTAAATGCTTGGTTGGTCCCTGTGGTTTGCAAAAATTTCAGATTTAGTCCTAGTGGTTTACTAATTACACGCGTGGTACCAAAACTTGTCAAAAATGAAATCGCTTGGTCCCTAGCCCTAACATCAGTTAAATATCTCTGTTAAAAGTCCTCATGTACTTGGCATATGAGGGTAATTTGGTCATTTTAGTCCAACCCATTATAAAAAAATATAAAAAGAGATAAATACCTTGTTGATCCCACCCCTTCTTCTTCCCCAAACCACCACCACCATCTCATCTCCTCCATCACCACCACCATTGAACTCCCACTCAGGTGTTAGTTGGCAGAAAATACTCAATATGAACACAGGCAGCAAGCTCACTTTTCTGGATTCGTTCAGCAATCGACATTCCTCTATGTTGAGAATTTTGCCAAGCATTAAACTGAGGCATAGGAGTAGTATATTGAGTAGTTGGGTTGTTCTCATAATCCCTACCTGCGTTTTCACCTACAATACCACTCCTATCGACATTAACTTCATCCGAACTCCTATCCCATGTACCCTTTTCCACTTGAACATAATGTTCATGTGTTTTGGTCTGATTAACCTGTTGTTCAGCATCTACACTACCCTTAACTCCATTTTCCACATTCCCTTCCCCCCATAATCTTCAGAACACATATCAAGATCCAGAACTTTAACTGGAGAGGGGACAACAGAACTCAAAGAATTCATCACACAGGGGGATTTTGATGGAGTAATTACCTGCTGGTTGGGCCCTTTCGGTTGATTAATTGAATAAACAACTTCATCGAATGAAATTGTCGCCGTCGGATCCAAGTTAGCACCCAAATCTGTCGTTCCACCTCTATCGATGAATCAGCATCACGATTTGGGGATGTTATGTGCTGAGTTGGGGTCGTATCTTCACTTTGATGCAAAACTTCTGCTATAACTTGGCCAGCTTCACTCACCGTATGGGTTACCTGAGGTACAGAACCTTGGCGGGAAGGAGTTGAGGATTTTGGCGCCACTTCGTTGAAGACAAGATTGGAAAACGGCATTCTGTGTCGGTCATTCTTGGTGGGGTTTTGAACCCCTTTGCTGCTCAGATTCGACAAACCAGAGGTTGATTTGTTATGGTGGTGGAGGAGATGAGATGGTGGTGGTGGTTTGGGGAAGAAGAAGTGGTGGAGTGGGGTGGGACCAACAAGGTATTTATCTCTTTTTATAATGGGCTGGACTGAAATGACCAAATAACCCTCATATGCCAAGAACATGAGGACTTTTAACAGAGATATTTAACTGATGTTAGGGCTGGGGACCAAGCGAGTTCATTTTTGACAAGTTTTGGTACCACACGTGTAATTAGTAAACAACTAGGACCAAATCTGAAATTTTGGCAAACCACAGGGACCAACCAAGCATTTAACTTATATATATATATATATATATAATATATATATATATATATATATATAAGTATTAGAAACATGGACAAGATACAAATACATTAACATGACAATCTGAGTTCCTGACATCATAACAACATTTCCAGACATTTGGACAAAATCTAAATCTATATATATATTAGGTAAAAAGTATATATTAAATCCCAATGTGTATATATATATATATATATTTTAGAACCGATCACAAAAATATTTTTTTAGAAAACCCGACAAGATAATAAATGTAAAATAATCACAGGATATATATATATATATACGTATATATACGTGCCTAAGTATATCTTAACATACTTAGTGAAATATGAGGTTAAAAGTAGAATACGTGTACACGTACAAATACACAACACGTGAATTGATAAGAAAAGTGTATATATATATATATACATATATATATATATATAAGTATATATATGTACACATATACAAGGAAGTTGAACGACACATTCACGACAATAATTGGGTTACAACAAGTAAACAAGAATAATATTAAAACTATTATTTTTAATAAGTATCGAACTCGGAAAAATATATTTATATTTAAGAATGAATATATTTTAGTTAAAGTAAGTTAGTGAAACGATATACCACAAAGGAAAATATATATTTTTAGACATAAAAATACATCATTTTTGCTAAATGAAACAATCATGCGAGACGTGAGTTTATACAAGGGGCTAGGACCCATGCATTATACAAACAAGTGTGTATTAGTATATATGTATACATGTGATAATGTGCTTTCATGGTCATTCGGACAATCACCCTCCCGCGTGTCTAAACAAACAAGGGTTTTCAAACAAAACAAACAATATTAAATTATAATAAGAATTGGTAAAAGACTTGTACACAAAACGAACGATTAGACCTAAGTGCTTTAACGGAATAAGACACTTGTAGGACGGAGCCGATACAGGGGACATTGATTGTTGCTAGCATTGAGCATGACGGTAACATTATCAAGGTTTGGTTACTAACTTTTGTCGACACATACGTTAATGTCTCAGCTAAACATAGTTGTCAACGAATTTCATTGACACTATGCATACCGGCATGGTTGTAAAAGTCTCACCTAGGCTCCGAGTACTCGCTACAATATAGGCTGCTGAGGCCGGAATATTGTTCGCTTAGGATTACTCCCCGAGTAATCTCCGCCTAGGTCGAGTACTTCCCGAGTACTCCCGAATCCTACTAGAGAGCGTCTAACGACTTTTGCCACCATGCATACCGGTTTTACGCAAAGTTTATCAAATGTTATAAAGATTTATTTATGTCAAATAAAACACGTGAACTCACCGATATTATGTTGACATTTTACTTAACATGTATTTCTGGGAAATGAACAACACATTGCATGATTTTGGAAGTCAAGGACTAAGATTACAAGAATGATGCCATTTTGAGGGTTTTCCTTGTATCTTTCGCTTTCATACAAAATAGATGGGCCAAAGCCTGGTTGTTAAAATTATATTTTGTTTAAAAATCTGGTGAAACTTGAATTACTGGTTCATATATGTAAATGAAAACACTTTGGCCTTACATTGTCATTTCAAGATGAAGTCAAGGACTAAGATTACAAGAATGATGCCATTTTGAGGGTTTTCCTTGTATCTTTCGCTTTCATACAAAATAGATGGGCCAAAGCCTGGTTGTTAAAATTATATTTTGTTTAAAAATCTGGTGAAACTTGAATTACTGGTTCATATATGTAAATGAAAACACTTTGGCCTTACACTGTCATTTCAAGTAATATATATATATATATATATATATATAAAATATATATATATATATATATATATATTTTGGTATCATTGGTCATTTTAAATCATGTATACGTTTACACATCGAATGCTATGAAAACCTTTCGTGGTCGCACCTCGCGCTTCCGCTATGAGCAGGGTGTGACACTAACCCTTATGGACAGTGGCTCCCGAGGGAACGACCTCAACAACATCCAACTGTGGTTATTGATCAAGACGAAATGCACCAGAACATGATATATGAATGGTTGCTATTAGGAGAGACACATGATGAGGGTTCAAGAGAAAAGTAGAGATACAGGTTGCTTGCGATTATGGTATCCAGAAATATGGAGTCGTCAGCAGTTAGTTGCTTAGGTGCTTTTATGGCCATTCAAGGTCCGCAACGATTGGCGGTTAATGATTAAGAAAGTGGCGTACACTTACAAGCAAGAACAATGATCTCAAATTAAGAAGTGAACGTCTACGCATGAAGGGTGCAAAGATTTTCACCGGGTTCAATATCAATATCCATAAGTAATTCAAAAAGATTTGAGTCTATCCATCTTCGTTTGGTTTTCTCGTGTTTAATAGTTTCATTTTATTTACATAAATTTAACTATTTAATTCCTTTTTATTCAATAACATAAATTCACATTCATTATACAATTCCACATTTTATTCTTATTTTTTCTCAATATTTGACGTATTTCTAGAAGACCAATCCTGATATATAATATGAACTTTTAAATGTTAGTAATATATTATTATTTACCTTTTGAAAATTCAAAATATTACGCCCAAGACCTCCGGGCAACACTTGAAAAACCACGTATATCCAAAGCATCGAACTTAGAATGTGAATATAAGGTTGAGTCAAAATAGTAACATAAATGCGTCTAAACTCACCTTTTATATAGGCATATATTTTCACCTAAAATACATGTCAAATGTAGAATTATTGGTATACTTATATTAAGACTAGCCAATCACATTTGAGATAGAAATTTGGCCATCTTTCGACGAGGTCTACATTTCGCCACCAAAGGATTAGCTTTTGGCATGGTTAGTCCCTTTCCTTCGGTCATGTCAATCATCTTTTCGTCAATTCTTTCCCACTCGAAGCATTGGATAAGTGTACCCACCACCAAACCGACCATAAGCATGGCAAAGTTTTCTCCAGGACAACCCCTCCTTCCAGACCCAAATGGAATTAGCTTATATCCATCTCTTGAACTTTCCACCCCTTTAAATCTCTCTGGTTTAAACTTCTTAGGATCTTCCCAATTGTTGGGGTCATTATGAATGGCCCATAAGTTCATCACTATCATTGTCCCACCTGGGATATGATGCCCTCCCACTTTACAATCCTTAGAGGACTCATGAAAAAGTAGTGGACCAGGAGGGTACATTCTCATAGTCTCATTTATTATGCATCGTAGATAAGGAAGATTGGAGATGTCTGATTCACAAAGTAGACGATCTTCACCAACATAATTGTCGATCTCAGCTTGCGCTTTCTTTAGATATTGGGGGTTGTTTAACAGAAGCGATAACATCCATTCCATTGTTCCACTTGTGGCATCAGATCCTGCTGATAGCAGTTCCTACATACACAAGATAAGTGAAACTATTAAAAGAAACATATTAACTATAAAAAATTAATCCATTGATTAATAGATTTTTATATTACTCCCTCGGTGAACAATAAAATATAGAGATTGTGCAGCATTAGATATATCTTTTTAGATAACCATATTGTCCTTAATTACCCTTTAGATACGATAGTTATAGAACTAATCTGATATTTATTCACAAGCTAATGACAAAAACATGCAACTTATATCGTTAAAAAGTAAATCTATAAGTTAACAATAGCTTAGTCGAGATATCTGCAACCATTTATCGATAGTTTGCATAAGGTTTTTACTAATCCAGTAGTTTATATCATTTTTACTTTTAGTGCCTATATTAATTTTCGAACTTAGATAATTAATCTTGTCAACTCATACATTTATAACTAAATTATTGGTTATAAGAGCTAGTATGATATTAGTGACCTACTAATGATCCTACGTTGCCTCAAACACATATACGCACCCAAACTAATGATCGTTCGAAGATAAATTCAAATCTGTAACGTAAGTCCTAACCTTTAAATGTCGATTTGACGAGTTCTTGAACGATTATTTAAAAGTAGGGGGCTATCACGCAAGCCCACAGTTTGAGGTAACCTCAAATAGTCGTTTGAAAATGGTATATTAGAGTGTCAGTGACGTGTATATCAGAACCCTAATATTTAATGTTGTAGACTAACATATAATAGGGTTTTACCAGCATTAATCCTTTGATAACGTCGTCCATGTAAGATTCAGGGTCTGCTTCTTGTAACTTCACTAGAACCTCAATCAAGTTTGTCTTCTCTTCATTCTCCTTGATCGGTTGTCTTTTGTAGTCGTCTAACAAATCTTGCATAAACCCATCTCTTTTCGCCCTCAACGCCACCATCTTCTTCTCCAACTCTGTCCCTCCAACCCACTTCCACCACTGCAAATAATCGGTTACATTCGCGGACTCCATCACTTCAAACGTGTCCTTTACAATCCACTTAAAACGCCGTGCCTCTTCTTCATCCGCCACCAAATCACCATAAAATCTCTTCCCCGCAATCATCATCATCACTACATTCAACATCATCTCAAAAAGCAAAGACTTCATCTCCACCATCCCGTCTTTCATCGCTCTCCTGTGCACTTCATTAACCAAGAGCCGGGCTTCCTCCATGCGAATAGGGTTTAAGGCGTGTAAGCGCTGAGCGGATAAGAGCTCAAGGGAGGCGATACGTCGTAAGTTACGCCAGTGACCATTATAGTTTGACCAAGTAATGGTGGTGTAGTCATACCCTATATGTCTTCCAGCAAGTAACTGAGGACGGTTGGCAAATGTAGCGTCATTCGTGGTCAGGCATTCCTCCACCGCGGATGGAGATGAAACCAAAAATGTCCGGCGGTTGCCGAATTGTAGCATGAGCATTGGACCATGACGGTTGGAGACTTTAGCCAGGGCTCGGTAGAGAGGACTTTTTAGTAAGTAAAGGTGACCCACTATAGGTAAGGATGGGAATGGGCTTGGTGGTAAATTCTTATTCTTTCCAACGATAAATTTTGTAATGCATACAATAGCAATGAGGGAGAGGATCAGATAAAATGTCTCCATATTCTGGTTTTGGTTTATTTTTTTATATGTTTGATGATCCAAAGATCACAGCCTATTTATAAGCGATCATGTTCTTGTTTCATTATTTAATACTTTTCCAAATATACCCAGGTGTCCAGTGTCCACACCTTTGCTCAACAGAAATACTCAAATAACCTAACTTTTTTATATATATCTGAACGAATGAAGAGTAAACTAATAGTAATCTTGTTTGATTTCTCTTCTTTAAAAAGTAAACGAATGACCGGTAAAAATAATAATCTATTTTTAAGTTGTCATTTTCACCTATTATATTATCTAAAACTTATTAAAAAGCAAACAAAAGAACAGAAAGTAAGCGAATGAACAGCAAAAAAAATACTCTATGTTAAAATTGTCATTTTCACCTATCATATTATATAAAAGTTCATAAACGGCAACCGACAAGTTTCACTTATTATATTATATAAAATTTTTAACTTTTTGATTAAGAGTGAAGGAAAGAATTCATAAAAGGCAACTGACACTTTCATCTATTATATTTTATTTAACATACATACATAACCATCAGAGAATAGTGTCAGGCAGTTGTCTGATACCCCTCATTACTCGATCCTTTTTGTATTTAATTTTTAATTCTTTACCTTCGCTAATATACGGATTTTGCTCATCTATTTTTAAAAAAAGTTTTCTTCATACTGGTTAACTTTGTTTATGTACGTGTTTAGTCCATGTGCTTAAAGTTTGGTAGTCTACATGTTTAATCCCTCTCTTTTATTCTTTTAAGTATTTGATTATCGCCTTTTGTATTTTACTTTTAAACCTTCAACTTCGCTAATATACGTTTTTAACCCCTTTGTTTTAAAAAAAAACTTTTTACTGGTTAACTTTGTTTATATGCATGTTTTCCCTCTACTTTAACTTTTGGTAGTGTACATATTTAGTCTTCCTTCTTTTATTCCTTTTTGTATTTCATTTTTTAGCATTTTCCCTTTACTATCATAACGAATCAACTCGGGAGAATAGTGACCGTTAGCTATTGACTGATAGTCGCTACTACTCTCTGGCTTTAATAAAGTTACTTTGTAATTACTAAATTTTATTAAAATAAAAATTCTTTGGCACGCATATTTTTAATTATGTCTATTTTTTATTGAATCATGTTATGAGTAATATGTACGGATAACCGAAACACATGCGTGTATATTATTAAACAGAGAAATATTTCACTTACCGCACTGCAACGCGGACGAAACGTAAACTAGTTACACAAAAATTTGAACTTTTCAATGAGTAAACAAATGAACAGTAAAAAATAGTTTATATTATCAATTTCACCTATTATATTATTATCTAAAAATTCATATAATTTAATCTAAATCTAAAATCAACTGAATGAACAGTTAAACAATAATCTATTTTTACTTTTCATTGTGAAAAATAAATGAATGAACAATAAATATAATAATCAATAATTAATTAATTTTTATATTATATAAGTTAGATTATGTACCTGTTTGATATATGTAATAAATAAAATTTGTATAAAGTTTAAAGATATAAGTAATTGAGGTTACATATTATTAATTATTATTATTATTATCATTATTATTATTATTATTATTATTATTATTATTAATAATATTATTATTATTATTAATTAATTATTATTATTATTATTATTAATTATTATTCTTATTAATTATTATTATTAACTATTTAGTTATTATTAATTATTATTAATTATTATTATTCATATTAATTACTTATTAATTATTTTTATTATTATTATTTATTATTATTAATTATTATTATTAATTATTAATTATTATTATTATTATTATTAGTTATTACTATTATTATTAATTATTAATATTATTATTAATTATTATTAGTTATTATTAATTATTAGTTATTATTAATTATTAATTATTATTATTATTATTAATTATTATTATTAATTATTATTAATTATTATTATTAATTATATATTATTATTATTATTATTATTAATTATTATTAGTTATTATTAATTATTAATTATTATTATTTATTATTATTATTATTATTATTATTATATTATTTATTATTATTAATTATTAATTATTAAATTATATTATTATTATTATTATTATTATTATTATTATTATTATTAATTATTAATTATTATAAAATGCAACGGAATGAACAGTAACACAATAATCTATTTTTAACTTCTCATTGTGAAAAATAAATGAATGTACAATAAATATACTAATTAATTAATCTTTATATTATATAAGTTAGATTATTTACTTGTTTGATACATGTAATAAATAATATTTGTATAAAGTTTAAATATATAAGTAACTGAGTTACATATTATTAATTATTATTATTATTATTAATCATTAATTATTATTATTAATTATTAATAATAATAATAATTATTATTATTAACTATTATTATTATTAATTATTCATTATTATTATTATTATTAATTACTAATTATTTTATTAATTATTATAAAACGCAACGGAATGAACGGAATGAACAGTAACACAATAATCTATTTTTAACTTCTCATGGTGAAAAATAAATGAATGTACAATAAATATACTAATTAATTAATCTTTATATTATATAAGTTAGATTATTTACTTGTTTGATACATGTAATAAATAATATTTGTATAAAATTTAAAGATATAAGTAACTGAGGTTACATATTATTAATTATTATTATTATTATTACTAAATATTACTATTATTAATTATTAGTTATTATTAATAATAATTATTATTATTATTAATTATTATTATTATTAACTATTATTATTATTAATTATTAATTATTATTATTATTATATATTATTAATTACTAATTATTTTATTATTAATTATTAATTATTAATTATTATTAATTATTATTATTATTATTATTATTATTAATTATTAATTATTAATTTTATTAATTATTATAAAACGCAACGGAATGAACAGTAACACAATAATCTATTTTTAACTTCTTATTGTGAAAAATAAATGAATGAACAATAAATATAATAATTAATAATTAATTAATTTTTATATTATATAAGTTAGCTTATATACTTGTTTGATACATGTAATAAATAAAATTTGTATAAAGATATAAGTAATTGAGGTTACATATTACTAATTATTATTATTAAATATTTATTAATATTATTCATTATTATTATTAATATTATTATTAATTAGTATTAATTAGTATTACTATTAAATATTAATTAATAATTATTAATTATTATTAATTATTATATACTATTATATATTATTAATTATTTTTATTATTGATATTTATTAATTATTATTATTATTACTATTTATCAATTACTATGATTAATTATTTTTTATTAATTTATTATTTATTAATTTATTTTTTATTAAAAAACTCACTGAATGAACAGTAAAACAATAATCTATTTTTAACTTTTCATTCTGAAAAATAAATTAATAAACAAAAACTATAATAATTATTAATTAATTTTATATTATATAAGTCGGATTATTTACTTGTTTGATACATGTAATAAACAAAATTTTTATTTTATTATTATTATTATTCATTATTAATTATTGTTGTTATTATTAATAATTATTATTTAATATTATTATTAATTAATAATTTATTTCCTAGTTATTATTATTTATTATAAATTATTAATTATAATTAATATTAATTATTATTATTATTTAATTATTATTATTATTATTAATTAGTATTATTAATTGATAGTTATTATTTTATTATTAATTACTATTATAAATTATTAATTACTAATTATTATTATTATTATTAATATATCTTTGTAATTATTATTATAATTATTATTATTAATTATTAATTATTATTATTATTATTAATTATTATTTTTTATTATAAAACGCAACTGAATGAACACTAAAACAATAACCTATTTTAACTTTTCATTGTGAAAAATAAATGAATGAACAATAAATATTTATTAATTATTATTATTAATCATTATTTTTATTAATTGTTATTATTATTATTAATTATTATGTTATTAATTATTAAGTATTATTATTAATTATTAATATTAATTATTACTATTATTAATTATTATTATTTTTATTATTACTATTTTATTATTAATTATTAATTATTATAAAACGCAACTGCATGAATAACAATAATCTATTTTTAACTTTTCATTGTGAAAAATAAATGAATGAGAATAAATATAATAACTAATTAATTCTTATATTATATAAGTTGGATTATTTACTTTTTTGATACATGTAATAAATAAATATTTTTTTATTAATTATTAATATTATTATTAATTATTAATATTATTATTAATTATTAATATTAGTAATTATTATATTATTATTATTGTTATTATTAATTATTATTATTATTATTATTATTATTATTATTATTATTTATATTATATAAGTTAGATTAGTTACTTGTTTTGATACATGTAATAAAATAAAATTTTATTTTATTAATTATTATTTTTATTATAAATTATAATAATTATTAATTATTATTATTAATTTTATTATTATTAATTATTATTATTAATTTTATTATTATTAATTTTATTATTATTAATTTTATTATTATTAATTATTATTAATTATTATTATCTTATTATTATTATTTATTACTTATTAATATTATTAATTATTATTATTAATTATTATTATTATTAGTTATTATTATTATTATTATTAATTATTACTATTATTAATTATTATTATTATTAACTATTATTAATTATTAATTATTATTATTATTATTCTTATTATTATTATTATTATTATTATTATTATAAAACACAACTGAATGATCAGTAAAACAATAATCTATTTTTAACTTTTCATTGTGAAATATAAATGAATGAACAATAAATATAATAATTAATTAATTTCTATATTATATAAGTTAGATTTTTTACTTGTTTGATACATGTAATAAATAAAATTTATATAAAGTAAAGATATAAGTAGTTATTATTATTATTATAAAACACAACTGAATGAACAGTAAAACAATAATCTATTCTTAACTTTTCATTGTAAAAAAATTGAATGAACAATAAATTAATTTTTATATTATATAAGTTAGATTATTTACTTGTTTGATACATGTAATAAATAAAATTTATATAAAGTTTAAAGATATAAGTAATCTATGTTTAACTTTTCATTGTGAAAAATAAATGAATGAACAATAAATATAATAATTAATTAATTTCTATATTATATAAGTTAGATTTTTTACTTGTTTGATACATGTAATAAATAAAATTTATATAAAGTAAAGATATAAGTAATTATTATAAAACGTAACTGAATGAACAGTAAAATAATAATCTATTTTTAACTTTTCATTGTGAAAAATAAATGAATGAACAATAAATTAATTTTTATATTATATAAGTTAGATTATTTACTTGTTTGATACATTTAATAAATAAAATTTATATAAAGTTTAAAGATATAAGTAATTGAGGTTACATATTAATATAAATAATTGAGAATTATTATATATTATAATTTTCATATAATACAAACAACTTATAAATCTCTAGATATATATTTAATATAGCTTTTGTTGTTTTACTTATAACATTGTCATTTCTATCTAATATTAGTAACTTAACATCGGTTCTGCTTTTACATCTATATATGAGAACAAACTGTGTACTTCAAATATAACCCAACCTTTGATGGTAAGTTTCCTTGGATTTTATATCAATGAAATTTGAATGAAATCATCTTGTGAGAAGGTATTAAATTAATTTATGGAATTATAAATGTATAATGTATATATGTGTGGGCCTCTAGGAGGGAGGAGGTGTAAAAGTAAAATTGCACTAGTTTTAATGTTAGTTTACTAATTTCGTGAAAATAACGTTAAAAGTGGCAGAAGATTAATTATGCATCATGTTGTGGCGTTGATAGACGAAAGACAAAAGATACATACACTAATCAACTTTTGTCCCGATTGTTGAGTGTTATGTATCTTATGTCCAAATATGATGCAAAAGTACTATGAGTCGGGGTCTCTTTGCAAGCAGTCTTGCTATTCCTACGAGGTAGAGGTAAGACTGTCTATATATTACTCTTTTCAGACCCTACCTTAACTTGCTATTAGTAAGATTTACTTGGTTTAAAATAATAGTAAATTATAATAGTAGAGCTATACATTATATTACATGTTAAATTACATGATGAAAAAGTCAAAAATGAACTCCTATTTTATATGTTTAACTTACTATATATTAGTATTAGGTATTTATAATGTGTAGATGTGTGGGCCTCCAGGAGGAAAGGGGTGAAAGTAAAATTGCACTAATTTTAATGTTAGTTTATTAATTTTGTGAAAATAACGTTAAAAACGGCGGAAGGTTAACCATACATCATGTGGTGGCGTTGATAGCCGCAAGACAAAAGCGTACATGCACTAATCAACTTTTGTCCTGATTGTTAAGTGTTATGTATCTTATGTCCATGGCTTGATGCAAAAATACTATGAGTCGGAATGTCTCATTGCAAGCAGCCTCTCTACCTACAAGGTAGAGGTAAGACTGTTTACATCTTATCCTTCTTAAATCATATCTTAGTTTGCTATTGATAAGATTTACTAACCTTGATAATAATAATAGATGATAAATAATAGAGCTACACATGAAATTAAAAAAAAAGTCAAAAATGAACTCCTAGGCAAATAAGATACAAAAAGACAATAAATGTTTGTTTTTCATATGTTTAACTTACTATTTATTCTTTTATGTGTTTGAAAGTAATAAATATTACCGAGATAATATGGATTTAATATATTGAATATTAAATAATTATTTGCGTTATTTTTGGAAGTAAACCAACATTCGATATCAAGTGTCATTGACTTTTATATCGATGAAACTTGAAAGAAATCTTTTTTGGAAGGTATGAAATTAATTTATGTAAATTAGAAATAATAAAGGTAGACATGAATTTACATATTATTGTTATATATATAATAGAGAAAGTTTTTAGCAACCTTTTTGTCTTTTGAAAATTTATCATTATCCATGTATATTGACTTTCATCAAACCCATGAAAAGATTAAATTTTTTAAAGGCACATGAAAAGATTAGATGAAAATTAATGACAACCTATAAATTATTTTTAGCAAATAGTATAAATATAATTTTCTTTAAAATAAAAAAAACGAATATTACTAAACAAATATAGTTTAAATCAAGTAAAAAATTAAAACTAAAATTAAAATTATGGTGAAAAGCACCAGAAATTTCAAAAATAGACATATAAGAATAAAAAAAAAGACTTCCTCACTTCACCCCAGTCTCCCTCTTGATTTAGTTTCTTCACCAGACCAAAAAATATCAGTACAAGCATCGGTGCTATTAGAAAATTTAACGACATTCGTTTTTATAGTTTAAACTGATTTTTACATGTGTCGACATCCTTTTAGATCTATCGTACACTTTTTCTCTTGAATTTTATTTTAGTTGTTATGCCAAGTGCTGGTACCATAACGATACCATACCAAAACGAACTGATATATACCGTATTCCCGCCGCGTAGCACAAAAAATTTTACTAGTTACGTTATATAAGGAAAAAGGAACTTGTAGTAGTGGTGAGAAGAAAACCGAAATAACCGAACCGTAACCGAAATAACCAATAAAACCAAACCGAAACAAAAACCAATATACATGGATAATGATAAATTTTCATGGATTTTTAATAACCAAAAATTTCGGTTTGGTTTTCGGATAACCATTTTCAATAACCGAAAAAACTGAACCGAAACGTAAAAAAACATATATTTTTATGTTTAAGTTTAAATTTTTTAAGTGTTTAACCCATACTATTACAAAATTACTAATTTTATTCTTGAATATTAAGTATTTATAATAAAAACATTAACATGTTTATTTATAATTTATTGCTTATAACAAATTGTAAGACCCAATATCTTAAAACATAACTTGTATAAAATATTCTGCATTAATGTAAGCATAATGCAAATATATAATGATCTGAAATTCTAGGTTAATTTAAACTTCACAAGTATTTCAAAATGTTTTAACATATTAACATAGTTCGATTTGATAAACGATTTAATCGAAATGCGGAGCTTCATCTTTGATCATGTTCGGTTCTTTGTTGAGCTTGATCATCATCCGGTGCTTCAAATCATTACATATATTTAATAAATTATGAACTATGTTAGTTATAGAGAGTTTATAACATAACAGAATAAACCCGAAGGCCCAAAACATGAAAACAAACATTTTATGAGCAAGCCCACCGTAAGCTATGGCTCTATGTTGTAACTTACGACATGAAGAAACTGTCTCCAATAGCTGCTGCCTGCCGTAAGCTATGGCAGGCCACCGTAGCTTACGGTAGGCTGCTGCAGCCTTTTTCAAGTTTGGCATTTTGTTGCGAAAACTTCTGTAGCTTGATCAATTCTCATTTGTTTCACTTGAAACTTGTTTCTGATGGTCCGTAAAACGTTTCCCTACATTATTGACTCAAAATCCTAATCCGGATTCATGATTTTTATAAATTACGCAAGCATTACTCGGTTTATGTGTATTTTTATTTTGACCCGTTATGGATTTAAGCACTTGAGCTTAATTTATCCACATCCCTTCACATCGCTTAATCCCACTTTATGATCTTTATTCATCCATCATCACAACTTCAATTGTGATGGATTATGATAGAAAAAATCATTATATTCCCATTCTACCCTAGAGTTTGACAATTTTATGAAAATTACCTAATATGTATTATTAATCCAAAATTTCCTATTTAAACATTCCACTTTATATTACCGGAAAGATTGTTCAAGTTATAAAACTAATATTAAACAAACCTTAAGGGTCGTTTTCCCGGTTTGTAATCCGAGCGCATTTTGGTCAACTTATTCCTTTTTACCATGAAGGACTTTTAAAAGCATAATTTGACCAATGAGCATCTTAAACCATTGTTCTATTTAAAATCATTGTATTCCTAAGAACATGATGTTCTCTAATTTCAAATTATTAGATATACCTCACTTTAGGTAATCCAAAGCCCACCCATGGCTCGACTAACTCTCGTCAGACCTTAAAACCTCATTGAGAGTTTGACCCATTACACATACCTGGCTCGGGTCATAGCATTGACCCGTTTTAGTACCTTGCAATAATAATTGCTAATTAAAAGCAATGTAAGCCACACGCTATTCTCCTTGTGAGCACAAAACTCGACAAGCGACCATTAGTCATTATTGTCAAATGGTGATAACATCAGAACTTGACCCATTTGGCCTAAATGACCATTTTATCATTGTGAGATGGTGTTTATTTGCCATCTCATCCATATAGCCCTTTTCGGTTTACACCATACAATCACTTAAAAAGCATCTCTTAATTCGTTTAACCCATCATGGTTTACGCCATATGATGTCTTTTTCAAAACTATTATTTATCCGTCAATTCGTGACAAATTACCATTTTACCCCTTTTACCCATTATGGTTTATACCATAAGGTAACTTTTCAAAACTCATTGTTTTCGTCAGCACAATACCGAATTACCGTTTAACCCCTTTTATCATCAAATATGGTTTCTCACCATTTTCACTTGTTCCGACCCGTATCATTCCGCGTCCGAACGTTATATTTCAAATACTAAATTACCTTGTTTTTAACCAATCCAAAAAATAGGTGTTCTAATTTAAAGATGTAATCTTTACTTACATTGCATCCGATTATGCTTTTTCTGCGTATTTGATCCGTTCAATCTGCTTCCTCCCAAGCTTCCACCTAGCTTGTCAAGCGTCAAACTATCATTTATCATTCGCAAGATAGTTAGATTAGTCATTATTTATCATGACTATCCCACCTTACGTATTTTTATATCAAAATTTATGTCAATTTGACTTTTAAAAGTCAACTGCCTATTAACATATGCAAATGCACAATTAGATTCAACGAACTCACTTAGGCATTTTATCAAATACCTTGTAGGCGTTATTTCTAGGCTACCATTTTAACTAAATTCTCAACCAAGTTCATCTCATTTCTTTCACTTTGACAAGTTCGAGCGATTTGTTAACATCAAGTTAACTTAGCTTTCGATTATCAATGCTAATTTATCCATTCATTATGCTAAAACTAAGGGTTTTCATCTATATGTAAAACCCATTTCATCATATTACTAGACATTCATCCAAATACCTATTATAATCAAGTTCTACAAACTAGTAGACAACATGATTTCGATCACCTATTAACATTGACATGACATCAATTTCATCATATCATACAAAACCCATTTCAAGTCATGTATAAACACTTACTCAAATCTCTAATTTGTTCAAGTATCTTACTCATTATATGATGATCATGAACACTTATATATTATCAATTTCATCATATAATCGAAACCCATTTAACACAAGTATCATTAATCATTCAAACACTTATATTATAGCATTTGATCACTAATTCTTCATCAAGGGTTTGTTCAAATCATGTTGGCACTACAAATTCTATCACATCTCAACAATCCCTTCTTCAATTGCACATCATAAGGTTCATCAAGAAATCACTACTTAATCCTACATAAGATTTTTAACATGCCTTACGATGAGATGATGTTGTAGACTCTAAATTATCAAGCATGCACCAAAAATCACTTTAATTTTTAGTTGAATTTGATGGATTTGTGGTAATGTTCAAGAACTAGGGCTTTGCCCCCTTTTCTCCTCCTGGTCGCGCACACACACGCACATACTCATGTGTTGTTTTTTTCAATTCTTTTATTTTAATCAAACCAATTTCCTTATTGACACACGTTAGTCCCTCATGTTTGTTTCCTTTTTATAAAAGCACCACTAATCCATTTTCTCTTTTAACTATTAACATGTAGTTAACTAAGTTAATTGTTCCTAGCCACTACATTCTAGAGTCTCTTCTTAAAATACATATAAATATACACAATATGTGTATATATCTATATTTTATCATTTTTGGGGTGTTACACAAATAACAAAATTTAATATATCAATTAAATAATCATCAAAATATTATAAAAGAAAATGTCTTAAAAATATTTTTGAAGAAATATAAAAATAGATTAGAATGTTAGCTTTATGTGAACATTATTAATTAAAAAGTTTAAATTAAATAACTTAAATGTAAACATATAAGAAAGATTTTTTAAATTTTAAAGCATACTTTTTATTTTTGAATCTTACATAATTTTGTTCTAAAAAACAAAATAATCGAAAAACTGAACCGAACCGGTGATAAAATTGAAAAAACCGAAACCGGACAGTTTTAAAAAAACCAAAAATCGACATTTCGGTTTCGGTTTTGATTTTGCCTAAAAACTTAACCGAACCGTGTACACCTCTAGCTCGTAGGCACATAAGCTACAGAAAGACAATAATAGTTTGTTTTTCAGATGTTAAATTTTACAATTTAATCTTTTATATATTAAAGGTAATGCGGGGAGAGGCGAAACAGGCTTAGGGCACCCGGGGCGCCACGTTTGAAGAATCCATCACACGTGGAAGCACGTGATAAAACGCCGCCGGTGATTATGAAAACGCATGGACTAGATCACGCGTGCTCGTCATCACACGTTGTATTACAATTTTTTCGACCATTAGTGTATATGACTGTTTCATGATTTGGATGATTTTGCTTTATATATATAAACACAATACAATTTTTTAAAATATCAAATACAATCATCCCAACACAAAAATACAATCTTTGAAACTTCAAAAAAAATCAATTCAACCTAAAATGGAAGGTTCAAGCAAACAAGGTTCGGGTCCGAAGAAAAAACCCGTACGACCAATGGTTCGAGCTAATCTTGCCGAGCCGACGAGATTTTGGTTGCAAGACGAACCCGAACCAATCCCACAATTTCAAATCCGACTTTTTCCCAACCAACCCTTTCAAATCCAACAATTTCCACCATTTCAAATCCAACTGTATCAAAACCAACATTTCATTCCACCATTTAAACCTCGACCCACTATAAGTAACAATCTTATCCACCAATTCGTTCGTGCATCCGCGAACCACAACAACAACTTGATGACGATAACGATAGTGAACCGGTGATCGAAGTGTCGCGCCCTGGTCAAAGATAATATTTATAGTCCCGAATTACCCTTAACAATGCGTTAGTGGTAGTAAGGGGTCGAACCACGAAGAGTTTGTGATTTGCGATGGACGTGATTGATTTTTAATATTGTCACATTTTATGAAGCTTGCTACATTATTAATTTGAATGTTTGTTTGTTTGAAAGAGTGTTGGAATGAATCGACAAGTTTATTTTGATTACTTAACTACTAAAACTTGAACAATTGCACGAAAACTTAATTAACGATTTTAAACAATATTTCAGATTAAGGTTCACACCCGGTTTGGTAGTTGAAGTCCTAGGGTTCCTACACGTTTTTAGATTCAATTAAATTGTATAATTGACCAACGAATTTAGTGTCGCGTGGCTTAGGTGCCAAGAGCTATTGACATCGTAAACGACGGACCGCAATGCACTTCATTACCAAGAACATGTAAACTCTAACCTAGACAATGCATAATTGCTCATAAACATTTCGCAAATTCAAATTTAATCTTCACTAGACAATTTACGAATATGATACAAATGCAAGACAATAATCTTAGGTTTCAAAATCAAACAACAGCTTATCACAAATCAAAACTCAAAACAATGTTAAACCCTAGAAACTTACAAAAACCTGCACTAGGGTGAAACCCAAAGAGACTAGCCGCTCATGGTGAACGGAACACAATCGTCGGATGATTGGGACTTTAGCACGAACATCTTGAAGCTTTGAGAATGATGGAGATGATGGTTAAGGTTTGGAATGGATGATGTGTGTGGATGAATGATGGAAGGGATGATGGTAGTCTAGGGTTAGGATCGAATGGATTGGTGATTCTGGATGATAGAATGGATTGGAAGTGATAGATGATGATGGTGGAAAGGTTCTTGGCTCCAAGATGAAGTTCAAAAGTCCCAAAATGCGTAACTCCCAAAAAAAAGGTCAAAACATGTCATATACCCGTCCCCAATTTTACAAACAACAAAATTCGCGTTCAGCAAACAGGAAGGGCGTCGCCGACGGCCCTTGGATATCCTGGTTTCCTCTGACGGCCTTTTCTACTGTCTACGGGGTTTTTCTTTCGAAACTGCGGAGCGTCGCCGACGACGATGCCTCCAACTCCTGTTTTTCTGTTTTTGCCATTCTCACTCCTGGTTGACCCGATTTCCATCCCGATGCACCGTTTAGCTCCCGAATAGCTCCTTAAACTCCGTTAAACCTGCGAAACACAACTCCAATCAAAAGTAGGCTACTCAAAACTAACAGTTACGTAAAAACATCAATTTGAACATAAGAGAACACCGGTTTTCAACCACGCATCAACCGGTTCAAGAAGAAGAAGATAACGATCAAGAAGTTGAAATCGTCCCAACAATTGTTCGGAGACCGTGGATGAGCGATGAGGAGGTCGCCTTGGTCAAGGCATACTTGCACACCTCCGAAACAAAAAAAAAATACTCAAATGAACAATGAAAAGACTTGTTTGGGAGACGAGCTATATCTCATTTTGCTAAACTTCCCAGTTCGACCGAACGACACATGCATCAGATGACTTCGAAATGGGAGATTTGAACCGAAAAATGAGTAATTTAAAGCTTCCTTCATTCAATTGGTATGTTTTGTTAACTTATGTCTATATGTTTTTTTTTATTTTTTAAAACCCAAAACTGTTTTTTTATTTTTAACCGAAAACTGTTTTTTTTTTTTTTTTTTTAAACCGAAAACTGTTTTTTTTTTATTTTTTAAAACCGAAAACTGTTTTTTCTTTTATAAAAGAAAAAAACATTTTTTATTTTCTAAAACCGAATACATTTTTTTATTTTTACAAAACAGAAAATTGTTGTTTCTTATTTTGTTTTATAAAAGTTTTTTTTTGTATTTTTGTAGACCCGAAATCCACAAAGTGGAGTGAGCGAGACGACTATCATAAAAACGCCTTAGAAGAGTATTGTCGGACATACAAGCATAAAACTTTTCCACACATGGCGGCATGGGAGGTTGCAACACATCACCCGAAGTGGGAGCCGGTTGACTTGGTCAACATGCAGGGGCTGAAGGCTCCAAGGAAAAAAGGAGGTCCCAAAAGATCAAAAACTTCCGAGTCCGGGAACTATACTACTTCCGAGTCCGATAACATGCCCAAAATAAATTTGAACGACCAACCCGATGACGAAGCCGATCAAGATGATACACCAACAAGGCCGCGTCACAAGAAAAGTGGTGATTCGTCAAGTAGAGGAAAGGAAACGGTGGCGGATTCCATCACCGAATTCAAAGATGCTAAATTGATGGAAATGGTTGAATCCAAAGAAAGAAGAGAAAAACTTGCGGCGGCAAAACTTAAGTGTAAGGAGGCGTATATTAGATACTTGACCGAAAGCGAAAAGAATAGTGATTTAAATGTCTTGTTACAACTGCACAACACTCTCGACGAACTGTTTAAGTCGA
The DNA here is from genome assembly GCA_947069175.1 of Scalesia atractyloides. Lineage (NCBI taxonomy): Eukaryota > Viridiplantae > Streptophyta > Magnoliopsida > Asterales > Asteraceae > Scalesia > Scalesia atractyloides. The sequence continues at coordinate 65,917,405 of CAMTDV010000001.1, read as the reverse complement.
TCGTACTTCAACGCAAACGCGAGATATGTGAAAAGTGGGGTTGGAAGATGTCGTAGATTTTCTTAGGTTTTTTTAGTATGCAATGATTAGTTTTTTTTAGTTTGTAATTTAGGATTTATTTAAATGAAATTTATAATTTTATTATTTTATTGTTAATTTATAATTTTAAAATTAAAAAAAAACCCATCAATAGTGATGGACTCCCTAGTAAAGTAAAATCCATCACTAGTGATGGAATAAAACTCGATAACGTGGCGGAACTTGATTGGATGTTATGAGAGATGGAATTTCATCACTAGTGGAGCGCTCATACCCCTTAGTCAAGTACTATAAGTTGGATACCAAACGGAAATATTGTAAACAACATCGAAGATCTTTGACAGAGAAAGACGGTGCAAATACAGGAGATTGCTACAAGATATGGGGATCAAGATGGTGATTAGGTGATCTACCATGGAAAACATACAATATAGAATAGAAACACATATCATTTCAAACTTGCTGGGAAATGTTTCTTAATCTTCTTAGAAACGTAAGATCAAGGAGTTTCGAGATCTTGCAGCGGTGTATGTGGCTAAGAAGAAAGATAAGGCAGGTAAATTTTTTTGGGTTTCATAGATTCTTGAATGTGATGGATAAGGAGGAATTGATTAGTCACTTACCCCTTACATAATGCATTATACAGCAAGATTGACATCCAGCCTAGTACCACATCAAGGAATTGAACCAAACGTGTTTTAGCGGGGGTGAGTGGCGGCCCATAACGATGGCAGTTTCGGAGTCTTGAATGGAAACGTTGAGCAGCGATTTAGGGATCGGTGGTGTCTACGTACTTTGTTGTTTCTAGTGGAATAAATGAGAAATGGTACCAATTGAAGTAACGGTTGGTGACTGCGAATCAGTGAACTACTAGACTATCTTCAATGCTAAAGACGCATTTAGTTGTCTAGTTAGCTACATCATATCCTTATAAATTCTTATAAATCCTTACAAATCCTTAAAAACACCCACTTTCACCTTCAGCTATACAAACATCTTTATACATCTTTACATTTTTCACATCATCACCCATGTTTTCTTCAAATGTATATTTTTAAATTGTTAAAATGTATTTCAATAATTAAAGGTTTAAAAATTAATATAAGTAATATCAAATATTAAAAATAAACAGAATTTAAAAAAACATAAAAATATAATTAATGCATTACATAAAAACAGAAGTAAGTTATATTTAAACACTGATTAATTAAATTTTAATGGATTAGAAAGAATTTTAGTGCATAGATTGAGTTGGTGAATAAGATTAAAAGTTTTAAGTTGGTGGAGTTATTTAATTCTATCTCATTTAATATTTAGCTGACTAATAATAAAATATAAAATATGAATTTAATGGCACAATAACTTAAATCTCCTAGCCCTTGCAGACGGATATATCATAAACTTCGGATGAGCGTTAACGCACCTTCAAATATGGACATTTCCACATCATCTCGGACATACACGATTCGGACGGCAATAAAGATAGTCTTATATTTGTTCAAAATTTATTGACATCAAGTGTCTTCAAAAGTATTATATATGTATATGGTTAATTACAAAGTTTTGTAAAAACAAGGGTATAATAGTCATTAAACTAATTGTTATTTTTTTATAAACCGGGTATATATATATATATATATATATATATATATATACATACATATATATGATATTTTATTTATTTTGTAAGGATTAATATGATATTTTTAGTTTTGCACGGGTATACATAATATTTTTATAGTTGCAAGAGTATATATAAAATTGTTCCGTTTTAACTTCCATGCAACCACGTCCCATGTTTAGTTTTATGTTTTTTTCTAATTATTTATCTTCAGTAATTTATTTCTTTTGGTTGTAATGTGGTAGTTATCAATTTAAGCGGGATTATAGGCAGTGACGAAGCTTGATATTTCTGACCGAGTGGTCGGAAGTCACCAAAAGTAAAATTATACCTTAAAAATTATAAATCTGGAGGCTCAAAAACGTATATACCTAAAAAATTCGATAGGGAAACTATTTACCAGGCACTACTAAGCGAAAGGTTCGGGGTCGGGCGCCCTCCCCCTCCCCGGCCCCCATTAAGCTATGCCCTTGATCATGGGTGTAAAAAATCTCTATGTGAGTGAACTGAATAAATCGGAAAAAAGAATGAGTTTAAGTGATGAAAATTTGTGTTGATTTTATCTCATTGGATTATTGGTTAAAATTGATGGTCTATGCTAGTTCAATCATGACACGTTGAGTGGTGCTCTTAGACATCATTTCCAAATCGAGGTGGTGAATCTATATATTCGGTTAGAAATCGTAGCCTTATGATTTTGTTTGATGGTGAATCTGTATCCAGATAAGTCGTAGAACTTACCATTTAATTTGAACCAGTGTGATGGAGATGTAGAGAAGCTATTCTTTATCGAAATCCACTCACTATGGCTAAGAGTTTAGTTTCCAACCACTTGATTATTTTGATTGAATTATATATAAACCATGAGATCATATCTGGCTTCGCTTGCTTACGTGTTATTGTGTTCCTATTTCATGTTATTTATTATTGCTATTATTAATATTTACTTTATGCCTCTTTTTAGTTCCACTTCCTTTATGCATTTATGTTATGCCTCAATTTCTGCATCCTCTCTTTGGATTTCATCATTAGTAAATTAGTTTTAATACTTTACATGACTCTTAACTATCCTAACTATCCTGTCATTTACCAAGTCTTGAGAATGTCACACCTTGATTTTCGATGTAGCGGAAGCGTGTCGCGAGGTGTGGCCAGAGCGGCAATCGTTGCATTCAACCAAGTAAACGACAATTGTATTACATTACAAAACATTCATCCATACTTTTTATTTAACCATAATTCACATATAAACTTTTGTCTTTAAAACAAACCACAAGTTTAACAACATTATTTAAAATTTAGACATAAGTTTATAAAACATAACAACAAAGACTGGATGAAACATAACATCTTGACTTTACAACAAACGAACAAGATTTTTCCCCGAAGACCATCCACTAGTTTCCTGTAATACATGTTAGTTTTGAAGACAATGTCAACAAAAGCTGGTGAATTCATATTATAAATTTTCTATCAAATGAATTATCAAAAACATTTGAAATAAACTTGTTTAATATAGCTTAATGAAACTTGTTAGACCATTAGTGTGTTGCAACGACACTAATCTGTATGCCGAATAAGGTGGCAACCAAACCTTGACGATTTATTATGTGTCTGAGACACTCGTTTTAGACACAAAAACACTCTAATACGATATGTTATTATTGCCATAATAGAGTGGGGCTCGCCCAAACCCAATAGATCTATCCCCTTGTTCCTCGGTACTTGTTATTTCATTAATGGTCCCATTGCTTGAGTCTTATTCACATGTGATCTAAATATTTTCATTTTCCCAGCTATATTAATTGTAACATGTACACATCCCTGCACGTTTAAAACCATAAAAACGTTAAAATAAAAGGGGAAACATGAACTCACTTATTTGCGTTCCGTACAAATCTCTATTCGATTCCTGATACTTCGTTCGTTTTTCGACCTACAAGTGTTCTAGTCTATTAGACACTTAAACTTTCATTTGTTTTTCGTACAAGTATTTTATCTCGAATTTCATACTTGTAATTGTTGGTTTTTCTTTATTTGATAACATATGTATATTTCTTTCATATATATATATATATATATATATATATATATATATATATATATTAGATTGGTTATATTTAAATGGACCTAGTCCATAATTTAATTGTAAATAACTCAATCTAATAATTTATTACTTATGGACCTAGCCCAACACTTTTTGTAAGTATGGGCCTAGCCCAAATTTGCTTACTTTGTGTGGGCCTAGCCCAATTCGTTTCATGTATATGAGCCTAGCCCAACCTAATTTCGTTTATTTAGTAGGTTAAGCCCAATTGTTTATAAAAGTGGGTTTTAGCCCAAAGTTAGTCTTTATAAAATGGATTAGCCCAATTTATTTTTTTATATAAAAGTGGGCTTGGCCCAAAGTTATCTTTTATTTAAATGGGTCTAGCCCATGTAAACTTTTATAAAAGTGAGCTTAGCCCAAAGTTTATTTTTATAAAAGTAGGCCTTAGCCTAAAGTTTGACTTTATAAAAGTAGGCTTAGCCTAAGTTTGATTTTTATACAAGTGAACTTTAGCCCAAAGTTAATTTTATGAAAGTGGGCTAGTCCATATATTTTTATAAAAATAGTTCTTGCCTAATATAGTTTTTATAAAAATGAGCTTAGTATAATAATTGTTTAATTGGGCTTATCCAAAAAAATATTTACTAGTATTTGTTATAACTTATAAAAATTTATTTATAAAAACTATAAGTTATATATATTTAAAAATTCTAGTAAATATAAAGTGTATCGGTTTATGTGTTTGTTTTGACCGTTAGATTCGCGTCGACTATTTTATTCGTTTCGTCTTTGTCGTTTGTTTCGTTTATACCATATATTTTATTTTGTCCGAATTGTCCGAGTTTGTCCAAATTGTCCGATATATTATTTTGTCAAAAGTTGAACACTTAAACATATTTTTATACAAAAATACATGTGCACATATAAGGTGGTTTAAAATATATATTTTATTAAAAATACATATTTATCTCATTTTTAGTTTAAGAAAATATAAGTAATTATATTCTTAACTTTTTATCCAAATCGTTTATCTAAACATGATTAAAGTTCCTAATCACTTTAACCACCAAATATTTAGTTTAATCATATCTTAATCAAGATTAATTTTTATAAAAATTTGCCATAGTTTCCTTTAAAAATATAAGTTTTTCCATGCTTTTATAAACATGTCTTAAGTAATTAAACTAACTCAAATCATCATCCATCCCAATTTTTATATAAATGTATTAACAAAATGTCATGAACTTGTTATAATTTTTAATCTTTCTTAATATAGAAACTTTATTATAACTTTTATACAAAATTTCTAAATCATAATTTTTATTTAATGATCTAATTCATGTATAATCATATTTAAAATATGAGATTATGTTCATAACATATTTTGTTAATGAATCTTGCTAATCTAAACAAGCATGTGTTTAGATCATCTTTTTATTCATAAATTTGCAAGATTCAATTTTACTAGTTCATAACAACTTCAAGATCATCAAAATTTATCAAGAAAATTACATGATTATGTTAGTGATCTTAGATTTATTAGTGTTTTTCAAGTGGGTTTTTATATAATTTTTATGATGATCTTGTGAAATTTTATAAAATAAAAAGTATAACACAAGGCTTAAGATCTTACTACTAGCACAAGGCTAGGGATAATCTAAGAGATGAAGAAAATGGATTGATTAAGATTTCCAAGCTTCTAAAGTGAGCTCCTAATCCTTGCAAACTCTTTAGATTATCTTTAGATCTTCATGCAAGCTTGATTTTCTAGAGTTTGGTTTTTAAAAATTGAAGTGAAGATGGTGGTAGTGTTGGCCAATTTTGGGAGCAAAAAGGAAGAAGTGTTGTGATGTTTTTGGTGTTATGAGAAATGAAGGATTGGAAAGTGATTATGATCTTGAATTTGTGTTTAGGTTCTTACACCTCATTGTACACCAACAATCTTTACAATTTGCCAACACATATTAGTAGATTAAGTGGCATGGTGGGTGGCACCCTATAGCCGTGAGGTTGGGGGGGGGGGGGGGGGGGGTTGGTGTTGTTATTATTTTTTTTAAATAAATGTAATTTTTATAAACTTTTGTAACTTTAATAATTTTATATATAAGTTTTTATAAAACTAATACCCCAACACTTTAAAGTGATTTTACAATATGCCAAAATAATTTACTAGTCTTGTTGTTTCATTGTTCGATTGATAAAGTTAGTTCGGGTCTTGTACCGGGTGAAATACTGATACATAGTGTTACTTATAAAATTTTATGTTCATAATAATTCTAGTACAATTTTTATCGTCCCGTTAATTAATATAGCTCTTCAAACTAATAATTTTGTCATTTTGAGTTCGGTTCTGGTACCGGCTTTGTTGTCAGGTTTTTACTGAACAAACCGTTTAGTTTTAAATAATAAGATTTATATATGGGTTTTATACTATTTCTAACACCCATTATTATTCTTTAGCTAAAATTATTTATTTTTGACTTTTCAACCAATTGCTGAATTTTGCTGTATAATGCTGAATTTTGCTGCACACTTGGACAATTTGGTATTTTATATAAAATTTTATTTTTTATGGTATAATAGTGCAGAAATATTTTATGTCTTAATTCTATCATATTAGATTGTACCGTAACTAGTTCTGATATTGAATACATGTTCGCTTCGTTGTCATTCGTCTAGGATATGGTTTTATATATTCGTGATCATGACGAATCGATTATCATACCAAACTATGATTTGGTTAAATTCCTAAACTTTTAAGACTTAAAATCAAAATTAAGTCATGTTATACGATAAATAGACAATGTACTAGCTGTTCAAGTTGTACAGAATTACCAGAATTTTGCCAATTGTCACAAAGAATAACTCTAAAACTTTACAAAGCCTTGATCACTATTACATTAAATTTCACCTTAAATAACTCTATGCTCTACAGATTATGTTATTAACGCTACCAACATAAACATTACACAGATTGAAGTCAGCAGACATCAACATCTTTTATGTACCTTTATTTTGGCAACATCTTTTGTTCGTTTCAAATTCTTATGTAATCACTTATATATAATATAATTTACTTTGAGTAACTCGTGTAATACACGGATAGATAAACTAATTTAGATGAATATGTAAATAAGATTTCAATTATTTCATGATACATGAGAATAGAATTGCTCTTTTGCATTTAAAATTATTTTATTTTAATAGTAAATTAGACTATTCTTTATCAATACAAACCCATAAATCTAAACTTAGAACTTGACATCCCACAAAATCCAAACACATTCATCCAACTCTAAAGAATTATGGACCATATATCTAGAATCAATTACGAAAAAAAAACTGATGCGGAGAGGTGGCATGTGTAAAGAGAAAGCATCATTTTCATGGCAAAACGCACACACCAAATCACTAACAAGTAACAACTCACACACTACCATACACAATTCATAATTGGTGGGGAACGTTATGAACCTAAAATGATGAAAATAAACATTTGACCTGTTTGATTACTTTTAGTGGTTTAGGAATGTTACTTGTGATGTTTATTACTAGTTGGATGATAAGTTTAAGTTTAGAATCTAAAAGAATTTGATATGTAGTTGAAATTAATTGAAATGGATCAATAACAACCACATATGAAAACTGTAAGACAACTATATATTGATTAAATAAGTTCATTAATACCATTAATAGTTGATATTATTTGAAGTGGATCAAGAACAACCACATATGAAAACTGTAAGACAACTATATATTGATTAAATAATGTCATTTTGAACGAACTGGATCATGATAGATGAATGAAAGTTGAAAATAGTGAAACTGGCAGGATGCCACAATTTTGACCTAAGACTTTGGCCCACTAAAATAAACTTGGTTAATTTGTAATTGCTCTACAATGTGTACTGAAAGAGTGCTTGATAAGTTAATTTGATAACATTTAAAAGTTTAACATTTGAGTGATTAACCGAAATCATAATAAACTGGTCAAGCCGGTCATTTACCGTAAACATTTATGTTAATTCATTGTAAGGGACATTTAATGGAAAGAAAGTTCAGTTAATAATTAAGATGTAAAGATTGAGAAATATATCTTTGCATATACACAGAATAACTTAACAAAGGTTGAAGAATTCTAACAACTATTTTTTCTTTACTTTTTGAATAAATAAACTTGAATTTGAACTCTTAAATTAATAAGATTATAAAAGCAAACCGAACTAGTTAAAAAGTGATCCACGTTATTAAAGTTTGAGTTAGTAGGGTGTAGATAATTTTGACGAAACATTAGAAATATCCTTAAAGAAACTGTTTGCAGATTCCTTAAAAACCTACTACATAAGTAGAATGATCTTCTCCAGCAGCACTTACACACCAAATATAGTTGACTGCCTTGGAGTCTATCTTTACATGCGATTCAACATTTGTAGAATTCTAGCATTTGTCATATTGCTTATGCTTCGATTCAATGAACAATAACTTTTGAAGATGCTAGCTTAAACGACATTAGAAGTGAATAAGAAACCAAGTCGCATATTCATGTCATACGTTTTTTCTTTGTTAATTCAGCGCCAACTACCATTTAATCAGCTACTTGGACAAAAATCCAGTTACCCATGTATTCACTACAAATTTCTGAATATTAGAATATGTTCGTGTTGTTTGGTTTGAGTATTATAACAGTGCTAGCTTTAAAACGGCATATTTCAGAATCTTTTGTTTTTTTGTAGAAAACAATCCTTTCAAAACAAAACACAGCCTTGAAACGATAACTAACTTAACTGTTTTGGTTATTTTAGTAGTTACCATTAGCGATTACTGACACTTAACACAGCATTATAATCATTTTAGATGACAGTTTAGAGGAAATGGCTACCCAATAAAAGTCAACTAAAGAAAAAAAATCACATATTCCTGCTTCGACTGCGATTACTTATCAGCCAATCCAATCGGTGGAATATCAGCTTTTAATCAGCAGCCAAATACCCCTAAACAAAAATCAAGATAACTATTTTCACTAGGTATATATGTGTAGAAATATCCTGATGTTTGGTTAGTATTATAACCAAATTAACGAATATTTTAAACTGCATATATCTGATTATTCAGTTCTTTTGTAGAAAAGGATCCTTCCAAAACATAACACAAATAAAAAAGGTTTGGTATGTAGTTTAACAAAACTTGAATTGGAACACGAGAATCAAAAGATTTGATAAAAAAAATACTACGTAAATGTAATAGCAGAAACTCAATAAGAACATGCATCAAAGAGATGCCACAAAAGTGCAAACCTCAACCAATGCAAACAAAAGTGAGTGTCTGCTTTCGGCACTATAACAATTCTTCAAAGATGACAATTGTCAATGGAAAAACATCCATTGGATCACAAAGTCTTGTTTTGTTCCTCTATAAAGGCAGGATGCTTTCAGCATAGCCTTTGATTTGCTTGAACTGCATAGTATATGAGCATTGAAATACATGACCGAGAGGCAATTGTAATGATTTAAAACCACCACTCTTCATGTTATAGATTGATAAACAGACCGCATCATTCTCATACACCATACTCAAAGAGAATATAATCCAATCCGTGTTTACAACGTCTAGTGGGTAAGGGCGATATAATTCAACCAAGGCATGGGAAATTCAATAATTTCTCTAACCCTAACACGATTTTTCATAGTCTTGTAATATCCAAATATGCATTTCGTTTCTTTCCACCACGCGATCATGACAATCAACTCCTGAACAACCATTGACTTTTATGAGGCGAGGTGTGTTATCTTTGCAATAGAAAAACGTTGAACAAAGGTGCAGCATAAAGGTTTCGTGGGGCACAGCACCTTAAGGAATGCTAATCACTGAAATCTTTTCTATCCTCAAGTCAAACGCCAAGATTTTATACAATCCATCAGTACTCATTAAATATACTACACTATTGACACAAACCCTACGGATGTCATAACGCAAAAAATACCAAGTAAAACCAACAGGAGGCTCCACATGGATCTTCCTCCATTTGTAACTTGGCATAGAGAAAATCATTATCTCTACCTCATAGGCTGAATAAGTTTCCTGATCATCATTATCTTATGTTCGTTTCTAGACTCGTCAAAGCCAAAGAAGTAACAATCGATCAGATTCCTAGAAATGGAATTAACGATTTTGGGTCCACTGATCAGATTCCTAAGCAACATTCCATGACAGGTTGCGTTATAAATTGGTATTCTGCCATCGTTGTGGAAGTTGTAGTTAACTGTTGTTTATGACTCTTCCATGAGATAGGTCCGCCTGCTAACATAAAGATATAGCCCAAAGAGGATTTCTTGTCATCTTTGCATTTGGCACAGTCAGAATCAGAATAGCCTACCACTTCGAAATGATCACTTCTTCTATAAGTCAGTTTATAGTCTTTCGTCCCTTGCAGATATCTAAGTACTTTCTTAGCTGCTTTCCAGTGATCCAGGCCTGGATTAGTTTGATAACGACCTAGCATTCCAGCAATATAAGCGATATCTGGGCGAGTACAGACTTAAGCATACATTAGGCTCCCGACTACTGACGCGTAAGGTATCTGGCTCATTTGCTCCATTTCAACCTCTGTTGTCGGACATTGGAATGAACCGTAAACATCTCCCTTAACTACTGGATCAACTGAGGGTTTGCACTGTTGCATTTTATAACGTGTAAAGATACGATCTATGTAAGCCTTTTGGGACAATCCTAAGATCCCTTTGTGTCTGTCTCGGTGAATTTTGATGCTAATGACGTAAGAAGCATTTCCGAGATACTTCATGTCGAAGTTATGCGAGAGTAACCCCTTTGACTCATGCAACATGTCTACACTATTACTTGCTAATAGAATATCATCTACGTAAAGGACAAGTATAGTAAAATTGCTCCCACTCATCTTGAGGTAGGTGCATTGATCCACTTGATTCTTCACAAAACCTTGTTTCTTCATGACTTCATCAAACTTGAGGTACCATTGACGTGATGCTTGTTTTAACCCGTAAATGGATTTCTTCAACTTACAAACTAGATGCTCCTGGCCTTCAGGTTTGAAGCCTTTAGGTTGTTTCATGTAAACATCTTCATTTAAGTCTCTGTTAAGGAAAGCGGTTTTAACGTCTATCTGATGCAGCTCTAAGTCAAAATGAGCTACTAGGGCCATAACGATCCTTAATGAATCCTTACGAGAGACAGATGAAAACGTCTCTTGATAATTAATTCCCTCTTTCTGAGTGTAGCCCTTTGCAACCAATCTCGCTTTGTAGCATTCAATGTTCCCATTCGGATCTAGTTTTATTTTGAATACCCATCTACATCCTTCGGGTTTTACATCGTTGGGTAATTCTACCAAATCCCAAACGTCATTTTTCTTCATGGATTCAAGCTCATCATTCATTGCTTTATTCCATTCAGAAGACTGATCACTGTTAATGGCTTCATTATAAGAGATATGATCATTTAGCTTTACGGTATCCATTTTAGTCAGGTAGGTAACATAATCATCCCAATTAGTAGGCCTTCTTTTCCTGGATGACCTCCTGAGTTGATTATCGGGTACAACGTTGTCTTGGTTTTGAGCATTTGATGTGCCTTCGTTATGAGGTATAATGGTTCTGAGTATGGAGGTAATGTCACACCCCATATTTCCAACCAAACCACGGTGGGCCCGAGTGGTGAGTAATGTGACGTAAGTTGATGATATCATAGTCAATTAACACAGCACAGCGGAAGTCTTGGAGTTTAAAATACTATTACAAAACAAAATGTCCAAAATTCGAAAATAATATACAGACGGCTTGTAATGAAAGATCCATAGGCGGATCATAAAATATACAAAAGATGATTAGTAGACTTTAGGGCAGATCTAAGGATTTACAAGATCCTCTTATATCAATACCAAGCAGCTTCCAGCCTATTTCGTATTGTACATGCAACTTAGTCTTTTGAAAATACGTCAGCTTTCGCTGGTAAATACAATTAACTGACTCGTTTTGAAAACATTTCAAAAATTGATTAAGTGCACAGGGCACGAAAAATCTTTTATAACTTGGGAAAGTTAAGCTTTTAACCTTGTATACAGATTCACATGTTTGTCAATACATATGGGGCCCAGTATAGAGACCGAGACATGATTAACTGGCACACCACTTATGAACCCACGAAGGAGTTATCCCCAACTTGTGAGAAAAAATATTTTAGCATTCGCATCTGTCGGGTGTATGCCTACACCCCGTGCTTTGGTCGTGGCCATTAGTAACTTAAATGAGCCGAGGATATCCAGGACACGGTCGTTAACCCCCAATGTTTAAGTTATTAAACAAAACTGATCAAAACGGAATATGCGGATTTACTAGCCACAATCCGGCATTCGATTGATCCCATTTCCGACCAAGCGGTAATAATTTACCGTAACCCAAGCCCGTATAGGGAAAATAAGTCAAAAGTATTTACCGGAGCTTTTACTTGACTTTTAATAAGCAAAGTTTATATTAACTCAGCCGTTTAATCAATATAATAGTGCAGATAGCATTTACAAGAAGGCTTCTAGTCTGGAATGATGGCATAAGCTAACCAATTAGAATGCTAACGGTCTTATTTAAGTCATAGACTTAGACCGACTAGCTTAAAGGATCAAAACAGTACGACTCACTGGATTAAGCGGTGACCGGATAGAATGTAGTTTAAACCCGACAAGTACTAAGACTTGTATGACATGGGTAAACAATTAACATTCTGGAATTTGAGATTAAAATGGTAAGGCTAAACCCGTTTCGGTTAATTTTCGTAAACTAGTTACATATACTTAAGCGTACGCATATAAGCGATATCGGGTAACCGGGTGAGTTATGAACAAGTTCTATATGTCATTATACTTTAACTAAGTTGTAATATCAGTATGATATCAACTTATACGCCCGTTTAAGGTTTTAAAACGAGATTATGCCTTTTAAGGCGTTTTGACCATTATATGTCGTCAAAAGGAACTTGCATATATTCTAACGTTATGATCATAAACACTTTGGAAAAATACTTAATTTGGGATATATGATCAGTAAGATAGCACACATAAGTGTGATTTATGGTGTAGGACCAAACTATGCACCGAAAGGGCATTTTAGTCTTTTAAAATTATAATTTACGATATTATATTAAAAATTAGTTTATGATCAGAATATTAACATCATAATATGTTAACTACATTAACATATCAGTAGGTAATTCATTTTCAAGTTCATTGTTGATTAAAACCTTGTTTTATGTAAAAAAGGCATTTTAGTCAAAGATTGACATTTTAGCGGAACTTGTGCATAAACTCAGATTGTGATTATGATCAAGTAATATAACCTCATAGGGTTATGCTACATTGTATTACGATCATAATGAGACCATAAGTCAATAGTAAACTAATCTAAGTCGGGTCAGAATCAAAAGTCAAAGCAGAAGTCAAACTTCGTGACTTTCGGTTGCGAGCCGACCCTAGGACTGAAATTGACGGATCGAACATGTTCTCACATGTTCTAATAATTATTACCAACTTATTAGAGTGTCAGAAACATATTTATAACATGTATAAACTCATATTATAATATTTATAAAATATGACATGTTTGACTTTTTAAAACATAACCATTGACCCGTCAATTGACCTAGTAAACGTAATTCTTAGGATGTGCCCTTTTAAGGTTTTAATACCTACCTAATTACAATCACTTAGCCATGTTCGTTTTGAACAACTGCTAGACCATAATGGTCTTAACCGAAAGTCAAGCATTTGTCGAAAATGCTTGACTTTTGGCTATTGAAAGCCTATAAAAGAAAAAAACAGATATGGAACACTTACAAGTGATCTAAGAGGAAGTTTAGAACTCAAAGGTATGCTCCTAGATGACCAGGAACTTCCAAGAGTGTAATAAGAGAGGAGAATGAGCAACGAATGAGTGAACTTAGTAGGCTATTTATAGTGCAAGAAGGTGTGTGAGGATGAAGCCAGGTGTTAGAGGTGTAGTAGGATTACTACAAGTGTCTAGAAAGTGTCAAGAGCTACAAGAGTATGGAAATTTGCAGGATAGGTGGCATCTTGACATAAATTTGGAGTTTTGACACATTTAGTCCCTCAAAAATACTTTTATGAATTGTCATGAATTGTCCCTTGACTTAGATTCAATGACATAGTGAAACAATTTAGTTCTTCGTTCAACATGTGATGTGTTTAAAAAGAGTGCGAATAACTGAACGTTAACGAGTGTCACACTAGGTGCCTTTGTGGCTTATACGTAGTTACTAGTTTAGAATACGGTGAATACGAATTCTTATGGTTTTATAGACTGAAATACCTAAATTAGTAAGGTTGAAGGTTCGGTAATAGTGTGGAACACTCAAGGATGGTAAATCAAGAGATATCGTCTCAACCAAGAGACATTAGGGTAGAGAGGTGACTTGGTTAAGCAAGAAATACGAAAATAATAAAGTCTAGGGGCCTTCGGGTCATTCTTTGAAAGTTAAAATAATGAAAAGCAAAGGCTTCTGAGCCTCATCGTAGGCTACGGTCACCAGACCGTAGCTTACGGTTATATAAAAACAGCAAGTATAGACCGTAGCTTACGGTCTTTGACCGTAGGTTACGGTTTAGGTTTAAATTTTGGTCAGAGATGCCGAACCGTAGCTTACAGTCCGATATGTAAAAATTTTGTGAATTTGGACATGTTTTAGGCTAGTTGACTGGCTAACTCATTTGAGGCATCGTCCGAGGTTACGTACATGTGCTGGTATATTACCGGACGTGAATTTTACTAGGTGTTACAGGTAAGTTTGGATTTTGTGTAGTAGCTTCAGGTGCAGTTGTTGCATTGGGTACAAGAGGAGTAAATGGAGTAATATTAAGCGACCAGTCCCCCCCCCCCCCCCCGCGTCTTGTACTTCTTGCAATTCTTCGTAAGGGTTGGTACTGCTCCTAGTGACCTTAAAATCCTCCAGGTTTTGGGCACGCTTGGTTTCAACAATACGTGGATATGGGAATTGTCACACCCCGACTCGTAGCGGAAATAAAAGTCGGGGCATAATGGGGTTATTACCAAAGCTCATGACATTTACTAATAAGTTTCATATTTATTAAATTGAAATTAACACTTCAAATATTCAAACACAACGAGTCATACAAGCACAAATAAAATCAAAGCATTTATTCAGAACGTAATAGTTTTGTTTAATCTTCTAAGGCCATTTCTACGTGTTTCTCTCTTCAGCTTGTTCACCTGTATCATGCGTAAAACAAAGATTGGGTCAACAAAAGTTGGTGAGTGAATCTAAGTAAAAACAATTTAAACAATTCTTAAATTAGTTAATTAAATAAAAATCATGCGTAAATCATAAATGAGCATATGCACATGCACAAGAAATCACAACCACACAATATCCACAATAACCATAAGACATGATGAATGATGAACTTGAGATCAAGGCTCAATCAAACGAAGCCGATCTAATGAGGCACCTGATGCTCAACTCGTATCACACGAGGAACTGATGGGCCTTAAATGAATGATTGCACTGAAATGCCAAAATGTAACCACACATAATCATACCATTTAAAAATACGCATTTGATCATATTACGATGTTAGCACTTGTGTTAATATAAACAAATAATACATGTACGACACATGATACACCCCAAAATGTGAATAAAAGGGAAATTTGTAAGGATTCACTCACAGTGGGTGCGTTCCTTGCTTGATATTGGATGCGCACGAATTGCGGAGTTGATTAGCGAACAAATACTAACCTAAAATATTATTACGATGAAATTCTATAAATATACGAGTTAATATTTTTATCTAACCATTTTTGTTAGGTTATTTTTGGTAGTTTGTATACCCTTTGAACTTGTAATGTTAAGTACTTATTTAATTAACATTTATTTGAAAGGTGTATAAGTTATTTAAATAATTTAATTGAAAGTAAAATAAAATAATAAAAAAATAGTAATAAAAAAATATACTGTCAGACCTGACAATAAGGGGGGGAATCCAACCGGTTTAATAGGGAATATATGCGCGCGTGTTGGGACTCGAACTCTTGACCTTCCGCTTACGCGCACGCAGCTCTTCCAACTGAGCTACGTGTCTAACCTATCAGAATCAGGATTTTAATTATCTTTATACTCTTCTTAAGTTATTCAGAAATTAAGAATTTTAGAAAGGTTTTAAATCAACCGACCTGGTAAGCATACCAATACTCGAACCCGCGCCCTAAACATAGTTTGCACCCAGCCCAACCAACTGGGCTGGGTGTCTAACCTGGTTATATCCCGATATTTAAAACATAAATATACTAATCACATTTCATCTTCTTCCCCAAATATAAAAGAAACCCAACTGATACAATTAACTTCCAAAATCTGTTTGAATTAAGCAATTACATAATTATGCACAAGTGATTAGGAGTTGTACCGAGGTTGTTTGATTCCTCCGGTGATTGATCAAGGGTTCCGGCGACGACTCTGGCAGCAACGATTTCACAGAACAGAAGTTTCAAAGTAGAGTGAGGTATGAGTGAGTTTGTTTGAAGGATTAAAGTCGATATTTATAGGATTTACAATGCCAAACCTTTAATTCATTCAGTTTCAGGTTTTTTAATGGTTATAATTTGGGTTTCGGTTTCGGGGCTGAAATTAAGCATCAATGATTTGCTAACGGTTAGATACCTTAATGCCCGAAGTTGCGGATTGATTAGTCATGGGAAGAAACGGCTTTGGCAAGTTCAGAGCAGTTATAGTTCCAGATGCGCAGAACTTTCAGGTGGAGATGCTTGTTTTAACGCATAAGTTTCAGTTGTTTCCTTGATTCAACACATATGTGTGTGCAGTGTAGCGGTGTTGGTTGTGTGTACGGTCACAAGTGACCCGGGTTCGAATCCGGTTGAACCCCTTTTTAATATATATATATATTTTTTACACTATACATATATATATATTTATCAAATGAATTCCTTTTCTTTTATTTAAAAAAAATATTTAAGTTTTTAATTATTATTATTGTTATCATTATCAAATGACAATGATTATATATCTAATGTCCAACGGTTTATAATAAAATAAAAAATTTCAACTATTAAACAGGGTGGGTTTTGAAACCCTAATTACACGAATGTTACAGTATCCCCTACTTTTAGAAATTTCGTCCTGAAATTTACGTAGTAGCCGTAACCGGAAAAAGATGCGGGTATTTCTCACGCATTGAGTCTTCACGTTCCCAAGTAAACTCGGGTCCTCGTTTTGACTCCCAGCGCACCCTGACGATTGGAATACGACTCCGTCTCAAACGCTTTTCACCGACGTCCATGATTTCTACCGGTCTTTCAACAAAGTGAATTGATTCATCAATTTGAATATCTATTAAAGGAATATGAAGATTTTCGTCGGCAAGACACTTTTTCAAGTTTGATACGTGAAATGTGGGATGAATTCTGTTGAGTTCTTCTGGTAGTTCAAGCTTGTATGCTACAGGACCTACTCTTTCGAGTATCTTGAATGGTCCCACATAGCGTGGTGCTAGCTTGCCTTTTGACCAAAACAAACTACTCCCTTCCACGGTGATACTTTCAAAATTACTCGATCACCAACACAAAACTCCAAAGGCTTCCGACGTTTATCAGCATAACTCTTTTGACAACTTTGAGCTACTAGGAGATTATTGTGAATCTGAAGAATTTTGTCAGTTGTTTCCTGAATCAATTCAGGTCCAGTAATTTGCGCTTCACCAATTTCGTGCCAATATTTTCGACCATATAAAGCTTCGAAAGGGGCCATACCGATGCTTGAATGATAGCTATTATTGTACGATAATTCAACTAACGGTAAGTGAGTGTCCCAATTTCCTTTGAAGTCTATGGCACATGCTCGCAACATGTCTTCAAGGGTTTGTATGGTGCTCTCAGATTGTCCATCAGTTTGAGGATGAAAGGCAGTGCTGAGATCTAGACGTGTACCCATAGCGGATTGTACGGCTTGCCATGTTCGCGAAGTAAAACGGCCGTCTCGATCTGATATGATACTTAAGGGTACACCATGATGGCTTACAATTTCATTGATATAGATACGAGCTAACTTCTCATTTTTGAAGTCCTCGTGGATAGGGATGAAATGAGCTGATTTTGTGAGACGATCAATGATAACCCAAATTGTGTCATACCCACTGGAGATGCGAGGTAACCCGGTAATGAAATCCATGGTTATATTTTCCTACTTCCATACAGGTATTTCGGGTTGAACCAGAAGTCCTGAGGGTCTTTGATGTTCAGCTTTCACTTTGGAACATGTAAGGCACTTGGAAACAAATATAGCGATATCTTTTTTTCATGCCAGGCCACCAGTAGGAGTATCGTAGATCTTGATACATTTTATCGGCTCTGGGATGTAAAGAATATCGAGTTTTGTGTGCCTCATTCATGAGAAAAGCACGAAGATCATCGCGATCAGGTATCAAAATACGATTTAAATAATAGAGGATACCATCAGATTTGGAATCTAGCTTGGTTTCAGCTCCACATGGCAGTTCATCTCGTACATCATTTTCCGTGACGGAAATATGTTGAGCTGCTCTAATTCGGTCTTGAAGATCGGTCACTATTTGAGAACACAAAAGACGGATTGAGTTTGCATACTCCTTTCGGCTAAGGGCGTCAACCACAACATTAGCCTTGCCAGGATGATTTCGAATTTCACAATCATAGTCATTCAGGAGTTCGACCCGTCGACGTTGCCTCATGTTCAATTCCTTTTGATTGAAGATATGCTGAAGACTCTTGTGGTCAGTGTAGATTTCACACTTGGTACCATAGAGGTCTCCATATCTTAAGGGCGAACACGACTGCTCCAAGTTCTAGGTCGTGAGTGGTATAGTTCTTCTCATGCACTTTGAGTTGCCTTGAGGCGTAGGCTATCACCTTTCGTCTTTGCATTAGAACGCAACCTAACCCTTGCCCTGACGCGTCGCAGTAAACCACAAAGTCTTCGCAACCATCAGGAAGTGTAAGTATAGGTGCATCACAAAGTTTTTACTTCAAAGCTTGGAAAGCTTCCTCTTGCTTGGGTCCCCAAATAAAGGGTTTTCCCTTGTGAGTTAAGGCTGTGAGTGGAATGGCAATACGAGAAAATTCACGATGAAACGACGATAATATCCAGCTAGACCTAGAAACGATCTAACTTCAGTAGGAGTACGTGGCGCTTGCCACTCTTGTACCGCTTTGATTTTTGCAGGGTCAACATGAATCCCTTTTTCGTTAACGACATGGCCAATAAATTGCACTTCTTCTAACCAAAACTCACATTTCAAGAACTTAGCATAAAGCTTTTCAGTTCTCAAGAGTGTTAGAATGAGTCGAAGATGATGCTCATGATCAGATTTGGTCTTGGAATAGATAAGAATATCATCAATAAAAACTATGACGAAACGATCGAGATAGGGTTTGCACACCCTATTCATCAAATCCATGAAGACAGAAGGAGCATTGGTCAACCCAAAAGGCATGACCATGAATTCATAGTGGCCATAACGAGTTCGAAAAGCAGTCTTAGGAATATCTTCTTCACGCACTCTAAGTTGATGATAACCAGAACGAAGGTCGATCTTTGAAAAACAGGTGGCACCTTGAAGTTGATCTAAAAGATCATCAATACGAGGTAATGGATAGCGATTCTTGATGGTCAGCTTGTTAAGCACTCTATAGTCAATGCACATACGAAAAGTTTCATCTTTCTTTTTTACAAAGAGAACAGGCGCACCCCAAGGTGACGAGCTAGGACGTATAAATCCCTTGTCAGTCAACTCTTGCAACTAACTAGTTAACTCTTGCATCTCAGATAGGGCTAACCGATACGGAGATTTTATGATTGGTGTAGCACCAGGTACAAGATCGATTGAAAATTCGACTTCTCGCACAGGAGGGAGTCCTGAAACGTCGTCGGGGAAAACTTGAGAAAATTCTTTAAAGACGGGAATATCTTCGATCTTCCTTTCCTTGCCTTCCTTCTTGACGATATGAGCTAGGAACGCGATATAGTCTTTGCAAAGATATCTACGAGCTTGGGGGCATGACATCAATTTAAGCCCTTTAGAAGGAGTTTCACCAAAAATGCGCAAAGTTTGACCGTCGGCGAGAGGAATTCGAATAAATTTTACATAGCAAACAACTTCAGCATGATGCTAACTAAGCCAGTCCATACCGATGATAATATCAAAACTACCCAACTTCATAGGAATAAGGTCAATTGAGAAGTCATGGTCATTAAGAGTAAGAGTACAGTCACAAACAATTGAGTCTAATGAAATAGGTTCACCATCAGCAACTTCCACCATAAACGGTTCAGCGAGATTAACGCGAGGTAGATCAAGAATGGATTCGAATTCTAAGGACACAAAACTCTTATCCGCACCAGTATCAAATAGTATGGATGCATAATTACCATTAATAAGGAACGTACCGTTGACCACATTATTATCAGCCCTAGCTTGGTTGGCGTTGATGTTGAAAGCCCTTCCTCTAGTAGGTGGATTAGCTTGATTGGCTTGGTTCACCGGATTGGCTTGAGCTAGGGCATTTATGATGTTCACCAGCGTGGGCAAGTGTTACGAAGATGGGTTGGATCGCCACAGTTGAAGCACGCTCTGACAGGTTGCATCATAGGGTAATTGGGTTGGTAAAAGGGTTGAGCCATGGGTTGAGTAGGTGGTAAAAGTAAAGGTTGTTGATTTTGGGCTTGTCCCACCACTTGATTATTGGTTTGGGCTTGAGGCGGGTTGCGGTTTGGCTTTTGAAGAATACGGCAAGATTGAATCGTGTGACCTGCACGGCCACGACTTGTGCAGTATTGGCAGGGGTTCTCAGGGGGATGATGGTATTGACATCGGCTGCATTTTGGGTGTGGACCAGTGTATGGCTTCTTGAATGGGGCGGCTTGAGGGGCAACTTGCGTGATTGGGGCAGCAGTGATAGGAGAATTTGTGTGGGTAACGGCGAAAATTTTCCCATTATGCTTCCTTTTGCCAGCAAATTTGGAAGACGAACCTGATGAAGTTGGGTTTGGGGTTTCAACAGGTGCCTTTTCTTTCTTCTTCTCATCCTTAAAATCGCCATTTCGAATGCGATTTTCTGTTAGTTCGGTATCCAGTTCCATTGCAGCTTCGAGTGTTGCAGGTGAAGTACTTAACACCGAATCTTGAATTTTCGAGAGAAGACCTCGAATGTAATGCTCGATTAGACGATAAAGAGGAGTGAACAGGTTAGGGACCATCTGATTCAACCCGAGGAATCTCTTGTTGTAAGTGGTGTGGTCTCCCTCCTTTTGCTTTAATGAATAAAACTCGTCTTCCAGCTTCTTGATTTCGCTTCTTGGGCTGAAGCGTCTTGTCATGACTTCCCTCAACTCATCCCAAGTCAAGGCCATAGCAGCTTCAGCACCTCGCTTACCCTTTTCGGTGTTCCACCAGGTAAGTGCTACTCCAAACAACCGACCAGTAGCATAGCGCACCTTGAGATCATCAGGACAATCACAATTGAGAAAAGTGCTTTCCATCTCCTCAAACCAACGTAGGAGAGCAGAGACACATTCAGTCCCTTCATATTTTGGGGGATCGCAGGACTTGAAATGCTTGTAGGTACATTTGATGGTGTTGGGAGGAGGGCTGGCGATATTTTGCCCGTCTTGGTTGGTGGGGTTAGTGGGATTGGCGGCTATTGCTTGTTGAACTTGCACAACAATATCAGGAAGTCTGGCAGCCATCTGTTGAGCGATGTGAGTGGCCATACGCTCGCTAGATCTTCTGTCACACCCTGGTCGTAGCGGAAGCGCAAGTGTGTGACTACTAGTAATCATTGCATCCAATATAGTAAACATTATAAATTAACAACGATGCATGCCATTCATAAGTTTCACTTCATATTTACAATCATCAAAAGTAAAGTCACATTGTTATCAGTTTCAGATCACCCGTACAAACATAGTTTAAAAGACATTTTTTCCAAAATAGGATAGTGTTTTCCTCACAATTTCATGCTGAGGCTTTGACCTCTGTATACCCAAACGAAGTTGGGATATAAAAGGCAAACCCTCCAAAAGATAATGCATCGTTGTCTTGACAGTTCCCAAACTCGGACCTCATCACCAGCTCAAGTCCTGCGTCCTGAAACACATGTAATTTTAAAAATCAACATAAAGTTGGTGAGTTCATTAGTTTATTATTTTTGTATCCAAATGTCATCTTTGAAAACCTGTATTGAAATCCAAGTATGTTATTAGCATCAATGAGTTAATTTAGGATCTATCAGTGTGTCGCGAGCACCCTGACATACTAGTGCCATAAGTAAGTAACCAAACCGAGACTTCTTTGACATGTTGGGATCACAAAAGCACTCCAATGGGTATACCAACCAGGAGTGGAGCGGGTCTCAAACTCAATAGATCTACCTCTTTTGCACCTTGGTCACTAAGTGATTAATGGTTCTACTGTTATTTCCTACTTACGCACATTGATCTGTTATCTGCTAAGTCATAGCTAACATACTGTTTTGACATGACATGTATTTCCCCTCGATAGTTTAAAACAAAATTTGAAATAAGTGAAAGGAGGGACATGAACTCACAGTTTTTGCGTTCCTTTAAGTCATACTGTCTAACTCTCGGTGTCTGCAACGTAGGTAACCTTCATGCGTATTGGTTTCATTAGACACCTAGGTCTCAATGGACCTTGTACACGTTGTTCATCTTGAATCCTTGTTATTTATTTACTTGTTATGATTGAACAACTTAGAATGTTATTATAGTGTTGGTAGTTTGTTTGTTCGATAAATATTGTTATATATATTTCTTAAAAATATATATTATTGTTTTCAAACAATGTGTGAACTGGGCCCTGCCCTTCACATGTCATTGGGCCTAGCCCATGTTTTCTTGTCTTTGGGCCTAGCCCATGTCTTTTTGTCTTTGGGCCTAGCCCATGTCTTTTCATATCCTTGGGCCTAGCGCATGTATTTTGTATCCTTGGGCCTAGCTCATGTATTTTTATATCATTGGGCCTAGCCCATGTATTTTTTGTATTCTTGGGCCTAGCCCATGTATTTTTGTATTCTTGGGCCTAGCCCATGTATTTTTGTATCCTTGGCCCTAGCCCATGTATTTTTGTATAGTTTTGGGCCTTTATTAATTTATGGGCCACCTCCATAACATTATGGAATTTGGGCCTTAACACATGTATTTATAAGTAGGCCCATTTTTATTATAAGTGTTTACTTATAATTTTTCTAACTTTTTATATATTTAACTTTCCGAATCTTTCATTTTCGATAGTATATAAACATGTTGGTCGTCTAAATATATATTTAGACTCGCTGTCGGTATTGTTTATTACATGTTTGTTTTCGTCGAGAATCGTTCGTTGTTGTCGACGTGAAAGTGTAATCTTGAATGTCCGCCTATTGTTCGCATTTGTTTTAGTTGTCCGATTTGTTGTTTCGACGCATTGTGAGAGGGTATTTATTATGTCACAAATACTTGATATACTGTTTAAGTGTTTATATTTTGTATAAGATTGGATATTTTCTTGTGTATACCCTAAGTTTCTAATACATACATATACATTACGCACATGTATACATATTATTTATTAGCAACATGTATTTATACAACCACTTGTATTATTTTTCATATAAGAATATATATATATATATAATATATATATATATATATATATATATATATATGTATATATGTAAAAGTATTTATTTTTCTTATAAATATATATTTGTGACTTTATTTAAACACTTGGTTATTTAGGAATAACCTTTGTCATTAGAGTCCACTTAATGACGTTTTAAGTTACTAATCGCGTTTAGTCCCACTAATCACCTCACTAATCATGCTTTAATCGCGATTAATTTTTAGAAAATTTCGCCACAGTTTCCCCTAAACTATGGCGTTTTCCACGTTTTTAAAAACGTATTTAAAACCTGTTTAAACTCATAATCATCATCAACAAACCATCTAATATTTATTTAACATAATCTACTTATCATCATCAATGACTTTTGTTGTTAAAATATTAATAAATCAAGAGGGTTTTTATTGTTTATTATCCTTCTTAAAACAATGCTTTATCACGTTGTTTAAACAAGTTCATGCATGTAATCCCTTTTATTACTACACACTTTTAATGTGATTACAACTTAAATATATGTGTTTACTTCTTATAAAAATCACTCTTATGTATAAAAATTATTCTTAAGTTGTAGTATTTTACAAGGATGATGTAAATGATGATCTTGTTTAGATTTAAACCTTATCATGTTTAAATCCTTACTTTTTATACTAAATCACACAAGATCATCTTACTTTTACCTCATAATATCAACATAAACAACTTCAATATACATTCTAACAACCATATAAGCATGTAATCAACACAAAATAATCAATATTTATTGTTAATATTAAGTTGTATTTTAGGGTTTTTTATGTATCTTTTCTTGATTTTCAAGATGATCAACTTGTACACTAATAATCTAAGCATAAAAATAAGTTAGATTATGGAGGAGATTAGCTCACAATGGGTGCACAAGATTCTTGAAGATTATGGAAGAAAATAATCTCCTTAGAAGGCCCTAATGAGCTCCATCCATGCAAGCTTCCTTAAGGGTCTTGATTAAGCTTCAAAGTATATGAAAAGTGGTGGTTTCTGGTGGCTTATTGGTGGTGATATGGTGGTGGTATGTGGCCGTGGGATAGGGGGAAAAGAAAGAAGAAAAGTGTTGCTACTTTTTGGAAGAAGAAAATGAGAAATCTTAGATCATGATCTCACATATATCCATCATTTAACAAGTCCATCAACTATCAAGATCCATACTTAGAATCTCAATTTTTCAAACAAAATCAAGGGGGTGGGACCCACCTTGTGACCGTCAATTTGGAGGGGGGGTAAAGTGTAAGTTTCACTTTTACCACATGTTATATTATGAGATATTTTGGTAATTAAATTAAGTATAGTGATTAGGGTTAATCTTCTAGCATCTTAAGCATATAACTTGTGTTTAAGGTGTAATTATATGGCATTTAATCCATATGATCTTCTAAAATAAGTTTCGGATGGCGGATATGTCGCTAGATCGTTCATCGTCGAAGTATTCGCTAATAAACGGAACTATATATTTATTACCGGAAGCGTTTGATTTCGATTACCATAACTAATATGGTGTCAAATTAGTGCATTTCCGGTCCAAAAATATTCACGACTAGTTCGCTAGATGAATCATGATGAATTAGGGTTGCCGATATGTCTTCCGTTCGACCGTTCGATCGATATCGGCACTTTTATGAGCCGCCGTCGAACTTTTCCGAAAGTTGTGTTTCCGTGACCTTATGTTAGTTGCATGGATTCCAAGTCCCAAATAATGCTTAACTAGTTCACTAGACGCTCGGATGAGGCTATCGACCACTAAAATATTCGTCGTTTCGACGATCGGCCGCTTTCCGGTCGAATTGTGCATTGTTTGCCGAATGACTAGAAACGACGTGTTATGTGCATTTTTGCTACTCTCACATTATTTTAGGATGTTTAGCATTGTTTTATTCTTATCTTGGCATCCGGAACCCTCCGAATTAGTCTTGCGGACAAATCGCTATTTGTCGCCTTTTTGGTCGAAACGGACAATTTTTGCAATTTAGGCGCTATACCGGAAAGTTATGTATTATTGTAATAGTTGTTCTCAAATATGTGTTTTCATTTGTATATGGACTTAGGTATGGCATTAACATGCCGTCATTTCTTGTTCGGATTCGTTTCGGTGGGTTTTCTGACACGGTTAGTGTCACCGCATTTAGTGCATTCAGCACTTTCTACCAACACTTTTAGGGCATTGTTTTGGTCTGTTTCTTGTAGTGACGGAAACCAGTATATGTTATGATCAGATTCACTTGCCCTAATAACGTACGACTCAGTTTTGAATTTAAATTACGATAATCATGCATGAGATTATAATACTAAATTAGTGATTACATTGTACAAAATTTCCAGTTATTTGCCAATTGTCACATACTCCCCCTGTTAAAAAGAATTTCGTCCCGAAATTCAGCTTGAGGCGTCCACTGAAGGAGTCTTCTCGAACAAGTGGGGGTATTTTGACTTGATTTGATCTTCACGCTCCCACGTATACTCGGGACCGTGACGCGAATTCCAGCAAACCTTCACCAGTTTGATTTGGCTTCTTCTTGTCTTTTGGACCTTCCAGTCCAAGACTTCAACTGGTTCTTTGGTGAATTGTAATTTGTCATCAAAATGAATTTCATCTGCTGGAATGATAACGGTGTCATTGTTGGACTTTTCTTCAGATTGGACACATAGAATATGTCATGTACATTATTGAGTTCCTCTGGCAGTTTTAGCTTGTAGGCTACAGTACCAATCTTTGCCAGAATTTCGAAGGGTCCAATATATCTCGTGTTGAGCTTTCCGCGTTTCTCGAACCTAGCTACGCCTTTCCAAGGTGAGACCTTTAACAATACTTTGTCTCCTACCTCGAAGGATAATGGTTTGCGTCTTTGATCTGCTTAGCTCTTTTGCCTATCTCGGGCTGCTTTAATACGCTCACGTATCTTAAATATCTTGTCTGTGGTCTCTTGCACTAGTTCGGGACCAATAAGTTGTCTGTCACCGACTTCTGCCCGACACAATGGCGATCGGCACTTTTGTCTATATAGTGCTTCGAATGGAGTAGCCTTGATACTGGTGTGATAACTGTTATTGTAGGAAAACTCTACCAACGGTAAATGAGTATCCCAGTTTCCGCCTAAATCCACCACGCATGCCCGAAGCATATCTTCTAATGTTTGAATGGTTCGCTCGCTCTGACCATCGGTCTGCAGGTGAAAGGTTTTGCTTAAATCCAAGCGAGAACCAAATGAATTTTGAAATGATTCCCAGATACGTGACACAAAGCGACCATCTCTATCAGAGATTATCGAGATGGGCACACCATGACGTGCCACAATCTCCTTCAGGTACAGTTTTGCTAGTTTCTCCGTACTGTCTTTCTCGCGGATGGGTAGGAAGTGAGCTGATTTGGTTAGACTTTGTAATGAAATCCATTGATATCTGCTCCCACTTCCAAACCGGGATCTCTGGTTGTTGTAATAAACCAGATGGCTTTTTGTATTCAGCCTTAACCTTTGCACAAGTTACGCATCTCCCAACATAGGTCGCAATATCTTCCTTGAGATTAGGCCACCAATAATATTCTCTCAGATCCTGGTACATTTTGTCCAATCCTGGGTGTATCGAATACTTGGACTTGTGTGTTTCGTCCAGCACCAAGTCTCGCAACTCGCCATAATAGGGAAATCCAAATCCTTCCCATGAAATATAGAGTTCCATCCTTGTTTGGTTCCAATTGGTTTTCCATTCCCTTTAATGATTCAGCTGGAATGTTTTCCAGTTTCAATGCTTCTTGCTGTGCTTCACGCACTCGAGTTGTGAAGTTCGTCTGGATTGTCATCTCCAAAGCTCGTACCCGTAATGTTTTGACTCGTTCTTTTCTACTCAAAGCATCTGCTACAACATTTGCTTTGCCCGGGTGATACTTAATCTCACAGTCATAATCAGTCAACAGTTCCACCCAACGTCGTTGGCGCATATTCAGTTCTTTTTGGTTGAATATATGTTGAAGACTTTTATGATCAGTGAATATGGTACACTTAGTGCCATATAAATAATGACGCCAGATCTTCAAGGCAAATACCACGGCACCTAGCTCCAGGTCATGCGTGGTATAATTCCTCTGATGAACTTTCAACTGTCGTGATGCGTACGCGATGACTTTTTCTCATTGCATTAACACGCAACCCAAACCTTGATCCGATGCATCACAGTACACCACAAAGTCATCAGTACCATCCAGGAGGGATAGTATTGGTTCCTTGCACAGCTTTTCTTTCAATACTTAGAACGCCGATTCTTGCTTTTCTCCCCAATCCAACTTTTTATCCTTCTGGGTTAGCAAGGTTAACGATTGCGCAACCTTGGAGAAATTTTCAATAAATCTCCTGCGCTAAGCCTAGGAATTGTCGTATTTCTGTGGGAGTTCTTGGCGTGGTCCAGTTCTTTATTGCCTCGATCTTTGAAGGGTCAACATGTATTCCGTTCTCGTTCACCACATGGCCAAGAAATTGCACCTCGTGAATCCAAAATTCGCATTTCGAGAACTTGGCGTATAACTGTTCTTTCTTTAGCAATTCCAAAATGGTTCTCAGGTGTTGTACGTGCTCTTTCTCAGTGCGTGAGTATATCAGAATATCATCTATGAAGACGATCACGAATTTGTCAAGGTATGGCTTACACACTCGGTTCATCAAATCCATGAATACTGCAGGGGCGTTTGTTAGGCCAAAGGGCATAACAAGGAACTCATAATGACCGTAACGAGTCCGAAACGCTGTCTTAGGAATGCTTTCCTCTTGGATTCTCAATTGATGATAACCGGATCTCAAATCAATCTTTGAATAAAAACTCGATCCCTATAGCTGATCGAACATATCATCGATCCGTGGTAATGGGTACCGGTTCTTGATAGTTAACTTGTTTAACTCCCGGTAGTCGACACAGATACGAAAGGTTCCGTCTTTCTTCTTTACAAACAGCACCGGAGCTCCCCCAGGCGAGAAACTCGGTCTTATGAAACCTTTGTCGAGCAACTCTTGCAACTGCATTGATAATTCTTGCATTTCCGAGGGCGCTAGACGGTATGGATCTTTTGCCACAGGTGCAGCTCCTAGCACTAGATCAATACGGAACTCGACTTGCCTCTGAGGAGGTAGTCATGGCAAGTCTTCTGGAAAGACCTCGGGATATTCCCTCACTACAGGTATTTCTTAAATCGTGCGCTCCTCGGCCTTCTTATCCACCACGTGGGCAAGAAAAGCGATGCATCCTTTCCTAAAACATTTCTGCGCCTTTATGCAGTTTATGATTCGCAGAGGGGTTTCGGGCTTCTCACCGTGAATCATCAAGTGTTCTCCGCTGGGTAAGGGGATGCGAATGATCTTCTCATGACATATAACCTCGGCTCGATTATTGGATAGCCAATCCATCCCAATAACAACATCAAAACTACCCAGTTGAACTAGAAATAGATCTATATCAAACTTCCGTTCACCCAATTCTAACGTACGTTTCCTTATTATTTCTTTCGACTCTACTAATATTCCGTTAGCTAGCTCAATCGAGTAGGGAACATATAGTTTACTCGACTTAACCCCAAGTATATCTCTAAACTCTTTTGAAATAAAACTGAAATCTGCCCCGGTATCAAAAAGAATAGATGCAAAGTGATCATTGATAGGAAACGTACCGGTGACCACGTTTGGATCCTGACGAGCATCCTTAGCTCCAATTACAAACGCTCTTCCCCGTGCCTGATTCGCTTTAGGACAGTCTTTCTTGATGTCCTTTGTCTCCGCAACCGTAGCAAACTTAATCTCCAGTGTTGGCTCGGCACACGTCGGTGCGATGTCCAATTTTTCCACATTTTCCACACTTGGAGCCATGACATTCCCCGCGATGGTGGAAAGGACACTTGGGACATTTTGGTGCTTCCCCAGTATAAGCTTTCTTAATTGCAGTGTTCGTGGTTATGGTAATATATGCTTTGGTTTCGTTAACTTCTCTCGCAGCTTGTCTCTTGTTGTTGTTGTGGTTACCACGAGAACCCTTCTTGAAATGAGAAAATTTCCGTTTGTTGGAAACAGTGGTCTCCTCAGCAGATTCTTTCTTGTTTCCACCAATCTCTGTGGGTTTTGAAGAGATAATCAAACTCAAAATCTCTGGGGCAAGTCCCTAAATGTACCTATCAATACGCTTGAATTCAGGCTCCACTGATATGGCACCACTCGGGACAAGTCATGGAATTGCTGCGTATACCCAATAATGTCTGAACCAAAAATGTCCCTCTCAGTCCAGCGTACGAAGGCTACAGCGCCTCCGGGACCATCGAAGTTCAGAGGTTTGCAGTCAAGAAACTGCTTGTGCAGCCTGAAATCATTGGATACACCATTTAAGCATGAGTAAGTATCACGAATAAGATGGATGAGAGTGTATCGAGGTTTTATGAGAAACCAGGTATTACCAGTGGGAGGATTTACTCCTGTTGAACCTCCTGTACCGCCGCTATGCTCAGAGCAGTATGCCTCGTATTGTGCAATGGCTTGGGAGATACGTTCGTTCAGCTCCTCTTGTGTGGTGGGTAGGGTGTTGTTGTTTGAGCTTCTTCTGCGGGGCGGCATTGTCTTCTAACACAATATGTCGCTCACAATTAGTCGAATTAATGCTTTCTTGTTATTATTAAAATTTATTTATTTATTATTATTTTTTTATATATGCGATAGCACATCGGTACGTGATAAATAAATAAATGAATATATGCAAACGCCATACGCACACCCATCGTCCTCATACACATAGCTCACCACATCATAACGTATAAATCATAATATCACCACAGTGCAATGTATCAATCATAAAATCACCACATCATGACATAATCAACCATAACATAAAAGAAATACAATGTAACATAAAGAAAACACACTTATATACAATGACAACTTGTTACAATTTGTTCGCGAAGAGCCAAAAAGGACTTATGGGTACACAACCCTAGTCAATACAAGTTTTTACATTACAAAAGTACAATTTTCTACTACATTGCTTCTTCACGTCAATAAGTTATCTTCCAAAAGCTTGGATCTTCAGGGCTGAGTCTTCATGAGCCAAAAAAACAAATGTACAACTGATCCCCAAAAGATATCTACAAACATGCTACTAGGGTGGAGGGGGTGGTGGAAATGGCGATCGTGGGAACATGCTGTGATAGTATGCCATCTCCTCCTCGAGGCTAGAAATACGCCTAGTAGCATCCGTCTGAAACTGCTCTAGCTCCTGCACTTGTGCCTCGGACGGGCATGACGAGTGATGGAATGGGCAGTAGAAAGGTGGAGTCGGTGGTGGTGATAGAGGTAGTGGTGGTGGTGATAGAGGTGGGTATGATGGTGGGGGTGGTATCGGTGATGACAGTGGTGGGGGTGTCACTTTGGTAGTGGCGTGAGCAGTACGCTGCGACTCTATCTCCCAAATCCTACGAAATATCAGAGAGAGTTGTAGGTTATGTGAAGTCACCCTTTCCTCCACAGGGATCGGAGGAAAGTGTGAGGGATGATAAGGGTCTGAAGGGCTCATGTCTGGTGGAGCTGTCGGGGTAAACATACCTGCTGGAGGTAGTGTGGGACATTGGTCATACATGGGTGGTACTCTATCATAGAATGAAGGTCCTGGCATATGAGAAGGTCCGGCTGCAGCTGGGTTGAAAACAGGATGGTACGCAGACCTCTCAGAGAAGTACGGTGGTGGCTGCTCGGGGGTACGTGGAGTGCCGCTCAGAGAGTAGTAACAGGCAGGTCCTGTATAATGAATGGGTCCAGGGCTTGGGACTCTGACAGGGAACGGTT
Source organism: Scalesia atractyloides (assembly GCA_947069175.1). NCBI lineage: Eukaryota > Viridiplantae > Streptophyta > Magnoliopsida > Asterales > Asteraceae > Scalesia > Scalesia atractyloides. Next base: position 65,886,140 of record CAMTDV010000001.1, on the reverse strand, counting down.
TAACACGAGCCGATGAGGCCATAGGGGGTGAATACATGGATGCAGGGGTGCCTGGGACGGCGGATGAAGCATCGTCCGCCTCATGCTCACTTGGAGCAGCATCAGTAGATGACGAGATGTCCATGATTGGAATATTTGGGGGTGGAATCTCGAGTATAGCGATATCGTCGAAGACCTTGCTATCTCCCAGGTCGTCCTCCATGTGCTCCACGTGGAACACTGGTATCTCATCGTCGTCATCATCCAAATCAATCACGGGAGGGACCACAGCAAGGGGCACAGCCAGATGTACAATAGCGTGTTCACCCTCCGGGTGACCATACACTATGATGTCATGCGGTGGCTGAGGGACGGCCAATACATCGTCTGCTGGAGGTGCATCTACCTCCATAGGATCGATCAATGCTAGTGGTTGGAAGTCCCCATCATCTCCCTCTTCGGTTCCATCCCCTAAAGGTTGGGCCTCGACAGCGGGATCATATCCATCATCAGATATATACTCCTCTGGGTCTTCCACATAACTTGATGCTGAAGCCATAGTCCTGGCAAATAACCCATACAATACATATATATATATATATATATATATATATATATATATATATATACATGTTACTAATTTATGATATATTTTTAAATTAATCACCATTTCTCATGCAAAGCTTGTTCTCTTTTGTATTCCATGGAATCTTACTGTTTTGTGTCTATCCATTATTGACTACTCATGTATTGACTCTGCTCATTACTTATAGCTGAGCTCGTGTGATAGATCCTTGTGTTATAGTGACACAATGAAAACCTTTTTGTTTTTTTGTAATAATTCCAAAACATTTCTATCATGTTTTAAAACTTTGTTTTCATGTGTGAGCCCCTGGTGATTGAAGACCAAACTTTTTAATAAAAGTCGGTTCACTACAATCGGAGCTCTGATACCAGTCTGTCACACCCTGGTCGTAGCGGAAGCGCAAGCGTGTGACTACTAGGTAATCATTGCATCCAACATAGTAAACATTATAAATTAACAACAATGCATGCCATTCATAAGTTTCACTTCATATTTACAATCATCAAAAGTAAAGTCACATTGTTATTAATTTCAAATCACCCGTACAAACATAGTTTAAAAGACATTTTTCCAAAATAGGATAGTGTTTTCATCACAATTTCATGCTGAGGTTTTGACCTCTAAATACCCAAACGAAGTTGGGATATAAAAGGCAAACCCTCCAAAAGATAATGCATCGTTGTCTTGACAGTTCCCAAACCCGGACCTCATCACCAGCTCAAGTCCTGCGTCCTGAAACACATGTAATTTTAAAAATCAACATAAAGTTGGCGAGTTCATGTAGTTTATTGTTTTCGTATCCAAATGTCATCTTTGAAAACCTGTATTGAAATCCAAGTATGTTATTAGCATCAATGAGTTAATTTAGGATCTATCAGTGTGTCGCGAGCACCCTGACGTACTAGTGCCATAAGTAAGTAACCAAACTGAGACTTCTTTGACATGTTGGGATCACAAAAGCACTCCAATGGGTATACCAACCAGGAGTGGAGCGGGTCTCAAACTCAATAGATCTACCTCTTTTGCACCTTGGTCACTAAGTGATTAATGGTTCTACTGTTATTTCCTACTTACGCACAGTGATCTGTTTTCTGCTAACTCATAGCTAACATACTGTTTTGACATGACATGTATTTCCCCTTGATAATTTAAAACAAAATTTGAAATAAGTGAAAGGAGGGACATGAACTCACAATTTTTGTGTTCCTTTAAGTCGTACTGTCTAACTCTCGGTGTCTGCAACGTAGGTAACCTACATGCGTATTGGTTTCATTAGACACCTAGGTCTCAATGGACCTTGTACACGTTGTTCATCTTGAATCCTTGTTATTTATTTACTTGTTATGATTGAACAACTTAGAATGTTATTATAGTGTTGGTAGTTTGTTTGTTCGATGAATATTGTTATATATATTTCTTAAAAATATATATTATTGTTTTCAAACAATGTGTGAACTGGGCCTTACCCTTCACATGTCATTGGGCCTGGCCCATGTCTTTTTGTCTTTGGGCCTAGCCCATGTCTTTTTGTCTTTGAGCCTAGTCCATGTCTTTTTATATTCTTGGGCCTAGCCCATGTATTTTTGTATCCTTGGGCCTAGCTCATGTATTTTTATATTCTTGGGCCTAGCCCATGTATTTTTGTATTCTTGGGCCTAGCCCATGTATTTTTGTATTCTTGGGCCTAGCCCATGTATTTTTGTATCCTTGGGCCTAGCCCATGTATTTTTGTATAGTTTTGGGCCTTTATTAATTTTTGGGCCACCTCCATAACATTATGGAATTTGGGCCTTAAAACATTATTTTCACAATTTTGGGCCTAGCCCAAATGTATTTATAAGTAGGCCCATCTTTATTATAAGTGTTTACTTATAATTTTTCTAACTTTTTATATATTTAACTTTGCGGATTTTTCATTTTCGATAATATATAAACATGTTGGTCGCCTAAATATATATTTTGACTCGCTACCGGCGTTGTTTATTACATGTTTGTTTTCGTCGAGAATCGTTCGTTGTCGTCGACGTGAAAGTGTAATCTTGAATGTCCGCCTATTGTTCGCATTTATTTTAATTGTCCGATGTGTTGTTCCGACGCATTGTGAGAGGGTATTTATTATGTCATCAATACTTGGTATATTGTTTAAGTGTTTGTATTTTGTATAAGATTTGGTATTTTCTTGTGTATACCCTAAGTTTCTAATACATACATATACATTACACACATGTATACATATTATTTATAGCAACATGTATTTACACAAACACTTATATTATTTTCCATATAAGAATATATATATGTAAAAGTATTTATTTTTCTTATAAATATATATTTGTGACTTTATTTAAACACAATGGTTATTTAGGAATAACCTTTGTCATTAGAGTCCACTTAATGACGTTTTAAGTTACTAATCGCGTTTAGTCCCACTAATCACCCCACTAATCATGCTTTAATCGCGTTTTGATTTTTAGAAAATTTCGCGATAGTTTCCCCTAAACTATGGCATTTTCCATGTTTTTAAAAACGTATTTAAAACCTGTTTAAACTCATAATCATCGTCAACAAACCATCTAATATTTATTTAACATCATCTACTTATCATCATCCATGACTTTTGTTGTTAAAATATTAATAAATCAAGAGGGTTTTTAATGTTTATTATTCTTCTTAAAACAATACTTTATCACGTTGTTTAAACAAGTTCATGCATGTAATCCCTTTGATTACTACATACTTTTAATGTGATTACAACTTAAATATATGTGTTTACTTCTTAAAAATCACTCTTATGTATAAAAATTATTCTAAGTTGTAGTATTTTACATGGATGATGTAAATGATGATCTTGTTTAGATTTAAACCTTATCATGTTTAAATCCTTATTTTTTATACTAAATCACACAAGATCATCTTACTTTTACCTCATAATATCAACATAAACAACTTCAATATACATTCTAACAACCATATAAGCATGTAATCAACACAAAATAATCAATATTTATTGTTAATATTAAGTTGTATTTTAGGGTTTTTGATGTATCTTTTCTTGATTTTCAAGATGATCAACTTGTACACTAATAATCTAAGCATAAAAATAAGTTAGATTATGGAGGAGATTAGCTCACAATGGGCGCACAAGATTCTTGAAGATTATGGAAGAAAATAAGCCCCATCCATGCAAGCTTCCTTAAGGGCCTTGATTAAGCTTCAAAGTATATGAAAAGTGGTGGTTTGTGGTGGCTTATTGGTGGTGATATGGTGGTGGTATGTGGCCGTGGGATAGGGAAAAGAAAGAAGAAAAGTATTGCTACTTTTTGGAAGAAGAAAATGAGAAATCTTAGATCATGATCTCACATATATCCATCATTTAACAAGTCCATCAACTATCAAGATCCATACTTAGAAACTCAATTTTTCAAACAAAATCAAGGGGTGGGACCCACCTTGTGACCGTCAATTTGAAGGGGGGTAAAGTGTAAGTTTCATTTTTACCACATGTTATATTATGATATATTTTGGTAATTAAATTAAGTATAGTGATTAGGGTTAATCTTCTAGCATCTTAAGCATATAACTGATGTTTAGGGTGTAATTATATGGCATTTAATCCATATGATCTTCTAAAATAAGTTTCGGATGGCGGATATGTCGCTAGATCGTTCATCGTCGAAGTATTCGCTAATAAACGGAACTATATATTTATTATCGAAAGCGTTTGATTTCGATTACCATAACTAATATGGTGTCAAATTAGTGCATTTCCAGTCCAAAAATATTCACGACTAGTTCGCTAGATGAATCATGATGAATTAGGGTTGCCGATATGTCTTCCATTCGACCGTTCGATCGATATCGGCACTTTTATGAGCCACCGTCGAACTTTTCCGAAAGTTGTGTTTCCGTGACCTTATGTTAGTTGCATGGATTCCAAGTCCCAAATAATGCTTAACTAGTTCACCAGACGCTCGGATGAGGCTATCGATGTAACATTCGTCGAAAAATGGGTTTCAAAACCCGCTTCGTTATTAATCAAATATTCAGTTATAAATTTCGTTGCGTATATATATTGTTCAATCTAATTTTAAACAATACATAATTAATAAACATTTTAGGATTTAAAAACCATAATTAATAAATAATAAAAATAAGTGAATAAAAAATAAAATGGGACAGCCGGGTTTCGAACCCGGGTCACCCACAAGGACAAACACGCAACACACCGCTCCACCGCGCACAGCTTTTGTGATAAACATTAAAACAAATAACATTTATAAGAACTGAAAGTCAAACCGGTAATCACCGCGCCCAAATTCGCAGTCGCTGGAAAAGCCGAGATTATCGCGAATTATGACCATTTCCTTTGACTGAAACGCGTGAACTAATTTCGATATCGGTTATAACCGATGTCTAACCCTCAATTTCAGTCATAACCGCCGGAAAACTTTGACCACGAATCAAGACCCAAATTCGAACCAAATACACCCTGTTCTTCCTTATAAATACCCACCCAAACCTCTGGTAACCTTTTCGCTCAGAATCGCACTCTCTTTCGAAGCTTTAATCCTTCCAGAGCACATCGCCGGAAATTTCAATTTCGCCGGAATCGCTGAACGGAAAACCGCGATTGTCTTCAGACGGTACAATCATCTAAAGTTTTCTTGCTATCTCTCGATTAGTAACCTAATTACTCAACACAGTAATCAAAACTGTCAAACAGTTTCCCTCAGCCGGAATTCGCGGATCGGAGCCGACGAGACCTTGCCGGAAAACCTGAAGCAAACTCGCCGTTATGGTATACCATGTCATTTAATTTCTCTTTTCATTTCAATCAAGTATAAGTTAAGATCAATTAAACAGAACAGTCGGATTTCACTGTTCTGTATTGTTAAGCGAAGAAGACGAAGTTGAGAAATGTGTATTAGTTTAATTAAAACCGGATATTTAACCAGGTTAGACACACAGTCCAGCGGTGGACTGTGTGCAACATAACACGCACGTCCTGAGTTCGACTCGCACATGTTACCGACTTTCAGAAATAAAACCAATCCTTTTTAAAACCTATTCAGATCATCCTTCAACATGTATGTAAATATAATATAATTCAGTATATAAACAGGTTAGACACACAGCCCAACTGGTTGGGCTGTGTGCACGTAAACTGAAGAGCGCGAGTTCGACTCTGGATACCTAAACCGGGTTGGCAATTTATGAAAAAAATTTTAATAAAAATAAATAAGGTTAAAGTTAATTAGTATATATATATAATTAAAACAGAGAATATTTCGGGTTAGACACGTAGCTCAGTTGGTAGAGTTGCGTGCACGTGTACGAGAGGTCCCGAGTTCGAACCTCACTCAGCGCATAATTAAACACAGTCCGACCGGTTAACGGTCAACGGTCAAAAAAGTCAATGTTTTTATTTCTTTTTATTTATTTATTTAATTAGAAAATCATTTAAAAATACTTAAAAATAAGATTTTAAAGTTAGAAAACTTCCTCAAACTCACAAAAATAAATCTAAAAATCCCATTAAGAGTATGAATTAAAAGTATTAATCTCAAATAGAATCCATTTATTTACCGAATCATTTCGTTATTATTTTAGGTTAGTTTTTCCCTCGTCGATCAAATCCTAAAATTCGTGCGCATCCAACGTCATCAAAGAACGCACCCAATGTGAGTGAATCTCTACCAATTCCCCGTTTTAATCATGTTTTGGGGTGTATCATGTGTCGTTTAATTCTTTATCATATTTAAACACTTGTGCATCTATCATATCCGTGATCAAATGTGTATCAATTGTTGTGTGGATTATATGTAGTTTGGATTTATCATTTTCAATGCACGCATTTCATTAGGCCCATCAGTTCCCCGTGGGAGACGGGTTGAGCATCAGGTGCCTCATAAGATCGGCTCCGTTTGATTGAGCCTTGATCTCACATTCATCATCATTCATATCATATACTCATTCAAAGTGGTTTGTGGTTGTTTACTTATATATGTTTGCTCACATGTGATTATTGCACAAGTTTTCCATATTAAATAAAACAAGAAATTAATAACAATGTTTTATCAAGGTTCACTCGCCAACTTTTGTTGACCCCAAATATCCCCCGTTTTACACATGATACAGGTGATCCAGCTGAGGCTAGAAACACATAGGAAGGCCTAGAAGAATAAACCAGTTTCAGCTTTGGATTATTTACATAGTTTCATTTCCTTGTAATTGTATGAATTTTGATTTGGATATTTAAGTTGTAATTTGAATTTAATAAATATGAAACATTTTAGTAAACATCATGAGCTTTGGTGATAACCCAATTATGCCCCGACTCTTATTCCGCTGCGGGTCGGGGTGTGACAATCGACCACTAAAATATTCGTCGTTTCGACGATCGGCAGCTTTCCGGTCGAATTGTGCATTGTTTGCCGAATGACTAGAAACGACGTGTTATGTGCATTTTTTCTACTCTCACATTATTTTAGGATGTTTAGCATTGTTTTATTCTTATCTTGGCATCCGGAACCCTCCGAATTAGTCTTGCGGACAAATCGCTATTTGTCGCATTTTTGGTCGAAACAGACAATTTTTGCAATTTAGGCGCTATACCGGAAAGTTATGTATTATTGTAATAGTTGTTCTCAAATATGTGTTTTCATTTGTATATGGACTTAGGTATGGCATTAACATGCCGTCATCTCTTGTTCGGATTCGTTTCGGCGGGTTTTCTGACACGGTTAGTGTCACCGCATTTAGTGCATTCAGCACTTTCTACCAACACTTTTAGGGCATTGTTTTGGTCTGTTTCTTGTAGTAACAGAAACTAGTATATGTTATGATCAGATTCACTTGCCCTAATAACGTACGACTCAGTTTTGAATTTAAATTACGATAATCATGCATTAGATTATAATACTAAATTAGTGATTACACTGTATGGAATTTCCACTTATTTGCCAGTTGTCACATCTTCCTGACCTTCTACCGCCTCGACAATGTCTAGTAGACATCTACAAGAAATACGAAGCGTAATTATGAATTGAACGTTCTTAGGTGTCATGTGTCGTAATAAAAAAATGTAAACAACATAAAATAAATGAAACATGAATTCGACTACATCCATAAGATGTCTTCGGCTTGCTTAAGATTGGGCCTCCAAATGTCTCCCGTACTTCAGCCTTGGTAGTCACGTGAGCCCCCATGAATACTGGGCTTGGTAGGGTTCACATTGGTGTTGGCCTGCTAATGCTGGCATCAACCGAATGAAAATCATAAAACATAATTTTAAGGTATAAGGTCTGAGTGTGTCCAGGTACAGACACAATGACAACTCAAAGTGGGATTAGTTCACACGACGTTTGGTGTGGTATACTTTGGCCTAATAGGTCCTTCGTACTCTCATCGTTAGTCCCCAGGTAGGCAAACGGGTCCATTATTTGGATTTATACGAATGCTAAGCCTAGACAGGACGTTCCGACTACCGGTACTCGTACCCTTCCAGTTACTACATGCCCATCATAGAACTCACTTTGATGCGATTGAAAAGAAAAAAAAACATGAAAACATTGCAAAATATTTGAGAAGAAATCATGAAAATCGTGATGTGGGTTCTTGTGTATGTATGAAGGGTTAACAACATATAAACTATGATGAACATCACATATTAGCATGTATTAGTGAGAGTGCTTGCATGTATTGGTATGTGAAAAATAAACATAAAACATATAAGCATCATTAGTTTTGCATATAACACATAAACAATTAAAATCTAATCAACTATAGTATAGGCTCTAAGGGTCTAATAACCTATCCTATATCCCTATAGTCACAAACTCTTATACTAATCTGTCACACCCCAACCCGCAGCGGAAATAAAAGTCGGGGCATAATTGGGTTATTACCAAAGCTCATGACATTTATTAATAAGTTTCATATTTATTAAGTTGAAATTAACACTCCAAATATTCAAACACAACGAGTCATACAAGCATAAATAAAATCAAAGCATTATTCAGAACATAATAGTTTTGTTTATTCTTCTAAGGCCATTTCTATGTATTTCTCTCTTCAGGTTGTTCACATGTATCATGTGTAAAACAAAGATTGGATCAACAAAAGTCGGCGAGTAAATCTAAGTAAAAACAATTTAAACAATTCTTAAATTAGTTAATTAAATAAAAATCATGCGTAAATCATAAATGAGTATATGCACATGTACAAGAAATCACAACCACACAATATCCACAATAACCATAAGACATGATGAATGATAAACTTGAGATCAAGGCTCAATCAAACGGAGCCGATCTAATGAGGCACCTGATGCTCAACTCATATTCCACGAGGAACTGATGGGCCTTAAATGAATGATTGCACTGAAATGAAAAAATGTATTTGATGTATTGAATAATACATCCATTTATCTTGTAGAGTTTGTATAATTTTAGCACGTTTTCGTTCGGTTTGTCAAGAATTTATCTACTTTTGATCCAAACGCGTTTTGCAGGTCTTGGTTCGTGAAAACGGTTGGAAGGATGGGAAAACGAGCGAAAATGGTGAAAAGAACCGAGCCGGGACATGAGTGGATCGGAAACGAGAAAACAAAACGCAAAACAGGGATTTCAACCCAGTCGCGGGGCGCGACCGGCACACCTTAACTCTCTCGTGGCCCGCGAGAGAGTAATAGTTATCTGCCGGAATTCAACTCGGTCGCGAGGCGCGACCGACAGCCCCAACTCTCTCACGGCCCGCGAGAGAACCTTTATCCAGAAAGTTTTGAAATCAGGAGAAAATTGGGACTTGGTTGTTTTAAAAGGACTCATATTCATAGTTAAACTCATATTGGAACAACTTTGAACGAACTAGGGCATAATTAGAGCAATTTTCTGGAGATTTGAAGCTAGAAGGAGAGGATCTAAGCTGCAGGGATTGTGGTGGTGATCAAGGGAGTTCAAGGCAGGAGTTTGTCACGGTTTTATCATACCAATCTTCACCTTTGATTTCTTTGTTTTGCTTAATCATGCTTCCTTGTTATAAACTTTGTCTAATTTGCTTTTCAAACATGTTTTAGGCTAGATCTTATTCAGTTACTTAGGTTTTGGATGATGGATTTTATGAAACTTTGATTTGTTTTAATTTAATTTATGGTTTGAATGTTTAATTGGTAAAGGTCATAGCTTTAATTATCTCGTTTAGAGTATTTGAATGATATTGCTTGTTTTATGATTGTTTGGTTGTTTTGCATGAACTTAGATGGATGTCTTCCATAGAATAGGTTTATGTTACTTTTCGTGTTCTTAGGAATTCGTGAAGTTGTCGGTAAAATTGGCCAATAAAACCGGTGAAACAATTGAATTAACCATAAAATCAAACTTGTCATTATACCTAACTTGTTTATTGAGAAATTACAATTAGTTGGCTGAATTAATTTGGTAAATTGTTACGTTAGGGTTTTGAGAAATTCCCCGTCTAATTTCCTTGTCATAATTGAATCAGTTAATCTAAACTAGAAATTGTAGTTGGTCTAGGTTAATTATTGAGACGTAACTAATAATTAGACACTTTACTGATTTAAAAAGATAACTGAAAATGAATCTTTAGGACCGGTAAACAAATAAAAAGAATAGGTTATTGTAGGTGTCTTCCTGAGAAGGGTCGAGGGTCCTGTTTGATAAACATAGACTTTAACATGTCAAGACCCCAGTAAAATATTCAACCTGATTAATTATTATTAAATTGAAGGAGTAGTAGTCTAAAAAATCCAGCCTAGGTAACTAGTTCATTATCTCTTGATTAAAATCCTAAATTACCTAGAAGTTCACAATTTGGTCATTCCAATTTAGTAGTTCTAGTTAAATTGATACTTTAGATTTATTAGCAAAAACCTTCCTTTAAAATATACATAGTGTGTAATTGAGTCTAAACTAGTAGTCATAGTAATTAGAGAGTCCTGTGGGTTCAATAATCCGGACTTGCTTAATACTATTCTACAATTGATCAGTCCACTTGTCAGTTAGTAGTTTAGTATAGTTTAGGAGCCTAGAGTATAATTTGAGTCTAGAATTAAGGTAATTTGTTTTGTTTTTAATTAACTACTTTTAGAACATCAAGTTTTTGGCGCCGTTACCGGGGACTCTCTCATTGGTAATTGCGTTGATTACTCGATTTAGGCTTTTCTTATACACTTGTGTTTATTTTGTATTCGTTTGTGTCGTAGGAGTCTAAGTTGTTTAATTAGTTTAATATTTATTTTTGTATATATTTGAGTTATTTGTGCTAACTTCTCGTGTTTGTCATGTTTTCGGTTTAGTTGATGCCCTACACGCGTTTGCAAGGACCTCCGCCTAAGCCGCCGATGGACACGCCATTCTCTCCTGCACCAAAGGTAAGTGCTTCTTCCTCAACTTTATCAAGTTCATCACGTTCCTTTGTACCGTCCGACTTTGATTTTACACCAAAACCTTCACCACCCGGTTCCCCATCACCCCGTGTAGTCCATAGAAACGTAAGCCCACCACCGCCACCACCTAACTTCCACATGGCTAATAATAACAATCAGACCGTATACCAACAGACCACCACTGCCTTCACCGGTGCAAACTCACCCATTACCTTACCCCCCCCCCCCTCATGAACAATGACCGAGCCTGGCAAATCCCTTCCTACATCATGACCGCCATCACTAACTCTTGCCAATTCCACGGTCGTGATGATGAGGATGCTCCCGCACATATCAACCGCCTTACCCGTCTATGTCATACATTCAATATGGAGGGTGCGGGCCATGATGCCCGTTTTCTCCAATTCTTTCCATTCTCTCTCGGGGGTCGGGCCGCCATCTGGCTTGACTCCCAACCACCCGGTACTTTTTCTACTTGGGCTTCTCTACGGGATGCTTTCCTTAAGAAATACTTTCCACCCGCTAAAGCATCTCGCCTTCGTGATCAGATCCATTCATTCCGAATGGAGCCTGATGAGCCCTACCATCTAGCTTGGGAGCGGTTCCAAACTCTAGTATCCCGTTGCTCCCAACATGGTCTATCAGACTGGGCACTTGTAGAGAAATTCTACAACGGTCTCACCCCTGAGACCTGTGCTCGATTCGACACCTCTACAGGTGGCCACCTGATGGGAAAAAAAACAGTAGCCGAGTGCAATGATCTTTTCGAGAGCTTTGCCCATTCTGATGTCGATTACAGCACTGCCGGCAGGAAATCAATTCCTGTTTCTCGTACACCTCCGGTTAACCAGGGTCTATACCAAGTTAGCTTGGAAACTACGGTAGCTGCTGCTCTAGATAGCTTCAAGAGGGAGGTCACGAAGGAGATACAGGAACTGAAGAAGAAGAAGAAGAAGAAGGTAGACAGGTGTGAGGTGTGTAGAGGGGGTCATGACACGCTAGAGTGTCCCACGCTCACCGTCGAGCAAGTCGAGTTTATCACCGGTCAGAGCCGAGGTCCTACCAATCCCTTCAATAATAATACTTCCAATTATAATCAAAACTGGCGTAATAATAATAATAATAATAATAATAATAATAATAATAATAATAATAATAATAATAATAATAATAATAATTATTATTATTATTATTATTATTATTATTATTATTATTATTATTATTATTATCGATCTTATGGTAACCCCCCTGGTTTCCAATCAGGCTCTTATCAGAACATGGGGCAGGGTCATTACAATAGTGGAGGGTCAGGTCAACCAGTCAGTTTAGTTGGGGGGGTTCAAATCAGTAGGGTTAGACTAGGAGTGGAGGGTCAGGAGGTAGTCTAGATAGGATCGAAGAGCTGTTATCCCAATTAGTTGTCAAATATCAGGCTACTCAGAAAACTCTCACGGAACATGATCTGCTCTTGAAAAATCAACAGTCTGCGCTCTTAGATCTGCAGAGGTCGGTCGGTAGTATCGCTAAGCAGCTGCAAGAGCAGCCACACGGCTAGTTCGCGGGTAATACCCAACCCAACCCCGCGAACCAACACGCGAAAGCGATTACTACGCGCAGTGGTAGGACTCTGAAGGAGGTGGGTAGAGAGGGTGTAGAGGTAGAGGTAGATGAGCGAGATGAAGAAGTAGATGAGGAAACGAGATGGAGGCTCCACCCAGGGTGCACACCAGGTTTGACCCAGCAAGTACCGCACCAGCCAGTGGACCTTCAGTTGAGAGCAGGGGAGAGAGAAAACCGGTAGAGGTTAGGCCATCACCGAGCGTAGAGACTTCACGCCTACCCTACCCAGCACGTTTGAAACAGCAAAAATATGCCAAGGAATACGGGAATTTCCTTGACATATTTACTTAGTTAAAAATCAATCTCCCGTTTATCGAGGCCCTCTAGCATATGCCTAAATATGCGAAGTTTTTAAAAGATCTTTTAAAATGTAAAGATAGGCTGGGGGAGCTTTCGAATGTCCCATTGACTGGAGGATGTTCCGCCGTGGTTTTAAACAAGTTGTCCGAAAAACTGGCTGATCCAGGTATCTTTACGATTCCATGCCTATTCGGCGGCTCCATTGCTCCAGCTCATGATCTAGCCGATCTCGGGGCGAGCATAAATCTGATGCCTTTCTTACTATACGAGCGTTTAGGTTTAGGGGAGCTCACCCCTACTCGTATGTCTCTGTCGTTAGCCGATAGGTCGGTTAAGTACCTGAGGGGAATCATAGAGAATTTGTTGGTTAAAGTTGATAGATTTGCTTTCCTGTAGACTTCGTCATCCTCGATATGGAGGCCGACGAGAAGGTTCCCATCATCCTAGGTCGCCCATTTCTGCGCACCACGAAATCGCTCATCGATGTTCATGATGGAAAAATCACCCTTCGAGTCAGGGACGAAAACGTCACGTTCGAAATCGCAAGGTCGATGCAACACCCGAGTGGTGGCGACAGCGATCGTGGCCCTTGTCACTTCGTATACTTCCTGAACTCATTCATTTCGTGCGTTGATCACTGTTTAGACTATATTAGCGGAGCCGACTTAGTGAATGAGAGTTTAGTAACCGAGGAGAGTGATAGTGAGGATATAGGGGACGATTTCTTAGAGATTCCCGAGACCCTAGACTTCTGTGAGGTGAGTGCAGCTACCGAGAGCACACCATTGTCGACACCAGCAGTCGTAGAGCTTAAGGTCCTCCTGTCTCATTTAGAATACGCGTTCCTAGGTGAAAATTCGAGCTTACCCGTGATCATTTCTTCGAAATTGTCAACGGAGGAGAAGGAGCGTTTAATCAAGGTCCTAAGTTAAATAAGGAGGCCATCGCATGGAAACTGTCCGATATCATGGGGATTAGCCCTACCTTCTGTACTCATAGGATCCTCATAGAGGACATCTTTAAGCCTGTAGTACAGCCACAACGCCGTCTGAACCCGAACATGCAAGAAGTTGTAAAGAGGTGCTTAAGCTGATGGAGGCTGGTCTCATCTATCCGATCTCCGATTACGCATGGGTAAGCCTCACTCAAGTCGTTCCCAAGAAGGGGGAATGACAGTGGTAATGAACGAAAAGAAGGAGCGTATCCCATCGCGAACAGTCACGGGTTGGCGGGTGTGCATAGACTATCGTAAATTAAATGACACCACCCGCAAGGACCACTTCCCGCTCCCGTTCATCAATCAGATGTTGGAGCGACTCGCAGGACAACAATTTTATTGCTTTCTTGACGGCTTCTCAGGTTACTTTCAGATCCCGATTGCTCCCGAGGATCAAGAAAAAGACAACCTTCACATGCCCGTATGGTACTTATGCGTATCGCCGCATGCCGTTCGGGTTATGTAACGCTCCGGCTACTTCCCAGCGATGCATGGTAGCCATCTTTCGGGACAAGATCGAGACCTCCATGGAGGTTTTCATGGACGATTTCTCTGTCTATGGGAACACCTTTGATCAATGTCTTACTCACTTAGATAAATGATGAAACGGTGTGTCGAGACGAGACTGATGCTCAACTGGGAGAAATGTCACTTTATGGTGACAGAGGGAATAGTGCTAGGGCACAAGATCTCGCGAGCAGGGATAGAGGTCGATCGGGCGAAAATAGATACTATCTGCAGACTCCCTCCACCGACTAGCGTCAAGTCCATCCGTAGCTTTCTCGGTCATGCGGGCTTCTACCGACGGTTTATTCGAGATTTTTCAAAGATCACACGCCCCCTGACTTGACTTCTCGAGAAAGATGTACCCTTCGTCTTCGATGACGACTACTTAAAAGCTTTCACGATCCTTTCAGAAGAAACTAGTGAGTGCTCCTATCCTTGTCTCACCCGACTGAAGCTTGTCCTTCGAGCTCATGTGTGATGCGAGTGATTACGATGTAGGTGCCGTTTTGGGTCAGAGACGGGACAAACATTTCCACCCTACTTACTACGCTAGTAAAACCCTCAATGACGCACAGGAGAACTACACCACTACAGAGAAGGAGCTTTTATTAGTGGTATTCGCGTTTGATAAATTCCGCTCCTACCTTGTCCTGTCCAAGACCATCGTCTTTACGGACCATGCGGCTCTGCGTTTCCTTTTCCAAAAGAAGGATGCAAAGCCTCGTCTCATTAGGTGGATTCTCTTGCTTTCCGAGTTCGACATAGAGAATATGGCCGCTGACCATCTATCCCGATTAGAGGATCCTAGTAGAGAGGAAATTAGGGAAGAAGAGATCGGTGATAGATTTCCCCACGAGTCAGTAGATTTTGTCACAGCGGAGAAGGAGGGAATGCCGTGGTTTTCCCACTTCGCGAATTATCTAGCGAATGGAGTGGTACTGAAGGGGATGACCACGCAGCAAAAGAAGAAATTCTTTCGCGATGTCAGGCGTTATATCAAGGATGACCCATTTCTATTTCGGGTAGGGGAGACCGAATTCTGAGGCGCTGTGTGAGTAGAGAAGAGGGGGCAGAGATTTTGAGGCACGTGCACGAGGGACTGACGGGAGGTCACCATGGTCCGCACGTCACCGCATAGAAGGTTTTTAATTGTGGTTTTTATTGGCCATCAGTCGTGAAAGACGCCCTAGAGTTTATGATGACGTGTGATCATTGCCGCCGGCACACCGGCAACATCTCATCCAAGGACGAGATGCCCCAACATCCGATCCAGATTCTTGAAGTTTTTGATGTTTGGGGGATTGACTTCATGGGACCGTTTCCCATCTCTAGTGGGAACCGGTACATCCTCGTGGCCATTGATTATGTATCCAAGTGGTTGGAAGCTCAAGCTTTACCCACAAATGATGCCCGAGTGGTGGTGAGATTCTTAAAGAAATTGTTCACCCGTTTTGGTACCCCACGAGCCATTATTAGTGACTGTGGCACGCACTTCTACAATGCCATCATGGAAAAGGCATTGGCGCGCTACGGTGTCACTCGCCGACTCTCCACCGCCTATCATCCTCAGACGAGCGGCCAAGTGGAGAACGCGAACAGGGGGGTAAAATGGATCCTTGAGAAGACGGTAGGTAAAAGTCGGAAGGACTGGTCCGACAAGTTGGATGATGCCTTATGGGCGTTTCGCACCGCCTATAAGACACCGCTAGGCACCACGCCCTTCATGATCGTTTATGGTAAAGCATGCCATCTCCCGGTCGAATTATAGCATAGGGCACTGTGGGTATTGAAGACCGTGAATTTGGACCTCACCGAAGCGGCCACGCAACGATTCTTTCAAATTCACGAGTTAGAGGCACTTCGGGACGCGGCGTATGAGCGGTCATGGAGCTTGAAGGAGAAAACCAAGGTGCTGCACGATCGGAGATTGAAGAATGTGAAAGAGTTTCAAAGCGGCGACAAAGTGCTTCTATATAATTCGCGATTGAAACTGTTTGCGAGCAAGATGAAATCAAAATGGTCGGGCCTGTACGTGGTAAATGAGGTATTCCCGTATGGAACTATCGAGCTGAAAGATGAAGCTGATGGAGGGACATGGAAGGTCAACGGGCATCGCTTGAAACACTATTTAGGAGGACCGCTAGATCCCACCGAGACGGAGGAGACTCCTCTCGAAGTTCCACCTCAGACCGCGTAGATTCTCGGGTTTCGGCTCGAGTGTAGAGTATGTACAGTTTGGTCGTTAATTGCATTTTGTGTTTTTATTTAATCCATGTTTCTTATTTTGTGTGTTTGTGTGTGGGTCGGTTTAGTTGGTTTTTGCAGGTCATATCACGCATCATTTATGGATCACGGAAAATTGCAGGTACGTTTAATAAATCCGGTAAAACGAGGGTGATTCCGTAAGCTAACTTGTCAACATTAAGGTTTCCTAAATTTTTCTAAGGCATGAAGCAGGAAAAACTAAGAAACTTTCTGTGAAAACAAGCATCTCGCGGGGCGTAAGAGGCATAAACCCTCCTCGGTCGCGGCCCGCGAGAGGCCACTAATATCCGGAATCACACCTCGCTCGCGGGGCGCGAGAGACTTAGCAGTCTCTCTCACGGCCCTCGAGAGACCATATCTGCATAAAAGAAACCCTAGCCTCCATTTTACACATATTTTCCCACTTTCTTCACCATTTCCCTTATGGCTACAACTCCATTTTCACCAAAAATTCACCATTTTTAGCCCAAATTCACTGAAATCTCCCACATTTTCTTCACTACATCAATCCTCACTCATCTTTACGTGATTACACCCGATTTCCCCTTTTTACTTGCATTTCACCGGTGTTTCAAATTTTCAATTTTTGTTCACTAGTCCTACAGATCTACAACAAGGTATGCTTTTTCGCAACTTCTATGCTTACATTCTTTATCATATATCTTGTTGTTGCCTTTATTTTGATGTTTGATACTGTGCTAGTTGCTTGTTCGGTTAAGTGCGGGTTGGGTTCAACTGGGTTTGACTTGAATTTTGATAGTGGTACTGGTTACATTTTGTGGGTAGATTAAGTACATGCAGGGTGTCCTTAGCGGGTTTAGTGTGGTCCAACATTGAGTGTGGGGATGAGGGTTGGCTAACTTTGTTACTGGAAATCCGATTTTTGAGATCGTCAACCGTTATTTCTTCCATGATTCAAACTGTTTTATCTTTAACTGTACACTCAATGTGGGCTCGTGTCTCGGCACTTCAGTTTAATTGAGGACAATTAAAGTGCCGAGAGGGGGGTAGTTGTTTGGTTTTTGATATGTTTTTCGGGGGGGTGGTAACATCTGAATGGTCATGCATATAAGATTCGGTCTCGCCCGTACTCAATCTCCATTCGGGCGAGATTCGGTTTTTATCAAATTATAATGTTACACTCTTTTCAAAAGTATCTTAAATTATGAGGTAAATTGTTTATCTATTGCAGACCATGACCGCGAATGAAATGCTATACAGTCATTTGTTTTATGAGGTTGCTTTCTTTCTAATGTCATCCTTGTCTTACTTGTGCTTTATGCAGATGTTAAGAGAGGGTAGTTCGAGCAGGGCTGGAAGGAAGATAAGGGGACCAACGCCTCTTCAGAGAGGTGACCCCGCCGATGCGCCACAACAACCTTCATACTTCGGTGGACGCAGAATTAGATATCGGGGAGAAGGTGCGCCCCACGGGCAAAGTACGCGAATCGCGAACAGTCCTCTTTTGTAGTTTAATCTAGACTCCCACGAGTGGGAGAGACTTTCAAATCTGGTCACCTGTGAGTTGCTACCCTACAGGAGAATTGATTGGGATTTGATGGATAATTTGGGTCAGAGGGGTCGGATTGAACAGTTATTAGAGGATAAGTTCTGAAGGGTGCTAGACTGCGGAGCGAGACAATACAAGGAGATCACGTATGAGTTTCACTCCACATTTGAATACCAACAGGGGAAGTTCAACGAGAATGATGCGGTTTCGTTTGCCTTGGGGAGGCAAGTTTTTGAGATGACAATTCCACAGTTTGCGGTGGCCTTGCAAATATACTCGGACGAGGAGGTTCAGTCACCGGACTTTGCCACGAGCCTGCAGGGGGTCTTCAAAAGGAGGCACCCCCATAGTGTCCAGACAGACGAGCTCGCCAGATTTTGGGGTACCATCTCTTCCGCCCCGTACTTAAACAACATGGTGGCGAGTGATATTACTGATCCCATTCACCGGTTTCTCCATAAGATTATTGCCGCTACGCTAGTTGGGAGAGGGCAGGGAGACAACAAGGTCAACCAGGTGAGTTTATTTTGTCTGATGTGTATGGTGGAGGGACGGCCGGCAAACCTGGCCACAATATTTGCATGGTCGATGAAGCGACTGTGGAGGCGGGGCCCGGGGCAAGGGTTTATTATGGGCCCTTGATTACGTGCTTAGCCGAGAGCCTAGGGGTGTTCGACAGATACCCCAGGACATAATGAGAGAAGGCCCCGCCCCTATGTCATGAGCATCAGAGATCTTCAGGCTGCCAGAATTCTTACAACCCAAGAGCCTGTTAGCTGGATACCAGCCCGCTAGGGACCTCAAGTGCAAACGCCTCCCGGATCCGAAGCTGCATCTTCTATGCAAGCGGGCATCCCTACTCGATATCAGCGGCCGGTTACGCGCCAGGAACTACCAGGACGACAGTATCCTCTTCGGGAGCCTAGCCTGGACCCACTGACTTTAGATTCTCTTTATGACAGGATGGAGACTGGGTTCGGGGATTTGCGAGGTTATGTGGACCAGCAGTTTGGTTGGGTTCGCCAGACCATGTTAGAGAGTAGACGCATGCACGAGGCTAGTCAGAAGAGGCTAAAAGATGGGATGCGATACATGATGCAGAATCTGAATATGGGAATCCCGTCTTACTTTCAGCATCCAGGCGGTCAGGCAGGTTCTAGCCAGTTTGCGGGGATGGAGGACGTGCAGCCATACCAAGTATTTGAGGCGTCTAAAGAGGATGATTGAAGCAGCCGAAGATCTTTATCTTATTTTTCTTTTCTGCTGTTTTCATTTATTGATGGTCTGTACTTTTAAACAATTTACTTTGGGGTTCGTGTTGGTTGGTTTGGGTATGTGTTGAACAACCTTGCAAAACAATTTATTTATCTTGCTTTATCATTATTATGTTTTGTAACTGCATGATGCTAGGTCGGTGTTATATGTTGTTCCGTTCGCATGAGAGCTTTGAGAGTGGTACATTAAGCGCGTTCGGTTTGGAGAGCACGAGTGGTTTGACTGGCACATCGACAGTCTTGCACTACCAGCTAAGTCGCCCCCTTTTTGTATTTTATTTTTCTTTCTTTATTTGGTTTGGTCTTATTTTGAGTAGTAGTTGTCTCGTCCTTGCATTGGGGACAATGCAAAAATTTAAGTGTGGGGATGGGATAGTAGAGTAGTGTTTTGATTTGGTTAAAAAAATCCAAAAATGTCTTTTGAAAAAGAAGTTTGCATGAATTTAAACGGAAAATGATAGAAAAATTGAATTTTTATTCAGTTTCAAATAATAATAATATGATAAATAAAAGGGTGAGTTTGTGTCTAACTTGGGATATGTGAGTAGGCTCGATTCGGTTCTTATTTTCTTTGAGCTTAATACACCTTAATTGTCGGTCTACTAGTGGGTACTCATCTAAAAGAAATAGGAAACTGAAACCGCCAAAAATAGTATAAGGAATGCCGTTATAAGCTAAAATATTTAGAATTTTTAATCATGTAAAAAAGAAAAAAAATGGAAAAATGAGCTTGATTGAAAAGTAGACGAGGCCTATGGGATCTCCATTGGGGATGGTGACTCTGATCGAGAATCCCTCTAGGATTAGTTGAAATTTTAAGTATCGAAGCCCACGTTGTTGTTCTTGGGGATGGTGACTCTGGTTGAGACAGCCTCTAGGTTAGATATGCAAAAAGAAATCAAAATGCTCAAATGAAAAAAAAAAGAGAAAAAGAAAATTGCTTGATTTTAAATTCTTTATATTTTGGTATAAAGCGGTTAGGAAAGGGTTTAAATAATTCGTTCCTTTTGTTTCATAAGCTTAAGGTGGGATTAGGGATACTGTGGACTCTAGTGTGAGACCCTGGGTGGATTGACCGCACTTAAATTAAATTTACATGATAATAGGTTTAAACCGAATTTTGAGTTTAAGTGGATCCAATACTCGCAATCGCGGTTAACATAAATCTTATTCCCTCATGAAAATAATCGTAATTTTTGAAATCGAGTAATTGTTTGGTTATGATTCCGTTTATGCACAATTCTTTTTCGAGGGCGAAAAAAGAGCAAGTCTGGTGATATTTGATGTATTGGATAATACATCCATTTATCTTGTAGAGTTTGTATAATTTTAGCGCATTTTCGTTCGATTGGTCAGAATTTATCTACTTTTAATCCAAACGCGTTTTGCAGGTCTTGGTTCTTGAAAACGGGTGGAAGGATGGGAAAAACGAGCAAAAATGGTGAAAAGAACCGACCAGGACGTGAGTGGATCGGAAACGAGAAAACGAAACGCAAAACAGGGATTTCAACCCGGTCGCAGGGCGCGACCGGCACACCTTAACTCTCTCGCGGCCCGCGAGAGAGTAATAGTTATCTGCCGGAATTGAACTCGGTCGCGGGGCACGACCGACAGCCCCAACTCTCTCACAACCCGCGAGAGAGCCTTTTATCTAGAAAGTTTCAAAATCAGGAGAAAATTGGGACTTTGTTGTTTTAAAAGGACTCATATTCATAGTTAAACTCATATTAGAACAACTTTGAACGAACTAGGGCATAATTAGAGCAATTTTCTGGAGATTTGAAGCTAGAAGGAGAGGATCTAAGCTGTAGGGATTGTGGTGGTGATCAAGGGAGTTCAAGGCAGGAGTTTGTCACGGTTTTATCATACCAATCTTCACCTTTAATTTCTTTGTTTTGCTTAATCATGCTTCCTTGTTATAAACTTTGTCTAATTTGTTTTTCAAACATGTTTTAGGCTAGATCTTATTCAGTTACCTAGGTTTTGGATGATGGATTTTATGAAACTTTGATTTGTTTTAATTTAATTTATGGTTTGAATGTTTAATTGGTAAAGGTCATAGCTTTAATTATCTCGTTTAGAGTATTTGAATGAGATTGCTTGTTTTATGATTATTTGTTGTTTTGCATGAACTTAGATGGATGTCTTCCATAGAATAGGTTTATGTTACTTTTCGTGTTCTTAGGAATTCATGAAGTCGTCGGTAAAATTGGCCAATAAAACCGGTGAAACAATTGAATTAACCATAAAATCAAACTTGTCATTATACCTAACTTGTTTATTGAGAAATTACAATTAGTTGGCTGAATTAATTTGGTAAACTGTTACGTTAGGGTTTTGAGAAATTCCCAAGTCTAATTTCCTTGTCATAATTGAATCAGTTAATCTGAACTAGAAATTGTAGTTGGTCTAGGTTAATTATTGAGAGGTAATTAATAATTAGACACTTTACTGATTTAAAAAGATAACTGAAAATGAATCTTTAGGACCGGTAAACAAATAAAAAGGATAGGTTATTGTAGGTGTCTTCCTGAGAAGGGTTGGGGTCCTGTTTGATAAACCTAGACTTTAATATGTCAAGATCCTGGTAAAATATTCAACCTGATTAATTATTATTAAATTGAAGGAGTTGTAGTCTAAAAAATCCAACCTAGGTAACTAGTTCATTATCTCTTGATTAAAATCCTAAATTACCTAGAAGTTCACAGTTTGGTCATTTCCAATTTAATAGTTTTAGTTAAACTGATAATTTATATTTATTAGCAAAACCCCCCCTTTAAAATATACATAGTGTGTAATTGAGTCTAAATTAGTAGTCATAGTAATTAGAGAGTCCCGTGGGTTCGATAATCCGGACTTGCTTAATACTATTCTACAATTGATCGGTCCACTTGCCGGTTAGTAGTTTAGTATAGTTTAGAAGTCTAGAGTATAATTTGAGTCTAGAATTAGGGTATTTTTTTTGTTTTTAATTAACTACTTTTAGAACATCGGTAACCACACATAATCATACCATTTAAAAATACGCATTTGATCATATTACGATGTTAGCACGAGTGTTAAAATAAACAAATAATACATGTACGACACATGATACACCCCAAAACGTGAATAAAAGGGGAATTTGTAAGGATTCACTCACAGTGGGTGCGTTCCTTGCTTGATATTGGATGCGCACGAATTGCAGAGTTGATTGGCAAACAAATACTAACCTAAAATATTAGTACGATGAAATTCGATAAATATACGAGTTAATATTTTTATCTAAGCATTTTGTTAGGTTATTTTTGGTAGTTTGTATACCCTTTGAACTTGTATTGTTAAGTACTTATTAGTTAACCTTTATTTGAAAGGTGTATAAGTAATTTAAATAATTTAATTGAAAGTAAAATAAAATAATAAAAAATAGTAAAAAAAAATATACTGTCAGACCTGACAGTAGGGGGGGGGAATCCGACCGGTTTAATAGGGAATATATGCGCGCGTGTTGGGACTCGAACTCTAGACCTTCCATTTACGTGCACGCAGCTCTTCCAACTGAGCTACGTGTCTAACCCATCAGAATTAGGATTTTAATTATCTTTATACTCTTCTTAAGTTATTCAGAAATTAAGAATTTTAAAAAGGTTTTAAATCAACCGACCCGGTAAGCATACCAATACTCGAACCCGCGCCCTTAACATAGTTTGCACCCAGCCCAACCAACTGGGCTGGGTGTCTAACCCGGTTATATCCCGACATTTAAAACATAAATATACTAATCACATTTCATATTCTTCCCCAAATATAAAAGAAACCCAACTGATACAATTAACTTCCAAAATCTGTTTGAATTAAGCAATTACATAATTATGCACAAGTGATTAGGAGTTTGTATCGAGGTTGTTTGATTCCTCCGGTGATTGATCAAGGGTACCGGCGACGACTCCGGCAGCAACGATTTCACAGAACAGAAATTTGGAGTAGAGTGAGGTATGAGCGAGTTTGTTTGAACGATTAAAGTCGGTATTTATAGGATTTACAATGCCAAACCTTTAATTCGTTCAGTTTCAGGTTTTTTAATGGTTATGATTTGGGTTTCGGTTTCGGGGTTGAAATTAAGCATCAATGATTTGCTAACGGTTAGATACCTTAATGCCCGAATTTGCGGATTGATTAGTCTTGGAAAGAAACGGCTTTGGCAAGTTCAGAGCAGTTACAGTTCCAGATGCGCATAACTTTCAGGAGGAGATGCTTGTTTTAACGCATAAGTTTCAGTTGTTTCCTTGATTCAACACATATGTGTGTGCAGTGTAGTGGTGTTGGTTGTGTGTGCGGTCACAAGTGACCCGGGTTCAAATCCGGTTGAACCCCTATTTAATATATTTATTTTTTTACACTATATATTTTTTTTATCAAATGAATTCTTTTCTTTTATTCTAAAAAATATTTAAGTTTTTAATTGTTATTATTATCACATAACAATGATTATATATCTAATATCCAATGGTTTATAATAAAATGAATAATTTCAACTATTAAACAGGGCGGGTTTTGAAACCCTAATTACACGAATGTTACAGGAATGACAATAGAAACGATAACCCTTTGAGTGATCAGGATACCCGATAAGAATCAGGTAACTGTTTTAGGGTCAAGTTTCCTTAGGAAAGGATTGTAAAGTTTCGCTTCAGCAATGCAGCCCCATACTTTCATATATTTAAGAATCGGTTTCCTTCCTGTCTAAAGTTCATAAGGAGTTTTAGGGATAAACTTAGAAGGAACTCTATTGAGTATATGAACAGCTGCTTTAAAGCTTCGTCCAGAGGAATAATGTAAATTAGTGTTGGCTAACATACTGCGCATCATTTCGTAAGGGTACGGTTTCTTCGTTCAGCGACATCGTTCTACTGAGGTAACCAGGCATGGTGTATTAGTTCACAATCCCCTGGCCCTAACAAAGCTCATAAAATGGACTAGGAGCTTGACCCACATCAATATGTCTTCCATAATATTCACCGCCTCTATCTGATCTCACAACTATAATTTGACGATCTAGTTGTTTTTCAACTTCAGCTTTATAATCTTTAAAAATTGTAAGAGATTCAGATTTTTCCTTAATAAGATACAAGTACATGTAACGGGAATAATCATCAATGAAAGTGATAAATGAAGTACGTCCAGTTATGCCAGCTATTTGATAAGGACCACTAATGTCAGTATAAATGAGTTCTAATAAATTAGAGCTCCTAGTGGCACCTTTCTTATTCGCTAATGTCATTTTACCTTTAAGACATTTGACACATGTTCCAAAATTAGTGAAATCAAGAGGAAGTAAGACTTCGTCCTTTATGAGTCGATTTAATCGTTCCCGTGAGATGTTGCCTAAACGTCGATGTCACAATATAGATGAAGTCTCTAAGTCTCATTTCTGTTTCATCTTTGTGAGTGATTCATTAGTATTATATGACAACAAAGATTTGGAAAAGTCATCATCTAGTTCTAATCTATAGAGACCACCATCCAGAATGCCAGTACCATAAACCACAGAATCATAGAGAATAGAGAGTTTGCTATGACCATGAGTAATATCAAAATCGTCTATGTCTAACTTGGGTCCTGATACAAAGTTCCGAGTTACCTTAGGAACATATAAGGTATCATAAAGTTTAATGCATAAACCAGTTTTCATAAATAATTGTAAAGTTCTAATAGCCCTCACTTCTAATTCTCTATCATCCCCCACTTTAAGTGTTCTTTGGTTTCTTCCCGGCCTTCTGGATTGTCAGGAATCCCTGAGTAGAGTTAATGACATAAGTCATAGCACCAGAATCAAACCACCAAGAATTAGCAGGAACATTAATATTATAGGACTCAAGTATCATGAAAAATCATTACCTTTCTTAGCCAGCCACTCCCTAAAATCAGGGCATTCCTTTTGCTTATGTCTTGTCTTTTTACAGAACTTGCAACAGGGTTTGCCTAAGGAGTTCTTAGAGCTGGAAGGCACACTTGTATTAGGATTGGGCTTTTGGACCTTAAAAACATCATTCCTTGGATAAGTGTTCTTCCTCTTCTTAGAGCTGGATGTAGTAAAGTGTGCAACATCAGTGGTCCGATCCATCTTCATATGCTCCTCCTCCTTCAGGCACATGGAGATTAGCTCACTCATCGTCCATTTATCCTTCTAAGTGTTGTAATTGATCTTGAATGCTTCATAGGATGAAGGAAGCGAAGTAGTAATGAAATGGACGAGAAAACCATCACTAATCTCCATGTCTAATGCCTTCAGCTTATGAGCCATGTCGTTCATCATCATGATGTGTTCACGGATGTCTCTCCTCCCATCATACTTAGTAGTCACCAGCTTGAGGATTAGAGTACTAGCGTGTGCTTTAGACATTCCCTTGAACTGCTCCTCACATAAGCCAAGTAGGTTTTAGTATCTTCAAAATCAGAAATGGCTCCTCGAATTGCATTGCTTATGGATTGCTTCATGGACATTAGAGACATGCCGTTACACCTAGTCCATTTTTCATGAGCCAACTGCTCAGCAGCGGTACTCTGAGGAGTAAGGTCTGCAGGCTTATTCTCTCTTAAAGCGTAGCCGAAATCCAACAAAGCAAGAGTAAGCATGAGAGACTCTTTCCATGTAGCAAAGTTATCACCGGTCAATGGTGGAATCCCGCAATTAGGCACTGAGAGTGGAAATAATATGAGCGAATTATGATACTAAGACAGAAGTCTTAATGTGATCTAAGGGCCAGTTACACTAAGGGAGGCATAAGTAATGACCATTTTAGTAATGAAGTTGTGATATTGTCTATTACTAACATCAAAATAATAGACTTATTTAAAAAGGAATTCTACTTAAATGAAGACAAATCAGCTTTAGCCAGAAGTGTAATCATCTAAGTATGTGTGCAAAGTAATTGTGACAAATCAGAATTAGGTAGAAATGAGACAATCACTTTAATTATGCACTTGTTAAGTATGTTAGACATGCATGAATTAGATTAGCTTTGGCCAGAAATAAGACATTCACGTTTATAATGCATAATTAACATAGCTCTTATTATACTTGAACAATAAATAGATGCATCAAATCACCTTTGGACAGAAGTGATACATCAAAAGCTCATTCAAGTTAAGCTATTTGGTTTTGTAAAAGGTTATCTGATTATGATTAATTAAGTATTTACAAAACTATTTATTTAATAGCAAACCACCTGTTAGCGCTGAAATTTAGTTCACAATAATAGCCTAATGTAGTAATGAGATTTCAGATAAAATCTTGGATTTCTAATGGATTTTGGATGAGACTCTAATTAATCTGAAATGGGCATCTCAAATGAGTTTTGGATGAGGCTCGAATTAGTCTGAAATGGGCATCTCGAATGAGTTTCAGATGAAACTCGAATTAGTCTGAGATGGTGATCTCTGATGAGACTCGAATTAGTCCGAGATGGGCATCTCGATGAAAATCGAATTAGTCGAGATTGGCATCTCGAATGGACCTCTGATGAGACTCAAATTAGTTCGAGATGGGCATCTCGAATAGATCTCAGATGAAACTCGAATTAGTTCGAGATTGGCATCTCGAATGGACCCCTGATGAGACTCAAATTAGTTCGAGATGGGCATCTCGAATAGATCTCTGATGAGACTCGAATTAGTTCGAGATGGGGCATCTCGAATGGATCTCTGATGAGACTTGAAATAGTTCGAGTTGTTCATCTCGAATGGATCTCGGATCCATCTGATACTTGTTCTCCAAGATTTTTGAATTCTCTAATCATGGCAGTTAGTTATGATAAGTTTTGAAATTCGAAAACTAAGGGATTGTGGGATATCTTTTTCATTTTTAATGTCAATTTAGTTTACCTAATTATTTCGAAAATTAATCTTTTTTTAACAATAACAAATTTCGAAAGGTTTAATTAGATAAAATAGATCAAAACCAAGAAAAAACACCCAATAATCCGAATAACATTCCAAAATATAGGAATTTTTTTCGAACTTCATAAGATCATGTGATGAACCCTAAAAAAATAAAATAAACTCTGGGATCCGAAATCTGAGAATTCAAGTTCATTATAATGATTTCGTAACAGTAACTTAACCGTTGAAACATTAGATCCGAATTTTAATTAACAAACATGTAATTTCATAACAGTATTTTCGAAATAGGGTTTCGAATTCTTATCAGGTTTTATAAATTATGTTTTTTAGATTTTAATCCCAGAATAATGGATACAAAACAGAAACTTATTTATCAGCATATGCTCTGATACCACATGTCGATCAGTTCTGTTAAAACATAATGGAAAACATGAATGAAATATCTGTGACGGCAGACAGGCCAGCAGAGAATCTAGTTAGAGACGCAGCCATGGAGTTCGACATCTTTGTCAGTGTGATCTAGTTCCTCCTTAGGGTGTAAAGTGATGATGGTAATACCAAATTAGGGTTGAATTCGGTTATGGAGAGAGAGAGATGTAGAGGGTGGCGAATTTGATGTTAATAATGTTATTGTAATTTTCTAACTCTTATCCTCTTTAGCTATCTCCTTATACATACACCCAGAAGGAAACCTAATTAGTTAATAAGGGTAATACGGTCCATCAACAATTACCAACTAATATATAATAGGTTTAATATATTTTGATCTAATATAATATAAATGATTATAATGACTACATGATTAAATATTATAAACATAATATATTTCATCTTACACCGAATTCATCACCATGTGGAACAACTTAACCATGGCGCCTAAACTAGCTACGGAACACGTTTTGGATCCATTGTACTCAACAATTGGTTAACCAAATGCGAAACATATGTCACCGACTGCTACTCATGGTCTTCTGCCGAACTAGCGTGTACATTGGTTGGCAGCGGAGGAGGATGATCCGAGGGGTGAAGGTTTTTGATAGTTATGGTAGGTCGATTTGTAAAGTTTTACTCATGTTTTGTGTTTGATGCTAGTAATTTAAGGACTATAGTATTAGATCGTGTTTTGACTACACCAGTTTTTATTTCTATTTTGACATTATGGACTTGGTTTGGTAATGCGTAAGTATTAGATAAGTTAGTATAATTAGATTGATTTATTAAACCAGGTAATGTGTAATTATAAGATAAGTTAGTATAATTAAATTGATTTATTAAACCAAAGAGTTTCATGATATGTATCACGCAAACTAGGAGAGTGTAGAGTGCACTTTTGGTTGAGTTTTTTATAAGTTTACACATTTAGGAACCTAATTGTCTCTCAGGGCTTTGCCCTTAAGCAATGGGGTGGGGTCTAATGGCAGCACCCTTGAAGCAACGTCCAAGAGGCGGTAGTCCCTAGCAAGGTCTATGGGGTAGAGCCCCTATTGGTTAAGCTAATTATGAAAAATTATTATTGGAAAATTTATTTGTAAGAAAATTGCATTTAAAATTTGGATCGAATTTTTGCCTCTTTTCAATCAACAGGGGATTGAATTTTTCCCTCTTTTGCCAGGTAATGAGGTGGTGGTGGAGTACTAAGTAAGAGACTTGGTGTTTTAAGGGATCCAAGTTCGATTCTTGTCCTCTCCATTATTTTTGCGGCACCTGGTGATGATGGGAGACTAGGCGAATAGGTGGAGATCGCTAGTTCGATCCTTGAACTGAGCGGGTTTTACCTCACCGTTGTGCATTCAGGCGAGTGTTCACGGGCTTCGGCCCTAGGTGAAGGTTTTCCCCGGTTTCGAATTCGAGTGTATACTGATGTGATGAATTTCGCCAGTAACCCACTTAAAGGAAGGCCGTTCGAAATTTTTTTTTGCCTCTTTTTATTGCAATTTTGAATATATTGTAGAAGAAACTGCCATCAGATATCTAATGGCCCTTCGACTCTAAACTTCTGGTCAGCTCTTTGGTTCTTGATATTCTCACACACATACTTTGTTCTTGAAGATTTGAAATTTTAAGTTTTATCCGATTGAAACTTAGAGTGAAACTTTAATTGTTTCCATCTAAACTTGTCTCACATGACTTTCAGATTATCCAAGGTTTATTTCATAAATTTCCCCAAGAATAAAAAAAATGCCTAAAATAGTGTAACAATTTGTAAAACCACTAGCATTTTTTAAGTATTTAACTATTAGTCGTTAGTTCGTATTTTCCGGTATAAAGGAATTTTTGAACATATTGTTATTTAGATTTCAACCAATATTTTTTATAATTGTTAATTTATCAATTAATTAAGATAAGGTTACTTGAAAATGAATTCATTTTCAAAAACTAGGTTTTATTCTAATCCAAACACCAACTATCGTTGATGAACATGTAAATAAGACTTCAATAATTTCTTGATATATGAGAATAGAATTGGTCTTTTCCATTTTATTCTGTTTTTATTATTTTAAATCATAAACTAATAAAGTTCCTTCGTGCGTTGTGCGAATTTGGTTGGGATCATTCAGTTCACCACGTTATGGATATGATAACAACACTCTGTATAACAATTGAATATGAAAACCCAAAAAAAAATTTGTGATATGCCTCTAAGGAAGGTGACGGATATCTTATATTGACTGAAAACTATAAAGACAAATAGAGCTAATGATTTCGATACTTAACGGTACTATCAACAATATTTTGAAATTTATATCATGAGTTGTATTAACAAGGTTGAGTTGCCAAGTGGAATGAAAAAAATGCATCAATTCCTATGTACTATGTGTCTTTGTACAAAATTGAATTGAACATTTTTCTTACAAACCAAAATTGTAAATTAATATAAGGGGAAGTATATCGAGTACATTTTAATATTAACTAAAAATAAAAAATAAACCAGCCGAATCTAACTATTTTTACTAGGCCTAAACCGAACGTTCATGAATTGTTTGTGCACTTATTTGATGAGAAGTCCGTTTATGTTCGTTTAGTTAATAAATGAACGAACACGTACAAAAAAGTTGTTCGTTTAATTAAATAAACGAACATGAACACACCTTGTGTTCATTCATTTATGTTCGTTCATTTACGTTTAAATTTTAGTAAAGGCATAAATAGTTATTAGGCTTTCTAACTACTTATATAAATATAACTAATTAGTAATTGAGTTTTCTCCTAATAAAAATAAATTTTTAAATTTTTTTAGATCATGTAACTGATCACTTACTTAATATTTATATAAAAAACTACTTAATTTTAGTATCTATGAACCTAATTTAAATATGTTTTCGGATGAACTGTAATATATTAGATTTGTTCGTTTGTGCTCACTAGTGTTAAATTGTGTTTGTTAATATTTGTTCAATTACGTTTATTTGTGTTCGTTTATGTTTGTTCAATCATGTTAATTTATGTCTTTGTATGTTTATTCAAATATATTCAGTTAATTTTTGTTGTTTATGTTTGTGAACTGTCCGTTTAGGCTTTAAACGAACGTACATAAATGAAAATGAACATGCCTGTTTATGAACGAACACGAACAAAAAAATGTGTTTGATTATATGTTCGAAATTAAAGTTAAATGAACAAACACGAAAATCCCTATGTTCGTGCTTGTTCGATTCATTTACAGGCCTAATTTTTACTGTTCCATCAAATATCAATTAATTATGAATTATGAATATGAATTTGTTGTTCTAAAATAAAGCTTATTCTTTATTATTAAATAATTTAAATATGCTTATAATTATTTATCAAATCTCTTATCAACATCCAAGTAATCAATCCTCTTCTTATTATAAAATATTTTGATAATTATAAAACTAATAAAATAACTAAATTCATGTCACTGTTCATTAAGAATCTAAATTCATATATAAGTATTTTAATAATTATAAAACTAATAAAATAACTAAATTCATGTCACTGTTTATTAAGAATCTAAATTCATTAAGAATCTAAATTCATATATAAGTATTCTAATAATTATAAAACTAATAAAATAACTAAATTCATGTCACTGTTCATTAAGAATCTAAATTCATGTATAAGTATTATGAATTATGAATTTGTTGTTCTAAAATAAAGCTTATTCTTTATTATTAAATAATTTAAATATGCTTATAATTATTTATCAAATCTCTTATCAACATCCAAGTAATCAATCCTCTTCTTATTATAAAATATTTTGATAATTATAAAACTAATAAAATAACTAAATTCATGTCACTGTTCATTAAGAATCTAAATTCATATATAAGTATTTTAATAATTATAAAACTAATAAAATAACTAAATTCATGTCACTGTTTATTAAGAATCTAAATTCATTAAGAATCTAAATTTATATATAAGTATTTTAATAATTATAAAACTAATAAAATAACTAAATTCATGTCACTGTTCATTAAGAATCTAAATTCATATATAAGTAATAATCAATCCTCTTCTTCTTATAAAATACGTTGATAAATATAAAACTACTAAAATAACTAAATTCATGTCACTCTTCATTAAGAATCTAAATTCTAGGGATATTCATGTTTGTTTGATTCATTTACAGGCCTAATTTTTACTGCTCCATCAAATATCAATTAATTGTGAATTTGTTGTTCTAAAATAAAGGTTATTCTTTATTATTAAATAATTTAAATATGCTTATAATTATTTATTAAATCTCTCATCAACATCCAACTAATCAATCCTCCTCTTCTTATAAAATATTTTGATAATTATAAATTATAAAACTAATAAAATAACTAAATTCATGTCACTATTCATTAAGAATCTAAATTCATATATAAGTAATCAATCCTCTTCTTCTTATAAAATATTTTGATAATTATAAAACTAAAAAAATAACTAAATTCATGTCACTGTTCATTAAGAATCTAAATTCAAACATCCAAGTAATCAATCCTCTTCTTCTTATAAAATATTTTGATAATTATAAAACTAATAAAATAACTAAATTCATGTCATTGTTCATTAAGAATCTAAATTCATATATAAGTAATCAATCCTCTTCTTCTTATAAAATATTTTGATAATTATAAAACTAATAAAATAACTAAATTCATGTCACTGATCATTAAGAATCTAAATTCATATATAAGTAATTAATCCTCTTCTTCTTATAAAATAGTTTGATAATTATAAAACTAATAAAATAACTAAATTCATGTCACTCTTAATTAAGAATCTAAATTATAAAACTAATAAAATAACTAAATTCATGTCACTCTTAATTAAGAATCTAAATTCATATATATAGTAAATGTATAATTCATACGTATAATATAATTAGACTCTTCTTCATCAATCCAAACCCACAATTTAACCTTTAGAACTTGATATCCACAAATACAAACACATACACTCAACTCTAATATCTAGAACTAGGATTCAGGGGTGAGTAGAAAGCAAAAAATAAACCGATTTAGCCGAACCGAAAAAACCGAAATAAACTAAATAATCTATAAAAAACATTTTTTTAATGTTTGTTATATATTGTT
Source organism: Scalesia atractyloides (assembly GCA_947069175.1). Taxonomy (NCBI): domain Eukaryota; kingdom Viridiplantae; phylum Streptophyta; class Magnoliopsida; order Asterales; family Asteraceae; genus Scalesia; species Scalesia atractyloides. The sequence goes on along the minus strand of CAMTDV010000001.1, from coordinate 65,853,270 downwards.
TTAGTAATTATTAATTTTATTCTTGAATGTTAAGCATTTATAATAAGAACATTAACATGTCTATTTATCTTTGGAATTATTTATCCATTTCCTACAAGAAATATCATATTTAACATAAAAAATTAATGATATTCAAACTATTATAGGAGAAAATGTCTTAAAAATTCTTTAGAGAAACATAAAAATCCGTTTCGATTTTACCTCAAAACCGAACCGAACCGTGCACGCCCTTACCTAGAAGCAATTATGAAACAATAACTGAGGGTAAAAAGAAACCATCACTTTTGTGGCTAAACGCACACACCAAAGCACTCACAACTCACACACTACCATACACATTCGCTTTACCGGGAGGTAGCGAATCTTGCAATCGTAGTCGTTTAACAATTCCACCCATTGTCTCTGATGCATGTTGAGTTCTTTTTTGTTAAAGATATGTTGAAGGCTCCTGTGGTCAGTGAAGACCACACACTTTGTACCGTAAAGGTAGTGTCGCTAAATCTTTAAGGTAAAAACAACTGCACCGAGTTCGAGATCATGGGTGGTGTGGTTCTTTTCATGGATTTTAAGTTGGCTTGGTGCATGGGCGATGACTTTGCCTCGTTGCATAAGAACGCAACCGGGACCTTGATTGGAAGCATCACAATAGATGAGGAAATCATCGTTTCCATCGGGAAGGGCAAAGTTCGGAGCATCGCAAAGCATACGTTTAAGAGTTTGAAAAGACTCCTCTTGATTGGGATCCTAAGCAAAAGGTTTATCCTTTTGGGTCAACGAGGTAAGAGGTACGACGATTTTCGAGAAGTTAGAGATGAACTGATAGTGATAACCGACAATCCAAGGAAGGAACGGACTTGAGTAGGATACTTCAAAACAATCCAATTCTTGACGACTTCGATTTTGGTTGGATTAACATGGATACCTTTTTCATTTACGATGTGACCAAGGAATTGAACTTTTTGTAGCTAAAATTCACATTTAGAGAATTTAGCGTACAATCGTTCGGCTCGAAGGAGTTCTAAGATTAAATGCAAGTGTAGCTCGTATTCGGCTTTGGATTTGGAATAGATTAAGATATTGTCAATGAAGACAATCATAAACGATCGAGGTAGGGTTTACACACACGGTTCATCAAATCCATGAAAGTTGCGAGTGCGTTGGTTAAACCCGAAAGGCATAACCATGAATTCATAGTGAGCATACCTTGTGCGAAATGCGGATTTTGAGATATCTTTTTCGTGAACACGAAGTTGATGATAACCGGAACGAATATCAATTTTTGAGAAACACGTTGAAGTTAGTTGAAGAGATCGTCGATACAAGGAAGGGGATAATGGTTCTTGATAGTGAGTTTGTCAAGTTCACGGTGATCGACACACATGCAGAACGAACCATCCTTGTTTTTAGTGAAGAGGGCTGGAGCACCCCGCGAGGATGTGATAGGACGAATGAAACCTTTTTCAAGCTACTCTTGAAGTTGACTAGCGAGTTCTTGTATTTTCAAAGGTGCGAGTCGGTAAGAGGATTTAGCAACAGGTGTAGCGCAGGGTATAAGGTCGATTCGGAATTCAACGGAACGAGCGAGAGGAAAACCGGGTAAGTCTTCAGGGAATACTTTGGGAAAGTCACGAATGATCGGAATGTCCTTCACACTTCGTCCTTTACCTTTCTCTTCCACAACGTGGGCTAAAAAAGCAAAATACTCCTTACGTAAGTACTTTCGGGCTTGTGTGCAAGACATGAACGTGATACCTTTCGAGGGTTTCTCGCAATAGACTTTCAAGGTGTCACCGGAAGGAAGCGGAATTTGAATACACTTTTCGAAGCAAACGACTTCGGCACGAAACTTAGCAAGCTAATCCATGTCTACTATAATGTCAAAGTTACATAATTGCATGGGTATGAGTTCGATTGGAAATTGGTGTTCGTTAAGGTTAAGGTTACAATCAGGAAGTACGGAATCAACGGTGATCGATTTTTTTTCTAAATACGTGCTTGCGTTTAATTTTTTTTCTACACGTTGCAAGATTTGGTAAATAATGGCTTTACCTTTTTTTCTAGTTTTATTTCACACTTTATACTATAAATATATACATCTTTAACCCAATAATTTAAATAAAGTTGTATTCGAAATAATGGTATGGTGATGAGCCGATCAAATACCAGCCAAACAACATAGGTAAGGATGGCAAAAAAGCCCAAGCCCGACGAGTATACCGAAACCCGAAACATACGGGCTGGGTATACCCGAAGCCCGATGGGTATGGGTCGGGTATGCGCTTAAAAAGGAAAAAAATTCGGGTACGGGTATGGGATTTAGGGACACCCGCCCGATACCCGGCCCGTTACCCGGCCCATTTACCCGAATATTACCCGAATTAATCATATTATAAATCTTCATATATATAAATTTACTACATGCACTTATTACTAATTTACTATAGGACTAGGGTCTAGTTTTGTCATCTCTTCAAAATTGTATTTCCAAGAAAGAAAAGATATAGATGATTAGCATCCAGATTTTCCCACCAAATTTGTCAAATGCATCATCCAAATATCCACTTTATTGAAATTGAATCATCTTACTATATTCTACTAATAAAGCAATAACACAAAAAGTCAAGAAGCTACAACACCATTATCAGATCGAGATCTCTATTCTTGTAGTCTCTGTTATTGCAATGAAGGTAATTTCTTTTTTTCTATTATGTAGAATTCTTTTGGTGATTTTCTTAGTGGACTTATTCATAGATTTTGATCTCTTATTTTTCTTCAAGAATTTTAAGATACACATACAAGATTTTAGGTTTAGTTATATTCAATCTATACACACTAAAGACTTTAATAACACTCAATGTGTGTTAGTTCTGGCCTTTGGGATTCTCTAAATACATTTTAGGTTATGGAGATTAATAGGGTCATTCTTACTTTATGTGCTATATATGTTTGTTTAATACTCTTAGGAACATTAATAACACCAATTATGATGTATGTAATATCCCTTTAGTCTATTAAATGCAAAATACATATATGCAAATGAAGTTCACGAGAATATGTAATGCATATATTATGATGAATTATAATAATTAATGCTATCATAATGATGATGGATATCCCTTTGAGTGTATTAAATGCCAAATACATAAGTTCACATGAAGTTTCACTAAAATCCCTTTTACTACAATTTTTTTCTTTTTGTTCAGCAATGAAATAAGCTAAACTGCAGTTTTTGTTGGCTACTGCATACTCCTTTTTAGGTAATATGGATGAGGAAGGAGAAGGGATTTTGGATTATGATGGTTCCAATACACAAACACATGTTGATAGTAATCAACATAATCAAGAAGATCAACAAACAACCAAAAATCAATCACAAGATCAAGGGAACGAACTCATGAAGATTCTAGAGAAACTGCTGATGACGACAACGTTCCAGTTAACAAAAAAAGGAAATCATCTTCGCCTGCATGGGAGCATTTCACAAAGCTGAAAGTGAATGGTGAATTAAAGGCCGAGTGCAATTATTGCAAGAAACGATTAGCAGCTGGAAGCTCAAACGGGACACGCCATTTACTTGCTCACATGGATACTTGTAAGAAACGAAAAAAATAAAGATATACGCCAACAAGTGTTGTCAGCGAATCAGATAAAGACATCGGGACAGTCAGAGCTTTCTTGTTATAATTTTGATGCTGATAAGTCGAGAAAAGATATCGTCGAGATGGTAATTGTGCATGAGTATCCGCTTGTTATGGTTGAGCATCGTGGGTTTAGAAAGGTTGTGGGTGGCCTTCAACCTTTTTTTAAGGTTTCATCTCGAAATACTCTCAAAAGTGACATAATGAAGATTTTTGAATGTGAAAAACAAAAGACAATGAGGTATGCCTTATGTTTTATATGAAATCTTTATTATGTTACATTCATACTAACATTTATTTATTATAGGATTTTGGAGAAGAATACGAGTAAGTGTTGTCAGCGAATCAGATAAAGACATCGGGACAGTCAGAGCTTTCTTGTTATAATTTTGATGCTGATAAGTCGAGAAAAGATATCATCGAGACGGTAATTGTGCATGAGTATCCGCTTGTTATGGTTGAGCATCGTGGGTTTAGAAAGGTTGTGGGTGGCCTTCAACCTTTTTTAAGGTTTCATCTCGAAATACTCTCAAAAGTGACATAATGAAGATTTTTGAATATGAAAAACAAAAGACAATGAGGTATGCCTTATGTTTTATATGAAATCTTTATTATGTTACATTCATACTAACATTTATTTATTATAGGATTTTGGAGAAGAATACGAGTAGAATCGCAATTACCACAGACATGTGGACATCAAGCAATCAAAAAAAGGTTTTATGGCGATCACTACTTATTTCGTTGATGATAATTGGAAAATGCAAAGCCGTATAATCCGGTATAGTGTTGTTTTTATCTATATATAATTTGTCCAACTAATCGTGTTAACTCATTTTTATGAATTTACACTAGGTTTATTTATTCCTTGTCCTCATACTGTTGAAGTTCTTGCTGGCGTTTTGTATGAGTCCTTGTGTGATTGGAACATTGACAACAGTAACCGTGGATAACTGTTCAACAAATGATTTGTTGATTCACTTATTGCTAGATAAACTCTCTCTAGGTGATCTTATCTTAGGGGGACAGTTATTTCAGATGTGTTGTTGTGCACACATTTTGAATCTAATCGTCCAAGTTGGGTTGTCAATTATTGCTGGCGGGATAGAGAGAATTAGGGATAGTGTTGGTTTTTGGACAGCAACACCAAAACGACTTGAAAGGTTTGAAGAAGCAGCTCGTCATTTGGCAATTCCATCCTCAAAAAAATTGTCCCTTGATTGCAAAACCCGTTGGAATTCAACATACTTGATGTTAAATGTTGCTATTATCCACAAAGATGTTTTCAAGCGCCTTAAACTACGAGATGCACAATATAATAGTTTGCCATCAGAGAAGGATTGGGAGTTCGCTTCTACTATTTGTCAGAAGTTAAAGGGATTTCATGATGTGACCGAGTTGTTTTCCGGAACAAAATATACCACAGCAAATATATTTTTCAAATCTGTATATGAAATAAAATTTGCATTAGACAAGTGGGGTCGAGATGAGGAAGAAGTGATTAAGGAGATGGCCAACAAAATGATTGTTAAGTTTGATAAATATTGGTCAGATATACATGGGTTTATGGGTGTAGTAGCCATATTAGATCCCCGTTACAAGTTGAAAATTATGAAGTATTGTTTTCCAATACTTTATGGTCCCGAAGGTGCAAAGGATGAACTTGAGAAACACAAAAAGTTCATATATGAATTGTTTGAAGACTATAAAGAAAAAGGTTTTGGGAATGCAAAGAACCACGGTTACGGCACGTCAACTTCAAATAATGCTAAGAGTGAAAGTGGATTATTTGACGACTATTTATCATATGTCGATGAGGAGAATTCATCAGGTATGCGGTTTTTTTACCATTTTTATTTATTATATTCATGTGTAGTTAATATTGTTCGATATAAAAAATTCATTTAAATGCTAAAGGAAGTGTTATGTTGGAGCTTGACCATTATCTTGAAGAGAAAGTTTGTCCGCCGAACGTAGATCTTGATATACTAACTTGGTGGAAAACATATGGTATGAAGTATCCGATACTACAAAAGATAGCTCGAGATGTACTAGCAATACCTATAACAACAGTTGCCTCAGAGTCTTCTTTTAGCACAAGTGGTAGATTGGTAAGTCCGCATCGTAGCCGCCTTCATCCAAGTACATTGGAAGCATTGATGTGTGCTCAAAGTTGGTTGTTAAATGAAATAAGAGGTAATTTCATTTGATTATGTCTATAGAAATGATTATTTTTATATTTACCGTGTTTCTTTTTTTATACACACAACAACCTGTTCAAAAGAAACCGACGAAGCATATTGTCAAACAATTGAATATGACTATGATGATGGTGACGAGGTAAATATATCTTCCAAGTTTAAGATTTTATTACATTTATGTTATCTTAGTGATGAGTTATTTAATAGTGTATTTTTCTCTTTTTCTCATTAAGTGTAGGACTGATGTTTCAAGGGATGAGTGACGAAATGGTATTTTAGCTTCACTTTTGGAAAGCAAGCACATGGCAGTACTTACAATAGCTATCACAAATGAGCTTACCTTTTTTACTACATATGGCTATCACAAGTAAACTTACCTTTTTGAATACATATTTGGGTATGAAGACAACTAGTATTTCATATGTGGATATGTATTTGGCAGCTGCTTAGTGAACAACTAACATATTTTTGAGCATGTATATTGGATATGGAAGCTAACACCCTTTATTATGTAGATGTTTATGCCACTAGGTGGTCCTAATACAATTAATTAATTAAGTAATCGTTTTGATTTAGTTTGGTATATGTAGTATGAATATGATATGGAAGTATTTAATCATGTTTTCATTTGTTATAGTTATTAAAATTGTAAATTATATAAACATCATAGTAAAAATTGCACATTTGTCCCGACGGGGTATTTTTAAGAAATTAACGGGTATACCCAATATCCGTGGGTATGCCCGATACCGGATGGGTAATTACCCGACAAATACCCGACGGGTAACGGGCCGGGTACGGGCCAAAGAATTACAATCGGGTATGGGCTTGGGATTACCAATACCCGGCCCAAAACCGGCCCATTGCCATTCCTAAACATAGGTACCAAAATCAATGTAAGTTTAACCAATATCGATGTTGTTCAATTGATATCGGAGTTTGTTTTAGGTTTTCGATCGATATACAACAAGACTTTATTTTTTGTGACGCAATAAAATCATAGTAAATAAATATCTTTTACTCATCAAAACCGAACCTTAGAAATTTTAATATCCCGCCACAAACATATGAATTTCACCCACCACTTACATTATATAATTTGAGAAAAAAACTACATGAAACGGTTGAGTCTAAAAGGCTAATATAACAGTCTGGCCCAAAAGAAGTAGGCATAAAAAAGCCCAAAGCTTATTGGTCCATTCAACCACCAAAAAGAAACCCTAGTTCCACCATATAACAACCCTAAACGTATTCAGCTGCTGTCTTTTCTTTTTCTAACTTGCGAGATCCGCTAGGGTTGTGTTCATCTTCATTCCAAGAAATGGTAGAATTCTCCCTTCATAATCCATCATCTGACTATATGTCTTGGAAGTTTATTTATTCACAACATAATATTTGTGTTTGTTTTGGTTAATTGCAGGGTAAGGGTACCGGAAGTTTCGGAAAGAGGAGGAACAAGACACACACACTCTGTGTGAGGTGTGGCCGCCGTAGCTTTCACTTGCAGAAGAGCCGATGCTCCGCCTGTGCTTATCCTGCCGCTCGCGTCAGGAAATGTAAGGTTTTTTAATTTAATATTTTTTATAAACCTGTCATTTGTGAGTAAGTTGGGTTTGTTGAGGTTGATTTCTTGTTTGGTTGGTTTTAAGAACATATTTAGTCATTTTGTGATTAATTTTAGGCTGAACTGTTTTTTTTGGAAGTTTGATGGAAGTTAGGGTTTTGAACTTTTGGTTATGTTATTTTTTTCTGATGTGATGTTTGTTTTGAAATTTAGATGTTCTGGTTTTGGTGTTTGAACTATACAGAATTCAACTACTGTATCTTGTCTCTATAATTGTTTCATGATAACTAAATGCTGATTTAGTTACCATGTTTTTTTTCAGCATTGTTTTGACTCTGAATTTGACTTTTTTATTGATCTTTGTTTGAGCTTCAATAGTTTTAGTGTTGGTTTGACCCATTTTGGATAAAATTTTGGCACTTTGTCTTGTTTTATTCATATAAGGTTGGAGTTTGCTAAATCTGACTAGAGGTTCATTGGTGCTCATATGATGATACACACACAAATTTTGAAATTGATAACACTTTAATTAAATTTTTGCACATTGTGTTTGCTTGTGTTGTCTTGTCATTTATAGGATAAGACATTGACACACTTTAATAATTTTAGTGTTGGTTTGACCCATTTTGGATACAACGTTGGCACTTTGTCTTGTTTTATTTATATATGGTTGGAGTTCGCTAAATGTTACTAGAGGTTTATCGGTGATCATGATTATACACACATTTTGAAATTGTAACATTTAAATTAATATTTTGCATATTGTGTTTGCTTGTTTTTTCTTGTCATCTATAGCATAAGACATTGACACATTTTCACTGTTTGTTAGCTGGTGCTAATGAAAAATCTGGGTGAACATGCAAATTTGTTGATTGCTTGTTGGTTTTAAATAATTAGTTTTAAAGAATAATGATGTTTTTATAAAAGCGAAATATTAGTATGGGTAAACAGTCTGTTTGGTTTACATGGTTGGTTTCAAGTCGTTGAACAATTTAACTGCCAAACTGTTAAAGCCAAGTTGTTAAATGTTAACCAATGTGAATTGGCAAATTTACTTTTTGTTTTATTGGTTTGAACGCTTTAACCTTTACTTTTTAGTATATATTCAAGCTTAATGATTTTTTACTTGTTCAATATTTGGTATCCAGCTATCAAAAAATATGATATTTTGTATTTATTATGAACACATGCTTTGTGTACAGACAACTGGAGTGTGAAGGCAATCAGAAGGAAGACAACAGGAACTGGTCGCATGAGGTACCTTCGTAATGTGCCTCGCAGGTTCAAGAGCGGCTTTAGAGAGGGTAAACTTGTTTTGCTGTTACACTGACATGCTATCGATTCATTTAATTTGACAATGAAGATCGTGAATTGATTTTGTTATTGTCATTTTGTTTAAACAGGAACTCAAGCAACCCCAAGGAGCAAAGGAACTGCTGCTGCCAGCACTTAGGTTTGAAGGAAGATTTTAATGTACTTTAGTGCTTCTGAATTATGTTTGTTTGCTTGTTATTACAATTGGAATCTTGACGTTTTATTTTTGGTATGAGAGGAAACCAGATACTTTCTATTTGATTGTGCTCCACACATGCATTTTGCACTTACATATGTTGGTCTGCTTGACAAGTCTTCTTTTTACTTGTATTCTCATTTTTTGAAGTAGTTGCGAGCTTAATTTGATTTGCGATGTACTCATACAATTTGTTTAAAGCACTAATACCTTTTTGTTCAACAAATAATAAACGTACTGTAAATCTTTGTTTTCAAGGAAATGAAAAACGTGTAGTTAAAGCACATAAAAAGTTATGCTTTGCAAAGAAACTTGTTACATAACTTGCATTTCAGTCACTTAAAATGAGCTTGAAAAATTCTAAAGTCGATTCCTAGCTTTAACAGGTATCTGAGTCAAGGTTGTGTTTCTTGAATAAATGGCTCTGAAAAATTTTCAAATCTTAAAAAATTTACTGTTCACACGACCACTTCACTAAGATGCACAACCAGAACAGTGCAGTTGTGCCACCACTGATTATGTATTATGTATTGGTTTCAAAAAACATCCTAGTTTGTGTTGACAATTGAGCAACTCTGATTTGAGTTGCTGTCTCGACTCAGCCCATTAAACAATTCTAGTTATAGGGTTATATGACTTCAAAACTGCGATTGCAGTAGCGCGAAACTGATACCCAATGGTTGATAAGTAATGGATCAGTAACTCAAGCAAGTTTATTTATCTAAACAATGTGGTTCTATTAAAATAAAATATTTAAAGATACGATTTAGAATGATCCAGTACTAAATCTAGGTATAATCAAATCAAACACGATAGTAAAACAAATAAACTAAATACACATTAAACCAAAATAAAAAGAAAACAAAGTGCATTCATAATCCCTTGTCTTAGTACAGGATCCAAACTCTATGAACCCAAGAAACCTAAACCGTAAAAATGGCAAGCCCAAGATCTTAATGTTTGAGCCAGTAGTTTCGAAGTTGCGCCATGTGCAATAATATTTCATCCCGACCTTGATTGGTAACGCTACTTGTCATAATCCATGGTGGCACCGCTTCAAAGTATTCACTGATTAAATCTTGAAAGTCTTGTACATTTTCTTCAGGATGCTTTCCGCCATTCTTTTTCTTTTTCCGCTTATCACATTTTGTAAATATTATCGTCATCGGTACCTTACAAGAAAAGAACCACAAAATGTCTCATCAGTCTTAGATTCTTAATAATCCCATGATCCAAGGATTAACAGTCATCAAGTCAAAACAATGTCCATTATATGGTGTTTGATTATGCATTTTTCAAATGTTGTGTCTGAAGTCACAATAATCAGTTTCTAGTGTTTCTGTAAACAAATTTTTGTTCATATGATTGTCTCCTATTTAAGGGTCAACTAATCATGTTAATATCAAACCCGACAAGGCTAATTGTCCAAGGGAAAATTCATTTACTTCTTTACCCTTTTAACTTGATTTTTTTGGTTAATCGTGAGAACATGTCACTAGAAAACTCACAGGCCCCACCAATACACGTCTAATCAACAGGATCAGGTAAAACGCATGATACAGTTTCGCACACAATCAAAAGGCTCAAGAAACTATCGATAATCAAAGACGATAAATCGAACCAAAGGTTCGAAGAACAAAGTTCTTTTTATAATAATCAACAAAAGCTAACTAACAGTAAGCTCTGGACCCTAATTTATAAACTAGGAAATAAAAAGATAAAAAAGGAAATTTGAACTTTTAAATAAATAAAAGATATGCATGCTTCTCCATCATACTCCCCCTCTTCGAAAAAAGCTTGTCCTCGAGTTTTTTTTTTTTTACCGAAAGCCACCCGGATCAAAAGGAACATCAACGCGATTCCAATCTATTATCTCCAAGCTGAAATCCCAAAATCCTTGCGTCAACATTTACTCCGAACGTTTCATTCGGCATGAAAGAAGGGATTTCCTTTGAATGTGATTGAAACCCACCACTAGCCGTAGGACCACCTATCACCACCGTAGAACCGCCATAAGCTATCTCGTCACCTCCATAAAAACCTCGTCAAACAGAATCGAAGACGTCCTTGCATATTCAGTCATCAATCCATCGTTCTTTGCCTCATCTCCGTTGTCACATTCGTCATATCCTCCGTCATTTTCGTCCCAAACAACGGTATTTGAATCGGATTCGTCATCCGTAAAACTCTCCTGATAGATAGGTTCGAAGAACCGGGATGGGTGACGGCCAAACGGATGCTCCTCTCTGTCGCCACCTTCGTCCCAAACGACGGTGCTCGACTCGGTTTCCGTCTTGCGCATCTCCCCTTGCAACTCTAGATCTCGGACGATGGAGCCGTCTAATCTCTTCAAGATCTCGGACTCGTTGTCGGAGCCGCCTGATCACTTCAAGATCTTGGACTCGTTATCGGAGTCGTGTGATCTTCAGATCCCGTGGATCGGGATAGACTCCATCGTTGCCTCGGTCGGCGAATCTACGAGTACGGTCTCGATCTTCTCCACGAGCACGTGAATGGAAAACACTCATGCTGTTGCCTCTGTTGGCGACTCTACGAGCACGCAAGTATTCACCCCCACGTTGAGCCATTTGATAAACAACAGCTCTGATGATGCAGGAGCATGCATATTATTTATTTATTTAAAATTCAAATTTCCTATTTTATCTTTTTATTTCCTAGTCTATAAATTAGTGTCTAGAGCTTATTGTTAGTTAGTTTTTGTTGATTATTATAAAAAGAACTTTGTTCTTTGAACCTTTGGTTTGATTTATCGTCTTTGATTATCAATAGTTTCTTGAGTCATTTGATTGCGTGCGAAACTGCATCAGTTGGTATCAGAGCTTTGGTTATTCAAATGGCTCTACGTGAAGCGAACTATGTTTTTACTCGTCGAATCGCCGACCGAGGCAGCAATAAAGCGTGTTCGATTCGCAAGATCGTAAGATCCAAGAAACTGACTCAAAGGATGTCATCTGGGATGAGATCGTTGGGAAAGAGGAGCATCCTAAAGACTACGATGGTTACAAGTTTCAAGAAACCAACTCAGAGGCTTTTCATCCGGGATGAGAACTATGGGTAGGAGGAGTATCCTGGAAATTGTAGCGTTATCTATCTGTCACCTCCTTGTTTTGATGAATACGAGAACGGAATAGTATTCTTGGGTTACCGGTGGTGATCGGAACTTACGGGGTGATGAATCGGGTTCTAAAAGTCGTAATGTTGAAGGTGTTACATCGGTAAAAAGTGGTGTTGCAGTGGCTCCGGAGAGAGGCGATGGCTAATTACAGTCATACGATGGATGAAGTTGATTCGGAAAAAAACATAGCTTACTGGGGTATGCTTAGGATGACTGTTGAAAATGCATACTTGAAGCACAATAAAAAGGAACAAGGTAATTTTTTTTCTTGTAATATCCCAGCATACCCTTCATTTGACAAATCAATGGTGTTATCATTAGGGCTGCAAACAAACCAAGCATTCGGCGAACAGTTCGTGAACCGTTTGGCGGGAAGTTCGTTTGTGTTCGTTTGTTTATTAAACAAATGAACACAAACAAGAAATTCCGTTCGTTTGGTTAAATGAACAAACATGAACTAAAGGTGCGTTTGTTCATTTATGTTCGTGAATGTTCGGTAACGTGTTCGTTTGTGTTCGATAGTTCATCAATGTTTTTACCTTTTATATTTTATTTAAACTCCTTCAAAATTCTGACAAATAAAATATTTAATAAGTGTCAATGTATTACATATTTTGTTCATGAACGTTTGTTTGTGTTCATTTGTTACCATTTGTGTTCATGAACATTATTTTGTGCTCATTTTTGTTCATCATCGTTCGTTGCCTAAAATTAACAAACAAACACAAACGAACACGAAACAAGTTCATTTCCTTAACAAACAAACACTAACATAGAATCTCGTTCGGTAAGGGTTCATGAACTGTTCGTGAACACATATATTTCTTAACAAACAAACACGAACAAGGACTTGTTCGTGTTCGTTCGGTTCATTTGCAGCCCTAGTTATCATGTATGTCAGAAACTCAAAGGGCTAGCCAATATGTTTTAATTAAAGAAGCATTCTTGAGTGCGTCAACCGTGCATACGATGTCGACATCAATGGCTTCACCCTTTCAATCGGTCCACTTAGTTTCTGGTAAAGATTGGGCGGCTACCGGTGGTGAAGAGTCCATCTTAGGAGGTCCCATCACTTGGCCGACAAGAATGGGAGAATCGACTATTTACTCGCCAAAAGTGGGATATACTTGGAATTCGAATTTTGAAAATGACGAGAAGATTGAGCTTGCTAAAAATGTTGGTGTACTTGGTGATAATGATGTTATAATTTGGATATTCCATGTGAACGTGACTTCCAAAATAATAGAAAATTTATTAAAGATGCACAAGATATGGTTGATCTTGGTTAGTATATGTGGCACATTAATAGCTCACGTGGGATGCATGGAACAATGAAAAATTTGATTAATATTGGTGGGTTTCTTGGAGATGGGAATTTGTTTCCATTGCATCAATTATTTTATTTCAAGCCACTAGAAAATGAAGTTAGAGCTGAACTATTTGAGCGGGTCAAATTGATAGCGAATGAAAGATGGTTCACTGCTCCAATCGACCCGGGTGGTACAAGTCTAGAGTCGGGCGAGGCAATCAAAGAAGTTGGATTGTTTAAGTGGGTCGTCATAACAATACTTCAGAATCGGGTTGATGTTTCTTTTGATCCAGGTGGCTTTGGTCCGAAGGCAAAACTCGAGGACGAGTTTCTTTGAAGACACGGGATATGATGCAGGGATATTATATTATATTTATTTGAATTTTATTTTCCTAATATTCTGTTATTTAGTTTCCTTTTAAATTATGGTTCCTATCATATAGATAGGATGTCCAGGGTTTTTGTTTAATCGATTTTTGATTGATATTGAATAGAAAGAACGTTGTTCTAGAATCCTTTGGTTCGTTTATCGTCTTTGATTAGTCAATTGTTCTTGAGCCATTTGATCGATTCCGAAACTGCATCAACGCAACTTGTAGTTTTCAAGGGTTAAAGGCAGAAATATAAGAGCGCTAGATTCAAACCTTAGACCTCTGGTAGAGGGAATCGATCGCATATAGAATATCGGTGATATATCGGTTATCAGTCCCCATGTAAAATATCAGTGTCAAATACCGGTTAGAATATCGTACCGATATTATCAGCGATACTGACCAATATTTGACATATTTAGCCGATATACCACCGATTTTCCTGATATGAGTACCTTTCCTCTTAGTTCTACCATTTGTCTTTCTTCTTATTGCTAATATTAGTGTTTAAGTCTTAATTGTTGATTGTTAGTGTTCAACGTTAGTGTTTTAAGTCTTAATCAGTTCCTACTTGCTACAATTGTTACTGTTTTGCAAGTTGCAAAAGGTTAATTTGTTAATGGTAGGAGAGTATACTAGTGTTAAACTGCTATATATATAAATTCTGCATGATATTAATATCACCGATATTCCACCGTGATAGCCTATATCTCATATATCGGCCCTTTATTGATATTTTACCACATAAACTGCATAGTTCTAGATCGTATAACAACTTACAAAACGCATACCCAAACACCCCATATTACTTGTAGAACCATTACTAAAGTATTCGTGACGTGTAAAAGATGTAAAGTACCTGGTTCTGACCCAACCAACTTGCATATTCAAGGTCAATTTTTTTGGCAGGAATACTAGCATCAATGAGAAGGAAGACTGAAACCAACGTTGACCGATTTAGAAAATAGTCTCTGGTGAACTTGTTCCAGTCTTTCCTAAGTTCGTTTGGTGCTGAGGCATATCTGTATTCCAAACCATAATCAATTTAAAGAAACAAATTTTGATAAACTGATGCTTTATTCCAGAAATCATCACATTATATAAAGAACTGTCAGTTATCATAACCGGAGATAGGTATACCCCGAAAGGGCTTACTTTTGATAAAATTGAAATAATAAATTTTAAAATTTGATCGTACCCATATCCAGGCAAATCAACTAAGTACCAACTGTCGTTAATTCGGAAGTGGTTGATGCATTGTGTTTTCCCTACAAAACAAAACCATACTTTTATAGCATCATTGTAAGAAAACAGAATTTAAACACGAAGACAGTGATTGAAGTTTGTGTACTTGGAACTTGGATTCAACTCTTCTCTATGCCCAGTTAGAATCCAAGCAACAGATTCCCTCTGATGTTAAGAACATCAAACTATTTGGAAACCATCTTGGTTTTTAAGAGCGTGTGGCCTTCCAAAACTTGATGCGCGATGTACGTGAGGCATTTCTTATTAAAAAAAGATATTTATACATAATTTTAACTTGTTGACTTTTAAACACTTAAATATAAGATATTCTCATAATCTCTTATTAGATTGTTCAATCGACGGTCTAATTTGATTTAATACCATAACCCATTGAGATTTGAAAAGCTCAACCAATTGCAATCAACGGTCTAAATTGTTCAAATACCGGTTAATTGCATAAGGCACCACCTCACGCATCACATGTACATCATGTGAAGCACGCATTATTTGCTCCTGATACGCACATTTCAAAACAGAGGAAACCGTGTTTAAGAGGTGCCAATACATCAAAAGAAACTACTTTATTTCAAGCATTTTTTCCAGATAAAATTGTACTATTAAACTTCTCATAAGTTTAAAAGGTCAAACAAAATGAAATTGCACTTCGTTTCAAGAGGTTCAAAAAGTAGTGGGAGTTAAATCGGGACACTTCAATCATAATTCTAACTCACTCACTCAATACAATAACAAAAGCCAACTAATATAACCGGTCTCAGAGACATTACATCAAACACCTGGTGTGCATACCTGGCTTCTTTGAAGTCATCGCAAGCTTCTTCCTCCTCACAATAGAATCCAACAACGACGATTTCCCAACATTCGACCGCCCAACAAGCGCAAACTCGGGCAACCCATCAGCCGGGCAAGCCTCCGTTTCAACACTACTCTTCACAAACTCAGCAGAAACCACTTGAGCATCTCTAGCATACTTACTCAACACAATGTTCGAACCTTTCAAGATTCTTGGACCTTTTTCGGAGCATATTTCAGTGTCCGGGGGGATAAAAAGCTTTTCTTGTCCAATCTGCAAGTGGGTTTGTTCTGTAATTGAGATATCTTGAAGGGTTTCTAGAGAAGATGTTGGGGAGAAGTGGGATAGTGATGTTTGGGGTGAAGAAAGTGCAGAGTGGATTAAGAGGGTTTTGGGTTTTGAAGAGAAGAGGAGTCTGGTGAAGAGGGATGATGAGTGATGGTGGATTGGGTGAAGGGGGAAGTGAGTGAGGAATGCCATTGTTGATGGTTTTCTTGAATTGTTTGTTTATTTATCAAGAATTCAAGGGGTTTTTTTTTCTTAACTTAATTTTCATTAAACAACATCAAAGCAAGATTCAAGAATCAAGTAGCTAGAAGAGGGGAACATGTAAATATCTTCTTTGATGGTAAAAATAAAGTAAATATCTTTAGTATAAACTTATATTATTTTGGGATTTAAAATTGTATAGATTCATGATAAAATTTTATTTGGTTACTGTTAAGTTGAGGAAAAAGTTGTAACTAAGGCGTCACCTTTAGTACACCATGATTATTAATAAAGTAATTAGGTTTATGTCGAAAAATAAACACTTACCTTATCCTATCAACTCGACCTCACAACGTTAGACCTCTTACTTGACCCAACGTTATTTAACCATGCGTTAAAGTAACCTTGTGTTAGAAGAGATGTCGTCGAAACCAAACAACTGTGAGCACATGAGGAAATGGCTAGAAAATAACTAAAACACCTATAGAAGGAATGTTTGGGAAAGTGATAGTTGCACAAATGAGGGACAAAAATGAGAAATAATGTTAAGCTACCTGTAGAAGAATGTAAGCCAACATATTACCTCTAAAAGGAAACCTTCTCATCCCCAAGGCAAATAAGATGCGAGGATGTACTAATCCCCTCAAAATAGAATACGAAGAGCGCTCAAAATTGTTGAAGAGCCAAGGCTATATACTCAAAATTGTTGAGGGGAGTAGTACATCCTCAGCGCATCATAATTCATCTTTAGGTAAATCATCTTAATTTATCTCAATTTCTTTGAATTCACATAAACTCTTCATTCCCTTACCATATTAAAAAGCCTTTACTGATTCCCAGGCCAGATGCTCATTATAGTAGACCATTATCTCATTGTAGCAACCATTTTCTTATTGTAGCAAAAAGGGAAATAAAAATGAAACCCGTAAATAATTAGGAATAACATGGATCGGGAAAAATTCATCACACGAGTCTCGTCCCTTACAGTTTACACCATCTTACCGATACGTGCCTCCCTAAGCCACGTAGTTCATACCATGCATTCGTCCATGAACGTGGGTGTATGGCTTGCTGCAAGTTATCTTATTTCCCTTGGTTGTTGGTTGTTTTCATAGTTACTGGGGTTATTATTTATTAGACCATATTATTAGTGTGAGCCCGTATGCCTAGCTTAGGTTTCTAGGGTTTCATATAATCCTAGAAACCTAAGCTAGGCCTACGGGCTCACACTAATAATACGGTCTAATATTATTTTCCTAATTTTACGTATTATATTTGTTTAGTTTTATTTGTTGTTGAGCCTGTAAAAGGCTGTTGGAATGAATTAAGAAGAAAATTGATCAAAAGTTACAGTGTTGTTCTTATCCTTTTTCTTGGAGCCTAACACACTCTAGGGGTCTATTAGGAGATTGACCATCTCAATTCAATACCTATCACTTACACTCTTTATTTGAGCAAAGTCAGATAGTTTTTCTTTCGGTTCATTTCACGTTGTGGGGCAAACTTAGTGTTGCTCAAGCTTTGTCTCATAAGAAACAACTCGTCTTTAATCATGCCCCTTAACCCCTCCTGAATTTCAACAGGAAAGTAACCTATTTAGTTATCTTACCACATCTTGAATAATTGGTCCATGAGTCCGTTCATTCATTCGAGATAGAGAAGTTAGTTGCACATGTGTTTTAGTAGTACTTACTTTATTGCATCTTTACTGTAATATTATATGAATGGTCAGGTGTTTGGTACTTTAAAAAAATTTACGAGTTTGGTCCTAACCTTTTACCACATTGTAACGTGTTGCTCCTAACACACTACTTGCCGTGTACATACGAAAGACAGTTTTAGTGGCAGCAACAGGGTATTCTATACCTACGTTTCTACGAAGCCATAAGACAAAACCCACAGCCACTCCACCGATCATTTCACCATGGCAATTTTTCGCCGTGGTCACCACTCCACCGATCATTTCACCATGGGAATTTTCACCGTGGTCACAACAGCCCCTCGTGTGCAGATTCAAAGTTATTTCTGGTGGCTTGGTAAGTACTAAAATTTCTGCTCACCAAACTGTCCTTTGGTTGGATTGAAGCAGTTAAATGAAGTCCTTACATTTTTCAACCGTATGAAATTATGGTTAGAGAAAGCAAACCAAAAATATGTCAATCGCACCATAACAAGGCCATCCGAGAAACTGTTTAGAAGTCGGTACCCTGTATCCACAGGTTGTGGTTTTGTCGTATTATTTTCAAGTTTCCTGTTATTATATTCAAATTAACACAAGAAATAACAGTGACAAAAACAATGGAGCCTTTATGAACCACCTCAAAATATTGGAGTTACATTATTCAAAATTCAAATCAAAACCAGCCTACAGTTTTCTCATCAGCAGAAAGAAAATATTTTAGCCAGCCATTAGAGATGGATCTATTCAATTTTCTGGCGCTGGCTTCTCAAAGAAGGTCTTCTTCACCCAATCAAATGGCTGCGCTCCACAAAAAACAAAAGACATATATGTTAGTTATATCACGCAAGAAACTTGGCATTTAGCAGCAACAATAAATAATCAACCAACCAATTAACCCACGTTTGGGATAAGAGTGCACGGTTCGGTTATTGAACATAAATAAGTTACTGAACATAAATAAATGACCGATTCAATTAGTTTTGGTTTTCCGTTAAATGCACAAATTGGTCGATCTAGGCTTCATGTTTGAGTTTGCCTTGCATCGATCTCGTTTAACTTTTATGTGCTTTTTTTCCTATTATTGCACTTCTTTTTGTATATGACATGTGCTTTTTCTTGCTCCGTTTGCCTATGCACCAAGCGAGCCCTTTGTACTTTGGGTGCACCTAATGACTTTGGCTAATAAGAAGGGAAGGAACGACGAATGGATACAACTACTTGCTTGTACTTGTTTGATATAAGAAATTATGTTTGCTGTTGTTCACTTGTTCTGTTATCTACGCTCACACTTAATCGCAACTAAAGACATTATAAGATTTGGAAGATTTTAAGGGTTGAATGACATCAATATCAAAGGCAAAACCAATAAATGAACTAGACTTCCATAAGAAGAGAAGTCTATCAAACCAAACTGTGCATTTCGCAAGCCAATCTAACTTATTTTGCAGCACAGCTATAACACAACAAACTAGTTCAGTCTAGAGGAACCACTTTAGCCTTTGATAATGGAGCAGACAAGAAAACGGGGATAACCGTGCTTCATGAAGTGAAAGAGACATAATTTCCCCATATCTTAGCCCTCCGTGAAAATTTGCAGTATGATTTAAATTCCAATGAAACAAAAGTTGTTCCTTTGATTCTAGTTTAATTCATGCTTCTCAATGGATGTATATAAGAGTTAATTTAAAATTATCTTACTTATTTTACTGTTGTTCAACCGACACAACAGGGTCTTCAACCCGTGAACGAAACTGTGAACTCTAGTTTCTTACGTTTAAAACTGGGTGACCATGATTTGGCATCTCAATCCGGCCAACTTTTCTCAGTTAGGCAGGTTCGGTCATCTAAACCCCTAAAATATATGTTGACCTGTATAATAAGACACTAGAACACCACAGTTGGTAATGTGTCGCAGTAACTTGCAAAGTCAAACCCTTCAATATGGATCAACATAGTTTTGTTTCAAACTTTCATTATATCATAACTCATCGAAATTTGACCGACGTTTGGCCAGAATAAGACCGCCATTGACTGCCTAGCCATTAATCGGTGAACCTCCGATTAGTGATTAATCGGCGACTAATCAGAGACTAGTCGGGATTTTACAACCATGACTAAGCTTATTTAACTCAAAAAGGACTTTTTGTTAAAATGACTCATTGACTTATTACTTTTTGAAAAGTAGTTTTTAAAAAAAGTGTTTGGATTAGCTTATGTGGTGGGAAAAGCCAATAAGCCAAAAAGTTTTGAAAAGTCAGAATATCCTATCTTTTTAAAATGATTTTTTCACCTTAGCCAAAAAGTTATTTTGAAAAGTCGTTTTCCTTTATCCAAACATTATTTTGACTTATTGGCTTTTTGAAAAACCAATAAGTAGTTTTAAAAAACTTAGCCAAACATGCACTAAGGACGTCCCTAAATTTCAACATGAATATTATCAGGTCTTGCGAAAGAAAAAAACAGACTCTATATTCACGTTAAATATCATTAATCGACAATTCAGCTATAGTTTGACCACAAAAGTCAATAAGTTATGAAAAATCAGGTCACGAAATCAAGATCCAGATCTACATCGTTGCAGATAATTAAGTCCAACAGATTAACCACAACTGGAAAAAACAAACAGTTACGCCAATCATAACCGATACAAATCGATGAAAAAGCAGCCTTACAGAAACAAATTTCCATCAGAATTCATGAAATCAACGAATAGATCTATAATACTAACATTACGATTGATAATCTAAGGAATCAGGTAATGAATAAATGGAGAAAATGAAAATTGAGGTAAAAAAATGAAGGACCTGAACGATCCAAACGGCGGTAGTGAAAGCAGCGACTCCCCAAGCGGCGGCGGCCTGGATATCGGTGGCTTGTGGACGGTTTTTTGGCTTCACGAGCTTTAATGTTGCAGCGCCTCCCGCCATCGTCTTCGATCTTTTTCGAAAGTGAACCCTAGCGAATATTGTTTGGAAAATTAATTATGCTGCAAAAACCGATTTCTAATTACCAATTTCCTGGATCCTTCCCTTTTTATAAGCCCCTACCCATAAATAAAACGAGAAATATTGACCAAGATTTGATAATGTATATGTTTTTTTACTTTAATTTTAGAACGGCATGATTAAAATTATTTATTATTTATTTTGAATTATTTTTGACACTTACACCATGTGTTATGACGAGACAAAAGATGAAAAAAAAAGTTATTTCATCTCTTATTATACTATCTTTCATGGTTTTCATTCATTTTAATACTTGTTTTATCGTCACATCATCTTTATATTTATCATTACTTGTTATCTTCAAATATATGCTATGGTTTCTCTTCCCATTTACTATTTTTAATATCTTTTACAATGATCAATACGACGCATATATACGCATACGCGTCATATTACTTTTTGTGATTCCCATACCAGAGAATGCCGTACCTAGGTCAAATCAGTCATGTGTAGTCCTCTATGTGGTGTATACATGGACACATATAGGATATGTATAGGCCTATACGTATCTGTGTATACATCACATGGAGACCTATACGTAGCATATACGAACTAATTTGACCTTGGTACGATGTTTTATGGCATGGGAATCCAAATTTAAATGTGATACGAGACATATTGACCAATATGCGTCGTATCGAGTTCAATATTGAGCTTACAAATTGATGCTCTCAGAAGATTCATCTTCATTCGTAAAAAAATCATCCAACATCCACATTCTATTCAGTTTCTTCTCTTGCATCCTCAAACGATTTATCGTCACTCTATAACTTCAATCAGCGTTTCTCGTATTGGGACCCTAACTATTTCTTTGACCAATATTCCAACAAGTAAACATACACAAATGTTTGTATGTGCCTGGACCAATAGGAGTTTCAACTTTGTTCAACGTACCACCAATAGACTCGAGAGCCAACATGCCAATTTAAAGAGATACATTTGAGGTAATAAGAGCTTGCTAGAACGACTAATGCAACATGACATTCAAATTGTTAACAAACATGTGGTATTAGAAAGGAAAATTTTCCAATAAAGTATTGAAGTAACAATGAACCACCAAAAATTACCATTGCTTGACAACCTACATACAAAAGTTTCCCGTAAGCTATCGAGTAAGCCAACTGTGCGAGAATAGATGAAACCTTGGGATTGGAAACCTTAGATGACCATAGGTTGAAAGGCGTTGTGAGTACTCAGTCTATGCAGGGAGTACTTGGACATGATAAAGTATAAAGAAGTTAATTTTCAGGAAATAATATATATATGTCACATATCACAAGTATATTAATATTTATAATAAAATACATGAATATCTAAATAAAAAAAAGATGTAGAATACTAAAGTATTTCAAAAATTGAAATTCATTCTTTAAAGTTATAAACATATGAACTAGGTTTCATTTTTAAAGTCACACCCAACCTAAATTGACCGACTAGATCCGATTACGACCAAAGTTGAATGCCTTTGACCGATTCCAAATGATTTAGCCGAGTTAAAGAAAATCACCTCGATAACCTACCTAGTAGCGATTACTCACTGGATACTCGACCACGTGGACTGAGTTTTACACACCGCATACAGGTGGCATAGACCTTTTGTGAGTGGCCTGAAAGTCATAAGCATCATATAGGCCTTTGGTAGAATGCTAGAAATCATTTATTAAGCTTCGACACATGTTTTTAATCCACAAATATGTTTGTATTAATATAAACCCAGATCAATTTAATATTTAGAAGCAAACTCTATAACCTAAGTATTCATATAATATTAAGCTTATTGGTTCGTCCCATTAAGCGGATAAGTTTGAGAACTTGAAACGCTAAGGTAGTGTTTGGTATGCATAAATGGGAGTTGGAATGGAATGAACCATTGTGAGGAAATGAAACAAAATAGTGTTTGGTTGGTCAATGTAATGAAATAGCCTATTATACAAAGAATTTTGTTACTTCTAAACACCTCAAATCCATTCCCTCTTTCACCCTTCATCACCTCAACCACCACCATCGTTGATCACCGCGACCATAACCCACCACCACTTCCGCCACCACCGCCCACACTACCACCACCACGACCACCGCCTCATCAACACCGCCACCCACCACCACCCATCGACCACCACCATCACCCTTTACCGCCACCCACCAACACCACCGCCACTCAGTACCGATTTTATTCCTTTTTATTTTCCAGCCACCAAACAACACAAAGTAATGATTCATTCCATTTCATATGATAACCAAACAAGATAATGAAATGGTAATGATCCATTTCATTCCTTTTTCAGTTCCATTACATCGTCCATTTCATTACCCGTCCTAAAAAAACCCTAAGGTAATATTTGTATGCAGGAACAAGAGGCAGAATGGAATGGACCATTATGATGAAATGAAAAAAAGGTATTTGGTAGGTCAATAGAATGAAATCATCCATTACACATGGTATTTCATTCCTACAAAATCATCCTATCCACCCCCGGTTTTTTTCATTGCATTCCCCTTTTGCACCCTTTATTAACAATATCACAACCCACCACTATCACCACAACCCACCATCGCCGTTGCCAACAACCACAATCGCCACCCACCCACCACAACCACCACCACTCACCATCGAGTTTTTTCTTTGTCAAACAACACAAAGTAATTATTCATTACATTCACACATGGTAACCAAGCAAGACATGGAATGGTAATGATCCACTCAATTACCTCGTCTATTCCATTATCCCGTCCATTTAACTACCCATACTAGGAACAAGCTCAGTATCGATACCAGTACCGAAAATCGGCAAATATGGATGTCGTACCAAACCAGCACCGAACCAAAAAATACCAATGCCAAAAACGCCAAAAAGTGGGTATCGAATCGGTACCAAAAATTTTTTGATACAAGACATTCAGTACAGATTTGATACAAATATCAAGTATCAGATACTCATCCTTACTCCATACCAACCAGACCCTAAGAAAAACCAACAACATCTAGCAAAGTGAGTTTATTTAACAATTATCAAATAGTATTGTGCTTTCTAATTTTGGCATTCGAGATATTTAGGTTTTGAATGATACGAGTATCTAAAGTTTTCTAAATAAGCATGTGGTGTCCGGTCATTTTGAGAAAATAAGTATCAAAACTGAAATTTATCAAAGTTAAGGGGTCATTGGTACAATATTTGCAAAGTTTATATATGAAGACATTTATAAAATGTTGTATATCGAGCAATTATTAACTAATTTTAAAACAATTGCAAGAAAATTGAGATGAAGAAAAAACCTGGATTTCTACACAAATCGTGTGTTCACTTTCAGATTAGCTTATTTGGTGGTACTACCAATGATTAATCGGATAAGATGTGTAGAACACACAAGAACGAATATGTTGAATGTTTGAGAATTCTTGAAACCGTACCACTTGTTCGTACATGTCGAACAAAAAGAACCAACATTGTTCCTTATACATGCGTCGACCAAACAAAAAGAAAAGAAAAATCCCCTCCGTCTTTTGTATGAAAATTGTTTATATTCTCATCCATCGGTTTCTGTAGTTTTAATCAAATAGATCCATTGTAAAAATAAAGGCCCAAAATAATAAATAATCACCTATGACCAAGCCATAATATTAGGCTCAAATGATGACATCATTTTGTTTAACAAGTCTAATTAATCAAATTCAAAATACTAGGCCCAATTATAAATTATAAATATATATTACCAATATATATTTATAGCATGTAATTCATAAATAAATTATAAAATCCAAACTGATAAATACGCAGACGCCAAATCTTATTAATATTTAAGCGAGAATGTACTCCCGCATCTGCTAACTCGTTTAATGTTCAATAAGATTTACTTGGTTGACAGGTTAATCCAATACCACCAAAATCCATTGATAACACTAAAATTACCAACATTCCTCCCCCATTTTAGTAATATCCATGATTAACTTAAAATACTTCTCAAGCAAACACAAACACTAAAATTATCAATATTCCTCCCCCATTTTACTTGACACAATATTTTACTAGACAGTGTCCAATCATTCAAATAGTATATCAATGCCAAGTCCAAGCTTCTTGAAGCGGCTAAATTTCATACTCTTATAGGTAGTCCTTTTATTCTTGCACCTGCAAATGCAATTTTCAAAGAACTATTAAGAAGTTATACTTCAACCTCCTTTATCTTGCAGTCTGAACACAAGCTTGGGATGATTTTGATCATGTGTTTCAATATCCATATTGAATTCTGCATCTAACGTTATCTTAGATGGGAATTGGGTATCTTGACATAGGAATTGGGTATCTTGACATAGGATATTAAAATGTGGACTTTGAACCCATCTCTCTTACTGATTTATTCACGAGATCTCTCCTAACTTTTTGGTTAGATAATCAGCCAAATTATACTCAGATCTTACAAATTCAACAAATATCACTTTAATCATGATAAGCTCATGAATTATGCTATGTATAATATATAACCGTCTAGACTTTCCATTATACACTTGACTATAAACCTTAGCCTGCACTATCATACCTGATAGATATTGGTGATATCAGTTTTGACCACAAAGGAATCCCAAAGATCAAATTTCTTAGTCATTCAGCTTATTTATCAACTGCTGCTAAATCTACAAGTTCAGATTCCATTGTTAAATGCAAGTCTCCTTCTTTGAAGCCTAGGATATAACACCTCCACCAAGTAGGAATATCCATCCACTTAGTTATACAACTTACATTAGAATATCCTTCTAAAACTAAAACCAAAGGAAAATCTTTATAACACAAACCATAGATCATGCTTCTTTTCAAGCATTCAAGCAATCTATTCACAACTTGTGACTACAAAGTACTTGGATTACTAGTAATTCTACTCAGTATCCCATTATATATGTTATATAGATTCACCTTGATTATGCACAAGTCAGATATTAGGCATCTAATTGCTTTAAATACATCATCTGTGAAATGGATTCTCCTTGTTTACGCACAAGTTAGATATTATGATCCTATAGGAGTACTAACCGGAGAACAAACAAAGTAATTGAATTTCGTCAACACTTTCTCTATGTAATGAAATTGTATATTAACATACTCTTGTTCCTGCATCTTATCCTTTTTTATAGGATGACAATATTCTCCCCTAAATCCTATATACCAATCGATTACTCCTTTACCAGAGGAATCAAGATTGCTACATAAATAATTGTCTACTTGGTTAACAAAGAACCCATTTGATAAGATCACCTCAGCAGTGCTTGTTTAAGCTATGCCCAGGAATTGGTCATCTTCAATATAAAACAATACTGATCCTGATGTCAAACCTAACTCCTAGTCCTTTTAACTAAATAAAGATGAAAGTGAGAACCAATAGACTTAGCTATTCTTGTTGTCATGCTTTTCCTAGGTTCACCAGGAACATATACACTGTCGGTACCAGCAGATGCTTTATCAGAATCAACTACATTCTCATAGAATCAAAAACCCTATAATGAGAATTAAGGATGATATCCCTTGATTCTTGACAGTTTTTACACATACCCAATCATTAGATCTAAGACGTAGAATCTAAAGACCTTTGAATTTTCAGCATAGCCTATAAATAGACCATTTATTCCTTTTTCCTTTCTCACCCTAACTCTCTCTTTTAGGTTCAGTAAGACGTATAATAGCAGTATAACCCTAAACTCTTTAATAACTCAATTCAAAGCATATGTATCTAAGTTTATTAAGGGTAGTTTAGTTCTTTTTATTAGGAACCCTATGTAGCAAATACTAGGCTATTAACATAGCCTAAAAACTTTTCACATAGACATAAATAGGATAACACTGATTTTAACCATTTATGAAAATACTCCATGTCAAACAAAAGCAACAAGGCATGCTCAGCAATAGAAATATATATGAGTTATAGTATATCAAAGTGGCTCAAACTCTTTAAAAAAAACACTAAATTTAATATTACTCAAGAGTTTTGAAATAATAGAGTTATCCCATTTAATCCATATATCAAACATGCCAATTAGCCTTATTTCATTCATAATTGCATATAACATGATATAATTTAGCATTAGTTTCCTTTATTTTGCTACTTAATTCTTGTTTGTGTTTTAGCAAACACCTAGTGAACATATTACATTTAATCATATAGCATGCTTTATCTACCACATTTACAAAAAGGGTTCATACTAATCATGCTTTCCATGTCACACATTCAAAATTATTTACAATTTAAGAACTTACCTTATAGATAGTATCAAACACTACTACGAGTTAGATCCAAAATTAGTAAGAATAATTTAACAAGTATCATGTTCACACAATTTTTTTTAATCATGCTTAACATAAAACCAATATCCAATCAAACGACTCATGAACATACGAGACCGTACAAACGCAGCGGCGAACCCAACACGCCGAGCACGTAAAATTCCACCATGCTTGCACGGTTCAGTTCACATCCATGATCCGTTAAACAAACAGATCACAAGCAATCTCGGTTTCTAATCAAAACACATTGCTTGTTCATGCATCGGTGCATAAAATTTATGCATGAAAAAAAAACTTACCTGTAATTTGAGATGATCACAAGCAAGAAAACCATTGTTCCTCTGATTTGTATCAAGAAATAGTCCCTTAAACGCTCGATGATTGCAAGACCGCATGTAATCCTTCTTTGATTTTCCTTATGAAAATTACAACACTCCACGTGTTTTGTTCGACGAATTCACGACACAAGTGTTGTTCTTGGTTTCACTTCGATTTAGAAACAGACAACAAAGCCCTTCGTATTTTGTTTGAAAATTTGATCCATACACTTGTGTGTACATGCTTAGTGTTTAGAAAACCATTTCATTATTTACATACCCATGCCTATTCGACCAGAAAAAAAGACCCGTATATGTATCTATATGTATACACATATATGCAACAAGCATAGTGATGAAAATTAATTGGACAATCACCACTTGCATTTATGTTTAGTCATTTTGAAATTGATGACTAAACTCACATTCATTCCATGTGATCATCTATCTAGCAAACAAAGAAAAACATATACACAAGCCTATGTGGATATGCTCGATCACTCGGGAAAGCCGATGCTTGTTGTCTCATTAATTATCGGGGTGTTAAAGCTGGTTTCGAAGTCTGCCGCCGACCGCCAAGCCCGGGAGGCAATCACTTCTTCTCTTTTCCTACCCGGTTGTTTTCGAACCAAAATTAACTAACAACAACCCCAATCGAGGCCGACAATTTTAAACAAAATCGAAGACGTCGTCATCGTTGAAACCAACAAAGCACGCAACCGACTACCCATCTGATTCAGCCATTAACACCGAGATAGTTTGTTCTTTTCGTCTCGGTTGAATACCGCAATCATGACTCAACACCAGACAGATGTCTCTTGTTACAATTGTAAATCCACAAGAACCCGAATTCAATTGTTAATTGCAATTCAAAACAAACAATTCGTACTGAATTTGTAATCCATGAACCATTTATCAATTAGCAGCCTAAATTATCCAAGACATGTTAAGTTATCCAAAATTAACATCAATAAACATAAAATAACCCTAAAGGTCAGATGTTTGGATACTATCCTATTCCATGGTCCCACCATCAACTTCTAAGAAAAGTCAACATGATGATTTATATGTGTATTCAACAAACTCTAATGTCACGATCAGTCATGTGTTTCTAGTTTTTGACTACGAAAACCTCAGATATCAATTCAATCACACACACATGAAGCATTTGAATAATCACAAATCCGATGAAGATGGTATAAATTCAAGAACGCAGTAAAACTAACACCACGGTGGCAAAACACGAATTGCAAAGCGAAACCCAACAACAAAATCGAACATGTTGTCTCAAAATTGGATTTAGTATTATATCAAACAACGAAAATAGGTTAATCTTTGTTGTATATGGAGTGATTACTAACGAATTTCGAAATAATTGCAAGAAAAGTGAGATGAAGAAAAAAACTGGATTTCTATACAAATCATGTGTTCACTTTCAGATTAGCCTATTTGTTGGTACTACCAATGATTAATCGGATAAGATGTGTAGAACACACAAGAATTCTTGAAACCGTACCACTTGTTCACATATGTTGAACAAAAAGAACAAAAACTGTTCCTTATACATGCGTCGACCAAAAAAAAAGAAAAATCCCCTCCATGTATTTTGTAGGAAAACTGTTTATATTCTTTTTCATCCATCGGTTTTGTAGTTTTAATCAAATAGATCCATTGTAAGAATAAATGCCCAAAATAATAAATAATCACATATGACCAAGCCATAATGTTAGGCTCAAATAGTGACATCATTTTATTTAACAAGTCACGTTAATCAAATTCAAAATACTAGGCCCAATTATAAATATATATATATTAGCATGTAATTCATAAATAAGTTATAAATCCAAACCGATAAATACGCATACGCCAAATCTTATTAACATTAAAGCGAGCATGCACTCCCGCATCTTCTAACTCGTTTAACATTCAATAAAACTTACTTGGTCGACAAGTTAATTAATACCACCAAAACTCATTGATAATACTAAAATTACCAACACAAAAGAGGATGTTGACTTGGCCAACACTCGTAGAAACAAAAATGTGTGAGAGATGGATAGACAACGCACAAAGTAACTTTGAATTTTTAGGAACTGAAGTTAGTGGAATTATTTAAAAGATGCTAGACATGATTTTATTTATTGATAGCATAGGATTGTTAAAAATAATGATGCAATTAGAATGTAACAAGATCATATATTTGTTGAAATAACTAGAATTGAAATTTGAATTAACAACCCAATATAACTTAGAATCAACAATAACCCGATATAACTTTTTGAGAAAATGTTATGTAAGACATCATGTTATTGTTTAGTCATCTTTAAAAGCGTTAAGAAAGATTGTATCAAGTAGTGGTATCTAGAAAGAAAAATTAAGTAGTACAAAAATTAGAGCATCCAAAATCAGTACTTAAAAAGAGTCCAATGTGACACCTCTTTCTTGCCCATTTCACATACATATTTTTTTCTCTATGAAACACTTTCCAAAGATAACGACGCCCCTCTCATTCCCCCAAAAAAAATTGAAAAAACTAAGAGTACCCGTTTGACCCATCTCCTAAAAAACGAATCCAAGGTGGCACCTCTTGCTTTCTTGCCATTTCACATACGTTAAATTAATCACCATTTAATAAATAAAACTATTAGTTTCCAAGTTGTAAACTAGTGTGATTAATATTCTCCCTATGAGAAGCGGAATTTTAATCTTCTAACAGAACTAACTAATTATATAATTCAAAATTTTGAACCGAGAAATATGACTTTTAATCTTCTAACATCAAAATTTTGTACACAATCCAGAAATTAATGGTGAAGTCCCAAAAAAATCTAGCTCCTGAATTCAGAATCTCCTGGTTTTGATGTTACAACTTCACAATCCCATATTATTACTACTACTACTATTATTACTATTACTATTACTATTACTATTACTATTACTATTACTATTACTATTATAATCATTATTATTATTATTATTATTATTATTATTATTATTATTATTATACTTGGTTTACAAGTTTCACATCCAATATATATAATTCTCTACTAACACAACCCATCAATAGCGAAAATGATCAAAAAGATGATGGACAAAATTGCAGCAGGCAGGAAGAAAATCGCTACGTTGTTGTGGTTATTGGACTTCCATGATGATGACCCTGATGCAACTCTCCGAATCATGCGTCAAGGATTACGCGAGATCGAAGAAAGAACTAAAGTCGCAGCCAATGATCACAAACGTTCAACGATAAAAAAAATCACTTTCAAGTTTGGTGGTAAGACATCCGTCATTCAAAAAGACCCAACAGATGATTATATGGAAATAGATTCAAGTAACGTCTATTCGGAAAACCGTAGTAGTTTTAAGGTTGATCAAAGTTTTGATGAGAAGCGACTGGAGATGATACCGATTAATAACCGCGGTAATGAAAATGGTGTCATGGAGTTAGAGAATGGTGACAATGTAGAAACACATTCAACAAGTGTACCACTAGAAAACCCTAATTTTGATCATATCATCAATGACAACGAGAACAATCATGGTGAGATGGAGATAATGGATTTTATAAGAAGTATAGGCGGTTTGGAGGTGGATTTGGTTATCGAGAAGACGCTCACAAAATCAGACTGTGACCAGCACCAAGGCCGGCTCTTGATACCGATGTTACAACTAAAGAGTCACCGTTTCTTGAAGATGGATGAGAAACGGAAATTGGGGAAGAAAGAATCTATAAGTGTGGAGGTGTTTGATCCAAAACGGCGTAAATCAACGTTGAATCTGGCGCAATCGAAGATGACACAAGAAATCTATGTGCTCAGAACCAACTGGCGGAAACTCGTAGTTACAAAGAAAGAGTAAATTACACAAAACATCCTTCATGTTTCCTCAAACTTGCAGGTTTCAGCCTTAATGTTTAAAACTTGCCAAAAACAACCTTTACGTTTATATCTGTTGCCGGTTCAGTCCTTTCTAACTAACCAAGTTAATTATACTAGTTTAATTCCCTCACATGCCTCACATGTGAGGGTATATTTGTCATTTTAGGTTTGTTTTTTTTTTCTACAAAAACCCTTCTCTTCTCTACTCACACACAAACACACACAGACCATTCATCTCTCTCTGTCTTCATCTACCACCACCACCACACACCGCCACCACCTCATCTACCACCGTCCACCTGCCACCACCACAACCAACAACCACCGTCAAGCACCACCGCCCCCTGTCTCCTGCCGCGAAGCCAAGCACCACCGCAAACCCACCACCGCACCACCTCCGCCATAGCACCACCGCCATCACACCACCGCCATCAAAACCCACCACCGCGTCGTCTCCTGCCGCTCCCCCTCTCTCTACGGTCTCTCTCTCTCTCTCTCTCACTCTCACCGATCTCTCTCTCTTCTTTCTCTCTCTCTACGATCTCTCTCTCTTCTCTCTCTCTCTCTCTACGGTGGTGATGTATCAGGTGGCGGTGGTGGTGGCAGTTGAAGATGATGGTGGCGGAGTTATTTGGGGGTTTTGGGGGTTTTGTCGGAGGTGGAGGCGGTGGCAGAGGAGGTGGTGTCGGAGGTGGAGGTGGTGGCAGAGGAGGTCGATCATCTTCTTCCTGAATTTCTGAAATTCAAACCTTCAAAAATCCATCACAACCACAATCATCTTCATCTCCAACAATCACCATGATTCTCACATAATATAAACCCTAATTTCGATTGCTCACTGTACAAGTCATTCGTCGATTCATCTTCACAATTTCCTTCGAAAACCCTAGCGTATGTATACATGCATATATACTCACGGAAGATGAAGACCGTTTGCAGCAAAAATCTTGATGTTTTTGATTTTAAACCGGATGATCCTCCTAGAAATGCGATTAAGAAGTATACGTTTCTCGAAACCGGTATAGTTTATATTAATTTATATGATTTTTAGGATTCATGTGTATGTGTAGGTTTGAATTCTGTGTTTTTGAGTTTGTGTTGACCGTGTAGTTTAGTTAGTTGAACGTTGTTATGAGATGTGGAATTTTTATTAATTTTAGTGTGATTTTTGTTTTAAAACATGAGTATTTGTGTTTGTATAGATGTGAATTTTGTTTTGAGTTTATGTTGACTGTTGGTTAATCTATGTGTGTGTGTGAATTTTGTATTTTTGAGTTTGTGGTGACCGTTGTTTAATGTGTTATTTGGGGGTTTTGGGGTTTTGTCGGAGGTGGAGGTGGTGGCAGAGGAGGTGGTGTGATGGTGGAGGTGGTGCAGTGGTGGGTTTGCGGTGGTGCTTGGCTTTGCGGCAGGAGACAGGGGGCGGTGGTGCTTGACGGTGGTTGTTGGTTGTGGTGGTGGCAGGTGGACGGTGGTAGATGAGGTGGTGGTGGTAGATAAAGGCAGAGAGAGATGAATGGTCTGTGTGTGTTTGTGTGTGAGTAGAGAAGAGAAGAGTTTTTGTAAAAAAAACAAACCTAAAATGACAAATATACCCTCACTTGTTAGGCATGTGAGGGAATTAAACTAGGATAATTAACTTGGTTAGTCAGAAAGGACTGAACCGACAACAAAAATAAACGTAAAGATTGTTTTTGGCAAGTTTTAAACATTAAGGGTGAAACCTGCAAGTTTGAGGAAACATAAAGGATGTTTTGTGCAATTTACTCTAAAAGAAAATATGGTGATACGGTTTTGTCCTTTCGGATTGATCAAAAACTTTGTTTTGCAGTTGTGTGTTTAAAGGCACACTAGAATTCATTTGCATTAGAAGAATTCTCTATGGATCGTTATGAACAAAAAGTTAGTAAGAAATGTAAGTGTGATTATTGAGTCCACTTTGATATTGTTTGTGAATACGTGATCTCCAAGTATTGACGTATATAATTGCTTTCTTGTGCATGAAATGGTATATTATAATCCATGATTGTTACCAACATGTTGCAATCAATACTATGTTTGCTTGTGTTAATTATTTGAATACCTGGTTCACTCCTATTTGCCTACATATCTGGATATTTATGCACATTGGAATTTGTGATTTTTTGGTAATAGATTCTTATTGTTAAAAAAAAAAACAGTTTCAACAAAGTTAGTATGGATCATACAGGTATGCATGAGTATCGACAAGTGACCACGAAAATAAGTAAATATGGATTACATGAAAAAAACAATAAATAAATTTTTTTTTCGACTAGTGACACCTCGTTTTATATGGTGGTTCGGTACATGTACTCACAAACAACATCCTCAGCTGGGTTTTTGATAGAGTGAATATCTGCCAAGAAACCCCTCTAAAACATCCACTACAAAGCAAATGAGTATCAGCGACATACAATCGTCAGTAATATGGATGAAAGTCGTATCTGTAATATCAGGATGGTAATCTTGGTAAGTTTGTTTTTCAAAGGAAACTCCCTAGGGATTACAGATTACTGGCTGGTCGTCTCTGGCATGGTTGAAAAGCATTCTCCTCAATACATCTATTATTCTTGGGCGAACTTGCAATTTCATTTTTACTAGATTAAATGAAAAAATACCATGACATTTTTTAATTTCTAGTAATAATTTCTTCATCGATGTTTGATTGAATGAGAAAAGTAGCGTTGGCATATATCCTAGTGTCATAAGCAAATTGTCTGTACGACTAGGCCATTAAATAGTGAGTTTAAAGCATATTCTAAATTATTATTTTAGCGTTTCATAAGAGCATCTCCAACGCAAGGTTGAAGAGCTTGTCCGGAAAACATAAACACAATCTAACACATGCCTAAGAGGTGATGACTAGGCCTCGTCCGGAATGCTCCACCGGACGGGTTCGGTTATGACAATCTCGCCCCACCCCAGTTTTAAACCAATCTTTTAATGCTTGTTTGGATTAAATTAAAAAAACCTTTAAATTATTTAAATTAATAACATACATATATAAATTAACAATAACATAAATTAAAAAAAACTAAAAACACTAATTTATTAAAATTAGAAACATTACACAAACTAAGCTAGATAATTGAATTAACCTTTTAACAATCGGATTTGGCATCCGGATGCATACGAGGATGTTTTCTCAGTAATTGCCAGGACGTGATGTGAGTAAATCTTCGGCAACACGATCTCAAAAAAATTACATCAAGTCAACCAATTAATACAAAACACTATAATATTTTTGCAAAAAAAAAAAGAAAAACTAAAACGACGAAAATACTTTAATTTTAAACTTTTGGCAAAATTGTAACTTTTCAAGATAAATGAGTGTGAGCCGCCTGACATAAATAAAAATTACTCCGAGTCAACCAATTATAACAATACATTACCATAGTTTTGTCAAAAGAAAAAAAAAACTAAAACGATTGCATTACTGTAATTTTACACCTGGGCAAAACCGTGATTTGACATGGAAAAAAAAACAAAAACGCTGGCAAAACTGTAAATTTGAACTGAGGACAAAACCATAATTTGGCTGGGAGGGAAAACAAAAACAAATGCAAATCGTTCCACTTGAATCGACCAACATCCACTTTCATATTTAACTTTTTAGCCACTTCAGCTCTAAATCCAGCGACCGAGTAGTCTATTTTGCCTCCTTCGCCATCAACGATCCCCAGTTTTTCAGCGCCGTTAATACCTTCCTTTTTAATGTATTTCTCCACACATAAAATATCTTTCCAAGTTTCCGAACAAGCCTGCTTTAAAGGAAGATAGTTGAATACCTGGTTAATTCACTCCTATTTGCTTACATGGTTTCTGGATATTTACACACATTGGAACTTGTGGTTTTTTGATAACAGATTCTTATAGTTAAAAAACAGTTTCAACAAGTCAGTATGGATTATATAGGTATGCATGAGTATCGACAAGTGACCATGAAAACAAGTCAATATGGACTACATGAATAAAAAACAAATTTCGACTAGTGACACCTAGTTTATATTGTGGCATGGTTCGGTACATGTACTCACAAGCAACATCCTCAGCTCGGTTTTTTGATAGAGTGAATATCTGCCAAGAAACATTCCCTCTAAAACATCCATTACAAAACAAATGAGTATCAACGACAGACAGTCCGTCAGAATATCGATGAAAGTCATGTCTGTAATATCAGCATGGTAATTTTTTTTCAAAGGAAACTCCCTTAGGGAGGTCGCGATCTCTGGCATGGTTGAAAAGCATTCTCCTCAATACATCTATTTTTCTTGGACAAACATGCAATTTGATTTCTACTGGATTAAATGAATTTCTTTATCGATGTTTGATTGAATGAGAAAAGTAGCGTTGGCATATATCCTAGTGTTAGGCCATGCGTAGTCATAAAACCCCTTTGGGGGCGTTATGCGACAAGTGGCGAAACCGTCATAGAGAGGCTTTATGGGGCTTTATATCACAAGAGAGTGTAGTCAAAAAGCCCCTACCTCATCATCAGTTAATTATTAATTTTTAAATTTTTATTATTAATTTCTAACTTTATAAAATTAAAAAAACATTGCACTAAAATTAAAAAAAACATTACAATAAAATAAAATAAAAAATTCAAAGATTATAATCTTCAACGCTTTTCCACTTAGGTGGTCGTCCGGTTTCGAGTAGAATTCAAAGTCATGAGCCCATTGTCTATCCCTCATAATCTCGGTCACTTCCCAGTTCTTTTCCATACGTTGAGTCCCTAGTTTGTGTATGTCTTGAAGGCGTCGGTTTATCTCCAAAAAATGCATTAGTCATGTCGGATCCCATCGACGATGACTCGGGCCTTCTCGATCTTGCATGCTTCTTCTTCCGGTGCGTCGTGGTAGCTTTTCCGCCGGCTCTTCCTCCGGAATATCATCATTTACGTCCGTGTTTCTCGTAAAAATCGTGTCCAACAGTTGTCCACACCCCCGACCCGCAGCGGAATAAGAGTCGGGGCATAATTGGGTTATCACCAAAGCTTATGATATTTACTAATATGTTTCATATTTATTAAAGTCAAAATTACATTCTCAATAATCCAAACATGTCCATACAAATACAAAGAAAAATATCCAACTAAACAATCCAAGCTCTAAACCAGTTTATTCTTCTAGGCCAATCCTATGTGTTTCTTGCTGCAGCTGGTTCACATGTATCATGTGTAAAAATGGGGGTTTTTGGGTCAACATAAGTTGGCGAGTGAACCTTGTTAGATAAACATTTATTATTGATTTTCTTGTTATTTTATCAAGGAAAAATTGTGCAATAATCATAAGTGAGCAAATGTAAATAATCAAACAGTAGCAATAACAATCACAAACTATAACATACAATAACATATAATAACATACAATAACATACCAACATCATACAATAAATAACATGAATGAAACTGTGCGATCAAGGCTCAATCAAACGGAGCCGATCGTGTTGCATGTACTGAAAATGATAAATGTCTGTGCGATCAAGGCTCAATCAAACGGAGCCGATCGTATGTTGGCACGCCAGGTTCACGCTCATAATGTAATGGGAAACATGCTCAACGCTCATAATGTAATGGGGAGCGGCGGCCTATGAAATTGCATGTACTGAAAATAATAAATTAAATCTAACAATAACCACACAAACAGTTGAAACAAGCTGAATACACATTTGTTCATGATATGATGTATGCACAATGATTTAAATATAATAAATGGCAAGACACATGATACACCCCAAAAACTTGATTAAAATGGGGAATTTGTAAAGATTCACTCACATTGGGTGCGTTTGGTTGGAGATGATGAGATGCGCACGAGTTGGAAGGATTTAACAACGAGAATTTAACTAACCTAAATAATAACGGAAAATATAGTAAATGAGTGAATTTTATTGATAATTTTAATTAGAATTTTTAGATATATTTTTGTGAGTTTAAGGCTATTTCCTATCTTTAAAAACATTATTTTTAAGTATTTTTAATTGATTTTTAAATTAAATTAAATAAATAAAAATATAAAAATATGTTGACTTTTTTTTTGGGTTGACCGTTGACTTTTTGACATTGACTTGTTGACCGGTTCGGTTGTTTATAATGTTTGCACTGAGTGAGGTTCGAACTCGTGACCTCCCGTACGCGTGCACGCAGCTCTACCAACTGAGCTACGTGTCTAACCCGAAATAATTCTGTTTTTAATTATATTTATATACTAACTCAGTTTATTCGAAATTCTTTTATTTTCAAAAATGTTTTAAATCATCGAACCGTTGTCACCAACAGGTCTCGAACCCGGGACCTGTGCTTTAACGTTACACACAGTCCACCGCTGGACTGTGTGTCTAACTTGGTTAATATACAGATTTTTATTATACTTAACATCTAACGTAAGTTAATCCGGTTCAGTTAGAAAAATAAAACATCCTTATTACAGAGAGGGTGTGTGTATCAGGGATCGAACTCGCGGCGTGTGCGTATTGTTTGCACACAGTCTACCGCTGGACTGTGTGTCTAACCCGTTTATAATACCGATTTTAATTAACCTTATAATGTTAACACACTTCATCTTCTTCGCTAATTTTTACAGACAGCAATTTACTCATCTGTTTCTTGTTTTAAAACGATTAACAACATTCATAAGACTAAAATGAAATGACAGAGACGGTGTTGGAAGCAAACATACCGGAGGAATGATTTGTCTCAGAATTCCGGCAAGGCGTCGGCTCTGTTTTTATGCACTTCAACTGAGCGAGCAATTTAACAGTTTTGATTAGCTAATTGTGGAATTGAAGTGCTAAACAAGAGTTAACAGAAGGTTTGAATGCCCATACCGTTTTACAGCGGAAGATAAGAACTTTCAGAGGTTTTCCGGCGAGCAGGAATTATCCGATAACGACGTCTGAATTTGATTCCGATTGAAAGGTTTGGGTTAGCAATAGCTTAACAATTGATTGACCATGAAAGAATTGAAAGACTTACTGTTTTGATGGAGAATACGGTTTTCCGGCGAAGTCCGGCGAGTCCAATTAGATTCTCTGGCGAACTGAAAATTGTGCGAAAATGTAATTGAGAGTTTGTAGATTGTGTTTGAGTCGCGAGAGAGAGCAAAGATTGAAGTAATTCTGGAATTGAAAGTTTTCGGTTATAAAAACCGATTCACTTCCGAATTCAAGTTTTATTCAAAGCAAAATTGATTGGAATTGTCGGTGTATCGGTTAAACTCAGTAGACCGCGAGTAATCAAATGTCTTTGGACGTTTGGTGACCGATTTCGGTTACAGTTGGCGTAACCGGTTGATTCATGGTTGTTTATAAAGGTTTATTTGTTTCCTAGAGTTGACAGAAAATAACAAGTGGCGGAGTGGTTATGTGTGTGTGTGATAAAGCTTTGAGTTCTTTTCCGGCTGACCCGGGTTCGAGTCCCGGCAGCCTCATTTTCTCTTTAATTATTTTATTTTTATTTTTTTATCAAATATAACTTTTATAGTTTAGTTTGTTTATTAATTATGCATCTTAAAAATAAAAATGGACATAAATACGCAACGTGACATTTATAACTTGATGTTCGATTACAAAACGGTGCGGGTTTGGAACACCCGTTTTTGACAAATGTTAAAGTATCCCCTACTTTTAGGAATTTCGTCCCGAAATTTAAGTAGTTGTAGTAGTAGGAAAAAGATGCGGGTATTTTTCACGCATTGAGTCTTCACGTTCCCAAGTAAACTCAGGTCCCCGTTTCGACTCCCAGCGTACCCTAACAATTGGAATGCGACTTCGTCGTAGACGTTTTTCTCCGAAGTCCATGATCTCTACTGGTCTTTCAATAAAATGCATAGATTCATCAATCTGAATATCTTCCAGAGGAATGTGGAGGTTTTCATCAGCGAGGCACTTCTTCAAGTTTGATACGTGGAATGTGGGATGAATCCTGTTGAGTTCTTCTGGTAGATCAAGCTTGTATGCTACAGGTCCTACTCTTTCGAGTATCTTGAAAGGTCCTACGTAGCGTGGTGCTAGCTTGCCTTTTTGACCAAAACGAACTACTCCCTTCCACGGTGATACTTTTAAAAGTACATGATCACCAATGTTAAACTCCAAAGGCTTCCGTCGTTTATCTGCATAACTCTTTTGACGACTTTGAGCCGCTAGAAGATTATTTCGAATTTGATGGATCTTGTCTGTGGTTTCTTGAATCAATTCTGGACCAGTGATTTGAGCTTCCCCAATTTCGTGCCAACATACTGGAGATCGGCACTTACGACCATATAAAGGTTCAAAAGGTGCCATGCCGATGCTTGAATGATAGCTGTTGTTGTACGAAAATTCAACTAATGGTAGATGAGCATCCCAATTTCCCTTAAAGTCTATGACACATGCTCGAAGCATATCTTCAAGAGTTTGAATGGTGCGTTCAGATTGTCCATCAGTTTGAGGATGATAAGCGGTACTGAGATCTAATCGCGTACCCAAAGCGGCTTGTACTGCTTGCCATGTTCGTGAAGTGAAACGACCATCACGATCTGAAATAATGTTTAACGGTATACCATGTCGGCTTACGATTTCGCTGATATAAATATGAGCTAACTTTTCGTTCTTGAAATCTTCGCGGATAGGAATAAAGTGAGCTGATTTTGTAAGTCGATCAATGATTACCCATATAGTGTCATACCCACCAGAAGTGCGAGGTAACCCGGTAATGAAGTCCATGGTTATGTTTTCCCACTTCCATACAGGTATTTCAGGTTGGACCAGAAGTCCTGAGGGTCTTTGGTGTTCAGCTTTCACCTTGGAACATGTAAGGCACTTGGAAACAAAAACAGCAATATCCTTTTTCATTCCAGGCCACCAATAGGTGTATCGAAGGTCTTGATACATCTTATCGGCTCCTGGGTGTATAGAGTATCGTGTTTTGTGAGCCTCATTAATAAGAAATTCACGAAGTTTGTTGTGGTCAGGAATCCATATGCGATCTAGATAGTACAGAATACCGTCAGATTTAGTTTCAATTTTAAGTTCAGCTCCACAGGACAGCTCCTTTCGTACATCATCCTCCGTTACTGAAACATGTTGGGCTTCTCGAATTTGATCTTTAATGTCAGATATGATTTGCGAACATAGAAGACGAATGGAGTTTGCATAACCCTTTCGACTGAGTGCATCAGCCACCACATTTGCTTTGCCAGGGTGGTACCGAATTTCACAGTCGTAGTCATTTAGAAGTTCGACCCATCTTCGTTGCCTCATGTTTAACTCCTTTTGATTGAAGATATGTTGAAGACTCTTGTGGTCAGTGTATATTTCACACTTAGTACCGTAGAGATAATGTCTCCATATCTTAAGAGCGAACACAACGGCTCCAAGTTCTAGGTCATGGGTGGTGTAGTTCTTCTCATGAATCTTGAGTTGTCTCGAAGCATAAGCTATAACCTTTCCTTTTTGCATTAGGACACAGCCTAATCCTTGCCCTGACGCGTCGCAATAAACCCCGAAATCATCACAACCTTCAGGCAGAGTGAGGATTGGTGCATCACAGAGTTTTTGTTTAAGGGTTTGGAAGGCTTCTTCTTGCTTGGGTCCCCATATGAAAGGTTTTCCCTTATGAGTTAAAGCCGTGAGTGGTACAGCAATGCGTGAGAAGTTTGAAATGAAACGACGATAATAACCAGCCAAACCAAGAAAAGATCTTACTTCAGTTGGTGTACGTGGCGCTTGCCATTCTTGTACCGCTTTGATCTTTGAGGGGTCGACATGTATTCCCTTATCATTGACTACATGTCCAAGGAATTGTACCTCTTTTAACCAGAATTCGCATTTGGAGAATTTAGCGTAAAGCTTTTCATTCTCTAGAAGTGTAAGGATGAGTCGAAGATGTCGCTCATGATCAGACTTAGACTTTGAATAAATGAGGATGTCGTCGATGAAGACTATAACAAAACGATCGAGATAGGGTTTGCAGACTCTGTTCATTAGATCCATGAAGACAGCTGGAGCGTTGGTTAAACCAAATGGCATGACCATGAATTCATAATGATCATAACGAGTTCGGAAAGCGGTCTTTGGGACATCTTCTTCATGTACTCTAAGTTGGTGATAACCAGATCGAAGGTTTATTTTTGAAAAACAGCTAGCGCCTTGAAGTTGGTCAAGAAGATCATTAATGCGAGGTAATGGATAGCGATTCTTGATTGTTAACTTGTTGAGTTCTCTGTAGTCGATGCACATGCGAAACGATCCATCTTTCTTCTTTACAAAAAGGACAGGTGCACCCCAAGGCAAGGAGCTAGGGCGTATGAACCCTTTGTCAGTCAACTCTTGCAATTGACTGGCTAGCTCTTGCATTTCGGAAGGGCCTAACCTATAAGGAGACTTTGCAACTGGTGTAGCACCAGGTATAAGATCAATGCGGAATTCGACTTCTCTTACTGGAGGAAGTGCTGAAATGTCGTCAGGAAAAACTTGCGGAAAATCTTTTACTACAGGAATGTCTTCAAGTTTCTTCTCCATGGTTCCCTTTTTAACGATATGAGCTAAAAACGCGACATAGTTCTTGCGAAGATATTTTTGAGCTTGAAGACAGGACATTAATCTGAGCCCTTTCGACGTGGTTTCTCCAAAGATTCGTAAGAGTCTGACCGTTTGAAAGAGGAATGCGTATAAACTTTTCGCGACATACAACTTCAGCCTGATGTTGGCTGAGCCAGTCCATACCAATTATAATGTCAAAGCTTCCCAACTTCATTGGAATGAGGTCAACTAGAAAATTGTGATCGCTTAAAGTGAGAGTACAATTGCGTATGATAGAGTTTAATGAGACTGGTTTCCCGTCAGCAACTTCTACTGTTATGGATTCCATGAGCTTATCACGATTTTGGTTTAGGATGGGTTCAAACTCTAAGGACACAAAACTTTTATCCGCGCCAGTATCGAACAACATGGATGCATAACTACCATTTATAAGGAACGTACCGTTAACCACATTGCCGTCAGCTCTAGCCTGATTAGCGTTGATGTTGAAAGCTCTTCCTCTTGCAGGTGGATGAGCTTGGTTCGCTTGATTCACCGGATTGGCTTGGGCTTGAGCATGAATAATTTTCACCAACCTTGGACAAGTGTTTCTAAAATGGCTTGGGTCTCCACAATTGTAGCAAGCCCGCATAGGTTGTACCATGGGATAGTTGGGTTGGTAGTATGTTTGGGCTAAATGTTGGGTAGGTGGTAATAGTAGGGGTTGTTGGGCTTGACCCATTATTTGTTGGTGGGTTTGGGTTGAAGACTGGTGGCGGTTCGTTCGCTGAGGCATGCGACAGGTTTGAACAGTATGACCTGCGCGACCACAGCCGGTGCAATGTTGGCAGGGATGATCAGGAAAATGGTGGTATTGGCAACGGTTGCATTTTGGTAACGGGCCGGAGTATGGTCTTTTGTATGGTGCAGGTGAAGGGGCAACTTGGGTAATGGGTGCAGCAGGAATAGGGAAATTGGTTTGTGTAACAGCGAAGTTTCTGGTGTTACGCTTCCTCTTGTTAGCAAACTTAGAGGAGGAGGTGGAATGGTTTGATGTTTGGCCCTCAACGGGGGCTTTCTTCTTTTCCTCTTTAAACTTACCGTTGCGAATTCGATTCTCGGTCAGTTCAGTCGCTAGTTCCATAGCAGCTTCAAGTGTTGCTGGTGAAGTGCTGGGAACTGAATCTTGAATTTTCGAGGGAAGACCTCGAATATAATGCACAATTAAGCGATAAACTGGGGTAAACAGGTTAGGGACCATTTGGTTCAACTCTAAGAACCTCTTGTTGTAGGAAGTATGATCTCCCTCCTTTTGCTTCAAAGAATGAAATTTGTCCTCCAACTTTTTAATCTCACTCCTAGGACAGAATCGCCTCGTCATGATTTCCCTTAACTCCTCCCACGTTAAGGCCATTGCATCATCAATTCCCCTCTTCCCCTTTTCAGTATTCCACCAGGTGAGAGCTACCCCAAATAGTCTCCCGGTTGCGTATCGTACCTTGCGATCCTCAGGACAATCGCAGTTGAGGAAGGTGTTTTCCATTTCCTCAAACCAGTGGAGGAGAGCAGTGACACCTTCGGTCCCTTCAAAGGATCGCAAGACTTGAAATGTTTGTATGAGCACTTGCTGGTAGGAGGGTTGCCGATGTTCTGTTCATTTTGTTGGGGAGGATTAGTGGGATTTGTGGCGAGAGCTTGTTGTACTTGAACCACAATGTCAGGAAGCACCGCGGCCATTTGTTTCGCGATTTGTGTGGCCAAGCGTTCG
Organism: Scalesia atractyloides; assembly: GCA_947069175.1. Classification (NCBI taxonomy): domain Eukaryota; kingdom Viridiplantae; phylum Streptophyta; class Magnoliopsida; order Asterales; family Asteraceae; genus Scalesia; species Scalesia atractyloides. Next base: position 65,809,551 of record CAMTDV010000001.1, on the reverse strand, counting down.
TGAGACCTTCCTGATCTTTTACCCCCTCGTTGTTGTCTAGCCGACATCTACAGGAACATACATAAGAAGATTGTGAGTTTATGGAGTCTTTTTAGGTGTCATGTGTCTTTAAGAAAATGAAAATAACATAAATATCAATAATGCAACTACATCCATAGGATGTCTTGGGTTTGCTCATGTTGGGCCTCAAATGTCCCCCATACCTTCACCTGTATAGTCATGTGGGCCCCCATGACTATTGGCTTGGTAGAATTCACATTAGTATTGGCGATTTAACACTCGCATGACCCGAATGAAAACCACAAAATATGTTTACGAGATGTATGGTCGGGATGTGTCTAGGTGTAGACACAATGACAACTCAAAGTGGGGTTAGCTCACACGACGTTTGGTATAACATGCTTTGGCCTAATAGGTACTTCGTACTCTCATCGCTAGTCCCCAGGTAGGCAAACTGGTCCTTTATTTTGGATTTATACGAATGCCAGCCTAGACAGGACGTTCCGACTACCGGTACTGGTACCCTTCCAGTTACCACATGCCCGTCATGAGAACTCACTTTGATGAGATTTGAAAATACAAAAATCATTGTAAAAGCAATCATGAAAATGATGTGGTGTGTGCTTTCATGGATATGATATGTTATGAGAATATGATTCATGATAGGCATTATATGATAATATATACTTATGAACATGCTTGCATAACATTGAATGTAACATTTAACATAAAACATATAAACATCATGAAATTTGGCATGTAACACACAAAAATCTTAAAATTTCTAATCAACTATAGTATAGGCTCTAAGGGTCTAATAACCTATCCTATATCCCTATAGTCATGGCTCTGATACCAATCTGTCACACCCGACGCAGCGGAATAAGAGTCGGGGCATAATTGGGTTATCACCAAAGCTCATGATATTTACTAATATGTTTCATATTTATTAAAGTCAAAATTACATTCTCAATAATCCAAACATGTCCATACAAATATAAAGAAAAATATCCAACTAAACAATCCAAGCTCTAAACCAGTTTATTCTTCTAGGCCAATCCTATGTGTTTTTTGCTGCAGCTGGTTCACCTGTATCATGTGTAAAAATGGGGGTTTTTGGGTCAACATAAGTTGGCGAGTGAACCTTGTTAGATAAACATTTATTGTTGATTTTCTTGTTATTTTATCAAGGAAAAATTGTGCAATAATCATAAGTGAGCAAATGTAAATAATCAAACAGTAGCAATAACAATCACAAACTATAACATACAATAACATATAATAACATACAATAACATACCAACATCATACAATAAATAACATGAATGAAACTGTGCGATCAAGGCTCAATCAAACGGAGCCGATCGTATTGCATGTACTGAAAATGATAAATGTCTGTGCGATCAAGGCTCAATCAAACGGAGCCGATCGTATGTTGGCACGCCAGGTTCACGCTCATAATGTAAAGGGGAACATGCTCAACGCTCATAATGTAATGGGGAGCGGCGGCCTATGAAATTGCATGTACTGAAAATAATAAATTAAATCTAACAATAACCACACAAACAGTTGAAACAAGCTGAATACACATTTGTTCATGATATGATGTATGCACAATGATTTAAATATAATAAATGGCAAGACACATGATACACCCCAAAAACGTGATTAAAACGGGGAATTTGTAAAGATTCTCTCACATTGGGTGCGTTTGGTTGGAGATGATGAGATTCGCACGAGTTGGAAGGATTTAACAACGAGAATTTAACTAACCTAAATAATAACGGAAAATATAGTAAATGAGTGAATTTTATTGATAATTTTAATTAGAATTTTTAGATATATTTTTGTGAGTTTAAGGCTATTTCCTATCTTTAAAAACATTATTTTTAAGTATTTTTAATTGATTTTTAAATTAAATTAAATAAATAAAAAAATAAAAATATGTTGACTTTTTTTTTGGGTTGACCGTTGACTTTTTGACATTGACTTGTTGACCGGTTCGGTCGTTTATAATGTTTGCACTGAGTGAGGTTCGAACTCGTGACCTCCCGTACGCGTGCACGCAGCTCTACCAACTGAGCTACGTGTCTAACCCGAAATAATTCTGTTTTTAATTATATTTATATACTAACTCAGTTTATTCGAAATTCTTTTATTTTCAAAAATGTTTTAAATCATCGAACCGGTGTCACCAACAGGTCTCGAACCCGGGACCTGTGCTTTAACGTTACACACAGTCCACCGCTGGACTGTGTGTCTAACTTGGTTAATATACAGATTTTTATTATACTTAACATCTAACGTAAGTTAATCCGGTTCAGTTAGAAAAATAAAACATCCTTATTACAGAGAGGGTGTGTGTATCAGGGATCGAACTCGTGGCGTGTGCGTATTGTTTGCACACAGTCCACCGCTGGACTGTGTGTCTAACCCGTTTATAATACCGATTTTAATTAACCTTATAATGTTAACACACTTCATCTTCTTCGCTAATTTTTTACAGACAGCAATTTACTCATCTGTTTCTTGTTTTAAAACGATTAACAACATTCATAAGACTAAAATGAAATGACAGAGACGGTGTTGGAAGCAAACATACCGGAGGAATGATTTCTCTCAGATTCCGGCAAGGCGTCGGCTCTGTTTTTATGCACTTCAACTGAGCGAGCAATTTAACAGTTTTTGATTAGCTAATTGTGGAATTGAAGTGCTAAACAAGAGTTAACAGAAGGTTTGAATGTCCATACCGTTTTACAGCGGAAGATAAGAACTTTCAGAGGTTTTCCGGCGAGCAGGAATTATCCGATAACGACGTCTGAATTTGATTCCGATTGAAAGGTTTGGGTTAGCAATAGCTTAACAATTGATTGACCACGAAAGAATTGAAAGACTTACTGTTTTGATGGAGAATACGGTTTTCCGGCGAAGTCCGGCGAGTCCAATTAGATTCTCCGGCGAACTGAAAATTGCGCGAAAATGTAATTGAGAGTTTGTAGATTGTGTTTGAGTCGCGAGAGAGAGCAAAGATTGAAGTAATTCTGGAATTGAAAGTTTTCGGTTATAAAAACCGATTCACTTCCGAATTCAAGTTTTATTCAAAGCAAAATTGATTGGAATTGTCGGTGTATCGGTTAAACTCAGTAAACCGCGAGTAATCAAACGTCTTTAGACGTTTGGTGACTGATTTCGGTTACAGTTGGCGTAACCGGTTGATTCATGGTTGTTTATAAGGTTTATTTGTTTTCTAGAGTTGACAGAAAACAACAAGTGGCGGAGTGGTTATGTGTGTGTGTGATAAAGCTTTGAGTTCTTTTCCGGCTGACCCGGGTTCGAGTCCCGGCAGCCTCATTTTCTTTTTAATTATTTTATTTTTACTTTTTATCAAGTATAACTTTTATAGTTTAGTTTGTTTATTAATTATGCATCATAAAAATAAAAATGGACATAAATACGCAACGTGACATTTATAACTTGATGTTCGATTACAAAACGGAGCGGGTTTGGAAAACCCGTTTTTGACAAATGTTACAACAGTATAGTGACACGTGTTATATATTTTTTAAGTCTATTAAAAACTAATAGGGACTAAAAGTATCAATTTGCTCAAACTAAGTCTTTGAGTGACTGTAGCGCCCATCTTATTTCATGACCGAAAATACTAAAAATTTTAAACTTTTGGAACCATAACCCAAAATTCCCATTTTGCCCTTATCTTTTTAGCGCGACAAAACGACTACAAAATATTTCGACAACACAACTTTAACCTACTAATTACTAAAGTTAATTCATCTACTTACAAAAGAAACTTTTAAAGTAAATTCATCATTTACAACCCAAAAGTAGTTTGACCCGCTTGTCGTAATTACTTGCGGAAGCGTAAAGAGAGCAAAAGTGTGTTCGTTCCAAACGAGGCGTATCATCAAGTGGAAGTTTTACCTAAACACCACAACAAGTTTGGTTTGCAATTCTCTTATAGCAATTTATAACGATTTCATTAGCCAATCACATATCACCTTCTTATTTAATTAATCACATAATAGGTTGTAAGTCGAATTCATTCCTTTGCATTCTTGTTATTATTCGGTTAACCCATCCAACATTAGTCAACGCAGAAAACATACTTTCACCTTTTTATACCTTACCCGGTTGATGCGTAATCTTATTTTTACTTTCTCATTCCTTGCCGTTGACCCGTTCATCACGAGTCAACGCGGAACCATACTTTTACTTACTCCTTCCTTGTCCGGTTGACCGGTTCATCACGAGTCAACGCGGAACTATACTTTTACTTACTCCTTCCTTGTCCGGTTGACCCGTTCATCACGAGTCAACGCGGAACCATACTTTTACTTACTCCTTCCTTGTCCGGTTGACCCCTTCATCACGAGTCAACGCGGAACCATACTTTTACTTACTCCTTCCTTGTCCGGTTGACCCGTTCATCACGAGTCAACGCGGAAACATACTTTTACTTACTCATTCCTTATCCGGTTGACCCGTTCATCACAGTCAGCGGAACCATACTTTTACTTACTCCTTCCTTGTCCGGTTGACCCGTTCATCACGAGTCAACGCAGAACCATACTTTTACTTACTTAGTTCATTGTCAATTCCCTATCAACATCTCTAGTCGAAACGATAACAACTATAGTCCTTCCAAAATGTGAATGGATAATTCATTAAAACTAGACTTAATATACAAACGAGAATGCAACGTACAAGTAACGTACTTCGATCTTGCGAACTTTGGGGATTCCGGTTGCTTGAACCTTCTTCTTTCACGCCTACATTTTACAATCGACATACTTTAATTTCACGTCATTATTTCATTCGTTCTTTAACATTATTAGGTTAACAACTATCATTTAACCAATTCTAGTCATTTAGCATCATGGTCATCTAGAATCTCAATTCAAGGCATTTTACCAAACACTTGGCGTGCGTACCACTAACAAGGCATAATGTACAAGTTTTATATGCATATTTCCACTAGTTCATATCATGGATTATAAATTCAACTAAGCTCACATAATCTTCACTCTTTATCAGATTCATACATCACTTCTCTATTACATACACAATCGCACATCAATATTACACTTAATTTTTTGTATTTATATGATCATAGCATTTCATCATACTACTACTATAAGTGGTTTTTACTTCAATCATCAAGATAATCAATATTCACACATATTTCATCTTCCACATGATGATTCTAACTAGTAACCATGTTTAATTTCATTCAATCTTCACGGATTATTACAACCCTCTTCAAGAATGATCACCAAATCATAAAATTCAACTTACCTTTTGTTTAAGAAGCTGGGGTGACTAAGGAATTAAGCACATGCATCCAAATTCTTGTTATTAATCACTCTTAATTGTTGAATTCGTGGGAAGAAGGGTTTCCCCTTCTTTCTTCTTCTTCTTCTTCTTCCAGGCGACACACACACACAAGAAGTGTGTGTGTGTGTTTTAATTTATGTTTTATTAACTCTCTTTCCCACTTATTCAGGTTTAGTCCCTCATGTTTGGTGATTATTATCATTATAACTAAACATACCCCTTCTAGTTAAAACTTTATTTGTATTTTAACTAGGGTTATAATTCTTGTCACAATTTAACCAACATTCATACTTATACATATACGCACACATTATACATAAATATATGTATATATAATTTTTTGGGGTGTTACAGTGACCTTCTGATGTCAACATGCATAAACTTATCCTCTGAGTGACCATTAGTGTCAACATGCTTAAACTTAGTCTCTGAGTGACCATTAGTGTCAACATGCTTAAACTTGGCCTCTGAGTGACCATTAGTGTCAACATACCCAGCCTCTGAGTGACATCGGAGTCAACATGCTTATACTGAGCCTTTGAGTTATCCTTTACAAAGTCCTAACTCTCATATGTGCCACTTGTTGGACGAGAGGATTAATCTATTAATATGTAAAAGTTGGATAATGGAGGGGTTAAAAGTATTAACATGTTAATTTATACATCTGAGTGACCTTTTAACGAACCGAGAGCTCGACAATGTCCGGGCATACTCTTGGGTACGCCAAATGTTGGCTACGGATGGCTAAATATGCTAAAAAGGTCTTTTAGGAGGTTTTATAAGTTGAGGAGCTAAAAGTGACATACTTTGAAAGTAACCATGGGGCCCGCCAGAGGCATGTGTCTGCAGAAAATTGCCTAGGCCTCCACACATGTTGCCAAAAACCATTTGATTCGAAACCATGGACTTCCAACTGCTATGCCACGTTTTAGGACACTTGTAAGCTCCCTCTAACACCCCTTAACACCTGGCATTACCTCTTTCAAGCTCTCCAACTATAAATAGGTGCCAAGGTTCCACTTGAACATGCACCTTTCTCATTCTTCATTCTATCTCCCTCCTCTGCAAGTTCCTAACTGTAAGGAGCATCCAACTTAGTTCTATTTCATCCTAGGAAGCACTTGTAAGTGTTTCTTTCTCTTGCACTTTCGTTTATAGGCTTTTATAGCCAAAAGTCAAGGGTTTTGCGAAAAACGCCTCGACTTTCGGTTAAGACCATTATGGTCCAGCCATTATTCGTAACGAACATGGCTAGGTGATCATAATAAGGTAGGTGTTAATCCCTATTAAGGGCACCTCCTAAAGATCACGTTTGTTAGACCAATTGACGAGTCAAAGTTTTATTATTAAAAAAGTCAAACATGAAGTTTTCGGAAATATTATAATCTGAGCTTATATATGTTATGAAACATTTTTGATACTTAAAAAAGTTGGTAAAAATTATTAGAACATGTAAGAACACGTTCGGCTCGTCAATTTCAGCTCTAGGGTCGGTTCGTAACTGAAAGTCGCAAAGTTTGACTTTTGCTTTGACTTTCGATTCTGACCCGATTTAGATTAGTTAGCTACTGATCTAAGGTTGCATTATGATCGTAATATAATGTAGCATAACCATCTGAGGATATATTACATGATCATAATCAGAATCTGAGTTTATGCACAAATTCCGTTATTATGTCATTTTGACAAAAATGTACTTTTACGTAAAGTAAGTTTTAAACCATAAACAACTTGAAAATGAACTACCAACTAATGTAATATCATAAGTAAGATTATTTGGGATGTTAAATCAGATTATAAATTGAGTTTATAAATAAGTCCTTGTACTATGTCGACAAATGACGATAAAGCCCTTGTGGCGCGTAAAATGGTTTTAATCATACGTTTTCATATCAAAACTTTTACCTACTGCTATGTTATATTAAATAACATATCTAGGATATATAAACCTAATCTAAACATCAGTTTTTCTAAACTTCGCACAAATCGTCATTTTACGACATAAGCCCCGTTTCGGCGCATAGTATGGTTTTAAACCATATTTATCAACCAAGACTTGTTACCTACTGACTTTAAAATATATTTAAAATATTATTACAGTAGCTACATGATATAAACTCAGAATCCCAAATAAACTATCTTACTATATGTAAAATGACCAAAATGCGCCTTCAGTGCATAGTTTGGTCATAAATGATAAATTACACATATTATCATGTTCCTACTGATATATCATAAATTAATTGTTTTCCAGAATACTTTTGATCAAAACATTAAAATATATATTCAAGTTCCTTTTATATGGTATATAATTACTGAAACGCCCTTATGAGGCATAGTTTCGTTTTAAAACCTTAACGGGCATATAAGCTGATATCCTACTGATATTACAACTATTTGAAATATAATGACATATAGAACTTATCCATGACTTATCCGGTTACCCAATATTGCTTATATGCATTCGGTTAAGTATATGTAACTAGTTTACGGAAATTAACCGAAACGAGTTTAACCTTTTCATTTAAGTCTCAAAATCCAGAATGTTTATGGTTTACCCATATTATGCAAGTCAAAGTACTTGTTGGGTTTAAACTACATTCTATCCGATCATCGCTTAATCAAGCGTATTATATGTTTTAATCCTGTACGATAGTCGGTCTAAGTCATGACTTAAATAAGGCCGTTAGCATTTTAATTGGTTAGCTTATGCCATAATCCAGACTAGAGCCTTCTGGTAAATGATATCTGCACTTAATTCATTTTGTGTACGGCTAAGATATTAAATCTTGCATTTAAGCCAAGACTAACTCAGGTAAATACTCTCGACTTATTTCCCCTATACGGGCTTGGGTTACGGTATGCTATTACCGCTTGGTCGGAAATGGGATCAATTGAATGCCGGATTGTGGCTAGTAAATCCGCATATTCCATTTTAATAACTTTTGTTTGATAACTTAAACATCAGGGGTTAACTACCGTGTCCTGGATATCCTCGGATCATTACATTAGATAATGGCCACGACTTAAGCGCGGGGTGTAGGCATACCCCTGACAGACGCTCATGCTAAATTATTTTTACCCACAAAGTTGCGGATAATTCCTTCGTGAGTTCTTAAGTGGTGTGTACGTTAATCATGTCTCGGTCTCCGTACTGGGCCCTGTATGTATGGACAAACATGTGAATCCGTTAATAAGGTTACAAAGTAACTTTCCCAAGTTATAAAAGATTTTGTGCCATGTGCACTTAAAATCATTTTCAAATGTTTGCAAAATGAGTCAGTTAGGTGTATTTACCAGCGAAAGCTGACGTATTTTCAAAAGACTAAGCTTGCAGGTACAAGACGAAATAGGCTGTAAGCTGCTCGGTAGTGATATAAGAGGATCTTGCAAATCCTTAGATCTGCCCTAAAGTCTGTTATACATTTTTGTACATTTTACGATCCGCCTATTGATCTTCTATTACAAGCCGTCTGTATATTATTTTTATACTTTGAACATTTGGTTTGTAAGAGTAATTTAACTCCAAGACTTCTGCTGTGCTGTGTTTAATTGACTATGATGATATCAACTTACATCACGATATTCCCCACCCGGGCCCACCGGTATTTGGATTGGTTGGAAATCCGGGTTTGATAGTTTCGAGCGTCAGGTAGTGGTGAGCCGAATGCTTGTGCCGAGCTGAAGGCTTGAGACGACCCTATTCTGCCCATGTTTTGATTCGGGTTCCAACCATATAGATTTGGGTCACATGATAGTGGTTAGTTCAATAGGTTCATGAACCCGTTTTGATGTTGATTGTAATCGACAAAACCAGATCCGTAAGGGGTGGGTCGAGTGGGAATGGAGAAACGGGACGGCTAGGATTGCTAGTTTGGTTCGTGTCCGCACTGGAACGCGGAGGAATAAAACCGCGTTCGAGTGGATGCATTGTATAAAAATTCTAGATTTTTATAAAAAAGGTAGAGATAAGAGGGTTTGAGAGTGTGTTGAATTTAAAAAAAAAGTAGAGATGAGGAATATTTAGATATTAAAAATGAATTATTTTTTTTTGTTTTTAACCATTGCCAACCGTCAATTTTTCAAACTCAACCATCCATCACGCCGCTATGCTAATCATGAGGTCCAAATTTTACACCCCCCTAGCGCCGCCTGTAGCGGTGTTCGGCGACGCTAACGGAGCGCTATAGCCCCTTCTCCCGTGATGTGCTGCCCCATTACGCAAGCTCTTATAAGCAAATCATCTATACGAGTGTGCCGTTAAATCGTGAGTTTAAAACATATTGTAAACTATTATTTTAGCGTTTCATAAGAGCTTCTCCGCCCCACCCACCCCAGTTTTAAACCAATTTTTTAAAGCGTGTTTGGAATAAATTAAAAAACCTTTAAATTGTTTAAATTAATAACATACATATATAAATTAAAAATAACATAAATTAAAAAAAACAAATATATAAAATAAAAATACTTTAAATTAAAAAAACACTGAATTATTAAAATTAGAAACAGTACACAAACTAGATAATAAACCTAAACAAACTAGATACTTGAATTAATCATCAACCTCTGAACCGTCGGATTTAGCATCCGGATACATACGAGGATGGTTTCTCAGTAATTGCCAGAACGAGATGTGAGTAAATCTTCTATCATTTATAACCTGGTATTTTTTAAGGGTCTCGGCAATCGCTTCTACCTCTATATGCCGTCACCACAAGCCATCACGATGTTGAAGAGTTGATGAAATATGCAAACCTTCACGAATGGAGTCTTAAACCCGGAAACAACTTAGTGTGAAGTGCGATTGGTTTCACCTATACGTTGACAGAATTCTTGAAATAAGGGTTTTCTAAATTCAACGGCTCTTAGTCTGTTCTCTGACACATTACTTCAAGAGGTGACCAAAACTAAATCTTCATCTTCAATCCAAAGTAATGATTCATTACATTTTACATGGTAACCAAATAAGATAATGAATTGTCAGTTACATTACTTCGTCTAATCCATTACCCAATACTAAACAAACCCTATGATAGTGTTTTGTATAAAGGTGTAGGAGGCACAATTAGGGAAACCAAACCGAACGTTCAGCGAACAGTTCGTGAACCGTTCGGCGGGAAGTTCGTTTATGTTCGATTGTTTAATAAACGAACGACATGAGCAAGTTGCATTTGATTAGTTAAATGAACGAATATTAATAGAGGTCTTGTTCGTTCAATTGTGTTAGTGAACATTCGGTAAGGTGTTCGTGAACATTAGTTCATTTGCGTTTGTTTTTGTTCGTTTGTTTGTGATTTTATTAAAGATTTTTGAACTTTCATATATTTTTTCTATATTTTTTGTATTATTTAATTTTTATTTATTTTATTACCCTGGTAAATTAAACTAGGAAACCCTATCTCCACCTTGTTTATACACCAATCCTCCTTCCTTTTTTATTATTTACATCGACGAATACGATCGACCTCCATTCCACAATTAGGTCTTCAAGTTCTAGTGCTACTCTTTGGCCATCCACCTTCAGCCTTCGTCACGTTCACCAAATTTATCTGTGTTCGTTTGTGTGAACACACTCGTTTCCTTAATGAGCGAACATGAACATAAAATCTCGTTCGGTAAGTGTTCATGAACCGTTCGTGAACACATTTATTTCCTTAACGAACGAAAACGTGTAATGGACAATTTTGATGAAATGAAAAAAATATGTGCTTAGTTGGTCAATGGAATGAAATCATCATTACACAAGGCATTCCATTCATACAAAATCATTCCATCCACCCCCTGCTTTTTAATTGCATTCCCTTTTTTAGTACAGTACCTGTATTTTGTATGGGTACCGGTACAATACCCGAAAGTGTTTTGTAAAGTACCGATATTTGTATGCAAAATAGCGGTAACGAACCGATAATACGGATACCGAAATGCCAAAAATTGAGTACCGAATTGGTATTAAAAAAATAAGTATGGGAAATTCGATACAAGTACCAATTTAGTTGAGCCGAATTGGGGGGTGCAAATCTTGAGCCGAATTTAGTTGAACTCGTGTACGCCCGCATGTCTCGAATGCCGTTCCAAAAACCCAGACTCACGTGGGGCGGTTTTTGCACCCGTACCGATCCTGTTGTGAAAAACTAATTTGTGATTGATGATCATTATGTCAATTGAAGAATTGAAACTGATTAGGTTCTAATGATCATTAAGTCAGTCTTTTTGAATTTCAAAACAGCTTTGAAGATCATAATTACTAGTCTAGAACTGATAACTAATAACCATTATGAGGTTATTAAAATGCTGCAACGATGATACAATTCGGTTATGGTTCTACCTGTATAAATACAGACCAAGGCCATTCAGTTTAGACACACCAAAAACACACAGTTCTCTTCTTCCTGTCTAGTTTTCTCTGCAACATCTACGGTTGTTTTTCAGGCAAGTGTTCCAGTCTGGCAGTGCGCTGTTGCTGCTTCGGACCGGCATACCCTGGGACGACGAATCTGTTTAAGGGAATTGTGTCAAACACAAGCCCGGTTCACTGTTTCTTTGTTTTCTGTTTCATTTTTCCTTTACATTAGTGTTACTAACAAACTTAAATAGATTATTTTACTAATTCTTACTGCTATTGTTTTTCATAATGCAAACCCAACCTATGACTATTGATGTATTTACTGTCGTCTCTGTGATCATGACGTCCGCTGTTGCTGTCACAACTGGTCTGGTTGCACCGTTGCCTAACGCTGTCTCGCATGCCGAGAAGCCTGAGAAATTCAACGGTGTGAATTTCAAACAGTGGCAACAAAAGATTATCTGACCACGCTGAACCTTGCGAGGTTCTTGACTGAATCCAATTTACATGTTGATGAAGGGGACATGGACGCTCAATCTGTGAGCGCGATTCATGCTTGAAATCATTCGGATTTCTTGTGTCGCAACTTCATTCTGAACAGTTTAGTGGATACACTATACAACGTGTATTGCAAAGCCAAGACTGCCAATGAACTGTGGGAGTCGTTGGATCGCAAATACAAAATAGAAGATGCGGGCACAAAGAAATTTGTGGTGGCTAAGTTCTTGGACTTTAAAATGATAAATGCTAAAACTGGCATGAGCCAAGTCCAAGAATTGCAGGTTATTCTTCATGACATTCATGCAGAAGGAATGGTCCTCAGCGAGACATTCTAAGTTGCTACTATGATTGAGAAGCTACCGCCAAGTTGGGTCGATTTCAAGAACTATCTAAAACATAAGAGAAAAGAGATGACTATTGAAGATCTTGTTGTTCGTCTTCGCATTGAAGAAGACAACAAATTGGCTTTGAAAAGGGTTGATGGTCCTGAAACTGTCAAAACCAATCTTGTTAAGCATGGCTAGTCTTCAAAGTCGAAAAACAGTGGAAAGAGGGGTCATGGGAAACGCTCTAACCTCGGTCCAAAAGGAGGCGTTGGGAAAAAGAAGTTCCAAGAAACTTGTTACAATTTCCAAAAGCAGGGCCATAAGGCTAATGAATGCAAGCTTCCTAAGAAAGAAAGTGCTCGACAAGTGAACATGGTTCATGAAGTCGACAACCATGTTGCCATGGTCATGGACCTCTCAGTCCTGGTCACCGAAGTTAATTTGGTTGGCCAAAATAACAAAGATTGGTGGGTTGATACGGGGGCTACCCGTCATGTGTGCTTTGACAAGAATCTGTTTAGCACTTTCAAGGAGGTGACCAACGGGGAAAAAGGTTTTATGGGAAACTCGGCCATGGCCGAAGTCAAGGGCGAGGGGAACGTGGTTTTGAAGATGACCTCGGGAAAAGAACTCGCCTTGTCCAACGTGCTGTATGTTTCAGAAATTCGGAAAAACCTTGTGTCGGGGTGGCAGTTGAACAAGTTTGGGTTCAAAATGGTGATTGAGTCGGATAAGGTCGTGTTGACCAAGAGTGGTAGGTATGTTGGTAAGGGCTATGCCCTCAATGGTATGTTTAAACTAAATGTAATGGTTGTGAAAGCTATGAATGAAAACGCTACTACTTCTACTTACTTGATTGAGTCGTCTAATCTTTGGCATGGTAGACTCGGTCATGTTAACTTTAATTCAATTCGTCGTTTAATTAAACTTAATTGCATACCAACATTCGATATCGACTCAAATAATATATGTGAAACTTGCATTCAAAAAGGTCTAACGAATCACCGAACCCCTCGAGATGATACACACTGATGTGTGTGATCTAAAGGCAATTCCTACTCGTGGTGGAAACAAGTACTTCATCACGTTCATTGATGATAGTACACGATATTGCTATGTGTACTTACTTAAGAGTAAGGACGAGTCCATAGACAAGTTTATCTTGTTCAAAGCCGAAGTTGAAAATCAACTAAATCGTAAAATCAAAATTGTAAGGAGCGACAGAGGATGTGAATATGTTTCACCTTTTATTGATGTGTGTGTGAAAAATGGAATGATACATGAACTCACGGCTCCTTACTCCCCTCAATCGAATGGTATAGCGAAACGGAAAAATCTTACCTTGAAAGATATGATGAATTCCATGATGATAAGTTCTGGTATAAACAAAAACATGCGGGGGGGGGGGGAGCAATCTTATCGGCAAGTTATGTGTTGAACATGATGCCCAATAAGAAAAAGGATGTAACGCCATATGAATTGTGGATGGGAAAGAAACTTCCATATAAATACTTGAAAGTGTGGGGGTGTCTAGCTAAGGTGGTGGTCCCACCACCAAAGCGGTTACTAATAGGACCCAAAATAGTAGATTGTTTATTTATTGGATACACCCGTCCTTATGGTCCTTATCGTGTTATTGTGCATGATTCTAAGAACCCTGGAATATGCAAAGGCACCATAATAGAATCCAAGGATGCATCATGGTTTGAACATGTGTTCCCACACCTAGGTAGAACTGAACCAAGTTCTTCTAGACCAGTCGAGGAAACTGTTCCTGAGGTTGAAAACAATGAACCTTGAGAACAATCTAAGACGGAGGAAGTTGAAATCACGAAAAGTAAACGGCAAAGGATAGAAAAATCCTTTGGGCCTGAGTTTCTTACCTACATGGTAGAAGATGAACCTCAAACATACCAACAAACGGTACATTCCTCTAAAGGACCTCAGTGGAGGGAGGCCATCAAAAGTGAGATAGACTCGATCTTACAAAACCATACTTGGGAGCTAGTGGATCTTCTCAAGGATGTAAACTGTCACACCCCGGATTTCCAACCCAAATCCATACACCGGTGGGCCCGGGTGGGGAGTATCGTGACGTCAGTTGATAACATCATTGCCAACTAACATGGCACAGCAGAAGTCTTGGAGTAAAATTACTATTACAAACCAAATGCTCGGAAATACAAAATAATATACAGTCTCGTAATAGAAGATCCACAGGCGGATCATTAAAATGTAAAAGAAAGAATATAAAACAGACTTTATGGCAGATCTAAGGATTTGAAAGATCCTCTTATTCACTACCGAGCAGCTTCCGGCCTATTTCGTATTGTACCTGCAGTTTAGTCTTTGGACGATACGTCAGCTTTCACTGGTAAATACACCCAACTAACTCATTTTGAAAACATTTTAAAATGATTTTAAGTGCACAGGGCACAAATCTTTTATTACTTGGGAAAGTTACTTTGCAACCTTGTTAACAAATTCACATGTTTGTCCATACATACAGGGCCCAGTACAGAGACCGAGACATGATTAAATACACACCACTTAGAACTCACAGAGGAGTTATCCCCAACGTCTTGGGTAATTTGCATTTGAGCGTCTGTCAGGTGTATGCCTACACCCCGTGCTAAGGTCGTGGCCATTAACTAATGTAATGAGCCGAGGATATCCAGGACACGGTAATTTAACCCCCGATGTTTAACTTATCAAACAAAACTGATTAAAACAGAATATGCGGATTTACTAGCCACAATCAGACATTCTATTGATCCCATTTCTGACCAAGCGGTAATAGTTTACCGTATCCCAAGCCCGTATAGGGAAATAAGTCGAGAGTATATACTTGAGCTAGTCTTCTTTTAATTTCAATAACTCAGCCGTATACAAAAGTACTAACGTGCAGATAGCATTTGCCGGCAAGGATCTAGTCTGGACTTTGGCATAAGCTAACCAATTAATACTAAAGGTCTTTATTTAAGTCATAGACTTAGACCGAGTAGTGTACATGATCAAAACGTATTACACTTGATTAAACGATGATTGGATAGAATGTAGTTTAAACCCGACAAGTACTTTGACTTACAGAATATGGGTAAACAATTAACATTATGAATTTTGAGATTTAAAATGATGGTTAAACCTGTTTTGGTTAAATTCTGTAAACTAGTTACGTATAATCAACCGTATGCTTATAAGCGATAATGGGTAACCGGATAAATCATGGACAAGTTTTATATGCCATTCTATTTTAAATAAGTTAAAATATCAGTAGGATATAAACTTATATGCCCGTTAAGGTTTTAAAATGAAACTATGCCTCATAAGGCATTTTGGTAATTTCATACCATATAGAAAGAACTTGAATATAATTTAATGTTATAATTATAAGTATTCTGGAAAAATAATTTATCAGTAGGATACTAGTTATATGTGTAATTTTATCTTTTATGACCAAACTATGCACCGTAGGGGCATTTTGGTCATTTTACACATAGTTTATAAATTATTTGGGATTCTGAGTTTATAGCATGCACCTACTGCAAATATTTTTAAAGTAAGTTTTAAAATCAGTAGGTAATAAGTCTTGGTTTATTAATATGGTTTAAAACCATACTATGCGCGAAAGGCGCTTATGTCGTGAAATGACGTTTTATGCGATGTTTAATGAAAATTGACATTAGGGTCAGATTAAAAAGTCTTAGATATGCTATCTAATGTAGCATATCAGTAGGTAAAATATTTACCTTGAAAGGATTTGATTAAAACTATTTTATGAGCCACAAGGGCTAAAATCGTCATTTATCGACATAGTTTAAGGACTTGCTTGAAAACTCAGTTTATAACTTGGTTTAGCATCCCAAATAATCCTACTTATAATATTATACCAGTATAAAACTTACTTCAAGTTCATTATCATTAAAACCTTGTTTTATACAAAAAGGGCATTTTTATCAAAAATGGCATAATTGCGGAACTTGCGCATAAACTTGGATTCTGATTATGATCATGTAATATAACCTCAGAGGGTTATGCTACATTATATTACGATCATAATGCAACTTTAGATCAGTAGGTAACTAATCAAAATTGGGTCAGAATCGAAAGTCAAAGCAGAAGTCAAACTTTGCGACTTTCGGTTGCGAACCGACCCTAGAACTGAAATTGACGAGCCGAACATGTTCTTACATGTTCTGATAATTATTACCAACTTGTTTAAGTGTCAAAACAGGTTTCATAACATATTTCAGATCAATTTACGATTTTTCCGAAAAATGGCCTGTTTGACTTTTTAATATCTTAACTTTGACCCGTCAATTGGTCTAGCAAATGTGATCTTCAGGAGGTGCCCTTTATAGGGATTAACACCTACCTTATTACGATCACTTAGCCATGTTCATTTCGAACAATGACTGGAACATAATGGCATTAACCGAAAGTCAAAGCGTTTTCTGTAAAACGCTTGACTTTTGGCTATAAAAGCCTATAAACGAAAATGCAAGAGCAAGGAACACTTACAAGAGGTTCCTAGAATGCAAGAGAACTATGTTGGAAGCTCCTTTCAGCTAGAAACTTCCAGAGGAGGGAGAAGAATTGAATTTGAGAAAGGTGCAAGTTGAAATGGTGAACTTGAACACCTATTTATAGTTGAAGAACTCAAAGGAGGTGATGCCAAGCGTTTAGGGGTGTAAGAGGAAGCTTACAAGTGTCCCAAAACGTGGCATAGCTGTTTGGGAAGCCATGGTTTCGAGTAAATGGTTTTTGGAGCTTTGTGTGGCAGCCAAGAAAAACTTTATGCAGTAGAGGCCTTCTCGCGCCCCGCAAGAGACCCAGGCCTGGTCTCTCGCGGCCCGCGACCGCCCCCTGGCCAATTTCAATTGACACTTTTAGCCCCTTATCTTCATAAAGCTTCTAAAAACCTTCTAAAACACCTTTTTGGCACTTTTACCCTCCGTAGCCAATACTTGGCATACCCGAGATTATGCCCGGACATTGTTGAGCTCTCGGTTCGTTAAAAGGTCACTCAGAGGTATAAATTAACATGTTGACACTTTTAATCCCTCCATTATCCAACTTTCACAAATTTACAAAATTGAACCCTCTCATCCAACAATTGGCACGTATGAGAGTTAGGACTTCGTAAAGGATCAATAAGAGGCTTATTATAAGCATGTTGATTTCGAGGTAACTCAGAGGCTGGGCATGTTGACATATCAGTCACTCAGAGGCCAGGTTTTTAGCAAGTTGACATATCAGTCACTCAGAGGCTAATGATTTAAGCATGTTGACATATCAGTCATTCAGAGGCTGTTATTTATGCCTGTTGACATCGGATCGTTACTCAAAGGCTAAATTTGAGCATGATGACACCTTTAGTCCTTATTGGTCTTTAATAGACTATATTTAAAATACAACACGTGTCACTATACTATTGGACACGATTTTACAGGGTGTTACATCCTCACCCCCTTAAAAGAAATCTCGACCTCGAGATTTTATTCAAAAAGATGGGGGTATTTTTGTCGCATAGTAGACTCAACCTCCCATGTATACCCGGAACCTCTAAAAGCGTCTCACTTGACCTTTACTATTGGTATCATTTTCCTTCGGAGCTTCTTAACCTGTCGATCCTCGATCGAAATCAGCTTCTCAATGAACCTCAGGTTTTCATCAATTTGCACATCCTTGTGTGACATTGCTAGCGACTCATCGGCTAAACATTTCTTAAGATTTTTGATGTTGAACACACCATGGATTCCATTAAGCTCCTATGGTAATCTGAGCTTATAAGCTACAGTGTCGAGACATTCGACTATCTTGAATGGTCCAATATATCTTGAACTCAACTTGCCCTTCTTTCCGAAGCGCATCACACCTTTCCAGGGTGATACTTTTAACATGACTTTGTCCCCTACTGGAATGTAAGAGGTTTACGCCTCTTGTCAGCATAGCTCTTCTGCCTATCTCTGGCAGCTTTGAGACGATCACGGATTTGCATAATCTTTTCCATGGTCTCCAGGACAATCTCTGGTCCTGATAGTTGGGCTTCCCCAACTTCTGCCCAGCACACGGGCGTTTGACACTTTCTCCCATAGAAGGCCTCAAAAGGAGCAACCTTTGATGGTTGTATAATAACTATTATTGTAGGAGAATTCTATTAGGGGTAAGTGGTCATCCCAACTTCTACCTAAATCAATCAGACATGCTCTAAGCATGTCTTCCAGTGTCTGGATAGTACGCTCACTTTGAGCATCAATCTATGGATGGTAAGCCGTACTAAAATTTAATCTTGTGCTGAATGATTGTTGGAAACTTTTCCAAAAGTGAGATGCGTATCTAGTATCTCTGTCAGATACAATAGATACTGGCACACCGTGTAGGGACACAATCATGTCCACGTACAACTTAGCCAACTTATCTGAATTATACGTTTCCTTTATTGGCAAGAAATGTGCTGACTTAGTCAGCCTATCCACAATGACCCAAATAGTGCCATTTCCACCTTTGGTCTTAGGTAACTTGGTAATCAAGTCCATAGTTACCATTTCCCATTTCCATGTGGGAATTTCCAACTGCTATAGAAGTCCTGACGGCTTCTGATGTTCGGCCTTAACTTGCGAACACGTCAGACACTTAGCTACATAGGTGGCTACAGATTTCTTCAAACCCATCCACCAATAATTCTTCTTAAGATCTTGATACATCTTGTCACCTCCCGGGTGAACTGAGTATCTTGAATTGTGCGCTTCTTGGAGGATTAGATCTCTAAGTCCTCCAAGGACTGGAATCCAGATTCTTCCATTGAATCTAAGGATTCCATCCTTTCCAGGCGTTAACTGATCAACCATTCTGCCTAATCCCTCATTAGGAATATTAGCCTTTAATAGGGCTTGCTTTTGCGCATCTAATAGCTTCTCACTTAAGCTATTTCTGAGCTCAATGCTCTTGGCGTTAATCCTTAAAGGTTTAACCTGTTCTTTGCGACTTAAGGCATCAGCAACTACATTTGCCTTGCCTGGATGGTAGTGAATTTCGCAATCATAATCATTAAGTGTTTCCATCCATGGCATTGTTGCATGTTCAATTCTTTCTAATTGAACAAATGCTGGAGACTTTTATGGTCGTGTATATAATACACTTTGTGCCATACAAGTAATGTCTCCACAGTTTTAGTGCAAATACAACGACACTCAATTCCAAATCATGGGTGGTGTAATTCCTTTCGTGCACCTTTAACTGTCGTGATGCATAGGCAATCACTTTGCCTTTTTGCATTAGCACACAACCCATGCAGTGTGCGATGCATCACAGTAGACTACAAAATCATCAACACCCTCTGGTAGGGATAACACAGGAGCATTGCTCAACTTATGTTTAAGAACCTCAAAAGATTCTTGTTGTTTTGGACCCCAATTATACTTAACATTCTTACGGGTCAAGGTAGTTAAAGGAGTGGCTATTCTTGAAAAGTTCTCAATGAACCTCCTGTAGTATCCAGCCAATCCTAGGAAACTACGAATTTTCGATGGGGTCTTAGGCACTTTCCAATTCATTATAGCCTCAATTTTGGTGGGATCCACTTGGATACCACGCTCACTTACCATATGTCCAAGAAATTGAACTTCTAAGCCAAAACTCACACTTAGAGAATTTAGCATAAAGCTTCTCTTGCCTTAGCAGTCCTAAGATGCACCGAAGATGTTTCTCGTGATCAGCTTGATAACGAGAGTAGATAAGTATGTCGTCTATAAAGACAATGACAAACTTATCCAAATATGGTTTACAGACTCTATTCATGAGATCCATGAATGCTGCAGGTGCATTTGTGAGCCCAAAAGGCATCACTAAGAATTTAAAGTGACCGTAACGGGTCCTAAAGGCTGTCTTAGGAACATCTTCCCTCCTAACCTTCAGCTGATGATATCCAGATCTTAAATCAATCTTGGAGAAATAACTATCTCCTTGAAGTTGGTCGAATAAATCATCGATCTTGGGCAGAGGATATCTATTTTTGATTGTTAACTTGTTTAGCTCTCGGTAGTCAATGCACATTCACATTGAACCGTCTTTCTTCTTTACAAAAAGGATATGAGCTCCCCAAGGCGAGGAACGGCTGAATAAAGCGTTTCTCTAAGAGTTCATCCAATTGAACTCTTAACTCATTCATTTCGGTTGGTGCTAGTCTAAATGGAGCTCTAGCTATGGGTGCTGATCCTGGTATAATATCAATCTTGAACTCCACTTGCCTGTCCGGAGGTAGCCTGGTAATTCTTATGGGAATACATCGGGATACTCTTAGATGACTGGGAGGTCTTCCATATTTGGCTTAGGCTCGTTTATAGTGACTTGTGCCATGTAGATGACACAACCTTTTCTCAAACACTTGGATGCCTTAAATAATGACACCTTGTCTGGCAGTCCATAGTGTGAGTCTCCGGGGATGGTGATCATTTCACCAGATTGGGTTTTGATTTCGATTAGTTTCTTATCACAGGCGATGCGGGCTTGGTTATGAGATAACCAATCCATGCCTAAGACAACATCGAACCCCGCCAATTTCATTGGTAGAAGAGAGATAGGGATGGAAAGATTCTTAATGGATATAGAGCATCCATCACGAATGGAAGATGCTGTTTCTATCGTTCCATCAGCAAGTTCTATCTCATAAGTTTTATCTAGAGTTCTTATGGCAGGTTTAATAGTTTACAAAACTTATTATCAACAAAAGATCTATCTGCACCCGAATCAAAAAGAACTCTAGCATAAATATTGTTAATGAGGAATGTACCTGTTCTGACATTGTCGTTTCTTTTGCAGTTATTTGAAAGGCTCGAGCATTCCCCTTCTTGGCCTCTCCAGGCTTTGCATTATTATTCTTAAGAACCTTAGGGCAGTTAGTCTTAATATGCCCTTTTTCATTGCAGACGTAGCAGACGACATCCTTAAGATCCTTATATTCTAGGGTCTTATGCTCCTTTCTCTTACAGATGCCATGGGGTTTGGCCTGTGAACCAAAATTACACTGTCCTGAGTGTCTGCGATTGCAAGTTTTGCATGTTGGCATCACAGCCGTTTTGCCTTGGTTCCCTTTGAACCCAAATCTCCCTTTATTTTTCTTATTAAACTTATGGGAGTTGTCATCTTCCCTTTTTCTTTTCCCGACAGTTTCAGACTTAACTGACTTTTGCTCACAAAATCCAAGGAGAGGGAGAGAGATAGGTTAACAACAGACCTATAGGTAGTAGGCTGAGCAGCCTTTACCATGCCCTTTATCTCGGGCGCTAACCCATTCATAAAACGCGGAATGCGTTTGGGCTCCGGGGTAATCAAATAGGAAACTAACCTAGATAAGGAATTGAAATCGGAAACATATTTTCGACAATCTAGGTTTTTCATTGAAAGAGACAAAAAGTCTGTCTCTAATTTCTCCACCTCATGAGGTGGGCAGTATGTTTCCTTAACAAGGTCCACAAATTTGGACCACCCCAAATTATACAGGTGTACTTTACCTGTAGACTGGATCATGGCTTTCCACCAGATTAGGGCATCGCCCTTAAAGGACGATGATACATACTTGACCACATCCTTATCAGCACAGTTGCTGATATCTACAATCGTTTCCATCTTGTCTAGCCACTTTAGAGCTTCCACAGCTCCTTTTCCCCATTAAAGTCTTGGGGCTTGCATGAGACGAAATACTTATAGGTACATCTATCTTTAAAAGAACGGGACCTTTTAGCAAAATCTGTTTTCTTTGGTTCACTCTTCGTACTTGAAGAGTGAACAGAGCTCTCCTTATGAGCTGAGGATGGGGTGATCGATAATGGTTTAGAGCGAGTAGCACTCGAATCTCTAAGCTTTTCTATGGCCTTTCCCATGGCCTTTTCAACTGCGCGTCTATGCAAGCTTGAAAATTATCATTATCGATATCCTGCTTTTGGCTTTGTTAGATTCCATATTCTGGTGGCTACTTTGTGCTTCATTTGAGTTAGCCATCTTTAAGCCTTGGGTTTTATACACCAATAAAACTTCTCTTAGCCCTGGTATTAATTAACCATATTAGTCTTAAAACATTGGATATAACAATCCATTGCCTATTCTAGTGTGAATAACATCACAACTCTTAGGCTTAACGTAACTATATTTGGCCTAGGTCTTAATAGAACCATCAAAGGAAATTACAATTTAGACATAGTCTCTATTAGACAATGGATCGTAATGTCACATCTATTATTGTTATAATTGACAATATATTTAGCTCATAAGCTTGTCTCGAAGGACATAAAATAGGGCACATAGGCCTGTCACTAATGGACATAAAATATGGCACATAGGCCTGTTACTTAATGGACATAAAATATGGCACATAGGCCTGTCACTAATGGACATAAAATATGGCACATAGGCCTGGCATTAACAGACATAGAATTTGGACAGGGGGTTATATTAACCACATCTGTCGTTGTCATTTTTGACAATGATATTGCTCTAAGTCAAATAATCACTAATGGATGTTTAATCATAGCCCCAAGGGAAATACATCATAAATGGATGTTAAATCATAGCCCCAAGGGCAATACATCAGTAATGGATGTTTGAATCATAGCCCCAAGGGCAACACATCACTAATGGATGTTTAATCATATCTCCAAGGGCAATACATCACTAATGGATGTTTAATCATAGCCCTAAGGGCAATACATCACTAATGGATGTTTATTCTTAGCTCCAAGGGCAATACATCACTAATGGATGTTTGAATCATAGCCCCAAGGGCAATACATCACTAATGGATGTTTAATCATAGCCCCAAGGGCAATATATCACTAATGGATGTTTATTCTCAGCCCTAAGGGCAATACATCACTAATGGATGTTTGAATCATAGTCCCACGGGAAATACATCGCTAATGGATGTTTAATCATAGCCCTAAGGGCAATACATCACTAATGGATGTTTAATCATAGACCCAAGGGCAATACATCACTAATGGATATTTAATCATAGCCTCAAGGGCAATACATCACTAATGGATGTTTAATCATAGCCCCAAGGGCAATACATCACTAATGGATGTTTGAATCATAGCCCCAAGGGCAATACATCACTAATGGATGTTTATTATTATCGCACTGATGATATTAGCCGGGATTAAATTGGATCACGTAGGCTATATAAGGTTAGGACATAGTCCATTACCTAGAAGGCTAGTGTGATTCCTCAAGTTACACTACCAAGAGTATGAACATTCTTGAATTTTAACATAAAAGTACCTTAATGGTTGATTAATAGTCCCGGTCGCACTGTCCTTAACAACTTGGAGGCTTGAACTTAATTTCACCACCCCTGGATAGAAGGATAACTTCCCTTAACTATCCTAATAGAAGACCCCTTCGTACTTAACCATCATTTATAATTTGGCCAAATGTGTGGTCTGTGCCACTTGGCTAATCAAAACCATTAAGATCTTTTTGGAATTATATCGCAGAGCATAAATTTCGAGTAAAATCGAGACGCTTGTTTGAAGAGGATGAATATACATATATATATAATTCCAAAATACTTCATTGAATTTCAAATTAGAAATTACAATACTAGAAAAATGAAATAAACTGTCCATGCAAGGACTTTAAAGAAAAAAAAAAACGTCCATGCAGGGACTAAAGAAACAATGTCCTCGCAGGGACTACATATTTTTAGAAGAGCTCACTCGTCCTTCTTACCCTTGACCAACTTGGAGAGTTTCTTGAAGAGCTTGTTTGTCTTCTTCTCTGTTTTCTCTGCTTGCTGTTGCATTTCTTTCATCCATTCCAGGCCTCATTAATGGCTGGCGGCGGAGGTTGTGGTTGTGACATAACCGGATACTGGTATCCATAAGTTGGATATCCAGTCGGTGGATAAGCAGGTGGGAAAGGAGATGGGTAAAGTGCATTGTGCATAACTGCTTGCTTATAGGGGTCTTGCTCCCATGCTTGATAGTCTACTGGTGTAGACGGGTTAAAAGGATCATATCCAGATGTATTTGGATATGTGGGGATCGGGTTACTATAACCCGATGGTGGTGGCTGAACTGTAGGTGTGGGTGTTGGTGTTGGTTACACCACAGGTGAGGTGTTAGAGGGTCAACGCATTTGTGGGTCCTCTTGAATTGTGGGGTAGGAATTGGGCAAATGTGACAGCGATCCCGACCTTTGTCCTGCACGTACAGACATTCGTGTTCCACGCTTCCTCCTTGGTGGTTCAGGTGGTGGTTGAGGTTGGTCCACCGGTTCCATGTGGACATCTTCTTGAATAGGAGGTGGTTGAGAGTGATGAGAAGGAGTGTGGGCGAAAGTAAATTGATTCCAATATTGGTCCCCACTCATTAGGACCTTGGTAGGGCGATCCGACATAAGAGTTCGAATCGCTTGAAATTTCTATGGGATGCGTATTCGATCCCGACGGCGGCATCTCCGGGTCAGAGTCCTCGTCCATAGGGTTTGGCTGGTCCAACTGATTTTGATCAGCTGGAGCGTGTTCAAGTAGTATTTAGGGTTAAATTATTCATGATAAGAGTGTGAATGAGAATGGTGAGAATGGTGTGAATGCTAGGAGTGGTGAGAGTGGTAAGAATTTTGGGAATGTGGGGGCGAGTGTCTATGAGAGACAGAGCGTCTCGCTGGTTGCCAAGGAGATGAATCTCCTGATTCTTAGTAAGCATCTGAGTTGTGAGGTTGAGGGGGAATGCGCCCCGATGGTCCTCCCCTCATTGGACCTTTTCCACTCCCACTTTGTCCTCTTACTCTTGGCGGCATTTTCCAGTTAAAAATCAATTCAAAAACAATACTAATAACTTAACAATGAAATGAGTAATCCTAGGTCAATGCCTAGACTCGGAAGTCCAAGGAATGTGCTCATGTAAGTCTGAGATTAAACACAAAAAGGGTAGTGTTTAATTCTCTCAAACCTGGCTCTGATACCAACCTGTCACACCCCGGATTTCCAACCCAATCCATACACCGGTGGGCCCGGGTGGGGAGTATCGTGACGTCAGTTGATAACATCATTGTCAATTAAACATGAAACATCGGAAGTCTTGGAGTAAAATTACTATTACAAACCGAATGTTCGGAAATACAAACTAATATATACAGGCTCGTAATAGAAGATCCATAGGCGGATCATTAAAATGTACAAGAAAGAACTCACAGAGGAGTCATCCCCAACGTCTTGTTAAATACACACCACTTAGAACTCACAGAGGAGTTATCCCCAACGTCTTGGGTAATTTGCATTTGAGCGTCTGTCAGGTGTATGCCTACACCCCGTGCTAAGGTCGTGGCCATTAACTAATCTAATGAGCCTGGGATATCCAGGACACGGTAATTTAACCCCTGATGTTTAAGTGATCAAACAAAACTGATTAAAACAGAATATGTGGATTTACTAGCCACAATTCGGCATTGGATTGATCCTGTTTCTGACCAAGTGGTAATAGTTTACCGTATCCCAAGCCCGTATAGGGAAATAAGTCGAGAGTATTTACTAGAGCTAGTCTACTTTTAATTTCAATAACTCAGCCGTATACAAAAGTACTAAGTGTAGATAACATTTACGGCAAGGCTCTAGTCTGGATTTTGGCATAAGCTAACTAATTAATACTAACGGTCTTTATTTAAGTCATAGACTTAGACTGAGTAGTGTACATGATCAACATGTATTACGCTTGATTAAACGATGATTGGATAGAATGTAGTTTAAACCCGACAAGTACTTTGACTTGCATAATATGGGTAAACAATTAACATTCTGGATTTTGAGATTTAAAATGATAAGGTTAAACCTGTTTTGGTTAAATTCCGTAAACTAGTTACTATAATCAACCGTACGCTTATAAGCGATAATGGGCAACCGGATAAGTCATGGACTAGTTTTATATGCCATTATATTTTAAATAAGTTAAAATATCAGTAGGATATCAAGTTATATGCCTGTTAAGGTTTTAAAATGAAACTATGCCTCATAAGGGCATTTTGGTAATTTTATACTGTATAAAAGGAACTTGAATATAATTTCATGTTATAATTACAAGTATTCTGGAAAAATAATTTATCAGTATGATACTAATTATATGTGTAATTTTATCTTTTATGACCAAACTATGCACCGTAGGGGCATTTTGGTCATTTTACACATAGTTTATAAATTATTTGGAATTCTGAGTTTATAGCATTTACCTACTGTAAATATTTTTAAAATAAGTTTTAAAATCAGTAGGTAACAAGTCTTGGTTTATTAATATGGTTTAAAACCATACTATGCGCCGAAAGGCGCTTATGTCGTGAAATGACGTTTTATGCGATGTTTAATGAAAATTAACATTAGGGTCAGATTAAAATGTCTTAGGTATGTTATTTAATATAACATATCAGTAAGTAAGATTTACCTTGAAAGGATTTGATTAAAACTATTTTATAAGCCACAAGGGCTAAAATCCCTAGAACTAAAGTTGACGAGCCAAACATGTTCTTACATGTTCTAATAATTATTACCAACTTGTTTAAGTGTCAAAACAGATTTGATAACATATATAAGATCAATTTATGATTTTTCCGAAAAATGGTCTGTTTGACTTTTTAATATCATAACTTTGACCCGTCAATTGGTCTAGCAAATGTGATCTTCAGGAGGTGCCCTTTATAGGGATTAACACCTACCTTATTACGATCACTTAGCCATGTTCATTTCGAACAATGACTGGACCATAATGGCATTAACCGAAAGTCAAAGCGTTTTCCGTAAAACGCTTGACTTTTGGCTATAAAAGCCTATAAACGAAAATGCAAGAGCAAGGAACACTTACAAGAGGTTCCTAGAATGCAAGAGAACTATGTTGGAAGCTCCTTTCAGCTAGAAACTTCCAGAGGAGGGAGAAGAATTGAATTTGAGAAAGGTGCAAGTTGAAATGGTGAACTTGAACACGTATTTATAGTTGAAGAACTCAAAGGAGGTGATGCCAGGCGTTTAGGGGTGTAAGAGGAAGCTTACAAGTGTCCCAAAATGTGGCATAGCTGTTTGGGAAGCCATGGTTTCGAGTAAATGGTTTTTGGAGCTTTGTGTGGCAGCCAAGAAAAACTTTATGAAGCAGAGGCCTTCTCGCGCCCGCGAGAGATCCAGGCCTGGTCTCTCGCGGCCCGCGACTGCCCCTTGGCCAGTTTCAATTGACACTTTTAGCCCCTTATCTTCATAAAGCTTCTAAAAACCTTCTAAAACACCTTTTTGGCACTTTTACCCCACCATAGCCAATACTTGGCATACCCGAGATTATGCCCGGACATTGTCGAGCTCTCGGTTCGTTAAAAGGTCACTTAGAGGTATAAATTAACATGTTGACACTTTTAATCCCTCCATTATCCAACTTTCATAAATTTACAAAATTGAACCCTCTCATCCAACAATTGGCACGCATGAGAGTTAGGACTTCGTAAAGGATCAATAAGAAGCTTATTATAAGCATGTTGATTTCGACGTCACTCAGAGGCTGGGCATGTTGACATATCAGTCACTCAGAGGCCAGGTTTTAAGCAACATATCAGTCACTTAGAGGCTAAGGATTTAAGCATGTTGACATATCAGTCACTCAAAGGCTGTTATTTATGCCTGTTGACATTGGATGGTCACTCAGAGGCTAAATTTGAGCATGATGACGCCTTTAGTCCTTATTGGTCTTTAATAGACTCTATTTAAAATAAAACACGTGTCACTATACTATTGGACACGATTTTATAGGGTGTTACATAAACCACTAGGATATCGATGGATCTTCAAGAAGAAGATGAAGCCTGATTGAACCATCGATAAGTACAAAGCAAGGTTGGTGATCAAAGGATATAAACAACAAGAAGGTTTATATTACTTTGATACATATTCACCAGTCACACGAATAACATCCATCAGGTTGGTGCTTGCCATTGCCGCCATTAGAAATTTGGAAGTTCACCAAATGGATGTGAAAACAACTTTCCTGAATGGAAATCTCGAGGAAGAAATTTACATGGAGCAACCTGAAGGCTTCACAGCCATTGGGCAAGAAAAGAAAGTGTGTATACTCGTAAAATCGTTTATGGATTGAAACAAGCTCCAATACAATGGCACCAAAAATGTGATCATGTTATGCTTGATGTTGGGTTCAAAATCAATGAATGTGACAAATGTGTATATGTGAAGGACACATCTGATGGATACGTCATTTTGTGTCTATATGTAGATGATATGCTCATCGCTGGAAGTGATGACAAAATCATAAAACATACAAAGAACATGCTAAAAGCAAGATTTGACATGAAAGACATGGGTCTTGCGGACATGATTCTGGGAGTTAAAATCACACGAACCCAATATGGACTTGTTTTAAGTCAATCCCACTATGTGGACAAAATTCTTGAGAAGTTTAATGCAAATGACTCCAACGAAGCTAGGACTCCACTTGACACGAGTGAACATCTAGCCAAAAATAGAGGTGAACCTGTAAAACAGTTGGAGTACTCAAGAATTATTGGTAGCTTGATGTATCTTATGAGTTGTACTAGACCAGACATAGCATATGCTGTGAGCAAGCTAAGTAGATACACGAGCAATCCAAATTCAATGCATTGGAACGGTATTACTCGGTTGCTTTGATACTTAAGATACACTCGAGAATACGAGTTGCATTATAGTAGATATCCAGCGGTCATAGAAGGACACTGCGATGCAAATAGGATATCTGACACAAATGATTCCAGAGCAACAAGTGGGTATGTATTCACACTTGGAGGTGCTGCTATATTGTGGAAATCGTCGAAACAAATGGTTATCACTAGATCCACGATGGAATCGGAGTTCATCGCTTTAGATAAAGCAGGTGAAGAAGTAGAATGGCTATGTCAATTTGTTGAGGACATACCAAGATGGCCTAAGCCGGCAACGGCCATTTGTATACATTGTGATAGCCAATCGGCAATTGGCAGAGCTCGTAGCACAATGTATAATGGTAGAAATTGACATATCGGACGTAGTCATAATTCGATACGACAACTAATCTCTACAGGAATTATCACTATTGACTACGTTAGGTCAAAGGATAATATCGCGAATGCGCTAACAAAAGGCCTAAGTAGAGAGTTAGTTCAAAAGTCGTCCATGGGAATGGGACTGAAGCCCTTGAAAAGTGAAATTCATATGATGGAAACCTAACTTAATAGACTGGAGATCCCAAGAATTAAGTTCAATAGGAAAACCTAATTATATAAATTGGTAAGGTCACTATGGAAGAGGGGTTAACCCTACACATATAAAGGGAGTTTATTATAAAGTTTAGTAAACCTTCTAGTCCATTCCTAAAAGTGACATGTGTAAGACTGAGCCTATGGCTTTTAATGATTCGACTAAGGCATCCATACCTAGTGAGTCACCTATGTGAGAGAGAAGTGGGGTCGCTTCGAAGAGTATTGTTGGGGCACAATACCTAATAGCTCTCGCAGAACCAGGCATCATGGTCATGACCATAACGAACATATCTATGAGGACTTGACTTTATCAGGGAGAGTCTTGTATGAAATGTATTGTCGTCTACATAAATGGCAGACGAGTTCAAAGACATCAAGGTCTACTCAGAGCTAGTGGGCTAAGTGCATTTCATGAGCGAATGTTCAAAGGGTAACACCTACCTATCGAATGCAAAAAATTTAATTGGAATATTGTTGTTTGAAATCGACGTTCATTCATGTGGGGGATTGTTGGATATTTGAACGTGTGTGAATGAAGTCTAAAACTTTGTCCCACATAGGTGTGGGAATAAAATAGAAGTTAGTCTATAAGGTAATGTTTTACCTAACTAACATAACTATGTGCCATGTTTTACCAAGACTCCTACGCGGGCGCAGGGGGGTGCAGATCTTGAGCCGAATTTAATTGAACTCGTGTACGCCCGCATGTCCCGAATGCCGTTCCGAAAACCCGGACTCACGTGGGGCGGTTTTTGCACCCGTAACCGATTTGTTTTGAAAAACTGATTTGTTATTGATGATCATTATGTCAATTGAAGAACTGAAACTGATTAGGTTCTAATGATCATTAAGTCAGTCTTTTTAAATTTCGAAACAACTTTGAAGGTCATAATTACCATTCTAAAAACTGATAACTAATAACCATTATGAGGTTATTAAAACGCTGCAATGATGACCCATATTCGGTTATGGTTCTACCTGTATAAATACAGACCAAGGCCATTTAGTTTAGACACACCAAAAACACACAGTTCTCCTCTTTCTATCTAGTTTTCTCTGCAACATCTCCGGTTGTTTTTCAGGAAAGTGTTCAAGTCCGGCAGTGCGCTGTTGCTGCTTCGGATCGTCGTACCCTGGGAACAGACGACGAATCTGTGTTAAGGAAATTGTGTCTAACACAAGCACGGTTCCCTGACAAAAATAACTTTGAAGTTTTAGGAACTGAAGTTAGTGGAATTATTTAAAAGACGCTAGACAAGATTATATTTATTGATAGCATAGGATTGTTAAAATAATGCTTATAAGTTGTTAGAAGTGTTTGCAATTGGAATGTAACAAGATTATATATCAGTTGAAATAACTAGAACTGAATGATGAATCAACAACCCAATATAACATTTAATCGACAATAACCCGATATAACTTTTTGAGAAACTGTTACGTAAGACATCATGATATTGTTTAGTCATCTTCAATAGCACTACTAAAAGTGTTAAAGAAAGATTCTATCACGTAGTGATATCCAGAAAAAAATAAAAGTAAATAGTACATAAATTAAAGCATCCATAATAACGGTACCTAAAAACAAGTCCAAGGTGGCACCTCTTTCTTGCCTTCTTGCCCATTTCACATACATTATCTTTTCTCATTGAAACACCTTCCAACGATATCTCTCCTCCCTCCCCCTCCACTAACGGTACTCGTTTAACCCATCATTCCAAAAAACATCCCTTACGAAAAGATAAATTCTAATCTTCTAACGTAATTATATAATTAAGAAATTATGTTTAAATAAAAGCTAAATCTATTCACACATCCATTTAGTATATTTGGACATTTTTGGTGTCTAAGCATATACGACTTGCCTAGGCACTTAAATCAAGGGGGCTTTGAATGGGATGTCGGACACATAATTTAAGGGGACTAGACTAGACGTCTAGCAAGTTGGTGTTTTTTTAGTTGAATAATGGATGTTTGGTGGGGTAATTTGATTGTTTTTGGAGGGTGATGTTTTTTTTAATAATTTTTTTTTAAACTTTAAGGGGGAGTTTTGCAAAATAAAAATATACGTCACATACAGAGCTAGACTTAGCGTCTAGGTTTGTTTAAAAGACTATTATACCCATGAGTTGGGGCTAGAATATGGGCAAAACGGGGCTATAATGGTCATTTGGACCACGCTAGACGCCAAGTCTAGCCTTGTATGTGGCGTATAATTTTATTTTTTTTCTTTTTTTATGTCAATAACACTAATATTAAAAAGAGAAAACAAAAAATATACGCCGCATACAAAGCTAGACTAGCGTCTAGTATTGTTTAAAAGACTATTATACCCCTGAATTAGGGCTAGACTGGGGCAAGATAAGGCTATTATGGTGTTTTGGACTACACTAGACGCCCAGTCTAGCCCTATTTGCGACGTGTATTTTGTTTTTTTTGTATTTCTCTTTTTAATATCAATAACACTAATATTAAAAAAGAGAAAAAAATTATACACCGCATACACAGCTAGACTGGGCGTCTGGTGTTGTCTAAAATACTATTATACCTCTAGTTAATGCTAGACTGGGTGCAAAACAGGGCTATAATGGTTTTTTGGACCATACTAGACGCCCTGTATACGGCGTATATTTTTATTTTTTGTTTTCTCTTTTTAATATCAATAACACTAATATTAAAAAGAGAAAAATATATACGCTGCATACAGTGCTATAATAGGAGTCTATTTTTGTTTAAAAACCTATTATACTCCTGAGTAAGAGTTAAACTGGGGGCAAAACAGAGCTATAAATGTCTTTTAGACTACATTATACGCCTAGTCTAGCCATGTATGCGGTGTATATTTTTATTTTTTTTGCTTTTCTATTTTTATATCAATAACACTAATATTAAAAATAGAAAAAAATATAGGCCGAATGTAAGGCTAGACTGGACGTCTAGTTTTGTTTAAAATACTATTATATCCCTGAATTAGGGCTAGACTAGGGCAAAACAAGGCTATAATGATCTTTTGAACAACCCTAGATGTCTAGTCTAGCCCTGTATACGGCGTGTGTGTGTATATATATGTATATGTATTTCTCTTATCTTTTTAATATCAATAACACAAATATTAAAAAGAGAAAATAAAAATATACGCCGCATACAGGGTTAGACTGGGCATTTAGGGGTTGTTTAAAAAACTATTATACCCCTAAGTTAGGGCTAGATTGGGGGCAAAACATGGCTATAATGGTCTTCTGGACCACACAAGATGCCAAGTTTAGCCCTGTATGCGGCGTATATACATATATTTTTTATTTTCTCTTTTTAATATCAATAACACTAATAATAATTATAAAAAAACTCATATTAATTATAATAACACTAATATTAATTATACGATACCTATACGAGATTTATAGTACACTTATACGAGACCTATACGAGATTTATACTACACTATACGAGACTTATATTACATTATATGATACGATACGATACGATACGAGATTCTAGGATAAGATAAAACATTCGTATAAGCATGTAGGTGTAGTATAGCTATTGTATAGAACTATAGGTGTGGTTTAGGTATTGTATAGGCATATACAAGACCTAAAGGGGACCTATACGAGACTTATACTATACACTATATCATACTATACGGTACTATACGATATGATACTACATTCATAGGCCATACAATGCCTATACGGGACTTATACTACACTATACGATATGATATGATATAGGACCTAAACAAGACTTATACTACACTATGCGATACGATACGATGCGATACGATACGATATAATACGATACTATAGGATACGATAAAACACCCATATAGGCATGCAGGTGGAGTATAGGTCCCATATAGGCCTATAGACATATACAAGACATATAGGGGACCTATAGGAGACTTATACTATGCATTATATGATACAATACGATACTATAAGATACGGTACAACACCAGTATAGGCCTATAGGTGTAGTATAGGTCCTATATAACACTATAGGTGTGTTTAGGTCACGTGTAGGCCTATACAAGACCTACATGGGGACCTATACGAGGCCTATACGACACTATATGATACGATAATACATCCATAGATCCATATAATACCTATACGAGACTTATACTACACCATATGATACGATATAATACGATACGAGACTATATGATAAGATACAACACTCGTATAGGCTTGTAGGTATAGTATAGGCCTCGTATAGGACTATAGGCATATACAAGACCTATAGGGGACCTATACGAGACTTATACGAGTGTTGTATCTTATCCTATAGTCTCGTATCGTATACTGTAATATAAGTCATATATAGTATGAATCTCGTATAATGTACTAGAAGTCTTGATGGGGTACGCTATCGGAACCGACCCGGATGCTCGGACATTTCCATTACTTATTGCCTTTTATTATAACAGTTGTTGTTATTGCGTACTAACCCGTGAAGCCTAGTACGTTGTAGTTTACACTACACTAGGTTGTGGACTTGTAGAGACAACCCCTAACCGGGCCTGGCTCATTGAGGTTAGGGTTGCCCATGTCTTCTATACAAGGAGGTCTCTACCTCTTTATTAGGGCAAGAGATACGTTGCAAATGCACTTTTTGTAGCTGGAAAAAGGGGATTCTTCTCCTACCGACGTTCTCTACGCCCCCCGGTTTTCTCATCTTCATTGCAGATCTAGGATCAAGAGATAAAGAACAAGGTGTGATTCTCCATCCTTTCAGAGAAAGCGGTTCTAATCATCCCGACGGTGATTCCGCGTTTCTTCATTGGCGCCATCCGTGGACCTTCTAGATCCAAAAATCACACTTCCTTTTTTCTCTTTGTTTCTCGATATCATCCTTCACACAAAAGATATTTGTGGGAGAACATTTTCAAGATCTGAGTCCCTTCAGCATTGATATACGAGTTCTGGGCCACAACCTTCGTTACACGTTCACTCTGTTTTGAGCACTACACGAAGATCCAAAACTCTCCAAATCCGGTACATGAAATCACTCATAATTTATCACGAATCTGATAGATTTATGAGCAAAACTTTATACATAATCCAAAAAATCATAAAGTTTAAAACAGAGATTGAAGATCCCTATTGAACACGCAACCAACTGCGGCGGACGTCGTTTATCCACCTGCGCCACCGGTGCACGTCGAACAAGCACTCCGCCATCCACGCATGTTGGGCGGTCACTCTATGACCGTGCATGGCGGACACCCACTTCGCCACCCTGAGCGTGACGAGCTCCGTCACCCGCGCGTATGACAGTCAGACCCCACCTGCGCATGGTCGTCGCGGGGACACACTCCGCCGCCGTGCAAGTACGCTCCGCCGCCGCGGGAGTACACACTGCTTGCCGGACACACTCTGCGCCCGCGCGAGTACACCCCGCCTGTCGGACACACTCCGTTACCACATGTGGAATCTGCCACGCGCGCCCGTATACTTTGCCCCTATCTGCCACACTTCGCCATTGTGTGAGTATACATTTCCTGCCGGACACCCTTCACCGTCGCGCAAGTACACTCGTCAACTGGCCGGAGTCCTGCGCGCTGGAGACCACGCACACAGCGATACCCCGCGCATGCCTCTGCGCAGTGATGCATTTAAAAGAAACAAAAATCAGATCCATGCGCTAGTTAACCCCGCTTCAAATTTTGCTCGTAAAAGAAGCCAAAAAAAATGAGCCTTTTAGGTGTTCTAAGCTGACACTTTTAACCTCGTCAATAGTGACAGCAACATTTTGTCATGGTCCAAGTTAAGGGAGCCCATTTTTTTTCTTATAAACAAATATGTATATAAAGAACTATGGGCACAATGCATATCTCAAGGATATTATTCCTTCTCATTATAATGGACAAATTTTGAGTTGTAATACAAAATCAAGGTCATAACTATCATGCCACTAACATCTATTTAGCAATAATAAGTTGAATGACTAGCATGGTCCAACACCCTTTCAAGGGTCAAAATGGTTTACATACAAGCATCTCAGTCTTCATGTGAGCCTGCTGCTCCACATATGAGCGTCTCAGTCGTCATGCGAGCCTGCTGCTCTACACAAGAGCGTCTCAGTCGCCATACGAGCCTGCTGCTCTACATAGGAGCATCTCAATCGCGATGCGAGCCTGCTGCTCTAAATACGAGCATCTCAGTCTCCATGCAAGCTTGCTGCTCTATAGGAGCATCTCAGTCGCCATGCGAGCCTGCTGCTCTACATACGAGATGCGAGCCTGCTGCTCTACATACGAGATGAGAGCCTGCTGCTCTACATACGAGCATCTCAGTCTCCATGCGAGCCTGTTGCTCTACATAGGGGCGTCTCAATCTCCATGCGAGCCTGCTGCTCTACATACGGGCGTCTCAGTCGCCATGCGAGCCTGCTGCTCTATATAAGAGCATCTCAGTCTCCATGCGAGCCTGCTGCTCTACATACGGGCGTCTCAGTCGCCATGCGAGCCTGCTGCTCTATATACGAGCATCTCAGTCTCCATGCGAGCCTGCTGCTCCACATACGAGCACGTAAGTCGCCATGCACTCATGCTCCTTTACTTACGAGCACGCTAGTCTCTAGGCAAGCTTGCTGCTCTACCTACGAGCATGTAAGTCGCCATACGCGCATGCTCCTGTACTTACGAGCGAGTGTCGGCAAGCGCATGCTCCTCTACTTAAGAGCACATAAGTCGCTTTACGAGCAAGCTCTTTTACATACGAACACGACAGTCTTCATGCGAGCCTGCTGCTCTACATACGATCACGTAAGTCGTCACGTGCGCATGCCTTGTTACATACGGACACGATTACAATATATAAAATGTACTACAAATGCACGCAGCACTTTGGGTATACGCAAAAATACATTGGCTAAAACAAAGCTTCGTGTACACCTACAATCGTCAAGGCAAGCCGCAGCTCCTTGCGCCATGCCGAATTGTTGTTGTGACACACCTGAGGATCAGCGCAGGCTCGGGCTTCCACCTCATTACCCTGACGCAACTTTACACCGATTCTCATTCGCGCTAACCTACACAAAGTGGATTAACACGTGCAAATATTGTAGACAACAGTTTACGAAGATTCAAACACTAGGTATGCGTATTCCTCAAGGACAAAGACACGCATACCATGCGTTAACCAACATAAGTCACACCAAAGGGTGAATATTTTACAGTAGCCCACACGACTGTGTGCGCACCGCTAAAGCAGGGCCACATTCGAAACAAGCGTCCTAAGCCAAAACCTTGTCCAGAATTCCACCCACTTACCATCCGCACATGGGAGCAACACTAGACTGGGAACCTGAAGGGGTATGGTCCCAAACATTGCGTAAGTCACACGCATGTTGAACTATACCCACACTCAACCGCCAAAAACTCAGCGTGTTCCAAGGCTCAGGCTCGAGACCTATCCGTATACGCAAGACCGTGATAAGCTCATGAAAGAGTGGCCAACGACTTTCCAGCACCCGGGCAATAGGTAAGCCTAAAACTCACAGCTTTCACTTCCGAGGACTTCTAACAAGTCTAGTACTCCTCCCACGCTAGCACATGGGAGCAGCACTAGACCAGGGGACATGATGGGGTACGGTATCGGAACCGACCCGGATGATCGGGCATTTCCATTACTTATTGCCTTTTATTATAATATTTGTTATTATTGCATACTAACCCGCGAAGCCTAGCGCGTTGTAGTTTACACTACACTAGGTTGTGGGCTTGTAGAGACAACTCCTAACCGGGCCTGGCCCATTGAGGTTAGGGTTTCCATGTCTCCTATATAAGGAGGTCTCTACCTCCTTAATAGGGCAAGAGATATGTCGCAAACACACTTTTTGTAGCTGGAAAAAGGGGATTCTTCTCCTACCGGCGGTCTCTACACCCCAAGTTTTCTCCTCTTCATTGCAGATCTAGGATCAAGAGATAAAGAACAATGTGTGATTCTCCATCCTTTCAGAGAAAGCGGTTCTAATCATCCTGGCGGTGATTCGGCGTTTCTTCAAGTCTCGTATAGACATCTTATAATTAATATTCGTGTTATTATAATTAATATGAGTTTTTTTTTATAATTAATATTAATTTTATTGATATTAAAAAAAGAAAAAAAAATATACGCCACATACAGGGCTAGACTGGACGTCTAGTATGGTTCAAAAGAGCATTATAGCCCTGTTTTGCCCCTAGTCTAGCCCTAACTCAGGGATATAATAGTCTTTTAAACAATCCTAAACGCTCAGTGTACCTCTGTATGCGACATATATTTTTATTTTGCAAAACTCCCCCTTTAAAGTTTAAAATTTTTTTCACTTAAAAAAAATTACTCTTAAAAAACAATCAAATTACCCCCATCAAAACATCCATTTTTCAACTAAAAAACACCAACCTGCTAGACGCCTAGTCTAGACCTATACGGGGCGTCTAGACTTCTTAAATTCTATGCCGGACATGTCACTCAGAGCCCCCTTGATTTCAGTGCCTAAACACCCTGTATAGGCCTAGACGAGACGTCTTAAAAGTGTGGAAATAGACACTTGAATGTGTGAACGTGGAAATAGACGTCTTAAAAAAATCTAGCTCCTGAACTCAGAATCTCCTGGTTTTGATGTTACAACTTCACAATCCCATATTATTACTACTACTATTATTACTATTACTATTACTATTACTATTATCATTATTATTATTATTATACTTGGTTTACAAGTTTCACATCCAATATATATAATTCTCTACTCACACAACCCATCAATAGCGAAAATGATCACAAAGACGATGGACAAAATTGCAGCAGGCAGGAAGAAAATCGCTACGTTGTTGTGGTTATTGGACTTCCATGATGATGACCCTGATGCAACTCTCCGAATCATGCGTCAACGATTACGCGAGATCGAAGAAAGAACCAAAGTCGCAGCCACTGATCACAAACGTTCAACGATAAAAAAAATCACTTTCAAGTTTGGTGGTAAGATATCCGTCATTCAAAAAGACCCAACAGATGATTATATGGAAATAGATTCAAGTAACGTCTATTCGGAAAACCGTAGTAGTTTTAAGGTTGATCAAAGTTTTGATGAGAAGCGACTGGAGATGATACCGATTAATAACCGCGGTAATGAAGATGGTGTCATGGAGTTAGAGAATGGTGACAATGTAGAAACACATTCAACAAGTGTACCACTAGAAAACCCTAATTTTGATCATATCATCAATGACAACGAGAACAATCATGGTGAGATGGAGATAATGGATTTTATAAGAAGTATAGGCGGTTTGGAGGTGGATTTGGTTATCGAGAAGACGCTCACAAAATTAGACTGCGACCAGCACGCTGGCTCTTGATACCGATGTTACAACTAAAGAGTCACCGTTTCATGAAGATGGATGAGAAACGGAAATTGGGGAAGAAAGAATCTATAAGTGTGGAGGTGTTTGATCCAAAACGGCGTAAATCAACGTTGAATTTGGCGCAATCGAAGATGACACAAGAAATCTATGTGCTCAGAACCAACTATTGGAAACTGGTAGTTGCAAATGGGTTAAAAGAAAATATGGTGATACGGGTTTTGTCCTTTCTGATTGATCAAAAACTTTGTTTTGCAGTTGTGCGTGTTTAAAGGTGCCCTAGAAGTCATTTGCATTAGAAGAATTCTCTATGGATCGTTTTGAACATAAAGTTGGTAAGAAATGTAAGTGTGATTATTGAGTCCACTTTGATATTGTTTGTGAATATGTGGTCTCCAAGTATTGACATATATAATTGCTTTCTTGTGCATGAAATGGTATATTATAATCAATGATTGTTACCAACATGTTGCAATCAATACTATGTTTGCTTGTGTTAATTATTTGAATACCTGGTTCACTCCTATTTGCTTACATGGTATCAGGATATTTACACATTGTGATTTTTTGGTAACAGATTCTTATTGTTAAAACAAAAAAAACAGTTTCAACAAAGTCAGTATGAATTATACAGGTATGCATGAGTATCGACAAGTGACCACGAAAATAATTAAATATGGATTACATGAAAAAAACAATAAATAAATTTTTTTTCGCGTAGTGACACCAGTTTTATATGGTGGTTCGGTACATATACTCACAAACAACATCCTCAGCTGGGTTTTTGATATAGTGAATTTCTGCCAAGAAACATTCCCTCTAAAACATCCACTACAAACCAAATGATTATAAGCAAAATACAACCCTTAGTAATGTGGATGAAAGTCGTGTCCGTAATATCAGCATGGTAATCCTTGTAGTTTGTTTTTCAAAGGAAACTCCTTAGGGATTACAGATTACTCGCTTGTCGTCTCTGGCAAGGTTGAAAAGCATTCTCCTTAATACATCTATTATTCTTGGGCGAATTTGCAATTTCATTTTTACTGGATTAAATGAAAAAAGTACCATGACATTTTTTTTTATTTCTGTAATAATTTCTTATCGATGTTTGATTGAATGAGAAAAATAGTGTTGGCATATATCATAGTGTCATAATCAAATTGTCTATACTACTAGGCCATTAAATAGTGAGTTTAAAGCATATTCTAGATTATTATTTTAGGGTTTCATAAGAGCATCTACAACGCAAGGTTGGAGAGCTTGCCCGGAAAACAAAAACACAAACTAAACACATGCCTAAGAGGTGATGACTAGGCCTCGATCGGTAAGCTCCATCGGACGGGTCTGGTTATGACAATCTCGCCCCACCCCAGTTTTAAACCAATCTTTTAATGCTTGTTTGGATTAAATTAAAAAACCTTTAAATTACTTAAATTAATAACATACATATATAAATTAACAATCACATAAATAAAAAAAAATTAAACTAAAAAACACTAATTTATTAAAATTAGAAACATTACACAAACTAGATAAGAAACCTAAACAAGCTAGATAATTGACTTAATCCCTTAACCGTCGGATTTGGCATCCAGATGCATACAAGGATGGTTTCTCAGTAATTTTCAGAACGAGATGTGAGTAAATCTTTGGCAACACGATCTCAAAAAAAATACATTAAGTCAATCAATTAAAACAAAACACTATAATACTTTTACAAAAAAAAAAAACTAAAACAACGAAAAGACTATAATTTTAAACTTTTGCCAAAATTGTAACTTTTCAAGATAAATGAGTGTGAGCCACCTCGTATAAATAAAAATTACTCCGAGTCAACCAATTAAAACAAAATATTAGCATAATTTTGTCAAAAGAAAAAAAAAACTAAAACGACCGCAGGACTGTAATTTTACACCGGGACAAAATTGTGATTTGACATAAAAAACAAAAACGCTGGCAAAACTGTAAATTTGAACTAAGAGCAAAATTATAATTTGGCTGGGAGGAAAACAAAAACATATGTAAATCGTTCCACTTGAATCGACCCACATCCACTTTCATTTTCATATTTAACTTTTCTGCCACTTCAGCTCTAAATCTAGCGACCGAGTAGTCTATTTTGCCTCCTTCGCCATCAACGTTCCCCATTTTTTCAGCCTCGTTAATACCTTCCTTTTTAATGTCTTTCTCCACACATAAAATATCCTTCCAAGTTCCCGAACAAGCCTGCTTTAAAGGAAGATAGTTGAATACTTGGTTAATTCACTCCTATTTGCTTACATGGTTCTGGATATCTACACGCATTGGAACTTATGGTCTTTTGGTAACAGATTCTTATAGTTAAAAACAGTTTCAACAAGTCAGTATGGATTATATAGGTATGCATGAGTATCGACAAGTGACCATGAAAACAAGTCAATATGGACTACATGAATAAAAAACAAATTTCGACTAGTGACACCTAGTTTATATGGTGGCATGGTTCGGTACATGTACTCACAAGAAACATTTTCTCTAAAACATCCATTACAAAACAAATGAGTATAAGCGACAGACAGTTCTTCGGAATGTCGATGAAAGTCATGTCTGTAATATCAGCATGGTATTTTGGTTTTCAAAGGAAACTCCCTTAGGGAGGTCGTGATCTCTGGCATGGTAGAAAAGCATTCGCCTCAATACTTCTATTATTCTTAGGCAAACATGCAATTTGATTTCTACTGGATTAAATGAATTTCTTTATCGATATTTGATTGAATGAGAAAAGTAGCGTTGGCATATATCCTACTGCTAGGTCATGCGTATTCATAAAGCCCCTTTGGGGGCGTTATGCGACAAGTGGCGAAACGCGTCATAGAGAGGCTTTATGGGGCGTTATATCACAAGAGGGTGTAGTCAAAAAGCCCCTACCTCATCATCAGTCAATTATTAATTTTTAAATTTTTATTATTAATTTCTAACTTTATAAAATTAAAAAAACATTACACTAAAATTAAAAAAATATTACAATAAAATAAATAAAAACTCAAAGATTATTTTTTTTATTCGCTACTTTTGTTGTAACGCCATCTTCAAAGCTTTTCCGGTTAGGTGGTCGTCCGGTTTCGAGTAGAATTCAAAGTCATGAGCCTATTGTCTATCCCCATAATCTCGGTCACTTCCCAGTTCTCTTCCATATGTTGAGTCCCTAGTTTGTGTATGTCTTGAAGGTGTCGGTTTATCTCCGAAAATGCATTAGTCGTGTTGGATCCCATTGACGATGACTCAGGCCTTCTCGATCTTGCACCGCTTCTTCTTCCGGCGGGTCGTGGTAGCTCTTCCGCCGGCTCTTCCTCTGGAATATCATCGTTTACGTCCGTGTTTCGACCGTCGGGTAGTGGCGAGCCGAATGCTTGTGTCTGTAACATCCGTAAAAAACCGGGTTAACCAAACCCGCTTCGTTTATTAACCGAACATCCTGTTAAAAATTTCGTTGCGTATTTAATGCTTAAATTAATTTTATACGATACATAATTAATAAATATATTAGAATATAAAATTTATAATTGAAAATTTATTAAAAATAATGAAATAAAAATAATGAAATAAAAATAATATGCTGATGCCGGGTTTCGAACCCGGGTCAGCCGGGAACCTCAAAGACTTAACTCACACACATCCAACCACTCCGCCACTCGTGTTATTTGATAATATACTGAAATAATTAATACTTAATATAAAACTCGAAGTCAAAATCTGTCACTCAGCGCGCCCAAATCACTCTCGCCGGAAATCCCGACGAATTCGTCAATCATTGACGTTTTCTTTTGTCATAAAGGCTGCATTTACATCAACGCCGGTTATAACTGAAAAACCTTAATGTCACTCATTCAAATCATCAAA
Organism: Scalesia atractyloides; assembly: GCA_947069175.1. Lineage (NCBI taxonomy): Eukaryota > Viridiplantae > Streptophyta > Magnoliopsida > Asterales > Asteraceae > Scalesia > Scalesia atractyloides. The sequence goes on along the minus strand of CAMTDV010000001.1, from coordinate 65,766,551 downwards.
CCATAACCGAAAAATGTTGAATTCGAAACCGGAAATGCAATTAAATATGAGTTATACTTTATTCATCAGTGAGCTCGCGAGTTTATCAAAATTACACTCTCCATTTCGCTCAGAAAACCTCGCCGCAGTCGCCGGAATCCTCTGCAAATTAACTGGAAATTATCGCCGGAAAACCGAATTCATTCCATCCTTTCTGCTTACTCTAAAATAAGATTTTTAGAGCTCATACCAACATCACCCACACTCACCTTAAACTCCCTGAAGAATCTCTGTCGCAAGAAATACATCGCCGGAATTCTCTGCAAGTCGCCGGAAAACCGAGACTCACATCAACACGGTAAATACCTCGACTCTTTCTGTTTCAATCCATTGTTAGACCATTACTAACATCAATCCATCACCCAGAATCAATCCCAGACGACGTTGCCGGATATTCTGTACTCGCCGAAAAATCGCTGGAATTTCCGAAATCACACTGTTAATCGGTATGATCATCTAAACCTTCTGCTAATCGTTGCTCAGTAGTTCAATTTCACATCTAATCAATCAAAACTGTTAATTGATCCGAACAGACGGAGTTCACAAAACAGAGCCGACGAATCCTTGCCGGAGTTCTGAGAAAGACACATGTTCGGTACTTTCTTTCCCCAAACCCTCTCTGTTCATCACATTACAATCGCTTATAATATTCGTTAATCGAATTTAATCAAGTAACAGTTGAATGATCTCCATATGTGTTCTTGAGCGAAGAAGACGAAGTTGATTATGGTTATAAGATTAATTAAAATCAGAATAATAAACGGGTTAGACACACAGTCCAGCGGTGGACTGTGTGCAAACATGAAACACACGTCTCGAGTTCGATCCCTATCACGACCCTATCCTCGGAAATAAAAATGTTTTTTTTTTTAAAACCGAACCGGGTTAACTCACTGTAAGATGTTAAGTATAATAAAAATCAGAATGTTAACCAGGTTAGACACACAGTCCAGCGGTGGACTGTGTGCCAAACTAAACCACAGGTCCCGGGTTCGAGACCTGTTGAGATCACCGGTTCGATACAATTAAATCCTTTTTAAATAAATGATTTTCGGATTAACTTAAATAGTGTATAAATATAATTAAAAACAGAAATATTTCGGGTTAGACACGTAGCTCAGTTGGTAGAGATGCGTGCACGCGTACGAGAGGTCACCGGTTCGAATCTCACTCAGTGCAACAATATAACCGACCGAACCGGTCAACGGTCAACAGTCATGGTCAACGGTCAACGGTCAAAGTCAACATTTTTTTTATATTTTTATTTATTTATTTAATTTAAAAATCAATTAAAAATACTTAAAAATAAACGTTTTTAAAGTTAGAAAATAGCCTTAAACTCACAAAAATATATCCAAAAATCCTATTAAAATTGGTTAATAAAATCCGCTTACTTACTGAACCGTTATGTTATTATCTAGGTTAGTTTCTCTCGTGATTAAATCCAAATTCGTGCGCATTCATCATCAATCCAAGAAACGCAACCACTGTGAGTGAATTCTTACAAATTCCCCTTTTTATTCATGTTTTGGGGTGTATCATGTGTCGCTTAAACTAATTCGCTTATTCAAACTCGTGCTATACCATATTATGATCTAAACTTAGAATGTAAATATTGTTTGTTGTTATGTATTACGTATTGTCAAGTTGTATGCAAACTATTTGTTAGGCCCATCAGTTCCTCGTGGGAGACGAGTTGAACAACGCGTGCCTTAAAACTCATTCATTAGGCCCATCAGTTCGTAGAACAACGCGTGCCTCAAAACTCATTCATTAGGCCCATCAGTTCCTCGTGGGAGACGAGTTGAACAACGCGTGCCTCAAAACAATCAATTGTTGTATGTGTGTGCAATATTTATTATTATGTGTATTGTGAATAAATTTACATCTACATTTACTCATAGTGGTTATGCACTTTATTATATAATCAATTCAATAAACTTGTTTAAATGCTTTTCATAGGATTCACTCGCCAACTTTTTGTTGATCCAAAAACCGTTTTTACACATGATACAGGTGGACAGGATGAAGCAAGGAAAACATAGGAAAGTGCCTTAGAAGAAAAATAATGAAGCCTAGAAAGATGTATAGAACATGTTGTATGATATGATTGTATGATTTCCTTTAAATTGTAATAATAAATATGAAACATTATAATAAATGTCATGAGCTTTGATGAAAACCCAATCATGCCCCGATCACCTTTTCCACTGCGGGTCGGGGTGTGATAGATTGGTATCAGAGCTTTTGACTATAGGGATATAGGATAGGTTATTAGACCCTTAGAGCCTATACTATAGTTGATTAGATTTTAATTGTTTATGTGGTTACATGCAAACTCATGATGTTTATTTCTTTCATATTTATTACATACACAAATACATGCAAACACTTCCAATATTACATTTTGTGATACATAGTGAATTATACTTACAGTCAAACATACATACTTATATACATATTTATCATACATATTTCAATGTTCACATATTCAAATCATCTTCATACTTCCGTTATTCAAGATTTTGTCGCATTTTTCATTTTCAAATCTCATCAAAGTGAGTTCTACGACGGGCATGTAGTAACTGTAAGGGTACCAGTACCGGTAGTCAGAACGTCCTGTCTAGGTTGGCATTCGTATAAATCCAATATAACGGACCAGTTTGCCTACCTGGGGACTAACGATGAGAGTACAAAGGACCTATTAGGCCAAAGCATGCCACACCAAACGTCGTTCGAACTAACCCCACTTTGAGGTGTCACCGTGTCCACACCTGGATATATTCCGAATATCATACGTTACATACATATTTCTCGATTTTCTCCGGGTTTTAGTGTACGTAACCAGGCTAACACATGCGAACCATATGAAAAACCCGGTAATCATGGGGGCCCACATGATTACGAAGGTGAGGTATGGCGGCATGCAAGGCCCAATTACGAGCAAAGCCCAAGACATCCTACGGATGTAGTAGATTTATTATTCTATATTTATTTTATGAATGTTCATTCCTAAATACGACACATGATCCCTAAAACATTCAACTCATACTCTTGATATGTATTCCTTGTAGATGTCTTCTAATTCCGCTCGTAGGAAGATGAGATCAGGAAAAGCCCGCAAGCGCATGGCTGCCCAAATCGCTCAACAAATGGCTGCCGTAATATCCAACATTGTAGTTCAAGTCCAGTAAGCCCTTACCGCTAATCCCGTCAATCAAGAAGATCAAAACATTGTCAATCCTCCCCCAAAAGCCACTAAATGCACCTTCGAGCATTTCAAATCCTGCGACCCTCCAAAGTACGAAGGGACTGAAGGTGTCACCGCACTCCTCCATTGGTTTGAAGAAATGGAAAACACTTTTCTAAATTGTGATTTCCCCGATGATCGCAAAGTGCGATATGCTACTGGTCGTTTACTTGGAATAGCACTTACATGGTGGAATACAGAGAAGGCCAAACGAGGTGTTGAAGATGCTATGACTTTGACTTGGGAAGAGTTGAAGGAAATCATGACAAGACGGTTTTGCCCAAGAAGCGAAATCAAGAAATTGGAGGATGAGTTCTATTCTTTGAAACAAAAGGAAGGCGACCACATCACATACAACAAGAGATTCCTCGAGTTAAATCAAATGGTTCCCAACTTGTTCACTCCTCTTTACCGTTTGATCGAGCACTACATTCGAGGTCTTCCTTCAAAAATTCAAGAGTCTGTAATAAGTACCACACCTGCAACTTTGGAAGCAGCAATGGAGTTAGCTACAGAGCTCACCAAGAACCACATACGGAATAAGGACTTCAAGGAGGAGAAAAAGAAGGATAAAGCATCAACTGAAACCTCAAACTCCACCCAAACCAAATCCCTTTCTCAACCCATTTCTAAGAGAAAACGAGATGGGCAACTTTTTGCTGTCACCCAACGCAATTAACCAGCCTCACAAGCCATACCCCTCCAAGCTATCCCAATCACTCAAGTAGCACTCAACTCAACTTACCCAAACAAGAAACCTTACCTTGGACCTCACCCTCAATGCAACACCTGTTTTTATCACCATCCCTCTACCGTACCTTGTCGACTATGTGCGAATTGTGGACGCTATGGTCATTTGAGCAAGGTTTGCCGCACCTCTCAAAACCAAACCTCACCCCCTACTCAAAACATGATCCAAACATATCAACAACCCCAATACCCCATGTTCCCATAGGTTCGAGCTTGTTTTAATTGTGGCGACCCTACCCATTTTAGAAACACGTGCCCTCGATTGGTTAACATCATAAACGCCCAAGCTCAAGCAAACCCAGTTAAACAAGCAAATCAAGAAAACCTAACCACTAGGCCACCAGCAAGAGGAAGAGTTTTCAACATCAACGCCAATCCTGTTGAAGATAATGACGGCCCAAACGAACCACCCAACTAGTCTCCTTCACCAAAAATCAAGATTCAACTCCAACCGCTTAGTTTTTATGTTTTCTTTATGTTATCTCAATTTTCACGTATCTCAGTTATAAATTGGAAATTTATCCAAGAATCTTATGCGAATTACTATTTCAGTTTTGTTTTATACTCACTGATTTTAGCATTCATATCATCATACATCTCAACGTGTTTCAATCTCATTATTTAAATAAGTTGGGCTGTGTCTCACTTCTACATAGACTAACCTCTCCATCATAACAAACGAGAGAGGAACTGTCATCATTCAAACATGTATACTATAAGAATTAAGACTCAAGCTTTGGTTGTTGTGTTTGTTTATGTTCTAGGGTCACATCATAGAACTAATCATAACTTACTGATAAAACCAATGAAAATTTGACAAGAATATGGTGGATACGCCGCTGGTACTTCCTATATATAAGTATTCTTGTCAAAGGATCAGAGGCATTGTCAGGCGATTATGAGAAGTTCCATGTAGGATTTAGTAATGTCTTGGTTGAAGTTTGTTTTATACTCACAGATTTAGCATTCATATCATCTCACCATTTAAAGAAATTGGATTGTGTTCTATTTCTACATAGACTAACCTCTCCATCATAACAAACGAGAGAGGTACTGTCACCATTCAAACATGTATACTATCAGAATTAAGACTCAAGCTTTGGTTGTTGTGTTTGTTTATGTTTTAGAGTCACATAGGACTAATCATAACTTACTGATAAAACCAATGAAAATTTGACGAGAATATGGTGGATACGCCGCTGGTACTTCCTATATATAACTATTCTTGTCAAAGGATCAGAGGCATTGTCAGGCGATTATGAGAAGTTCCATATAGGTTTTAGTAGTAGAAGTTTTGTTTTAGGATATAACCTTATCTTTCCAAACATATCAAAACTCTTGCGCATGAAATCATACTTAATGAATCAACTCTGTTTATCAATATTTTTATCGTAGGCATCAAAAAGCGATTCCTGTAGCAGGGTATTCAACCCTTACAAGGAACATTACCGCCTCAAACAAAAATTTAAACTCTTACTCCCTTCTAAGTATGTAACTATCAAATTAAAACACCATCCTTTTGTGACAAACATGCCACTACTTAAATTTCGGGACAAAATTTCTAAAAGTAGGGGATACTGTAACATCCGTCAAAAACCGGGTTAACCAAACCCGCTTCGTTTATTAACCGAACAACCAGTTAAAAATTTCGTTGCGTATTTAATGCTTAAATTAATTTTATGCGATACATAATTAATAAGTATATTAGAATATAAAATTTATATTTGAAAATCTGTTAAAAACAGTGAAATAAAAATTAAATGCTGAGTCCCTAGTTTGTGTATGTCTTGAAGGTGTCGGTTTATCTCCGAAAATGCATTAGTCGTGTTGGATCCCATTGACGATGACTCAGGCCTTCTCGATCTTGCATCGCTTCTTCTTCCGGCGGGTCGTGGTAGCTCTTCCGCCGGCTCTTCCTCTGGAATATCATCGTTTACGTCCGTGTTTCGACCGTCGGGTAGTGGCGAGCCGAATGCTTGTGTCTGTAACATCCGTAAAAAACCGGGTTAACCAAACCCGCTTCGTTTATTAACAGAACATCCTGTTAAAAATTTCGTTGCGTATTTAATGCTTAAATTAATTTTATACGATACATAATTAATAAATATATTAGAATATAAAATTTATAATTGAAAATTTATTAAAAATAAATGAAATAAAATAATATGCTGATGCCGGGTTTCGAACCCGGGTCAGCCGGGAACCTCAAAGACTTAACTCACACACATCCAACCATTCCGCCACTAGTGTTATTTGATAATATACTGAAACAATTAATACTTAATTTAAAACTCGAAGTCAAAATCTGTCACTCAGCGCGCCCAAATCACTCTCGCCGGAAATCCCGACGAATTCGTCAATCATTGACGTTTTCTTTTGTCATAACGGATGCATTTATATCAACGCCGGTTATAACTGAAAAACCTTAATGTCACTCATTCAAATCATCAAACCATAACCGAAAAATGTTGAATCCGAAACCGGAAATGCAATTAAATCTGAGCTATACTTTATTCATCAGTGAGCTCGCGAGTTTATCAAAATTACACTCTCCATTTCGCTCAGAAAACCTCGCCGCAGTCGCCGGAATCCTCTGCAAATTAACCGGAAATTATCGCCGGAAAACCGAATTCATTCCATCCTTTCTGCTTACTCTAAAATAAGATTTTTAGAGCTCATACCAACATCACCCACACTCACCTTAAACTCCCTGAAGAATCTCTGTCGCAAGAAATACATCGCCGGAATTCTCTGCAAGTCGCCGGAAAACCGACACTCACATCAACACGGTAAATACCTCGACTCTTTCTGTTTCAATCCATTGTTAGACCATTACTAACATCAATCCATCACCCAGAATCAATCCCAGACGACGTTGCCGGATATTCTGTACTCGCCGAAAAATCGCTGGAATTTCCGAAATCACATTGTTAATCGTATGATCATCTAAACCTTCTGCTAATCGTTGCTCAGTAGTTCAATTTCACATCTAATCAATCAAAACTGTTAATTGATCCGAACAGACGGAGTTCACAAAACAGAGCCGACGAATCCTTGCCGGAGTTCTGAGAAAGACACATGTTCGGTACTTTCTTTCCCCAAACCCTCTCTGTTCATCACATTACAATCGCTTATAATATTCGTTAATCGAATTTCATCAAGTAACAGTTGAATGATCGCCGTCTGTGTTCTTGAGCGAAGAAGACGAAGTTGATTATGGTTATAAGATTAATTAAAATCAGAATAATAAACGGGTTAGACACACAGTCCAGCGGTGGACTGTGTGCAAACATGAAACACACGTCTCGAGTTCGATCCCTATCACGACCCTATCCTCGGAAATAAAAATGCTTTTTTTAAAACCGAACCGGGTTAACTCACTGTAAGATGTTAAGTATAATAAAAATCAGAATGTTAACCAGGTTAGACACACAGTCCAGCGGTGGACTGTGTGCCAAACTAAACCACAGGTCCCGGGTTCGAGACCTGTTGAGATCACCGGTTCGATACAATTAAATCCTTTTTAAATAAATGATTTTCGGATTAACTTAAATAGTGTATAAATATAATTAAAAACAGAAATATTTCGGGTTAGACACGTAGCTCAGTTGGTAGAGCTGCGTGCACGCGTACGAGAGGTCACCGGTTCGAATCTCACTCAGTGCAACAATATAACCGACCGAACCGGTCAACGGTCAACAGTCATGGTCAACGGTCAACGGTCAAAGTCAACATTTTTTTATATTTTATTTATTCATTTAATTTAAAAATCAATTAAAAATACTTAAAAATAAACGTTTTTAAAGTTAGAAAATAGCCTTAAACTCACAAAAATATATCCAAAAATCCTATTAAAATTGGTTAATAATGTCCTGGCTTCAAGCCTTGAAGTGGTGTGCCACGAAAAATTCATTCGCATTCCTCCTGCAGACGGTCAGACACTACGTATTTTTGGGGAAACCCCTTCGAAAGGACTCAAATTAATGTCCTGCCTTCAAGCCCGAAGATATCTCCGCAAGAACTATGTCTCATTCCTAACTCACGTCGTCAAGAAGGGAAACAAGGAGAGGAAACTCGAAGATATCCCAATTGTGATGGAATTCCCACAAGTCTTTCCCGATGATATTTCAGGACTTCCTCCTGTGAGAGAAGTCGAATTTTGCATCGATCTTGTACCTGGCGCTACACCAGTCACAAAATCTCCTTATAGGTTAGCCCCATCTGAAATGTAAGAGCTGGCCAGTCAACTGCAAGAGCTTACTGACAAAGGATTCATACGTCCTAGCTCATCGCCTTGGGGTGCACCGGTTCTTTTTGTGAAGAAGAAAGATGGAATGTTTCGCATGTGCATTGATTATAGAGAACTCAACGAGTTAACGGTTAAGAATCGCTATCCACTGCCTCCCATTGATGACCTCCTAGACCAACTTCAAGGCGCCACCTGCTTTTCAAAAATCGACCTTCGCTCTGGTTATCATCAGCTCATAGTGCACGAAGAAGATATCCCAAAACCCGCCTTCCGGACTTGTTATGGTGATTACGAGTTCATGGTCATGCCTTTCGGTTTAACCAACGCCCCCGCTGTCTTCATGGATTTAATGAATAGGGTATGCAAACCCTACCTCGACCGTTTCGTCATAGTCTTCGTCGACGACATCCTTATCTACTCCAAGTCTAAATCCCATCATGAGCGACACCTTCGACTCATCCTTACACTCTTAAGGACTGAAAAGCTTTACGCTAAGTTCTCAAAATCTGAATTCTGGTTAGGAGAAGTACAATTCCTTGGACATGTCTTTAAATGACAAGGGAATTCATGTCGATCCTTCAAAAATCAAAGCAGTACAGGAATGGAAAGCGCCACGTACCCCTACCGAAGTTAGGTCATTTCTTGGTTTTGCTGGTTTCTATCGACGCTTCATTGCCAATTTTTCCCGTATTGCTATACCACTCACGGCCTTGACTCATAAAGGAAAACCCTTCATATGGGGACCTAAGCAAGAGGAGGCCTTCCAAACTCTAAAGCAAAAACTTTGTGATGCACCTATCCTCACACTGTAACATCCTTCGAAAAACGGGTTTTCAAAACCCGCTTCGTTTATTAATCGAATAGTTAGTTTCAAGTTTTCGTTGCTTATTTAATGCTATTTTTAATTTTAAAGAATACATAATTAATAAATATATTAGAATTTATAAACTATAATTAATAAACCATAAAATCGGTCGAAGAAAAAAATAAAAGCCGCTGCCGGGTTTCGAACCCGGGTCAGCCGGCTCACTTAACACACAAACAATTAACCACTCCGCCACTTGGTGTTTTTGTGTAAACAAGGAAACAAATAAAACTTAACTCTACCCGTGAACTCACCTGGTTGCGCAAAAACTGAAACCGCTCATCGGCTTTCAACTAACCAGACTGTTGAGTGATCGCTAATTATTGATTATAACCGATAAAGCATTTGCAACCCACGTTATAATTAATTCAGTCTTCAATAGAACTTGATTCATATGATTTTCGAGTTTGATAACCGAAATCATTTACTTCCAATTTACACTAACAATATCATCGTCTCATAGCTCAGAAACACTCACAGAACCTTCAATTTCACTTTCGCTCTAATTTCTGTTCGTCGGAAACGTTTTCTGATATCACCGGACTTTCGCCGGAAAACCGTGACATTCATCGAATCGGTAAATTTCTCAATTCTTTCATCTTCTATCCATTGTTAGACTTTACTAACTCAAATCCTTTAATCAGAATCGGTCCCGGACGACGTTGTCGGATAATCTGCACCTGTCGGGAAATCTCTGAAAATTCCGAAATCGCGCTGTGAATCGGTACAAACATCTAAACTCTCTGATAATTCTTGTTTAGTCATTTAATTTCACAATTAGTTAATCAAAACTGTTAATTGGTCCGCTCAGACGGAATTCATAAAACAGAGCCGACGACTTTGCCGGAGTTCTGAGAAAATCATCTTTCCGGTACATTCATTTCCAAAACCTTCCTTGTCCATTAAATTTTAATCATTTATATGTTCGTTAATCGAATTAATCAAGAACTGTCGAACATCGGTTGTCTGTGTGAAGAAGATGAAGTCGAACCTAATGTATAAGTTTAATTAAAACAAGATATTAAACCGGGTTAGACACACAGTCCAGCGGTGGACTGTGTGCAAACACATAGCGCACGTCACGAGTTCGAATCTTACAAATGCACCGGCTTTCCGAATTAAAACCAATTTTTTTAACTGAATCAGAGTAGGTCCCAGGATGTTTTTAAGATTAATATACACTATAAGTTTAACAGATAAAACACATAGCCCAACTGGTTGGGCTGTGCGCTTACAAACCAAGGGACCCGAGTTCGATTCGGTTTCGCTGCAACCGGTTCAATCATTTAAATTCTTTTAGTATAAATCGAATAAATTAAAACATTTAATTAGTATATATATATAATTAAAACTTAGAATATTTCGGGTTAGACACGTAGCTCAGTTGGTGGAGCTGCGTGCACGCGTACGAGAGGTCACAAGTTTGAACCTCACTCAGCGCAAACAAACACAAGTCCGAACCGGTCAACAGTCAAAGTCAACGGTCAACGGTCAACCCAAAAAGTCAACATTTTTTTATATTTTTATTTATTTATTTAATTTAAAAATCAATTAAAAATACTTAAAAATAATATTTTTAAAGTTAGAAAATGACCTTAAACTCACAAAAATAAATCTAAAAATCCTATTAAAATTTTTAATAAAATCCACTTATTTACCGTACCTTTTCGTTATTATTTAAGCTAGTTATTCCTCGTCGATCAACTCTCTAAACTCGTGCGCATTCAACATCATCAAACGAACGCACCCAATGTGAGTGAATCTCTACAAATTCCCCGTTTTAATCACTTTTTGGGGTGTATCATGTGTCTTATTATTTAATACATTTAAACACTTGTGCATCTATCATATCCATGATCAAATGTGTATTCAATATGTATCAACTGTTTGTGTGGTTAATGTTTAGATTAAATTTATCATTTTCAGTACATACATCATCATAGGCCGTCTGTTCCCCATTACCTATGAGCGGAACCTGGCGTTGCCAACATACTATCGGCTCCGTTTGATTGAGCCTTGATCGCACATACATCATCATAGGCCGTCCGTTCCCCATTACCTATGAGCGGAACGTGACGTTGCCAACATATACATTATCATTCATGTCATATACTCATGCAAGGTGGTTTGTTATTGTTTGTTATTGTATGCTGATTTACGTTTGCTCACATATGATTATTGCACAATTTTTCCATATTAAATACAACAAGAAATCAACAATAAATGTTTTTTAACAAGGTTCACTCGCCAACTTTTGTTGACCCCAAAACCCCCATTTTTACACATGATACAGGTGATCCAGTTGAAGCAAGAAACATATAGGACGGCCTAGAAGAATAAATCAGTTTAGATTTTGGATTGTTTGTTTAATTTTCCTTTCCTTGTATTGTATGAATTTGCCTTGAACATTTGAGATGTAATTTGAATTTAATAAATATGAAACATATTAGTAAACATCATGAGTTTTGGTGATAACCCAATTATGCCCCGACTCTTATTCCGCTGCGGGTCGGGGTGTGACAGATTGGTATCAGAGCCATGACTATAGGGATATAGGATAGGTTATTAGACCCTTAGAGCCTATACTATAGTTGATTAGAATTATTTAAATTGTTTATGTGTTACATACAAAATTCATGATGTTTATATGCTTTATGTTTATTGTTACATTCAATGTTATGTAAGCATGTTCATAAGTACATATTACTATACAATGCTCATCATGAATCATATCCTCATAACATATCATATCCATGAGAGCACACACCACACAATTTCCATGATTTTTGCAACGATTTTTGTATTTTTTCAAGTCAAATCAAAGTGAGTTCTCATGACGGGCATGTAGTAACTGGAAGGGTACAAGTACCGGTAGTCGGAACGTCCTGTATAGGCTTGGCATTCGTATAAATCCAAAATAAAGGACCAGTTTGCCTACCTGGGGACTAACGATGAGAGTATGAAGGACCTATTAGGCCAAAGCATCCTATACCAAACGTCGTGTGAGCTAACCCCACTTTGAGTTGTCATTGTGTCTACACCTGGACACCCTCCGACCATACATCTCGCAAACATATTTCATGGTTTTCATTCGGGTGATGCAAGTGTTAAACCGCCAACACCAATGTGAATCCTACTAAGCCAATAGTCATGGGGGCCCACATGACTATACAGGTGAAGGTATGGGGGACATTAGAGGCCCAAACATGAGCAAACCCAAGACATCCTATGGATGTAGTTGCATTATTGATGTTTATGTTATTTTTTTTAAAACGACACATGACACCTAAAACGACTCCTTAAACTCACAATCTTCTTATGAATGTTCCTGTAGATGTCGGCTAGGCAGCAACATGGAGGTAGAAGGTCAGGAAGGTCAAACGAATGCTTGGCCACCCAAATCGCAAAACAAATGGCCGCGGTGCTTCCTGACATCGTAATTCAAGTCCAACAAGCTCTCGCCACAAATCCCATCAATCCTCCCCATCAAGAAGACCAAAACGTCGACAACCCTCCCTCCAAAAAGTGCTCATACAAACACTTCAAGTCTTGCGATCCCCCGAAATTTGAAGGGACCATAGGTGTCACTACTCTCCTCCACTGGTTTGAGGAAATGGAAAACACCTTCCTCAATTGCGATTGTCACGAGGATCGCAAGGTACGTTACGCAACCGGGAGACTATTTGGAGTAGCTCTTACCTGGTGGAATTCAGAAAAAGGTAAGAGAGGAATCGAAGATGCAATGGCCTTAACATGGGAGGAGTTAAGGGAAATCATGACGAGACGCTTCTGTCCAAGAAGCGAGATCAAAAAGTTAGAGGATGAATTTCACTCGTTGAAACAAAAGGAGGGAGATAATACTTCCTACAACAAAAGGTTTTTAGAGTTGAACCAAATGATCCCCAACTTGTTCACCCCAGTATACCGTTTAGTCGAACACTATATTCGAGGCCTCCCTTCGAAAATTCAAGACTCAGTTCTAAGCACTTCGCCTGCAACACTTGAAGCTGCTATGGAACTAGCTACCGAGCTTACCGAGAATCGTATCCGTAACGGCAAATTTAAGGACGAGAAAAAGAAAGCCCCCATTGAGGGCCAAACTTCAAACCATTCCACCTCCTCCTCAAAGTTTGCTAGTAAGAGGAAACGAAACACCAGAAACTTTGCTGTCACACAAACAAATTTCCCTATCCCTGCTGCACACATCACTCAAGTTGCCCCCTCATCTGCACCATATAAAAGGCCATACTCCGGCCCCTACCCAAAATGCAACCGTTGCCAATACCATCACTTTCCTGATCATCCCTGCCAACATTGCACTGGCTGTGGCCGCGCAGGTCACACCATTCAAACCTGTCGCGCGTTTCAGTGAACAGCAATCAACCCTCAACCCAAACCCACCATCAGATAGTGGGTCAAGCCCAACAACCTTTACTCCTACCACCTGCCCAACATGTAGCCCAATCCTACTACCAACCCAACTATCCCATGGTTCAACCTATGCGGGCTTGTTACAACTGTGGAGACCCGAACCATTTCAGGAACGCCTGTCCACGCTTAGTGAACATCATCCATGCCAAAGATCAAGCTAATCCAGTAAACCAGGCTAACCAAGCTCCTCCACCTGCAAGAGGAAGAGCTTTCAACATCAACGCCAATCAAGCTAGGGTTGACAACAATGTGGTTAACGGTATGTTTCTCATCAATGGTAGTTATGCATCCATGTTATTTGATACTGGCTCGGATAAGAGTTTTGTGTCCTTAGAATTTGAACCCATCCTCAACCAAACTCGTGATAAACTCATGGAATCCATAACGGTAGAAGTTGCTGACAGAAAACCGGTCTCATTAAACTCTATTATACGCAATTGTACTCTCACCCTAAACGATCACGATTTTCCAGTTGACCTCATACCTATGAAGTTGGGAAGTTTCGACATTATAATTGGTATGGACTGGCTCAGCCAACATTATGCTGAAGTTGTATGCCGCGAAAAGTTTATTCGCATTCCTCTTGCAAACGGTCAGACTCTACGAATCTTTGGAGAAACCCCTTCGAAAGGACTCAAATTAATGTCCTGTCTTCAAGCCCGAAAATATCTCCGCAAGAATTATGTCGCATTCTTAACTCATGTCGTCAAAAAGGGAACCAAGAAGAAGAAACTCGAAGACATCCCAGTAGTAAAAGATTTTCCACAAGTTTTTCCTGACGACATTTCAGGACTTCCTCCCGTGAGAGAAGTCGAATTCCGCATTGATCTTATACCTGGAGCTACACCTGTTGCAAAATCTCCTTATAGGTTAGCCCCATCCGAAATGCAAGAGCTAGCCAGTCCACTGCAAGAGCTGACTGACAAAGGATTCATACGTCCTAGCTCATCGCTTTGGGGTGGACCTGTCCTTTTTGTGAAGAAGAAAGATGGAACGTTTCGCATGTGTATCGACTACAGAGAACTCAACAAGTTAACGGTCAAGAACCGCTACCCATTACCTCGCATCGATGATCTTCTTGACCAACTTCAAGGCGCCACCTGTTTTTCAAAAATCGACCTTCGTTCTGGTTATCATCAACTCAGAGTACATGAAGAAGACGTCCCAAAGACCGCCTTCCGAACCCGTTATGGTCATTATGAATTCATGGTCATGCCATTTGGTTTAACCAACGCCCCAGCTGTCTTCATGGATCTAATGAACAGAGTTTGCAAACCTTATCTCGACCGTTTTGTTATAGTCTTCATCGACGACATCCTCATCTACTCAAAGTCTAAGTCTGATCATGAACCACACCTTTGACTCATCCTTACACTCTTAAGGACAGAAAAGATGTACACTAAGTTTTCGAAATGTGAATTCTGGTTAAGGGAAGTACAATTCCTTGGAAACGTCGTCAATGACAAGGGAATTCATGTTGATTCCTCAAAAATCAAGGCAGTACAGGAATGGCAAGCACCACGTACACCTACCGAAGTAAGATCATTTCTTGGTTTGGCTGGTTATTACCGCCGTTTCATTGCAAATTTCTCCCGTATTGCTGTACCATTCACGGCTTTGACTCATAAAGGAAAGCCCTTAATATGGGGACCCAAACAAGAAGAAGCCTTCCAAACCCTTAAGCAAAAGCTTTGTGACGCACCTATCCTCACACTTCCTGAAGGTTGTGATGACTTCGTGGTTTATTGCGACGCGTCAGGGCAGGGACTAGGCTGTGTACTGATGCAAAGAGGAAAGGTGATAGCTTATGCTTCTAGACAACTCAAAATTCATGAGAAGAATTACACCACCCACGACCTGGAACTTGGAGCCGTTGTGTTCGCTCTTAAGATATGGAGACATTACCTCTACGGTACTAAGTGTGAAATATACACTGACCACAAGAGTCTTCAACATATCTTCAACCAAAAGGAGTTGAACATGAGGCAACGAAGATGGGTCGAACTTCTTAATGACTACGACTGTGAAATTCGGTATCATCCTGGCAAGGCAAACGTGGTGGCCGATGCGCTCAGTCGAAAGGGTTATGCGAACTCCATTCGTCTTCTATGTTCGCAAATCATAACCGACATCAAAGATCAAATCCGAGAAGCCCAACATGTTTCTATAACATAAAACGACGTACGCAATGAGCTGTCTTGTGGAGCAGAACTTAAAATCGAAACTAAATCCGACGGTATTCTGTACTATCTAGATCGCATATGGATCCCCGATCACAATAACCTTCGTGATTTCCTTATGAATGAGGCGCACAAAACACGATACTCTGTACACCCAGGAGCCGACAAGATGTATCAAGACCTTCAATACACCTACTGGTGGCCTGGCATGAAGAAAGATATCGCTGTTTTTGTTTCCAAGTGCCTTACATGTTCCAAAGTAAAAGCTGAACATCAAAGACCCTCAGGACTTCTAGTCCAACCTGAAATACCTGTATGGAAGTGGGAAAACATAACCATGGACTTCATTACCGGGTTACCTCGCACCTCCAGTGGGTATGACACTATATGGGTAATCATTGATCGTCTTACAAAATCAGCTCACTTCATTCCGATTCGCGAGGACTTCAAGAACGAGAAGTTAGCTCGTATCTACATCAGCGAGATCGTAAGCCGTCATGGTGTACCTTTAAGCATTATTTCAGACCGTGATGGTCGTTTCACTTCCTGAACATGGCAAGCCGTACAAGCCGCTTTGGGTACACGATTAGACCTTAGTACCGCTTATCATCCTCAAACTGATGGACAATCTGAACGCACCATCCAAACACTTGAAGACATGCTTCGAGCATGTGTCATAGACTTCAAGGGAAATTGGGACGCTCATCTACCATTAGTTGAATTTTCGTACAACAACAGCTATCATTCAAGTATTGGCATGGCACCTTTCGAAGCTTTATATGGTCGTAAGTGCCGATCTCCAGTATGTTGGCACGAAATTGGAGAAGCTCAAATCACCGGTCCCGAGTTGATTCAAGAAGCAACAGACAAGATCCATCAAATTCGAAACAATCTTCTAGCGGCACAAAGTCATCAAAAGAGTTATGCAGACAAACGAAGAAAGCCCTTGGAGTTTAACATTGGTGATCATGTACTTTTAAAAGTATCACCGTGGAAGGGAGTAGTTCGTTTTGGCCAGAAGGGCAAGTTAGCACCACGCTACGTAGGACCTTTCAAGATACTCGAAAGAGTAGGACCTGTAGCATATAAGCTTGACCTACCAGAAGAACTCAACAGAATTCACCCCACATTCCACGTATCAAACTTGAAGAAGTGCCTCGCCGATGAAAACCTCCATATTCCCCTGGAAGATATTCAGATCGATGAATCTATGCATTTCATTGAAAGACCAGTAGAGATCATGGACTTCAGAGAAAAACATTTAAGACGGAGTCGTATTCCAATTATTAGGGTACGCTGGGAGTCGAAACGAGGACCTGAGTTTACCTGGGAACGTGAAGACTCAATGCGCGAAAAATACCCGCATCTTTTTCCTGTTACCACTACTACTTAAATTTCGGGAAGAAATTTCTAAAAGTAGGGGATACTCTAACATCCGTCGAAAAACCGGTTTTCAAAACCCGCTTCGTTTATTATTCGAATAGTTAGTTTCAAGTTTTCGTTGCTTATTTAATGCTATTTTTAATTTTAAACAATACATAATTAATAAATATATTAGAATTTATAAACTATAATTAATAAACCATAAAATCGGTCGATGAAAAAAATAAAAGCCGCTGCCGGGTTTCGAACCCGGGTCAGCAGGCTCACTTAACACACAAACAATTAACCACTCCGCCACTTGGGTTTTTGTGTAAACAAGGAAACAAATAAAACTTAACTCTACCCGTGAACTCACTTGGTTGCGCAAAAACTGAAACCGCTCATCGGCTTTCAACTAACCAGACTGTTGAGTGATCGCTAATTATTGATTATAACCGATAAAGCATTTGCAACCCACGTTATAATCAATTCAGTCTTCAATTGAACTCGATTCATATGATTTTCGAGTTTGATAACCGAAATCATTTACTTCCAATTTACACTAACAATATCATCGTCTCATAGCTCAGAAACACTCACGGAACCTTCAATTTCACTTTCGCTCTAATTTCTGTTCGTCGGAAACGTTTTCTGATATCGCCGGACTTTCGCCGGAAAACCGTGACATTCAACGAATCGGTAAATTTCTCAATTCTTTCATCTTCTATCCATTGTTAGACTTTTACTAACTCAAATTCTTTAATCAGAATCGGTCCCAAACGACGTTGTCGGATAATCTGCACCCGCCGGAAAATCTCTGAAAATTCCGAAATCACGCTGTGAATCGGTACAAACATCTAAACTCTCTGATAATTCTTGTTTAGTCATTTAATTTCACAATTAGTTAATCAAAACTGTTAATTGGTCCGCTCAGACGGAATTCATAAAACAGAGCCGACGACTTTGCCGGAGTTCTGAGAAAATCATCTTTCCGGTACATTCATTTACAAAACCTTCCTTGTCCATTAAATTTTAATCATTTATATGTTCGTTAATCGAATTAATCAAGAACTGTCGAACATCGGTTGTCTGTGTGAAGAAGATGAAGTCGAACCTAATGTATAAGTTTAATTAAAACAAGATATTAAACCGGGTTAGACACACAGTCCAGCGGTGGACTGTGTGCAAACACATAGCGCACGTCACGAGTTCGAATCTTACAAACGCACCGGCTTTCCGAATTAAAACCAATTTTTTTAACTGAATCAGAGTAGGTCCCAGGATGTTTTTAAGATTAATATAAACTATAAGTTTAACAGATAAAACACACAGCCCAACTGGTTGGGCTGTGCGCTTACAAACCAAGGTACCCGAGTTCGATTCGGTTTCCCTGCAACCGGTTCAATCATTTAAATTCTTTTAGTATAAATCGAATAAATTAAAACATTTAATTAGTATATATATATAATTAAAACTTAGAATATTTCGGGTTAGACACGTAGCTCAGTTGGTGGAGCTGCGTGCACGTGTACGAGAGGTCACAAGTTCGAACCTCACTCAGCGCAAACAAACACAAGTCCGAACCGGTCAACAGTCAAAGTCAACGGTCAACGGTCAACCCAAAAAGTCAACATTTTTTTATATTTTTATTTATTTATTTAATTTAAAAATCAATTAAAAATACTTAAAAATAATATTTTTAAAGTTAGAAAATGACCTTAAACTCACAAAAATAAATCTAAAAATCCTATTAAAATTTTTAATAAAATCCACTTATTTACCGTACCTTTTCGTTATTATTTAGGCTAGTTATTCCTCGTCGATCAACTCTCTAAACTCGTGCGCATTCAACATCATCAAACGAACGCACCCAATGTGAGTGAATCTCTACAAATTCCCCGTTTTAATCACTTTTTGGGGTGTATCATGTGTCTTATTATTTAATACATTCAAACACTTGTGCATCCATCATATCCATGATCAAATGTGTATTCAATATGTATCAACTGTTTGTGTGGTTAATGTTTAGATTAAATTTATCATTTTCAGTACATACATCATCATAGGCCGTCTGTTCCCCATTACCTATGAGCGGAACCGTTCCCCATTACCTATGAGCGGAACGTGGCGTTGCCAACATACGATCGGCTCCGTTTGATTGAGCCTTGATCGCACATACATCATCATAGGCCGTCCGTTCCCCATTACCTATGAGCGGAACGTGACGTTGCCAACATATACATTATCATTCATGTCATATACTCATGCAAGGTGGTTTGTTATTGTTTGTTATTGTATGCTTATTTACGTTTTCTCACATATGATTATTGCACAATTTTTCCATATTAAATACAACAAGAAATCAATAATAAATGTTTTCTAACAAGGTTCACTCGCCAACTTTTGTTGACCCAAAAACCCCCATTTTTACACATGATACAGGTGATACAATTGAAGCAAGAAACAAATAGGATGGCCTAGAAGAATAAATCAGTTTAGATTTTGGATTGTTTATTTAATTTTCCTTTCCTTGTATTGTATGAATTTACCTTGAACATTTGAGATGTAATTTGAATTTAATAAATATGAAACATATTAGTAAACATCATGAGCTTTGGTGATAACCCAATTATGCCCCGACTCTTATTCCGCTGCGGGTCGGGGTGTGACACACACTCCCTGAGGGTTGCGATGACTTTGTGGTATATTGCGACGCATCAGGGCAAGGGCTAGGCTGTGTATTGATGTAAAGATGAAAAGTGATAGCCTATGCCTCTAGGCAACTCAAGGTTCATGAGAAAAATTACACCACCCACGACCTGGAACTTGGGGCCGTTGTGTTCGCTCTCAAGATATGGAGACATTACCTCTACGGTACCAAGTGTGAAATATACACTGACCACAAGAGTCTCCAACATATCTTCAACCAGAAGGAGTTGAATATAAGGCAACGAAGATGGGTCGAACTCCTCAACGACTACGACTGTGAAATTCGGTATCATCCTAGCAAGGCAAACGTGGTGGCCGATGCGCTCAGTCGAAAAGGTTATGCGAACTCCATTCGTCTTCTATGTTCGCAAATCATAACCGACATCAAAGATCGAATCCGGGCAGCTCAACATGTTTCTGTAACAGAAAATGACGTACGCGATGAGCTGTCATGTGGAGCTGAACTCAAAATCGAAACCAAATCCGATGGTATTCTATACTATTTAAACCACATATGGATTCCTGGTCGCGATAACCTTCGTGATTTCCTCATGAATGAGGCGCACAAAACACGATACTCTGTACACCCAGGAGCCGACAAGATGTATCAAGACCTACGATACACCTACTGGTGGCCTGGCATGAAAAAGGATATCGCTGTTTTTGTTTCCAAGTGCCTTACCTGTTCCAAAGTAAAAGCTGAACATCAAAGACCTTCAGGACTTCTAGTCCAACCCGAAATACCTGTATGGAAGTGGGAAAACGTAACCATGGATTTCATTACCGGGTTACCTCGCACCTCCAGTGGGTATGACACCATATGGGTAATATTCGATTGTCTAACAAAGTCATCTCATTTCATTCCGATTCGCGAGGACTTCAAGAACGAGAAGTTAGCTCGTATCTACATCAGCGAGATCGTAAGCCGTCATGGTGTACCATTAAGCATCATTTCAGACCGTGATGGTCGTTTCACTTCACGAACATGGCGAGCCGTACAAACCGCTTTGGGTACACGATTAGACCTTAGCACCGCTTTTCATCCTCAAACTGATGGTCAATCTGAACGCACCATCCAAACCCTAGAAGACATGCTTCGAGCATGTGTCATAGACTTCAAAGGGAACTGGGACGCTCACCTACCATTAGTTGAGTTTTCGTACAACAATAGCTATCATTCAAATATCGGTATGGCTCCTTTCGAAGCGTTATATGGTCGTAAGTGCCGATCTCCAGTATGTTGGCACGAAATCGGGGAAGCGCAAATCACCGGACCAGAATTAATTCAAGAAACAACTGACAAGATCCTTCAAATTCGAAACAATCTTCTAGCGGCTCAAAGTCGTCAAAAGAGTTATGCTGACAAACGACGAAAGCCCTTGGAGTTTGACATTGGTGATCAAGTACTTTTAAAAGTCTCACCGTGGAAGGGAGTGGTTCGTTTTGGCCAGAAGGGCAAGCTAGCACCACGCTACGTAGGACCTTTCAAGATACTCGAAAGAGTAGGTCCTGTAGCATACAAGCTTGACCTACCAGAAGAGCTCAACAGAATTCATCCCACATTCCACGTATCAAACTTGAAAAAGTGTCTTGCCGATGAAAACCTCCATATTCCTCTAGAAGACATTCAAGTTGATGAATCGATGCACTTTGTTGAAAGACCAGTGGAAATCATGGATTTCGGAGAGAAGCGTTTAAGGCGAAGTCGTATTCCGATTGTCAGAGTACGTTGGGAGTCAAAGCGAGGACCCGAGTTTACTTGGGAACGTGAAGACTCAATGCGCGAAAAATACCCGCATCTTTTTCCAGTTACCACTACTGCTTAAATTTCAGGACGAAATTTCTAAAAGTAGGGGATACTGTAACATTCGTCGAAAAACGGGTCTCAAAACCCGCTTCATTTTATAATCAAATTTTCAGTTAAATGTTCGTTGCGTATTTATTGTGCCGGTTATATTAAATGATACCAAATTAATAAATATTTTGGAGTTTAAAGACCATAATTAAAAAATAATAATAATAAAATTAAATAAAAGAACAAAACAGGGTAGCCGGGTCTCGAACCCGGGTCTACCGCGTAAACACACACACATCACACCACTCCGCCACACACATCTTTTGTGTTAAATACTTAAACAAATATCACTTAAGGTAAAACAAAGAAAGTCAAAACCTGTAAATCAGCGCGCCCAGAACTCGAAATCGCCGGCAAGAACGAAGATTCCGCAACCGTTGCTACTTTCCCTTGACTGAAACGCGTAAACTGATTTCGACATCAGTTATAACCATTGCTTAACACTCAATTTTAGTCAAAACCGTTTGAAATCATTGACCACGAATCTTGGCCCCTAATTTTAAACCAATCGGCCTGTCCTCCTTATAAATACCCACTCAAACTCCTTGTAAACATTTCGCTCAGAACCACACTCTCTTCCTGAAGCTTCATTCCTTTCAAAGCACGTCGCCGGAGATTTTCATACTCGCCGGAATATCGCCGGAACTTCTAAACCAGAAAACCGTAGTTCTCCAAACCGGTATAATCGTCTAAACCTCCTTGCTATCTCTTGTTTAGTAAATTAATAGCTCAACACAGTAATCAAAACTGTTTAATCAGTTTATTCAGTCGGAATCATTGTCGGGATCTTGAATGGTGAAAAGGATGAAGTTGAGTTAGTGTTTAAATATAAAATAAAACGGGTATTTAACCGGGTTAGACACACAGTCCAGCGGTGGACTGTGTGCAATTACAAAGCACACGTCCCGAGTTCGAATCACACATGTTTCCGACTTTGTGAAATAAAACCAACATTTTTAAACTTATTCAGATCAATTCACAGCATATATATAAGATTAATATAATCCAGTGATTATACAGATTAGACACATAGCCCAACTGGTTGGGCTGTGTTTACTCGAACCGAAGGTCCCGAGTTCGATTCCGGTTTCGGCCATACTAAATCATTTTTAATAAAAACTAAATAAGGTTAAAGCTAGTTAGTATATATATATATAATTAAAACAGAGAATATTTCGGGTTAGACACGTAGCTCAGTTGGTAGAGCTGCGTGAACGTATACGAGAGGTCACGAGTTCGAACCTCACTTGCCGCCTGAATGTCATGCAATCCGATCGGTCATACCCGGTCAGACCTGTCAAGGTCAACATTTTTTTTAAATCTGTTTTCTTATTTTTATTTATTTAAGTTTAAAAATTATTTAAAAATACTTAAAAATAAGATTCCTAAGGTTAAAAATTTGCAATAAACTCATTAAAAATAAATCTAAAACTCATTAAGAGCACTAATTAAAAATATTAATCTCAAATAAAATTTCTTTATTTATCGAATCATTTCGTTATTATTTAGGTTAGTTTTCCCTCGTCGGTTGAATCATAAATTCGTGCGCATTCATCGTCATCAAGAAACGCATCCACTGTGAGTGAATCTCTACCAATTCCCCATTTTAATCATGTTTTGGGGTGTATCATGTGTCGTACTATTCTTTTATTTTATTTAAACACTTGTGCATACATCATATCCGTGATCAAATGTGTATTGATTGTTGTGTGAATTATATGTAGATTAAATTTATCATTTCAGTGCACGCATTTCATTAGGCCCATCAGTTCCCCGTGGATACGGGTTGAGCATCAGGAGCCTCATTAGATCGGCTCCGTTTGATTGAGCCTTGATCTCAAATACATCATCATTCATGTCATATACTCATCCAAAGTGGTTTGTGATTGTTTGCATATATACGTTTGCTCACATGTGATTAATGCACGAATTTTCTTTAATAAATAAAACAAGAAATTAGTTAAAATGTTTTATCAAGGTTCACTCGCCAACTTTTGTTGACCCAAAATCTCCCCCGTTTTACACATGATACAGGTGATCCAGCCGAGACAGGAAACACTTAGGATGGCCTAGAAGAATAAACAAGTTTATGCTTTGGAATAAATCTATAGTTTCATTTTCCTTTGTAATTGTATGAATTTTGTTTTTGGATATTTAAGTTTGTAATTTGAATTTAATAAATATGAAACATCTTAGTAAATATCATGAGCTTTGGTGATAACCCAATTATGCCCCGACTTTTATTGCGCTGCGGGTCGGGGTGTGACAACATACTCTCTCACTGGCTCCTTGGGACGTGCTGTACTTGCTGGGTCTCGCCTCAGTTGCACCTCTCCCGGAGACTCAGTCTCAATCTCCTCAACAATCTCGTCATCAACTGGCTTACTCGGAACAGCCAAAGTGACGGGCTCAGCGATCTTGCCGCTTCTCAACGTGATGGCCTTTGCAGTAGCTTTCGGATTTGGCTCTGTGTTACTTGGAAGGCCCCCTTGCTGTCTCTCGGACAACATCTTCGCAATTTGACCAACTTGGTTTTCAATGGTCTGCATGGAAGCCTTTTGGCTTCTTAACTCACTCTCGTGCCTCGTGAAACGACTGTCATACTCCTTGAAGCGCTTTTCATTTTTGACTCTTTGAGAATTTTGACCGGCTAAGAGTTGACTAAACATATCCTGCACACTAGGTTCATTAGTGGAAGGCATCTGCTAAGGCCGAGGTGCACCGTATCCTCCAGGAGCGTTGGGACGTGGGACAAATTCGGGCGGATGCTGATTTGACGCTTCAGACTTCCAACTAATATTTGGGTGATTCTTCCACCCCGGATTGTAAGTATTGCTGTAGGGATTATGCTGAGGACAGTACTGGTTTCCCATAAAATCTACATGCTCGTGTGAAACCCCTCCATTCGGAAAATCGCCTACATGATATGCTCCACCACTCGAGGAACCACTCGAGTGGAGCTCCATCACTTGATCAAACTTTGAAGATAAGGCATCCATTCGTGCTGTGATGGCGGTGAAATCGTTCACGTGATGAACTCCCTGTCTAGAACTCTTCCCTCTTGGAGGCTGCTGTGTCCGATTCTTCAAGGCGCATTTCTCTAAGATTTCAAATGCCTCGTTGGCATTTTTTGTGCCTATGTCTCCGCCTGAATATGTATCGACCATCATCTGCCCTTGACTATCCAAACCATGGTAGAAGATCTGACATTGTTGCCACTTAGGCAACCCGTGGTGTGGGACCTTTCGCATGAGCTCTTTAAACCGCCCCCACGCCTCATAGAGGGGCTCATCATCGTCCTGATGAAAGTTAAGAATCTTGGTTCTTAACCGAATAGTTTTCTCTGGGGGAAAATATTTCTGAAGGAACTTCTCAGCTAATTGATTCCTTGTAGTGATAGACCCAGCTGGAAGTGAAAGAAGCCACTCCTTAGCTCCATCACGTAAAGAGAATGGAACGAGCCGAAGGCGTATTGCATCCGATGATGCATCATGAATGGTGAATGTGGCACAAACCTCCAGAAACCCCGCAATATGGACACTGGGATCCTCGTGATCCTTGCCATAAAAATGAACCGCATTCTGCAGCGTCGAAATGGTACCAGATTTGATCTCGAAATTATTATTGTTTATTATAGGTGCATTGATGCTCGTAGGTAAACGCTCAAGTGAAGGCTTTCCTATGTCATTTAGAACCCTTGTTTCCTCTTCGTCTGCCATTTCTACGTGAACCTCGTGGAATGTGTCGTCTTCCAATGCGTCTACCTCGATGGTGGCGGCCACCCTGCGCGACCGCTCCCGCAGTCTTCGATGAAAATTGCGCTCCATCTCTGATGAAGGCTCAACAACTTCAGCAACTGGGGTTGAGGACATGCACAAGGAAAAAGAAGCAACACAATGTCCTATGTATACACAAAGATAAAAAGGAATAATTAATTACTTAACATATTTTCTTTTTTTCTTTTCAATTAATCATATAAGACAAATAAAAACAACTAGACAAAATCTTTGTACACTTTTCACAATGATTTAACAAGTAACTCCAACCACTCTTAAGAAGACCGAATCCCCGGCAACGGCGCCAAAAACTTGATGTGCGTGAATTAAATATATTTATTTCTATGATTTTCGTTCACACAAATTAGGTTTTAAAATGATTTTTACTTAAAACCAACTACACACACAAGGGCAAGTGTACCCGTCAGGTGGTAGTATAGTATGTCGGTAAGAACCAGATATCAATCTGTGAACCCAGTGTCTAAATACTAGATTTTTGTTACTTTTAAACCTGGTTCAATGGGTGAATTGATTTCTTGACTTTTTAACTATTATGAAAATATAATAATTAACTATTTGAATTGATAAAGAACAACAATTAAGAAAGGTTGCTTAAATTAAGTATTCACTAATAAACATATGACAACAATTGAGGAAAACTAATGGTGATGCAAGTTCTAGTTTCAACTAAGTTTCCATTCAAGGTTTCCTAGTTTGATAAATCTTGGGAAAATTATAATGAAACAACATTTTAGTCACCTAAGATTCATTCTTTTTAAGCTCACTTGCTAAGTTGATGTTAATCTTTAAATATGTGTTAATTGTTTGTCAAAACTCCTAACTCTACAAATTAAGGAAACTAACATGAACAACACATTAATCACCCTAACTTGGTTTCAAGTAAATGATATCTTTAATAAAGCTCTTGACATGAATCACAAGCATGGTCATGCTAGATAACAACTTTGGCCTAAATCATCAATCCAAACATGAACACAAACTATAGAATCCATATAAAGATTCATATGATCTTTCCAAATCCAAATGCTAGAATTCATACTCATATTCAAATCATCATTCTAATCATGTTAGCAATTACCATTCCTAGTTTCATGCTATGAATCTAATCAACAAACCAACAAGATTCAATAATCATAATCTCTACATGAGCTTTCCAACACTACATGTAAATTTTTATGATCAAACATTCAAGAATAATAACTTTAAACATGAACATGCATTCCAAGAACAAGATCAAATATCATCATGAAGATTAACATACAACAATCACCACATCTGTTTCCATGTTGTCAAATGTTCATTAACTTCAACAAAATTCAAGCAACACAAATGTTTAGCCTAGAAGGCTCATGATAATTAAGACAAATGTAAAGTAATATGGATCGTGCATGAAAAACAAGTGGAATACTAGAGTTTAAGACAAGATAATTAACAAAATGAGTTGAATTATCAAGTGATACAACCTCCTAAAGGCTCCTTCTTCAATCTCCAAGCCTCCAAGATCAGTTTCTTGAGAGAGAAATTCACCCAAATGCTCCAACTCTCTTTCAAATAAGCTGAATTCACGTATTTAAGCTATTGGGCATTTGGCACGACCGTGCCACCTTTTTGCACGGTCGTGCTTGGTAAGTGGCACGTGCCTTTCTGAGTTGTTGACCAAATTTGATGCCAAATCCGTAAAGATCCCGCTAAAATTTCCCCGAGGTGGCACGACCATGCCAAATAGTGGCATGGTCGTGCTTGTCGATATCGTACTCGGAAATGACGAAGTTGATCTCGGAAACTAGCTCCAGGGCTTGTGATTGCACGCGCACGGTCGTGCTTGGGGTTGGCACGGTCGTGCCAAGTGTTGGACTGGCTTGGTTTGTGCAGACTGATGATAGTGCTGGTGATAGTGCCGGCTTCTGAATGCTTGGCACGGTCGTGCCATATCTGGCAGTTTGGCTGAAATGTTCTATTTTTGATCCAAATCGCTCCAAAAGCCTTTGTTTCTTCTCCGGACCAAGCCCGGTCCTGTATTTTCACAAACAACTCAAATAAGTACCAAGATAAATGAAAACACAACGAATTTCCGCATTAATAGGGAATATTTGACATTTAAAAGATGCATAAATTCTTATACATCACCCATTAAACTGCGTAATATCAAACACTTGCGATTGTTGAATCGTTGTTGCCCTGTTTGTCATTTCTACCATCATTGACGGTTGCCAAGGCATACTAGTTCACGCCCGTCCTCCATGGTACGATGTGAGGTTAGTGAAACCTAATATCACTATCAACTAATATCCTGATTGTCAGGCCAGGCGATTAATCGCTATAGCAAGTGGGGACTTCGTGATAGAGTTGCGTTTAATACACTAAAGACATGAATTATAAAAAGTATTTAGTAGTATTCCTCACCGGAATACTAGGCAATCTTAAACCAGGGAAAGTGTAGTTCGTTCCCAACCACTGGGAATACATGCTTTAGTAAGTGCGTGAACTAACCTTTGTTTTGCTCGACAGATAAATTACTTGTGTTAAGTTGGTCCACCACGTCATTACAGAATTAGGGTTTCAATTCCTGGTTCTAAATCTCTTGATTTCACAGAAGGTGATCCATATTAGTGTAAAACCATATCAAACCTAACAATGGTCATGAGATCGGAACCATAATGTAAGTCAACAAAGTATAGTCTTATTTAAACAGTACTTTAGCATTCGTTAGTTGGTTCCCAGATCGATCAGACAGAATATGGTATTGGTGATTATTTGTTAGAACACTAACGTATAGAGATAAGAATAGAAGGAATGAGTAAAGAAAAATGAATTCTAAGCTTCCTATTTATTGGTAAGGAATACTTCTTATTCCATATAGAACCTTCATCAAATAAACCTTCCCCAGATAAAACTTCCTAAGATATTACTTCCTTATATATTACCTACCCCATATATACATATTTGGATGTTATATACCTTATGTATATCTATTTGGACGTTAAGTTATTGATTTTACTTAATCATTTAATTAACTTACTTAACCACTAAGTTTTCTGGTTTAAGAATTAATCGCGCACACTAGGGGTTTTGATTACGGTATCACCAATATCTTTTAGGGTTGTTAAACATATGTTATAAGAGAACTGGTTATATAAATCTGTTAGGTTTTATACGTCTTTCTAGTTTTTGATGTATTATGATAAGTTTTAGTTAAGACAAAATTCCAAAAAAGAAATCCTTATGTTTATTAAAAATTAATGAAAAAACTAAAAAGAAAACAATTATATATGAAAATTAAGGATTTGGTCATTTAGGATAAAGGTAAAAGTGTAAAACTATTTATGGAAATGTAAACAAAGTTTACTTTAACGCTAATTAGCATAAGTAACGATAATTAGCATAAAGAAAGTAATATGTTAAAAAAGTGAACATAAAGTATGTTTAACATGATCTTAAAGAAAGTAATATGTTAAAAAAAAGTGAATACAAAGTATGTTCTGATCTTCATAGGTAAGGGATTATGCCGACAATTTTATATAAATGTAAAGAACATTTTCTATATTTTTCGTCAGTTAAGTATGGTGTATAGTTTGTTTAATGACACAAAGTTCAAATACTAAATAACTTATACCTAAAATACCTGTAAAATGTTACGTATAATTATATGACCTGTTTATTTTTTAGATCCTTACTTACATTTAAATTAGTATAAATTCATAATAATCTATAATGAAAACCGTAATTGAAAGATTACAAGATGTTTCCTTCAATTTTAATGGTTAATTACATTTTTGCTTATCATATGCCTCTCATGTGACTAACGTTTATTTAGAAGGTGTATGGAGTTAATATTATAGAGTGAAATTTCAATAAAATAGAAACCTTGTTATGTAAATTACAAACCATTAGAATTTTATAAAACATTGCAATAGGAAATCACAGGAACCAAAACCACAATTTACTCTTTACGAAATAACTAGCAACAGCAAAGATGGTAACTATGTGGATTTAGCGAGGGCAATATGGTAATTTCACTGTCCATTCATGCCCTTTTCTTTCGAACTCCACCTCTAATACGGTCTCCGCCCTTAATAAAACTTTCTACCGATGTTGTTCTACTGATGTTGTGCAATAGTAGGCCCCACAAACAAAACCAGTATATGTCAGTCAACTTTGTGTTAGTTCGGTCAAGGAATTGGAAAGGAGAAATTCCATACAATCTTGTTTACATGAATGATTAATTCAAGTTTGAGCAATTATTTAACTTTAGTCACTCAAGTTCTATAACTATTTTTATATAGCTTTCCTTTTATTACAATTCAACCCTCTAATATTCAATTTTATTTATTCTAAACTCTCGGTTCCTCGTAAGCGTATTCGCTCGATTTAGTACTCGATCAAGTATCTTCAATATTTTTCTATTTTAGCTCCAAACTTCACGAACACCTAAAAGAATAGAAATTTAGTAAAACCGATCAAAACTGACTCGAATACTAATAAAAATATATAAGATAAATAGTATGGTCTACAGACTAATGGAGAATTTCGGCAAGAATCCGGTCAAGTTCCGAGCATGCTCCGGTGAATGAAAGTCGACCTGCATGTTTTCTAGCTTTATTTTTATATATACTAAGTTGTATGTTTAGTTATGTTGATTGTAAATGTTTTGGAATTAGTAACGGTGGTTGAAGTGTTCAAGGAACAAAAGGGGTTGTTGGCAGGTCGTCTACGGGTTAAGTATATATTTCTGTTTGCAAGGTTATGTATGTGTTTTACATTGTTTTCGTTGTACGTATATAGAAATTTAAAACACTACGTACAGTGAGGTCATGGGGCTGACTTCATGTTGCTTGTATGGTGGTGAGCATCCATTTCTCCTCAAACTGTACAATTGAAAAGAGGGGCGTATATTGTTGTAGGAGTAGTCAGCGGTGTTAAGGTAACCCAATGGCTAGCTGGCTGCATCTTCTTAATATAACAGTTGATCCTATTTTTTAAAAATTAGGTCCAAAGTAAGAACCAACAAATGATAAATCATCTGGATACTGTGGTAGAATCGGATTTAGTAACAAAAAGTTCTTCAAATTTTAAAAGGATGACGAAATAATTGTTATTCACGATAGATAATTAAATATTGATAAATTCCCTAAGTTGAACATCGAATCATGAAGATTGTCACTTTCTTATTCCACCCATTTTTCTAATAATGTAGAAAAAATAGATTGGTAGCAACTTTCTACAATTATTTTTTAATATCAAATTGTTTGCTGTTCTACTTTTCTTTTCCTTTTGCAACGAGGATTGATTAAATAACCTAACAAAAGGTAACCCAACGGAAGAGTGTATGTTTGCTTATTTTTTTTTTTAGGTTTCAACACAGCCTAATGTTTCTTTTATTTTAGTTAATACATTTTTTGGTATAAACATACATTGTGTGGTAGAATGGAAAGAAGAGCTGGAGGAGCTGGGGGATTAGTGCATCTTTCGCAGCAGTAGCCATGCCGATAAGTTGTAGAAATCGCAAAATTGAGTTTGCACAGGCATCAACTTGAGAGAGGTGTTGATCTCACGGTTTGGGATGGATTGTAGGGTAGTTATCGATGGCTTGTTGATCATCTTCGTAACATTTTG
Organism: Scalesia atractyloides; assembly: GCA_947069175.1. Lineage (NCBI taxonomy): Eukaryota > Viridiplantae > Streptophyta > Magnoliopsida > Asterales > Asteraceae > Scalesia > Scalesia atractyloides. The sequence continues at coordinate 65,735,451 of CAMTDV010000001.1, read as the reverse complement.
CAACGGAATTGTCATGAATAATTGGTTTCATGATAGATTGTTATTTGATTAAGATTTGCAGTAACGAAGTGAAGACAATTTGGAAGTTTAGAAATTGTCTTGGTGCCAGTTATGATTCCCGCCCAGACATATATATATGCGTTCATATAAGACAATTATAAGTGGTTGAATAAGGAGGGAATTACCACCGTTTGAAGCGGTGCCATCCAACCATCACAACCATTCAAATATCTCGGTTATACATTCATATAAGTATAAGTCAAATAAAACTAAATTACATATATATAATTATGTTTATATATTCTAATACACTCCCCAAAACATAATTATGTTTGTAAGAGTGCATTAATACGCTTCTATTTGCATCGTCCACAGCCACTTTTGCTCGATTAAAATCGAACTTCCTTCTTGTATACAGCTTTCTCATTCCTTGCCAATCCTTCCTAGCATAAAATGCAAAGTGTTCTGTTTCATATCCGGCATCTTCACGGCTTCCTTTGTTCTTCTCGGTTTGATCTGCAACAGTCTTTGTCTGATTGTCTCCTTCACTTCTACTTCCTCTCGGATCAACCTCAGGCTCCTTTATCTCTTTGTCTTCTGCTACCTCCTTTTCATATACCTTTGTTTGAGTTGTTTTGAACTTATGGTAGTAGACTAGGACATCTAGATACATAGCATACATTAATCTCATGAATTCTCCGTCACAATACTCAAATCCCATATCCTTAGCAACCATGGCCCATAAGTTGTTTTCTGTTACACGTCGATGCCTCCTTTTATCTCAACTACCATGTATAACTCTAACAGACTAACCTTTCGATTATCCGAGGCATATGCACGAATTGGCCTCGTCATAACTTCCAGTTTCTTGGTCAGAAACCAGTCCACCATCTCATCGAATTTTGATTCTAAAATAAATTTATACTTTCGAACATAATCACCATCATTCATCATTTCAAGTAACCCCTTTACAATCTTGGAATTCTTTGAATTGCATTGCTTGAAGTATCATCATGTTCCAATCGGGTTCACTGGAAGATACATTCAGATTTTCAAAATATTTATTCAAAAATTCTGTTTTATACTTCCATATTCTGATTCTTTACTTATCATGGATTGTTTTTCTAACATTCCGATCTCTTCTTCCTTAGTCATCCCAGTTAAATCACTTTTCTTGTTAATTATAGGAACACTAAACGTGGGAAATATTTTGCATTTATCTCCGATGAATTTTACCGTGAAACCTTGGGTTATTAACTGATCTAAACTTAGCACGTTCCTGTCTATATCCGGAGTGTAGAATACACTCTGAATTCGAATTTTCTCCGACCCAGACATTACTTCGACGACTCCTATACCCCTTATGAAATAAAAATGATTTTCTCCAGTTTTTGTTTCCACACCGGACATACCCTTAATTCGTTTAAACGTATCTAGACTGCCAGAAAAATGATGTTTGAAGGTTTTACTTACATACCAAATCTCTGACCAGAATCCTCCATCAGTGCCGACTACAATATACTCCATTCTCTGATCACTTTGATGATCATGATCTGTATTTTGTTGTTGCTGTATTCCAGTATCAACAGCCAGACGAATCAGTTGTGTTTCCTCGTCATTTTCCTTCATCTTGCATGTTGAGATTTGGTGACCAGGTTTGTTGCAGTAATAACAACGCCTCTGCAACCATCTTCGTTCTTTCTTCTCGTCAGAACAATGTTTACACGGTAACATGGATGAAGTTGGCCTGAGATCATCATCGCTTTCGAACGTGGCTCTGATACCACTTTGTTGATCATCTTCGTAACATTTTGCAGCAGAATTATCATGAATCATTGGTTTCATAATAGATTGTTATTTGATTAAGATTTGCAGTAACAAAGTGAAGACAATTTGGAAGTTTAGATATTGTCTTGGTGCCAGTTATGATTCCTGCCCAGACATATATATATGCGTTTATATAAGACAGTTATAAGCGGTTGAATAAGGAGGGAATAACCACCCTTTGAACCAGTGCCATCCAACCATCCCAACCACTCAAATATCTCGGTTATACATACATATATGTATAAGTCAAATAAAACTAAATTACATATATATAATTATGTTTATATATTCTAATATGGCTGATGCTTGTTGGCAACTCCCAGGGTTTTAACAAAGTATTTGGCAACATATTCTGATGACGATGCGCATGGTACGGAGGAGGCTAAGGAAGAGGTTGCTCACACTGTTAATGAATTTGTTAAGGCATGCGACATGTTTCAGGTATTGTATTATAAGCTTCTTTAATCTTAGCCTCTTACATAGTACATCATGTAGATTATTTAATATGTTGCTTTGTAGTTACTTTGCAACAAATTGGATATCGATTAATGATTTGCCATACAAAATTTTATCATAGATGTTGAATTGAGATGCTAAGAGTTCATTGTTGTAGACTAATGATAAAACAAGTGAATTAAGTCTCACTTTCTTTGTTTTCTCAGATCCTCTACTCACTCTCTTTGTATTGTCATCTCAAGCACGCGAAAGACGCTCGTAGTTTTGCCTTTGAATTTCTTGCAATGTTGTATTTTTATAACGCCATTCAATTAAATGTACCAGTGACTGTATATTGTTGACCGCATAGCGGTAGTGAAAGCTAAGGAGGTTCGGGGAGTTGAAGTTGTTATGCTAAAAAGAATTTGTATGATACGAAACTATTTTTGCCATCTAAAAAACCTATTTTTCTCACAAACTCTCATAGTTGGTGATCGTCTTGCAATATCAAAACTTTTTGCCATATACTTGGTCACAAAACCTATGTTACTCATCAAATTTATGTTGACCCTCTATTTTCATATAAGTTTCAGGTGCTGCTGTTTGATGATCTTATCCAAGTTCACTACACATACGATATGGACCTTGCTTTAGTATGCTTTAATATAAAACAAATATGACATTTTGAGAACAATGTAAATACAATATCTAAATTTTAATAGTGCCATGTGTTATCAACAATCTTGTAACGTGACTCCCTGACGTTTCTGTTGTATTCCACGTGGTCGGGGTGTTACACGAACTTTGTGAATCCCTATGGAGCAAAATGGATGTATAAGAAGTCGTCATGCAAAACCATTAATAGATACATGAGCTTGTATCAAGATTTGCCTTGACGCCGAGTATAAACACTTAGCGCCCTTGTGAGAACCTGATAAAAGAAGTTTAAACCACCTTTGTTCCACTTGAGTTTTAAACCGTGATTGATCCTTAATGTTTATCCTCTATAATTTGTAATGCCCAGGTTAAACAAGTTTTCCTTATCTAAACTCTCTCCTTTCTCTCTTTAGTATGAAGCACGATGGTTAAAAAATGATGCATTAGCGTTTCTTTTCCCTTATTATATGCATGTCAAAAATGACCGATATTCCCTCCATGGGCCTTTCGCTCTTTTCCTTTCCACACTAAGACTTCAAGTCCAATTTAATACATTTGGTTTATTAGATCTTCCTACTATAATAAAATGCTGGGATGTTACAATGTTCGAACCTGCCACGGTAAGAACTAGCAATGGAAAATTTATTTACAGGGGTAAACTAATTCAAGGATCAACAACTCTACCATTACTTGCTTCTCAATAGTCATCACATACTAAAAAGATAGCCAACTAATAATTTTGAATTGAAATAACTACCGGTCCCACTACTTAGAAAAAGCAGTGAAAATTAGTAATAAACTAATAGAAATAAAAAAAAGAAAATAACTGCAAGTAATGGTTACAAATGGGTGAAATAATGATGGCCCAATTTGAGTGACCCAGTTGTAGAATGAGCTTGCATACATGGGAGAGGGTGAGGCTGCACATACATGATGTTGCTGCTAACAAATGTTGTCTTTGAAACTTAGGAATGTTGATGATGATTCACCATAAGAGATCATTGGTAAGTCATCCTCCTACATCACTAGACTAGTATTTGATTGAATATTAGATCGAATGTGCGACATTTGTAGAGTTTCTAATTGAAGTTGCTGAATGCAAGTAAGCAAGTGCTCTTACAGCCTCTGTAGCTATTTGTAATATCATGCTTAGAGAAATTGGGAACTCATCACTTTTGTTATGAAGTCGATCATACAAAGTACTATTTGGAATGAATTCAGAAACGAGTAGAGGGACCTCTGTCTCTAAGCGACATCCCAATAGTTTGACCACATTCCTATGATTGATTTGCGAAAGAACGACCACCTCATTAATAAAATGCTCTAACTGGCTTTCATCAACAATTTTTGATTTCTTGACTGCCATAATCCTTCCATCTACTAGCGTCCCTTTGTAGACGGTACGTTGACCTCCTCGGCCAAGAATCTTGTTCTCGTTGAAGTTGTCAGTGGCCTTCTCCAACTCACGTGATGTGAAAAGTATGGTTTTATCAACTAAAGATGGGTCGGCGTCTTCTTGTTGTTTTAGAAGTATACCACCGTTGTGTTTAAAAAATCTCTTTCTTCGTCTCCTTTGTTTTGTTTTGTTTTGTTTTGTTTTGTTTTTTTAATCACTTTGAAGAATATAGAGCTCATTCCAGCAAGAAAAAGTATGCCAATACTTATGCCAACACCTGAATAAAGGCCAATACAAAGTAACTCGTTAGTAAGTAGACTAAAGGGTAACTGAGCTCCGCAGTTATTTCTTAATCTGTTCTAAAGTTTCCAAAGAATGCAATTTATAAGTAAACATAGCCGATTAAAGTATTCACAAAGTGGTTTCATATTCTTCTAATTTTCTTTGTGGTCACAATGTGTAAGCTACTAAAAAAATCTAAAAAGTCAAGAATTTATGTTGCCTAAATATGCAACTGGTTACAGATTATGGAAAAACTATCAAATCAAATAGCCATTTCTAGTTGTCTAGCACGGGATATAAGGTATGTGGAACCGACACTAATGAGGGATAAGAAACTAATGAAGTGGTCATTTCACAAAGTTATAATAAATAATTTAGAAATAAATTAATAAGCTTAAGTGTTCATTTAACATAGAAGTCCATAGATGATAGCATACGTTGAAAGTAAAAGAAAACAGTCCAACAACTCTAAAAGTAATTGCTACAAAACCCTTTAAAGATAATTGTTTGTTATTATTTACTTTAACCAGGTATAGAATCTTTGTATGGAATCAATATTTTGGTTATACCCTTTCATTTCACTAAAAATAAAATAAAGAAAAGACATTACCTAGTACTACCCTTCGGGAAGTTCTTTCTCCCACACAAGTGTAGTTTCCAGGTTTAAGTGAACCATCAGTGTCATATATGTTGTTGGTAGGACTACAGTAACCACTCCTATTACGGCACCTTCTACACTCTTCCGTATCAGGAGTACCATATATAAGAGGAAGTTCCATGTTAGAAAACAAACTACACAACCTAACAACAAATATATATATAGATACTATATATATGATGAATTACATACCATCTGAGTAAATTGTAGCACATCCATCTATTAAATAAGGGGATCCGTAAGACCATCCATTGCATAGCCAAGAATCTATTGAAGTACCATTAGACATATCCACTATACTTCTTTTCGGGGCATTGCCATCACAACAAATTACTTGATCAGATCTCTCAGAGTCCACATAAGTGATATGGGAATGGAAGAGGTATCCCTGAAACGCAACCACCCTTCCCCATATGAAGTTTCATCCACCAAGAAGGCAGACCCACAATGTCCATCTTCCTCTTCCAAGCCGGTTAGGTGAATGCTGTACGACTTAACTGCATTAGAATTGCAATTTGACAACAACCAATTCCAAAACAATTGTTCTATCGCTATGTGTAACACTGCCACAAGCCACGGAACATGCTGCGAGCACACTCCCATTCTCCATCAAAGAAGCAGTACCACACCACTGAAAAACTAATTTGTTGTTTTGGTTGGAAAAGTAAAAGGGACTCCTGCCAAGATTGATGCTCATTGTCTGGCTTCTATTCCGAACTAGCTTTTGGCAAGAAGATATCCTCTTTGTACGAACAATGATAGTTTGATTTTCAGTGTATACCTTCAAGACTTCCAGGTTCTTGAGTGCATGTAGATATGGTGTGGAGGAGTTGCAATTTGATGTGCGCAAAATGCAACATATAAATTACATCAAACACGGCATAAAATCAACCATTTTCGGTACCAATGTTGGAAAAAACATGTTACTTTGTTTACTTTTAAATTACAGGATCAAAAGAGCTTAAACGAATAAAAGAAACAAATAACATCAGAAACCAACACAAATACAAAAAAGAATGATTGACACGACTTGTCGAATCCCCATTCACATCCAAAACAACAAAAATAACGAAGAAAAAAGTTAAGGCACGGGTCATGCCCACCAAGCATGAGGCCGTGCCCAGTCAAAGATTCTTTAAAAAAAGACAACAAAAGACAACAACCCGGGGCTGTGCCAACTCAACATGGTTAGTGGTGAACTTTAAGATTCGCCGAATCTTAGATAGTACACCAAGTACACTAACGACGGGGCCGTGCTCTGCCACCACGGGGCGTGTTGGTACAACGACCTGACATATGCAATTAATGAAGGACTTCTGTTTTCAGCTACAAATAGAGGTGCTTGGCTTTGGAGAAAGACATCCCTTGGCAAACCACTTCTCTCACACTTGCCATCAGTCCACCACCACTACAACACCAACACCCATCACTATCATCCATCTTTCATCTTTTAGAGTGTGTAGTAGTCTTGGGAACCAAGATTGATCGTAAGAGTTCTTGTCAAACAAAGCCCATGCTTGGCTAAATCTCTTACATCACTTGGTGAAGACAAATCTTTTATATATTACTTTTGATTTCCAATCTTTGGCAACTTTTTATTTGGGTATGTATTATGACTTTAATAACTAGTTTTTATGTTGAAAGTGAACTTTATTTAAACATTTCTTCATGTTTCGTTGATTCACTCATTTGTGTCTTTACGGTCTATATAAAACGCGCTAACTACCTGTAAAGGGGTTAGAAGGGTGTCTGGGTAAAGTTCTTGTCTCGTTCAGTTTATAGATCCTACGAGGACTTGGTTCAAGCTTATTAGGACTTACCTTGAGGCAGATAGCATAAAATCGGGGGAAGTAAGAACGGCTTGAACCCTTTATAAATAAACTTCTATTAAAACTTTACCCAGACTTGCGTGACTGTATCCCTGCTGACTCAGACCAATATGGCCGATGGTAACGTAGCCTTCACAATAGGGGCCTACCACTTTTCGCATAATAACTTACTTAATTATCTCTCAATATTCCGACCTTGCGGGACTGTGTCCCTGCAGACTCAGACCAATAGGTTGCGAGTAACGTTGCCTTCACAAGAGGGGCCTATTACTATAATTACGATAATCTCTTAAAATGCCCAAAGTGCGGAAATCATCAAAGGATTTGTAAAAGAGGAGTTAGAACCAAGTGATTCTTTCTTGTCTATTAGTTTTCCTTTTTATATACGTAGTTACTTTTGTATCTTTTAAACTTTCAAAAATTATATAAAAAAATTGGTTAGATTAGACGTTAATGATAAGCCAGTATTAAAAGCTCTTGTGTCCTTGGACAACCTCGGTATCTTACCATCACTATACTATGTTAGAACTTTTGAGACCGTTGGTGCTTGGATAATCCATAGTTTGAGCAAGTTTGTAATAGTTGGACAATTAAAAGGGTCAAAAGTGATATTTTGTGAAACCAGCATGTACGCGGCGTATTTAATTGCCCAGCGTATTTAATAAATACGCTGGGTGATCAGTTTGTATATATACTATGATCAATGGATGTATGTCCAAGTTTCTTGGTCAGGTTTTGGTGATCTTCTTGTGTTATGATTTTTGCTATTGTGCTTACATCCGAATATACAGCTGCTGTTACTGATTACATGTTATTGGGATTTCATATACAACACTAGTTATTTGATCCATACAAGATTCTTCATCTTCTTTGCTTGGTTTTTCTTAGTATTTGCACATTCAAACAACTAATCCATAGTTGTTTGAGTGAAAACAATCAACCACTGTGATCCGAATCTATTTTGGGACTCACATTTTGGTATCAGAGCCTTTGTGCTCTTGATTGTTTGAGTTTTTGTTAAGATTTGTCAAGTTTTGAAGGTTTTACAAAGTTTTTAAAGTTTCATGGTTTTTCAAATTTTGGGATTAAAATGGCTTGATCTGGTGCGTTTAATCCTTGGGTTGTTGTTAATTAGTGTTTGGTAAACATTTTGGTCATTTAGCTGCAAAGAAACATGAATTTTGGGTCGTTTTTGGGTGATTAGAGGGTTTTTGTTCATACTAAAACCCTTCTGGGCGTATTTAATGTTGAAGCTAGCGTAGATATATTTGAAGTTGGCGTATTTATTTTGAAGCTAGCGTATTTAACTTGAATTTCGCGTAGTTAACAACTACGCTGGTTCTTAAACCAGCGGATTTATAAAATTGTCAGCGTAATTGTACCAGCGAATTTACTCGAAGGCGACTTCGAAATCAGTGATACTAATCCTCAGCGATTTTATCATGGTGTTCAGTGAAATTAACTAAACCTTTGCTTGTTTTCAAATATCCCGCTGATTTAGCTTTTTGCAGGACAAAATCGCCGATCCCATCAGCGTAATTGTTTACAAGTGCAGCGTATTTGATCTCTGGTCCAGCGTATTTACCTCCTAGCGAGCATATTTGTTCTCTGATTCACCAAAACCCAGCGTAGTTAATCTCCAATCATCCATTATGTCTCTCAATCAACTCAATCCGATTGCTCAAGCCGAACTAGAAATTGGAACTGCTACAAGGCCACCAAAGTTAAAAGGTTCGGAAGATATCAGCAGCTGGAAAAACAGGATCAAGTCCTTTTTTGAGTATACCGACTATACTCAATGGATGTCAGTCACTGTGGGCCCGCATGTTCCCATGATAATACGTGACGACATCCGTATTATCAATGAAGATCCTTCAACGTTCACAGATGAAGATAGGACACTCATTCAACGTGACCGGAGGACTCACGCTGCTCTTACTATGGCTCTGTCAAAGGATGATAACAATCTGTTTGAAGAATATACCTCGGCACATGAACTGTGGTTGGCTCTAATCGACCATAATGAAGGTAATGAGGAACTCAGGGAGAACAAACGAGACATGGTGCAGAAAGAATATGATATGTTTGGAAGTATTCGTGGCGAAAGCTTGTCCGACCACATAAGCAGATTTCTGGGGGTGTTGACCAAGATGAAGAAAGTGGGAAACCCAGTTGCAAATTATGCATCAATCAAGAAGCTGCTAGATTCTCTACCAAAAGAATGGAGTCTTCAATGCATGATGATTAAGAGAACTTTCCTCACCAGCACAACTCCAGTTACTCTCTCGGAATTGATTAACACTTTAAAAGCCTTTGAAATGGACATCGTCAAATGAGAGATGAATCAAACTGGATACTCTCAGAAGACGTCTCAGCAAGCTGCTGTAACCTCGATCCCCAAGAATATGGCATTTCTCGCTCCTGTCACCTCATGTGGATTAAATTCCCAAAGTGCTGTCGAATCCTATCCAAATGCTTCCACGAACTCTGTGAAGGCCTCGTCATCTTCCGAGAAGACCACCGTGACCAGCGACACTCAAGCACTTAAAATTTCCATAGAACATGTAGCTCTTTTTAATACTTTCTTAAGTAGCTATGAGGCGCTTATGTCAGGAGAGTTGAAGAGAGAATTCCTCACAGCAGAGGACATGTATCAAGTAGATCCAGACGACATGGAGGAGATGGACCTGAAGTGGCAGATGGCAATGATCACTCTACGGTTGAAGAAATTCCAAGATAAAACAGGAAAGAGGTTGGCTCTTGGAAAAGCTGGATTTGACAAGTCCAAGCTTAGATGTTATAATTGCAAAGACTTGGGCCATTTCAAAAGAGAGTGTCCGTTGCTGAAGAACGAGAATACCGAAATCAACCAGACAAGGAGGCAGATTGCCATTGAAGGAAATAATAATGCTGCTGAAAATAATCATAAGGCTTTAGTGGTGGAAGATTATGATTGGTCAGAGGAGATAGCTGAGGCAAAGGGAGAAGTAAACAAGGCCCTCATGGCAAACATCACCACTGTCTCTGCCACGTCTGCTTCAATTGGTGTTGAAAAACAAACCTCCAAGATTCCAAAAGATGACAATGGTTTGAAAAGCATCATCTCTCCTGTCTCAGAGAAGAGACAACAGAAAGCTGAAATGATTGAGTCGAAGCATGCTGTTCAAGAAGTCATCAGTACCAGCAAGAATGAAGCGGTTGGAACATCCTCTACCGCCATGAAATCAGAAGCCGAGAATAAGGATTTGGTAAACAGCATTCCATATGAATTCAAAGCAAAGCTGTGCTCAAAACCATGTTTGAACGTCGTGACACACTACAAATCACTCAACCGTGATATAATTAAGGAAAAAGAAAAAGTTTTGAAAATAAATCAAGAACTAAAAGAAAATGAGGCTGCATATCAGCGAACGTTGAATTCAACCATATCTGAAATGCAAACTCTAAAGGAATTTGTTTTCAGAAAAGATTTTATCCTAAATGATTTGACCGAAAAGCTAGAAAAATCTCAAAACGAAATCAATAAGTTACAAATCATTATTGATAAATGGAAAATTAGTCAAAAAGCACTGGTTGACATTGTAAACTGCCAACGACCGACATTCATAAAGGATGGAATTGGATATAAAGATAAATTCATAAACGAAAGAAAATTATTTCCTCCTCCGCACAACAAAAATTATGTTCCTATGCCATCTCCTCATCCTAAGAACGACTTAATCAATAAAAATGATCTTTTGGATCAAAGTATTTTTTATAAATCCGAAAACAACACTAACCTTTCTGAAAGTAATGCAGATCTGTGCGAGAGTAAGGAAGATGTGTGCGATGGGGAAGATGATTGTGGAGGGATGAAAATAGGAATAGGCTATTTAGGCGACAGTTATTCAACTGTTAACTGGTTCGCCTGGAATTGTGATAAGACAAACAAAATTTCTATTCGGGATAACTGTAATAGTTTATCTAGGATGGATGATTGTAATGGTTGTATGCCTAAATTGACAATTCAGGATGACTGTAATGGCAATGTGCCTACACTTAAGGCTCACAACCAAAGGTTTTCCAAGGTTGAGGGTTATGACCTAACTTTGTTCTCAATGATGAAAATATTATGCTTGAATCTCCTGTATTTGTGCCAGAGTTAAAGAAAAACAGTTTTGGAAAATTCCTTACAGAGGAAATTCCATAATTTGTTCCATCAGTTGCAGGTAACATCAGAGACTGATAAAGATTTCACTGAAGATTCATGCACAACAACTTCAGAAAGTGATGAAGAAAGGTCAGATGAAAGTCAAGAATCAAGCTCCTCATCAGACAATGAGCACAATGAAGTCGACATTGAAGATAAACATCATCCTGATGAGAAACTGAAGAAAGCTAAAGATTCAAGCCACGTTACATCCTCAAACTCCTCAAGATGCTCAAGACTCTCATCACATACATCATCTTCACAGTCAGCACCTAGGAAGAAAAGATCGAGTCAAAAACAATGTTTTCGCTGTGGTCATTTAGGACATACGGCGAAACATTGCAAAAGCAAGAAATTTTCTAAATCTTGTCAAGATCTCGTTAAAAGTTTTACTGATCAATTTGATAATTTAAAGAAATTAGTAAAATGCATAGTTGATTCAACCTGTTTTTGGAAAAGAAAAGAAAACTCTCTAGCTCAAAATCATGATAGAACTAATGTCAATTAAGTCTGGGTTCCAAAAACTAGCTGATTTCTACATATTTTTTCTGTTATTGTTGTTGTATAACAAAATAAAATTCAGAAATGGCTTCGGATGCTTATGGAATATATCTGGCATGTTGACAGCGGTTGCTCCAGGCACATGACCGGGCTAAAGGATCTGCATACCAACTTTCGAGTTATTGATGGTGACTTTGTATCCTTTGCCGGAGACGAAAAAGGAGGAAAAATCGTCGGAATGGGTGACGTTGTTTCAGAAGCACTCACTTTGGAGAATGTGAATTATGTTCCAGAATTGTGTTACAATCTTATGAGTGTTTCACAAGTCTGTGACAAAGGAATCACTGTTCAATGACATGGAGTGCTTATTCCTCAAACCCGGTTACTCCGTCCCTAAAGATATGATCATGCTTAGAGCTCCCCGTCAAAATAACACCTACGTGCTAAATATGAAGAATGCCAAATCAAATGAGCAAATGACATGTCTTATGTCAAAAGCATCTGAATCGGAATCACTGCTGTGGCACAGGCGTTTGGGACATGTGAATTTTAAGAACATAAATAAACTTTCTAAATTAAATCTAGTAAGAGGTTTACCTATGAAAGATTTTCCTTTTTCAGAAAAGTGCATCGCATGTGCCCAAGGAAAGCAACATAAAAAGCCTCATAAGTCCAAAGCAGTGAATACGATTTCTGCCCCTCTGCAATTACTTCACATGGATCTTTTCGGCCCAATTAGCGTTAAAAGTGTAGCTAAAAGATCTTATTGTTTGGTGATTACAGATGATTTCTCACGGTTTTCATGGGTATTCTTTCTTGAATCCAAAAGCGAAACAACATCCCTTCTGAAGAGCTTTATTTCCATGATTGAAAACGTGATCAAGCTGAAAGTCAACTCCATCAGAAGCGACAACGGAACTGAATTTAAAAATCATACGTTTGTCTCCTTCTGTGAAGATAAGGGGATTCGCCTCCAATACAGCGCTGCCAGAACTCCTCAGCAAAATGGGGTAGCAGAACGCAAAAAACAGAACTCTCATCGAAGCTGCAAGAACTATGCTTGTCGACTCTAAGCTTCCCATAATCTTCTGGGCTGAAGCGATCAACACAGCATGCTATGTTTTGAATTGTGTTCTGATTGTCAAACCTCACGGAAAGACAGCTTATGAACTACTCTTCAAACGGAAGCCTCTGATAGATTTCTTCAGACCGTTCGGATGCTCATGCACACTTCTCAACACTGAAGACAATCTCATCAAGTTTGAAGCAGTCGTGACGTGTGCTACTTCATGGGCTATTCATCTTCTCAAAAGGCATATCGAGTCTACAACAAACGGACCAAGATGGTCATTGAATCGTACTATGTTGATTTTCAAGAAGGAAACTCCACTAACACTGGAAGCGCTCCGAACTGGTTTTATGACGTGGATATTATATTCAACACTTCAGCATCGATGAACCCATCACTGAATCCGAACCTGCAGAATCCACTCCGTTGGAACCTTTGTTTGATGCCTCAGACATTGGTTTTACTCCTTTTACAACCCGTTTCACCCCTGCCTCTGCCTCTCCTATTCTTCCGGGATTTGAAGTAAATGGTGACACATCTGCTGAGAATGCATCCGCCCATGATGATTCTTCTTCACAGCAGGCTGTGTGAACCACCCAAAGAAAACGAAACTCCAATTATCTACGTCGATGAACATTTTTCTAATCTGCCTCATCAAATTGAAACTCACACCAATGCAGGGTACAAGACCAATCGAAACCATCCAATTGAGAATGTCATCGGTTCTGTTGAAGATGGAGTTCGAACACGTGGACAAACACATACCATCAACACAGGATTGTATCCAGCTTTTCTCTCGCAGTCTATCCCAAGAGATATCAAAGAAGCTATTCAAGATTCAAGTTGGGTACAAGCTATGCAAGAAGAATTAGCCCAATTTCGGAAACTCAAAGTCTGGGAGCTCGTTGACCTACCAGACGGAAAGTATCCAATTGGTACCAAGTGGGTGTTTCGCAACAAGATGGACGATCGTGGTGTTGTTATCAAGAATAAGGCTAGATTAGTGGTTCAAAGGTTTCGATAAGAAGAGGGGATTGACTACAAGGAAGTTTTTGCGCCGGTCGCACGCTTAGAAGCCATCAGAATCTTCTTAGCCTATGCTTCATTCAAAAAGTTTAAGGTGTTTCAAATGGATGTAAAGAGTGCTTTTCTGTATGGGAAAGTGAAAGAAGAAGTCTATGTCTGTCAACCTCCAGGTTTTGAAGATCCTCAACTCACCACAAAATACTAGAAGCTTGACAAAGCTCTATGTGGTCTTCACCAAGCTCCTCGAGCATGGTACGAGACTTTGCCAACATATCTTATGGAGTGTGGATACTCAAGAGGCAAAATTTACATGACTCTCTTCACTAAAAGGATTGGAGAAGATGTGATGTTGGTTTAAATCTACGTAGACGATATCATTTTTGGGTCGATAGATGAAGCCCTTTGCAGAGAATTCGAGAAGGTGATGAAAGCGAAGTTCGAGATGAGTATGATGGGAGAATTGACATTTTTCTTAGGATTGGAAGTGAAGCAGAGACAGGATGGCATTCTCATTCATCAGGCTCAGTATATCAGAGATATTCTTTCAAAGTACAACATGAATGATTGCAAATCCACCAGCACTCCTTTTGCCGCTCAGACGGAACTCACTTCAGATCTTCAAGGAAAGCCTGTGAACAAATCTTTCTATCGGTCAATGATTGGCTCGTTATGTATCTGACCGCTAGTAGGCCTGACATAATGTGGGTTGTCTGTCTTTGTGCCCGCTTTCAGACAAATCCCAAAGAATCGCATGATGCTGCAGTCAAGAGAATCTTCCGCTATCTCAAAGGAACTCTGAAGCTTGGTTTGTGGTATCCTAAAGATAGTAATTTTGATCTAATCGCTTACTCTGACTGTGATCATGCAGGTTGCAAAGTAGACAGAAAATCTGTCTCCGGAAGCTGTCAATTCTTAGGAAATCGTCTTATTTCGTGGCAGAGCAAAAAGCAAACAACAGTCTCTACATCCACTGCTCAACCTGAATACACGGCAACTTACAGTTGCTGTTCACAAGTCCTCTGGATACAAAATCAGTTGTTGGATTATGGGATCAACATCATGAAGACTCCAATATTCATCGACAATGAAGCGTGTCTGGGATTGTGAAGAATCCTATCCACCACTCCAGAACAAAACACATCGAAATTCGCATTCATGCAATTAGAGATGCGTACGAGAAAGGATAAATCCAAGTGGTGTCAGTGGATTCAGTGCAAAAAAAAGCTGATATATTTATGAAAGCCTTCGATAAAGCTCGATTTAACCAGTTGGTAACCTGGTTGGAAATGGTGAACTTCCTTGAGTGGAATTGACTTTCGTTTAAAAAAAATGGTTTTCATAATAAATAAAAATCTCATAAAAATGTGCCCGACCAAAAGATTTTCTGCAAGGTTAAAATTTCTTTTCAAGCAATGGATTTTCAAAAATAAAATTTTATGGGGGGAAGTTTTCCAGAAAATATTGTTGAGACTGAATCTTTTCTTTGGCACTTGCACGAGAAATGATAGAAAAAATGCTAACACTTTTGTTCTGATCTTAAAACAACATAATTAAGGCCTCAAGCAACAACGTGTCAGTAGATTCAGCAATACCTAGAAGTAAACTGCGAAAAGGAGACAAACCTTAATGATCACACAAGAATTCTAAATACCCACAATGTTGTGCATCTTGCGGGTAACACCTTGCAGCGTATGACTTAATGGTCTTAAATCTTGTGTTGATAGATTGCCAAAGTCCGAGATTTCGGGTCTTTATATTGGCTAATCATTCGGGGATATCATAGTTGCTCTTCTGTTGCATCCAGATATATGCTGACCTAGACACAACTATGATATCTTTTCAAAAAGAGCCTATGCGGCCAAAACCCTACACAAAAGAAGCTCTCATTGAGAATCATTCAAGTGCTTAAATCGTACCACATCTGGTATCTGTCATAGCCCTCGTTAGACCTTGGTCGCTTTGCTGTACGGAAGTACTGACCTGAACACCAATTGTCTAACGTTGAACTCTCAAATACGAATGAAGTCAGTATACTCACCTGTTATGAGGAATCTTTGCGCATACCTTGATCGCGGGGGTATGTCTTGATGTGGGACTCACGGGCACAACATTCTGACTGTTTCAGCATGAGTGGGGGAATACTGAATTTCTTGTCAATATTACTGCAACATGATAAAAAGGCTCTCCGATCGCATGTTGAAAGATAGGTGTATGGATTTAAAAGGACAAGCATACTGACAGTTTTTCTTGTGCCTTAATTATTTAATATATCTAATATTTTATCTCAAACGAACGAAGTGTTATCAGTATGATCTTTTGCAGGAAAGTCACAGTTCAGGTCAGTTAGCATAAATTTTGTGTGAAATAGGAGGCTTTCGGACCCCAAAAACAACTTTCAGGATCCAGATTGCAATTTTTCATTTCTCTTAAACTTATTTTTAAATTCTTGCACTATTTTTTAATCAAAAAGGGGCATGTTTTTCGAGAAATGTTAAAATTTTCGAGCACATTTGTTTCTAAGTTTTCTTAAAGATGAAGATATCTTACAAACATGTCAGCGTGGCGTATTTAATGTTCCATCGTATTTAATAAATACGCCGGAAGGCACATATGTACATTTACTTCAGTTTCTTTTTTCTGCAAATAATTCAAAATCCTTTCATCATCATCATCATCATCATCTTCTTCATCCGAAACAAAACTAACAACCCACTTCCACTCTTAAATCTTCTCTTAGTGAATCTGAAAGAAATCGATATCGGTATGGTTTCAATACTCAAATGTGCTTTGTTCTATGTTTGATAGTGTTCAAATCATTGATTTTGGTCACTGATGTGTGTATATATAGTTTCATTTGAATCTGTTTCTCGGTTTTAATGGGTTTATCAAGAAAAACTTGAAGCCAACGTATTTAGTTTGAATATGGCGTAAATATTTTGAATATGGCGTAATTAGCTCAAACCCTCGAGTCAGTGGATTTAAGTCTTGAACGCGAGTTCAAGCAACCGGCGTAATTGACAATTACGCCGGTAAACCAGCATAGATAACTATCTTCACTGGATACATTCTCAGGTCAAAGTTTAAATCCGCTACTCTTGTGCAGCGTAAATAACCCTTAATCAGCGTAGTTATGTCTGAATCTAATGCACAGTCATGTGTCCGGCGAACTTAGTTGTGTTACCCGGTGTAAATATTAGCGGATTTATGAGTTTATTTTGTATATATGTATATATATATCTTTATTATTACTATATTATGCTTATATATACTTATATTTAAATATATAATTATGTATTTAAATCTAACTTAGCTTGTTTTCAATTTCAAAAATGGTGAAGGAGATCATTTGGGATAAAACTCGAAAGCATAATCAGCAATGCAAGTTGGTTCCACCTCCAATTGATTTTGAAGATGTAGCAGAGTGGATAAATTCAAATAGGATCAGCTACACTGTACAAGCCGATCCGATCATCTACAGCATCCACATCGAAGAGTTTTGGAAGACAGCCAAAGTGTCGACCGTAAACGAAATTAAAAGAATCACAGCTACACTTAGAAATAAGAAGATCGTAGTTACAGAGGAGAACGTACGCAGCGTCCTCAGTCTTGGAGACAAGAACAGTGATTTGCTCAGAATGAAGAAGGACGACATCCTAGATAGATTTAAGGGGATGAGGTATATTGGAGACTTCAGAGAGAAAAATGGGATCAAAAGAGAGGGGCTTACAAAGGACTGGAGATTCATTCTTCATGTATTCGCTATGAGCTTGGCACATATGAAAGGAAGATATGATGGGTTGAACTTGGAATGGTCGGCTGCTATGCTTAGCCTCTGTACAAAGCAGTCATTCAATATCTCTGGTCTCATTTTTTACTGCATGGTTGATAATGCTAATTCCTCCACATGGGCCATGTACCCTCGTTTTGTTCAGCTCCTCATCAATGACCAACATCCAAATCTTCCTCATGATGGCGACCTATACAAGTTCCAGCTGCCGATAGGGCGTCAGATTACCGAGCTAAAAACCGAGGAATGGGTGCTATTACATCAGTGGATGTATAGGGAAGAAAGATATCCTGTCGTGAAAGCAGCCTATGAGAAATACAGAGAACGTGTTAAGAAAAAGAGACAAGGAGATGGTGATGAGGAAGTGGAGGAGGAAGAAGAGGAAACCGAGCAGCTAGTTAGAAAGAATAAAGGAAAGCAAATCATGAAGGAAGGGGACTCCTCGAAGAAACGGAAAGATACTGCTCATCAAGAACGATTGATGGAAAGCAGCTTCAGGGCCGGAGGCACCAGAGAACATCGCGAGCATATTGAGAATCTCCATGCAATTCATGAGGCCGAAGAAAGAGAGAAAAAAGAGGCTAGAAGAAAGAGGCGTCACATGACAGAATCCGAAACACCTGTGACGGTCACTACCGAGCAAGAGTTGTTAGACGAGTTTGTTGATTAGTTGATTGTCGATCCGGAAGCCCCAAGTCTATCTCCCCCGCAGAAGCGTAAGAAAACAGGGGAAGGACCTTCGACAGAGGAACAACCAAGACAAATGCCGCAACAAGCTCCTCGAAGACGTCGTCCATTTCAGGAGTTGTATGATAAGCTAGCAAAAGACATTGGAAAAGGCCCAGCTTAGGAAATCTGTCTGTTGAAACATCAAGTAAGCAACACGAACGTTATTCGTGAGAAGCTGAGGGAACAAAGAAAGAAAAACAAAGAGCTTCACGCATACGTCAAAGAACAGACGCGATTTGTGAGATTTCAGCAGGATGGGATGAAAAAGATGTATCGTATGATCAGAGAACTTTGCACCAAAATAGACATACCACCGATGTTCTCATCTACTGATTTTTTGATTATGAGAAGTTCAAGGCTGAATAGGAAAGACAAAAAGCTGAGGCTGCAGAAAAGAAGAAAAAGCGTCTAGAATCTGCGGTGAACGTCACTGAGGATGACGAAAGTGAAGAGGATGAGGTAGACAGAGATGAAATGCCAGCTAGATTTGTTGTGTGGGGTTTGGAAGATGATACTATTTATGAAACTGAGGACAGTGACGTAGTAACTCCAATGCATCCTGAATGGTTTAGAAAAGAAAGGGAAAAGCTTCTAGATTTCTATCAGGTGGTCACCGTTGAAAAATCTGGAGTTACTGATAGAATAATAAGCTGGAAGTACTGCAATCTTAAAGGGATGTTCATCGTAAAGAGACGAGGTGGTGTTATTCAGCATTTCTAGACCAGAGCTGACATGAAAAGCCTTCCATGATGGGACATTCGAGAACTGGGGAGGCTAGATCTGATAAACCCGACCAACAGCAGCATCAGAGCTGACTTTGAAAGACTCATTTTAAGAGAATGCAACGGGGCTTCACAGTTTTCAAGCTGCAACGACCCCAAAGAAGAGTGTCAAAGACGACAAAAGATCCTATCACAGGAAAAGGGATGGTTACATGGGTAATAGATCCTGCTAAGGTCGAAACAAAAGTCAAAATTCCACCTGAACAGCCCGTCATGCTTACAAACTTCAAGAAATGGTTTTACGATGGGAAGACAGGAGAAGTAGTGATCCGATTAGTATCTAACGAAGATATTCGCATTCTAGACCCGATGGATGTTTTTATGTTCTGTCTCTCCGATCTTAACATTCTCTATGGTCACAAAATCCACGTTGGAGCCGGAAATGAGTACAGAGAAGAAGGAATGTTACTCCAAAGGGTTGTGGAACGGGCTCGAGAAAGAAAGATAGAGATGATGGAGATCGTTCTCAGGATTGAGAAGCAGACAGAAAAGGAGGAGGCAAGAAAAAGAAAAAGAAAGCTCAAGTCATCATCGCAACAGAAAGCCCCCTCACCATCTCAAGCTACATCTCACCTTCAAACTCCGGTTTCATCCACATATGAAGCCACTACGGAGTTACAACAACCCTCAAGTGAAGCTATTGTTAATCTAAGCTCTGAAGAATCAGTCTAAGCAACCACAGATCAACCTACCGTTCAAGCTGCACAAGACAAAGATCAAGGTCCAGCCGCAGACCCTGAAGCTCGGAAGCAAGATTGAAGAAGCCCAAGCACGCAACGGTCTAGGGGGATATTGTTAGAACTTTTGAGACCGTTGGTGCTTGATAATCCATAGTTTGAGCAAGTTTGTAATAGTTGGACAATTAAAAGGGTCAAAAGTGATATTTTGTGAAACCTGCATGTACGCGGCGTATTTAATTGACCAGCGTATTTAATAAATACGCTGGGTGATCAGTTTATATATATACTATGATCAATGGATGTTGTCCAAGTTTCTTGGACAGATTTTGGTGATCTTCTTATGTTGTGATTTTTGCTATTGTGCTTACATCCTAATATCCAGGTGCTGTTACTGATTACATGTTATTGGGATTTCATATACAACACTAGTTGTTTAATCCATACAAGATTCTTCATCTTCTTTGCTTGGTTTTTCTTAGTATTTGCACATTCAAACAACTAATCCATAGTTGTTTGGGTGAAAACAATCAACCACTGTGATCCGAATCTGTTTTGGGACTCACATACTACATCCACGATGGGTGCACTTGCCCTAACGTGTGTAGAGTGCTAGTATTGTATCGTGTTTTATAAATTTAAAGCTTGATCTATGAGTAAAAAGTACCTAAATATAATAAAAAATCATAACCACACTCGACCACGTCAAGTTTTTGGTGCCGTTGCTGGGGCACAAGGATTTTAAGAAAGATTAAAATTAACGGCCTAATCCATCTTTATCTTTATCTTTTAATTTTTATGATTTTTCTTTGTTTTTGCAATTTCTGCGTTTTTCCACAGACTACAGTAAGGGGTCGTGCCAGATTACACATGGGTCGTGCCCAGGTTTATACATAAATTTTTTTTCTAGGCTAAAGAAGGACATACACGGGGCCGTGGAGGTGCAACACGGGGCCGTGCCCGACTTATAGTAGCTGGGGATCAAGAAAATAGAAAACTTTAAACACAACATGGGGTTGTGTTCATTGAGCACAGGGCCGTGTTGAACCTTCTGATCAATAAAATTTTGTGTTTTTGATCATAGAAATCGAGACTCAGTCACGAAGCTCGCAACTCAACCTGGTGCATGAGCACTAGCTACGACAAAGACATAAAAGAACCACTTGAGGAACCCGAGCAATTTTTCAGAAAAAGACTCAAAGCTAAAATCAACAAAAAGCCTTGAAGCAAGACCCTTCCATGACGGATCAACGTACTTTAATGGATTACTTACGGCCTACAGTCGGTAACCTTGGAGCTGCTATTAACCCGCCAAATGTCGATGCTAACAACTTTGAGCTTTGAGCTTCGACCCTATTTAATTCAAATGCTCCAAAATTCCGCCACCTTCCACGGCCTACCCGACGAAGATCCCCATTTACATATTACCAATTTCTTGGAAATATGTGACACCTTCCGGATGAACAGAGCCTCCAACGATGCTATCCAGCTCCGTATGTTCGCATTTTCACTAAAAGACCGAGCTAAGGCCTGGCTCAATACCCTACCAAGTGGATCCATCCACACTTGAGATGAACTTGCCCAAAAGCTTCTATACAAATATTTCCCTCACGCTAAAACATCTAAATTAATGACTGAAATTAATTCATATTCTCAAGATGGCGGGGAATCTTTGTATGAAACTTGGGGAAAAGTTCAAAGAGTTGTTAAGGAAATGCCCTTATCATGGTTTAGAAGTGTGGCAACAAGTCTCCACATTCTATAATGGACTTTTACCACACACAAGACAAATCCTTGACCCCAACTCTAGGGGCCTCCTATCGTCGTCTTACTGAAATTTATAATCAACTCGAGAAAATTGCTCAAAACAGTTTTTAATGGCACCCCCTCGGGGTTCAAAATCAATAGCCCATGAGCCCATAAAGTGGATGAAAGCACTTCTTTACAATCCCAAATCGAAGCTCTTTCTACAAAAAGAAAAAAATTAGAATTATAAAAAAACGCTTCAGTTATGAGTTGTGAAGGGTGTGGTGGGCCACACGAAAACTGGAGTTGTAAGAAAGATGGGGAAAATCAAACAGAAATGGTAAACTACCTTAACAATCGCCCTCGTCCACTGGGTAATCAAAATAACACTTTCAACCACGAATGGCGAATCAATCCAACTTTGCTTGGAGGGATTCAGGGGGTAGTAACCTACAAAACCAAAACCAATGATCTAACTTTCAATAACCCCGAAACGAGCAACAAGTCTTCCAACCACAACAACAAGGAGGAAGAGAAAGGCTTGAGGATCTCATCACTCGCCTTTTCTCCGAATCTGATAAAAAGTACTTGGAAAGGTTCCTACAAACCGAAGCGGAAATTAGGAACCAATGGGCTAGCATACAAAATATCGACAAACAAGTAAGCCAACTTGCCCAAAATTTCTCCGAGAGACCACAAAGAGCCTTTCCTAGTAACACCAAAACAAACCCAAAAGCCCAAGTAAACGTAATCATCTTTAGAACCCGAAGGTAGGACCCGAAAATGAACCAACACCACAACAACCCAATTTACGCCCTACGAAAACGCCCATTACCAATAACCAAGAAAATACTCAACCCCAAAATACCGAAACAACCAAACCACCCCAAGTTCCTTACCTCGGTCGTTTACTATGGCAAAAAATCGACGAGCAATTCACTAAATTTGTAAGTTTACTTAAACAACTTCACATCAATCTCCCTTTTGTGGAAGTCCTAACTCAAATGCCAAAATTCTCCAAGTTTATGAGAGACTTCCTCACTCATAAAAGAAAGATTGAATCCATTCAACAAGTTAACTTAAGTGAAGAATGCTCGGCGGCACTCCTCAACATGTTCCCTCAAAAGAAGATTGATCCAGAAAGCTTCACCATTTCTTGCTCCATTGGAGGATCACCTATAAGCAATGTACTAGCCAACTTAGGGGCTGACATTAACCTAATGCTGGCTTCTATGTTCAATTGACTTGGGCTAGGCAAACCACACCCTACAAGGATGAGCATACAACTTACAGATAGATTGGTAAAATACCCTTAAGGTGTCATAGAGAACCTGTTGGTAAAAGTCGGGGAATTTGTCTTTCTACCCGTCTTTGTAATCCCGCTCATTTTAGGAAGACCTTTCCTTGCCACCGCACAGGCCATGGTGGACATGAGTGATGGGAGATTAACATTGAGGGTTCGTGACAAGGAAATCAAGTTTGAAGTGGGACAACAAGCAGAGGATGATTCGGTCAACTAAATCAAGGCAATAGACTCGAGCTTAGACTACGCCCTTCAATGATGCAACTCGGGTTGTGAGTCATCCCGCTCGGGCAACATTTGACCTACTTTAGGTCTATCAAAGGACCCTTATAAACATCACACACCATGAAGGCATTTCATGGAACTATCTCTGGCTGAATTAGTATAAAATGAAGTTTAAATTTAATGCATTCTATTTTAAGTTTTTCATTTGTAGGAATAAAGCACACTTGAAATGGTGAAATGATGTGAAAAACTGAGAAAAGGGACCCCATGCAAGAAAACCAGAGCCTCTCGCTTCAAAAACTACAGAACATAGTCTGCAGCACGGGGTCGTGGCCACCAGGCACGCCCCTGTGCCTAGTATCTAATACAAAAAGTTTTTCTGCAGAAGAGGTGGCATGGGTCATGGCCACCAGGCACGCCCCCGTGTCCACCACACTGTAAGTTTCTATAATAATTTGTTACTGGCACTTTGGCCACGAGGCCGTGCCTAGCTGGCACGCCCCGTGCCTAGCTGGCACGCCCCGTGCCTGGTGACCAGTAACGTTAAAATTTGTGTTTAACCCCACACTTTTACAGATATAATCAAAACAAATGCTATTTGGACACATTGAATACATTGTTTAATTTAAGTGGGGGGATGTTAAAACCTTGAATCATTTGTCCTAAAATCAAGTCTTACACAAACTCGCATTGGAAAACCACTAATCACCTCATATATTTTTCAAAAATTTTTCATTTTTTTACTTACCTCGGTTTTGTTTGGGAAAAATTGGTTTTAAAAATTATGTTTTTACAAATTTACGCGTGATAGCTTCGTGATAAAAAGAACCAACTAAGAAAACTATAAAAACGGGCATAACAAATCTTTGTAAAATTTGATTATATATACACTTTTACATTATAACCCTTTTTCACAAAAGTGAGTTTTTGAGCCTTTACCGAGCATACAAATACATATCTATACTAATTGCTCACTTTTTTGTTTCTGGTGTGAATAGCCCGTTTGGTTCTTACAAATGTTGAACTTGCTAAAACAATATGTTTCCAATCCTTACCGACACTAAACCAAGTAAGTAAATGATAGAGGCACTAAGACTACAACCCATTTTTCATTTTAAACCTTTATTTTCCTTTTCATATCCCCCTAATTAAATACCTTTGAGCCTTAACCCTTTTGTTTCTAAACCCTCAAAAATATAAACTTTTGTAAAAACAACCACCCACATCGACAAAAATTCCTTTTTATTTACACATTTATTTTTAGTAACAAGTTCGGTTATAAATAACAAAGTATGGCTTAGTTTCAATTTTATTTTAAAAATAAAAGATTGGATAAAGTTTTTTCTCTAAGACACAAAAATTTTTCAAAAAAAACTGACACTTTTACGCTTTCCACCATTTTTACCCAAAAATACCTACCCCTAGCAAAAACCTACCATTTTAAAGCCCTCTTGATATTTACAAAGGTTAAACGTCACAAATGAGCATGTTTGATAGTTTGTCAAGCCTATGGTAGGTGTAAGCACCCATCGGGTCTGAGCAATTTTAGCCGACTGTTAAGTGACCACTTGTGAGGTATGTAAATTTTTATATAACTAATTAGAAGTTTATAAAGGCATGCTATGCCGAACACAAATTGTTTTTCTTAAAATATGTTCTAAGTAAATCATGAGGAATAAGATTGTAAATAAAATAAAAACAAAATAAATTTAGAAGTTGCATTCCCGACACTCTAAAGATAAGCCCAAAAACTTCTCTTCTACCAATTTCGTTTGGGTGTGTAAGCCACATTTTAGATTTTTGCTTGAGAACAATCAAAGATTCAAGTGTGGGGGTATTTGATGTGCGCATTTGATATGCGCAAAATACAACATATAAATTATATCAAACAAGTCATAAAATCAACCATTTTTCGGTATTAATGTTGGAAAAAGCATGTTTCTTTGTTTACTTTTAAATTACATGATCAAAAGAGATTAAACGAATAAAAGGAACAAATTAACAACAGAAACCAACACAAATACAAAGAAAAAGGATTGACACGACTTGCTGAACCCCTATTCACATCCAAAACAACAAAACTAACAAAGACAGAAGCTCAGACACAAGTCCGTGCCGAGTCAAAGATTCTCTGTAGAAAAAGACAACGGCAAAGGAAAACCGACACGGGGCCGTGCCAGCTCAACATGGGCCGTGGTCAACTTTAAGATTTGCAGAATCTTAGATAGTACAACAAGTACACTGACCATGGGACTGTGCTCTGCCACCACGGGGCGTGTTGGTACAACGACCTGACATATGTAGTTAATGAAGGGAGAAAAAACGTCCACCATGAGGCCGTGCCAGGCGGGCACGGGGCCGTGGTCGCCTTCTGTTTTCAGCTGTAAATAGAGATGCTTGGATTTGGAGAAAGGCATCCCTTGGAAACCACTTCCCTCACACTTTCCATCAGTCCACCACCACTACAACACCAACACCCACCACTATCATCCATCTTTCATCTTTTAGAGTGTGTAGTAGTCTCGGGATCCAAGATTGATCGTAAGAGTTCTTGTCAAACAAAGGCCATGCTTGGCTAAATCTCTTACATCACTTGGTGAAGAAAAATCTTTTATCTATTACTTTTGATTTCCAATCTTCGGCAAATTTATATTTAGATATGTATTAATGACTTTAGTAACTTGTTTTTTATATTGAAAGTGAACTTTATTTAAACAGTTCTTCATGTTTCACCAATTCACTCATTCGTGTCTTTATGGTCTATATAAAGCGCGTTAACCACCTGGAAGGGGTTAGAAGGGTGTTTGGGTAAAGTTCTTGTCTCATTCAGTGTATAGATCCTGCGAGGGCTTGGTTCAAGCTTATTAGGACTTCCCTTGAGGCAGATAGGATCAAATCGCGGGAAGTAATAACGACTTGAAACCCTAATAAATAAACTACTATTAAAAATTTACGCCGGCCTTACGGGACTGTATCCCTGTTGACTCAGACCAATATGGCCGAGGGTAGCGTCGCCTTCACAAGAGGGGTCTACCACTTTTCGTATTAATAACTTACTTAATTATCTTTCAATATTCCGACCTTGTGGGATTGTATCCCTGCTGACTAAGACCAATAGGTTGAGGGTAACATTGCCTTCATAAGAGGGGCTTACTACTATAACTAAGATAATCTCTTAAAATGCACAAAGTGCGAAAATCATCAAATGATATGTAAAAGAGGAATCGGAGCCAAGTAATTCTTTCTTGTCTATTTGTTTTCCTTTTTATTTACGTTTTTACTTTTGTATCTTTTAAATTTTCAAAACTTTTATAAAAAAATTGGTTAGATTAGACTTTAATGATAAGCCGGTATTAATAGCTCTTATGTCTTTGGACGACCTCGATATCTTACCCTCACTATACTACGACCACGACGGGTGCACTTACCCTAACGTGTGTAGAGTGGTATTATTGTATCGTGTTTTATAAATTGAAAGCTTGATCTACAAGTAAAAAGTACCTAAAATATAATAATAAATCATAACCACACTCTACCACATCACAATCAATGATGTACCATTGGTTAATAGAACAATTCGCACTGATTCCAAAAGGGTACGGGATCCTGACGTCCCCACATGTGTCATTGCACCCTGTCTTGGCATACTTTTGTGTTTCAATTCAAAGTAAAAAGACTAAATGACTTCATATTCATTTAAAAAAGGGGTCGTATTATTAGCACAATTGAATCCTTATATCGACACCTTTAATACGGGTCGTATAGGCCTATATAGGTTGTATTGTTTTTTCAGTTTCAAATAAAGACTGATGTGTCAGATTTTGCCTATATGGTCACTTTGCTTTTTTATACGTTTGTTTATGGTTTTAACAAAGTTTTCTAAAACAATACATATATATATATATATATATTTTAACAAAAACTTCCTTAATTTTTTTAAGAATACAATGTACAATTTAGTATAGTATAGGTGAGGTTTAAGTCTCGTATGAGCATATATAGGTGTAGTAAAGGTCCGTATAGGTTAATTTGTAATTTTAAAGGTATTTTGTTTGTATAACGTATTTAAAGTTTTTTTTGGTTTGTTTAATGGATACAACATGTAAAGTAACCTACAATATACGCCAAAATACGACATACGCCATAATACAGAACAATACGACAAGTAAAGACATACTACGCGATAACACGACACGTATAGACAATCTACACCCTAATACGACATTTACAGACAACAAACGTGACAATACCAAACGTCACCGACATGACCCGTACGGACAATATATGCCATAATATGGAACATATTGTAAATATACGTTCTAACACGGCATTTAACGACAAAATACGCCAAGTAATGATATCGTACGATGTGTATACATACAACACGACACATTAGAGTACAAGTGGATTCCAAACAAAATTACACATAATCATAGAATACGATACCACACGGAACCGAACGTCACCAAAAATGACATGTATACAAGGTATACTTCATAAAATGATACGTAATGACAAAATACAACAAAATATAGCCCGCATACGCATCGAAACGATAAAAACCCAAAATCTATTTTTTTTTACTTCACCGCTATACGATCGTATAGGTCAAAACTGGGTCGTATAGTAGGCTAATACAGATCATATAGACCTATACGATCTGTATAGACCCCCAAATTCTAAAAAAACAAGGGGTTAATTAATGATTCAGGGGGTCTATACTGTATAAACCCCATGTTTTATCAATTAACCCCATGTTTTTTTTGAGAATTCAGGGAGTCTATACGGATTGTATAGATCTATACGAGTCGTATAATGGAACTATATGACCCAGTTTTAACCTATCCGATGCGTATAGGGGTAAAATTAAAATTTTATAATTTTAGGTTTTGCTTTTTCGATGCATATATGAGCCGTATTTTGACATATTTTCTCATCACATGTCGTTTTATGAAGTATATGCTCTATACGTGCCGTATCAGTGACGTTCGGTTATATGTGGTATCGTATTCTATGATTACGTGTCATTCTATTTTGAATCCACTTGTACTATTACATGTTGTATTGTTTCTATACGTGCCGTACCGTATCATTACTTGACGTACTTTTTCGTTACATGTCGTATTATAACATAAATACAATAGTATAAGTATAGTATATTATAATAAACTATAGGTGTAGTATAGGTCCCATATAGGCCTATAGGTGTAGTATAGATCTCGTATATGCTAATACTTGTAGTATAATATAGTATATGTGTAGTATAGTATAGTATAATAAACTATAGTATAAGTGTAGTATATAATACAATTATAACATAGATAGTATGTAGGTCCCCTAATCCTATGGATCTTGCACAGAATCGCCTATCCAACCTAGAGTGCAGAATCCTCTAGATCAGATTATCACAAAAAACAAGTAGAAACAGAAATCACCACAAACTAATCTTTATTGATTATCTATCAATCGATTACAATCAATCAAGATCCCGAACTTTCACAATTTCATCCAAGCCACTCTCTCTTATAAATTCTCTAAAGGTGATTAAGGTGATTAACCTAAACCCTAATGCAAAGCCTTGTTTATATAGGACCAGTCTGCAACTTGGGCTAGGTCTTCCATAACATATGGGCTGCGAATTGGACAAGCCCAATTCGCCTGCCATTCCCCCAATATGGGTTTGGTTTGGCCCAATCACTATTAACTAACTATAACAAAGCTAAACCCGCTAACCTCTTATCATTTTACCAATTACAAGATATCCAAAGACCAAATCTAAAAGCTATTGTCACAAATATGCACCAACAAACTCCCACTTGACAATAGCTTCATAAAACAACTTTGTCTTCAGTCATCTTGCATTCTCCATGTAATCTATAATCGTCTTTGGTCTTTGGATAGCTTCAGCTTCAGTAGCTTCTTTCAGCAATAGACTCCCCCTAAGCTGATACATCCAATCACCAAATTATCAAAATCATTAGCATTTGAGTAAACTCTAGTTCAACTATTGCATAGTAATCTTCAAATTCTTCAACTTTGTCTACAATGTAGAAAGGAGGTTCTACCATTAAGCAACCAAATCCTCATCTCTTCACATCAACTTCTCAACAACACATTGCTTCAATCTATTTACTATAAAACAAAGATCTTGAGAAACCATAAGAATTTGTCAACAAAGTTAAACAAATTATTATTAATAAGAGATGTGAAAACTGTATTATAGATTAAGCAGTTTTCAACTCAACACCAACACTCAAATTTTTCCAACACACCAGAACCTGCAAGGTTAAAAATTTTGAACTCATCTTCTAAGACCAGCTCCCTCTTTTGGTAACAATTCCTCCATGAACATCCATTTTTCGTACGTTAAGAATTTCAAAGAAAAAGAAAATCTTTATGGATTTTTATATTTTCTGAAAGCAAATAAATAACAAGAAAATAAACACTCTGTTTTTGTGAGAATCATTGGTTAAGAAGATCATATCAGCCAAATCAAACTGTTTCACACTTTTAGTTCATTGTTTCTTTTAATGTTCATAAAAATAGTTCAAGATGATTACCAGTATTGTTTATCCACTAAACAAAACACATGAACATTTCAAGTACATTTACATGGTGATGCGTGAAGGTAATATTATACTAATATACTAGTGTGTCCCACTTCAGGACATACCCCCACGATCAAGGTATGCACAAAGATTTCTCGTAGTAGGTGAGAATACCAAATTCATCCCTTTTGATTAAAAATGTTAGATAATTGGTGATTAGGTCAGTACTTTCGTACGGCAAATAGACCAATATTCAATGAGGGTTAAGACAAGTACCACAGATTTTGGTACGATTTATGCATTTTGCACATTTGAATAACTCGCTAGGAGACCTTCTTCAATTTATGGGTTTTTGGCATTTTAGCTCTTTTAAGATATCTTGGTTGTGCCTAGGTCAGCATATATCTGGATGCAGCAGAAGGAAAACCCCGATATCCCGGATGAAATAAGAGTATAAAGGCCTAAAATCTCAGATTTTGGCAATCTATCAACGCAAGATTTAAGGTTATAAAACCATACACCAATGATATGTTACCCACTCAGACACAGTTCTTTATGTTAATATGACCATGGTAAGTTATAACTCGATAGGAGACCTTCTTCAATTTCTGGGTTTTTGGTATTTTAGCTCTTTTAGATATCTTGGTTGTGCCTAGGTCAGCATATATCTGGATGCAGCAGAAGGACAACCCTGATATCCGGGATGAAATAAGAGTATAAAGGCCTAAAACCTCAGATTTTGGCAATCTATCAACGCAAGATTTAAGGTTATAAAACCATACGCCAATGATATGTTACCCACTCAGACACAGTTCTTTATGTTAATATGACCATGGTAAGTTGATTATTGTGTCTTGCCTACTAGTACATCATATGATGAAGCTGCTATCACACTTAAGCAAAGTAATTTCAATTTCAGTGTGACAGTCAACTTACTAATGTATTATCATCTCTTCTTTTCCACACAGTGATAACTCATTTTTTATTTTTCAGTTTTTTATTTTTATGGTTTTCTATTTTTTTATGTTCTTGATTTTAAGAAAACAAGAAACTATTTACAAAATTTTTATGAAAAACTGGTTATTCAGGATTCCTCATCCCGTAAAGTTCGACTAGATGTTCAGACCGAGCACTTTCAAAAGCTTTTGTGTAAAGATCTGCCAAGTTATCTAATGCGTCGAGTCTATGAAGGTCAATCAATTTCTTTTCAGCACAATCCCGTATGAAATGATGACGAATGTCAATATATTTTGTGCGACTGTGTTTTACGGGATAGTTTGTGATTGAAATAGTGGCATTATTGCCCATCATTATTGGAGTACGAGTGAAATTCAAACCATAATCGTGCATCTATTGTTGTATCTAGAGAGCAACAGCTACCCGCAATAATATATTCAGCTTCACACATAGAGGTAGACACGCAAGACTGCTTCTTGCATTGCTAAGAGACTATCCTCCCTTCTAAGAACTGACAACCACCTGTTGTAGACTTTTTGGTTGACTTACATCCTCCAAAGTCTGTATTAGTGAAAGCAACAAACTTCAAATCAGTATCAGCTACATACCACAACCCAAGTTTAGGTTTCCCCTTCAAGTAACGAAGAATACGCTTCATCGCTTTCATATGTGACTCTTTTGGGTTAGCCTGATATTTGGCACAAAGGCACATGGCAAACATCATGTCTGGTCTTGAAGTAGTCAAGTACATTAGAGAACCAATCATTGCCCTGTACTGAGTTGGATCAACATCTTTCACACTCTCATGATCTGGACTAAGATTATGATTCTCACAAATAGGTGTGTTGAAAGTAGCGCAATCCTCCATTTTGAAACGAGATAAAATGTCATATACATACTTTGTCTGATGTATAAACATCCCATCCTTCTTCTGTTCAATTTACAGACCCAGAAAGTAGGACAACTCACCCATCGCACTCATTTCAAACTCGCTTTGCATCACTATCTCGAATTCATGACACATGTTTTCATCAGATGACCCAAAAATGATGTCATCCACGTATACTTGTACCAGCTGAAGATCTTCCTTCTTTCGCTTGATGAACAGTGTACTTTTAATCTAACTTCTTTCAAACCATTCTTTAACAAATGTGTTGACAATGTTTCATACCACGCCCTGGGTGCCTGATGTAATCCATACAATGCCTTATCCAGTTTATACACTCGGTTTGGATAGTCTAGATCAACAAACCCATCTGGTTGTGAGACATACACCACTTCTTGGACTTTCCCGTAAAGAAACGTATTCTTCATGTCAAGTTGGTAAACTTTAAAGCCCTTAAATGATGCAAAGGCTAGGAACAAACGAATTGCTTCGAACATTGCCGCTGGTGCAAACACTTCATTGTAGTCAATCCCTTCTTGCTGATTGAACTCCTTAAAGACTAACCGAGCCTTGTTTCTCGTCACAATCCCTTGGTCATCTTTCTTGCACTTGAACACCCTCTTAGTGCCAATTTCCTTTTCTCCTTCAGGCTAGTCGACTAGCTCCCAAACTTTTAACTACTTGAACTGAGCTAACTCATCTTGCATAGCTTCAACCCATGAATTGTCTTTAGAGCCATGTGCACATTCTTCGGCTACTCTTGGGCAATGAAGCAACTATACAAACACTCATTCATAATACCAGTCTTCTCAATTGTAGCATATATGCATGAACCTTCTGCGATACTTCTCCTTGTCTGAACATCTGCAGCAGGATCTCCAATAATCATGTCAACTGAATAATCATTGTTTTCTCGTGTGGTAGCAATGGTGTCAACTACTAAATTGTCACCCAGGTTGGATCCAGCTTGCCCCATATTCTGATCTTCAAAAAGATTAGTGAAGTCCTCCCCCTAAACGGGTTTAGACTCACTATCGCTTGAATCCTTTTCATCTGCATTGGAGGAAGTTCCTTGAGCATCTGTCATCGGAACACTTGATCTTGGCATGAAGTCACCATCTTCATCCTCACTAATAATAATTTGAATCAACTGAGACTCATCTGCATTGGAAAACTCAGGGATATAATGATTTAAAAACACTATCATAATCATATAATATAGCTAGACCACTTGTTGATTGTTGAGGTGTATAAGTAGTGATTTCAACATTAAACACTACCTAAATTTTTCCAGTTTTTAGATTAAAAACCCTTTTTTCGGTGTTCCAGGTACATAACCTAGAAAGTAACCTTCATCAGCTACCTCACCGAATTTTTGTTTATCTTTATTTCTCAAAATATTGCAGGGTAATCCAAATGGTTAAAAGCATTTTAAGTTTGGTTTCTTGTTAAACATAAGTTCATGACATGTTTGTTAAACCGCTTAACAGTTAAAACTTTGTTTAGGACTAACGTGTGCATATATATATATATATATATATATAATTCTACAATGAACTTTGCACACGAACTCAATTTTAATATTTATAAAAATGATTTATACCATAACACTAAAACACACAAACAAGGACAAGTGTACCCTATCATATATGTAGTAAAGTATAGGTAAGAACCAGATGTCGATCCTAAACGCGGGCAGCTGCATGAGTACTAAATCGTTGGCACCGGTATAAAGATAGGTGAATGAAGTTTTTAACTAATCTAAAACTATATTTAAAACATAAAAGACTCCAAACACAAAAATATATATTATCTTTTTTTACAAACAACCTAAGCATGTTAACTAAGTCAAAAATGTCACAAAGGCACTTAATCAATCTTCCAATTATATAGATAACTAGTATCCCTTTTGAGAATCCTAACATGACAATCCTTCGGAAAGCTAACGCGATAGATACACTTTAGCCACCTAAAATCGTTCCTTAGCAAGCTATTGATATATTTTCGTGTAAATCTTCTAAAGATAAGTTAGTCATCCGTTAAGAGTTTTCTAACCTCACTTAATCTAGGAAAGTAATACTGATAACACAATACAACCACCGAGACAAGCATAAATAGATCATATCACAAACTATTCAATTTTATAAACCTTGAACACAAATCTACCAAGATAGTCATTTAAACCAAAACCACTAAACAAAGATCATAAACCGTGTCAAGAACTTGTAACAACATCATCTAACCCATTAGGGTCCTTACGTGCAAGAAAGTACTCTTGATTAACATTTGATTTACCTTTTATTAAACCAATACCCATTTCTAGTTTCATGGTGTAAACATATTAACAAGTTAATAGCTTACTAACAAGTGCTTAATCAAGGGATTTTCAACATATCTCAACTATACATTCATTAATCATCTAAGATAACTAAATATAATCAAGAATCCAACATCAATGAAACATGTTTGCTATATGATCATCAAGACTTAAACATGAAAAGTACCAAAGTGTCATACAAATAAGATTAACATACTAATGTTTGTTCATAAAACAAGTAAACTAATGTTTTTGCCCTAAGGCTACAATAATATAGAATACATCAAATAAATGCTTGAAATACAACCAAAATCATGAAAAGAACAAGGATTCAAACCATAAGCAAGCAAGGATTAGATGGAATGGATGATAAATAGGCTTCTTTCAACTAGGAGGCTTGAATCTGACCCAAGCAGGTTGTTTCCAGAGCCCCAAAATTGCTCAAAAGCTTGCAAAGATATCCAATCTTGATCAGAATGCGCCAGCTCTGTTTTATACAACTTTTCAAAAGTGCACGGCCGTGCGCTTAAAGTACACGCATGTGCACTGTACAAGTCTAATCATGACGTTAGCTGCAGGGCATGGGTTAAGCAAGTGGCTGATTTGGTTGCAAAGTGCGTGCACAGCCATGCACATGAGGTGCATGGTAGTGCATGTCTGAGAAAATGGATGCACGGCTGGTCGCACGGGGCATGCTTCCAAGGATCAGAAGGCGCACAGGGGTGCAACCGAGACGCACGGCCGTGCATGTCCGAGAAATCCGTTGGACTGCCCTGGTCGTGAGTGTGTACGGTCGTGAACATGGAACGCACGGCCGTGCATGACCTGTGTCTTCAGCAGATTGTGTATTTTTCATCCAAAATGCCCGGAAACTCCTTGTTTTATGCAAATTTGCCTGTGAAACGTCGTTTGAGACCTGAAACCCAAAAGTACACGATTAAGAACCTAAACATCAAATTTGTA
Organism: Scalesia atractyloides; assembly: GCA_947069175.1. Classification (NCBI taxonomy): domain Eukaryota; kingdom Viridiplantae; phylum Streptophyta; class Magnoliopsida; order Asterales; family Asteraceae; genus Scalesia; species Scalesia atractyloides. Next base: position 65,700,662 of record CAMTDV010000001.1, on the reverse strand, counting down.
GTAAAAAACGCATAAAACAAGAGTAAAATTGTTAGGACTTTTTGAGACCGTTGGTACTTGAGAATTAATAGTTTGAGCTGGTTTGTAATAGTTTGTTAAACTAGAAGGGTCAAAAGTGCAAACATGTGAAACTTTGAATAGGGCGGCGTATTTATATTCCCAGCGTATTTAATAAATACGTCGGGTAGTCAGTCCAGTATATATATGTTGTTCAATGAATCTCTTGTCCAAGCTTCTTGGACAGATTTTGGTGATTACTCTTGTGTTGTGATTCTTGTTATTGTGCTTAATCCGAATATCCAGGCGTTGTTATTAATTACATCTTTTTGGGATTTCATATACAACACTAGTTGTTTGATCCATTCAAGAATCTTCATCTTCATGGTTTGGTTTTTCTGAACTTTTACACATACAAACAACTAACCTATAGTTGTTTGAGTGATAACAATCAACCATTGTGATCCGAATCTTTTTTGGGACTCACAATTTGGTATCAGAGCCTTTGTGCTCTTGATTGTTTGAGTTTTTGTTAAGATTCTTCAAGTTTTGAAGGTTTTTCAAAAGTTTTCAAAGTTTCAAGGTTTTTCATATTTTTGGACTTAAAATGGCTTGATCTGGTGTGTTTAATCATTGGTTTGTTGTTAATCAGTGGTTTGGTAAACATTTTGGTCATTTTGTTGCAAAGAAACATGAATTTTGAGTCGTTTTTTGGGTGATTAGAGGGTTTTTGTTCGTACTAAAACCCTTCTGGGCGTATTTGTTTTTGAAGTTGGCGTAGACAATCTTGAATACAGTGTATTTAACTGGAATATCGCGTATTTAACAAATACGCTGGGTTTAAACCAGCGGATTTGTTGAGTTTCAGCGTAATAGTGCCAACGTAATTGATCAAAGGCGACGTCGAAGTCAGTGATAAAAATCCTCAGCGATTTTTTCATGGTGATCAGCGAAATTAACCCAACTTATGTTTGTTTTTCATGATCCAGTGAATTTAGCTTTTTCGCATGATAAAGTCGCCACAGATCATCAGCGTAATTGATCTCAACTACAGCGTATTTGATCTCAAGTGCAGCGTATTTGTCTCCTTTGCAGCGTATTTGTCTTTTGATTTAATACTCTCCAGCGTATTTAATCACTGATCAACCAAAATGTCTCTCAATCAACTCAACCCGATTGCCCAAGCTGAGTTGAAAACTGAAACTGCTACAAGACCACCGAAGTTGAAAGGATCTAAAGATTTCAGCAGTTGGAAAAAGAAAATCAAAGCCTTCTTTGAGTATACCGACTATACTCAATGGATGTCAATCATAGTGGGTCCACACGTTCCAATGATAATTCGTGACGACATTCGTACAATCAACAAAGATCCATCAACGTTCACATAAGAAGATAGAACTCTCATTCAATGTGACCGGAGGGTTCATGCTGCTCTTACTGTGGCCCTGTCCAAGGAGGATAACAACTTGTTCGAAGAGTACACCTCCGCTCATGAACTGTGGTTGGCTCTTATCGACCACTATGAAGGAAACGAGGAGCACATGGACAATAAAAGACACATGGTGCAGAAAGAATATGACATGTTTGGAAGTGTTCGTGGCGAAAGCTTATCCAACCACATCATTCGATTTCTGGGAGTGTTGACTAAAATGAAGAAAGTGGGAAATCCTGTTGCTAGTTATGCATCAATCAAGAAGCTGCTAGATTCTCTTCCTAAAGAATGGAGCCTTCAATGCATGATGATTAAGAGAACTTTCTTGACCAGCACAACTCCTGTCACACTCTCGGAACTGATCAACACTCTGAAAGCCTTTGAAATGGACATTGTCAAGAGAGAAATGAACCAAACTAGCTATTCACAGAAGCTTACTCAGCAAGCTGCTGCAACCTCAGCTCCCAAGAATATGGCGTTTCTTATTCCATCACCTCATGTGGATTGAATCCTCAAAGTGTTGTCGAATCTTATCCTAACGCTTCCGCAAGCTCTGTGAAGGCCTCGTCATCCTCCGAACTACCGTAGCCAGCGACGCTCAAGCACTTAAAATATCCACAAAACATGTCGCTCTATTTAATACCTTCTTAAGCACCTATGAGGCTCTCATGTCAGGAGAGTTGAAGAGAGATTTCCTCACAGCTGAGGACATGTATCAAGTAGATCCTGACGACTTGGAGGAGGTGGATTTGAAGTGGCAGATGGAAATGATCACTCTTCGATTGAAGAAATTCCAAGATAAAACAGGGAAAAAGCTTAGCTCTCAGAAAAGCTGGATTTGACAAGTCCAAGCTGAGATGTTACAATTGCAAAAATCTGGGCCATTTCAAGAGGGAGTGTCCGTTACTGAAGAACGAGAATGCCGAACTCAACAAGACAAGAAGGCTGGTGGCTATTGAGGGGAATGACAGTATTGCTGAAAATAACCAAAAGGCTTTAGTTGTGGAAGATTATGACTGGTCAGAGGAAATAGCTGAGGCTAAAGGTGAAATTAACAAAGCCCTCATGGCAAACATCTCCACTGTTTCTGTCACGTCTGCTTCAAATTGTGTTGAAAAGCAAACCGCCAGGATTCCAAAAGATGACACAGGTCTGAAAAGCATCATCAATCCTGCTCAACAAACTTCAAAGAAGGGAAAACAGAAAGCTGAAATGAATGAATTGAAGCTTGCAGTTCAAGAAGCCATCAGTTGCAGCAAGAATGAAGCGGTTGAAACTTCTACCACCGCCATGAAGTCAGAAACCGAGGATAAGGATTTGGTAAATAGCATACCATATGAATTTATGTTTGAACGTCGTGGCACACTACAAATCTCTCAACCGTGACATAATTAAAGAAAAAGAAAAGATTTGAAAACTAATCAAGAACTAAAAGAAAATGAAGCTGCATATCAACGAAAGTTGAATTCAACCATAGCTGAAATGCAGACTTTAAAAGAATTTGTTTTCAGAAAAGATTTTATCATAAATAATTTGACCGAAAAACTAGAAAAATCACAAACGAAAATAACAAATTGGAAATCATTATTGACAAATGAAAACTTAGTCAAAAAGCACTGGTTGATATTGTAAACTGCCACGACTGACATTCATAAAGGATGGAATTGGATATAAGGATAAATTCAGAAACGAAAGAAAATTATTTCCTCCTCCGCACAGCAAAAGTTATGTCCCTATGCCAACTCCTCCTCCTAAAAATGACTTAATCGATAAAAATGATCTTTTGGATCAAAATGCTTTTTACAAACCACAAAACAATACTAACATGTCTGAAAGCAATGCAGATATGTGTGAGGGTTAAGAAGATGTGTGCAATGAGGAAGATGATTGTGGAGGTTCAAAAATAGGAATCGGTTACTCAGGCGACAGTTATTCAACAGTTAACTGGTTCGCCTGAAATTGTAATAAGACAAACATAATTTCTATTCAAGATAACTGTAATAGTTTATCTAGGATGGATGACTGTAACGACTTTATGCCAAAATTGAACATTCGGGATGACTGTAATGGCCTTGGGCCTACACTTAAGACTCACAACCAAGTGCATGCTGAGGTTGAGAGTCATGACTTAAACTCTGTTTTTAATGATGAAAATGTTATGCTTGAATCTCCTGTCTTTGTGCCAGAATTGAAGAAAAACATATTTGGAAAGTTCCTTACAGAGGAAATTCCCGAGTTTGTTCCATCAGTTGCAGGTATTTCAGAGACTGATAAAGACTTTACTGAAGAAAGCAATAGAGATGATTCAAGCACAACAACTTCAGAGAGTGATGGAGAAATGTCAAATGAAAGTCAAGAATCTGCCTCGTCATCAGACAGTGAGCACAGTGAAGACGACATTAAAGATAAACATCATCCTGACAAGAAATTGAAGAAAGTCAAAGATTCAAGCCATGTTACGTCATCAAATTCCTCAAGCAGCTCCAGATTCTCATCACATGCATCATCTTCGCACTCAGCACCTAGGAAGAAAAGATCAAACTGCAAACAATGCTTTCGCTGTGGTCATTTAGGACATATTTGAAACATTGCAAAAGCAAGAAATTTTCTAAACCTAATTAAGATCTCGTTAAGAGTTTTACTGATCAATTTGACAATCTAAAGAAATCAGTAAAATGCATAGTTGACTCAACTTGTTTTTGGAAAAGAAAAGAAAACTCTCTTGCTCAAAATCATGATAGAACTAACGTAAAGCAAGTCTTGTTTCCAAAAGCTAGCTAACATGTACATATCTTTTGTTGTTATTGTTGTATAACAGAATAAAATTTAGAAATGGCTTCGGATGCTTATGGAATATATATGGCATGTTGACAGCGGTGCTTAAAAACTTTCAAGTTATCGATGGTGACTTTGTTGTAACATCCGTCAAAAACCGGATTTACCAAACCCGCTCCGTTTATTAACCGAACAATCAGTTAAAAATTTCGTTGCGTATTTAATGACCAAATTAATTTTTAACGATACATAATTAATAAGTATATTGGAATATATAATTTATATTTGAAAATGTATTAAAAATAATGAAATAAAAATAAATCAATGCTGCCGGGTTTCGAACCCGGGTCAGCCGGAAATCCACAAGTCTTAACATTCACTCATCCAACCACTCCGCCACTTTGGGTTTTTGTTAAGATACCAAAATAATTAATTGAAATAATGAATCTCGGAAATCAAATCCAGTCAAGTCGCGCCCAATTTTGCAGTCGTCGGAAATCCCGACGATTACGTCGATAATTGACGGTTTCTTCCAATATAACTGAAGAATTAACCTTGACGACGGTTATAACCGACGTCTGAACCCGCGACACTAGTCGTAACCGACGGAAAACTTATTGACTTTGAATCAAGACTGAAATCCGACCCCATGCGTCTCGATTCTTCCCTATAAATACACCCTCTAACTTCTGTCAGCCTTTTCGCTCACAATCACACCCTTTCTCGACGTAATTTCACTCGCCGGAAAACTTCTGCAACTCGCCGGAAAACCGAACCCTTTCCCCTTTGTGCCTTACTCTAAAAACTGAACACCTAGAGCTCATACCGAAGCCACCCACACTCCCTCTGCCGCAAGACACAAGTCGCCGGAATAACTTGCTATCACCGGAATTTCGCCGGCGAAACAGAGGATCTCTGTTCGGTATATCTTACACCTAATCTCTCTCGTTTTTATTAATCTCACATGTAGCTAATCACAACACACTAAAGAAAACTGATTATTTTTGTCAAAACAGTCGGACACCGGTTCTGGTTAAGTTTAACGAAGAAGATGAAGTTTTCAGTTATATATATATATATAATTTAAATCAAGTTTTATCTCGCGTTAGACACACAGTCCAGCAGTGGACTGTGTGCAAATAAACACGCATACGTCCCGAGTTCGATTCTTGTCCCACGCATACTCGCCTTAATAAAAATGTTTTTTTTTAACTGAACCGGATTCACTGCAAATAGATGTTAAGTTTAATAAAAACCGGAATAATAACCAAGATAGACACACAGTCCAGTGGTAGACTGTGTGCGCGTTTAAAACATACGTCGCGAGTTCGAGTCCAGACTACCGCACCGGTTCTGGCAATTATCAAACTTTTTATATAAGGCAGAAATGAAATTATATAGTTTGTCTATAAGTATAATAAAAATCAGATTATTTACCAAGTTAGACACACAGTCCAGCGGTGGACTGTGCGTCAACCTAAACCACAGGTCCCGGGTTCGAGACCTGTGGAGAGCACCGAGCGAGTCATTAAAATCGTTTTTAAAATAAATGATTTTCGGATTAATTCAATTAGTATATAAATATAATTAAAAACAGAAATATTTCAGGTTAGACACATAGCTCAGTTGGTAGAGCTGCGTGCACGCATACGGGAGGTCACGAGTTCGAACCTCACTCAGCGCACATAATAACACAATCAAACCGGTCCACAGGTCAACGGTCAACAAGTCAACGGTCAAAAAGTCAACATTTTTTTATTATTTTTATTTATTTATTTTATTTAAAAATCAATTAAAAATACTTAAAAATAACATTTTTAAAGTCAGAAAATAGCCTTAAACTCACAAAAATATATAATCCCACTAAAAATTGATCAATAAAATCCGCTTATTTACCAAACCATTATGTTTATCTAGGTTAGTTTCACTCGTGGTTAAATCCAACTTCGTGCGCATTCAACATCATCAACCGAATGCACCCACTGTGAGTGAATCTTACAACTCCCCTTTTTAATTACACGTTTTGGGGTGTGTCATGTGTCACTAAAATTAACTCGTTTATTTAAACTTGTGCCATACCATATTGTGATCTAAACTTAGAGTGTAAATATTGTTTGTAGTTATGTCTTTCATATTGTCAAGTTGTATGCAAATTATTCATTAGGCCCATCAGTTCGTAGAACAACGCGTGCCTCAAAACTCATTCATTAGGCCCATCAGTTCCTCGTGAGAGACGGGTTGAGCAACGCGTGCCTCAAAACAATTTATTATTGTATGTGTGTGCATTATCTGATATTAATTGTTTTATGAATATGTTTACATCTATATTTACTCATATGTGGCTGTGCACTTTATTTTATAATCAATTCAATAAACTTGTTCAAATGTTTTTCATAGGATTCACTCGCCAACTTTTTGTTGATCCAAAAACCATTTTTACACATGATACTGGTGAACATGATGAAGCAAGGAAAACATAGGAAATGCCTTAGAAGAAAACAATGAAGTCTAGAATGATGTTTAGGACATGATGAAATTAAGATTGTATGTTTCCCTTTAAATTGTAATAATGAATATGAAACGTTATAATAAATGTCATGAGCTTTGATGATAACCCAATCATGCCCCGATCACCTTTTCCGCTGCGGGTCGGGGTGTGACAGATTGGTATCAGAGCCATGACTATAGGGATATAGGATAGGTTATTAGACCCTTAGAGCCTATACTATAGTTGACTAGATTTTAATTGGTTATGTGGTTACATGCAAACTTATGATATTTATTTGTTTCATATTTGTTTATACTTACAGTCAAACATACATACTTACATACACATTCATCATACATATTTCAATGTTCATATATTCAAATCATCTTCATACTTTCGTTATTCAAAGATTTTGTCGCAATTTTCAAATCTCATCAAAGTGAGTTCTGCGACGGGCTTGTAGTAACTGGAAGGGTACAAGTACCGGTAGTCGGAACGTCCTGTCTAGGTTGGCATTCGTATAAATCCAATATAACGGACCAGTTTGCCTACCTGGGGACTAACGATGAGAGTACGAAGGACCTATTAGGCCAAAGCATGCCACACCAAACGTCGTTCGAACTAACCCCACTTTGAGGTGTCACCGTGTCCATACCTGGACACATTCCGAATATCATACGTTACATATTTCTCGATTTTCTCCGGGTTTTAGTGTACGTAACCAGACTAACACATGCGAACCATATGAAAAACCCGGTATTCATGGGGGCCCACATGATTACGAAGGTGAAGTATGGCGGCATGCAAGGCCCAATTACGAGCAAAGCCCAAGACATCCTATGGATGTAGTACATTTATTATTTTATATTTATTTTATAAGTGTTCGTTCCTAAATACGACCCATGATCCCAAAAACATCCAACTCATACTCTTGATATGTATTCCTTGTAGATGTCTTCTAGCCTCGCTCGTAAGAAGATGAGAGCAGGAAAAGCCCGCGAGCGCATGGCTGCCCTAATCGCTCAACAAATGGCTGCCGTAATACCCAACATTGTAATTCAAGTCCAACAAGCCCTTACCGCTAATCCTGTCAACCAAGAAGATCAAAATGATATCAACCTCCCCCAAATACCACTAAATGCACCTACAAGCATTTCAAATCCTGCGACCCTCCAAAATACGAAGGGACTGAAGGTGTCACCGCTCTTCTCCATTGGTTTGAAGAAATGGAGAACACTTTTCTAAATTGCGATTGCCCCGATGATCGCAAAGTGCGATATGCTACTGGTCGTTTATATGGAATAGCACTTACCTGGTGGAATACAGAGAAGGCCAAACGAGGTGTTGAAGATGCTATGACTTTAACTTGGGATGAATTGAAGGAAATCATGACCAGACGGTTTTGCCCAAGGAGCGAAATCAAGAAATTAGAAGATGAGTTCTATGCGTTGAAGCAAAAGGAAGGCGACCACACCACATACAACAAAAGATTCCTCGAGTTAAATCAAATGGTTCCCAACTTGTTCACTCCTCTTTACCGTTTGATCGAGCACTACATTCGAGGTCTTCCGTAAAAAATTCAAGACTCTGTAATAAGTACCACGCCTGCAACTTTGGAAGCAGCAATGGAGTTAGCTACAGAGCTCACCGAGAACCGCATCCAGAATAAAGACTTCAAGGAGGAGAAGAAGAAGGATAAAGCATCAACTGAAACTTCAAACTCCACCCAAACCGAATCCCCTTCTCAACCCATTTTTAAGAGAAAACGAGATGGGCAACTTTTTGCTGTCACCCAACGTAATCAACCAATTTCACAAGCCATACCAATCCAAGCTATCCCAATCACGCAAATAGCACGCAACTCAACTTACCCAAATAAGAAACCATACCTTGGACCTCACCCTCGATGTAACACTTGTTTTTATCACCATCCATCTACCTTACCTTGTCGACTATGTGCGAATTATGGACGCTATGGTCATTTGAGCAAGGTTTGCCGCACCCCTCAAAACCAAACCACACCCCCTACTCAAAATATGATCCAAACATATCAACAACCTCAATACCCCATGTTACCTTATGTTCGAGCTTGTTTCAATTGTGGCGACCCTACCCACTTTAGAAACACGTGCCCTCGATTGGTTAACATCATAAACGCCCAAGCTCAAGCAAACCCAGTTAACCAAGCAAATCAAGGAAACCAAATCGCTAGGCCACCAGCAAGAGGAAGAGTTTTCAACATCAACGCCAATCCTGTTGAAGATAAAGGACGGCCCAAACGAAACCACCCAACTGGTCCCCTTCACCAACAATCAAGATTTAACTCCAAACGCTTAGTTTTTACGTTTTCTTTATGTTATCTCAGTTTTCCCGTATTAAAGTTATAAATTGGAATCTTATCCAAGGATCTTAATGCGAATTACTATTTCAGTTTGTTTATGTTTCAAAGTCACATAGAACCAATCATAACTTGTGGATAAAGTCAATGAAAATTTGACAAGAATATGGTGGATACGCCGCTGGTACTTCCTATATATAAGTATTCTTGCCAAAGTTCAGAGGCATTATCTGGCGGTTATGAGAAGTTCCATGTAGAATTTAGTATTGTCTTGATTGAAGTTTGTTTTGGTACTCATTGATTTAGCATTTATAGCATCTCATCATTTAAAGAAATTGGATTGTGTTCCATTTTCTACATAGACTAACCTCTCCATCATAACAAACGAGAGAGGTATTGTCATCATTCAAACATGTATACTATCAGAATTAGACTCAAGTTTTGGTTGTTGTGTTTGTTTTAGAGTCACATAGAACTAATCATAACTTGCGGATAAAGCCAATGAAAATTTGACAAGAATATGGTGGATACGCCGCTGGTACTTCCTATATATAAGTATTCTTGCCAAAGGATCAGAGGCATTATCAGGCGGTTATGAGAAGTTCCATGTAGGATTTAGTAATGTTTTGGTTGAAGTTGTTCATCATACATTTCAGCACATTTCAATTTCATCATTTAAAGAAGTTGAGCTATGTCTCACTTCCACAAGGACTAACCTCTCCATCATAACAAACGAGAGAGGTACTGTCACCATTCACACATGTATACTATCAGAATTGAGACTCAAGTGTTGGTTGTTGTGTTTGTTTTAGAGTCACATAGAACTAATCATAACTTGCAGATAAAGTCAATGAAAATTTGACAAGAATATGGTGGATACGCCGCTGGTACTTCCTATATATAAGTATTCTTGTCAAAGGATCAGAGGCATTATCAGGCGGTTATGAGAAGTTCCATGTAGGATTTAGTATTGTTTTGGTTGAAGTTTGTGTTATACTCACTGATTTAGCATTCATATCATCTCATTATTTAAAGAAATTGGAATGTATTCCATTTTCTACATAGACTAACCTCTCCATCATAACAAACGAGAGAGGTACTGTCATCATTCAAACATGTATACTATCAGAATTTAGACTCAAGCTTTGGTTGTTGTGTTTGTTTATGTTTTAGAGTCACATAGGACTAATCATAATTTACTGATAAAACCAATGAAAATTTGACGAGAATATGGTGGATACGCCGCTGGTACTTCCTATATATAAGTATTCTTGCCAAAGGATCAGAGGCATTATCAGGCGGTTATGAGAATTCCATGTAGGATTTAGTATTGTCTTGGTTGAAATTTGTGTTACATTCACTGATTTAACATTCATATCATCTCATCATTTAAAGAAATTGGATTGTGTTCTATTTCTACATAAACTAACCTCTCCATCATAACAAACGAGAGAGGAACTGTCACCATTCAAACATGTATGCTATCAGAATTTGGACTCAGATATTGGTTGTTGTGTTTATTTATGTTCTAGAGTCACATCATAGAACCAATCATAACTTACTGATAAAACCAATGAAAATTTGACAAGAATATGGTGGATACGCCGCTGGTACTTCCTATATATAAGTATTCTTGCTAAAGGATCAGAGGCATTGTCAGGCGGTTATGAGAAGTTCCATGTAGGATTTAGTAATTTCTTGGTACATTGGTTGTGGTGTTTATTTATGTTCTAGAGTCACATCATAGAACCAATCATAACTTACTGATAAAACCAATGAAAATTTGACAAGAATATGGTGGATACGCCGCTGGTACTTCCTATATATAAGTATTCTTGCCAAAGGATCAGAGGCATTGTTAGGCGGTTATGAGAAGTTCCATGTAGGTTGTAGTACTAGAAATTTTATTTTAGGATATAACATTATCTTTCCAAACATATCAAAACTCTCGCGCATGAAATCATACTTAGTGAATCAACTCCGCTTATCAATGTTTTTTTACCGTAGGCAACAAAAAGCGATTCCTGTAGCAGGGTACTCAACCCTTACAAGGAACGTTACCGCCTCAAACAAAACTCTTTCTCTTTTTCTAAGTATGTAACTGTCAAATTAAACACCATCCTTTTTAGACAAATATGTCACTACTTAAATTTCGAGACGAAATTTCTAAAAAGTAGGGGATACTGTAACATCCGTAAAAAACGGATTTACCAAACTCGCTCCGTTTATTAACTGAACAATCAGTTAAAAATTTCGTTGCGTATTTAATGCCCAAATTAATTTTTAACGATACATAATTAATAAGTATATTGGAATATATAATTTATATTTGAAAATGTATTAAAAATAATGAAATAAAAATAAATCAATGCTGCCGGGTTTCGAACCCGGGTCAGCCGGAAATCCACAAGTCTTAACATTCACTCATCCAACCACTCCGCCACTTTGGGTTTTTGTTAAGATACCGAAACAATTAATTGAAATAATGAATCTCGGAAATCAAATCCAGTCAAGTCGCGCCCAATTTTGCAGTCGTTGGAAATCCCGACGATTACGTCGATAATTGACGGTTTCTTCCAATATAACCGAAGAATTAACCTTGACGACGGTTATAACCGACGTCTGAACCCGCGACACTAGTCGTAACCGACGGAAAACTTATTGACTTTGAATCAAGACTGAAATCCAACCCCATGCGTCTCGATTCTTCCCTATAAATACACCCTCTAACTTCTGTTAGCCTTTTCGCTCACAATCACACCCTTTCTCGACGTAATTTCACTCGCCGGAAAACTTTTGCAACTCGTCGGAAAACCGAACCCTTTCCCCTCTGTGCCTTACTCTAAAAACTGAACACCTAGAGCTCATACCGAAGCCACCCACACTCACCTCAAGCTCCCTGAAGACCCTCTGCCACAAGACACACGTCGCCGGAATAACTTGCTATCACCGGAATTTCGCCGGCGAAACAGAGGATCTCTGTTCGGTATATCTTACACCTAATCTCTCTCGTTTTTATTAATCTCACATGTAGCTAATCACAACACACTAAAGAAAACTGATTATTTTTGTCAAAACAGTCGGACACCGGTTCTGGTTAAGTTTAACGAAGAAGATGAAGTTTTCAGTTATATATATATATAATTTAAATCAAGTTTTATCTCGGGTTAGACACACAGTCCAGCGGTGGACTGTGTGCAAATAAACACGCATACGTCCCGAGTTCGATTCTTGTCCCACGCGTACTCGCCTTAATAAAAATGTTTTTTTTTTAACTGAACCGGATTCACTGCAAATAGATGTTCAGTTTAATAAAAACCGGAATAATAACCAAGATAGACACATAGTCCAGTGGTAGACTGTGTGCGCGTTTAAAACATACGTCGCGAGTTCTAGTCCAGACTACCGCACCGGTTTTGGCAATTATCAAACTTTTTATATAAGGCAGAAATGAAATTATCTAGTTTGTCTATAAGTATAATAAAAATCAGATTATTTACCAAGTTAGACACACAGTCCAGCGGTGGACTGTGTGTCAACCTAAACCACATGTCCCGGGTTCGAGACCTGTGGAGAGCACCGAGCGAGTCATTAAAATCGTTTTTAAAATAAATGATTTTCGGATTAATTCAATTAGTATATAAATATAATTAAAAACAGAAATATTTCAGGTTAGACACGTAGCTCAGTTGGTAGAGCTGCGTGCACGCATACGGGAGGTCACGAGTTCGAACCTCACTCAGCGCACATAATAACACAATCAAACCGGTCAACAGGTCAACGGTCAACAAGTCAACGGTCAAAAAGTCAACATTTTTTTATTATTTTTATTTATTTATTTTATTTAAAAATCAATTAAAAATACTTAAAAATAACATTTTTAAAGTCAGAAAATAGCCTTAAACTCACAAAAATATATCCAATAATCCCACAAAAAATTGATCAATAAAATCCGCTTATTTACCAAACCATTATGTTTATCTAGGTTAGTTTCACTCGTGGTTAAATCCAACTTCGTGCGCATTCAACATCATCAACCGTGCCTCAAAACAATTTATTATTGTATGTGTGTGCATTATCTGATATTAAGTGTTTTATGAATATGTTTACATCTATATTTACTCATATGTGGTTGTGCACTTTATTTTATAATCAATTCAATAAACTTGTTCAAATGTTTTTCATAGGATTCACTCGCCAACTTTTTGTTGATCCAAAAACCATTTTTACACATGATACAGGTGAACAGGATGAAGCAAGGAAAACATAGGAAATGCCTTAGAAGAAAACAATGAAGTCTAGAATGATGTTTAGGACATGACGAAATTAAGATTGTATGTTTCCCTTTAAATTGTAAAATGAATATGAAACGTTATAATAAATGTCATGAGCTTTGATGATAACCCAATCATGCCCCGATCACCTTTTCCGCTGCGGGTCGGGGTGTGACATTTGTGTCCTTTGCTGGAGACGAAGGGGGGGGGGGGGAAGATCGTCAGAATGGGTGATGTCATGTCAGAAGCACTTACTCTGGAGAATGTAAACTATGTTCCAGAGTTGTGTTACAATCTCATGAGTGTATCACAAGTCTGTGACAAAGGAATTTCGGTGCTGTTCAATGACACGGAGTGCCTATTCCTCAACCCCGAATACTTAGTCCATGCAGAAATGATCATGCTTAGAGCTCCCCATCAAAATAATACCTATGTGCTAAATATGAAAACTGCCAGATTAAATGAGCAAATGACATGTCTTATTTGAGCATCTGAATCGGAATCACTGCTGTGGCACAGGCGTTTGGGGCATGTGAACTTTAAAAACATAAATAAGCTTTCTAAATTAAATCTAGTAAGAGGTTTACCTATGAAAGATTTTCCTTTTCAGAAAAAATGCATCGCATGTGACCAAGGAAAGCAACATAAAAAGCCTCATAAGTCCAAAGAAGTGAATACGATTTCCGCTCCACTGCAATTACTTCACATGGATCTTTTCGGCCCTATAAGCGTTAAAAGTTTAGCTAAAAGATCTTATTGTTTGGTAATTACAGATGATTTTTCAAGGTTCTCATGGGTGTATTACCTCGAAGCTAAGAGTGAGACAACTTCCGTTCTGAAAAGCTTCATCCCTATGATTGAAAACGTAATCAAGCTGAAGGTGAAATCCGTAAGAAGCGACAATGGTACATAATTCAAGAATCATACGTTTGTCTCCTTCTATGAAGAAAAAGGAATTCGTTTCAATACAGAGCTGCCAGACGTGCTCTTCAAAATGGTGTAGCGGAACGCAAGAACAGAACTCTCATCGAAGCTGCTAGAACTATGCTTGTCGACTCCAAGCTTCCCATAATCTTCTGGGCTGAAGCAGTCAACACAACATGCTATGTTTTGAATCGTGTTCTCATTGTCAAACCTCACGAAAAGACAGCTTATGAACTACTTTTCAAAAGGAAGCCTCTGATAGATTTCTTCAGACCGTTCAGATGCTCATGCACACTTCTCAACACTGAAGATAATCTCATCAAGTTTGAAGTGGTAGGTGACATATGCTACTTCATGGGCTACTCATCTTCTCAAAAGGCGTATCGAGTATACAACAAACGGACAAAGATGGTGATTGAATCGTGTTACGTCAATTTTCAAGAAGGAAACTCCACTAACACTGGAAGCGCTCTAAATTGGTTTTATGACATAGACATTGTATTCAACACTTTCGACATTGCTGAACCTGTCACTGAATCCAAACCTGCAGAATCCACCCCATTAGAGCCATTGTTTGATCCTTTAGACATTGGTTTCACTCCTTTTACAACCCGTTTCATCCCAGCCTTTGCCTCTCCTACTCTTCCTGTTATCGAAGTAAATGGTGACACATCTGCTGAGAACGCATCCGCACATGATGATTCTTCTTCACAGCAGGTTGTGGATGAACCTCCTAAAGAAGACGAAACTCTAATTATCTACGTCGATGAACATTTCACTAATCTGCGTCAACAAGTGGAGACTCACACCAACGCAGGGTACAAGACCAATCGAAACCATCTAATTGAAAATGTCATCGGTTCTGTTGAAGATGGAGTTCGAACACACGGACAAACACATACCATCAACACAGGACTATATGCAGCTTTTCTCTCACAGTCTGTCCCAAGAGATATCGAAGAAGCAATTCAAGACTCCAGCTGGGTACAAGCGATACAAGAAGAATTAGCCCAATTTCGGAAACGTAAAGTCTGGGAACTCGTTGATTTACCAGATGGAAAGTATCCAATTGGTACTGAGTGGGTGTTTCGAAACAAGATGGACGATCATGGTGTAGTTATAAAAAATAAGGCAAGATTGGTAGTTCAAGGTTTTCGGCAGGAGGAGGGGATTGACTATGAGGAAGTTTTTGCACTAGTTGCACGCTTAGAAGCTATCAGAATCTTCTTAGCCTACGCTTCGTTCAAAAACTTTAAGGTGTTTCAGATGGATGTAAAAAGCGCATTTCTGTATGGGAAAGTGAAAGAAGAAGTCTATGTCTATCAACCTCCAGGTTTTGAAGATCCTCACTTCCCTGCTAAGTACTATAAGCTTTACAAAGCTCTCTATGGTCTTCATCAAGCTCCTTGAGCATGGTACGAGACTTTTTCAACATATCTTCTGGAATGTGGGTACTCAAGAGGAAAAATTGATATGACTCTTTTCACAAAGCGGATCGGAGATGATGTGATGTTGGTGCAGATCTACGTAGACGATATCATCTTTGGGTCAACTGATGAAGCTCTTTGCACGGAGTTCGAGCAAGTTATGAAGGCAAAATTCGAGATGAGCATGATGGGAGAACTTACGTTTTTCTTGGGATTAGAGGTGAAGCATAGAGAAGATGGCATACTCATTCATCAGGCCAAATATATCAGAGATATTCTCTCCAAGTACAACATGAATGATTGCAAATCTACCAGTACTCCCTTTGCTGCTCAGACGGAACTTACTTCGGATCTTCAAGGAAAACCTGTAGATAAATCTTTCTATCGATCAATGATAGGCTCGTTATGTATCTGACCGCAAGTAGGCCTGACATTATGTGGGTTGTCTGTCTCGGTGCGCGATTTCAGATAGATCCGAAAGAATCTCATGAAGCTGCTGTCAAAAGAATCTTTCGATATCTGAAAGGAACTCCCAAGCTTGGTTTGTGGTATCCTAAAGATAGTAATTTTGATTTAATTGCTTATTCTGACAATGATCATGCAGGTTGTAAAGTTGACAGAAAGTCTGTCTCAAGAGGATGTCAATTTTTAGGAAATCGTCTCATTTAGTGGCAAAGCAAAAAGCAGACAACAGTCTCCACATCTACTCCTCAAGCTGAATACACGACAGCTTACAGTTGTTGTTCTCAAGTTCTCTGGACACAAAATCAGTTGATGGATTATGGAATCAACGTTATGAAGACCCCTATATTCATCGACAACGAAGCGTGTCTTGGAATTGTGAAGAACCCTATCCACCACTCCAGAACTAAACACATCGAAATTCGCATTCATGCGATTAGAGATGCGTATGAGAAAGGATATATTCAAGTGGTGCCGGTGGATACGATGCAAAAGAAAGCTGATATATTCACGAAAGCCTTTGATAAAACTCGCTTCAACCAATTGGTAACCTGGTTGGAGATGGTCAACTTCCTTGAGTGGAAGTGATTAAAAAAATAATAAAAAATATAATTTTTTTAATAAAATGTGCCCACCAAAAAGATTTTCTTCAAATTTTAAAATTTCTTTCCAAGCAACGAATTCTCAAAAATAAAATTTTAAGGGGGGAAGTAATTCTAGAAAATATTGTTGAAAGTAGAATCCTTGTTTGACTCCTGCATGAGAAATGATAGAAAAACTGCTGACACTTTGTTTGACCTTAAAACAGAAATAGATTGAGGCCCCAAGCAACGAAGTGTCAGTAGATTTAGCAATACCTTGAAGTAAACTATGAAAAGGAGGCAAAAGCTAATGATCACACAAGAATTCTGGATACCCATAATGTTGTGCAACTTGCGGGTAACACGTTGTGGCGTATGGCTTAATGGTCTTAAATCTTGCGTTGATAGATTGCCAAAGTCCGAGATTTTGGGTCTTTATATTGACTAATCATTCGGGGATATCATAGTTACTCTTCTGCTGCATCCAGATATATGCTGACCTAGACACAATTATGATATCTTTACAACAGAGCCAATGCGGCCAAAACCCTACACAAATGAAGCTCTCATTGAGAATCATTCAAGTGCTTAAATCGTACCGTATTTGGTATCTGTCATAGCCCTCATTAGACTTTGGTCTCTTTTCTGTACGGAAGTACTGACCTAAACACCAATTGTCTAACGTTGAAATTCCAAAAACGAATGAGGTCAATATACTCACCTGCTATGAGGAATCTTTGCGCATACCTTGATCGCGGGGGTATGTCCTGATGTGGGACTCACGGGCACAACATTCTGACAATTCAGCATGAGTGGGGGAATATCGAATTTCTTGTCAATATTACCACAACATGATAAAAGGCTCTCTGATCGCATGTTGAAAGATAGGTGCATGGATTTAAAAGGACAAATATGCTGACAGTTTTTCTTGTGCCTTGATTATTCAAATTATCTAATAATTTATCTCAGCCTAATGAAGTGTTACCAGTATAATCTTCTGCATGAAAGTCACAGGATAAGAATCAGTAAGCATAAGTCTTATGTTAAAAAGGATGCTTCCTAGCCCTAAAAATAATTCTCGGAATTCAAATTGCAATTTTTCACCTTCCTTAAACTTATTTTTAAATTCTTGCAATATTTTTAACCAAAAAGGGCACATTTTCGAGGAAATTTAAGATTTTCGAGCGTAATTGATTTCAAGATGCTTAGTCTTGAAGAAACCTTTAAAAAATCCTCTGGGCGGCATATTTATTGTTCCAACGTCATTATTAATTATGTTGGAATCTAAATTTGTACATATACGTTATTTTTCATTTTGTGTAGATATTTTCAATTTCAAAACATCTCATCGTCTTCTTCATTAACTGAAAATACGCTTATATCTTTCAATCTTCACTTCGTTAATCTAAACGGAATCGATATCGGTATGATTTTGATATTCAAATGTTCATTGTTCAATGTTTGAGTGTTTCAAATCATCATTTTTAGCTTCTGTTGTGTGGACATATATACATTGATCTGGTTTCTTCCGGTTTTCAAGGGTTTATAAAGAAAATTTTGAATATGGCGTATTTAATTTTGAATATGGCGTATTTAGTTTGAATATAGCGTAGGCGAGTTCAAGCAACCAGCGTATTAGACAAATATGCCGGTCAAGCTAGCGTAGATATATATCTACGCTGGCTTTACTTAAATTCGATGATCGTTGATCAGCGTAATTAATTCCTCTTTGGCGTAATTGTCTTTGGGTCTTTTGTACATAACAGATCATGTCCGGCGTAAATGAAGTCAAAAACCAGCGTAAATAATAGCGGATTTAAAATCTTCTTTTTAAATTTCCCTTCTATTTTTATTTATCATCCAAAATGTATTATATACATAAATAAATACGTATATAGTTTTAATTCTTTTTATTTTATATATTAATATACTTATATATATATATATATATATATATATATTTATGCATATAAATCTAACTTGGTTCGTTTTCACCTGGCTCAACCTTTAATATGGGATGACACAAGAAAACACAATCACTCTAGTTCCTCTGGAGCTAGATTTCGAAGATGTGATGGACTGGCTGTCGCGGAGCAAAATTAGTTATGCAGTCCAGGCAAATCCAACGATTTACTCAATCCACATAGAAGAGTTCTGGAGAACTGCAAGGGTAAGAACGCTGAACAAGATGAAGCACATCACAGGGACAGTGCGAAACAAGGAGGTAAAAGTGACTGAGGAACGGATTCGAAAAGTTCTAAGCCTCGGAGAAAACGCCAGTGATCCATTAAAGCTAACCAAAGAAGCAATTCTAGAAGGCTTTCACGGGATGAATTATGTTAGAGATTTTCGCAATAAAAATGAGATCAAGAAGTCGGGGCTTACAAAGACTGGAGGTTCATTCTCCACACGTTCTACAGGAGCATTTGCCATAGAAAAGGCGGCTACGATGGGCTAAACTTAGAATGGTCCGCAGCAATGCTAAATTTGTGCACCAGTCAGCCTTTCAACATATCTGGCTTAATCTGCTATTGCATGATCGATAACGTTAACAAAGGTGCATGGGCAATGTATCCAAGATTTGTGCAATTACTTATTGATGATCAGAATCAGAACCTACCACACGATGGGGATCTGTATCAATTTCAACTTCCCAAAGGAAGGCAGATTACCGAGTTGAAAACCAAAGAGTGGGTGATGTTACACAATTGGATGTACCGTGAAGAAAGACTTCCAGTGGTTCTAGCTGCATACAACAAGTATCGGGAAAAGGCAAGGAAAAGTAGAGAAGGTGGAAGTGATCCCGTTGATGTTGCGGAAGAGGCTGAATTAGAAGAAGAAATTCCAGTGGTTCGTAAGCGTAAAGATAAAGGAAAGAAAGTGGTCGAAGTGGAACCGTCAAAGAAGAAAAGCAAGAAAGATGCACCCAATCCAAAACGAGTCATAGCCGATAACATTCACGCTGGATCAACTAGGGAAGAAATTGAAAGAATGCAAGCCATCCATGCGTTTACGGAGGCTGAGAAACGAGAAAGAAGAATGAAGAGAAGAGAAATGACAGAATCTGAAACCCCTGTGGTTGTTACGTCAGAACAAGAACAGTTGGATAGATTTGTGGAAGGACTTTGACTGATCCACTAGAACCCTCTCTAAGCGAGGCTGCTGCGCCAAAGAAAATAAAAATAGGTGAACGATCATCAGCAAACGTTCCACCCAAACCACCTGTATCGGCTCAACCTCCTCCTTAGCAAGTTCCATCAAGACCCAGACCATTTCAAGAGCTTTATAACTGTTTATCCAAGGAAATTGGTCTATTTCCTGCTAAGGAGTTCTGTTTGCTGAAAAATCAAGTGAATGACACTGATGTGCTAAAGAGAAAGTTGAAAGAACAGAGAAAGAAGAATAAAGAATTGCACTCTTACGTCCACAAGCAATCAGAATTCATCAGATTTCAACATGAGGGTCTCGAAAAACTGCATGAGCTAGTGCAAGAGCTAAATGGTGCTGCGAATAGAAAGCCAAAGTACTCGAGCGAAGACATTTTCAACTTTGACTTATTTAAAGAAAGAGAACAAAAAAAGAAAGCTGACAGAGCTGAAAAGAAAAAGAAACGTCTTGAATCAGCAGTTGACGTTAGTCTTGATGAAGAAGAAGTAGACAAATTTGAGATGCTTGCGAAATTTATCGAATGGGGATTGGAAGAGGATGTGTTGTATGAGACGGATGGCGGATATGAGTTCGAACCGTAGCATCCGGAATGGTTTAAGAAGGAAAGGGCGAAGATGCCGGACTTTTATCAAGTGATCACAGTTGAGAAGACTGAGATCATGGATAAAATTATCAGTTGGAAATACTGCAATCTTACCGGATGGTTTGTGGTAAAACGACAAGGTGGAGTCATTCAATACTTTCTAAATGCCCACAAAATGCAAAGCTTACCAACATGGGATATACGAGAGCTCGGCAAGCACGATCTGATAAATCCGACAAATAGCAGCATTAGCGGAGCTCTAGAAAGATTAATTCAAAGAGAATGCATGCGAGGATTTTCAGTATTCAAGCCTCAACGCTCTAGAAGACGTGTGTCTAAGACCACCAAAGACCCGTTCACCGGAAAGGGAAAGATTACATGGGTCATCAATCTTGCGAAAGTTGTAACTAGGGTGAAGCTACCTCATGAACTTCAAGAAGTGGTTTTATGATGGCAAGACGGGTGAAGCAGTCATCGGGTCAAACTCAAATGAAGACATCCGTATCCTAGATCTAATGGACGTATTTATGGTTTGTCTTTCCGATCTGAATGTTCTGTACGGACACAAGATCAACGTTGGAGCAGGAAACGAGTACCTAGAGGAAGGGATGCTTTTCAAAGGGCAGTTGAGCGCGTGCGGGCTCGAAAGATTGAAGTGATGGAAATTCTGCTCAGGATGGACGCAAAGAAAGAAAAGGAGGAATCCAGAAAGAAGAAAACAACTGAGACTGAACCATCCTCTCCACCAAGCAAAGATCCATCATCTGACTCCGATCTTCAATTCGTTCCACCACCTCCGACTTCATCCACATATGGAGTCACTAAAGAGGGCCAACAAAACATAAGTGAAGCTATTTTTAACCAACCCACTGAAGCAACAACCGACCAACCTACTGACCAAGTTGCGCAAGGAAAGGATCAAGGATCAGCCACAGACCCTGAAGCTCCGGAACAAGACTGAAGAAGCCCAAGTACGCAACGGTCTAGGGGGGTATTGTTAGGACCCTTTTTGAGACCGTTAGTACTTGAGAATTAATAGTTTGAGCTAGTCTGTAATAGTTTGTTAAACTAGAAGGGTCAAAAGTGCAAACATGTGAAACTTTGAATAGGGCGGCGTATTTATATTCCCAGCGAATTTAATAAATACGCTGGGTAGTCAATGCAGTATATATATGTTGTTCAATGAATCTCTTGTCCAAGCTTCTTGGACAGATTTTGGTGATTACTCTTGTGTTGTGATTCTTGTTATTGTGCTTAATCCGAATATCCAGGTGTTGTTATTGATTACATCTTTTTGGGATTTCATATACAACACTAGTTGTTTGATCCATTCAAGAATCTTCATCTACATGGTTTGGTTTTTCTTAACTTTTACACATACAAACAACTAATCTATAGTTGTTTGAGTGATAACAATCAACCACTGTGATCCGAATCTGTTTTGGGAGTTACAAAAATGAGGGACTAAAACATGTATAATGTAGTGTATATCAAGGGCAAAGGAGACAGCTAATGGATTTGGAGGAGCTGGAGGTGAAGGTGGTGATGAAGTGGTGGAGACCGCACAAGTGGGCGATGTAGGATAGTGTTGCAGAGGCTTAAGCCGACTTTCTTTTATGGTTTTTTATCGAACAATGGTCTATAATAACTCTTTGAACAATAGTTTTTTAGGATAGGATCAATGATCCTTAAGACAATATGGGGGTGGAAAAGGTGGAGGAATCCTTCTGTTTGTGGAGGATGAAGCCTTTGACACCCTTCCTTCTTATCTTTCCTACAAAAACTCTAACAACCGGTAACATCACAAGGCGGCCTGGGTGGATGGTCCACAAATTGCTAAACCAAAGGTGCAACAACAGCCAGAAACCACTGCTACATCATGTTGTTTTCAGTAAATGGTCTTTGATAGCTTTAATGTAAGTTTGAGTATCTTTGTGTCTAGCCTCAATCATGTTCCTGATCAGCTTCATGTGAGTTCATGCTGAATGTTTGCTAAGTTCCTTTGAGCTAGGATTATTGGTTGCACAATTCCCCATAGTTCATCGGCACCTTTTTGTTGTGATGGTTGACTTTGGGAGTTTTGTAGGACTTGCTTCATCATGGTTTTTAGTTCATCAATTGATGATTCAATGGAAGACATCCTCTTTGTCAATTCTTGGTATTTTAATTTATCACCTAAGTTAATAGGATCATCTAAATTCCAACCAAAGGTAGTTGTATTTGGATCATCAACATGAGGAACCTCAATGTTTTCAGAACCAAATGCCCCTTTGTCTTGGTACTGGGGACTTCCAACTAGGACAGAGGTTACCATTGTAACCTTAGCAGTTGTTGCCTTCAAGGAGGTCTTACTTATGTAACCACTGTCCAACTGAAATACTGTTGTGTCATCATTTGTAGTGGTTACTTCACTGGAAATACCACCAACAGTTACTTGTAACTCAAGGAGTGTAGCCTCCTCAATGCTTGTGGGCTATCAGTTAGAGTTTTCTCAAACTTAGTCAAATGTAGAAGTTGACTCTATTTAATGGGTGAGTGAGAGGGACTGATGTGTGTGTTTGAGTTTTCTCTATTGCATCAAGCAAAGGTATAAATGTGGGTGATATGGGAGAAGTGGGTTGTGGTGTAGAAAGAGACATTGCCCTAGGAGAGGGGCTGTGGAAGATTGATTCAAGTGAATCAAGAACTTCATAATGTGTTGTCCCATGGATACAACTTGTTCCTTTCATGAGGAATCAAGAGGAGTTTGGCTAGGTGGAGATCTTTGTTCCAACTGCTGTGAGGAAGTAGCAGTAGTGGTTTAAAGTGACGTTTGTGTTGTCACAAGTACAACCTCTGGGATCTCATCTTCTAGAGTTACCTTTTTGGTTTGTTTGGTGGGCTTTTTGGATTTTGTTGGTTTCTTTTTGGATTATTCTGGTGGGGGTTGCGCAACACTGGTTATAATGCCATGTTCACCAGGAGTAGTGGGCTTAGCAACAGAGGTTTGAGCAATGGATGTGTTAGCATCTAAAATTGGCTCATTCCCCTTTGCTTGTATTTTCAAAACCTTTGGCTTTTGGTTTGAGAGTCTTGTAAAAGTTTCATGTTTAAGGATGTCAGTTTCATAAATGACACCTTGTTGAAAATCAGTTTCAGAAACTTGTTTTTGAAGATAAAAACTCAATAGCCTAGGGTGTATAAGAAAACCTTTATTTTTTGAAATGTTATAGTTTGCAACCAAGTTAGAAGACAATACCTGGGAAAAATTAAACTTAGATTTTGTCAAAATAGCATATCCCGGATACTGAATATTTAAAGGTATCTCATTAAATGCAGTTGTCTTGGCTGACAAACATAACTGTAAAGTATGGAAAAAGAATTTCATGTCAGCAGGAAATTTAGGTTTATAGGTGGTAATACCTATCATTTGACCTTCATAACCGCTCAATGAATTCATCGTGTAAATTTTTCTTTGAGAAAGAAGTAGGGTCATTTAGGTCATTTAGACCAAATGTGGTGGAAATTGTGGATGGTGAAATTTGGACAAGAGACTTCCTAATCTTTACCGTAATAACAAATAGCGTTTTGCTTTGAATCTCAACCTTAGCATTTGCCCAAAATTGTTGAAGTGTGTCCACATAGATTGGAGCCATTGCCAGTAGAATATCCTTGATGATGATGCTTGTAGAACATCGATCATTGCAAGATAGGCAGCATGATTATCGGTTTTCTCAAGGATAGGAAGGTAGTTGTGGGGATTTTTATGTTTAGAGTCATGATTGAAGAGTTAATGAGAATTTTTTAATTCAATACGGTAGTGAAAAACTCTATTTGAATGGAACAGGGTTTATAAAGGAAAAAGTGAATGCTGACGTGGCAATAGTTTTCAATAAACCTGACGACTAACATCTGTCCACGTGTAAACTCTGTTGGATAATGGAAGACAATTGTTTGGAAACCTCTGCTAGATACCAGCAGTAGTTTTGAACAGTGGATGAATAGTGTTGATTTTACACTATTAGAGGATAGATTATCAGTGGATTGGGAAAACAGTGGGTTCACCAGTAGTGGATATAGAACAGAGGATACATTTTTAACAACAAATAGATTTTCAAGCCAAACAAAGGTTTTGAGAAACAGTGGTTCTGAGCAAACTTTAGATATATTTATTGAAAAATTTCAATTTAACAATTTTAAGGATGGATTCTTGATTTTCTAAAAACATTTTGATGCTATTTTCACATGGAAAAAAAATTTGTTTTTATTCCATGTTTAGCATACCAATCCTAGAGATCGGACTTTCAAAGGTAGATGTATCTCATGCTTTTGTTAGAACATCTGCCAGTTGATCTTTAGTTGGAACATGATGCATAGAAATCAAACCTTTCTCATAGCAAGCCCTCACAAGGTGTTGTCTGATGTCAATGTGCTTTGTGGTTGAGTGGGAGATTGGATTTTTTGTGATGTTTTCAGCTGCTTGACTGTCCAACATGAGAGGAGTCTTTAGAGAAGTTACACCAAAATCCAACAATTGATTTTGAAGCCATAGGAGTTGAGCAGTGCAGCTTGCAGCAGCAATATACTCAGCTTCTGTTGTGGATGTTGATACTGCAGCTTGCTTTTTGCTTTGCCAAGACACTAAGCAATTGCCTAGGAATTGACAACCTCCTGATGTTGACTTCCTTGTGGTGTGGCATTCAGCAAAATCATTGTCTGAATAACCTGAAAGCTCAATATTTCCATTAGCTGGATACTAGATACCAAGTGTGGGAGAACCTTTTATGTATCTGAATATCCTTTTTACAGCAATGAGATTGGACTTCCTAGGTACTGACTGGGATCTAGCAGAAACACATGTTGCAAACATGATGTCTGGCTTTGATGCAGTTAGGTGCAATAAAGAACTTATCATGCTTCTATATAGAGTTTGATCAACCAAGTCATCTTTGTCATCAAAAGTGACAAGCTTTGTGGTTGCCATGGGTGTGCTACACGGTTTACAATCATTCATTTCAAATTTTGTAAGTAGTTCTTTAACTTACTTACTTTGGTGAACGAATGTACCATTTTGCAATTGTTTTACTTAGAGACCGAGAAAACATTGGAGCTCACCCATTGCACTCATTTCAAACTCCGCTGCCATGAGTTGTCTGAACTCTTCACACATGACAGTGCATGTGGATCCAAAAATGATGTCATCTACATAAATTTGGACAAGCATCAAATCCGTTCCTCTCCATTTCAAAAACTTTTAACCCTTGTAAAACTAATGAATAAGAGAAAGGTGGAAAGACTTTCATACCAGGCTCTCGGTGCTTGTTTCAAGCCATACAAAGCTTTATTAAGCTTGTGGACATGATCAGGATAAAATGCATCTTCAAAACCAGGAGGTTGACAAATATATACCTCTTCTTTGATCTTACCATACAAGAATGCACTTTTGATATCCATTTGAAACACCTTGATGTTGGGGTTGGCAGCAAAGGCTAAGAACAATCTGATGGCTTCTAATCGTGCTACAAGAGCAAAGGTTTCATCATAGTCAATGCCTTCTTCTTTTCTGTAACCTTGAACCACAATCCTAGCTTTATTCTTGACAATAGTACCCCTTTCATCAGTTTTGTTTTTGAAGACCCATTTTGTGCCAATTGGACTTATATCCTTTGGCAATGGTACAAGTTCCCATACTTGTTGTCTTTTAAACTAAAGGAGGTCTTCTTGCATGGCTTCTACTCAACTGTTCTCTTTTAGTGCCTCTTGGTACTTAACAGGTTGTGTGAGAGATTGGAAACCAGCAAAAAGACAAATGTTTTGGGATTGACTTCTAGTGAGCACCCCTTCATTGATGTTGCCAATGATTTGATAAGATGGATGACTTTTAAGGTAGATTAGATATCCCTTATATGGAAAAATGGCATTTTAAGGTGAAGGCTGCATATGGGAATCATTTGAGCTAACATCTATTGGCACTTTTGAAGAGACAACATCTGTTTGAAATGGAGGTGGAGATATTGGTGGGAGAGGTGTGGAAACATATTGACTTTTATCCACATAGGTTGGACTTTTGTCAACAGAGGTTAAATTTGATGAGCTGGAAGAGGATTGAGGATCAATAGTGGTTGACCCAGCAGTGCCATAGTCTTGTGATGAAGATTGTGGTTTACCTTCAGGGTTAGTCTTGACAGACATATCATCAAATACAAATTTATCTAGATCAAACAATTCTGAATGGTTTGCTGGGATTTTTAATGATGAAAGTTCAATGAACTTTACATTCAAGGTCTCTTACACACACCTAGTCCTTGAATTAAAGACTCTATAGGCTTTAGCAGTGGTTTAGTATCCCAGAAAATAACCACAATCTACTTTGGCTGCAAATTTTGAAGTTGAATCTTTTAAGTTAAAAATAAAACATGGGCAGCCAAAGATTTTGAAGTATGAGATCAGTTGTTTGATCTTATACAAAATTTCATAAGCAGTTGTTTAATGCCTTGGGTCTGTCAAGATTCTGTTCTACACATAGCAAAAAGTGTTTATAGCCTCTACCCAAAAGGTTAAGGGTAAACCTGAGTCTGCAAGCATTGTTCTGGCAGCTTCAATCAAAGTTCTATTTTTCCTTTCAACCACCCCTTTTTGTTCTAGTGTTATTGAATGTTGTACTGCCTTACAATTCCTTTTGATACATAGAAATCATCCAACTCTTTATTTCTGAACTCTGTGCCATTGTCACTCCTGAAGACTTTTACTGGCAGGTCAAATTGCTTTTCAACTTGTTTCACAAATACCTACAAGATGCCTACAGTCCCATCATTGGAGCTCAAAAAGTAAGTCCAAGTTAACCTAGAAACATCATCAACAATAACAAGGCAATACCTTTTTTGTTTAAGGCTCATGATTTTTACAGGGCCAAACAAGTCCATATGCAACAATTGTAAGCATTGACTTAATTTGGACTCACCAATGGGCTTGTATGAACTTTTATGTTGTTTGTCTTTTAAACAGGAAACACAATGTTCATTCTTGTGAAACTTTTTTGTGGAAGACCTCTTACAAGGCCTTGTTTAAAGAGTGTGGTGATAGTTGTCAGATTTGTGTGCCCAACTCTTCTTTGCCATAGTTCTGTCTCTTTGTTAGAGGCAGCTGAAAATAGACAGGCATCAGTCATTGGGTTATCTTTCAACATATCAACCACATACACATTGCCACTCCTATGAGCAACAAGTTGTGCTTTACACTCAACTATGATTTAATCAATCTTTTTAACCACTTCTGGCCCAACAATCTGACAAGTTTTCTTAGTGAAGAATGACCCATAGCCCTAGTCACTCATTTGTGAAACACTAAGAAGATTAAATTTCAGATTGTCAATAAGATTGACATTTTCAAATTTAAGTTTCCCAGCCTGAACAGTTCCTGACCCAAGCACCTTCCCTTTTGAATTACTACCAAAGGATATATCACCCCCTCCATGAGCCATGAAGTCTTTGAGAAGGGCTCTACATCCGGTCATGTGCCTGGAGCCTCCATTATCTACATACCATAAACTTTCAAGGCAAGTAGAAGCTCCCTGCACAGTGGTAGTTAATTAGTTTAGGTGGGTTTCCAAAGCCAAAGGCTTTAGAAGGGGTCACAGAGATGTCAGTCTCAAATTTAGAAGAATGGTCAGTGGTTTGAACAGATCTTTGTAACATCTGTTGAGACCCTTCTCCTATCGGATGATAGTAACCATGAGGATGCCTATTTACTCTTGGTTTTGAGAGCCTTTTGTAACCCTCATAACTAAGAGGTACCTTTTGGTACATTGGTTAGCCAAATCCTCTTGGGTAATAGTTGGCAAGTGGTGCATCTGTTACCTGCACCTCTTTGGTAGTGGAGGTTTTATCTAGAGCTTTGGTAACAGATGTTTCAACATGCATAAAGGTCTGTTTAGACTTTCCTTTTGAAGTACTAGTCTTTAAACTCTCCAGTGTTTTGGATTTATACTCATTCTTTTTCACATCAAAGTTTCTGAGATAAACACACTCTTGAGTTTTATGATTTGTTTTATTACAAATTGTGCAGTTTAGAGAATCAATGATCACACTTGTTTTGTTAATGTTATAAGCTTTTAGAAGAAAACAGTTTAAGGTAACATGGTTCTTCTTTTCACAGAAATCACAAAAAAGGTTTTTGATCTTTTCTTTCTTTTTCCCTTTTTCAGACTTTTTGTCAGCAGATGTAACATCTGCTGGTAAATCTATTATGGGAATGATTCTTGCCTTTGGTGCTTTGACACCTTCAATGGTTGAAAAATCCATTAGTTTGAAATTCTGAAGGATGTCACATTAATCAGACCATGTGGGTTTAAATTGATAATTCTCAACTTCCTCAAAAGTTGAGGATCCCTCATGTCTTTCTAAAACAATTTTGTTTTCATTTTTGTCAGTGACCTTGATTTCTCGACTAGATAGATTTGTTTGAACAATGTCAGCCATACCAGAATCATTTCCAGTAACATAGTTTGGAGCCAAATTTTTCTTCAATCGTATGAGCCAAATTTTTCTTCAATCTTATGCCAAATTTTATGTTACTTTTGACCTGATTTTCTAGCAAAACCTCATAACCTTTATAGGATTCCACCCATTTTTCACAAGTGACTTGGGTGGATTCCAAGTCCTTTTTGCAAACCTGATATTTTTCTATCATAGTTTGGAGTTGGTTCTTGTTTATGCTGGCTTCATGTTTTAAGCTGCTGATTTCATATTCGTTTTCAAACAGTTTAGTTTTTAGCTCTTTTGAAAGCTTTTAAGCTGCAATTCATCATCCAAATCTTATTCCTAAGGTTTTCATTCACCTCTTTTATGTTAGCAAAAGCTATGATGCATTTATCTGAATATAGATCTTTTAGGACCTGAGGAGATACCTTAGTAGCAGCTATCATGACACAATCACATTCACCTTCACAAACATTGGGATCCCATGGGTCAGATAGAGATTTTAGTTCTTCATCAAAATTTTCTTTTGTAACAATTGTTTCATCATGCACATTAGACACAACAGACTTAGGCTCCACTTCCTCAGATTCAACACCCTCAACTATAGACTCTAATGCCAAAAAGCAAAATTAATTTTGTTTCTTTTCAGTGTCAGCAATTAGAGCGAAGTTTTCATAAGTCAGATCCTCAGGCAAGCTACTTCAATCAACAAAGCCCTGAGTAAAGAAGCTTTGTTGATTAATTTCTACCTGAGCAGTGGTTTGAGTAAGTTGTTGTGCAGGATACATTTGAACCTGAGGAGCTTGTTCTTGAACATATTGAATTTGAGGAACAACGGTTTGAACATATTACAGGAACAGGGGTAGCAGGGTGTGCAAAATGAGTAGTGCTTTGCATATGAGGAGCAGGGGTATATTGGGAATAATGGATAGTGTTTTGAATGTTTTGAGGTCTAGGGTTAGGATGTGTGATAATTGGTCCAGATGTTTGAGACCTAATTCTCTATCAAAGTGACACAGCCTATTACACTTCAAATATTTAATCTTTGACTTATCCAGCCCAACTTTTAACCCCCTAAGCAACCCTGGGAACTTTCTACCAGTTCTCTTGTACTACTTGCTAGCTCTAACACTCAGCAAGGCAAGCTAGTGCAAAATATCCATTTCTTTCAAATCTGTAGGGTCAAAATGTTGATGGTCATTCAACTCAAAGGATAAGTTATCAGAAGCTTGGCTTTCCCCATTAGCAGTAAAAGCGTAATTGGGTGTGTAAGAATCAGAGCTGAAACTACAATGAAAGGTTATGTCAATGAAATGATCATAACTTTGATTGTTACAACTCCCAAAGGATTCTTCTTGGCCAAAAAGTGTACTACCGAGTGCATAGTCATCAGTCACCTTTCCAACCTCTTGTAGCTTCTTTTTCTAGTTCAGCTCTCTCTCAAAGTGAGGAGCCTACCATAAAGCTCAGTTAGACTCATTTCTAAACCAACTGAATTTCTAGTTACAAAAGCTATAGTGTCCCACTTGTCTGGTAATGATCTAAGAAAACGACTATTTAAAGTAAAATTTGCAAACTCAACATTAACTAGTTTAAGCTCACTAATGAGACAGCTAAATCTTTCAAATTGTTGGGTTAATGACTCTCCTTTCACATGACAAAACATTTCATATTATTGATTCAAAACCTCTCTGTTGTTTACAGTTACTTTCTCAGTCCCATCGAATTGCTCTTTCAAAGTATCCAATAACTCCTTTGCATTGTTGCAATGCAACAGGCCAGCATAGATATCGTTTGGCAATGCAGAGGCCACAATGCTAAATGCCTTTGCATCTAGCTCGATCTTTTGGAAATCTTGCTCGGAGTAATTTTCAGGATTCTTTGGTACTTGGACTTTAGGGTCCTCTGTGCTCGGTATCATTTGACATGAGGTCCAAAGATGGCTGACTTCTAGCAATCGGTGTTTTGCTGAGCAAGAACGTGACCCATCCGTCTCTGCCAGATATTATACTCTTATCTGATGAGAATCGGTGGTTTAAACATGTTACCGGTGTTGTGAGGATCTTGTGAATTTTGAGACATTTTCGATTGTTTGTAAAACAAGTTTTTTGTTTAAACTACTTTCAACGTATATAAACTTTTACTCAGTTTTCAATTCAACGAGCAAACGAATTAGCATGAAAGCTTATCTGTTCAAATCAAGTTGATTGTTAAATCAAATTCGATTGACCAAACTCTAATAACAAATGTTAGGATCTGAGTTTGATATTGTTGTGAATGTTTAAGATGAAATCAGTGGAAGTGAATAAACATGAATGAATAGTGCAGTAGAAATAGTAAACTTTGTATTCACAATAATAGGAAGATTGCTTTCACTAACATGCTTTTAAAAATCAATTGTTTATGTGCATGAAAGATTACAAACTCCCACCCACAGCCTAAGATCACTCCGATTTGCTTGTACACAAAATGTCAAGATGAAGTGATAGTGATTAATATAACAATAAACGCATTGTTCTATTTATAATACAGAGCAAACCGTTGAGCATCTTATGCTGATGTCACATTGAAAGTGACATGAAACAAACTAAAACAAACTCTAACATCTGCTAAGCTAAACACTGCTATTAACTATACAATACAAAGTCTGATGGAAAACACCGATGAGATATCCACTGTTGGACTTCAGTAGAGCTTTGCCTTGGCAGACCTTAGCTTTAGTCTTCAGTAGAGCTTTGCCTTGGTAGACCATTGAGTCTTCAAGAGAGCTTTGCCTTGGCAAACCTTAGCTTTAGTCTTCAACAGAGTTTTTGCTTTGTGTAAAGGCACTAATAGGTTTACGCATTAGTATCTTTTAGAGAATGGGACATTATGACTGTAATGGGCTGCGGAAAGGCCTTGGGCCTAAGGCTTTAGGGTTTTGGAGCACAAACCCTCTAGTATATGTAGATAATGAGTGGACTTGGCGCTTCGAGCAGTATTGCAAAGCCAAGGAACTCGGAATGTGGAGGTGCATTCGTGATGGTCCCTGCACTATCATGTACGCAACTACATATGATCCAGACACTCGAATTCCAAAACCAGAAAGTTTGTGGTCCGAAAAAGATC
Source organism: Scalesia atractyloides (assembly GCA_947069175.1). Classification (NCBI taxonomy): domain Eukaryota; kingdom Viridiplantae; phylum Streptophyta; class Magnoliopsida; order Asterales; family Asteraceae; genus Scalesia; species Scalesia atractyloides. Next base: position 65,668,649 of record CAMTDV010000001.1, on the reverse strand, counting down.
GAAAAATCAAGGACGAATATGATAAGGCTATGGCAAATCTTACTATGGCACTTGGTCCTGACATCTCGATTGTTGTCAGAAACTACACAACTAAGAAAGAAATCTGGGATGTGCTAAAAAATCTGTACAAAGGAAACACTGACATGAAGGCTAGTAGGGTGAACATGTTGAACAAGCAGTTCAGTTCAGTTCATTTAATCACATCTACGGGGAGACTGTGGAGAATCAAATCAGGAGATTCGTCAAACTCATTTCACAGATGGTCAGTGCTGGAATTCCAATCACTAATAGTGGGGTGAATCGCCAACTGTTGAATTCACTGCCAAAGTCTTGGGATGTCATGTTTTGATGATCAAACGTACTACAAATCTGAATGAAGTTGCTCTCACTGAACTGATCGCCACCATCAAATCATGTGAAATAGACAACTAGCAAAGAGAACTAAACCACAAGAACTCCATGATGGCTGCAGGGATGACTGGCTCTAACACTGCATTGATGTCTCAAAGTCATCCTAACCTTATCTTTAGCCCCGTGACAAACATTAATCTAAACGTTGTTTTCAGTCCATTGACTCAAGCACAAATTCAAGCTCAGAAGACAAACTATGTTTATGGCATGTCTCTTGCAAACAACTCTGCAATTTCGACTACTGTTCACAGCACGCAAATGTTGTCTACTGTCCTGTTACTCTTTCAGCTTCTCGAAATGCTGAATCCACACCCTTTGCTGAAAATTTCGCATTTCTGACCAAACAAAACAAAGAGAAGTTGGCTCTAGCAGCATCCATGCTCAACAGTTTGAATGCTTTTCTTGTAGGTGATCTCTTGCCACCTTCAGTGTTTGCTATTGAGATGAATCATGTGGTTAAAGAAGATATTGAAGAACTGGATGCTTCGTGGAATCTACCTATGGTCGCATTTCGAGCAGAAAAGTTTCAAAAGAGATACGGGCGCTGTCCAATGTCAAACATTAGCACTTGGTCAATCAAAGATAAGCTAAGATGCTATAGATGTCATGAACCCAGACACTTCGCTAGAGACTGCAGGAAGACACTCATGGGATATGAAGCAACTGCTACTGCTGCTGCAAGGAATTCAGAGAGGTCCATGGTTCCAGTTACTTCAGCTCAGACGTCAACATCAACCAAGGAGGCTCAGGAGCAAGAAAAGCACTAATGGTGCCAGAGCAGCATGGTTTTAGTTGGGTTGATGCTGCAACTCTAGTAGAATCTCTGAATATTGAAGAAGTTGCTGAAAATTATCTCAAATGCTAGATGGCACAAACTGAGGAGACCAAATCTCTCTCCAAAATGGTAAACTCTCTCTTATGCTCAGAAGATTGTAAAAATAAAAGGGCATAAATGAGAGCACATAATCTCAATCTAATTAGTGATTACAACAATGCCATGTCAAAGTATATCGGTCTTCGAGTGAACAATAGAATTCTCTATAAAAGATTGATGCACTAAAGAAGGACATATCTCAACTCCACCGGGACGTAAACCAACAAAAATATTGGGTCCATGATTATAAACCCAAACTATATTCAAAAACCTTGGAATGCGACTTGGTAAGAGTTGAGCTAGGATTTCTCACTGGAAAGTTTCAACAAAATGAGTTGAATATTAAAAAATATGATACTTCTAGTGACATTGTTCGTAATCTTTGCAATATACAAATGGCATACAAAGAAAACAAGGGAAAAGGGTTGGGTTATTCAAAAGTCCCTCCGCCATATAGTCATAATTATTCAAGAATGTCGCTCACTGAGCAAGAATTGGAAAATTATGATAAAATGACGAATGGCAAACCAAGTGACTACGTTCCTTGGGAACTTTTCAAGCCTAAGAATAACCAACCAATTGATTTTAAAAAGCCTACAAGTTTTGTAAAAAATATAAATCAAGAGTGCTTGAATGAATCAGTTGAAATTTTGAAAAGTGAAAAGGAGTCGACAAAAACTCCATCCGAAGAACTACTGAAAACGATTTCTACCTCTGATTCTGTAAAAGGGGTTAACTGCTTTAGTATATGTGTATAGTCAGTGACAGATGAGGAGCGGTTAAAAGTGGATGATGAACCTCATCTAGTTGTTGCTGATGACTCAGATGTTTGGAATTTTGTCCAGTCTATGGTTTTTGAGACTCAGGGTTTTTCTAGTGTTGTTGAAACTGGAACTTTAAATAATATGGTTTTTGATTCAGATTATGATTTAACTGAATGTCTAAAGGAGTCTGAGGCTTCAGTTTTGAGTGATTCGGAAAACTGTTCTAGTTCTTCTGAAACCTCAGCGGATACCTCAGATATTTCATAATCTTGTAAAACTGAAAATATTGTTGTGTTGGACTGTGTGAATGAAATTACTTGTGAACAAGAGACATCTGATATATCTGGGAATCAGACTGAAGATTCTAACTCATCGTATAATGAGCAAGATAGTTATGGCTGTCAAAATATTGATAGGACTTGCTCATCATCCGGTGACCAAGAATCTATTGATTTTGAAAGCTCAGCATCAAATGAAACTGCTTCCAAAGAAACTGAAACCGTTGTTTCAGAAAGCTCAGTATCTAATTAAAAGGTTTCAAATGAACCTAAGTCCACAGAATCCACTCCTACAAAAAAAAGATCTAGAAGAACCAGAAAACAGCACAAAATGAAAATTCAGGAGGAAGTTTCCTCAAGTGCTATAAATCAGAAGAAAATCCCAACTCAAAAACCAACTGAATCAAGGTTGAAGGGTAAAACTGTCGATACTCACTTTTATGTTGATAATTGTGAGCAGGTTTCACCCAAGAGTAAATATGCACACAAGAAATCAGCAGCTAGTGAAAAGAAGAGATCCAATCAGCTCCCCAGAATAACACAAGCGGAATTAAGAGTCTTTTTCTCGAAAAGACAGACTTGCTTCAATTATGGAATTCCAGGGCACATAGCTAGAAACTATGTCCATCGTCCCTTCGGGTCTTATCTATCTAAAATTTCCATCCATCAAACGGCTTCGCACCATCGACATCATGGTCATCAAAAGCCCGTTAGAATCTAGCAAAGAAAAACAATCAAAAGCGTTCAAACACAAATGGTTTCGTAAATCAATACAAGAAATTAAATGCAACATCATCTCATGTCTTTTCAAACAATAAAGAGGTAAAGATTTGGAAACCCAAAAAGGTCTTGTTTACACAGTCTTCTCAGCATCTCTCAGATGTGCGACAACGGTTTAGAGGTCTTGTTTACAAAAGGTGGATGTGTGGTTCTGAAGCCCGGAATTGTCATACCAGAAGATTGGTACTTGATTGAAGCAGAACGCCAGGGAAACGCCAACGTGATGACATGAATAAAGCCCCCACTGATCAAGTTACTTGCTTATTCTCTAAAATTGCTGAACATGATGCAATGTTGTGGCATCGTCGACTTGGCCATCTTAACATGAAGAATCTTAATCAACTTGCAAAGGGAGGTCTGCTCAGAAACTTACCAATTAAGGATTTTATGCAAATTGAAAAATGTGAGTCTTGTGCCCGTGGGAAGCAGCACTGTAAGACTCATAAGCCCAAGCTTGTGCACACAACATCTAAAGTTCTGGAACTGCTTCACATGGATCTTTTTGGTCCTGTCAATGTGCTGAGTATTAAAAGAAAAGCTTATTACCTGGTCATCACTGATGACTACTCTCATTTCACTTGTGTATTTTTTTGGAACTAAAGAGTGAAACTGCAGGTCTGTTAAAGAAATTTGTCACTCTCATGGAGAACCAAGCAAATGAGCGAGTGAAGATTATGCGTTGCGACAATGGGACGGAGTTCAAGAACGTTGAGCTGAAACATTTTTGTGCTTCAAAAGGAATTGATCATTAATACAATGCAGCTCGAACTCCTCAAGAAAATGGAGTTGCAGAAAGACGAAATAGAACTCTCATTGAAACAACCCGTACTATGCTAATAGATTCCGGGTCTTCCACTGATGTTTTGGGAGAAGCAGTGAACACATTCTGCTATGTACAAAATCATGCATTCATCAATAAACGCCACACGAAGACACATTATGAAATAGTCGAAGGACAGAAACCCTCGGTACAGCATTTTCGCACTTTTGACTGTCCTTGTGTTCTCCTTATCATGGATGCCAAGGGAAAATTTGAAGCAAGAGGAGATCCACGCTATTTCATCGGCTATGCAAAGAAAACCTCATATCGAGTTTACAACAAAATCAAGAAGCAGATCATGGAGACGTACTATGTGGATTGGCTAGAAAAAAAATCCCAAAGATGCACGACTTGGACATGATTGGTTATATGCTTATTATTCCTTGTTTAAGTCTTTTAATTTTCTACCTGATGTGAATGTTGTTGCAGATGTCTCAAATACTATGATACTTATTCCTATCATAGCTGAAGATGATGTTGTCCCTATTCAAGACTCTCTCAAGAAGCGTACCGTAGATCCACCGGGATTTCATGGAGTTACTATGGAAATGCATCCTTCTTCACAAATTCGAGAGCAGGTTCTCGAACCTACTATTGTCTTCAACATTGAATCCTCTTCACAGCAAACTGTTGTTAGCCCTTCAAATACTACTATTCACAGAGCTTCATTGTTTCCGGAGCCGATTCCGTTAGAAATCGATACTGATGCATCAAATTAGGGGGAGCAATCTGGGATAGTGTCAGGAAGTAGTTCTAACTTAGAATCTAATTTGCAGGCACCTGATGTAGCAATCCCTCAGCGTGTTCAGAAAAGCTATCCAATTACAAATGTTACTAGTCTCGTATCTGTTGGTGTTCAGACACGCAGTAGATCAGGAACCATTAACACATGTTTATATTCATGTTTCATATCACAGATTAAGCCTAAGAACATTGATGTTGCTTTGCAGGAACCTGGATGGGTCGATGCAATGCATGAAGAGCTCAATCAGTTTGAGAAGCTGGGAGTGTGGAAATTAGTGAAGTAGCCGGAGGGAAAACAAGCTCTTTGTACTCGTTGGGTATATAGAAACAAACAAGATGATACTGGAGTGATCGTGCGAAACAAAGCTCGGCTGGTGGTTCAGGGATTCAAACAAATCGAAGGTCTTGACTATGATGAGGTATACGCACCAGTAGCTCGTCTGGAAGCCATACGCATCTTCTTGGCATATGAATCCTATATGGGGTTTACAGTTCATCAAATGGTTGTCATGACGATGTTTCTGTATGGGAAGGTTAAGGAGGAGATTTGTGTCGCTCAACCCCCTGGTTTTACAGATCCTAAGAAGGAAGGATATGCATATAAGTAAGATAAAGCTTTGTATGGTTTGCATCAAGCACCTCGTGCATGGTATGCGACTTTAACAGAGCATCTGCTTGCTCATGGTTATGCACGGGGAATGATAGATCAGACGCTATTCATTAAATGCATTGGCGAGGACCTTATCCTTGTTCAAATCTATGTTGACGACATCATTTTCGGGTCAACCAATGAAGAGCTATGCAAAGAATTCGAGGAAGTGATGAAGAAGAAGTTCGAAATGAGCTCACTAGGTGAGACGACTATGTTTCTAGGCTTACAAGTTCGTCGGAATAGTCAAGGAATCTTAATCCATCAATGAAAGTATGTTCAAGACGTTCTTGCAAAATTCGACATGTTAAAGTCGAAGCTCATCGACTCACCCATTGCTGAACAGCCACTACTGAATGAGGATGCTGAAGGTGATCCGATCAATCAAACGATGTACCAATCCATGATTGGTTCATTGATGTACTTAACCGCGAGTCGGCCGGACATTATGTTTGTTGCCTGCCAATGTGCCAGATATCAGGCTGATTCGAAACTTTCTCATCTCTTTGCCATTAAATGAATCTTTAGTTACCTTAAGGGAGCTCCAAATTGGCCCTCTGGTATCCTAGAGATTCGAACTTTGATATGTTTGCCTTTTCTGACAGTAACCTTGGAGGGACAGACCAGAATATGAAGTCCACATCAGCTGGATGCCAATACTTGGGAGACAGGCTTATTTCATGGCAGTGCAAGAAGCAACAAACAGTGTCTTTATCAACTCCAGAAGCAGAATATGTTGTAGCATCTGCATGCTGTTCGCAGGTTATTTAGATGCAACAGCAGCTCGATGATTATGGTTTGACTTATCTTAACACTACTATCTATTGTGATAATGATGCTGCTATCCGGATCTTCAAAAAACCCTGTTTTTCATTCCAAAACCTAGCACATTGATATCAAAGTTCATTTTATTCGAGATTGTTTCGACAGAGGTTTAATTAAATTTGAATAGATCCACACTGATACTAATACAGTGGATCCTTTTACAAAACCTGTCAGCAATTCGAGATTCAAGGAGCTTGTAGACCTTTTAAAAATGATGCGTTATACCGACTAAGCAACCTAAAAAACGCTTATCTATTTCAACAAAATAACTAAATTTGCGCATAAAGTATTCTACTTCTGCACAAATTTAGGGGGGGAAATATTTGCTTTGCTCAATCTAGTGAACTCGGTTAACACATGTAAGTTATCGATGCAGTAAAAGCGAGGATCTTCTACGACGTGTTAATAGGCTTGTCACAAAAAAGTCAAAAAGATACAAGTGACAAATTTTGACAAGCTATGCACCTCGTGGGTAACATATCATCGACATATGATTTCATGGTCTAAAATCTGGTGTTGATAGATAACAAACGTCTGAAGTTTCAAGTCTTTATGCTGATAAGTCATTCGGGACATCAGGACTGCCCTTCTGTTGCATCTAGATATATGCAGACCTAGGCACAGACAGGATATCTTTAAAAGGGCCTAAATGGAATGGCCAAAACCTTAAAAAGGGAAATCTCATCACGAGAAAATCCCATGTGCTTTAAAAGTCAAACATACCATATAAGGTATTTTGCCTCTAACCCTCGTCTTATATTGTTTGGTCTCTTTGCAGTATGTTGTACTAACCTGCTCACCAACAAGTCGGATGTTGAAAAAATAAAGGATGATCTCGGTATATTCACTTGTAATGATGAACTACTATGCTTACCTTGATCGTGAGGGTATGCCTTGATATGGGACACACGGATGTTATCGCATACTCACTTGATAAAGTTGCAAGGTTGAAAGTTGAAGATTGATGCGATAAGTTTAGATGGATAAATATCGGCAATCGCACGATCTCGTTTGACCAAGCTCATGCCAAAAAATGTTCCTAGATCAGTTCAGAATTGGTTTGATCCCATGGCAACTCTCCCCTTATCCCTTCATATATTCTTATTATTTCTTTTTCTTATAAAACATGTTACTTGGTTGGTTAGATCGCAGATTTTGACAAAAGGTGTTACTGTTCATGTCTTGTAAAAATTGCGAGGCCCGAAAAGATCAAAATATTTCAATGGTCCCGGTGACGGCGGTTCTAGACGAAAGCTTGGGCGTATGATAGTACCGACTCGACAGAACGTTATTAAGAAGGGAGTAGTAACAGAATCAGCGGAAGCATTCATTTCATTCATACTGAAAGATTATACATCTTGTCTGGCTGGCAGAATTCCTGGTGAGAATCCGCCAGCGTTTCCCCTTAGGGAACTTCCAAAACTTGCAAACAGTGAACACACAACACCTATATATAGACATGAGCAGCTTGTGCGAATGGTTGCTCGTACGAGTGACAAGATGTCACTCGTACAAACCACATAAGCTCACTCGTACGAGTGAGATGTTTATCACTCGTACGAGGCACACTGTCACTCGTACGAGTGATGTTTTCACTGGTACGAGACAATTCTCATTCGTACTTGGGTTGTGTGTTCGTATCTAATCTATACAATATTCATTACACACTCTTTCTAGCCTATTCGCACAGTGACGGACATAAAGTGCATCAAAAATTTCCCCCTTGGACATCACTGTCGAAGCTTGATCTTGATCTTGAAATCTGTGAGCTGTGTTTGAATATTCTGTAACTTTAATCAGGTATCTTTTGACGTCGTAATTCCCCCTTGATTGATGATCCGGGTTTGCATTATCTACGTTAAGCGATATTCACCCTGAAATAATTTTCTCCAGAAATTTATCTTCAGGTCGTTGTTTGCACGGTTCAAGACCTCCTCTAATTTGCTTAATCTACAAATTTTCTCGAATAATCACCAACCTGAAATCAAACAATGCAGCTTCTCCATTTCGATTTTAACCATATCCGTGTTTGGTTTAGCGCACTCCTCTGATGCTCGATCCTCTGATCTTCAAAACCTAACCGACAATTGATAGAAACTTCGAATTACCACAACTGTCACAACCCGACCCGCAACGGAATAAGAGTCGGGGCATAATTGGGTTATCACCAAAGCTCATGACATTTACTATTATGTTTCATATTTAATAAAGTCAAAGTTACATTTTCAAATATCCAAACATGTTCATTCAATACAAAGGAAATAAACCAAACATAACAATCCCAACTCTAAAACGTTTTATTCTTCTAGTCCAAGTCCATATCTGTTCCTAGCTGCTGCTGGTTCACCTGTATCATGTGTAAAATGAGAGTTTTTGGGTCAACATAAGTTGGCGAGTGAACCTTATTAGATAAACATTTATTAATAAATTAATTGTTAGTTTATCAATGAAAATTTGTGCATAATCATAGATGAGCAAATGTAAATAATCAAGCAATGGCAAATAGCAGTCACAACTATAACATACAATAACACATGACAACATACATGAACATACCAACATCATACTGTAAATAACATAAATGAAACTGTGCGATCAAGGCTCAATCAAACGGAGCCGATCGTATTGCATGTACTGAAAATGAAAATGTCTGTGCGATCAAGGCTCAATCAAACGGAGCCGATCGTATTGCATGTACTGAAAATGAAAATGTCTGTGCGATCAAGGCTCAATCAAACGGAGCCGATCGTATGTGGGCACGCCAGGTTCAACCGCATAATAAAATGGGGAACATGCTCAACGCTCATAATGTAATGGGGAGCGGCGGCCTATGAAATTGCATGTACTGAATAATAAATTGCATCCAATAATAACTACTTAACAACATCAAACTGAATACACATGTTCATGATATGATGTATGCACAATGGTTTAGTTATAATATATATATACAAAGACACATGATACACCCCAAAACGTGATTAAAACAGGGAATTTGCAAGATTCACTCACCTTGGGTGCGTTGGATTGGAGATGGTGATATGTGCACGAATTAGATGAGTGGAATAACGAGGATTACTAACCTAAATAATAACGGAAAAATATATTAAATGGGTGGATTTTATTAAGGATTTTAATGAAATTTTTAGATATATTTTTGTGAGTTTATGGCTATTTTCTATCTTTAAAAATGTTATTTTTAAGTATTTTTAATTGATTTTTAAATTAAATTAAATAAATAAAAATATAAAAAATTTGTTTATTTAGCGTTGACCGTTGACCGTTGACCGGTTCGGTCAGCGAATTAATTTGCGCCGGGTGAGGCTCGAACCCGAGACCTCCCGTTCGCGTGCACGCAGCTCTACCAACTGAGCTACGTGTCTAACCCGAAATAATCTTGTTTTTAATTATATTTATACACTTATTCACTTTAACCGAATCTCCTTTATTTGCAAAAACATTTTAATTCAATCGGACCGGTGCTCGTGACGGGTGTCGAACGCGCGACGTGTGGTTCATGTTGCAGTGTCTAACCCGGTTATTATCTCGGTTTTTATTATACTTAACAACTAACTGAGTTAACCCGGTTTAGTTTTTGATCAAAAAGGCATTTTATTACACAAGGTGTGCGTGTAGCAGGGATCGAACTCGGGACGTGTGTGTGTATTTTGCACACTGTCCACCGCTAGACTGTGTGTCTAACCCGTTTAAAATACCGATTTTAATTAGTCTTAAGTTGTATTGCGTCTTCATCTTCTTCGTTGATTTTACACAGATAAACATATTCCGACTGTTATGACCGATTCATGACTTATACGCTTTTCAAACATTACAAGTAATTTAAAAGTAAAGAATGGAGAGAGTTTGGGAAAAAGATGTACCGATTGAGGTTGTTCACAGAATTCCGGCAGAGGCTCGTCGGTACTGAAGGTGGACTCCGGCTGTTGAAACCAATTAACAACTTTGTTCGATTATTTAAGAAGTTGAGTCACTTAAACAAGGTTTAACAGAAGTTTGGGAGATCATACCCGTTCACGGTGTGTTTCCGGCAGTTTCAGGAGTTTTCCGGCAAAGGTAAGATTTTCGACAAACGTTGACTAGGATCGATTCTGATGGTGGAGTTGTGTTAGTGACTGATTAATCACATGATTGAAACAGAAAGAGTCGGAGGAAATACTGTGCGGACGTGAGTCCCGGTTTTCCGGCGACTTGCAGAATTTTTCCGGCGGTCTGATTCAAGCTTCTCCGGTGGACTGTAAGGTTGCGGAAATGCAATTGAAAGCTTTGCGGAGTGTTTTGAGTCGCAGGAAGGGTCTAGGATTGAAGTAATCCGAGAATTGAAAACTTTCGGTTATTAAACCGATCTACTTCTGAATTCAAGTTACACTCATGGCAGCATTGATTGGAATCGTCCGTTTATCGGTTATACTCGCTGAATCGCGAGTATCCAAATCGACTTTGGGTGTTTGATAACCGATTTCAGTTACAATTTGTAAAATCGGTTGATTTACCTTAGTCCATAAAACTTATTTGTTTCCTAAAGATAACAGAAAACAAACAAGTGGCGGAGTGGTCTTGTGATTGGGTGATAAGTCGTTGAAGTGTCTTGGCTGACCCGGGTTCGAGTCCCGGCAGCTTCATAATTTTTTTATTTATTTTATTTTAACTTTTTATCAAATATAATTTTTATAGTTTAGTTTATTTATTAATTATGTATCGTTTTAACTCAAAATAATCATAAATATTTAATGTAACTTTTATAACTTGATACTTGATTACAAAACGGAGCGGGTTTTGAAAACCCGATTTTTTACAAATGTTACAGTATCCCCTACTTTTAGGAATTTCGTCCCGAAATTTAAGTAGTTGAAGTAGTAGGAAAAAGATGCGGGTATTTTTCACGCATTGAGTCTTCACGTTCCCAAGTAAACTCAGGTCCCCGTTTCGACTCCCAGCGTACCCTAATAATTGGAATGCGACTTCGTCGAAGACGTTTCTCCCCGTAGTCCATGATCTCCACTGGTCTTTCAATAAAATGCATAGATTCATCAATCTGGATATCTTCCAGCGGAATATGGAGATTCTCATCAGCGAGGCACTTCTTCAAGTTCGACACGTGGAATGTGGGATGAATCCTGTTGAGTTCTTCTGGTAGGTCAAGCTTGTATGCTACAGGACCTACTCTTTCGAGTATCTTGAAAGGTCCCACGTAACGAGGTGCTAGCTTCCCCTTTTGACCAAAACGAACTACTCCCTTCCACGGTGATACTTTTAAAAGCACATGATCACCAATGTTAAACTCTAAGGGCTTCCGTCGTTTATCTGCATAACTCTTTTGACGACTTTGAGCCGCTAGAAGATTGTTTCGAATTTGATGGATCTTATCTGTGGTTTCTTGGATCAATTCTGGACCAGTAATTTGTGCTTCCCCAATTTCGTGCCAACATACAGGAGATCGGCACTTACGACCATATAAGGCTTCAAAAGGTGCCATGCCGATGCTCGAATGATAGCTGTTGTTGTACGAAAATTCTACTAATGGTAGGTGGGCGTCCCAATTTCCCTTGAAGTCTATGACACATGCTCTAAGCATATCTTCAAGAGTTTGAATGGTGCGCTCAGACTGTCCATCAGTTTGAGGATGATAGGCGGTACTGAGATCTAATCGTGTGCCCATAGCGGATTGTACTGCTTGCCATGTTCGTGAGGTGAAACGACCATCAACATCAGAAATAATACTTAATGGTACCCCATGTCGGCTTACGATTTCGTTGATATAAATACGTGCAAGCTTTTCGTTCTTGAAATCTTCGCGGATAGGAATAAAGTGAGCTGATTTTGTAAGTCGGTCTATAATCACCCATATAGTGTCATACCCACCAGAAGTGCAAGGTAACCCGGTAATGAAATCCATGGTTATATTTTCCCACTTCTATACAGGTATTTTCGGTTGGACTAGAAGTCCTGAGGGTCTTTGGTGTTCAGCCTTCACCTTGGAACATGTGAGACACTTGGAAACAAAAACGGCAATATCCTTCTTCATTCCAGGCCACCAATAGGTGTATCGTAGGTCTTGATACATCTTATCGGCTCCTGGGTGTATAGAATATCGCGTTTTGTGAGCTTCATTCATAAGAGTTTCACGAAGATTGTTGTGGTTAGGAATCCAGATACGATCTAGGTAATACAGAATACCGTCTGATTTAGTTTCAAGTTTTAGCTCGGCTCCACAGGACATCTCCTTTCGTACATCTTCTTCTGTTATTGAACGTGTTGGGCTTCTCGAATTTGATCTTTAATGTCGGTTATAATTTGCGAACATAGAAGATGAATGGAGTTCGCATAACCCTTTCGACTAAGTGCATCAGCCACCACATTTGCTTTACCAGGGTGGTATCTAATTTCACAGTCGTAATCATTCAGAAGTTCGACCCATCTTCGTTGCCTCATGTTTAACTCTTTTTGATTGAAGATATGTTGAAGACTCTTGTGGCCAGTGTATATTTCACACTTAGTACCATAGAGATAATGTATCCATATCTTAAGAGCGAATACAACGGCTCCAAGTTCTAGGTCATGAGTGGTGTAGTTCTTTTCATGCGTCTTAAGTTGTCTCGAAGCATAAGCTATTACTTTTCCTCTTTGCATGAGAACGCAGCCTAATCCTTGCCCTGACGCGTCGCAATAGACTACAAAATCATCACAACCTTCAGGAAGAGTGAGGATTGGTGCATCACAAAGTTTTTGTTTAAGAGTTTGAAAAGCTTCTTCTTGCTTGGGTCCCCATACGAAAGGTTTTCCCTTATGAGTTAAAGCCGTGAGTGGCACAGCAATGCGAGAGAAGTTTGAAATGAACCGACGATAATAGCCAGCTAGTCCAAGAAAAGATCTTACTTCAGTTGGTGTACGTGGAGCTTGCCATTCTTGAACTGCTTTGATCTTTGAAGGGTCAACATGTATTCCTTTGTCATTGACTACATGCCCGAGGAATTGCACCTCTTTTAACCAGAATTTACATTTGGAGAACTTGGCATAAAGCTTTTCCTTTTCTAGAAGTGCAAGAACGAGTCGAAGATGACGCTCATGATCAGCTTTAGATTTTGAATAAATAAGAATATCGTCGATGAAGACTATAACAAATCGATCAAGATAAGGTTTGCAGACTCTGTTCATTAGGTCCATGAAGACAGCTGGTGCTTTGGTTAACCCAAACGGTATAACCATGAATTCATAGTGGCCATAACGAGTTCGAAAAGCAGTCTTAGGGACGTCTTCTTCATGCACTCTAAGTTAATGATAGCCAGATCGAAGATCGATTTTTAAAAAGCAGCTGGCACCTTGTAGTTGGTCAAGAAGATCATCAATGCGAGGTAAAGGATAGCGATTTTTGATGGTTAACTTGTTGAGCTCTCTGTAGTCGATGCACATACGGAAAGATCCATCTTTCTTCTTTACAAAGAGGACAGGTGCACCCCAAGGCGATGAGCTAGGACGTATGAATCCCTTGTCAGTCAACTCTTGCAATTGACTGGCTAGCTCTTGCATTTCAGAGGGGGCTAACCTATATGGAGACTTTGCAACTGGTGTAGCACCAGGTATAAGATCAATACGGAATTTGACGTCTCTAACTGGAGGAAGTCCTGAAATGTCGTCAGGAAAAACTTGTGGGAAGTCTTTTACTACAGGAATGTCTTCAAGTTTCTTCTCCATGGTTTCCTTTTTGATGATATGAGCTAAAAACGCGACATAATTCTTGCGAAGTTATTTTTGAGCTTGAAGACAAGACATTAAGCTGAGCCCTTTCGACGAGGTTTCTCCAATGATTCGAAGAGTCTGACCGTTTGAAAGAGGAATACGAATAAATTTTTCACGACATACAACTTCCGCCTGATGTTGACTGAGCCAATCCATACCGATTATGATGTCAAAACTTCCCAGCTTCATAGGAATAAGGTCGACTGAGAAATCGTGGTCGTTTAATGTGAGTGTACAGTTGCGTAAAATAGAGTCTAATGAAACTGGTTTCCCGTCAGCAACTTCTACCGTTATGGATTCCGTGAGCTTATCCCGATTTTTGCTTAATATAGGTTCAAACTCTAAAGACACAAAACTTCTATCCGCACCAGTATCAAATAATATAGATGCATATCTACCATTTATAAGGAACGTACCATTGACCACATTGCCGTCAGCTCTGGCCTGGTTAGCGTTGATATTGAAAGCTCTCCCTCTTGCAGGTGGGGGAGCTTGGTTTGCTTGGTTCACTGGGTTGGCTTGGGCCTGAGCATGAATAAATTAACCAGCCTTGGACAAGTGTTTCGGAAATGGCTTGGGTCGCCACAATTGTAGCAAGCCCGCATTGGTTGACCCATAGGATAGTTGGGCTGGTAATATGTTTGGGCTAAATGTTGAGTGGGTGGTAGTAGGGGTTGTTGGGCTTGACCCATTAACTGTTGGTGGGTTTGGGTTAAAGGTTGGTGGCGGTTTGTTCGTTGAGGCATGCGGCAGGTTTGAACAGTATGTCCTGCGTGACCGCAGCCGGTGCAGTATTGGCAAGGATGATCAGGGGAATGGTGATATTGGCAACGGTTACATTTTGGTAACGGGCCAGTGTAGGGTCTTCTGTATGGTGCGGTGTGAAGGAGTGACTTGAGTAATGGGTGCAGCAGGAATAGGGGTGTTGGTTTGAGTAACTGCAAAGTTTCTGGTGTTGCGCTTCCTCTTATTAGCGAACTTAGAGGAAGGAATGGGGTGGTTTGAAGTTTGTCCCTCAACAGGGGCTTTCTTCTTCTCTTCTTTGAACTTCCCGTTGAGAATTCGGTTTTCGGTCAGTTCAGTTGCTAACTCCATAGCAGCTTCAAGTGTGACTGGTGAAACGCTGAGAACTGAATCTTGGATTTTCGAGGGAAATCCTCGAATATAATGTTCAATCAGACGATAGGTTGGTGTGAACAGATTTGGAACCATTTGGTTCAACTCCAAAAACCTCTTGTTGTAGGTAGTGTGATCACCCTCCTTTTGCTTTAGAGCATGAAATTCATCCTCCAACTTCTTAATTTCACTTCTAGGACAGAAACGCCTAGTCATGATTTCCCTTAACTCCTCCCAAGTTAAGGCCATCGCATCTTCAGTTCCCCTCTTCCCTTTCTCAGTATTCCACCAAGTGAGAGCTACTCCAAGTAGTCTCCCAGTGGCGTATCGAACCTTGCGATCCTCAGGACAATCGCAGTTTAGGAAGGTGTTTTCCATCTCCTCGAACCAATGTAGGAGAGCAGTGACACCCTCGGTCCCTTCAAATTTAGGAGGATCACAGGACTTAAAATGTTTGTAAGAGCACTTGTTGGTAGGAGGGTTGTCGATGTTCTGGTCCTGTTGTTGGGGAGGGTTAGTAGGATTTGTAGCAAGGGCTTGTTGTACTTGGACCACAATGTCAGGAAGTATCGTGGCCATTTGTTTCGCGATCTGAGTGGCCAAACGTTCCTGGGACCTTCCTGATCTTTTACCCCTTCGTTGCTGTCTAGACGACATCTACAGGATCATAAAATGAGAAGATTGTGAGTTTATGGTGTCTTTTTAGGTGTCATGTGTCTTTAAGAAAATGAAAATAACATAAATATCAATAATGCAACTACATCCATAGGATGTCTTGGGTTCGCTCATGTTGGGCCTCAAATGTCCCCCATACCTTCACCTACATAGTCATGTGGGCCCCCATGGCTATTGGCTTGGTAGGATTCACATTAGTATTGTCAATTTAACACTCGCATCCCCCGAATGCAAACCACAAAATATGTTCATGAGATGTTTGGTCGGAACGTGTCCAGGTGTAGACACAATGACAACTCAAAGTGGGGTTAGCTCACACGACGTTTGGTATAGCATGCTTTGGCCTAATAGGTACTTCGTACTCTCATCGTTAGTCCCCATGTAGGCAAACTGGTCCTTTATTTTGGATTTATACGAATGCCAGCCTAGACAGGACGTTCCGACTACTGGTACTGGTACCCTTGCAGTTACTACATGCCCGTCATGAGAACTCACTTTGATGAGATTTGAAAACACGAAAATCATTGTAAAAGAAATCATGATGTGGTGTGTGCTTTCATGGATGTGATATGTTATGAGCATACGATTCATGATAGGCATTATATGATAATACATACTTATGAACATGCTTGCACAATATCAAATGTAACATTTAACATAAAACATATAAACATCATGAAATTTGGCATGTAACACACAAAAATCTTAATAGTTTCTAATCGACTATAGTACAGGCTCTAAGGGTCTAATAACCTATCCTATATCCCTATAGTCATGGCTCTGATACCAATCTGTCACACCCGACACGCAGCGGATTAAGAGTCGGGGCATAATTGGGTTATCACCAAAGCTCATGACATTTACTATTATGTTTCATATTTAATAAAGTCAAAGTTACATTTTCAAATATCCAAACATGTTCATTCAATACAAAGGAAATAAACCAAACATAACAATCCCAACTCTAAAACGTTTTATTCTTCTAGTCCATGTCCTATGTGTTCCTAGCTGCTGCTGGTTCACCTGTATCATGTGTAAAATGAGAGTTTTTTGGGTCAACATAAGTTGGCGAGTGAACCTTATTAGATAAACATTTATTAATAAATTAATTGTTAGTTTATCAATGAAAATTTGTGCATAATCATAGATGAGCAAATGTAAATAATCAAGCAATGGCAAATAGCAGTCACAACTATAACATACAATAACACATGACAACATACATGAACATACCAACATCATACTGTAAATAACATAAATGAAACTGTGCGATCAAGGCTCAATCAAACGGAGCCGATCGTATTGCATGTACTGAAAATGAAAATGTCTGTGCGATCAAGGCTCAATCAAACGGAGCCGATCGTATTGCATGTACTGAAAATGAAAATGTCTGTGCGATCAAGGCTCAATCAAACGGAGCCGATCGTATGTGGGCACGCCAGGTTCAACCGCATAATAAAATGGGGAACATGCTCAACGCTCATAATGTAATGGGGAGCGGCGGCCTATGAAATTGCATGTACTGAATAATAAATTGCATCCAATAATAACTACTTAACAACATCAAACTGAATACACATGTTCATGATATGATGTATGCACAATGGTTTAGTTATAATATAATATACAAAGACACATGATACACCCCAAAACGTGATTAAAACGGGGAATTTGCAAGATTCACTCACCTTGGGTGCGTTGGATTGGAGATGGTGATATGCGCACGAATTAGATGAGCGGAATAACGAGGATTACTAACCTAAATAATAACGGAAAAATATATTAAATAGGTGGATTTTATTAAGGATTGTAATGAAATTTTTAGATATATTTTTGTGAGTTTATGGCTATTTTCTATCTTTAAAAATGTTTTTTTAAGTATTTTTAATTGATTTTTAAATTAAATTAAATAAATAAAAATATAAAAAAATTTGTTTATTTAGCGTTGACCGTTGACCGTTGACCGGTTCGGTCAGCGAATTAATTTGCGCCGGGTGAGGCTCGAACCCGAGACCTCCCGTTCGCGTGCACGCAGCTCTACCAACTGAGCTACGTGTCTAACCCGAAATAATCTTGTTTTTAATTATATTTATACACTTATTCACTTTAACCGAATCTCCTTTATTTGCAAAAACATTTTAATTCAATTGGACCGGTGCTCGTGACGGGTTTCGAACGCGCGACGTGTGGTTCATGTTGCACACTGTGTGTCTAACCCGGTTATTATCTCGGTTTTTATTATACTTAACAACTAACTGAGTTAACCCGGTTTAGTTTTTTATCAAAAAGGCATTTTATTACACAAGGTGTGCGTGTAGCAGGGATCGAACTCGGGACGTGGGTGTGTATTTTGCACACAGTCCACCGCTGCACTGTGTGTCTAACCCGTTTAAAATACCGATTTTAATTAGTCTTAAGTTGTATTGCGTCTTCATCTTCTTCGTTGATTTTACACAGATAAACATATTCCGACTGTTATGACCGATTCATGACTTATACGCTTTTCAGACATTACAAGTAATTTAAAAGTAAAGAATGGAGAGAGTTTGGGGAAAAAGATGTACCGATTGAGGTTGTTCACAGAATTCCGGCAGAGGTTCGTCGGTACTGAAGGTGGACTCCGGCTGTTGAAACCAATTAACAGCTTTGTTCGATTATTTAAGAAGTTGAGTCACTTAAACAAGGTTTAACAGAAGTTTGGGAGATCATACCCGTTCACGGTGTGTTTCCGGCAGTTTCAGGAGTTTTCCGGCAAAGGTAAGATTTTCGACAAACGTTGACTAGGATCGATTCTGATGGTGGAGTTGTGTTAGTGACTGATTAATCACATGATTGAAACAGAAAGAGTCGGAGGAAATACTGTGTGGACGTGAGTCCCGGTTTTCCGGCGACTTGCAGAATTTTTCCGGCGGTCTGATTCAAGCTTCTCCGGTGGACTGTAAGGTTGCGGAAATGCAATTGAAAGCTTTGCGGAGTGTTTTGAGTCGCAGGAAGGGTCTAGGATTGAAGTAATCCGAGAATTGAAAACTTTCGGTTATTAAACCGATCTACTTCTGAATTCAAGTTACACTCATGGCAGCATTGATTGGAATCGTCCGTTTATCGGTTATACTCGCTGAATCGCGAGTATCCAAATCGACTTTGGGTGTTTGATAACCGATTTCAGTTACAATTTGTAAAATCGGTTGATTTACCTTAGTCCATAAAACTTATTTGTTTCCTAAAGATAACAGAAAACAAACAAGTGGCGGAGTGGTCTTGTGATTGGGTGATAAGTCGTTGAAGTGTCTTGGCTGACCCGGGTTCGAGTCCCGGCAGCTTCATAATTTTTTTATTTATTTTATTTTAACTTTTTATCAAATATAATTTTTATAGTTTAGTTTATTTATTAATTATGTATCGTTTTAACTCAAAATAATCATAAATATTTAATGTAACTTTTATAACTTGATACTTGATTACAAAACGGAGCGGGTTTTGAAAACCCGATTTTTTACAAATGTTACAACAACGATAAACTTCAAATCAATAAATTTCCGCAAACTCTGAAATCCCGATTTCCATAATCACGATTGATCAGCAAATCGGTAATCTTCTCAATCAGCAAATCATCATCAGAATCATACTATCTGGTAACACATCGAATCTGAGAAACATTCTTCGGCAATCAGAATCACATTCTTCCTTTTTAGTCACAATAACAGATGTATAGCTATCTCCGCTGGAATGGGGCAACTAAAACTACAAGACATTATTGTTTCCTGGCGGTTAGTCCGAAAAACATTTCATTTGCCTTGCAGAGTTAAAGATAAGTAGTCGTATGTGCTTCCACTTCCACATCAGGGATCAGGTATTTAACCCTTGAACATCAATCTGTATCATGATCTGAAAATTCTGAACCTTCTTTGATCACACATTCTGCCGCAATCAGAATCACATTCTTCCTTTTTAGCCACTAAAACATATGTATAGCTATCTCCACTGGAATTGGGCAACTGAAACTACAAGACATCCTTGTTTCTTGGCGGTTAGTCCGAAAAACAGTTCATTTGCCTTGCAGAGTTAAAGATAAGCAGTCTTATGTGCTTCCAATTCCATATCGGGGATCAGGCATTTAACCCTTGAGCATCAATTTGTATCATGATCTGAAAATTATGAACATCTTTGATCACAACATTCCAAATGTATTACTAATGAATCTCTGATCCTCTGTGTTTCCCAGATAATCTGCAGTCGGAACCACCCGGTTACTATTGCATCGTCACGAATTTCAAAAATGCCGGGATTTTAACATATACGTGAAAATTTTTATTCCCCCTCATTTTTTGCAAATTCTGACATCTTGAGTTCTTATGGGGATGAGATTATGCGTAACTGCAGCATATCATACTCAAAATTTGCGGAAAATTTCCCCAAATTACAGTTTTGATTAAATGCTGATTTAACTTTAAGGCCCATTAATAGTCACTACACCAGATGATCAATGTTATGCGCAGGTATCAGTGACTACCCAAAATCTTCATCCTTTTATGACCGTATCATTAAATCTATACTCTGAAGCTCTAGACGGTGTCCCCGAACAGCCCGAATTAGACGTTAAAATCTAAAAAAAAATTGTAATCACCAAATTTTTTTTGGGCACTCGTCTCGTCAATACGATCAAAAAGTGCCTTTTTTGGTCACTACTTCGTACGAACTAGACTTTGTACAAGTGGTGCTTCGTACGAGTGACCAATTGTCACTCATACGAGCCACAGAGTCTCTCGTACGAATGAAACTAATTACGTCTTTTCAATCCACAATCTTCATTTCTTCGAATTTTAACATGATTTTTGCACAGATCTGGTTGAAAATCAGTTTCTAACGATCTTGTGGTTTCAATTATACATTATGTTCGTGGGTTGTCCGATTATTTGATGTTTTACATCTAAAACCCCTCATACGTCCAAAATTCATGAGCGTAAGTGATTCATCAACTGTTAGATTGAATGAATCGGTACCGTAGCTCTGATACCAGTTGTGGTCCCGGTGACGGCGGTTCTAGACGGAAGCTTGGGCGTATGATAGTACCGATTTGGCAGAACGTTGTTAAGAATGGAGTAGGAATAGAATCAGCGGAAGCATTCATTTCATTCACACCGAAAGAGTATACATCTTGTCTGGCTGGCGGAATTCCTGGAGAGAATCCGCCAGCGTTTCCCCACAGGGAACTTCCAAAACTTGCAAACAATGAACATACAATACCTATATATCGACCTGAGCAGCTTGTGCGAATGGTTGCTCATACGAGTGACAAGATGTCACTCATACGAACCACATAAGCTCACTCATACAAGTGAGATGTTTATCACTTGTACGAGGCACATTGTCACTCGTACGAGACAGAGTTCATTCGCACTTGGGTCGTGTGTTCGTATCTAATCCATAAAATATTCAACACACACTCTTTTTAGCCTATTCGCATAGTGACGGACATAAAGTGCATCAACAGTTTCGATTGGGCCCACTCATCTCAAATGGACCCACTCTATTTCTGAAAACTGTTTCGAGATGGACCAGGCCCAACTATCGAACTACTATTCTGAGATGGGCCTGGCTCTGTTTCGAGTCTTTATAAGCCCATCTCGAGTCATCTCGAGTCATTTTGAACATTTGTTTATCCCGGATCTCTTTCATCTCGGTCTCATAGGTAGATCTCTTCATCTCGGATACATCTCGAATGCTCTTATATGAACCTTATGTATCTCGAATAACAAGGGGTCATTGAGTTGAATCCTTGTCACCCAAGATATCTTAACATGACTTATTCGAGTTTATCTCACATGTTCAATCCGGTGTGAACTCTTGAACCTTTGGTTCAAATTTATTTTGAACCTCTGACTTTCTCATTTGAACTGTTACTTATCGACTAAGTTGATCTGTCAAATAGTCAATAGGGTCAATTAAAGTTAACTTTTGCGATAAATGTTGACATCTTTGTTCAAGTGCAGCAAATGGCGCAGAAAATGATGGAGAAACGCAAGCTGGAAGTTGAGGCCTTTCACAATCAAGTGTTCTATTTATCTGAGCCTCCGCCAGAATATCGTGAAAGATTAACTATCTGATAAACAGACTGAGCAACTGCCGACTTACTTATGCTTTAAGGACAAACCCAGTCATTGATGAAGACATGATTCAGGACTTCTGGACTAACGCTAAAGTGAAAGGAGGTGGTGCTTACACTAAATCAAAGATTTGAGAAAGAGAGATCAAGGTTCCAGAAGCAGATGAACGAGAAGCTCTGCAGTTTGGAGATAACGAACGTCATCCAACAACATTTGAAAGAGACAGTGAGATGAAAGCTTTACCTCGCATGAGCTATGAAGGAGCATATCCGACTTTGTTGAAGAAACTATTCCCACCGTACTGGAGGTGCCTTGCTCACATCTTCTTACAGTGTATTTCCGAGAATAAAGGCGGCCAGGATCAGCTAAATCAGATACAGACTGTGTAATATTTATGAAAAACGGGTTTCAAAACCCGCTTCGTTTAATAATCCAACATTCGGTTAAAAGTTTGTTTCGTATTTATTGTACCGGTTATTAAAAATAATACATAATTAATAAATAGTTTAAAGTTTAAAAACCATAATTAATAAATAATAATAATAAAATTAAATAATAAAAGAGAATGGGGTAGCCGGGTCTCGAACCCTTCTCCCACTTATACACACACAGCTTTCACCACTACACTACACATACATTTGTGATTAAAACTGAAAACAATTAAGTTCTATATAAAGATTCGCATATCATCTATTTGAATCACGATTGTAACCACCAACTGTAATCAAGCGATGTCTGTTTTAGAACGGAAAACAGTTACGATTTTGAAATCAAAATCGAATTAAAACTCCAAACCGTTCAAAGTTGAAATCGTCAATCCACAAATCAAGCTACGAAACGGATATCCTATGATTCGGAATCACTATAAATACCGATGAAAGACTCGCTCAATCTTTTCGAAAACTCACGATAATTCCCTCTGATCGAAGTCTTGACAGCCGGAAAGCAGCTGCGCCAGTTGGAATCGCAAATCAGGGTCGACGAAACTTGCCAGAAATCTGAAGGAAAACTCTCTGTTTTGGTATATCATGTTACTTAATCTTTATTTTTCTATTCTATTTCAATCGAGTATAAGTTTGTTGGTCGATTAAGCAAAACAGTCGGGTTCACTGTTCTGTGATTTTCTTATTGAAGAAGACGAAGCCTCAGTTGTATACTAATGTAATTAAAATCGGGTATTTAACCGGGTTAGACACACAGTCCAGCGGTGGACTGTGTGCAAATATAAAACACACGTCCCGGGTTCGAATCACACATGTTTTCGACTTTCTGAAATAAAACCAACATTTTTAAACTTATTCAGATCAATTCACAGCGTATATATATAATTAATATAAACCAGTGTTTATACAGATTAGACACATAGCCCAACTGGTTGGGCTGTGTGCACTCGAACCGAAGGTCCCGAGTTCGATTCCGGGTTCTGTAATCGGTTTCGGCCATATTAAATCATTTTTAATAAAAACTAAATAAGGTTAAAGTTAGTTAGTATATATATATAATTAAAACAGAGGATATTTCGGGTTAGACACGTAGCTCAGTTGGTAGAGATGCGTGCACGTATACGAGAGGTCCCGAGTTCGAACCTCACTCGCGCCTGGAATTCATGCTGTCTGACCGGTCAGACCCGGTCAGACCTGACAAAGTCAAACCATTTTTTTATTTTTGTTTTCTCATTTTCTTTTTTATTTAATTGAAAAATTATTTAAAAATATTTAAAAATAAATATTTGAAGGTTTAAAATTTGCATTAAACTCACAAAAATAAATCTAAAAATCTCGTTAAAGAGCACTAATTAAAAATAATAATCTCAAATAAAATTTATTTATTTATCGAATCATTTCGTTATTATTTAGGTTAGTTTTCCCTCGTCGGTTGAATCATAAATTCGTACGCCTTCATCGTCATCAAGAAACGCATCCACTGTGAGTGAACCTCTACCAATTCCCCGTTTTAATCATGTTTTGGGGTGTATCATGTGTCGTACTATTCTTTTATTTTATTTAAACACTTGTGCATACATCATATCCGTGATCAAATATGTATTGATTGTTGTGTGAATTATATGTAGATTGAATTTATCATTTCAGTGCACGCATTTCATTAGGCCCATCAGTTCCCCGTGGGATACGGGTTGAGCATCAGAAGCCTCATTAGATCGGCTCCGTTTGATTGAGCCTTGATCTCAAATACATCATTTTCCTTTGTAATTGTATGAATTTTGTTTTTTGGATATTTAAGTTTGTAATTTGAATTTAATAAATATGAAACATCTTAGTAAATATCATGAGCTTTGGTGATAACCCAATTATGCCCCGACTTTTATTCCGCTGCGGGTCGGGGTGTGACAGATTGGTATCAGAGCTTGTGACTATAGGGATATAGGATAGGTTATTAGACCCTTAGAGCCTATACTATAGTTGATTAAATTTTAATTGTTTATGCGTTACATGCAAAATTCATGATGTTTATATGTTTCATGTTTATTTTCACACCCAATGTTATGCAAGCACGCTCACAAATACATGTTATTATGCAATGCTCATCATAAATCATATCCTCATAACATATCATATCTATGAGAGCACACACCTCACGATTTCCATGATTTTTGCAATGATTTTTGTATTTTTCAAATCATATCAAAGTGAGTTCTCATGACGGGCATGTAGTAACTGGAAGGGTACGAGTACCGGTAGTCAGAACGTCCTGTCTAGGCTTGGCTTCGTATAAATACAAAATAAAGGACCAGTTTGCCTACCTGGGGACTAACGATGAGAGTACGAAGGACCTATTAGGCCAAAGCATGCTATACCAAACGTCGTGTGAGCTAACCCCACTTTGAGTTGTCATTGTGTCTACACCTGGACACCCTCCTACCATACATCTCGCAATCATATTTTACGATTTTCATTCGGGTGGTACGAGTGTTAATCCGTCGACAACAATGGGAATCCTACCAAGCCCAATAGTCATGGGGGCCCACATGACTACACAGGCAATGGTATAGGGTACATTGGAGGCCCAAACATGAGCAAACCCAAGACATCCTATGGATGTAGTTAAATTATTGTCAGTTATGTTGTTTTTCATTCTTTTTACGACACATGTCACCTAGAAAATTCTTAAACTCACAATCTTCCTATATATGTTCCTTTAGATGTCGGCTAGGCAACTACGTGGAGGTAGAAAGTCAGGAAAGTCAAGCGAACGCTTGGCCACACAAATTGCTAAACAAATGGCCGCAGTGCTTCCTGACATCGTGCTTCAAGTTCAACAAGCTCTCACCGCTAATCCCATCAACCCTCCCAACCAAGAAGACCAGAGCGTCGCCAACCCTCCTTCCAAAACCCCCAAGTACACCTACAAACACTTCAAGTCCTGCGATCCCCCAAAATATGAAGGGACCGAAGGTGTTACCGCCCTCCTTCACTGGTTTGAAGAAATGGAAAACACTTTTCTAAATTGGGATTGTCCCGAGGACCGTAAGGTACGTTACGCAACTGGAAGACTGTTTGGGGTAGCCCTTACCTGGTGGAACACGGAAAAAGGTAAGCGAGGAGTTGAAGATGCCATGGCCTTAACATGGGAAGAGTTAAGGGAACTCATGACAAGACGCTTCTGTCCAAGAAGCGAAATCAAAAAGCTGGAAGACGAATTCCACGAACTGAAACAAAAGGAAGGAGACCACACTTCATATAATAAGAGATTTCTCGAGTTGAACCAGATGATTCCAAACTTGTTCACTCCCTTGTATCGCTTAGTTGAACACTACATTCGAGGCCTCCCCTCGAAATTCAAGATTCGGTTTTAAGCACATCGCCTGCAACACTTGAAGCCGCAATGGAGTTAGCTACCGAACTCACTGAAAATCGCATTCGAAACGGCACGTTCAAAGATGAGAAGAGGAAAGCACCCATTGAAATCCCAACTCCAAACCACCCAGTCTCATCCTCGAAGTTTGCTGGTAAGAGGAAGCAAAATGGCAAGAATTTTGCTGTCACTCAAACCAACCCTCCTATCACTGTTGCACCAATCACCCAAATTGCTCCTCCAGCTGCACCATTCAAAAAGCCATACACTGGCCCACACCCAAAATGCAACCGTTGTCAATACCATCACCCTCCCGAAAACCCCTGCCAACATTGCACAAGTTGTGGTCGTGCGGGTCACACCATCCAAACCTGCCGTACCCTTCAATGAATGAACCGCAATCAACCTTCAACCCAAACCCAAAATCAGATAGTGGGCCAAGCTCAACAACCCTTACTTCTACCACTTGCACAACACGCAGCCCAACCTTACTACCAACCCAACTACCCCATGATGCAACCCATGCGAGCTTGTTTCAACTGTGGGGACCCAAACCACTTCAGGAACACATGTCCACGCCTAGTGAACATCATCCATGCCCAAGCTCACGCAAACCCGGTAAACCAAGCTAACCAAGCTCCCCCACCTGCCAGAGGGAGAGCTTTCAATATCAATGCCAACCAAGCCAGGGCTGACAACAACGTGGCCAACGGTACGTTTCTCATCAATGGTAGTTATGCATCCATATTATTCGATACTGGTGCGGATAAGAGCTTTGTGTCCATAGAATTTGAACCTATCCTCAACCAACCTCGTATTAATCTCATCAAATCTCTAACGGTGGAAGTTGCTGATGGAAAACCCGTTTCATTAAATTCTATTATACGCAATTGTACTCTCACCCTAAACGATCATGGTTTTCCAATTGACCTTATTCCTATGAAGTTGGGAAGTTTCGATGTTATAATCGGTATGGACTGGCTCAGCCAGCATCACGCTGAAGTGGTGTGCCACGAAAAATTCATTCGCATTCCTCTTGCAGACGGTCAGACACTACGTATTTTGGGGGAAACCCCTTCGAAAGGACTCAAATTAATGTCCTGCCTTCAAGGCCGAAGATATCTCCGCAAGAACTATGTCGCATTCCTAACTCACGTCGTCAAGAAGGGAAACAAGGAGAGGAAACTCGAAGATATCCCAATTGTGAAGGAATTCCCACAAGTCTTTCCCGACGACATTTCAGGACTTCCTCCTGTGCGAGAAGTCGAATTTCGCATCAATCTTGTGCCTGGCGCTACACTAGTCGCAAAATCTCCTTATAGGTTTGCCCCATCCGAAATGCAAGAGCTGGCCAGTCAACTGCAAGAGCTGACTGACAAAGGATTCATACGTCCTAGCTCATCGCCTTGGGGTGCACCTGTTCTTTTTGTGAAGAAGAAAGATGGAACGTTTCGCATGTGCATTGATTATAGAGAACTCAACAAGTTAACGGTTTAAAAATCGCTATCCACTGCCTCGCATTGATGACCTCCTAGACCAACTTCAAGGCGCCACCTGCTTTTCAAAAATCGACCTTCGTTCTGGTTATCATCAGCTCAGGGTGCACGAAAAAGATATCCCAAAAACCGCCTTCCGGACTCGTTATGGTCATTACGAGTTCATGGTCATACCATTCAGTTTAACCAACGGCCCCGCTGTCTTCATGGATTTAATGAATAGAGTATGCAAACCCTACCTCGACCGTTTCGTCATAGTCTTCATCGACGACATCCTTATCTACTCCAAGTCTAAATCCGATCATGAGCGACACCTTCGACTCATCCTTACACTCTTAAGGACTGAAAAGCTTTACGCTACGTTCTCAAAATGCGAATTCTGGTTAGGAGAAGTCCAATTCCTTGGACATGTCGTCAATGACAAGGGAATTCATGTCGATCCTTCAAAAATCAAGGCAGTACAGGAATGGCAAGCGCCACGTACCCCTACCGAAGTTAGGTCATTTCTTGGTTTGGCTGGTTACTATCGACGCTTCATTGCCAATTTTTCCCGTATTGCTGTACCACTCACGGCCTTGACTCATGAAGGAAAACCCTTCATATGGGGACCTAAGCAAGAGGAGGATTTCCAAACTCTAAAGCAAAAACTTTGTGACGCACCTATCCTCACACTCCCTGAGGGTTGGGATGACTTTGTGGTATATTGCGACGCATCAGGGCAAGGGCTAGGCTGTGTTTTGATGCAAAGAGGAAAAGTGATAGCCTATGCCTCTAGGCAACTCAAGGTTCACGAGAAGAATTACACCACCCACGACCTGGAACTTGGAGCCGTTGTGTTCGCTCTCAAGATATGGAGACATTACCTCTACAGTACCAAGTGTGAAATATACACTGACCACAAGAGTCTCCAACATATCTTCAACCAGAAAGAGTTGAATATGAAGCAACGAAGATGGGTCGAACTGCTCAACGACTACGACTGTGAAATTCGGTACCATCATGGCAAGGCAAACGTGGTGGCCGACGCGCTCAGTCGAAAAGGTTATGCGAACTCCATTCATCTTCTATGTTCACAATCATAACCGACATCAAAGATCGAATCCGGGCAGCTCAACATGTTTCTGTAACAGAAAATGACGTACGCGATGAGCTGTCATGTGGAGCTGAACTCAAAATCGACACCAAATCCGACGGTATTCTATACTATTTAAACCGCATATGGATTCCTGATCGCGATAACCTTCTTGATTTCCTCATGAGGCGCACAAAACATGATACTCTGTACACCCAGGAGCCGACAAGATGTATCAAGACCTACGATACACCTACTGGTGGCCTGGCATGAAAAAGGATATCGCTGTTTTTGTTTCCAAGTGCCTTACCTGTTCCAAAGTAAAAGCTGAACATCAAAGACCTTCCGGACTTCTAGTCTAACCCGAAATACCTGTATGGAAGTGGGAAAACATAACCATGGATTTCATTACCGGGTTACCTCGCACCTCCAGTGGGTCTGACACAATATGGGTAATAATCGATCGTCTTACAAAGTCATCTCATTTCATTCTGATTCGCGAGGATTTCAAGAACGAGAAGTTAGCTCGTATCTACATCAGCGAGATCGTAAGCCGTCATGGTGTACCATTAAGCATCATTTCAGACCGTGATGGCCGTTTCACTTCACGAACATGGCGAGCCGTACAAACCGCTTTGGGTACACGATTAGACCTCAGTACCATTTTTCATCCTCAAACTGATGGTCAATCTGAACGCACCATCCAAACCCTTGAAGACATGCTGCGAGCATGTGTCATAGACTTCAAAGGGAACTGGGACGCTCACCTACCATTAGTGGAATTTTCGTACAACAATAGCTATCATTCAAGTATCGGCATGGCTCCTTTCGAAGCTTTATATGGTCGTAGGTGTCGATCTCCAGTATGTTGGCATGAAATTGGGGAAGCGCAAATCACCGGACTAGAATTAATTCAAGAAACAACCGACAAGATCCTTCAAATTTGAAACAATCTTCTAGCGGCTCAAAGTCGTCAAAAGAGTTATGCTGACAAACGACGAAAGCCCTTGGAGTTTGACATTGGTGATCAAGTACTTTTAAAAGTATCACCATGGAAGGGAGTGGTTCGTTTTGGCCAGAAGGGCAAGCTAGCACCACGCTACGTAGGACCTTTCAAGATACTCGAAAGAGTAGGTCCTGTAGCATACAAGCTTGACCTACCGAAGAGCTCAACAGAATTCATCCCACATTCCACGTATCAAACTTGAAAAAGTGCCTTGCCGATGAAAACCTCCACATTCCTCTAGAAGACATTCAAGTCGATGAATCGATGCACTTCGTTGAAAGACTAGTAGAAATCATGGATTTCGGAGAGAAGCGATTAAGGCGAAGTCGTATTCCAATTGTCAGGGTACGTTGGGAGTCGAAACGAGGACCCGAGTTTACTTGGGAACGTGAAGACTCAATGCGCGAGAAATACCCGCATCTTTTTCAGGTTACCACTACTACTTAAATTTCGGGACGAAATTCCTAAAAGTAGGGGATACTGTAACATTTATGAAAAGTTTAATAATCAAACATTCGGTTAAAAGTTCGTTGCTTATTTATTGTACCGGTTATTAAAAATAATACATAATTAATAAATAGTTTAAAGTTTAAAAACCATAATTAATAAATAATAATAATAAAATTAAATAATAAAACAGAATGGGGTAGCCGGATCTCGAACCCAGGTCTCCCACTTATACACACACAGCTTTCACCACTACACTACACATACATTTGTGATTAAAACTGAAAACAATTAATTTTATATAAAGATTCGCATATCATCTGTTTGAATCGCGATTGTAACCGCCAACTGCAATCAAGCGATGTCTGTTTTAGAACGGAAAACAGTTACGATTTCGAAATCAAAATCGAATTAAAACTCCAAACCGTTCAAAGTTGAAATCGTCAATCCACAAATCAAGCTTCGAAACGGAAATCCTATGATTCGGAATCACTATAAATACCGATGAAAGACTCGCTCAATCTTTTCGAAAACTCACGATAATTCTCTCTAATTGAAGTCTTGACCGCCGGAAAGCAGCTGCGCCAGCCGGAAATCGCAAATCAGGGTCGACGAAACTTGCCGGAAATCTGAAGGAAAACTCTCTGTTTTGGTATAACATGTTACTTAATATATATTTTTCTATTCTATTTCAATCGAGTATAAGTTTGTTGGTCGATTAAGCAAAACAGTCGGGTTCACTGTTCTGTGATTTTCTTATTGAAGAAGACGAAGCCTCAATTGTATACTAATGTAATTAAAATCGGGTATTTAACCGGGTTAGACACACAGTCCAGCTGTGGACTGTGTGCAAATATAAAACACACGTCCCGGGTTCGAATCACACATGTTTCCGACTTTCTGAAATAAAACCAACATTTTTAAACTTATTCAGATCAATTCACAGCATATATATATAATTAATATAAACCAGTGTTTATACAGATTAGACACATAGCCCAACTGGTTGGGCTGTGTGCACTCGAACCGAAGGTCCCGAGTTCGATTCCGGGTTCTGTAACCGGTTTCGGCCATATTAAATCATTTTTAATAAAAACTAAATAAGGTTAAAGTTAGTTAGTATATATATATATAATTAAAACAGAGAATATATTGGGTTAGACACGTAGCTCAGTTGGTAGAGCTGCGTGCACGTATACGAGAGGTCCCGAGTTCGAACCTCACTCGCGCCTGGAATTCATGCTGTCTGACCGGTCAGACCTGACAATGTCAAACCATTTTTTTATTTTTGTTTTCTCATTTTCTTTTTTATTTAATTGAAAAATTATTTAAAAATACTTAAAAAATAAAGATTTGAAGGTTTAAAATTTGCATTAAACTCACAAAAATAAATCTAAAAATCTCGTTAAAGAGCACTAATTAAAAATCATAATCTCAAATAAAATTTATTTATTTATCGAATCATTTCGTTATTATTTAGGTTAGTTTTCCCTCGTCGGTTGAATAATAAATTCGTGCGCATTCATCGTCATCAAGAAACGCATCCACTGTGAGGGAACCTCTACCAATTCCCCGTTTTAATCATGTTTTGGGGTGTATCATGTGTCGTACTATTCTTTTATTTTATTTAAACACTTGTGCATACATCATATCCGTGATCAAATATGTATTGATTGTTGTGTGAATTATATGTAAATTGAATTTATCATTTCTTTGCACGCATTTCATTAGGCCCATCAGTTCCCCGTGGGAACGGGTTGAGCATCAGGAGCCTCATTAGATCGGCTCCGTTTGATTGAGCCTTGATCTCAAATACATCATCATTCATGTCATATACTCATCCAAAGTGGTTTGTGATTGTTTATATATATATTTGCTCACATATGATTAATGCACGAATTTTCTTTAATAAATAAAACAAGAAATTAGTTAAAATGTTTTATCAAGGTTCACTCGCCAACTTTTGTTGACCCAAATTCTCCCCCGTTTTACACATGACAGGAAACACTTAGGATGGCCTAGAAGAATAAACAAGTTTATGCTTTGGAATAAATATATAGTTTCATTTTCCTTTGTAATTGTATGAATTTTGTTTTTTGGATATTTAAGTTTGTAATTTGAATTTAATAAATATGAAACATCTTAGTAAATATAATGAGCTTTGGTGATAACCCAATTATGCCCCGACTTTTATTCCGCTGCGGGTCGGGGTGTGACAGACTGAGGCACTTGTTGCATTGGTAAATGACCGGGACTACAACTTTTCAGTCTTCATCTTCGACAACATGAAGAGTGTGTTAGAAAGCACAAAGAAGAAGGTTTTTTTTTGTATCCGAGGTTCGTAAGAAATATCAAGAGTTGATAAAGGGCACAAACCATCTGAATCTAAAGCTGCTAGGACTGAGCTATTTTGAAGTGGCATGCAAACAGCGTGATACTGCAAAGGTCAAGTTTGTTGGAAGATATGAGCTGGTTAAACATGGAAAGTTTAAAGAAGTTGTACCTGCACCAAAACCTGTGAATGCATTCATAGCTGAAGAACACGACATTCAGATCGTTAGTGGACCACGTCAAACAGAACCAGTCGTTGAAGATCTTGTTTCAGACGAAGAGAAAGAAAAATAGGCTGCTCAGGCTAAATATATATAGCTGAGGAGACTATTAGAGAAATGAATCTAATTTCTACTGAGAACCTTGAAGCCCTACTTTCATCACTTAAGGGAAATTCTTGGATCCCTCATCCTCGTATCATTCCTTCTAAAGAAATGCAGTCTAAAGAAGTTGATACAGAGAAAATTTTAATAGCTGAAGCCCCTGATAGCCCCAAGCCTTCAAGTCCAAGTACTATTCCTGATCCAATCTCACAGCTAGAAAGTTCAAGTGGAGTTCGTGGTGAAGCAGGTAGTTCTGGTGGTGGTATGTCCAAACATGAAGAGGCTGCAATGAGAATGGATGCTGAAAAGATGAAATTTATTGGGCAGTCTGATAGTGATGACGATGAAGTGGTGGATATTGGCAAGCTACAACGAAGAGTGGTGCTGCTGGAACAAGAAAACGAATTGAAAAACTCAGAGAGCATCCTTACAAAATAAAATAACAATCAGAGATCAAGCTATTGAGCAACTTCAGGGTGATGTTAGCTTGCTAATGACAGAGATCTACGAAATGAAAGCTAAGCTGCAGAAGAAATTTGGTAGTGAATTTGCAGATAAGGATGATGATCCTCAGAATTTTGCACATCATGAGCGCACCGAAACGAAAAAGGCTGCAACCAGCACAGAATATGAAAAAGGATTGAATGCCTATCTAACAGCTGAAAAATCAAAGAAAAGAAAGCATCCTCAGAAAAGGAATCCAAACAGAAAGAAAATGCTTGTCATGAAGAATCAAGACATAAATCCCCTCGATGAAAACTTCCAACCGAAAGATCCATCCAAAGTATCAAACCGGTATGCCATGAGGCTAGGATCAAGCCATTACGACAAGGTCGGAAACAAGTCAGAGGTAAAGTGTTGGAGATTCGATCATGACAGGAACCTATGGATAGTCACGAGGGAGAGCGGCCACAGAGAATACTACTCCAAGCAAACACAATTTGAGTCATGGACGAAGATTGATCTGAAAAGTCTATTGAGGGATCACTACTCTAACACAGATCCAAGTCAATGCGATCCAGGATGGGCATTTCATTCAAAACTTGAACATGAAGTATCTCACAAGTTCCCAACTATGAAGACCGCTGAGTCATATCTGAAGAAAAGCCCCAGTATTCGAGATCCTCATACTCATAAACGTCTTCAGAACGTTATCTGGCTACCAACTGACAAAGACAAGGTCATTCCGGCTGCTCCAAAATTCCCAAAAGGCGTGCTAAAGAACCTCTGTTACTGGGCTTAAGACCCAAGAATGACTGAAGCAGTTATTGTTACAAAAGAGAAGGCATTCCGATTGGCTGATACTTTGGATCTGATTAGCTTTCATGTGGAGGACATTTTGATGCTAGGCGCACATCAAATTCAAGCAAGTAATAAATACGAAGAATATGCGAAATCTGGGACAAGTGTGGTGGCAATAGTGATTCTGAACAAACAATTTGCACATGATTAATCCACGGTTCAAGACAACAAAGATTGGAAATCCTGAAGCGTAAGGCTAACCCTAATGCAGTAAACCTAGGGGAGATTGTAAAGGCACTAATAGGTTTATGCATTAGTGTCTTTTAGGCAATGAGACATTATGATTGTAATGGGCTTGGGAAAGGCCTTGGGCCTTAGGGTTAGCACAAACCCTCTAGTATATATAGATAATGATGTATTAGGGTTGGGGGGCTCCTAGATTATTCTTCACTTGTATTAGACAAATTCTTAATTTGTATAATAGTTGAACCTTTCTATTTTCATCTTATTTCTTTCATTTGATTCTTAAGCTTGTTTGTGTGATTCCGCCACCTTTCAAGCTAACAGTGATATCGAAAGATCCGGTTTACGGGACTTACACCTTGGCAGACCTTTGAGTCTTCAGTAGAGTTTTGTCTTGGCAGACCTTTGACTTTTAGTCTTTAGCAGAGCTTATCTTCAGTAGATGTTCTATTATTATAAGTATCAGGGGTTGTAGAATATTTTGGCTTTCTTTCATTTGTTCTTTTTTAAGGTTCAATTTCCAGCACGTCCGGTATCACCAAACCCGGTTTCAACACCAAAGCTTCAGACTTAGTAAAATGGACCGAGTGACCCTTGTCGCAGACTTGTGACACGCTCATCAGATTGTGTTTAAGTTGCTTGACATAGTTCACTTTGTCCAATATGATCTTCCCGTTTGTCACTTTTCCAGGACCTGTAATTTGACCTCCTTTATCACGTGAAAAATTTACATAACCTCCATCTACATTTTCAAACTCAGTCAACAATCTCGCATCCCCCGTCAAATGCCTAGAGCAGCCACTATCAACATACCATAAGTTGATAATCCTCCTTAGCAGCTCCTACACAAACCAACAGAAATTAGTTAGATTGGGGGACCCAAGCCTTAATGGTCTTGGGTCTTCCAAATTCATCAACTACTTGAACATCCATATAATATCCATCACTCCTAACTAGAGTCTTGGATCTAGAACCTGTTGATGGAAATGGAGTTTGATTTCCACGAGGTATCGGGTCCTGAGGTTTGCTAAACATGTTTGGACTTTGTGACCTTTGAAAAATTTGTTTTAGAGACCTTGAGTTTTGATACACATATCCAGAGTTCGATTGAACTCTTGATTGATTGCAAGAATTTTGATTTTTATAATTTTTAAAGCCCTTGTTAAAAAAATTTCGACCATCATTATTCTAGTATTAATTTTGATATTGACCTTGACTTCTAAAATTACTTGATTGACTATTCAAATTATTCATTCTTGGTGAACTACTTCTAGGTCTCTCATATCTGCCTGATATAGATTCAAGTTGAAACCTTTGTTGATTTCTTTGAAAACGAGGAACTTGTTGAGTTCCTGTTTCAACCTTACCTACACCACCAGCAACATCTTGTTGTTGCTTATAGGGGTGTTCATCGAATCGAATATCGAATTTTCGAATTATTTCAATAATTTTTATTTTCCCTTGAATCGTATTCGATTAAAACTTACCGAATTCAATTTGAATTCATATTTGAATAAAAAAACCCAATTCATATCCGATTCGTATTTGATTAAAAATTCGATTCGAATTCGAATAAATTTGATTTAATTCAGATTCTTTAAAAACATGTAAAAACTATCAAAATGAAACATAAATTTTAAAGCAGCACGATATCACATTAAAAAGTTTCAAATAAAGTACCATAAGTCTAAAATTCAAAACAAGAAGTCGGGAATAACCACTCCACATTACAAGTTAATATCTTTAGGGTAAGAAATCTATTGATAGATTTGTTACTTAGGTTTTACTTATGAGTCATGTAGTGGGTTTGGTAGCAGGTAATTTTGATACTTGGAAAAAAATTTAAAATAATTTATAGTATAGCTTAATAAAAGTTATATATGTATTATATATAAATATAATAAATAAAAATGTATAATGTTTATTTGAATCGAATCTGAAATTATGAATTCGTATTCGATTTACTTGACTCTTTTTAAATCAAATTCGAATTCGAATTTTTTAATCGAATCGAGTTCTTGCTAATTGAATCGAATCAAACGAATTTCGAATTTTTCGAATTCAAAATGAATTCTGAACACCCCTAGTTGCTTAGGAGCAGACATCTTTGGTGAGTTAGACACATCCTGCTCACCATCACCATTCTTTTTTGGTGTTTTTTCTCTCTTCATCTCACTCACATGTGCTTCCCTATTTTTGTTAGAATAGCAGCTTGCTACATGTCCCTTGCTCTGACATTTGAAGCACGAGCTTTTTGCCGAAGACTTCTTTACAGAAGCCTTTAGACTAGATCCATCAGGTGATGATGATGATGATGCCTTAGAAGGATCTAGTTTAGTTTGCTCAAAATCAGATTTTTCTTTGTTATAATCTTTAGCAAACTGCACATTCTATTCATTTTCAATAAAAGTGGTTTCATTTTTCATGTCACTTCTCTGAACAAAATTAACATTTTTAACAAAAGTTTGCTTTTTTATTTTTGGGAAGAGCATTCTTTTTTTTTTTCAAAATTGATTCTCTGTTACTTTACTTCTTGACACTCACATCATCATATTTAGACACATCACCCTTTTCAGATGTGGAACTACTAGGTGTAGTTGATATAAAGTCTGTTAAATCATTTTCATTTGGCAAGAATTAATAGTCATGACTAAGAGGTGGTGGAACATTATTGAAACCCTGGAAGCCTACACATGTCTTGTCACTACTTTTCTTCAAGCCACCCATCATGTGTTTCATTACAAAAGTGGCATCTCTGAATTGATTGAGTTTCTTTTTAAGTTTAACAATTTTAAGTTGTGCGTCTGACAACTCTTTGTATTTTTTAGAAATCTCTTTTGTTTTCTCACTCATCGTATCATGAGCTAAGTCGATAATCTGAAGTTTTTCATATAAATTGCAGGTTAAAATGTCGATTTCATTTTCATAACCTTTAATTTTCTTCAAATATAAGGACTCGTTTCTTTTTACGAAAAAGTTTGATTCTTTTAAGCTCGATAGACCATTTACTAGACTTTTATTTTGTTTCGTTAACTTGTCAACCTCACCTTGCAATTCAAAACATTTTTAACAAACAGAACTAACAGGGTTAGAATTTACCTCTCCTTTTTATTTTCTCAAGTCGGCCATGAAAGTAGCAAAATCGGCGGCCATCTTCTTATCTTCAGCATCTTTTTCTTCATCAGACTTCAAACCTACCACTTTAACTTCTGTCTGATCAGCATCAACTTTTTCAGCTTCAGTCTCCTTCTCTGCTTCGGTATCTACCTTTACTTCTGCATCATCCACTGTGGCTATCTCTACCATGAAGGCCTATGTGATGTTTCCATCATCTTCAAGATGAACACTCCAATCATAAGAACCCTCTCGTGTAGTAGAGATCAAGGCTCGTGAGCTATTGCTGTTAGATGCATTCCTAATGTCGGAACCTTGACCTAGAGAATCTTGAAATGATGAATTAGGACGAGTGTCTGCTTTTGGTCTTTGACATTCCCTAGAAAAGTGTCCATAGTTCTAAGAGTTATAACACCTAACTTTGGACTTATCAAAACCAACACTTTTTCCAACGAATTTCCTTCCTGTCATGTTCGTAAATCTCTTAACCCTTCTAGAAATCATAGCCATCTACCACTGTAGATCCATATCCTCTAGATCATCAGAGTCAATCTGATCATAATCTTCATCAAAAGTAGTTGGATCAGA
Source organism: Scalesia atractyloides (assembly GCA_947069175.1). Lineage (NCBI taxonomy): Eukaryota > Viridiplantae > Streptophyta > Magnoliopsida > Asterales > Asteraceae > Scalesia > Scalesia atractyloides. The sequence continues at coordinate 65,631,179 of CAMTDV010000001.1, read as the reverse complement.
TATTTTTCCCTGAATGTAATTCTCATACGAAGCAACAAATGAAGCAAGCAGGGCGAGATGTTCTTCAGCAGCCTTGACACTCAGAGGCATAGACCTAGTACTATATTATTATTATTATTATTATTATTATTATTATTATTATTATTATTATTATTATTATTATTATTATTATTATTATTATTATTATTATTATTATTATTATTATTATTATTATTATTATTATATTATTACTAGATTGTTGTCTCTTTCCCCCAATTGATCCTCCTGAAGCAGCAACAAAACACAGTTCACCATCAGCATCAGTCACAGCCTTATCATCTTCACATGAGAGAAACGCAGTTGCTGAATCACTTGAAGCCTTGTGCGAAGAAGAAGATGGAACGCCTTTGTAAACTCTCGGATCTTGAACCTGATCATATCATGTTTCCTCTTCTTAATGTTAAGTTCGTAAGCTCTTAGTTTCCTGACAACCTCTTCTAAGTCTTTAGTCTCGTAATCAGCTTCACCCTTAATCATGAGAGTATAAATATCCCACTTTGCAGGCAAAGCATCAAGCAACTTATCATTTATCTTAGTGTCAGTGTATCTCTCTATATCATAGTTATCTATCTCAGACATGAGATGATAGAATCTCGTGATGATATCCCCTAGGGACTCATTTCTCATGTATTTGAAAATAGCAAACTGTTTCTTTAGCAGATCTACCTTATTCTTTTTTACATCGGCATTGCCTTCATACCTCGTCTTTAATGCATCCCACATCTCCTTCGAGATAGTGTACCTCTTAAAAGTATATTTAATGCCATCAGGTAAAGACATCTTTATTGCAGCAAGGGCTCTCTTTTCATATTCATATATTTTCTTTTCGGCATCTATCATGTTAACATAGGTAGTGACCCGTTGCCTGCCTTCAAAATCATGAGTTGGGTTTACGTACCCATCTTGAATACAGATCCACATCCGTGTGTCCTGAAAATTCAATAAAGGACTGGAACTTGTCCTTCCATCTAAGGTAATTCTCTACCTTCATCATCTTTGGCAATTTGTTCGTAGTGCCAACCTCGTGTTCCATCCTCAACAACTCATTTTAATTTGACATATTTGACATTTTTACCGAACCGGCTAGCTAAAACGTTTAAAAACTGTCCGAAAACTGTGTTTTACCAAATTTGTACCGTTAGATTCGTCTAGACAATATGAATCCAATGATATATAATATCCAAGGCCTTTTTAGGAATTTTCGTGCCTTTTTTAGTCTAGCCGTGCAGTCGGTTTGCTAAGTTGTTTACGGATCAAATTCTACACCTGAATACGTTTAAAACCGAATGTGTCAACTAGTTAAAGTCCCACCTTTTCGAATTCAATTTGGAACAATGTCCAATTCGAAATAGTTATCCGAAATGGTAATCCGAAACACTATCCGAAATGATTATTCGAAATAATATCCGAAATTAGGTATACGAAATGGTAATTCGGAACAGTATCCGAAATGGTCCAAAATGGTGGCTATTCGAAATAGTAGTTCGGAACAGTGATCCAAAATCAACACTTATGAGACAAAATGCACTCTGATGATCTGAAATGCAACACTTTTGATCCGAAATTCAGACTTTTTATCCAAAATGCAACACATTTTATCCGAAATTCAAACTGAAGATTCGAAATCCTTGCTGTTTATCCGAAATGCAGTAGTAGAACCCTAAAACAGCCTTCAAAACTTCGAACCATCCTTCAAAAACGTCCAAAACCCTAAGTTTTTTGGCAGTACGATTCTGAACCGAGCCAATTAAGAGCCTAATGCTCTTATACCAAATGTAGGTACTCTAATCCTATGGATATTGCATAGAATCGTCTATCCAACCTAGAAATAGAAAACAAGTAGAAATAGAAATCACCACAAACTGATCTTTATTTATTATCTATCAGTCGATTACAATCAATCAAAATCCTGAACTCTCACAAATTCGTCCAAGCCACTCTCTCTAATGAATTCTCTCTAAAAGTGATTAAGGTGATTAACCTAAACCCTAATGCAAAGCCTTGTTTATATAGGACAAGTTTGCAACTTGGGCTAGGGTTTCCATCACATATGGGCTGCGAATTGGACAAGCCCAATTCGCCTACCATTCCTCCAATATGGGTTTGGTTTGGCCCACTCACTATTAACTAACTATAACAAAGCTAACGCCGCTAACCCTTTATCGTTTTACCTATTACAAGATATCCAAAGACCAAATCTAAAAGTTGTTGTCACAAATATGCTCCAACATAGTATAGTATAATAAACATATACCAAACCTATACTACATGATATTTTTTAAAATGTTTTTTGTTTAAGAAATAAAAGAATTCTTTTATTAAACTTTGTTAAAACTATGATTAAATGTATACAAAAATTTGTAAAAAAATGTAGTATATAATATGATTACAACATAGATTGTATAGTATAATAAACATGTACGAAACTTATAATACATTATAAATTTTAATAAAAAAATGTTTAAAAAATAGAAGAATTCTTTTGTTAAACTTTGTTAAAACTATGATTAAATGTATACAAAAATTTGTAAAAAAAGTGTAGAATATAATACGGTTATAACATAGATAGTATAGTATAATAAACGTGTACCATACCTATACTACATGATAATTTTATAAAAATGTTTTTTGTTTAAGAAATAAAAGAATTATTTTACTAAAATTTGTTAAACTATGATTAAATGTATACAAAAATTTGTAAAAAAAGTGTATTATATAATACGGTTATAACATAGATTGTATAGTGTAATAAACTTGTATCAATTCTATAATACATGATAAATTTTTAAAAATGTTTTTGTTTAAAAAATAAAAGAATTCTTTTATTAAACTTTGTTAAAACTATGATTAAATGTATACAAATTTTTTTTAAAGAAAACCAATACATTACGACCCGTATAGACCTATACGACCCGTATTAGCTACACAGCCGCTAAATAAGAACTGACACATGCATATTTGACTTTTGACTGTTGAACCAATACGACCCATATCGGCCTATATGTAAGTCCCGAATAATCCGGATCTAACAATGATATCAAACAATCACCAAGGATGGATGGAATCCAAACTTGGTGATATTCAAGAAAGCCAAAAATTAAGAAGATCGAGATGAATGAGAATAACACACGATTCACTTTAAACTTGCATACGATTCTATTACTACCAAACAGCAAAACCGTCTGATACAAGTTCTTCACCTCTCACTCTCTCTAGTCTAGGGTTTCGCTATGGAGGCTCTCTCAAAGGTCTTGTCTAAAGGCTTACCCCAGAAATGACATAACATTAGTTTATATACTCTAGGGTAAGCCCATTCCCACATGGGTTTCTCTTGGGCTTGCCTAGCCCACATAGCCAAACGCATGCCCAAATGACCTATAAAGGTCCAAACCTAATATAAACTAACCCCAGTTTGCAACCATAGTCCGTTGTGTATATTTGATGCGTCAGTCTCACACTTCTAGGACCTAACATTATACGACCCATATTGAAAAAGTAAAGTGTACGGATAGATTGGTTGTTGTGCCAATAGAATTCCTCTAAAAACAAGGATTATAGCAGGATTGTAATTGGGTGACTATTATTATATAATGGTTGTTTTGATCGGAAGAACCTACAAGATATAACACGAGTCTACTCCGAATAAACAAATATATAATATATATTAGATGAACGAAATTAATAAATCTTAAGAAGCAAACTAAAACACATAAAAATTGTATATTGAATTACATACCAGGGTCTCTATCGCAGTTATCAATTAAATAAGGGTTGTATCCACTAGTGACGGAACTAGAAAATAATTATAGTGGCAATGTTTCAAAAAAAATTCTACAGAGGTAGCAAAATCGAAAAACGTCAAATTTTCAAAAAAAATGTGGATTCCAAAATCGAATGTTGTACGACTTAAGATAATGAGGAATTATAGTTTCACAACAACTGATTTCATATCAGTTGTTTCTGTTGCTATGTGTAACATTGAGACAAGCCGTTGAACACCATGTGACCACACTCCCATTATAGATCATTGAAGCAACACCACACCCCTCAAAAATAAATTTATTGCTCAGGAAAACAAGAAGGGACTCCTACCTAGATCAAAGCTAGTGGCCTTGCGGCTATTCCAAACAGAGTTTTGGCAATCAGAGTAGTGCGTTGGCCAGTATGCAGTGACTGTTTCATTTCTTAAGCTCACACCCAAGACTTCCATGTGGTTGAGTGCAGATAGATAGGGCGTCGAGGATTTGCACTCAACGACGTACCATCGGTTGACAGAACAATTGGCACCGATTCGAAAAGGGTATGAATCATCATGCCCCCACATGTATCGTTGCACCCTGTCTTGGGGTAGGCTGAAGCTGCAGTTGATGTTGCTAGTGAGAGGAAAAAGAGTAACTTCAGGTAAGCTTGAAATTACTTCATATTTGTAAAGAAGAAGGGTTGGATTAGAATAGAAAATGTAAGGAGGTGTATAAGTTTAAGTAAAGAAGAAAGGTTGGATTAGAGCACAAATGTAAGGAGGTGCATAAGTTTCTAATGGTGGGTATGATTGAATGAAACTGCCAAGAAAATAGACCAGAGTACACCGCGCCGACTTTAACATATTTATTTCCACGTTTTACATAAAAAAAATGTTTTTGGTCTTTTATGATTTAGTCGCCGAATGTCCTAGGTCAAATTATTAAAGTTAATTATGTTTTTTGCATGTGGTTTGTAAAAAAATACTATTTCAGTTCATTAATTTAAAATTTGTTAAAACAGTTTATCTGTTTTATTTTGTAACTATTATAGTCCACCTCATTAACTTCATCCCGATATTATGTTAGTTTATTTGAAATGATCATAATGCCCCGATATTAAATAAAATTTAAAATAAATAAAGAATTAGTTAGGTTTTTCATCACTATGGTTTGTTAAAGATAACCATTACGGTTTATTAGTTCTAAAATTTGCTAACTACCACCTTCAACTCACTAACAATAGTGGTTAACATCTTCATCTATCTACTATCACATTACATGAACCAACATAAGGGTGGTAGGGGCACTCTCAGTGAATGATGCGGGGAAGGGGGTTTGCCGATCTGGTAAACACCGCCACCCCTTGTTTGAGTCGGTGATTGAATGGGATTTGGGTTATACTCTCCCATGTGGGAAGAGAAGTGAGCGAGAGGAGAGAAGACCCTTGCTAAATAAATTGAAATTCTATAAAAATCTTGCATTTAAATGCATTTATGCAAAAACACGTTCGTACAAAATTTAGAATTTCATAAAACTTCATAAACATTAAACATTTCAACATGTTATCGTTGATTAGTTTCGTAACTACAAAACAAAATGCAGAAGCTTGAGCTTTGATCGTGTTCGGTTCCTCGTTGAGCTTGATCGCCATCCGGTGCATTGAACCATTATCTAAATTTCATAAATTATGAAATACGTTAATTATGAGAAGTTTATAACGTATCAGATATGCACGAAAGGCAAAAATACAAAATCAACAAATTTTTAAAACTGCCCGCCGTAAGCTACGACTCCTTGTCGTAGCTTATGGTAGCTTCTGGCTGTTTTCAACAGCAGTTGCCTGTCGTAAGCTACAGCAAGCCACCGTAGCTTACGGTAGGCTGTTGCAGCCTTTTTCAAGTTTTTTGTTTTTGTTATGAAAACTTCTGTAACTTGTTCAATTTTCATCTGTTTCACTTGAAACTTATTTCTAAATGTTCGTAAAATGTTTGCCTACATATTTAACCTGAAATCCTTAACCCGGATTCATAACTTTTATGAATTAAGCAACCATTACCCGGTTTATGCGCATATTCATTTTGACCCGTTAAGGGATTTAAGCACGTAAGCTTAAATCTCGCTCCTTATTTCCTTACCTCCTATTTCCATACTAAGACTTCTATGTATCTTCCACCACAACTTTATTTGTGGTGGATTTGTTATAATAAATTATATATTTTCGAATTTTACCCCTTGGTTTGACAATTTACGACAAAGACCCGTTAAGAGGCATTAAACCAAAATGGCTCATCCTTTTTTTCTTTTACACTACCGAAGGGGTGTACTTACTTATAAAAACACATTTTTAAACTACCCTTAAGGGTCGTTTGATTAATTTATCATTCGAGGGCGTTTTGGTCAACTTTAGTCCTTTTTACGACGAAGGAATTTTAAAAGCATATTTTGACCAAGTGGGCATTTTTAACCATAAACTATTTAAAACCATTATGTTCTTAAGAACATAATGTCTACAATTTAACCTATTAGATTTATCTTACTTTAGGTAATCCAATGTTCACTCATGACTCGCTTAACTCTCATCGGACCCTAAGTCCTCATTGAGAGTTTGATCCATTACACATACCTAGCTCGGGTCATAGCATTGACCCATTTTAATACCTTGCTCTATTAGTTGCTAATTAATAGCGATGCAAGTTATACGCTATTCTTCCTGTGAATACAAAACTCGACAAGCGACCATTAGTCATCATTGTCAAATGGTGATGACATCACCATTTGACCCATTTGGCCTAAATGACCATTTATCATTATGAGATGGTATTTATTTGCCATCTCCCCCATTTTTCCCATTTCGGATTACACCATATGATCATATTACTTAAATTTTGTTTCTTAACTCGTTTGACCCATTATGACTTACACCATAGGGTGTCTTTTTCAAAACTCTTTATTTATCCGTCAACTCGTGACCGGATTACCGTGTTACCCTTTTACCCATTATGGTTTACACCATAAGGTAATATTTCAAAACTCCTTATGTATTCGTCATCACATGACTAATTTACCATTTTACCCTTTTTACCATCAAGTATTGTTTCTTACCATTTTCACTTGTTCCGACCCGTATCACTTCACTTCGGAATGTCATATATCAAATGCTAATTTAACTTATCCTTAACCAAAACTATAAGTATGTGTTCTACTTAGAAGATGTAAGCTTTACTTATCTTGAAATCCGATTATGTTTTCCACGCGTATTCGATCCGTTTGACCCACTTCTTCCCAAGCTTCCACCTAGCTTGTTAAGCGTCAAACTAACTTTTATTATTCGCAAGATGGTTAGATTAGTCATCATTTATCAAGACTATCCCACCTTAAGGACTTTATATCAAAATTACCATTTGATCCTATTATAGGTCAGTTTGACTTTTAAAGTCAACTGACTATTAGCATATGCAATGCACAATTAAGTTTAATAACTCATTTACGCAATTCGTCAAATACCTGATAGACATTATTCTTAGGCTACCATTTTAACTACTTTTCCCAACCAAGTTCATGAAATTGTTAATATCGGATTAACACAGTATTACTCATTATATGCTAATCGATCAATCATTATACAAGAACTTAGGATTGTTTCATCACCATGAAACAACCGATTGCATTATATGTACGAAATTTACCCAATTGTCAAACTTAGCTAAAGGCTTCAAACATTCATATATGCATGATGATTTCAAACATCTATTAACATGTATATAACATCAATTTCATCATATCATACAAAAACCCATTTCATGACAAGTATGAACATGTACTGAAACGTATAAATTGTTCAAGTATCTTCCGAATACTACCATGTATGATGATTCTAAACACAAATTTATCTTCAACTTCATCATATTATCAAAACCCACTTCAGAAACTACCTGTTAATCACTTACAAGTAATCTTACCTCAATTATCTCATAATTTCGTTATGTCTAACGAAATTAAGCATACCTAAACACTCAATTTCATCTTTAGATCATAATCCAACAATCTAATTGCAAGTATTCTACTTGTCTCAAGTTATGACTTTGACTAATCTAAGTTTTTAAACATACCTTATGATCACTAAGGTTAGATGATCACTATTTCATCATCATGCAAGCATTTCTTGAAGGAATTAGCCTTCAATTTGACGGAATTGGATTAACAAGGGTTTAACCCTTGCTTGTTCTCCTGATGATCGACCTACACACACAATTGTGTGTTGTGTATTAATTTTTGTATAAAACATAAGTTTCCTTTTTAACAACTTTGATCCCTCAAGTTCAGTTTTGATTAGATAAGGCTACAACTCATTGTTTTATTACCTGTTTATATGTTTTTAACTAGGTTAATTGGTTCCTAGTTATTTGGTTTACGGGTTCACTTTTATCACTAACGGTATTTTATCCGCTCTTTAATATTAACGTGGTTTGATTACCAAACTCATTTTTAGAGTGTTACAAGAGAGCTGTGGTTAATGGTGGGCTCCACTCTCTTCCATCAAATCACACATTTATCTTTTAAAAAAAATGTTTACCACTTCCCATATAAGAAGCACACCTAGTGTTTGAGTGCAAAAGGGGAGTGCAGAGGGAAGTTGACATTGCATGCAGTGGCGGACTCAGAAATTTTTTTTGGAGATGCGGAATATTTTTAAAGATTTTAGGCGCATATCTATATAAAAAAAGTCGGTTCAAAAAGAGTCGGTTCGGGTCATATAAAATAAAAGGATACCAAACTAAATATATATAAACAATCACTAACCATAGTTCATAATTTTTAATTTTAAATTTCAAACATTGAAGGCCTTGTTTTAAGTGTTGATTACCTGTAGGTAATCATTTAAACAAACAAAACTTTAATAAATCAACAAAATTATTAGCTAGAAGTCTAAAACAACAAATAAAAAAAACCATCAAAATTTTTTTCAACATTCGAAAGTGTAGTGGTAACTATTGAGAACGACTATCAACGAGTAGCCAGCTATAAGTTTCGAGGTCTCTTTGAAGTTGTTATGCATTTACCATAAATGAGATACAATAATAAATTTAAATTAAATAGGCTTTTAACGGGATACAAAAATAGAAATAGAAAAATAACTTCATCTCATATTTTAGAATTTTACTATACAAGTATTATTTAAAATTTAAGTTACGTTTGAAAACAAGTAAAGTAATTGAAAGATGTTATTAAATGTTTGCTTATTATTGTATCTTGCATTGCCAGGATAACTATAACAAATGACACCTAACCTCTCTATCTCAGCCCTTCAATTTCTTGTCAACCAATTTTTTCTTGAACGGCAAATTTGGATGACGAACCATTAGAGTATAATCATGTCATTAATGCAATTATCAGATTATATCTATCTTTACTTGACTATAATGCCTAACACTAATTCAGAAGAAAACGTAATAAATCTGAAAGAAAAATCCCTTGCGAAAATCAAACCCATGACCTAATAGTCATAAGTCTTATCATACCTCAACATGCCACTAGATTATAATACCATGTGCTCTTGTCAGCTTATTTAAAAAAAGCGTTTAAAAAATAGAAGAAAACTATAAAATATTAGATATACGTTTTTAATGAGAATTAATTATCTCTTTCTCTTTCTTTACTTTTAACACTTTTATCTTTTTCATGACTGCCTGTTGTCCGTCACTACCTCCGCCACTGTCTGGCCGGAATTCCTTCGAACCCATTTTCAGTTATCATCCTTTAGTTTCTTTCACACTTTGTCAAGTTTAAAGATTTCATGGGGGCTGTCATAATTTGATGGGAGGCGCTTGGGATTTTAACGTCGTATAACACTAAATATTTTTTATTACAAGGGTGACGCTTGCACCCCCACCTTTCGCTTTGGGTCCGCCTTGATGGCATAAAATTATTCACTAGGGAAAAAGTTTATCACTGTCAATTTGGGGAGCATCCCTTCCACCCTAATAAAAATTTCAGTCACAACTCAGAATTCAGGTATTCCAAATTTGGATATTGGTACTGTTTTGATAATTTTTAAAACTAATAGATTGTAATAGTTATTTGTAACAAACAACAAGGACGAAAAACATAACTAATTCTTTATTTATTTTAATTTTAACTTTCATGACAGGGGCATTATGGTCATTTCATATAAACCAACAGAACAGGATAAGTGGATGTCGTTAGTATGAGTAGACTATAAGAGTTATGAAAGAAAAACCATAAAAAAATATTTTTAAAAATTTTAAACTAATGAACTGAAATAGTATTTTTTTAAAAACCCAAAAAAACAAAAACATAATTAACTCTAATATTCATTTCCTTTTCTTTTGAACTTGTGAGATCTCCTCTTGTTTCTTGAGCACATAAAAATGGTTGTCACATTTTCTACTTTTGAGATCTCTTCTTGGTTCTTGAGAACATAAAAATAGTTTTTTCACATAACATATAATAATCATAATTGTTCATACAATGTTAAAAACAAAATATAACATAAGTTTTTTTAATTTATTTTCTAATGATCAAGCTACGTGATCTCTTCATTCGAATCATCAATCTTGCTGCATTATGTTAGGAAAATATATTTTGAATCAACAAATTTGTTGGTGACTAATTCCCTCATTTTATAGAAAACGGTTCTATATTAAATTTTAGATAATAAATAATTTTAACATACATTAAAAGGTTAGTATGGTGATTGTCTCATAACATTAACATAGGTAACATACTCACACTATTACTCACGGGTTGTGTTCCGTTATTTTCTTGAATCGACCGTACAAATTTAAGGAAAAACTCCATGAAAGATACTATCCTACCGTACACCATTTATATAAAAATACTAATCAATCGAATAGTAAAAATTACTATCCTATTCTTAGTATACAAAATAAATCTAGAGTTTAGGGTGTTCAGTAATTTAATATTACTATCCTATTCTTAAGTTATTATCTAGACAAATTAGAAAGAAATATCCGTATTCTACACTAATTAATATTTTCCATCACCTAATTCTAGAGTTTATAAAATATGGATTTTAAATATATAGCTTTACGATCATCTATATTTTTCATCAAATTAAAAGTTTATAAATATGGAATTTAGAAGTATATAGTTTTTATAGACATCTAAATTATTTTCACCAAATTACAAAATTACAATTTGGTGATTTGTCAAATCCCATAAACCAATTTGTTTAATACATTACACCATTTTCACAATTAAATAGATTAACAAATAACAAATTACATATGTATAAATCTATATTTTTATGATCATTTGGCAATCATGAGCATTTCTATATTCCAAATTTTTATCTAAACTTTCAAGATGACATGATCGTAACCAAGGGGTTTGAAAATTTATATTCTATACACCTTTCTAGTATATATTTCCTAAAAGAATTCAATACTAAAATCAAACGCTAACCAAAAATTCAAAAATTTTATACAAACTATCTTAACATGATCCTAAACAATACAGTATGAACTACTGACCTACTTACACCGAAACGGTTGTTGTTAGTGACTGTTTACAAAATGTTAATTTATTTTAACCTTGCTGTCACAATTCGATAATCTTCCTTTCATCATGCTTTCAATAAACAACTCTAGCCTTAATTTTTTCACTTTCATCATATGAAAAAAGGGTGAAGAGGTAGAAGAAACGAGTTCAAAAGGTGTAGATCTTGTTCATTCTACATCGATAAAAAAATGTAAATGGAGAAGTGCGAGTTAAATTTAAGTGTCCCACATCACTGGGGAAACAAAAATGAATTGGAAAGTTCAATATTAAAAGCATAAGTCACAACCTAAATCCACCTACTTTTTTATTGTCGTCTTTTAGGGAAATATACCTGCATCCAGAACCAATTCTAATAACCCATAGACACAACCATATAATCAAAATATGTCTCCTATGGATTAGACAGACTACATACCTGCAATATCAATGACTATTTTTAGGCTCAAAAGACTTTGAAGATCCTAGAGAAGACTATTTTGACAATATGTGATATGGGCAGGAAAGTATTTGTGTTGGATCCATGAGGGAAAGAACATAAAAGAAACAATAAAAAGTTGTGAACGCATTTAATCAAACATGGTTATAAGAAAGGACAACCAAATGTCAATTTCATTTAACCAAACATATTTATAATTGTTACGAATACATTCATTATGTAGTGACTTTCCACATGTATAACCCATATCTATGAATGCATCCATTATGTAATGACTTTTCGCATGTATAACCCCTTTCTCTTATTTACTATTGTACTAATGTGAGTGCCTATATATAATGACATTTGTATATGATGTTAAATGAATAAAAATTCTCTATGTTTTATTCTCTACATGATTTCATAGTCTAGCTCTCATGTTTATACATATATATTAGTTGCTAATAGACCGTTGTTTCAAAACACGTTATAATACACGAATGTGCTTATGTGTTTTGCCACCCTTGGTATCCATTTTTCCTTGCCTTTGATGTGCATTATTTTCCAGCCTAACTCAATCTCACATGTTGAGAAAGCAACCCAATAATTATCCAAAATGATGAAAGATGGATTTCTTATGTGATGGAAAGTTGGAAACCATAGATGCGTAGCCACTGCTGACAAAACGTTGGATCTTTGGATCGGTATTCTCTACTAATAAAGGTATGATTCTTCGTATGATTATTTCATATTATATTTGATGATGATGATACATCAATCTTACTGATGGCACTTATTAATATACATATATAAACTTTAAACTGATCATTACTATAAATTCTAGGATGTAGTCTCATGATTGAACTCTTCTATATATATATATATATTTTTTCATTTGGTTTTAGAAGTTATTATATATATTTTTTTCATTTGGTTTTAGAAGTTATTATATATATATTAGCATGTTGGTATTCATCAGGATTTAGATGTTACATCATAAATTATGACGTTACAATTGACTAATTTATCTTTTTCTAATACTCATTATTAATTGAATAACTATAGTTTCGTTGACGACGATGATATTACCAATATTTATTTTATTTTTCTCTTTTACAAATGATCCCTTCTATTATTCTAAATTGGCTGGATTAACATTTAATTAGTTAACTTAATATATGTTGTTTAGGACTCTTACAATCTAGTGATGCTCATCTACATATTCTTTGAGCCACCATAATCATATATTTATGCTTCTTTATTAACCTTGTTAAGTTGCAAATAAAATTGTTGAATTATTTTTATTTGAGGAAGTTAATTTGCAATCTAGAGAATATTATATGTGCTTTTAGAATCCATGAAAAACAATTAAATTCATTATTAAAAAGTATGGAACTCAATATTTATGGACTAAACAATGCAATTGTATTAGGTATATATGCTTGTATTGGTGGTAATATATACATGATGTATGTACTAGATTTTCATTTTGTATAGTTTATAATTTAAATGGATATGAATTCTGTAATTAATTGTTTTTATTAGTCATTGTTAATATATAGCATGTCAAAAGACTTCTACATAATTAGATATAAATGAGTTATGTGAGTAGTGCTTATTGGATATTAATCCTCTGTTTATAAACATCAATTGATTTAGTTTTAAATAAACTATACAACTTATAATGCAATATATTATTATTATTATTATTATTATTATTATTATTATTATTATTATTATTATTATTATAACATGATTATGCAAATATCGTTTGGTACTTATACTAAGGTTAATGCTATAACAAATTTTGCATATAAGAAATTGATATAATAGATTAATATTGGTAGATATCATTAGTTATTTTTAGAGAAACATCTTCTAGCGATGTCGGTACCTCTCATGCATTCATTATGCCATGTCATAATGTTTAACAATTTATTTGCATATTAACTATTACTATTGCCAGAATAAAATAGTTACTATTGCTATTGCTTCATATGTACAATGTATAGATTGCTTATATGATGTCATTAGTTGTTTAAATATCAATATTTGAGAAGAAAAAAATAAGTATGTTTGTAATTCATCAGTATTACAGTTTTCAAATAAAATTTTCAAATATAAGTAATAAATGATCTGAGAACTTGAAAGAGATATATGTTTAAGTTTTAAAGTAAGTCTTCAAAATATATAAGATATTTATATATTTGGTTATACCATGATAAGTTATTACATAAATTATATGTGTTTGCTTATTAATGATAAAAGGTTTCTTATTTTTATAAAGGCCCATTATAAGTTGTTTTTATATGATGAAATGCTATAAGGTCATGTATTGTATGATTTGTTGCTATTTATACCTTGTATTCTATATGATATCACTTCTTTGCATTGCTAATACCGAATAAAACGACTAAACCAAAGTTGTGGTTTATTGTCATTCTCATGAAAATGTAGAAATATGCTTTGATTTGACACCTAAAGTGTCATACTCCTTGTGTCTCATTATCAAGTATAAAAGAAATATTATATGACTCAGACATATAATTACTTCTCAATTGACGTTATACGAAGAAAAGTTTATTTATAAGGAAATTGGATAAAATAAATTTTGTTTGTCAAACCTCATATATACTCCTGAAGTAGCAATATCATTTAAAAGGTATAAACGGTTTTAAACGATTGTAATCTATATGTTCGAGAAAATAATGGAAAACCGTAAAAATTGTATGGTTTTACTCTGATTCATGAAGTGAATATATATTGATCATTGTAATCATGGGCATAATTGAGAAAATTGTAATGATGATCATATTAATAATGAGATTGACCATTAGAAGTGCAACAATCATCATGTTAATAAGAGATCAAACTATCAAAAATTATAAGATAGTCAAGCTACTAATGAGATCGAATATCAGTATTATAATGATAGTCGTGATGAGATCGACCACCAAAAGTGGTAAACTAGTGATTACATAACACGATGGTTTGAACTTTGAAGTTATAATACATTCTTTCATATCTTATGTTTTATATTACATATGTGCAAGTAATACATATACAATATTATAAACCATAAGTTTATGGATCTTAAGTATATGTTGGTGTGACCGGCTAGACCACACCGAGCCAATAATGATGTGAAACTTAATGAATAACCAGAAGATTTTTCATGATAATTAAACATGTCATAGTTGCTCTCAACAAGTTAATTATTTACCAACCAAAGTAGGGTGTGAATCCCTAAAATATTATGGAATGAATGAAGTATGTATATATCCAAACATGATACCGTTTAGTGTTTTTAAATCGATGCATCGTCTAAATGGTCATCAAATTTACAACTTGAAGTTGTGTATAGCTTAGCTAATGAGATAGCAAGCATATTATTTCATATTATCATATTTATGGTGGTTATAACATTGAATTTAGTATCCATGTTACTAATGATTATTGGAATAATATTGAACTTTCTAAATGCTTAAGACACAAATTGCTTTTGTGGAAGACGATGATCAAACGTCTACAAATTGATTGCAAAGCCAATAATCAAGAGAGCAAAAGTTCATATTCGAGCACATGTGATTTTATAACATTATTTCACATCAAGCCAACATGTTGTAATAGTTTCTCCCCATAGTTGGTTTTGGTTAGGAACCAAATATTTCCCATCAGACTTTTTATTGTGCGATATACATTGGAATTGATCCACCACAACGCATAAAGATTGAAACTCAAATAATCTTGGGAATATATGTTGGGTGAAAATACTATTTATGATTACATACTTAGAGTAATTAACGAGAGATTTATTAGGGCTCGTTAAATCTTGCTTTAAGTAAATTAACATTTTCAACATTAGGGGGAGATTAATGACAGTTGAAAAGGAATGGGTATGCATGAATTATCATTGATCCTCAAACTAAATTGTGTGAACAAGAAGTTCAAAAGATAATTCGTATTTAGATTAAAGAATCAATCACCAGACGTGTTAACTGACCTAAATACAGTGACTAAGTAAGTCACGTAGTCAACTGCTAATGCTCCAATTAAGTTAATTGTCCTAGTAGGGCAAACCATATATTAATGAGGCTATTGCACGCCTGAAGCATGGTAGACTAGTCGATTCCAAGAAAATAAAAATTCCACGAAAAATTGGAGCAAGAAATGAAGAAGATGGTCAAGTCGAGGTTATAGTAAAAAAAGGGTTTCTTGAAGAGACGTTAGACATGATGGTTCTGGAAGAACCTCAGGTACCTAAAAATAAAGAGCTCTTAGTAAATTATATCATGTCTAGAAGTGTATGGAATCGAAACAAAATCGACGTCGTTATACTTTTGTATATATCACGCTTGAAAAGATGAAATGACGAGGATCAAGATTTAAAATCTGCCTATGAATAAAAACATATAAATGATTGGCCAAAAAGAAAATGGAAAGACGCAAATAAGGCAGAATTGAATTCTCTATTGAAATGGAAAGCTTACGGGCCAGTAGTCCATAAAAAAGTTGTAAAATATATTTAATATAATTAGGTCTTTTATGTGGATCAATAATTGATGGCACAAGGATTTCGCAAAGACCTATGATTAATTATGAGGAGACGTATTCTCCAATGGTGGATGCAATAGCTTTTAAGTATTTAATTAGTCTGGTAATATAAAGAGAGAATTGATATGCGTCTTATAAATGTTATGTATCATTTAGATACTAAACTTTACATGCAAGTCCATGAAGGATTTAAATTATGTAATTCATGTAAAGTAAGTTCTCGAAAACAATATTATCGTTGTATACAGATTCATTTTTGAATACAATTGAACTCCTGATGAGTTTCTTAATGCAATTGAGTTCTTTAAAGGTGAATCAAAACATCTTAACGATGTAATTCTTGTGCACCAATAAACATACATTGAAAACTTGTACCCAGTGATTGTGATATCTCAATAAATAGTGTACACGCATGGTACAATATGGATTTTGGAGATAAAAGCAAGTGTTCATGGCACTTTTACATGATATAGATATCTATGTGTTAAATGGGCAAATTTATATAGCAAAACCCCTAAAGAGTGAAAGCACATGCATATATGGATAAGATGGAACGAATTCCCTCATGGATTGATAATGCTAGAAGCATTGATGTCAAAACCTCAAGAACATACTATATGAAGTTGACAAAATATGTGTGGACTAAAATAGTCAAGTCAGATATGATATAATTGACTCACCAGTGAGCTCGAAAATGAGAAATACATATGGTGAAGTTGGTCTATTTGTTTTCATTAAAAGAATGATATGAGGTTTACAAGTATTGCAATATATGTTGATGATGTCATTGAATCTCCCGAAGAGAAAAAAGGAGCTCAAATATTTAAGCAAGAATTTGCAAATGATATACAATATTGCAAATTTATGGCTCGATACGTAGGACATACGTTTATATTATAATCCATCAATCATAATACATCTAGAAAATGTTGGACATTTTCATATGGACAAAACTTTTGGTGTAAGTACATTTAATGATGTTCAAATATTTGATATAGATAAAAATCACTTTGAAGCAAAGATCCTTGGTCATGAAGTACGATAATTCAATACAAGTTGTATTAATATATCTTGCTAGCTATACACAAACATATACCATTAAATTCATTGGCAAGATTCAACTTGTGTACGACGAGGAGATAGTGTAATGAGTAAAACATTTATTTTCTATACCCTTAAGGTACGAAAGGTATGGGTTCATATTTTACTAACCCATCAACAAGTTTGGTTAGTTTTGTAAATGCAGGGATTATAACAAAACACATTCATGGATCTTATGGTATCTACTTATAAGAGGAGGTAATTAAAGTGTTACATGAAGATCATACATCAAGTTCACTAATAGATTGCACATCAAGCGACAAATCACTCACTACAAAAGTTTTTCAACAACTTTCATAGAAGATTGGCACTTGTTACTTGAAATGATACATATTATATTGAGGGGGAGTTTTACATAAATTGCATTCTTTACCCTTCACTAAGTTTTATCCAATTGGATTTTCTTAGTAAGTTTTTTTTTTTAGACAACGTACCTGATCCGGAAGTATCAGGTGGAGACAATACGCGTTGCACTCTTTTTCCCTTAGCTGAGGTTTTGTCCTATTGGGTTTTCCTAGCAAGGGTTTAATGAGGCAACATTACTAAGCGTATTAAAGAATAGTATTCCATCATGTGGATAGTCAAGGAGGGGTGTTATGAATGCATCCATTATGTAGTGACTTTCCACATGTATAACCCCTTTCTCTTATTTACTATCGTACTAATGTGAGTGCCTATATATAATAACATTTGTATATGATGTTAGATAAATGAATAAGAATTCTCCATGTTCTATTCTCTACATGATTTCATAGTCTAGCTCTCATGTTTATACATATATATTAGTTGCTAATAGACCGTTGTTTCATAACAATAATAACATTTTACATCTATCCTATTAAAGTCTTAACTATCCAGAAGGCAAAAGACAAAAGCACTAACCAAATTAATAATCATAAATGGGTTGATTTGGTTAATATAAATGCATATGGGTTCACTAAGGTCAGCTAAAATTATACAACGACCCAGTTGAAGTCTATTAAAATCATACAAAGCGATATATGGCACCCCCTTTACTAAAATTATACAATGGCTCAGTTGAAGTCTACTAAAATCAGTTCTTTTTACCAAGTACCTGAAATTAATAACAGTTAAGACAACAGAAAACTAAAATCAACTGCAAAAAGATATGCACCACCTAAAATATTTCCTTAGGTTAATTGGGATTTAATTCTTGCTGATAAAGAAAATAATGGGTTGGGGGTTGGAAGTCTTTTTAGCTTTAATCAGAACATGTTACAAAAATAAAGATGGTGGTACTTGTTAATAAGTAATGATTTATGGGTGCATATTCTCAAAGCTATCTATGGTGATAAAGTTTGGGTTATTGGTGGGATGAGGGACGTGTAACTCAAATGTAGTGTGGAATCGTATAATAAAGTCTTGTAGGAGTGGGAAATAGGGAAGAAACGTTGTTCTAGAAAGATTTATGAGTGGGTGATGAAACGTTGAGTGTGAGATTTCCAAGACTTTATCGTTTAGAATCACAAAGTGATTGTTCAGTTAGTTCTAGGCATGGGGAAGATGGGTGGAGGTGACCATGGCGCGGTCTAGTTAGGGAAGGTCTAGAGTTGGATCAACTGAATAACCTGATGCAACTGTTAAATGATTTCATATTCGAATTGGAAGGAGATATGTGGATTTGGGACTTTGATGCGGAGGAATCAATTTTGGTTAAGGGTATTCGTAGGCTCATTGTATGCCTTTACCAAATGGGCCTATGGAGACATGGTGGAATACTATGACGCCTGGTAAGGTTAATATTATGGGTTTATGATTCGATGGAGATTATGGAACGTATATTTGGATCTTGTGGCGGTGTGGCATGAATGTTGACTTTGATTGTTAGTTGGTTTGAGATTCCTTCCCCATCTTGAGTTATGCCTATGCATCTTATTTCTTGGTTGGATTCCTTAGGGTTGTCTAAGCATTTTGGTGAGTCATTTGAAGGTCTTGTAATGACACGGTTTTTTATTGGAAGCATTTTTTTCTATACTTGTGTTTCTTTTTTGGTGAATTGTGAATAGACAAAAGAAAATTAACGTTAGTTGGGCGGGCTGGTCATAATATTCACTCACCTTTGTGTAATTTGTTTTGTTCTATTCATGGCTAGCTGTTCTATAATATTAAAAGAAAATCTCTAATCCGTCTCTTTAGTTGTTTCTCCGAATATTAGTAACGTAAAATCTCAAAATATTGATTTATTAAATATTGTATTACTTGCGAGTTGTGCATAAGTGGAGAGTATGTTAGTGAAGTTACTTTCAGTAGTCAAAGGAAAAATAAATAATGAATCGTTGTCGTTTAAAGCGTCATTTGTTAGTTTCAAATGTTATAGTTGGTTTCTTTGATCAGACTTATAAGTGATGCGAATCCAAAAGTTAAAATATTAAAGATACTATTATTATATATACCAATTACCATCTTTGGTTTGTGATAGGATTTTTGTGAGTTTTGGCTTTTCACCACTAAAGTTTGTTTTTGAAGTTATAAGGGATGGAGTTCATGCATTTAGCACGGCAATACCCTACTATCTAAAGAAAATATAGCATTTAAATATGTTAGATCTAGTGGACCCCACAAAAGAACAAATGATTGAAAAGCCAAAATAATCTACAACTGCTAATCACAAATAACAGTGCTTTGAAAAACTGCTCCTCCTAAAGGAAAAGACTTAACATCTGGTGCTCTAAAGTGTGGTAAGGCCAAAGTCTGCTCACAAGATATGTTGAAGACAAACTTTGTGTTGGTGCATAATGTCTATTGCCTACGTCTAGGATTAATTTGTAATGTTTATAAAGTTTACACGTTAATACTTAAATGAGAAAATGTAAATTTTATGTATTAATACACTCTGATTCGCACGAAACATTAGTGTGTTTCGTACGAGTGAGTCACTCGTACTAAATACTATTTCGTACGAAACACATGTGTTTATTGATTAGTGCACGCACTTCAGTACGAGTCATGTCGACCTATAAATAGGGAAGTGTTGTGTTAGAGCTAGTAATGGATTTGTCATTTCATACGGCGAAGCTCTGTCAGTTTGTTGACTTGCGTCTATAACTTGAACGTCTTTAATAGATCATAAGCAGTTAAACAGTAAGTTTTGTCTTGTTTGTCATATCTACCTCTCTAGCAATGAATTCCGCCTCTGCTAGTTGAGCGAGATCAGATCGATTGCTCATTTCGGGAGCTCAATCCCCGTCCACAAGTGGTATCAAAGCCATGAGATCTGATCTACAGATAGACAACGAGTAGTTACTGTGCAGACTTGGACATATCTTCATCTTCATAATTTTCTGACCTTTGCTGGATTTTGGACGAATTTTAGACGAATTCATAGACAAAATGGACTAGGATTTTAGTAATTCAAGTTAATCTTCAATCTAATCAATCCATACCATAATTCGGTCATAAAATTGAACTAAATCATGTTGAAATCGATAAAATTTAGTCAGTTTGAAGTTTGAATCAGTTTTCGTACGAGTTTCGCATGAACTTAAGTTGTTCTTGATTTTGGTACGAATCAGATTAAATTTTATACGGATCATTTAAATTTCATAAATCTTACAATTTTTCAGAATTTCAGCTTGTTTCGTATAAAATGACTTGAATCGCACAAAATCTTAATCATACCAAAACTCATTCAGTTAAAACACACTTGTTTCGTACAAAAACTCATTGATTCGTATGAAATCTTGTGATTTTTGTGAAAAGTTTGAATCGCACAAAAATTGTGTTTCGCACAAAATTCTGATTTCGTATGAAATTTTTGTCCGCACAAAAAGTTTTCTAATCTGATTTGTTCGTTTTTCGAGAAGTGTGTTCTAACTTTTTGCAGGAAAAATGTCTTAGGAATTTTACAATGCGTTCGCCACATCGGTTGTTACCACTGCAGCAGCTCAAAACATCAATTTAGAGAATGAAATGGGAACAATGACTAAACCTCCAAAGCTTATGAATCTGGAAGACTTTGATAGTTGGAGCGAGAGGTTTATGAACTGGGTGCAAGCTAATCATTTTACTTGTTGGTTTGCAATTGAGGCAAAATACATCGCACCAGTTGGTGAAAGTGGGCTTGAAAAGACTCTTGCCCAATTCTCTGATGTTGAACGAGAAAGATTTATCAACGAAAAGAAGATGATGAATATTCTTCAGCAATCGATCAAAGAAGAAATCTTGGCTTTATTGCAGCATGATGATGATGCGCAATCTTTATGGAATGCTCTTCGACTTAAATTTCAAGGTAGTGCTCAACTCCGCAAAAGCAAAAGGGCATTATTAAGAAAAGAGTTTGATGTATTCACATTGATCAAAGGAGAAACGGTTAAGAAGCTAATTGAGCGATACTGTCATCTGGTGGTTCATATGAAGAGAATTGGAATTGTGAAGACAAATGAAGAGCTTGTTGATAAACTAGCTGATTCTCTGCCACAAGGTGAATAGTCGACTTACTTAACCATTTTGAAGAATGGGGTTGAATACAGCAATTTCTCGTTGCCTCGCTTTATCGAAAGATTGGAAGGTCATGAATTAGAGATGCAAAAGATGGCCAAAAACAAGACTGTTCAAATGCAACAAGATTTAATCTTTATTTCAAGAACAGTTATGCTGCTCAAATCCAAGCGCCAAAGATTCAAACTGCGTTCAGCGCATATAGCTCCCAAGCACACCTCAAACTCAGTCAAGTGTTTTTCAATCATACCCTACAGTTGATCCAAATACACCTTCTAGTCAACAGTCTTCTTTTGGATCAAATCAATCTCGGAACAATCAAGCCACTCCATCATCTAATGCAAGTCAAAGAATTCTGCAATGCAATATTGTCGTTGACTTTCAGAACGCACAAAATTTTGATGAAAAGACGGCAAAACAACATATGTCTTTACTTGCTTCAGTTCTTGAGTCATATGATAGTCTTGTTGCTGGAAAGATTGGTAATTCTGAAATGACACGAGAAGACTTTGATCAAATTGATCCAGTTGAAATGGAGTTGATAGATATAAAATGGTGCATGGCTTCGATCGTTCGACGAGCACAGCGATTTATGGAAATCACTGGTAAAGAAAATTTGGGAGGTTTGGATGGAAACTTGGATTTGATAAATCTAAAGTTACTTGTTTCCAGTGTCGAGAGAAAGGTCACTTTAAAAGAGAATGTCAAAACCGAGAGGTTCAAGGGAATCATAATCCTTTCACAGACGACTATTACAAAAGAGCGATCTACCACCGACCATAACCGAGAACAAGAATCGTGCCGATTGAAGACAAGCAACCGGAAACTAAAGAAAAGGCTTTGGTTGTTACACAAGAAGACGAAGGGTTTAATTGGAACAAGTTTATTTCGAAAGGAGAAAGTTTGGCATTGGTGGCTGAAATTATTGATGAACCGGAAGAAGAATCGGAGGCATCGTTTGATGAAGGACTTGAGGATGATGATTATTACTATCATATTTCATCAGAGGAAGAGGAACTGTTGAATGGACCATTCAAACATCTTTTGCCTAACGATGTTTTAAAAACTTTTGCAGGATATTTCGCACCTACTCAACATTCAACAGTTGAATTGCAAAAAAATCGGTTGAAGATGTCAAAGTAGACGAGAAAAAGGAATTCTTGAAAGAAGACATCATTAAAGCGTGCATGGCAAATGGAAATGAGGTAAACAAGTCATCTGAGAATGAAAAATCTTGTTCAAAGTGTGATGAACCATGTGGTGAGTGTCTTGTGAAAGACAAAAGATTTGCTGAATTGCAAAGTTTAACAGACAATTTGTCAAGCGATTACAAAACCACAAAGGAAGCATATGACAAATTGAGTGCGTCTGTTAAACAATATAATAAACCACTCAGAGAAATTGACGCAACACTTATGATGCTTAAAGCAAATGTCAATTAATATTCATCTAAACACTATTGCTGAGCTCAAAAGTGAGCTTGAGAAAATGAGAATTGAAACCGAACGAGTAAACAAACTGTTAATTAGTTACTCCACAAGCTCATATGTCATAGATCATATTTTACCAAAAATAAAAAATACTGAGGAATCTAAAAATGGTAAAACAAAGAGTTGAAGTTATGATCGAGTTCCTCCACCCATGTGGAACAGTTATGCTTGCAAAAATCCATCTGGGTGGAAAAGGCGCTAAATATTAAATTGAAAACCGAACAGTTGCCTGAGGATATCGATATAACTTACACTAAAAATGATGGTGAATGTGATTCTAAATGTGTAGAAATTGTGATTGAAAAAGTGTTAACAAATGAATCTGAAGTGGCTGAGTATAAAAAGTCTAAGAAGTCAAAATCTGTTGACAAATCAGAAAATAGTTTAAATGATGATCCTAATGTCATAGTTTAAAAAATGAAAGGCTCTGATAAACTATTTTCGGATGAGGATTTTCCCATCAAGAATGTGAAAAGCGGTTGTGTTGATAAAATGTTCAAGCTGATGGAGGTAAGTCATGATGATTTAGATAAACATGATTCATCTTTCTATTCTAAATCAAAAACTGACAACCGACCTTACTATTGAAAAAATGGAGACTATCCGGAAAACAAGCGTGCAGGGTTGGGTTTTCAGAAGCAACATAAAACCAACTGGTCCCAAAAATTGGATTTTACAAAGAAAATTAATTTTGTATTTGGGACAACAACCGAGAAGGAAAAGGAAATCATTGGTACTCAATCAAATGAGGATTTTCTTAAAGAAAAAGAGAAACAAAAACATAAACAGGTTTTAAATACCTCTGTTCATAAGGACAGCAGGACATGCTTTAAATGCAAGAAAGTTGGACATGTCGCACGATATTTTTCAAAAGAAAGTTCAAAATCAGTTTTTTCTCCGAAAAAGTTCACCAAGGATGAAAAGCAAAAAGCACCCATGGTTATGCCGAAACAAATTCTTAAAAGAAAAACTGAATCTAATCAAAATGTTAAACCAATTATTAAACCTCAATCTAAATTTAAAATTGGTGAAACAGCACACAAAGTTCAACAAAAAGATTCAAATTTTATGTTAAACAGGCTAAACCACAAACGCAGAAATGGCTTGCTAAAATTGTTAACACCAAATCATCCAAGGTTGAACTCAAACCTTCTGTTCCAAACAACATTGAGTTTAAAAAGATTGAAAAGAACAAAGTGGGTCCAAAGTTCGACATTCTAAACCCACCCAAGACCAAACAGGCTTGGGTCTCTTTGTTTAAATAAATTTTGTTAATCATGTGTGCAGGGCTCCAATGTTCGATATTGTCAAAATGGATCATGGATAGTGGAGCATCTCGCCACATGACAGGAATGCTTGCATTGCTCAATGATGTTAGAGCTATTCGAGGAGGATATGTTGGATTTGCTGGAATGCAGGGAGGTAGGATTGTCGGAGAAGGGATTCTCTCAAACGGTGTTGTATCGTTTGATAAAGTGAACTATATCGCTGAACTTGAGAACAATCTGCTTAGTATCTCGCAAATTTGTGACAAGAAGTTCACGACACATTTCAATGACAAAGAATGTCTCATTCTAAAACCCGGTTTCAAAATTCCAGAGGAATGGAGTCTGATGTGAGCTCCGCGAGAAAATGATTTATATGTTCTTGATGTGAGCATCGTTTCTACCACGTCGAACTTGAGAACAATCTGCTTAGTATCTCGCAAATTTGTGACAAGAAGTTCACGACACCTTTCAATGACAAAGAATGTCTCATTCTAAAACTCGGTTTCAAAATTCCAGAGGAATGGAGTCTGATGCGAGCTCCGCGAGAAAATGATTTATATGTTCTTGATATGAGCATCGTTTCTACCACGTCAAAAAAAGTTCAATGCTTTGTTTCCAAAGCAACCGAAAAAGAGTCAATTTTATGGCACAAAAAATGGGGCATATTCATCTTCGAAAGATGAATTTTCTTGTGTATAACGACTTAGTGGAGGGTGTTAATTTGAAAAGTTTTCATTTATCAGATGATTGTCTTAGCTGCAAAAAGGGGAAGCAGCATAAGAAATCACACCCGAGAAAGTTGTTGAATTCGATAAAACTACCACTAGAAAGACTACACATGGATCTCTTTGGACCAGTCAATGTCAAAAGCATTTCTGGAGAACTATATTGTCTTGTCGTTACAGATGATGATTCTCAATTTTCATGGGTGTTCTTTCTGGAAAGTAAGGATGAAACGTTTGAAACTCTTATGATCCTTTTCAGAAAGCTCGAGAATTTATATCATTTGCCCATTAAGAGAATTCGCAGTGATAATGGAACGGAGTTCAAGAATAAGAAGATGCAAGATTTCGCAATGAAAAGGGGATTCTTCATGAATTCAGCGCCCCCTATACTCCACAACAAAACGGAGTAGCTGAACGAAAGAATCCTACGTTGATAGAAACTGCTAGAACAATGTTAGCGGATTTGAAATTACCGATCAGTTTCTAGAGTGAAGCAGTGACATCAGCATGCTATACCCTAAATCGTGTGTTGACAGTTAAGCCTCACAAAAAGACATGTTTTGAGTTACTAAATCAACGAAAGCCTAACTAAGCTTTTTGGAACCTTTTGGATCACCGTGTACCGTCTTGGACCCGGCTGGTGAATTTGGAGCCAAATCTTTGGAGGGTTTCTTTGTTGGTTATGCTACTCCTCAAAAACGTGTTTTCTTGCCGAGTCTGAACCAGGTAGTTCTAGCGCAGCACGTAGATTGTCAAAGATATACAACGCCTACGTAGAAGCCTGGGGATTCATGGCTGTTTAACTACGATGGATTGTGGGATTCGTTTGATCTTCCAGATGTGCCAACTGAAGAAGAAGTTGTTATGTTATTTCAACAACATCAGTTATCTAATCAAGAACAAGTTACTCGACCGTTGGTGATTTCTACGTCTTTACCAGTTAACACGTCTGATGTTGATCAAAGCTCTTCTGTTCTAAATCTGGTTCCTGCTTCAAATGTCAATGCTGCTGAATCTTCTATCCAGCCAAATGAAGATGATGACTCTAATCGGGAACCAACTTTCAACGATGGAGGATCCAGTTCTGATGAAGGATCTGAACAGATTGAAGACTTTCTGAACCAACAGGCTGATCAGTCTAATGCTAGGAATAAAGCTTCTTCATCTGTACTGGTTGTAGATGAAATTATCTCAAATTTGCAATCACAAGTAGATGTTCCAACTGAAGTGATGCCTAGGACACTTTCATATCCGTTAGAGAACATTATAGGCAGCTTACAATCAGGAGTGCAAACTCGCAATCAGATTAATAAAGATCTAAGCTGTTTCTATACTAGTATTGCTCCACTTCAAGTTCGATTTTCTCACAGTTGTTTTGTTTCTCAGGTTGAACCGGGAAACTGGAAAGACGCGTTGAAAGAAGAAAGTTGGGTGGATGCGATGCAAGAAGAGTTATTGCAATTCTAGAAACTTGGTGTCTAGACACTTGTTGACCTACCAGATCATCACAAAAAGATTAATACAAGATGGGTCTTCAAGTGTAAAAGAGATGATAGAGGAGTTGTCGTGCGCAACAAAGCTCGACTTGTGGTTCAAGGTTTTCATCAGCAAGAAGGGATAGAGTATACTGAAGTCTATGCCCCAGTTGCACGTCTAGAAGCAATTCGCATATTATTGTCCTTTGCCTCGTGGAAAGGGTTCAAGGTGTACCAATTGGATGTTAAATCTGCTTTTCTTTACAGAAAAGTGAAAGAGGAGGTGTACGTCGGCCAACCATCGGGGTTCTTGATCCGGTACACAAAGATAAAGTCTACCTCTTGAATAAAGCCTTATATGGTCTTCATCAAGCCCCGAGAGCTTGGTATGAAACGTTATCGAGTCATCTTCTGGACAATGGTTTTATCAGGGGAACAGTAGATTCAACCCTCTTCACAAATGAAGTCGATGGGCATCTAATTATCGTACATATATATGTGGATGATATTATCTTTGGATCGACAAATGACAAGTTATGTAAAGACTTTGAAGAAGTCATGAAGCGCAAATTCGAAATGAGCGCAATGGGGGAGATGAAGTTCTTTCTAGGACTTCAGGTTGATCAGTTGTCTGATGGTATTTTCATTCATCAGACAAAATATGTTCATGACATATTGGAGAAATTCAATATGACAGGAACTAAACCAGCATCGACCCCGTTAGTTCCAAATCACGGCTATGTCCAGATCTTACTGGCGAAAAAGTTGATGAAACTTTATATCGCTCCATGATCGTATCCTTGATGTATCTTACTGCTTCTCGACCAGATATCATGTATCCAACGTGCCTCTACTCCCGTTATCAGTCTAATCCAAAAGAGTCACACCTGCTAATCGTTAAACGTAAAATGAGATATCTGAAGGGTTTTCCAAGCACCGGCTTGTGGTACCCTAGACATGATGATTTTAATCTTGCAGGTTACTCGGATTCTGATTTTGGATGCTGCAAACTGAATACAAAATCTACAACGGCCGGCTGCTAGTTCTTCGGAACCCGTTTGGTAACGTGGCAATGCAAGAAACAAACCACGGTCGCTCTCTCTACCTGTGAGGCTGAATACGTTTCGGCATCCAATTGTTGTGCTCAGATTCTCTGGATACAGCAACAGATGAGAGATTTCGGTTTGCAATTTCTTGATACGCCTATATATGTAGATAATCAGGCCACAATCGATATCACCAAAAATTCATGTCAACACTCACGTACTAAACATATCGAGATTCCACACCACTTTATCCGTGATTGCTACGAGAAAAAGTTGGTACGAATTGAGAAAATCTACACTGATGACCAAAAAGCAGATTTTTATACCAAAGCTTTTGATAAAACAAAGTTTAAAAATTTGTTAAAGCTTAATGGTTTAAAAAATATGATCTCAGGGGATGTGTTTGAGGTTGAGTTTGAGGATGATGACGACTTGATGTGAATTTGTCATCGGTTAAACGTTTTCTGTACATTCTTTCTTCTAATTTCTTAAAAATCCAAAAATTTGTTTTTGATTTTAGGGGAGAATATTTGAGGAAAATACAAAAACATTTAAAAAATCAAAAAGAGTTTTGTGTAAAAAGAGTGATCATAGTAAATAAAAAATGATAGTCACAGTATGCTAAAGAATTGTATTGTTTAAAAGTGTTTAAGCAAGTCTTACTATGGATATGCCAATAGACTTCACTCATTCAGTAGATTGTTATCGAGATATAAACCTAAAACACAAAAAACTGATTAACTTGTGGGTTAACATCTCTCGGATATATAGACTTAGTACTCTGAAATTTCGTTTGAGAGAATGCCAGATTCTGCGATACTAGGTCTTTATATTTGATTGATATATGGGGTATTATTCGAGTTCTTTTGATTTTGTAGAAGCAATGGCCTAGAACTCATATAATACTTTTGCATTATTTCCCCTAAATCTGCATAAAATGATTATGTCTTAAGCAATTATGACATTTGGAGTACAAAAGATTCCTTAATGGAACACCACCTAAAGACGAGCCTTCATCTCTTTGTCTGTACGGTAGTACTAACCTGAGCTCTCAAGGTCTCGCATTCACCCTATATATAGATATCAATTCGATATATTCACCTGTAAAATGACATTCTCGGAATCTCGATACGGGAGTATATTCTGAGATGGGAAACACAGTTATTTCATGTTTCTAATAATACCTTAACATATCTTGAAACATTTGAGAAACGAGTAGAGGTTTAAATGGACAAATATATTGGCAATCTAGGTAAATTTGTTTAAAAGCTTAAAAGTTGTATCTAAACTAACGTTACTGACGACTTATATGAATGTTTGAAATGATCCTCTGAAATAACAAAATTCAAAAAAATGTTATTCTTTAAAAATTTCTTAAAAACCCAAAAGATTTTTCGTTTTCTTAGCTTGATAGTTTTATTTTTTGTTTACCGATGATAAAAACACTGATGGTTGGATTCATTGCAACATCTTGCTGAGGAAATTTTGGAATCATGGGTTGGGAGCTAATTTTTAGCAACAAAGTTTACTAAAATGTCAAGAAAGTTCATTAATTTGAAACTTTACACGTTAAAATAAATCTGTTTGGTCAAACATGGTCAACCAAGGTCATTAACTTGGACTTGGAAGGCAAATTGAATAACCAGAGTCATTAACTTGGACTTAGTTAGTCAAGTGGATTTTTGAAACAGATAAAATTATTGAAAATAAAATATAAAAAAACAGAAATAAAAAAAGAAATTGAAAAAGTTTGAAAGTTTTAGATTTTATTCGTACAAAAACAAATTTATGTGATTCAGTCGTTTTGGTACGAAACAAACGGTAACAATTTGGTACGATTCACAAGATTTCATACGAAACAGGGAAAGTATAAATACCCTTTTGGTTCGCACAGAAATGAGATTTATGTTCTTTGAGCACTATTGAGCGATTCAGAGAGTTTTTTGTGCGATTCATTTCTAGAACTTGATTTCTTGATTCTTGTGCTTGCTATTTACATTGTTGAGGTTGATTTGCACACATTGTACAATGGGCAAGGTAATTTCATCACGATCTAACTGTTATAATGTCAAAATTTCGTACGATTCGGACTAAAACTTAGATCTAGGGAAATTGGACCAGTAAAATGTAAAATTAACCACAAAATTGTTAATATCAGCTCTAATAACCTGAAAAGCAACTATCAATTTCCTAAAAACAACAAGTTTTAGGTTTGGATTACACTTGGACAAATTTTGGGACGAAGTAGATTTGGCATGAGTGACCTGTTACGTACAAAAACGGGATTTCAAGTTTAATGTGTTAAGTGAAAAATTTTGTATGAAACGAGTGAACCGTATAAATTTTCTTAATTTCAATTTTTGTTCAGTTGAAAGTTTTGTACGAAACACCAATTTTAGTGTGAATCAGAGATAAGTGTTTAAAAGTTCAAATTTCTGATCAAAAGAAACTTTTGTGCGAAACACAAAGATTTTGTACGAAACATGAAATTAAAACTTTGAAAGATTAACATGTTTGTTTATATGAATATTTTGTACGAAAATTGAGAGTGTTTGTACGAATCAGTAAGAAATTTTTTTGTAAAAATTTCTAATGGTTGAATATTTTTTCTTGAACAGGTAAAGAGAACCGGATTTTCGCCAGTACATAACATATGCTGTATCACAGATGATAAAATCTCAGAAATAGCTGCGTACAGAAGTATCTTGGATTTTCTTACTAGAATTAGAGTGATGAAGGCGATTACAGAAAGACATACTGTATATTTGTCACATGTTGAGTATTTATTGAAAGTTGCAGAATATAGTCTTGACGACAATGCCATTATATCAGCATTGAAGATTAACGATGTGGATATTCAAGTAAAGATTACTGAAAATTTGATTCGAAAAGTGTTAGAGTTTAAAGATAAAAAGGATGATCCAACGGGCTTTACTGAATATATGGTGAAAGGATGTTTTTACAGGATGGGATATTCAGGTTTCGTGAATGCTGCTCCTTTCAAAAAGGGAAATCTAAGCGTGCCGTTTCGATATCTAGCACATGTTATTATTCATTGTTTGGGTCACAGGAAGGGTGGATTTGATGACTTAGTTGATTATCAGATGTGCATGATTATTGCGCTGGTGCTGAATCTTCCTTATAACTTTTCGAAAGTTATATTTACTCAGATGATACAAAATATTCAGAAGGAAAGATTTTTGCAGTACCCGAGGTTTATACAGATGATATTAGATTATTTACATCCGGACTTGAAGAAATCTTCTGATGATGTGCTTAAACTTGAGCATATGGATGTTCAGTCTCTGCGAAAGATGAATGTACACTTGAAGTCTGCTCCCACCGCTAAACCGATGTTTGGTGCTACTCTGAATAAAGATTACATTTCACCCGCACCTGGAAAATGGAGGAAAGACGATAGTGGTGACGATGAGGAGGAAGTGAAATCAGTATCTTTGTTTGTGGCAAAGCGAAGTCCGTGGTTTGTGAAAGATGGAGATAAAGGAGGTAAGGCTACATACAAAGGAAGAAAAAGAAAAGCTGCATCTACTGCTAAAAGATCAGGATTGAGGGATGAACCTGAGATTGAAGAAACAGTTGAAAAAATGGCAGAAGATATAGAACGTCAGGCTTTTGGAGCTGATACGACAGCAGCTGAAGAAGTACTATCTTCTAGAACCGATTCAGAGGACAGGCGTGCAGGAGAAAAGAGAAGAGCGGAGAAATTGGAAAAGAAATGTCAAGAGGAGCTGAAAAGATAAGCTGAAGAATGAAAAAGAAAGGCAACAGGAGAAGACGATACTACTTACGTTCCGTCTGAATCTGAGCTTGAATCTGGCTATAGAACTCCAATTAAGAAAAGACCGAGAAAAATGAAAAGATCTGCTACTCGCATATCTCCAATTGTTAATCCAATAGAAGCTGATGCTGAGCAATCTACTGAAGCAAATGTGGAGGAACAAACGTAGAGTATTCCGTCTCCACTACATTATATGCATTCTGAGCCAGATCAACCGCATATTGAACCAGAGATATCTTCGCAACAACCATCAGTTCCTGAATAAGAACCTAAACAGCGACAAACAACACCGCACCATTTTGTACTAGAACCTGTTCAACAAACTATGCCTGATCCAGAGCTTGTCGAGCAACCAGCATCAGAACCGTCAGCACAACAACAGTCTCAACCATCTCATGCTCAGCAATCTCGTCCTACATCACAACCGTTTAGTTCACAAGCTTTCTTTGACGAGATTAATTTAGACGATCTACCTGGAGGAGATGAGTTTTGATTTGATGATCCTAGAATTGATGATTTGCAGAAATAAGTGAATATGAATGTTGTGCGCATCGCTGAATTACAAGAACAGATAAGCTTGCTAACGGCAGAGAAGTTTGAGATGCTTAAAAGAATTGGAGGTTTAATTGTTGATAAACAGCAACTTGAAGCGATGATGGCAAGTATTATTTCTGAGAATGAAAGGCTGCGTTTGTGAATGACAGAGTACGAAGAAGAAAGGTTGAGAAATAATCGAAGGATGGATATATTTGAGAAGATTCTTGAGAGAAGTTTGGTTTGAGTATATCTGAAGCGAGTGATGAAATTGAACGTACTAAAGCTAGAGAAAGGGTTGCAGAACGAGAACGATTGGCTAAACAACAATCTGATGCATTAGGAAAAGGAAAGGGTAAGATTGATGAGGATTCTGTGACTGAAGAAGCTGTGCCAGAAGCTGAATCTGGGCCAGTACAGTGTTGGGATATCGTAGTGTACGAGGAACCGAAGAACTTTATTCTGATAGGAAAGCCTGTTGATGTTGATATAGATTTTCTGGATATTTCCCAACGACATCGAGAGTGGTTGATTAAAAAGATGGGAAAAGATAGTACAGAATCGGTTGAGGAAAAAGAAAAGGAGGAAAAGATAGAAGATACTGAAGAAGTTGACGTTGATGATAAAGATTCCAGTGATTCGGATGATGATAATGATGATGATAATGTGGGTGGATCGGGTGTTCGTGTAATAGATTCAAATATTAATGAATTAGTTGATCTTTCTGAGTATTTTGATGATTCTGAAAATCAAGTTGCTGAAGAGGAAGGGATAAACAAAGTTGATGAATCGATAGATGCTCAGCAAGCAGGATTCTTCACAGAGAATGTTACATTTTCTGTTCCTGTTGTGCAAAAACCATTTGTTTTATACCTTGAGCATGATGTAGAAGAGGGAGAGTTTGTGCATAGTTACTCGAAGGAAGAGATAGCTGAAATGCTTGGAATTAGTGGAGAAAAGTTCGAGTTTGACTTTTAAGATGAGCTAAACAAGATAGATGTGTTCGAACCGAATGATTATGTTTTTGAGGAGATTGAAGACGCAAATGTTTATGATAAGGTTGTCGTTGAAAGTGACTCTGATGAAGATACATATGATGCCGTTGAGGGTACAGAGGATTTACCAACGTTTATCGATTTATTCACAGCAGAGAATTCTGAAGAATTACAAAGGAAAGTTTCGGAAGCTGTTAAAGAAGGAACAATTCCAGAAAAGATGTCCACAGCTGAGATTATCGAACAAAGAAGAAATGGATTAGGGAGAGTCCAGCTGAACGAAAGTTTAAAAGACCCCTGGCATTTTTTACTAGAGATGCTGATATTTCTTTAGGAGATATTTTGAGTTGGGGTTGGATTGAAGAGTTGAATGTTTATGCTATTAAGAGAGAATTTGGGATTCAATACTTTCGATGCTTAAGCGACATCAAATCACTGCCATATTGGGACATTAAGGAACTTGTGCAAACAAAGATGATAAATCTAAAGATGAAGTTCCATGATCAAAAATTGTGGAGGTTGATTAAATTTGAAGCGAAGCATGGTTTTGTTCACTGGAAACTGCATTATCCGCGTCGTATTATTAAAGAAGATCCAGTAACAAAAGGGAAAGATATTACGTTGATAGTGAAGAAACCACGGGTGTTGAAAAACATGCGGTTGATTAAAATGGAGCAAGATTTCTATACGATCTTTAAGTGGTGGCATTACGATTCTAATACAGGTGAGGCTGTTATTTGTGTACAACCAGATGAAGATTCATGGAAGATAACTGAGGAATTAACCGAAGCCGTCATAGCACACAAAAGAATATTTGGGTTGTGGCGAGGCATTCGAGTACTAGATCCTATGTGGCTAGTAAATTGTTCGAAGAAAGTCATTGAATGTTTATTTTATAGCAAGATCAGTTTTGAAGAAAAGGATCAGGAGCAAGCACTTCAATTTCAAAAGGTCAGAATTGTGTGCTTTGTAAATGATATTCATTCAGGATCGAATTGGAAGACAACCTGGAGTAAGATTGAGAAGAAGGAGTTGAAGAAGACTTAAGAAAAGGATGCTCGGATCGCTGAACGTTCAAGACTAGCATCAATAAGGAGTTTTCAGTTTTTAAAGCGACGTCCTCTTACCGATCAAACGCCTATTGCTTCTGAGGAACGTCGAAAACCGTTAAAGAGATTTTTTGGGCGTTAAAGTCAAATCAAATTGAAGTTTTGAAGATTATCCAGACTACGGCAACATCCAAGGGGGAGTTTGTTGGTGCATAATGTCTATTGCCTACGTCTAGGATTAATCTGTAATGTTTATAAAGTTTACACATTAATACTTGAATGAGAAAATGTAAATTTTATGTATTAATACACTGTGATTCACTCGAAACATTAGTTTGTTTCGTACGAGTGAGTCACTCGTACGAAATACTATTTCGTACGAAACACAGGTGTTTGTTGATTAGTGCACGCACTTCAGTACGAGTCATGTCGACCTATAAATAGGGAAGTGTTGTGTTAGAGCTAGTAACGGATTTGTCATTTCATACGGCGAAGCTCTGTCAGTTTGTTGACTTGCGTCTGTAACTTGAACGTCTTTAATAGATCAGAAGCAGTTAAACAGTAAGTTATGTCTTGTTTGTCATATCTACCTCTCTAGCAATGAATTCCGCCTCTGTTAGTTGAGCGAGATTAGATCGATTGCTCATTTTGGGAGCTCGATCCCCGTCCACACTTTTCTTATAGTCAAAGGTCTGCCTAGAAGAACCTTTGCTGATGAAGACTAAAGTTAGATGAAGTTAAGGTCTGTTGTGGATCAATAGAGGTTAAAGCTCAACAGAGGCTAAAGCTCAACAGAGGTTGCTCAGCTGATGATAACCAACAGAGTTAAATTGTATTATCAATGTAACAGTACTTAGGCTCTAGCAGATGTTAGGAGTTTGTTAGGCTGTTAGATGTTGTTGTCTAGGTGGCGTCAACTTATATTACTCAGATGTTATGTTTGTACTATAAATAGAAAACTGCCTATACTGTTCTATTCATCACTCATCTTGACATTTTGTACGAACAAATATAGAGGGATCAGGCTGGGGGGAGTTGTATTCACATGCATATGTAAACGTTTTGATTTATAAAAGCAGGTTGATGAAAGCAATATCTTCATTGTTGTGATTGAAAAGTTTACTAGTTCGCTACATATTTCATTTCTATTTATCATCTTTCATTAATTCCATCTTAAATTATCACAGCAATCAAACTCAGATCCTAACAATTGGTATCAGAGCTTGGTCAATCAAATTCGATCTGAACAATCAATTTGACATAAATAGATCAGCTTCTACTACTGATATCGTTTGTTTGTTGGATTGAAAATAGAGTTAAAGTTTATTTGCATTCAAAAGTATTTTAAAAAGTTGTTTTTAAACAATCAAAATGTCTCAAAATTTACAAGATCCTCACAACACCGGTACTCTGTACAAACCTATGATGCTTGTTAGATCGGAATACATCATCTGGCAATGTCGGATGGGTCACATACTTGCTCAACAGAACATGGGTTGTTGTAAATCGGTTATCTTCGCACCACATGTTCCAATGGTGCCGAGTGCTGAAGACCCCAAAGTTCAAGTACCAAAAAAAGCTTGAAACTACTCTGAGCAAGATTTTCAGAAAATAGAGCTAGATGCCAAAGCATTTAGTATTGTTGCTACAGCTCTGCATAAAGATATCTATGTTGGCCTATTGCATTGCAACAATGCTAAGGAGTTGTGGGATGCTTTGAAAGAGTAGTTTGGGGGTACATCCGTCGTAAAAACGGGTCCAAAACCCGCTCCATTTTGTAATTCTCATGTACGTTATGATGTTCGTTACACGTTTACGTCAAGATTCGATATATCATTAGTGTTTAAAAAATAAATAAAACAATAAAGATAAAATAATATTGTTAAATAATAATAATAATAATAATAATAATAATAATAATAAAAATAACAAAAGGTGTGGACCGCGGGTATCGAACCCGGGTCTCCACCCAAATCACACACACCAAGCACCGTTGCATCACACACCAAACATCTTAGATGATTTAATTCATGAATCTTTTATATCAAAATAACATTTTGTAATTCCAAAAGAAAAAGTTCGGTAACAGATGTGTTGAATCCGAATTGTTAATTCTCGCTGAGTAACTGACGAAACCAATCTGCAATTATGTAAAACCGTTGTTAAGCCTTCAATTCCGCTCCTACAATCATCATGAGTTAATGGATTTGACCAAAACATCGGAAACCAAAAACTTAATTTCTGTAATCATCAACGATTATAAATAGGGACTCTAGAGAATCATTTAGAACACACATCATAGTGAAAAACTCTCTAAACTCTCTGCACCTTCTATTCTTCAAACAACACCTCGCCAGAGTTAAGCTTGTTTGCCGGAAACCGCCGCCGGAAAACTGGAGTTCATCGTCTAGTCGGTATAACACTTTTAATTTTGTTAATATTATTTTTATTATGAATTACGAAGTTAAAAACAGTAATTAAAAACTGTTATCTTTGATTAATGGGTTAAATCGGGTTCTGGGTAAATTCATATGAAAAAGATGAAGTCCGAGCTTTGTATAAATATAATCAAATCCATAAGATAAACCGGGTTATACACACAGTCCAGTGGTGGACTGTGTGCAATGCTATCATGGATACCCGGTTCGAGCCTTGTGTGTGACCGTTGCTTCTAAATAAAAAAATTTGGTTTTTTTAAGAAGTCTGTGCATCTGACATCAAGTTAATAAAAGTATTATTATTCCAAACAATTACGGGTTAGACACCCAGCCCAGTTGGTATGGCTGGGTGCAAGTGAAATCAAGGGCACGAGTTCGAATCTGGGGGTGGACACTGGTTCGATTGATTTTAAAATCTTTTAAATAAACTGATTTCTATAATACTTTAATATGAATATATGTATAATTAAAATCAGAATCCTTTCGGGTTAGACACGTAGCTCAGTGGGAAGAGTTGCGTGCACACGTACGGGACGTCACGAGTTCGAATCTCACTACACGCGGTCAAACGAGTCAACGAACCGATCAGACCTGCTGTCAGGTCTGACAAGGTTTTTTATTATTTTTTTTCATTTTATATTATTTTTGTGTATATATATTTAATCAAAAATCAATTTAAAACACTCCAAAACACGATTTCTTAGGCTTAAAAACTCCAATAAATATCATAAAAATAACCTAAAATGTAACAAAAAATATTAAATCAAAATATTAATTTTTATATATTTATCAAATTATTGCATTATTATTTAGGTTAGTCTTCTTCGTCGGTTAAATCCTCAATTCGTGCGCACTCTTCATCAATCAAGAAAACGCACCCACTGTGAGTGAATCCTTAAAATTCCCCTTTATATTCATGTTTTGGGGTGTATCATGTGTCGTTTCATATATTTCGTTTATTCAAACACTTGTGCTATTACCATTATATGATCTAACGTGTGATGTAAATGTTGTTTGTTGTATTGTGTGTTTATATTTTTGTCAGTTGCGTGCAATTCATTCATTAGGCCCATCAGTTCCTCGTTGGAGACGAGTTAAGCATCAGGTGACTCATTAGATCGGCTCCGTTTGATTGAGCCTTGATCTCATTGTTCATCATTTGTCATGCTTGTGTGTGCATTGATTGATAATATGTGATTTGTGGTTAGAGTTACATATGCGTTTACTCATATTTGGTTTATGCATATTTTTATTTAAATAACCAATATAACTAATTCGTTTAAATGTTTAAATAAGATTCACTCGCCAACTTTTGTCGACCCTTTTTACACATGATACAGGTGGACAGGTTGAAGCAAGGAACACATAGGAAATTGCCTTAGAAGAAAAATAAAGAAGTCATGAATGTTGTGTTGTGTTTGTATGTATACGTAGTTGTTGTAATTTATCCTTTTAAATTGGAAATAATAAATATGAAACTTTATAGTAAATGTCATGAGCTTTGATGAAAACCCAATCATGCCCCGACTACCATTTCCGCTGCGGGTCAGGGTGTGAAAGATTGGTATCAGAGCTTTTGACTATAGGGATATAGGATAGGTTATTAAACCCTTACAGCCTATACTATAGTTGTTTAGATTTTTTTATTTTTTATGTGTTCTATGGTTACATGCAAACTCATGATATTTATTTGTTTCATATTTGTCTCACACACCAATGCATGCAAGCACTCTCACTATTAAATGTTATTATATGATAATTATTGTGTTATACGAATTATTAACACATCATGCTTACGCAAACACATACGTGTCAATTTCACAAATTTGAACATTTATCATGTTTTCTTTCTCAAGAATTTTATGATGTTTTTCATGTTTTTCAATCTCATCAAAGTGAGTTCTACGACGGGCATGTAGTAACTGGAAGGGTACAAGTACCGGTAGTCGGAACGTCCTGTCTAGGTTTGGCATTCATATAAATCCCAATATAACAGACTAGTTTGCCTACCTAGGGATAAACAATGAGACTACGAAGGACCTGTTAGGCCAAAGCATACCACACCAAACGTCGTGTGAACTAACCCCACTTTGAGTTGTCATTGTATCTACACCTGGACACCTTCCAACCTTATATCTCGCAATCATGTTTTACGATTTTCATTCGGGTAGAGTGAATGTTAAACAAGCCAAAACTAATGTGAACCCTACAAGAGCCCAGTAGTCATGGCGGCCCACATGACTACCTAGGCCAAGTATGAGGGACATATGGGGGCCAAACATGAGCAAAGCCCAAGACATCCTATAGATGTAGCAAATTTATTTTCTTCATTTGTTTTGTGGATGTTAAATTTTAAATACAACACATGACACTGATACGTCAAACTCATAATCTCGTACGTATTTCCTGTAGATGTCTACTAGGCATTCTCGTAGAGGTAGGAGATAAGAAAGATCCAACAAGCGCATGGCTGCTTAAATAGCCCAACAAATGGCCGCTGTTATTCCCGACATTGTAGTTCAAGTCCAACACGCCCTTGCCGCTAATCCTATCACCCCAATCAACCAAGAAGGTCATAATGTTGCCAATCCTCCCCCAAACACCACCAAGTGCACCTACAAGCACTTCAACTCATGTGACCCCCTAAAGTACGAAGGTACCGAGGGAGTCACTGCTCTTCTTCGATGGTTCGAAGAGATGGAGAGTACCTTCCTCAACTGTGATTGTCCCCGCAAAGTGCGCTATGCTACTAGACGCTTGTATGAAGTAGCCCTCACGTGGTGGAATGCTGAGAAGGGCAGACGAGGTGCCGAAGCCACTGTAGCCCTAACTTGGGAAGAATTGAGAGAGCTTATGACTAGATGTTTCTGTCCAAGAAGTGAAATTAAGAAACTAGAGGATGAGTTCTATTTCTTGAAGCAAAAAGAGGGAGATCACATAACCTATAACAAGAGGTTCCTCGAGTTGAATCAAATGGTTCCCAATTGTTTCACCCCTCTCTACCATTTGATCGAGCATTACATTCGGGGTCTTCCTTTGAAGATTTAGGACCCTGTGACGAGTAGTACACCTGCAACTTTGGAAGCAGCAATGGAGCTAGCAACAGAGCTCACCGAAAACCACATTAGGAATGGAAATTTCATGGATGAGAAAAAGAAAGATAAAACACCAACCGAAACCTCAAACCCAACCCAAACTGAATCCTCTTCCCAACTTACTACCAAGAGAAAGCGAGACGGGCAAAATTTTGCTGTCACTCAAACCAGTTAACCAGCTCCACAAGCCGAACCCCTCCAAGCCATCCCAATCACTCAAGTGGCACCCAACTCAACATACCCAAATAAGAAACCTTACATTGGTCCTCACCCTCGACGCAACACCTGTTTTTATCACCATCAACCCACCATACCCTATCGATTGTGTGCCAATTGTGGGCGTTATGGTCATCTAAGTAAAACTTGTCGCACTCCTAAAAACCAAGTTTCACCCCCTACCCAAAACATGATCTAACCCTATCAGCAACCCCAATACCCCATGGTTCCACATGTTCGAGCGTGCTTTAATTGTGGTGACCCTAACCATTTTAGAAACACATGCCCTAGATTGGTTAACATCATTAACGCCCAAGCTCAAGCGAACCCAGTCAACCAAGCAAATCAAGCAAACCCGCACCTCCACCAGCGAGAGGAAGAGCTTACAACATCAACGCCAATCCAGTTGAAGTCAATAACGGTGCAAACGAGCAACCCAACTAGCCTTCCATCACCAAGAAACAATACTCCGCTCCAATCGTTTATTCTTAATGTTTTCTATAAATTCCATTCCTTGTTTAAATTATTCAAGATATCTTTTGTTTCAATTTGGGAATTGATGTATCAATTTTAATGCTAATTGATATCATTGTTTTATTTCATGTCCCAATTCATCGATTTACATTTCATGTCATCATACATCACGACTCAGCCGTCTATCATTTAAAGAAGTTGGGTCATGTCTCACTTTTTCATAGACTGACCCCTTCATCATAAAACACGAGAGAGGTACCGTCGTCATTCAGTCATGTATTCTTTCAGATTTGAGACTCAAGCTTTGGTTGTTGTGTTTGTTTATGTTTTGTAGATTCTAGAGTCACATAGAACTAATCATAACTTACTGACAAAGCCAATGAAAATTTGACAAGAATATGGTGGATACGCCGCTGGTACTTCCTATATATAAGTATTCTTGTCAAAGGATCAAAAGCATTGTCAGGCGGTTATGAGAAGTTCCGTGTAGGTTTTAATATCATCATGGTTGAAGTTTTTGTCTTGTGATATAATTTTATCTTTTCAACGCATTAATTCTTTCAAAACTCTTATGCATGTGATCATATCCAGTCAAACAACTCTATGTATCAACGTTTCTTATCTTAGGCATCAAAAAGCGATTCCTGTAGCAGGGTATTCAACCCATACTAGGAACGTTACCGCCTCAATCAAAATCCAAACATCACACCTCCCTTTTCCTAGTTAAGAGATATTCAGATTTTAGTCAGAGTACGTTCGGAGTCAGAATGAAAACCTGAGTTTGCTTGGGAACGCGAAGACTCAATGCAAAATACCTGTAACTTTTCCCTCTACAACTTCTACCTAAATTTCAGGACGAAATTTCTAAAAGTAGTGGGATATTGTAACATCCGTCGGAAAAACGGGTTCCAACACCTGCTCCGTTTTGAAATTCTCATGTACGTTATGATGTTCGTTACACGTTTACGTCAAGATTCGATATAGCATTGGTGTTTAAAAAATAAATAAAATAATAAAGATAAAATAATATTGTTAAATAATAATAATAATAATAATAATAATAATAATAATAATAATAATAATAATAATAATAATAATAATAATAATAATAATAATAATAATAATAATAATAAATAACAAAAGGTGTGGACCGCGGGTATCGAACCCGGGTCTCCACCCAATTCAAGCACATCAAACACCGTTGCATCACACACCAAACATCTGAGATGATTTAATTCATGAATCTTTTATCAAAATAACATTTTGTAATTTCAAAAGAAAAAGTTCGGTAACAGATGTGTTGAATCCGAGTTATTAATTCTCGCTGAGTAACTGACGAAACCAATCTGCAATTATGTAAAACCGATGTCAAGCCTTCAATTCCGCTCCTACAATCATCCTGAGTTAATGGATTTGACCAAAACATCCAAAACCAAAAAGTTAATTTCTGCAATCATCAACGATTATAAATAGGGACTCTAGAGAATCATTTAGAACACACATCATAGTGAAAAACTCTCTGAACTCTCTGCACCTTCTATTCTTCAAACAACAGCTCGCCAGAGTTAAGCTTGTTCGCCGGAAACCACCGCCAGAAAACCGGAGTTCATCGTCTAGTCGGTACAACACTTTTAGGTTTGTTAATATTATTTTTTTATTATGAATTGCGAAGTTAAAAATAGTAATTAAAAACTGTTATCTTTGATTAATGGTTAAATCGGGTTCTGGGTAAATTCATGTGAAGAAGATGAAATCCGAGCATTGTATAAATATAATCAAATCCATAAGATAAACCGGGTTAGACACACAGTCCAGTGGTGGACTGTGTACAATGCTATCATGGATACCCGGGTTCGAGCCTTGTGTGTGACCGTTGCTTCTGAATAAAAAATTCGGTTTTTTTAAGAAGTATGTGCATCTGAAATCAAGTTAATAAAAGTATTATTATTCCAAACAATTACGGGTTAGACACCCAGCCTAGTTGGTAGGGCTGGGTGGAAGTGAAATCAAGGGCGCGAGTTCGAATCTGGGGGTAGACACCGGTTCGATTGATTTTAAAATCATTTTAAATTAAGTGATTTCTGCAATACTTTAATATGAATATATGTATAATTAAAATCAGAATCCTTTCGGGTTGGACACGTAGCTCAGTTGGAAGAGCTGCGTGCACACGTACGGGAAGTCACGAGTTCGAATCTCACCACACGCAGTCAAACGAGTCAACGAACCAGTCAGACCTGCTGTCAGGTCTGACAAGGTTTTTTTTATTATTTTATTTCATTTTATACTATTTTTGTGTATATACATTTAATCAAAAATCAATTTAAAACACTTCAAAACATGATTTCTTAGGCTTAAAAACTCCAATAAATATCACAAAAATAACCTAAAAATCTAACAAAAAGTATTAAATCAAAATATTAATTTTTATATATTTATCGAATTATTACGTTATTATTTAGGTTAGTCTTCTTCGTTGGTTAAATCCTCAATTCGTGTGCACTCTTCATCAATCAAGAAATCGCACCTACTGTGAGTGAATCCTTACAAATTCCCCTTTTTATTCATGTTTTGGGGTGTATCATGTGTCAATTCATACATTTCGTTTCTTCAAACACTTTGCTATTACCATTATATGATCTAACGTGTGATGTAAATGTTGTTTGTTGTATTGTGTGTTTACATTTTTG
Source organism: Scalesia atractyloides (assembly GCA_947069175.1). NCBI lineage: Eukaryota > Viridiplantae > Streptophyta > Magnoliopsida > Asterales > Asteraceae > Scalesia > Scalesia atractyloides. The sequence continues at coordinate 65,588,036 of CAMTDV010000001.1, read as the reverse complement.
TCAGTTGTGTGCAATTCATTCATTAGGCCCATCAGTTTCTCGTTGGAGACGAGTTGAGCATCAGGTGCCTCATTAGATCGGCTCCGTTTGATTGAGCCTTGATCTCATTGTTCATCATTTGTCATGCTTGTGTGTGCATTGATTGATAATATGTGATTTGTGGTTAGAGTTGCATATGCGTTTACTTATATTTGGTTTTTGCACATTTTTATTTAAATAACCAATATAACTAATTCGTTTAAATGTTTAAATAAGATTCACTCGCCAACTTTTGTTGACCCAAAACCCTATTTTTACACATGATACAGGTGGACAGGTTGAAGCAAGGAACACATAGGAAATTGCCTTAGAAGAAAAATAAAGAAGTCATGAATGTTGTGTTGTGTTTGTATGTATACGTGGTTGTTGTAATTTATCCTTTTAAATTGGAAATAATAAATATGAAACTTTATAGTAAATGTCATGAGCTTTGATGAAAACCTAATCATGCCCCGACTACCATTTCCGCTGCGGGTCAGGGTGTGACAGATATTGAAAACAACCGAGAAGTTTTAAACCAAGAATATGAAACATTTTATCACGTTGAAGGAGAATCATTAACTCAACAATTCGAGAGGTTTAGTTGTCTAATAAGTGAGTTATAACTTGTAAATGTTAATTATCCAAATTTAACCTTGAATAGCCGATTTCTAAGATCACTACCAGATAAATGGGACACTATTGCTTTTGTAAGAAGAAACTGTGTTGGTTTCAAGAAGATGAGTTTGACTCAGCTTCATGGTAGATTCCTTACTTATGAGAGAGAGCTTAACTAGAAAAAGAAGCTCCAAGAGTTTGGAAAAGTTGCTGATGACTATGCTTTTGGTAGTACAACACTTTTTGGTCAAGAGAAAACCTCTGGTGGAAGTAAGGATCAGGGTTATGATCATTTTATTGACATAACTTCTGGTGGAGGTTTTAACTCTGATTCTTACTTACCCAATTATGATTTTGTAGCAAATGGGGAAAACCAAGTTTCTGACAACTTATCTTTTGAGTTAAATGATCTTCAACATTTTGACCCTGTTGATATGGAAGAAATGAACATCTTGCACCAACTTGCTTTGCTAAGTGTTAGAACTAGCAAATTTTAGAAAAAACTGGGAGGAAATTTCCAGGGTTGCATGGGGGTTTGAAAGTTGGGTTGGATAAATCTAAAATAAAGTTTTACAAGTATAATAGGTTAGGCCATTTTGCTAGAGAGTATAAATCCAAACTTGCAAAACCTCAAAACACTGTCCGTTATACCCAATATACCCCTTCTCCACACATGCAAAACACTACTTACTTTGCACACCCTACAAACATTGTTCCAGTACAGTATGTCCAAACCACTATTCCTCATGTACAGTGTTTTCAGACCCCAGTCCCTCAGGTCCAAGTGCAACCTGCACCACAAGCTGCACAAACCTCTATTCAGACAGAAACCAGTCAACAGAGCTCCTTCACACAAGTCTTTGTTGATTGGAGCATCTTACCTGATGAACTTACAGATGAAAATTTTGCCCTAGTTGCCAATGTTAAAAAGAAACATGATTATTTTTGTTTAATGGCACTAGAGACAATATTGGAAGGGGTTGAGTCTAAGGAAGTGTTGTCCAATTTTTATGTGGTTTGTGAAAATGTTGAAACATATATTTCAGAAGAAAAGGTTGGTGAAGAAATGGTGAATCTTCTGGAAGACCCATGGGAGTCTAGTGTTTGTGAAGGAGAATGTGATTGTACCATGATGGCTGCTGCTAAGGTATCACCAAGTCCTTAAAGACTTATGTTTTGAAAAATATATTGTTGCTTTTGCAAACATTAAAGAGGTGAATGAAAACCTTAGGAACAAGATCTTAGATGATGAAATTTAGTTTGAAAAACTTGTTAAAGAGTTAAAATCAAAACTGGTTGAAAAAGATAGTGAAATCAGCAGTCTCAAACATGAATTAAGCATAACCAAGGACTAACTCCAAACAATGATAGAAAAATATCATAGTTGTAAAAAGGAACTTGAATCTACCCAGATCACATGTGAAAAATGGTAAAGTTCTGCAAAGGTTATGAGTTGATGTTAGAAAAACAGATCAAAAGCAATGTAAATTTTGGGATAGGCTATCAAGAAAATGACCATGTTTCTCAAAACACTACTGAAAATGATTTTGGTTTGGTTGTAATTATTCCTACTAAATGACTGGTCAAGAAATCAAAGTCACTAGACCAAATGGAAATAAATTTGTTTTGGAAAAATCTAAAGGATTCTAACTTTTGAGGAAATTGAAAAATACCAATTCAAACCTACATGGTCAGATAAATGTGACATTCTTGAGAATTTTAAGCCAATGGATATCTCAACCATTGAGGGTGTAAAGCACCTAAAGTAAAAATTATTCCATTAAAAGACCTTCTAGCAGATGTTACAACATCTGTTGACAAAAAGGCTGAAAAAGGGAAGAAGGGAGAGAAGATAACTAACTTGTTTTGTGACTTTTGCGAAAAGAGAAACCATGTTACTAAAAATTGTTTTCACTTAAAAACATATGACATAAACAAGACTAGAATAATTGTTGTTGCACCTCATTGCATTATCTGTGGCAAGAAAAATACAAAACTCAAGAGAGTGTTTATCTCAAAATTTTGTTGTCATGAAAAATGAGTATAAATCTAAAACACATGAGAGTCCACAAAAACTAAGTCCAAACAGACCTTCATCCCAGTACAAACACCTATTACCAAACAGCTCAATGCAACCACTGCTCCTACAGAGGTTCAGGTAACATAAGCACAACCAGCAAACAAATTTCTAAGAGGATATGGCCGAACACCTTATAAAAGTGTACCACTTGGGTATGAGGTCTACAAAAGACCTTCAAATCAAGGGTGAACAAGATCCTCATGGTTACAACCACTTGACAGGAAATGATCCATAGCAGATGTTTCAGAAATCTGCTCAAAACTCTAATCTTTCTCCTAGACTTGAGGCTGGGATGTCTGTAACCCCATCCAAAGCCATTTTGGCTTTGGACACTCACCAAAACTAACTTGTTACTTATGTGCAGTGAGCTTCTACTTGCCTTGATAGTTTATGGTATGTAAATAGTAGAGGCTTCAGGCACATGAAGGATGTAGAGGCCTTCTGAAAGATTTTCTAGCACATGAAGGGGGTGATATATCTTTTGGTAACAACTCAAAAGGAAAGGTGTTAGGGTCAGGGACAGTCCAAGCAGGGAAACTCAAGTTTGAACAAGTCAATCTTATTGATAATCTGAAATTTAATCTTCTTAGTGTATCTCAAATGACTGACAAAGGCTATGAGTCATTTTTCACTAAGGAAACTTGTAAGATTGTTGGGAAGACATGGTGAAAAAAATTGAAGAAATCATAATCGGGAGTAAAACACAACTTGTTGCTCAAAGGAGTGGCAATTTGTATGTGGTAGATATGTTGAAAGATAACCCAATGTCTGATGCATGTCTTCTTAGCTGCCTCTACCAAAGAGACAGAACTATGGCATAGAAGACTTGGTCACACAAATCTTAAGACTATTACCACACTCTCCAAACAAGGTCGTGTAAGAGGTCTTCCACCAAAACAATTCACATATGATGAACATTGTGTTTCCTGTTTTAAAGGTAAACAACATAAAAGTTCATTTAAATCCATTGATGAGTCCCAAACAAGTCAGTGTTTACAATTGTTACACATGGACTTGTTTGGCTCGGTTAAAATCATGAGTCTTAAAAAGAAGAGGTATTGTATTGTCATAATTGATGATTTTTCAAGTTTACATGGACTTATTTTTTGCACTCTAAAGATGAGACTGCATGTATTTTGTAGGACTTTGTAAGACATGTTGAAAAGCAATTTGATCTGCCAGTAAATATCTTCAGGAGTGACATGGAACAAAGTTTAAAAATAAGGAGTTGGATGACTTCTATGTGCTAAAAGAAATTGTAAGGCAGTACAACATCCCAAGTACACCAGAACAAAATGGGGTGGTTGAAAGAAAGAATAGATCCTTAATTGAGGCGGCCAGAACAATGCTTGCAGATTCAGGTACACCACAGTCTTCCCATCATGATTATGGATATGAAATTGTGATTCAACAATATAAAATCACTTCCACTACCAGAGGAACAGATGTTCAAAATAGTTGTCAAAACTCTGCCATTACTGCATCAATAGTTATTGATCCTCAAACCTCTGCCGCCTCATCTTGTCAATCCACTGCTGACAAAAGTCCATCTTCTGTGGACAAAAGTCAACCTATCTTTACACCTATTCTATCCATACCTCTACCTCCATTCCAAACATCTGTTGACTCTTTAAAATTGCCAACATATGTTAGCTCAGAGGATTCCCATCTACAGCCTTCACCTCTCAATGCCATCATTCCATACAAGGGATATCTAATATACCTTAAAAACCATCTATCCGACCAAGTTATTGGCAAAATCAATGAAGGGGTACTCACCAGAAGTCAATCCTAAAACATTTGTCTTTTTGTTGGTTTTCTAGCACTCACACAACCTGTCAAGTACCAAGAGGCACTAGAAGACAATAATTGGGTATAGGCCATGCAGGAAGAGCTCCAACAGTTCAAAAGACAACAAGTATGGGAACTTGTACCATTACCTATGATATAAGTCCAATTGGCTGAAAATGGGTTTTCAAGAATAAAACAGATGAAAGGGGCATTATTGTCAAAAACAAAGCCAGGCTTGTTGTTCAAGGCTATAGACAAGAAGAAGGCATTGGTTATGATGAAACATTCGCTCCTGTAGCAAGATTAGAAGCCATCAGATTGTTTTTAGCCTTAGCCGTCAACCACAATATCAAGGTGTATCAGATGGATATCAAATGTGCATGTCTTTATGGTAAGATCCAGGAAGAGGTATATGCCTTGGTTTTGAAGATGTCTTTTATCCAGATCATGTTTACCAGCTTAACAAAGCTTTATATGGCTTGAAACAAGCACCAAGGGTCTGGTATGAAACTCTTTCCACCTTTCTCTTATACATAGGCTTCACAAGAGGTAAAATTGATAAAACATGGTTTTTAAAATATAAAGGAAAGCACTTGATGATTGTCCAAATCTATGTGGATGACATCATTTTGGATCAACATGTAATTCCATGTGTGAAGAGTTTAGGAAACTCATGATAGCAGAGTTTGAGATGAGTGCCATGGGTGAACTTCAATGCTTTCTTGGTCTCCAAGTTAAGCAATTGCAAAATGGCACATTCATTCATCAAACTAAGTATGTCAAAGAATTACTAACAAAATTTGATATGAATGATTGTCACATGTGTCTAGGCCAGATCCCAGTCAGCACCTAGAAAGTCCAATCTTATAGCTGTGAAAAGGATATTTAGATACATAAAAGGTGCTCCCACACTTGTTATCTGGTATCCTACTAATGAGAATATTGAGCTTTCAAGTTACTCAAACAATGATTTTACTAGCTAGCATGCTACAAGGAAGTCCACTTCAGGAGGATGCTAGTTTCTAGGAAATTGTTTGTTTCTTGGCAAAGTAAAAAAGCAATCAGTGGTTTCAACATCAACAGTAGAGGCTGAGTATATTGCTGCTACAAGCTATACAACACAACTCATGTGGCTTCAAAATCAATTGCTGGATTTTGGTGTGACTGCTTTAAAGACTCCTCTCATGCTGGATAGTCAAGCAGCTGAAAACATCATTAAAGATCTAGTTTCTCAATCAACAACCAAGCACATTGACATCAGACATCACTTCGTGAGGGATAGCTATGAAAAAGGTTTGATTTCTCTGCATCATGTTCCAACTAAGGATGAACTGTCAGATGTGTTGACCAAAGCTTTAGACACATCTACCTTTGAAAGCTTGATCTCTAGGATTGGCATGCTAAACATGGATAAATTTCCTTTCCATGAATAAAAAGCATTAAAATGTTTTCAGAAAATCAAAAATTCATCCTTAAAAATAGCTTTAAATTGAATTTTTTTCAAGAATCCTTAAAGTCTGTTCCAAACCACTGTTTGTAAACAACCTCTGTTTGGCTAAACTTATCCACTACTGAAAGGTATCCTCTATTCTCATTTACCACTGTTTCCTCTAACCTCTGATGTTGATCCTCTAATAGACTAAAATCAACCATTGTTCTTATCCACTGTTCCAAACCTCTGTTGCTCTTCAACAGAGGTTCCCTTACAACTGTCATCCATTAACAATGGTTACCACGTGGACAGATGTTAGCCATAAGATCTTTCAAACAGACGTTGCCAGCATTCACTTTTCCCTTTATAAAAACCCATTTTCCAACCAAACATAGCTTACACTGCCGACTTGAATTCAAAATTCACAAAAAGCGATTTCTCCTACCATCTTCTTAAACACTTCTCACCTTCCATCTCCGATCATGTCTCTGCAAATCAAAACTCCCCATTACTACCTTCCGTATTTTGAGAACACCGACAAAAATAACAGTTTTCACTCAATAATTGATGATTTAACATCATCCAAATACAAGACCATCCTTACTGCCGGTGCACCAATCTACGTGGATGCTCTCTGACAATTGACAACAAGAGCTTCATACAGAGTTCATAGAAAGAGGGTATGGGGGTCAATTGACAGGAGTTACAATTTATAAACCTAAATTTCCTGCTGAAATGCGATATATTTCCACACCCTTCTTGTATGTCTCTCTGCCAAGACCACCTCATTTAGTGAGATTTCTCAAAAAGTCCAATACTTGGGTTATGTTATTTTGACACAATCAGATTATAATCTATCCCAGGCATTGTTCTTAGACTTGGTAGCAAATGTGAATGCTGTTAAAGGGAACAAAAATAAGGCTTTTCTTATGTATCCCAGGTTTTTAAGCTTTTACCTTCAAAAACTAGTGTCTGAAAGGATTTTTAACAAGGTGAAGCTTTTAAAATGAGTAGTCTTACAAATGAAACTTTTACAAGAATGCAAGACAAAGAGTCAAAAGTTTCTAAAACAAAAGCAAAGGGAAATAAGCCTATTTTAGATGAATCCACATCTATTGCTCAAACCTCTGTTGCTGAGCCCATTGCTGCTGGTGATCATGACACCACAACCGGTATTGTAAAACCCACACCAGCAAAAACCAAAAGAAACCCCCTACATCCAAAAAGCCCACCAAAACAAAGCAAAATAAGAAGGCACCTCTGGAAGATGAGATCCAAGAGGATAACCTTGTGGTACCACCAAAGCCACTAGAAACCACTGTTGTTACTTCCTCACAACAGATGGAAAGATCTCCACCCATCCAAACTCCTCTTGAATCCTCACAAAAGGATCAACTTGTAAGCACAGGGACACCAACTTATGAGGCAGACATTTTACTTGAAAGTCTGTTTCAAAGCCCTTGTCCCAGGGTTGTCTCTCTTTCAACTCCACAACCTTGAACTCCAATTCCACGTACATTCATAACTCTGTTTGATGCAATTGATAAATCTCAGACACAAATCAGTTCCTTTCAGTCACCTATTATAGAGAGCCAACCTCCACAAGTGACTTAGTCTGAGAAAAATCAATCTGCTAGCCCACAAACAGCTGAGGAGGCTACACCCCTTGAGTTACAAGTAACTCTTGGTTGTAGTTCAAGTGAAGCAGCCACTACAACTGATGACGCAACAGTGTTTCAGTTGGACATTGGTTTCATCTATAAGTCTTCCTTGAAGGCAACAATTGTTGAGGGTACAACTGTAACCTTTGTTCTAGTTGGAAGTCCCTAGTACCAAGAAAAAGGGCACTTGGTTCTGATAATTTGGAGTCTTCTCCTATTATGGAACCAAATAAACTACCTCTGGAAGGGATTTACATGATCCTATTAAGTTAGATGATGAATCAAGATACAAGGATTTGACGGAGAAAATGACATCTATGAAATCTTCATTAGATAAAATAAAAAGCATGATGAAACAGATGTTACAAAATTCTGCAAGTCAACCTTCCACTCAGCAAATTGCCAATGAGCTATGGAATCCAGTGCAACCAATCATCCAAGCTCAAAGGAATTTGGCTAATATAAAGCACAATACTCACATGGAGTTGATACGGAATATGGTTGAGGCCAGATACAAAGTTACTTAAGCTGACATTAAGGCCTTCAGGGAACACCTTCAACAGACCACTGGCTCTGCCCCTCCAACAGTCCTTCAAGAAGAAGTCGAAGATGATGCTAAAAAGGGGGAGAATGATAAGTTGAGAAAGTTGTAGCCTTTATCACAAGAAAAAGCATCAAAGGTGCAACAAAAAAAAGCCCAGTTCTGCTCCTGAAAAATCAACAACAACCTCTGCTAAGGCATCAGATGCTGGAAAAGAAAAAAAGGATCGATGAGACCCTAAACAAGAAAGCAGAAGAGATTGTCTCAGAAAAGCAGAGAAGGCAAGATACACTTGAAAGCAAAGCTTCACTCTTAATTGCACAAGAAAAGCCCAAGCAGAGTAAAAACAAAGACATTGGTGCTTCAAAAAAAAGGAAGTCAACAAGAAATGTTAGACAGCCAATCACCACCCCTCCTAAAACCACTGCTAGGTTTACAAGAAGTGTATCCTCTGCTACAACCAAAGCAAAACCTTCACCACAAAAACCACCTCAAAAAGAACCATTACCACCCAAATCACCTCTAAACACACCAACAAATGTTGATACAATAGATGTATCAGTAGATGTTCACCACTACTATGGTAACCTTTCCTACAACAACTCAACCACTGCCCACACCAACAAGAATTCCACTACGTCCACCTTCACCTAAAATCAAATTCACATGCAAAAGAAAAACTATTGTTGTGGAAGAAGATGATGAGGAGGTTATATCACCAGTCCCCTTATCATCTACCCCCATTCCAGCCACACCACTATCATCACTTCCACCTAAATCCACTTCAATTTCATCCACTCAACCACTATCACAAACCATTCCACTGGCTGCTCAGTATCCTCTAGAGATTTTTGTTATCCAATGAGAAATTGAATCTTTCTATACAATAGAGGATGAATCACAAAGATCCTTCCCATCTCTCTTTACTTATCGAAAGCCTAGAAACTTAGGTGAATATTTGAAGTTAAAAGCAAGACAGGCTGAGATTATTGGAAGGGAGATGAGCAAAGGGAAGGATGACAGGACTACTCAGGGAGTCTTGTCACTAGAGTTTAGCAAGGTAAGAAAGCTAGAAGATTATGCTAAAGACCTGAGCAAGTCATTGTCTGAGAAGCCAATAAATGCTGAGCTTGATGAGGAACTTAAATAGGATTACCTTGATCACATCATGCAATATAAACCATACAAAGCAACCAGAGTACAATTCAAAGATTGGTCAACAGATGCTCTCACATAGATAGAATTCAAAAACTGCTCAACGATCCTTTACATAAGCCAACTCCACCTGATTGGAAGAAATACAAACAAGTTGATCAAAACAAGGCATTAAAGCTGAAAAGAATGAGAGAAGAACTAGTTGCTGCAAAGTATGGTAATGTTAGGTCTGTTGCCAGATGGTCAGAGGATAGAATTGTTGAAACATACAAGAAGCTGGAACAACTAAGAGAAAAGGATCCTACAGTTCCAAAGAAGCCAGTATTACCAACAGTGGTTGCCCCTCAACAGAACCTTACATCTAAAAAGCAGCCCTCAACATCTGGCTTGTCCATAGCTGCCTTGAAATAAGTAAAAATGCAGAAGCAGATGGCTGAGGATGATGAAAAGATGTTTGAAGAACACAGAAAAGAGGATTGAAGAACCAGCTGCTTTATCATACAAATCCTGCAAGTGAGCAACTACATAAAACATTGTCAAATATTATGAGCAGGCCACAATCACCAAACTCATCAAGAATAAATCTTCACCCAAGAAAATCATCTGATTCAAAAATTCTAAAGTGGAAGTCATCCTTGAACACCCACGAATTGACCTTGCTCAGATCAGATGGTGATGTTCAAAAGCTAAGAATGGAGGATGCATATGGTTTGGATGCATATGACCTCCAAGATCTATTGAACCTTGAACTAGAAAGGGACTTTGTAGATATGTTTTCCATGGACTTTGAATTATAAATCAAAGGTCAAATCAGGGAAAACTGATGAGGAATAAAGATAAAAAATAAAGAAGGGTTTTGGCATCATCTATTCTAGGGGGAGATTGTTGGATCTAGCGGACCCCACAAAAGAACAGATGATTGAAAAGCCAAAATAATCTACAACTGCTAATCACAAATAATCGTGCTTTGAAAAACTGCTCCTCCTAAAGGAAAAGACTCAACATCTGCCGCTCAAAAATGTGCTAAGGCCAAAGTCTGTTCACAAGATTTGTTGAAGACAAACTTTGCTTATAGTCAAAGGTCTGCCCAGAAGAACCTCTGCTGATGAACGCTAAAGTCTGATGAAGCTAAGGTCTGTTGTGGATAAATAGAGGTTAAAGCTCAACAGAGGTTGCTCAACAGATGATGACCAACAAAGTTAAATTGTATTATCAATGTATCAGTACTTAGGCTCTAGCAAATGTTAGGAGTTTGTTAGGCTTTTAGATGTCGCTGTCTATGTGACATCTGCTTAGATTTCTCAGTGTTACGTTTGTAGTATAAATAGAATAGTGTCTGTATTGTTATATTCATCACTTCATCTTGACATTTTGTACGAATGATATGGGGTCAAAAACCGGTGTTTTAGTATGTTTAAGCTTATGCTTTTTACATAAATTTTAGTTTCGAATAGCCTACTTTTAATTAGAATTGTGTTTTACAGGTCTAACAGAGTTTAAGGAGCTATTCGAGAGCTTTACGGAGCACCGGGACGGAAAACGGGTCAACCGGGATCGAGGAATGGACAAAATAGAAAATGAACAAAGCATGCATCGTCGCCGACGCCACTCTGATGTTTCCGTCGGCTGGATTCGTGCGTAGGCAGTGGTTTAAAACATCGGAGGAAACTAAAACATCTAAGGGTCATCGCCGATGCCCTGTTGGGCCGTCGGCGACGCCTTTGTCTACTAGCAAGCGCTAATTTCATGATTTTAAAGGTTGGGGACGGGTATAATAGATGTTTTTGACCATTTTTCAAGAGTTATGCAATATTTGAGTTTTGAACTTTATTTTGGAGCCAAGAACACCTAGAACATCATCATCAACCACTTCCAATCCATCCTATCATCCTGAATCATCAATCCATTTGATCCTAACCCTAGCCTACCATCATCTCCTCCATCATTCATTCACACACATCATCAACCCTAAACCCTAACCATCATCCATGTCCATCATCAAGCTTCATGTTTTAGTCTCAATCATCGGGTGATCAAGTTCCATTCATCATGAGCGGCTAGTCTATGCGGTTCACCATGGTGTAGACTTTTGTAAGGATTTCTAGGGTTTGCTACTTGTTTAATATTTGGTTTGTGACAATTTGAATTGAATTTGAATCATCATATAATTGTCTTACGTTTGTATTGAAGTTATAAATTGTTGAGTGAGTTATGAAATTTGACTTCGTGAAATGAATATGCGTATTTATGCCTTGTCTTTTGATAGGATTTACTTGTCCAAGGTAACGAAGTGCATTGTGGTCCGTTGTATGTGTTGATAGCAATTGGCACCTAAGCTTCGTGATAGGAAGCCGTTAATGAATTAATTCAACTAAACAAGTTAAAACGTGTAGTAACGCAAGGTCCTACAATTATTGAACCGGGTGTGAACCTTGGTTCTCCATTATTGTTCTAATCCATAAATCAAGTTTTTGTGTCATCATTCAAGTTTTCGTAGTTAATAAATTAAAACCAAATTTTTCGGTTTAATCCGATGCCCCTTTTTGAAACAAACAATTTAATTCATTTCATAGCAAGCTTCATAAAAGTGACAACATTCTTTAAAATCAATCTTGTCCACGCCCAAACCACAAACTTTTCGTGGTTCGACCCCTTACTACCACTAACGCATTGTTAAGGATAATTAGAGCATATAAATATTATCTTTGACCGGGGCGCGACACTCCGATCAATGAACAAATATAAAGTGATCAGGTTGAGGGAGAGTTGTAATTCACATGCATACGTAAACCTTTTGATTTATAAAAGCATGTTGATGAAAGCAATATCTTCATTGTTGTGATTGAAAAGTTTACTATTCCGCTGCATATTTCATTTCTATTTATCATCTTTCATTAATTCCATCTTAAACTATCATAACAATCTAACTTAGATCATAACAGAATACATGCTTCACTAGACGACTAAATATCTAAACTACCCTATTTACTGTTGGTTGGTGTCATTTGGGATTTTGGGGTTGGGTTAGAGCGTCGGGTAATATGGAGGAAAGAATGGAAATGGCAAGTTTGAACATGGTTCTAGGCTTCTAACATGACAAGTCATAACCAAAAAGAATCATGTGCGGTATTAGAAGAACAAGAAGAATGAAGAGATATCAGTGAAGTTGATAAGGCAAGAATTTTCGAACCGGTTAGATCTAAACCTACCAACAAGCGAGTTCACATGGAATAAAAGTGCCACTCCAAAAGCGAATATCTTTGCATAGAAAGCGATAGACAAGAAGATTCCTACTACGAAAGCTTTGGCAAACAGAGGCGTACCAATTTAATCACATGTGGAGCAATGGACGAGTCGGCGGACCATGTGCTGGTCAGATGCACGTTCACACACATGGTCGAACAGTAGCTAGATGAAAGTCCCGACAAGCAGCAGGTTTCACTCGGTGGGTGAGTTTCTACAAAGTGTGAATGTGTTGGATTTATCCTCACGCAGGAGGAAAGTTATATACGTGGTGTATCTATTAGCGCTTTGGAGGGTATTGTTTTGGAGAAATCAGAAGAATTTCGAGGACAGGAGTACATTGGTTTACTTGGTTGTTGTAGAAAAAAGCAAACATTGGTTCGATTGGTGAACGCATAGAATATAATTCTATAGATTATAGTGTGCAATGTAATATGTCATGATGTTGCTGTACAAGTTGGTTACTATAGCAACTTGCTCTACTAGTCTGTTTTGGTTGTATTTGAATGAAAACTCTCTTGTCTTTAAAAAAGCATAGGCTTTCTTTTTGCTTGCGTTGAACTCCAACAATGGCAATTACGATTTCTAAGAGTGCCATCATTTATTTACCCTATACGAGTTGAGAGTGTCATTAATAGATGCACTAAATTATATGTTTTATTTTTTATAATTTTTGAGTATTTTTATATTATTCAAATTATATTTGATGTTATTCTTAAATACGGGTTAATGAACGAATGTCCGTCGCGAAGCGCGGAGTTATCCACTAATTGGATATACAAAGAAGCATTAAAGCAAATTAAACTTTTGAGTTAAAATCCTCGCTAAAAGAACATGAGAACAAAATTTAAAATGTACTATAAAAACATGTATAAAATTAGTAATAATTTATGTTTTGAATATAATAAGTATGATGGATTCGCAGATCTTGAACCACGGTCATCGCTTGTTTAATGCTTACTAATTTTGTGTAAATAGATGTAATAATACCAAATAATAATATTATCTGGTTTTAGCATCTTTCTTTTCTTCATTAGTAATAGTTTAAGATTCCGTGTGTTACACAAATAGTATAAAGAAAATATATTTCTTATAAATCTGTTGAATTAATAGATTACACATAAATGTAGATGTTACTATACTTATATTTGGTTCCAAAGTTACGATTATTAACATATTTTAACATCCCCTATCATTTAACACGAAGTGGCTTCTCATTAACAAATAAATACGAAAAATCACACATCATTTTATATAATATATAGTATAATTCATTACACTACTCTGCAACACAAACTCATTAACCACCGAATACCCAAACGGAGACACATCAAACGACGTCGTGAACTTATTAACAACAAGTAACGGAGGCGCAAATTCTTCACCCAACGAGTTCAATATTGATTTTAAATCGGGATTGCCGAGGTATGTCGTAGGTAAAGTTATTAGCTCCAAGTTCTAGGATTTTGAGTTGCCGGCATTTTTCTCTTTTAACTTTCTTTTTCTAGATTTGAAGGTTTAAATAAATTATTGATTTGGGGGAATTTTTTTATACACAAAATTAAGTTTGAAAGTGAGGTGTAGCTCACAAGGTTTTTTTAATCAATTTGTTTCCATTATTTTATTTATAACAATATGGGTGTTTTTTATAATTTCACATCTAGTTAATGTTAGATATTTTAGTGCGGAATTAATTTGATGATCAAAGGAAATTATGATGCACATCGAACAAGTTAGGATGTACGAGAGTGCATGCTTGTTCACATTGTTGTAAGTCTAAGTATTCGGGCTGAGCCCTGAAAAGGGGGTTCCAAGAGGGCAACGCCCCTTGGCGGGGATTGGGGGAGCGCCCCTGGAAGCAGGGTCCAAGGGGCGGGGTGGCAGCCCCTAGCTGGGGTCCAACAAATTATTTTATAAAATTCGTTACAATTTTGTAGATAAAAATTAAGTCGGCAATTTAATTAAATTCGAATATTGAAATATAACTGTTAATAGCTGTCAATAACTGCTAATTATCCCCTATAAATCGTGGTGTGTGTTTTTGGTAATGTTTCAATACTCGAAACTAAAGTTGTATCCGATTGAATTTTTCAATAAAACCACTTAAATAATTTAATATAAGAGTGAATACACGCCACCTGGTTATCTATTTCTGAAAATTCCCCACCGCACACGGACTACTCGAGCATTTTACTATTTGTTTTAGCGAAGTTTTAATTAACCGAGAATCGGAAGCAGCAATAAAGCTTTCAGCAATGGTGTTGAAGCAATTGAGGGGCTTATCATCTGCGAAACGCCTGTACCAGACGCTCATGCACCAGTCTTCACGAACAATCACTTGCAGCACTTCAACTCATCTAACACAGAGATTAATTCAAGAACCAATTTCTCTAGTCAAAACAACACTTGATTCAGAATTTACGAACAAATCAGCCGACAAAAACCTCAAAATTTCATGGATTCAGTTCTTACTTCTGTTCATCATCATTCGCCTCCCAAGCTCAGCTCGTAAGAATCAGTTTCCCTAACCCTAGTTTTATTACAATTATGTTGGTATGATTATGGAGTTTAATTACATGTTGATAATGTTTAGTTACGGACTTTAATTTGGTATTTGATATAGATGTTTAGAAAATTGATATTATGATAGGAATATATAAAAATTAGGAGTAGATTTAGTGGGTGTGTGAGTTTGCGCTTCAAAAAAAATTGCAAAACATTTGTTATTCTTGTTATAGTGTATCTAGGGCTGAGTGGGATTCGGGTTTGACCGAGTAACCGGATACCCAACCTGCACGGGACCGTTTAAGCATATTCAGATATGTTCTCGTTTTAACTTTGGTGTGAATTCGGGTAAAAACGGAAAAATTCTCAAGTTTTTGTGATATGTTATCTATGGAAGCATTTAAATTATGTTTGTCTTGTCTTTTATTGGGATTGTTCATAGTTCATAATTCTACCGGTAAAATGTATGGAAATCTTAGCAAAACAAATTCATAGTCGGTCTCGGCCCATCCTGAGACCAACCTAACCCGAAAAGAGTGAGATCAACTCACCCTATATCGATCCAGCCTTCTGTTTCAGTTTTTAAAAATTTGTGGGTTTGGCTAGTCCGGTCCAGTTTTAACCCGACCCACGCCCCTGCATGTATTTGCACATAATCAATTATCATAAACATCTTTTCTTTTTTACAATGAATAAATTTATATTAATCATTTAATTCCGTAAACTTGTATTCACTTAGACAGGTTCTTGAACGGAAATTAGAGAAGCTGCTAACAAAAAATGAGAAAAACGACAACATGTACTCAGATTTGATACATCTTTGCGGTAAGATCCACAACCCGCAAACTGCAATGCGTGTTTTCACCTCAATGGAGAATCACGGCAGAAAGCCATCTTCTAATATTCTTAACCCCCTAATATCTGCTCACTTATCTTCAAACAATCTTGTAACCACACCTAGCATATACGAAACAATGCAGAATTCAGAGGACTATAAACCCACTGCTCACACTTACAACTTGTTCATTTCCGCATTTGCAAATCTTCGAAACAATAAGGCAATGTTAGCCTGGTACTCAACCAAGATGGCTTCGGGTTTTTTGGCTGATTTGGGCACCTATGAAGCTCTGATTTTAGGTTGTATAAAACTAAAAAGATTTGAAGATGCTGAGAGGTTTTATGGAGAAATGTTAGTAGCGGGTATCAAACCGAACGAGTTGATATTACATAATATGCTTGTCGGGTTTTGTGAACAAAAAGATCCGTTTAAACTCAAGAGCGTTTTTGAAGGATACGTTGGACAATAAATCGATGATTGAAGGGTATGTGGCTGAGAAGCTTGTCGGGTTTTATTGTGATCTGGAACTAGTGGACGAGATGGAGTGGTGGTAGTGGAATTAACGGAGGCCGGTCATAATCAAGATTTGGATATTGTTTCTCAGATTCATAATGGGTTGATTAGGGTTTATGCAAAGCTGGATAGATTGGATGATATGGAATATCCTATTGGGAGGATGTTGAAACAAGGGGTGTTGTTTTGGTCTGATATTGATGTTGAAAATGTGATATGTTCTTATTTTCGTCAGGGTGATTACGATAGGCTAAATATGTTTTTGGAGTTTATGAAGGGTTCATGTATGCTTGCAAGATCTAGTTATGAGTTATTGCTTGATGGTTATCGTAGAGCCGGGTTATGTGAAAAAGTCGATTTAGTGACCAAAGATTTGGAAATCCTTCACAAAGACTAGAAGTAGCTATTGCACGCGCTAGACATATGTTAGGGGGAATGGGGCACCACCCGGTTAGCCTCCACGGCTTTGAACGCGAGCCAGCACACGACCGCCACCCCCTGCGGGTAGGCTTGGCGGGTTGTGTTGGCTAGCTCGGAAACCCGCTCGAGATTTGGTAGTTTGTGAACGTGGATGTTAACCACAACAGTCATATGACCATTTAAATTTAAAAAAAAAACTTTCTTATTTAAATTTTAAAATTTATAAATAACCATCTCTTACTAACCCATTTTCACTCATAAACTTTTTTATTTAGTTTTTTTATTTAATTTCTAAATTTAATCGTTTGTGGCTAGGGTGGGCGCTGCCACCACTTACTAGTTAATGGGTATTTTGTGCACTTTTTGACATGCCGAATGATGATTGGTCGGGGCTAGAGTACTTACCCTAAAGTGTCTCTTCGCCTATTTTGAGGTCACATCGGCTTATGATGTATAGCACTGTCATGTCAGCTTTTAAATATCAGTAACAAATCCCTAATGTCTTTTGTTCACATATTCCTGTATCCGTTTTCACTATCCGTTTTCACTCGAAATTGTATTTCTATGACAACAATACGAGTGAATGAGTGTGGGATCCACAATCGTTCGTGGTCTCA
Source organism: Scalesia atractyloides (assembly GCA_947069175.1). Classification (NCBI taxonomy): domain Eukaryota; kingdom Viridiplantae; phylum Streptophyta; class Magnoliopsida; order Asterales; family Asteraceae; genus Scalesia; species Scalesia atractyloides. Next base: position 65,570,604 of record CAMTDV010000001.1, on the reverse strand, counting down.
CACATGGACATCATCACATATACACATTTTTGTAACAAGGAAGCGAAACAAAAGTGATATTAGAAAGTAAGAATAATTACATTCGTAAAAAACTTCCTTGTTTTCTCCTCACGATATCTCTCGTAAAACTAGCATATGACGAAAAAGGTAACCGAAGCTAGAACTTTAACTATCTGAGTCAATAGTTTTCGAGAAGATGAGTGAGTTGACTCGGTAAGAGGGACTCATCCACCCTGCCTTCTAACTTTATCAAAGAAAAAACTTCTAAACCATTGTTTCCAAGAAGCATCCTGTTGTTGCTCAAGCCATGAAAGAAAGCAGCTATCCAAGAAGCAGAAAAGATTTACATACAGAAGCTGATAGCTCACGGGTACGAACCGAAAGTTGATCACTTGAATAATGGGCCATGTCCCGCTTTCTACTATTAGTGCCGGAAGGAAATCGCGTTTCAACTCTTCCTTAACTTGGGTAATGCTTTTCCCCAATGCAAAACCCATGTAAGTGAAGAACACGAGCAAATCCATCGGCCCGAATATGATTTCGTCAAGTGCCACTTTCGTAGCAACGAATCGCATTGACTTTGGCGGGTATTGAAGTCTAAATATTAAAAACCGGTCTAGACCTTCATACCTACAAAGGAGAAAGAAACCACTTAACATATGTGTTAGATCGGATCTTCGGTTTATATAAAAGTTACCCTGTAAACGAACCAAACGTTTAATGAATCATTTGGCATGAAGTTCGTTTATATAATAAAGGAATGAACATGAACAACAAGTTTTGTTAATTTAATTAAACAAACCTGCATTAACACATATCCCATTCGTTGTTCATGAACATTCATTGACGTTTGTAACATTCTTTCAACTACCTCAAAACTATAAGGAAACCGCTAAAACCAGAACAATCCACTAACCAGAAATGCCCGATTGGACCGACAAATGCGATCCCAAAAATGCTCGTGGTAACCACGCGTCTCCAGTTGATCCGTAGATCGCAATCATCTTCCTGTCGAGTTAACAAAACATTACTTCAAACCTTGGAAAATTACAATAACCTAAGACTCCATTTAAACCACAAACATCATGCATTTTGGTTTTATGTCAAACAATAGTCAAACAACCAAACACCAGATTACAAATCCCCTCAACGACATCAACCGCAAATCAAAACAAATGATCAAAGCTGAAAACACGTACAGAATGAAAAACGTAATTCTTCTTGGTAGCGGTGACGCGTGTAACAGCCTGGGCTGCAAGATCACCAAGTCCCCAAATTATACCGGAGCTGAGTACCTGTGTTTTCAATGGATGTGCAGCTAAACAATGTTTATACCATCTCCAAGCCTTCAACATTTCATCAACTTTTTTTTTCAAATAAATTGGTGGGGTTGTTTTCAAATTTTGTGGTTGATTTGATTGGAAATATTAATGTATCAAATTGTTGAAGATTGGAATCTTATTTGTGGAGAGAATCGTGATGGTGTTGATTTGGATTGTGGGAATCTTTTATGGTTTGAATAGGGTTTGCGAGAAATGAGATAAGAAATTTGAAACCTCTGTTAATAACGTTGGTTGAGATTCAATGTAGGTGTTTGAGTTTTCACATGAAAAGAAATTGGTTATGGACATTAAAACCGCCCGGAATATGGGTCGGGTCATGTTATTTTTTATTTTGGTTAAATTTCGGTAGCATTATTTGGTAAAGTAAAAAAGCTGGGAGTGATATGCCAAATTTGTCCATGCATTATTTTGTTTTTTTTTTGCTGCTGAACCCTTTGGATTTATGTTTTGTTGTCAGTTCTATCCAATTTACTAACTCCGTTTAAAATTAACGTCAAGTTAAAGACAGTTTGGACATTTTTCCTATTTACTTTTGCTTTCTATAATATATTTTATTCTCTTTTTACACTAAATTAATAAAAGTATTTTTTTTTATAAAACCCTCTTGCCCACCGATCCCCCTCCTGTCTCTGACCTCTTCATGTCCTCACCATTCATGCTCACTCACACCCCACCATTCATGCCCAGATTTGCGTCGGTAATAGAGGTTGGTGCAGCGAAAGTTGCTTTGTTGTGGTGCTTGTGTAACATCCCCAAAAAAATGGATTTGGTAAATAAACCAAATTAATTGGGATGAGCGGGTAAAATACCGTTAGTGATTAAAGTTAACCTGGTAAACATTAATTTAAATAAATAAACCTAATGATTAAATAAAAGATAAATAAACATTTTTATAAGATAAAGTTATGAAGGGCCATGATATCGGGACTTAATCTAAGTCAGGTTGTAACGCCCCGACCTTGGCAAAGTGAATTATTATGTTTATTTAATAAGTGACATGAAGTATACAACTATGAATATTTAACCTAGTTAGTATATTTGTTTATTTAAAATATAAAGAGTTGTAACATGAAAATAGATAATAAAACATGGAGGGCTAAATGACACACTTTTGAAAGTTGAAAATATAAAAGGATGAGAAACTAAAACACACACACATACTTGTGTGTGTGTTCGTGCATAGAGAAAGAGAAGGATAAGACCTCCCCAAAAATCTTAAGAAATGCCAAAATTAAAGAAGGATTCAAACTAAATCGATGCAAGATCTCAAATTTGTGATTATCTAAGCTATCCAAGCATAAGGTATGTTGTAAAACTTGATTTGATGAACTTCATGTGAAGAGGAACTTGAAGGTGGTAACCTTGAGTTCATATTATTGTTAGTATGATGAAATTGATAACGAACGTATGTGTAGGATCATCATATTTGTTAGTATTTGTGAAATACTTGAACAATTTAGAGGTTTATGTATATCTTCATACCTGACATGAAATAGGTTTTGTATATGATTAAATTGATATTGAAATGCGCTTAAAATCATAATGTATACAAGAATGTGTGAGGTACTTGACTAACATAGATGTTTGAATGAATTCCACATATAAGATAAAATGAGTTTTTTTTACATAGTGATGAAAAAACTCCAAATTCTTTTATGGTAGTTTGAGGAGTTAGTTTATGATAATTGAAAGCTTAAGTTAACTTGATGTTAAGAAATGTATGAATTTGCAGAATTTAAAGAAACATGGTGATTTTGTATGGGAAAGTTAGCTAATATGATAGCCTAAAAATGAAGCCCACCAAGTGTTTGATAATATCCTAAATGAGTTTTATAAACTTGTTAGTGCATTTATATATGTCAATCAGCATTTTGAGCTTTTAAAAGTCAGGTCCGACCTATAATATAATTAAATAAGAAATGTGTATAAAAGTCCATAATGTGTGACGGCCATAATGTAGGCTGACTAATCTAACCATCTTGTGGATGTTATATGATAGTTTAACTCTTGACAAGCTAGGTGGGAGCTTGTAATCCTGTGGGTCAAGCAGATCAAAAACGCGAGAAAGCATGATCGGACACAAGGTAAGTAAAACTTACACCTCCTATAATAGAATCACTATTTAAGAATGTAAAGTAATTGTAAATAATCAATGACGTGTTAAAGTCGATACCCATAGTGTAGATCAAACATATCAAAATGGCTAAGATTATGCTAAATCACATTTTGGCGATCGGATAAAGAGTTTTAGAATTAATACCCTATGGTTTAAACCATTACGGGTCAAACGAGCAAAATGATGAGTAATCACACTAGGTGATTCACTTAAGGAATTTTGAAAATGGGACCCTATAATGTAAACTATAACAGGTCAAATGGGTAAAATTGGTAAATAACCATGTTTTTGTGATAAACCATTGAACTTTCAAATAAGACATTCTAAGAAACATAGTGATTTTGTATGGGAAAGTTAGCTAATATGATACCCTAAAAGTGAAGCCCACCAAGTGTTTGATAATATGTCTAAATAAACTTGTTACTGCATTTATATATGTCAATCGGCATTTTGAGCTTTTAAAGTCAAACCGACCTATAATATAATTAAATAAGAAATGTGGTATAAAAGTCCATAATGTGTGACGGCCATAGTGTAGGAAGACTAATCTAACCGTCTTGTGGATGTTATATGATAGTTTAACTCTTGACAAGCTAGGTGGTAGCTTGGAACCATGTGGGTCAAGCGGATCAAAAACGCAAGAAAGCATGATCGGACACAAGTTAAGTAAAACTTACACCTCCTATAATAGAATCACTATTTAAGAATGTAAAGTAATTGTAAATAATCAATGACTTGTTAAAGTCGAGACCCATAGTGTAGATCAAACAGGTCAAAACGGCTAAGATTATGCTAAATCACATTTTGGCGATTGAATAAAGAGTTTTAGAATTAATACCCTATGGTTTAAACCATTACGGGTCAAACGAGCAAAATGATGAGTAATCACACTAGGTGATTCACTTAAGAAATTTTGAAAATGGGACCCTATAATGTAAACCATAACTGGTCAAATGGGTAAAATTGGTAAATAACCATGTTTTTGTGATAAACCAATGAACTTTCAAAATAAGACATTCTAAGAAACATGGTGATTTTGTATGGGAAAGTTAGCTAATACGATACCCTAAAAGTGAAGCCGACCAAGTGTTTGATAATATACCTAAAGAAACTTGTTAGTGCATTTATATGTCAATCGGCATTTTGAGCTTTTAAAAGTCAAACCGACCGATAATATAATTAAATAAGAAATGTGGTATAAAAGTCCATAATGTGTGATGGCCATAGTGTAGGATGACTAATCTAACCATCTTGTGGATGTTATATGATAGTTTAACTCTTCAGAAGGTAGGTGGGAGCTTAGAACCGTGTGGGTCAAGCGGATAAAAAACGCGAGAAAGCATGATCGGACACAAGGTAAGTAAAACTTACACCTCCTATAATAGAATCACTATTTAAGAATGTAAAGTAATTGTATATAATCAATGACTTGTTAAAGTCGAGACCCATAGTGATGATCAAACAGGTCAAAATGGTTAAGATTATGCTAAATCACATTTTGGCGATCGAATAAAGAGTTTTAGAATTAATACCTATGGTTTAAACCATTAGGGGCCAAACGAGCAAAATGATGAGTAATCACACTAGGTGATTCACTTAAGGAATTCTGAAAATGGGACCCTATAATGTAAACCATAACTGGTCAAATGAGTAAAATTGGTAAATAACCATATTTTTGTGATAAACCAATGAACTTTCAAAATAAGACATTCTAAGAAACATGGTGATTTTATATGGGAAAGTTAGCTAATATGATAGCCTAAGAATGAAGCCCACCAAGTGTTTGATAGATGCCTAAATGAGTTTTATAAACTTGTTAGTGCATTCATATATGTCAATCGGCATTTTGAGCTTTTAAAAGTCAAAACCGACCTATAATATAATTAAATAAGAAATGTGGTATAAAAGTCCATAATGTGTGACGGCCATAATGTAGGATGACTAATCTAACCATCTTGTGGAAGTTATATGATAGTTTAACTCTTGACAAGCTAGGTGGGAGCTTGGAATCTTGTGGGTCAAGCGGATAAAAACGCGAGAAAGCATGATCGGACACAAGGTAAGTAAAACTTACACCTCCTATAATAGAATCACTATTTAAGAATGTACAGTAAATAATCAATGACTTGTTAAAGTCGAGACCCATAGTGTAGATCAAACAAGTCAAAATGGCTAAGATTATGCTAAATCACATTTTGGGGATCGAATAAAGAGTTTTAGAATTAATACTCTATGGTTTAAACCATTACGGGTCAAACGAGCAAAATGATGAGTAATCACACTAGGTTATTCACTTAAGGAATTTTGAAAAGGGGACCCTATAATGTAAACCATAACTGGTCAAATGGGTAAAATTGGTAAATAACCATGTTTTTGTGATAAACCAATGAACTTTCAAGATAAGACATTCTAAGAAACATGGTGATTTCGTATGGGAAAGTTAGTTAATATGATAGCCTAAAAATGAAGCCCACCAAGTGTTTGATAATATGCCTTAATGAGTTTTATAAACTTGTTAGTGCATTTACATATGTCAGTCGGCATTTTGAGCTTTTAAAAGTCAACCGACCTATAATATAATTAAATAAGAAATGTGGTATAAAAGTCCATAATGTGTGACGGACATACTGTAGGATGACTAATCTAACCATCTTGTGGATGTTATATGATAGTTTAACTCTTGACAAACTAGGTGGGAGCTTAGAACCATGTGGGTCAAGCGGATCAAAAACACGAGAAAGCATGATCGGACACAAGGTAAGTAAAACTTACACCTCCTATAATAGAAACACTATTTAAGAATGTAAAGTAATTGTATATAATCAATGACTTGTTAAACTCGAGACCCATAGTGATGATCAAACAGGTCAAAATGGCTAAAATTATGCTAAATCACATTTTGGCGATCGAATAAAGAGTTTTAGAATTAATACCCTATGGTGTAAACAATTACGGGTCAAACGAGCAAAATGATGAGTAATCACACTAGGTGATTCACTTAAGGAATTTTGAAAATGGGACCCTATAATGTAAACCATAACTGGTCAAATGGGTAAAATTGGTAAATAACCATGTTTTTGTGATAAACCAATGAAATTTCAAAATAAGACATTCTAAGAAACATGGTGATTTTGTATGGGAAAGTTAGCTAATATGATAGCCTAAAAATGAAGCCCATCAAGTGTTTGATAATATGCCTAAAAGAGTTTTATAAACTTTTTAGTGCATTTACATATGTCAATCGGCATTTTGAGCTTCTAAAAGTCAAACCGACCTATAATATAATTAAATAAGAAATGTGGTATAAATGTCCATAATGTGTGACGGCCATAATGTAGGATGACTAATCTAACCATCTTGTGGATGTTATATGATAGTTTAACTCTTGACAAGCTAGGTAGGAGCTTGGAACCATGTGGGTCAAGCGGATCAAAAACGCGAGAAAGCATGATCGGACACAAGGTAAGTAAAACTTACACCTCCTATAATAGAATCACTATTTAAGAATGTAAAGTAATTGTAAATAATTAATGACTTGTTAAAGTCGAGACCCATAGTGTAGATCAAACAGGTCAAAGTGGCTAAGATTATGCTAAATCACATTTTGGCGATCGAATAAAGAGTTTTAGAATTAATACCCTATGGTTTAAACCATTACGGGTCAAACGAGCAAAATGATGAGTAATCACACTAGGTGATTCACTTAAGGAATTTTGAAAATGGGACCCTGTAATGTAAACCATAACTGGTCAAATGGGTAAAATTGGTAAATAACCATGTTTTCGTGATAAACCAATGAACTTTCAAAATAAGACATTCTAAGAAACATGATGATTTTGTATGGGAAATTTAGCTAATATGATACCCTAAAAGTGAAGCCTACCAAGTGTTTGATAATATGCCAAATAAACTTGTTAGTGCATTTATATGTCAATCGTTTTTGAGCTTTTAAAAGTCAAACCGACCTAAAATATAATTAAATAAGAAATGTGGTATAAAAGTCCATAATGTGTGATGGCCATAGTGTAGGATGACTAATCTAACCATCTTGTGGATGTTATATGATAGTTTAACTCTTGACAAGCTAGGTGGGAGCTTGGAACCATGTGGGTCAAGCGGATCAAAAACGCGAGAAAGCATGATCGGACACAAGGTAAGTAAAACTTACACCTCCTATAATAGAATCACTATTTAAGAATGTAAAGTAATTGTAAATAATCAATGACTTGTTAAAGTCGAAACCCATAGTGTATATCAAACATGTCAAAATGGCTAAGATTATGCTAAATCACATTTTGGCGATCGAATAGAGTTTTAGAATTAATACCCTATGGTGTAAACCATTACGGGTCAAACGAGCAAAATGATGAGTAATCACACTAGGTGATTCACTTAAGGAATTTTGAAAATGGGACCCTATAATGTAAACCATAACTTGTCAAATGGGTAAAATTGGTAAATAACCATGTTTTTGTGATAAACCAATGAACTTTCAAAATAAGAAATTCTGGGGCAAACCAAAATGGTCGAACTAGTAAAAAAGAATATTTTGTGATAAACCAATGAGCTTTCAAAATAAGACCTGCTAGCCGAACCAAAATGGGTCGAACACGTAAAAATGAATTTTTGGTTATAAACCCATAAACTTTCAAAATAAGAAATTCTGACGCGAAACAAAATGGGTCCAACAAGTAAAAATGAATCTTTGGTAATAGACCAATGAATTTTAAAAATAGATCTCTATGCTGTAAACCAGTGGCGGAGCTAGCCCAAAAATTCAAGGATATCCCGATTTTTTTCGAGGATTAGGGGTATTCTTTGTATAAAAAGATAAAAAAGTTACAGTACATATACGTTGTTGAAGAGTATTTTTACACTATAAAGATAGAGTTGAGAGGTAGCCCGGGCAACCCCTCCTTACACTTTGCCTCCGCCCAGTGGATTTAGAAGAAAAATTTAGGGGTATCTTAATTTTTTTATCGTGCTGATGTGCGTCAAATGCAACATATTGTATCAAATAAGGTATAAAATCAACCCTTTTTAGTACTAATGTTGAAAAAGTGTGTTTATTTGTATACTTTTGATTTTCAGGATAAAAAGAGCTTAAATGTACAAAAGGAACAAATTAACGATAAAAATCCATGATAAGTATAGAAGACAGGAAGACAACATACTATACCAACCCTCCGAGCTTCACCCCAAGACTAAAAACAACAAATCAGAAGTTTGGCACGGGGCCGTGCCTTTTCGGCATGGGGCCGCACCCTTCAAGATTCCAGATCAGGAGCAAACAAGAGACACGGGGCCGTGTCCTCTTGAACACGGGCCATGGTCAACTTCCAGATTTGTGTATTTGGGATACTATAGCAAGTACGATGGCCATGGGGCCGTGCCATTGACAGACGGGGCAGTGTAGCGGACTGATCAAACATACGAATTAAATGAAGACAGAGAAGAAGGAAGACATAGGGCCGTGCCCTGCGGGCACAGGGCCGTGTGAAGGGTCTGTTCCTAGCTATAAATAGGGGTGCATGGTTTCATTTGAACTTATCACTTGGCAAACCACTTCTCTCGCACCTGCCACCACTCCCCCACCATAATACCACCATATTCATCCATCATCCATCCTAGAGTGTGTGTAGTACTCTCGGGATCTAAGATTGATCGTAAGATTTTTTTTCAAACAAAGGCCATGCTTGGCTAATCTAATACATCACTTGGTGAAGACAAGTTATTTATGTATTACTTTTGATTTCCTAGCTTTGGTTAACTTTTTAATTGGGTATGTATTAATAACTTTAATAACTAATTTTTTATATTGAAAGTGAACGTTATTCTATCATCTCTTCATGTTTCGTTGATTCACTCATTAGTGTCTTTACGATCTATATAAAGCACGTAACTGCCTGGAAGGGGGTTAGAAGGGTGGTATGGGTAAAATTCTTGCCTCGTTTAGTCTATAGATCCTATGAGTACTTGGTTCAAGCTTATAAGGACTTCCCTTGAGGCAGATAGAATCAAATTGGGGGAAGTAAGAACGGCTTGAATCCATTATAGATAAACTACTATTAAGACTTTAACCCGGCCTTGCGGGACGGTATCCCTGCTGACGCAGACCGATATGGCAGAGGGTAGCATTGCTTCCAAAAGAGGGACATGCCATATTTTGCAATGATAACTTACTTAATTATCTTTCATATTCCGGCCTTGCGGGACTGTGTCCCTTCTGACTCAGACCAATATGGCTAAGGATAGTGTTGCCTCCAAAAGAGGGACATGCCACATTAACTAATATAATCTCTTAAAAAACCCAAAGTGTGGAAATCATCAAAGGATAGGTAAATAATGAGTCGGAATCAAGTGATTCTATCTTGTCTATTTGTTTCTTTTATTATTTTTAGTTCTTTATTTTTACTTACAAAAACCTTTACTAAACCCTGTATTAGATTAGACATCGACTATATTACGGTATTAAAAGCCCTTGCGTCCTTGGACGACCTCGGTATCTTACCATCACTATATGACGCCAACGTTGGGTGCACTTGCCCTAGCATGTTTTAGATAGTGATAGTTGTATATTGTGTTTTTTTACAAATTTAAAGCTTGAATAAACGAGTGAAAAGTACCTAAAATATATCTAAAAATTATATACACCCTCGCTCACGTCAAGTTTTTAGCGTCGTTGTCAGGGACACAAGCATTTTAAGAAAGTTTAAAATCGGCGGCCTAATCATTTTTATGCTTTTATAATTTTTCATTTTTAGGTTTTTTTTCTTTTTCTCAAAATTTTCTTATCTCTACAGTAACAACACGGGGCCGTGTTTGATCAACACATGGTCGTGTCTAACTTACAACATAGGAAAGAATCTGTTTTCTGGTTACTGGAACCAAGACACGGGGCCGTGTTACAAAAGCACGGGGCCATGTCCAAGTTCCAATATCTGGGAACCTGAAAACATAAACTCTTTGTCATAACAGCATAGGGCCATTTAACCTTGACATAGGGCCTTGCTACTCTTCTGACCAGCAGTTTTTTATGTTTTTTTTTATCACAAAAAGTCATGCTATCCCGCATAAATCTCTAGAAATACAACCTGGTGCATGACCTCCACCTCCAACAAAGACATAAAAGTGCCGCTAGAAGAACCCGAGTGATTTTTCCGGAAAAGACTTCAAGCCAAAAACCGACAAAAAGCCTCAACCCAAAACCCCCTTATGGAGGATCAACGTACTCTCATGGGTTACCTACGGCCTACGGTCGGTAATCTTGGAGCCGCAATTAACCATCCTAATGTCGATGCCAACAACTTTGAGCTTCGACCACACCTCATCCAAATGCTCCAAAATTCGCCATTTTTCACGCCCTACCCAATGAAGATCCCCATTTACATATTACCAACCTTTCAGAAATATGTGATACCTTTCGTATCAACGGAGCCTCCAACAATGCTATCCAGCTCCGTATGTTCCCTTTTTCCCTCAAAGACCGAGCGAAAGCTTAGCTAAACACCCTCCCAAGTGGGCCCGTACACACTTAGGATGAACTTGCCCAAAAATTCTCTACGAATACTTCTTTCCCGCTTAAACCGCCAAACTCATGACCAAGATTAACTTTGTACGAAACATGGGAAAAGTTCAAGGAGTTATTGAGGAGTTGCCCACATCATGGTCTTGAACGTTGGCAACAAGTGTATTTTCTACAATGAACTCTTACCACACACACGACAAATCTTTGGTTCCAACTCCGGGGGGACTCGTTAGGAATCGGCGACCCGAGGAAATTTATAATCAAATTGAGGAAATTGCTCAAAATAGTTTTCAATGGCACACCCCTAGGGGTTCAAAATCAATTGCCCCGGGTACCCATAAAGTGGACGAAGCCACCTCTTTACAAGCCCAAATCGAAGCTTTAACCACAAAAATAAAAGAACTCAAATTAAATAAAACGGCTTGCAAAAGGTGTGACAGAACACATGAACACTGGAGTTGTAAGAAAAAAAAATGGATAAATCAAGCGGAAATGGTAAACTACCTTAAGAACCGCCCTCGCCCACAGGGTGGTCAAGGCAACTCCTTCAACTCCGAGTGGGGAAATCAATCCGACTTTGGTTTGAGAGATTCGGGGGTTAGCAACCAACAAAATCAAAACCAATAATCCAACTTTCAACAACAACCCCGAAATGAGAAACAAGGCTTCCAACCACAACAACAAGGGAGAAGAGAAAGGCTTGAGGACCTCATCACTCGCCTTTTCTCCGACTCCGACAAGAGGTACTCAGAAAGGTTCCTATAAACCGAAGCCGAAAATAGGAACCAAAGGTCTAGCATGCAAAACATCGAAAAACAAGTAAGCCAACCTGCCCAAAATTTCTCTGAAAGACCACAAGGAGCCTTGCCTAGTAACACCAAACAAACCCAAAAGCCCAAGTAAACGTTATCACCTTATGAAACCGGAAGGTAGGACCCTAAGACGAACCAACACCACAACAACCCGATTCACAACCCATGAAAACACCCATAACCAATAACCAAGGAAATAATCAACCCCAAAATACAAAACCAATCAAACCACCCCCGGTCGTTTACTACGGCAAAAGGTTGACGAGCAATTCACAAAGTTTGTAAGTTTGCTTAAACAACTCCATATCAATATTCCTTTTGTGGAAGTCCTCACCCAAATGCAAAAATATTCCAAAAACATGAGAGACTTCCTAACCCACAAAAGGAAGATTGAATCAATTCAACAAGTCAACTTGAGTGAAGAATGCTCGACGACACTTCTCAACAAACTCCCTTAAAAGAAGATTGATACCGAAAGCTTCACCATTCCTTGCTCCATTGGAGGGTCACCAATAAGCAATGCTCTTGCCGACTTAGGGGCTAGCATCAACCTAATGCCTGCCTCTATGTTTAACCGCCTTGGGCTAGGAAAGCCATATCCTACAAGGATGAGGATACAACTTGCGGATAGGTCGGTAAAATACCCTCAAGGTGTCTTAGAAAATCTCTTAGTAAAGGTCGGAAAATTGTTATTCCGGCCGACTTTGTAATCCTAGATATGGAGGAAGACACCAAGATCCCCCTCATATTAGGAAGACCATTCCTTGCCACCGCACGAGCAATGGTGGACATGAATGACAGAAGGTTAACATTGAGGGTAGGTTACAAGGAGATTAAATTCGAAGTGGGACAATGGGTGGAGGATGATCCGGTCAACTACATCAAAGCTATGGACTCGAGCCTCGACTACGCCCTTCGTCGATGCAATGTAGCATGTGAGTCATCCCGCTCGGCTAACATTTGACCGACTTTGGGTCTAGCCAAGGACCCTTATAAACGTGGCGCGCCATGGAGACATTCCATGGACTATCGTTAGGTTAATTAGTTTAAATTTTAGCGTAGTCTTTAGTTTAATGTTTTTATTCAAGTCTTTCTTTGTAGGAATAAGCTACACTCGAAGGAAGGATGGAAAATGGTCAAGTAAATAGACACTTCCCGAAGCAAAATCTTCAAAACAGTAAGTGCAGCACGAGGCTGTGAAAGTAAGCATGCCCCCGTGCCTCAAGTCTACAAAAAAAATTCTAAATCTGGAACACTGACACGGGGCCGTGTCCCATAGAAACGTTCCATGTGCCTGACTTCTGGAAAATTTTTGTTACCGACACTTTTTACACAGGGCCATGTCTCAAGGACACGCCCCCGTGTCTGCCTCCTGAAAATTTTCTCAAAAATCTATTACCAGCAGTTTTTACACGGGGGTCGTGCCGCCCTACCACGCCCCTATGTTCAGTGTCTGGTTTTTGAAAAAAATATTGTTTTTAACACACATCTCCACATTTAATCAATTTTGGACACATTGAGTACAATGTATAATTTAAGTGTGTGTGTGGGGGGGGGGGGGGAGGGGGTAAGCCGAACATGAAATTGTTTATCCTAAAAAGTCCTTACACAAAACTTTACATGGAAACGATAAAACACTCTAAATCTTTTTCAAAATTATTTTTTTAGTTGTTTTTGTCTTGTTTATAATTTAAGTTAGAAACCAAGATCTAAAAATTTTCAAGTTTTTATAAAGTTTACAACCGATAGTGCCGTGATAAAAAGAACCATATAAGAAAAACTTATATCTTTACTAAATACTCATTTTCGTAAAATTCTTTGTAAAATTTGATTGTATAATTCTTAGTAAAATACCCCAATTCTTTGTAAAACACCCCAATTCATTTTCATAAAATTCTTTGTAAAACACCCCAATTCTTTGTAAATTTTGATTGTATATATAGTTTCACACTTTTACTCCTTTTTCCACAAAAATGTGAGTTTTGAGCCTTTTCCGAGCATTCAAATTTATATCTTTACTAAATGCTTATTTCGTTTCTTGTGTGAATAGCCGTACGGTACTTACAAAACTAGAACTTAACAAGACAATACATTCCTGGTCCTTTCCAACAAATCCCAGTAAACATATGATAGAGGCATTAGGATATTTAAAATCCTCTTTTTCATCTTCAACTTTATTTTCTTTTTTTTTTAATCTCCCCATCAAAAACAATGGTTAGTGATGTATTACAAAATACATACATTTATCGTGTAAAGTTTGTATAATTCTTGTCTCGTTTATTTCATTTTTTAGTTAGAATTAGTTTTCTTTGATAGTTTGTGTGTTTACAGGTCTCGGTTGCCGAAAAGATGAGAAAATGCTTGAAATATGCTGGAAAAGAGTTAGTAACGAGAACCGGTTCATCACGTAGCTGAACGGGAACGTAAATCAAGAAATTCTGTAAAAGATGCCCGTTGCATCACGCGATAGAGATGTGGATAGGCCTTCCCGTAACGCTTCAGGAGTTTGCCCGTCGCGTAATGCGATGGGGGTTTATTTCATTGTAGCCTTGTATTTGGAGCTAGATTCTTGCTGTAAACATATATATATATATATATATATATATATATATATATATATATATCGATCATTAAAAAGCAATTCAACCCAAATCACGAATCAACAGCAACTTAGGCGAAAATTTGGAGCATTTTAGCGATCTCGAAGCAGCCGGTTGAAGATTTGAAGCAAAGGAAAGCATCCGAGTCATGCTTTAACCATTCGGGTTTCTTATTTCTTCATTTCTGGTTTTTGATCATGTTTCTAGTTCATAAAAATACTTCTTTGTTGATGGTTTCAATGACTATGATTGGCTAAACTTATTTTCTGCCTAGATAAGATGATTGGTTTGTAAAGTTTTGATTTTTATTATGGATGATTAGTTATTTATGGATTATTTGCTAAAGTAGTCGAATCGATTATTTATTTGAGGTGTTTGCATACTTAGAATTTTTTAATTGTCGTTTATTGCTTCGTGTGAATCTTGGTGAGTGTCTTTCATACAATATGTTCATGCTAGATTATATTATTACTTTATAATCTTTTTGGTTAATTGGCCTATATACCTTAGAAGCAGTATTTGATAGTTAGGTGAGTCTGAGTGTTCTACTATTCTCAATAGTTGTAAGGTGCGAAGTTATTGTTAGGTCTAATCAAGAACTCGAGTCTATCCTAGGTTTATAGCCTGTGAGGGAGTAAATAAAATTAGGATACTTCCGTAAACCACTTAGATAGCCTGTGAGGGAGTCTAGACCAACTGGTGTTCGTAACAGCTTTTAGAGTTCCATAAGTGTCTTCCTGAGAAGGGTTGGGGGTCTTGTTCGGTATTTCGACAGGTTTAGTATTAGAAGATCCCGGTTCCATAATAACTAATATCCTAATAATAAAATTACTAATGCAAACCAGTATACCCCCCCACCAATTGAGTAAAACCCGAGTTCAGTTCGTGCTTAGTTAACTTAGTTAATTTAATTAATTTGCACGTTTAGGATATTAAGACACCCCCCACAAATATAAAAATGGCTAGTGTCATGTCCGTATCAGTCTAGGTCTAGATAGAGTAGTTAACGTAGTTAAATAGAGTCTCATGGGTTCGATATCCAGACTTACTTAGCTTTACTAGAGTCAATTGGTTGCCTTGCTTACTAGTAAGCATAATGTATGAGTATGCATTAATAAGAATTAGAAAATAAGAATCGAAAGGTATCGATAACGGGTCAATGCTTTGACACGTGCAAGGTATGCATAATGAGTCAAACTCTTGATGAGGGTTTATGGTCTGAATAGAGTTGGTTGTGTCAAGGGTGGACACTGGACCACCTCAAGTGAGGTATGTCTCATACTTGGGTAAAACCTATCTAATATTTGGGTTAAACGACTATTAGAGCCGAGGATATGTCCATGATGCAAAAATTTGATTAAATGAATTTTAAAATACTAAACCATTGAATACCTTTATGTCCTTAGGGACATAATTAATCTTGATGAGATAACGAACTAAACATAATCGCTACTTTTCATCTAAACTCTTAAAAGTTCGCCGCTTTGGAAAAAAGGGCTTAGATTTGACTAAAATGCCCTCGGATAATGGGTTTGGTAAACTACCTCCAATGGTAGATCGATAAGGATTCCTATGTTCGAATAATCCTTTCGGATATTAGATATGGGAGACTTGAACGAAAAAGACTTATAGTCTTATAACGGGTCGTTTGAGTAAAGTGTCGTATCGGAAGGTATTGTTGGATCGTTAAGGTTTTACCTAAAGTAACCAACCATAATTGAGGTTGTGGTTGGAAGAAATAATGAAAACTTGGTAAGAAAGTAGGAGACATGAACTAGAATGCATAATGCCTCCAAACGGGCCGGTTGGGTAATAAACTTCAAACTGAATAGTAGGAGTGGAAATACTCAAGGAATACAGGCATAGGTAGTAGGTTGTAGTTTAAAAGTGTAGAGTATTAAACATCTAAAGAATAAACTGGGTCTGGACCGAATTGGATGTGAATTGTATTGTAGAGGAATAAACCTCTAAAGACTAAGATTTGTTTTTCTTTGTTGTTATAATAGCGTTTGACCGTTTAACTCAAACACTAATTGTTTTTAGTGTTTATGTTAGGATTTAAAAAACCGGGACCAGACGAACGGCCAGAATAGGGTTGTAAACGAATCAAACGTTCAACGAACAGTTCGTGAACTGTTTGACGGGAAGTTCTCTCTCAATAGATTCGCTTGCCACAACGACCGGACAGGAGAGGAGATCGCCCAACCTTCCAATTTCTCTTTCTGAAGCAACTGTTTGTTCATTTAATAAATGAACGAATATGAACAAGAAATTTTGTTCAGATAGTTAAATGAACAAACATGAACAAAGGTCTCGTTCGTTCAGTTGTGTTCGTGAACATTCGGTAATGTGTTCATGAACGTTTGTTCATTTCCGTTATTTGTTCATTTGCTTACGTTGTTTATGAAATATTTTTGTACATTTATCTATTTTATCCACACATATACATTCTTTAAATTATTACCCTTAAAAGTTAAAAGAGAAAACCCTATTCTCACCTTATTTTTGCACCATTCCCCTTTATTCCTTATTATCAACATCCATGAATACATCGACCTCCGTTCCACTATTAAGACTTCAAGTTCTAGCGTTGCTCCCTCTGCCATCCATTTCTAGCCTTCGCCATCTTTACCGATTTGAGTTGTGTCTGTGAACTGTTCGTGAACATGTTCATATTCTTAATGAACGAACACGAACACAAAATCATGTTCGATAAGTGTTCATGAATATATTATTTCCTTAACGAACGAACATTAACAAGGCTTTGTTCATGTTCGTTCGGTTTGTTTACAACCCTACATGTGAAGAACCGAACACTATTAAACCGCTATCTACTTGGAGACATCCACAGGATGATTGAAGCATATACATGCATGACAAAAGCTTCCGAGTTTAAATATTATACATTCTAAATTGTAAGTTTAGTATAATAAGCAGCCGTGTCGGTTCGTTTGGGTTATAGGTTAACCTAGTTGTGTAAGTTCTATGTTTTAAAAAATCTGAGACCAATATGTAAGCTATTCGGTAATAACGGGATAGAGTGTTACAGGTTGTGGGCCGATGATGGAGGTTGGTGCGGTGGTGGTTATTTTGTGGTTGTGGTTATGCCATAGAGAATGTGGTTGGTGCGGCACCGTTATTTTACGGTGGTTGTTGTTCGACGACGGTGGTGGTGGGTTGATGGGGCGTGCTGGTTTGTTGGTGGTAACACTATTGGTTTGTTGGTAGACTAGTGGTGATGGATGTGTTAGGTGGTAGATTTTATAAAAAAATTAATGTTTATATATTTAAAAGTATAAAAATAAAAAAATATAATTAGTGTTATTATTTTTTATTTAAATACAAATAGAGAATGAATAAAATAGAAATAGAAATATAAATAGATAAAAAGACAAAACTACCCTTAATTTACTAGAATAAACAAATGAAGTTAGTGAATTGGATAGAACTGATAATAAAATGCAAACCTGAAGTGTACCGTTGCAAAAAAAAACACAAAAAACCCTATCTTGTTAGGATGCGGCAAATCTAATACATTTCGTTTTCTTAACGCAAAATAATAAATTTCTAAAATATGTATATTTATAAAGATTAATTATTTAGATTTTTTACGGAGTTCAGATTAATAAAAATAAAAATAAAAATGAAAATTTAAAATGTTAATAGTGTATAAAGATAGTGGAGTTTTGCGACATGTCAAATGATTATGGATCGCTTCTACTACACTATATCATGCAAATCTTTAGGGAGAACTTCAACAAGAAAAGGTATACCTCAGAAGTGTTTACACTTCTCGGGTCCCACTTATAAGAGTTGGAGCTATGAGTCTGTGGAAGAAAAAAACTAGTGGTTAAAATCATAAGAGGGAATGGTTTTCTAGCCTTGACGACTGATGTGTAAAATGTTCAATATATTTTAAAAAACATTAGTTAAAAAGCTCAAACTAGCTCAATAACACATAATTGGCAAGTGCATCGGTCGTTATGTAGTCGAGTCGGTAAGACCGAGTATCAGTCTGTGGACATAATGTTGTGACTCTCGATACTAAACTTTTTTCAAGTCCGAATCTAGTAAATTTGGATGAATTTTTAGATTTTATCAACTAAGAAAGCAAATAAAAAACAAATATGAAAATAGAATGCAAATAGCAAATTCGGGTGCAGTTAGATGATGGAAAAGTAGCTACCTAGGAAAGGTGCATGTCAACTCACTCACGGTTCTCGGAATGGAATAACTAAGTTTTGGCTACCGGGATCTTAAGGTTCATAAACAAGACCTAAACTGGCTGACAAATCATTCTCCAAATAAGTCGCAATCTAGGGTCAAAAAAAGTGTGTAAACTCACAGGTTATTGTTATATCACCTCTCGGTCTCTCTAAATAGGTTATGGTACCCTAAGTCTATATTACCTCTCGGTCTCACTAGAAACGCTACATCCTGGAAGTGTAAAGGATGTACAGGGTGGTGACTGTAATAAGGTTCTAACATGGTTTGCTAAGAATCACAAGAAAACCTAGGGTAATTCACTCTCGTGCAATTAACACCTAACCTGTCTAATGATTAAGACAACCCGACATCTAATCTCATCTTGGTCTCCAAGATGGTAGAATATTTAATTTCCGAACATTTTATTAATTTGTTCCTAGGGTTTATTACGTCTAGAAACCAAAAGATTTATTCGAAAACACAAAGTTAACGAAATCACCTAACACTAGCCTTAATCAATACGCAATCAACTTTAACCAAGATTAGGCAGAACATATAATATTATTCAGTTATCAAATATGCATGCACATTAGAACCATGATAAGAACACTTTTTACCATAACATAAAGCCAAAACAATAATTATTCAAACCAAGAAACTGTAAATAAATTAACAATTATCCATAGCCTAGGTAGCAACAAGAAAATTTAGCCAAGCATGTTGATGAACAAAACTCAAACAAGTTTAAAGCGAATAAATTCATAAAACATTGTCATAATATTCAAGTTCAATTAACAACACAAAAACATAAACAACATCTAACCGAAGTTCAGTTAACTGACGAGCAATGGTGTGTTTTAGTGATATAATAAAAGCGGTTGAAGAAAACAAATGTGGTGTTTTTTTTTTGTCTACAGATATGGAGGAATGCGTAAAACATATCTTTGGAAGACATTATCTATTTCCTTCGATCCAAAGGAAAGATTGTTTTGAATGTAGCTTCAAGTGGGATTGTTGCTTACCTAAGGTAGGACAACACATTCTCAATTTCTGATTCCGTTAAACTTAAATGTGGACTCAGTTTGTCATATAAAGCCAGATAGGGATGTTTTAGATTTACTAAAGAAAACATTATTGATTATACGAGATGAAGCACCGATGGTACACAACAAATTTTTTGAAGATTTTAATAAGACTTTGAAAGACATATTGTCATGTGATCGTTCTAACAATTCTCAACTACGTTTTGGAGAAAACAATTGTATTTGGTGGAGATTCTTGAAAAATTATTCTAGTAATTCCAAGTGGTAGTACAGAGTACATTGTTAATGCTTCTTTAAGTTGTTCTTACATTTGGAATAACTGCAAAGTACTTAGGTTAAAAAATATGTGGCTAACTGTTGGAGGTAAACTACATGATGTTGAACAAACAAAATTCTTTGAACAATGGTATTGGATCTAGGTGAAGGAAACATAGGTGGCTCTAATGACAGTGAGGCAAGTACATAATTACCTGACAATTTTGTTTTTATGGATTCAATTGATCGTGTTTCTAATCTTATCGACATCGTTTATCCATCAATTATTCAAATTTCAGGACTTCAACATTTTTCTAAGAAAGAGCCATTCTTACATGTAACACCTTGTAAAATTTGTGTTCGGTAATATAGCGACACGTGTACATACCTTCGGATCATACCTCAATGAGTTAGCCACTCAAACTTGTTCAAAAATCACTAAAAAATTCACAAAAAAAATTTATACCTAACCGTAACCTACGGTCTAAGACCGCAGGCTACAGTCTAAGGCTGCTGTTTTGATTTTTAACTGACCATAAGCTACGGTCTAGCGACCGTAGCCTGCAGCGAGACACTGAAACTTCAGTTTTTCACCATTTTGACTTTCAGAAAATTACCCAGAGGCCCTAGACTTCATTATTTTCGTATTATTTGTTTAATCAAGCCACCTTTAGACTTGAACGTCTCTCGGTTGAGACAATATCTTTTGATTTACCATCCTTGAGTATCACACATCATCACTGAACCTTTCACCTTGCTAGTTTGGGTAATTTAACCCATAAAACCATAAGTATTCATAACCTTCACATTTAAGCTAGTAAACACTTATAAGTCGTAAGAACACCTAGTATGACACCCGTTGACGTTCGATTATTCGCACTCTTTTTCAATACATCTCGTGTTGAACGAAAAGACCAAGTTGTATCATTATGTCATTGGATATAAGTCAAGGGACAATTCATGACAATCCACAAAACTATTTTTGAGGGACTAAATGTATCAAAACCCCAAATCTTTGTGAGGATGCCACCTAGCCTACAAAATGCCACACTCTTGTAGCTCTTAACACCTTGCTAGACACTTGTGAAGATCCTACAACACCTCTAACACCTGGCTTCATCTTCACACACCCCTTGCACTATAAATAGCCCACTTGGTTCACTCTACTCTTTGCTCATTCACTCTTCTCCTCTCTTATTACACTCTTGGAAGTTCCTGACCATTTAGGAGTTTCCCTTTGAGTTCTAAGTTTCCCTTGGATCATTTGTAAGTGTTCCATCTCTTCTCTTTTCTTTTTATAGGCTTTTAATAGCCAAAAGTCAAGCATTTTCGACAAATGCCTTGACTTTCGGTTAAGACCATTATGGTCCAGCCATTGTTCAAAATGAACATGGCTATGTGATTGTAATTAGGAAGTTATTAATCCCTTAAAAGGGCACCTCCTAAGGATCATGTTTACTAGGTCAATTGACGGGTCAAAGTTTATGTTTTAAAAAGTCAAACGGGTCAGATTTTATAATAATTATAATCTGAGTTATGTATGTTATAAACAAGTTTTCGACACTTAAACAAGTTGGTAATAATTATTAGAACATGTGGGAACATGTTCGATCCGTCAATTTCAGACCTAGAGTCGGTTCGCAACCGAAAGTCGCGAAGTTTGACTTCTGCTTTGACTTTCGATTCTGACCCGACTTAGATTAGTTAACTTCTGACTTATAGTCGCATTATGATTGTAATATAATGTAGCATAACCCTCTGAGGTTATATTACATGATCATAATAATAATATGAGTTTATGCACAAGTTCCGCTAAAATGACAATTTTGACTAAAATGCTTTTTTTACATAAACAAGGTCTTAATCAAAAATGAACTTGCAAATGAATTACCTACTGATATGTTAATGTAATTAACATATTATGGTGTTAATATTCTGATCATAAACTGATTTTAGTATAATATCGTAAATTATACTTTTTAAATGACCAAAATACCCTTTCGGTGCATAGTTTGGTCTTAAACCATAAATCACACTTATGTGTGACTTCTTACTGATAATATATCACAAATTAAGTAGTTTTCCATAATTTTTATGATATAACATCAAAATACATGCAAGTTCCTTTTATACGACACATAAACGCCTAATAAGGCGTAGTTTCGTTTTAGAACCTCAACGGGCATATAAGTTGATATCCTACTGTATTACAACTTATTTAAACTATAATGACATATAGAACTTGTTCATAACTCATCTGGTTTCCCGATATCGCTTATATGCATACGGTTAAGTATATGTAACTAGTTTACAAAAATTTACCGAAACGGGTTTAACCTTATCATTTTAACCTCAAATTCCAGAATGTTAATTGTTTACCCATATTATACAAGTATTAAGTACTTGTTGGGTTTAAACTACATTCTATCCGGTCATCACTTAATCTAGCGTATCGTACCATTTTAATCCTTTAAGCTAGTCGATCTAAGTAAGACCATTAGCATTTTAATTGGTTAGCTTATGCCATAATCTAGACTAGAGCCTTCCAGTAAATGCTATCTGCACTTATTTCATTTTGAATACGACTGAGATATTAAATCTTGCATTTTTAAATCAAGTCTAGCTCAGGTAAATACTCTTGACTTATTTTCCCTATATGGGCTTGGGTTACGGTAAATGATTACCGCTTGGTGAGAAATGGGATCAATCGAATGCCAGATTGTGGCTAGTAAATCCGCATATTCCATTTTGATTAGTTTTGTTTGATAACTTAAACATTGGGGGTTAACGACCGTGTCCTGGATATCCTTGGATCATTACATTAGATAATGGCCTCGACCAAAGCACTGGGTGTAGGCATACACCTGACAGATGCGAATGCTAAATTATTTTTACCCACTAGTTGGGGATAACTCCTTCGTGGGTTCAGAAGTGGTGTGTACGTTAATCATGTCTCGGTCTCTGTACTAGGACCCATATGTATTGACAAACATGTAAAGCTGTTAACAAGGTTACAAAGCTGACTTTTCCAAGTTATAAAAGATTTGTGTCCTGTGCACTTAAATCTAATTTCAAAAATGTTTTCAAAATGAGTCAGTCGGGTGTATTTACCAGCGAAAGCTGACGTACTTTCAAAAGACTAAGCTTGCAGTTACAATACGAAATAGGCTGGAAGCTGCTCGGTAGTGATATAAGAGGACCTTGCAAATCCTTAGATCTGCCCAAAGTCTGTTACACATTTTTGTACATTTTACGATCCGCCTGTGGATCTTTCATTACGACCCGTCTGTATATTATTTTTCGTACTTTGAACATTTGGTTTGTAATAGTAATTTAAACTCCAAGACTTCCACTGTGTTGTGTTTAATTGACTATGATGATATCAACTTATGTCACGATATTATTCACCCGGGCCCACCAGTGTTTGGATTGGAGATATGGGGTGTGACAGGTTGGTATCAGAGCCAATGTTTGAGAGAATTAAACACTAGCCTTTTGTGTTTAATCTCAAACTTACACAATAGCACATTCCTTAGACTTTCGATTCTAGGCTTTGACCTAGGATTACTCATCTCATTATTAAGTTATTATTATTGTTTTGACTTGATTTTAACAGAAAAATGATGCCCAGGTTTAGAGGACAAATTGGAAGAGGAAAAGGTCCAATGAGGGAGGACCATCTGGGCGCATCCCTTCACAACCTCACAACTTAGATTCCTACCAAGAATCAGGAGATTTGTCTCCTTGGCAACCACCGAACACTCTGTCTCTCATAGACACTCGCCCCCACATTCCCAAAATTCTTACCACTCTCACCACTGCTTTCACACCACTCTCATCATTCCCATCATTCCCATTCACACTCTTACCATGAAGAATTTAACCCTAACCACTATTTCAACACACTCCTAGCTGATCAGAATCGGTTGGATCAACCCAATCCCATGGTCAAGGACTCCGGTCCAGAAATCTCAAGCGATACAAACTCTTACGCCAGATCGCCATACCAAGGTCCTAACGAATGGGACCAATAGTGGAACCAATTCACTTTCACTAACACTCTTTCCCATCACTCCCTAACACCTCATGTACAAGAAGATATTCATATGGAACCGGTGCAGCAACCTCAGCCACCACCTGAGCCACCAAGGAGGAAAGGTGGAGCACGTATGTCAGTACGTGCAGGTCAATGGTCGGGTTCGCTACCATCATTGCCCAAAACCTACCCTACCGTTCACGAGGACCCACAAATGGGGGACCCTCCAATGCTTCACCTGTGGTGGAACCGACACCACCACCAGTGGTTCAACCACCACCATCGGGTTTTAATAACACTATTCCTACATATCCGTATATATCTGCATATGATCCTTTTAACCCATCTACGCCGGTAAATTACCAGGCACTATCGCATGACCTTTATATGCAAGTGATCGTACATAATGCACTTTACCCGTCTCCTTTCCCACCTGCTTATCCACCTACTGGATACCCAAGTTATGGGTACTAGTATCCTATTATGCCTCAACCACAACCACAACCTCTGCCACCTCTTGAGGCCATTAATGAGGCCTTGAAGCGAATGAAGGAAACGCAACAACAAGCAGAGAAGACGGAGAAGAAGACAAATAAGTTCTTCAAGAAGCTCTCCAAGTTGGTTAAGGGAAAGAAGGACGAGTGAAGTCTATTCTATTATTATGTTTAGTCCCTACGTGGACATTGTTATTTCTTTAGTCCTTGCGTGGACAACTTATTTCTTTTAGTCCTTGCATGGACAAGTTATTTCTTTTAGTCCTTGCGTGGACAATTAGTTTTATTTATTTATTTCAAGTATTGTAATTTCTATTGTCATTTAATTAAATATTTTGGAATTATATATATATGTACTCATCCTCTTCAAGCGATCGTCTTGATTTTTACTCAAAATTAATGATCAGCTATATAATTCCAAAAGATCTTAATGGTTTTGATTAGCCAAATGGAAAAGTCCATATTAATTGGCCAAATCATAAATGATAGTTAAGGATGAATAGCCTTTTATCATGATAGTTAAGGAAGAATTATCCTTCTATCCAGAGGTGGTGGACTATGTTCAAGCCTCCAAGTCGTTAAGGTCAATGCGACCGTGACTATTAATCGACCATTAGGATAATCTGTGTTAACATTTAAGTAATGCTAATACTCTTGGTAGTGTGACTTGAGGAACCACACCAGTCGTCTAAGTAATGGACTACGTCCTAACTTATATAGCGTATGTGATCAAATTTGATCCTGGCTAATATCATAATGTGATGATAATAATTGGCATCCATTAGTGATGTAGTGCCTACCAGCCTTAATTAAACATCCATTCGTGATGTAGTGCCTACGGGCCATAATAAAACATCCATTAGTGATGTAGTGCCTACGGGCCATAATTAAACATCCATTAGTGATGTAGTACCTACGGGCCATAATAAAACATACATTAGTGATGTAGTGCCTACGGGCCATAATTGACATCCATTAGTGATGTAGTGCCTACGGGCCGTAATTAAACATCCATTAGTGAGGTAGTGCCTACGGGCCATAATTAAACATCCATTAGTGATGTAGTGCCTATGGGTCATAACTGATATCCATTAGTGATATAAGTGCCTACGGGCCATAATTAAACATCCATTATGATGTAGTGTCTACGGGCCATGATTAAACATCCATTAGTGATGATTTGCCTTCAAGCAATATTATATTGTCAATTAAGACAATGACAGTTGTAACCTTATGGTTCCCTGTCCACGGTGGTGTGCTATGCTCAAGCCCCATAGTCTATATGATCAATGAGATCATGACTAATATCATCAGTGCGATGATTATCTATTTTAACATCTAGGAGATGTTAATTGATTTATTATATTATTTTATGGGCCAAGTTATAATTGTCAATATGACAATGACAGTTGTGGTTAATATAACCCTCTGCCCAAAATTATGCCCTTAGTGACAGGCCAATGTGCTTTGGTGATAAGCCAAAGTGCTATATTTTTATGTGTCCAAAGTAACAGGCCTATGTGCCATAATAACAAATCCTTAGTGACAGGCCAATGTGCCGTATTTTTACGTCATTAAGTGACAAGCCAAAGTGCTATATTTTAATATCCTTGGGATAAGGCCTATGAGCCATATTTTAAATGTCCTACGAGATAAGTCTGTGAGCTATTTATAATTGTCTTATGACAATGGCAGTTGTGATATTAAGATCCACTATCAAAATATATATGGACTATGTCGAAATTGTAATTTGCCTTTGATGGTCCTTTTGAGACCTAGGCCAAGTATAGATAACATTCATTTAAAATGTTAAGCCTGACAGTTGTGATTCGATGCACACTGGTTCAAATAGATAATGGATTTATATATCCAAACTTTATGGTTATTAATTCCATGGCTAATGTAAACTTAATTGGGTATTTAATACCCCAACATCAGAGATGGCTAAACTTGGATGAGGCGCAAAGTAGTCGCCGTGATAATAGTACTGACAAAGCTGAAAATATAGCCATCAATAATGATGATTTCCAAGCTTGCATTGATGCAGCTGTCGGAAAGGCCATGGAAAAATTTAAGGAAGTGAGCGCTACTCGCTCTAAACCTTTGTCTATTCCACCATCATCAGCTCGAAAGGAGAGCTCTGTTCACTCATCGAATGCGAAGAGTGAACTGAAGAAATTAGAATTTAACGATAGGTCCCGTTCTTCTAGAGACGGATGTACCTATAAATACTTTGTCTCCTGCAAGCCCCGAGATTTTAATGGAGAAAGGGGACCAGTAGAAGCCTTGAGATGGCTTGATGAAATGGAGATGATAGTGGATATCAGTGGTTGCGCTAATAAGGATGTGGTAAAGTACATATCCCAATCTTTAAGGGTGATGCCCTAACATGGTGGAAGGCTATGGTCCAGTCAACAGGTAAGGTACACTTGTATAACTTGGGATGGACCAAGTTTGTGGACCTTGTTAACGAAACTTACTGCCCATGACGTGTGCGTATATATACATGTTTTTACAATGAATTTTACACAGGAACTCGGTTTTAATATTTATAAAAATGATTATACCTTAAAATTAAAACACACACAAAAGGACAAGTGTACCCTATCGTATATGTAGTAAAGTATGGGTAAGAACCAGATGTCGATCCATGGACACGGGTAGGCGCTTATGTACTAAACCGTCGTCATTTATCTACCGGTGTAAAGGTATGTGAAAGATTTTTTTTACTAAAATGTTCTAAAAATATACTTTAAAACATATAAGACTCCAAATACAAAAATATAATTTCTTTTTCTTTTTGTCTTGTTTTATAAACAACCTAAGCATGTTAACTAAGTCAGAAATTTCGCAAAGGCACTTAATCAATTCCAAATATAAAGACAATTAGTATCCCTTTCGGGAATCCTAACATGATAATTCTTCGGAAAGTTAACGCGATAAACACACTTTAACCACCTAAAATTATTCATTAACGAGCTATTGATATATTTTTATGTGAATCTTTTAAAAATAAGTTAGTCATCCGTTAAGAGTTTTCTAACCTCACTTTATAAAGGAAAACAATACCGATAACACAATACAACCACCGAGACAAGCATAAAGTAGATCATATCACAAACTTATCCATTTTGCAAGTATTAAGACATAAATCTACCAAGTTGGTCATTTTAACCAAAAATACTCAAAAAGATTATGACACATGTTAAGAACTTGCATTCTTGATCAAAATCATATTTATCATTTATTAAACCAATGCCCATTTCTAGTTTCATGGTGTAAACACATTAACAAGTTAATAGTTTACTAGCAAATGATTAATTATGAGGGTTTATCAACTTATCCTAACTAACCAGTTACTAATCATCCAAGATAAACAACCTGAATCAAAAATCCAACATCAATGAACCAAGTTTGCCATATGATCATCAAGATTCAAACATGAACAAGTTGCCTAAGCTTCATTCCAACATGATTACAATCTAAAGATTGTTCATAAAACAAGTATCTTAATAACATTCATAATAATAATACATAAACATCAGCTCAATGCTTGCAAATGTGCTTAAAATGTATGTTAAGAACAAGAAATCAAACCATAAACAAGGAAGGATTTGATGGATTGGATGAAAGATGAGCTTCTTGCAATTTTGAGGCTTGAAATCGACCAAAACTGGGAGCTCTCAGACCTCAGAAATCACCCCGAAACTTGGAAAATTACCCAACATCTCGATCAGTAGCGTCTGCTCTGTTTTATAGAGAAATTCTTATCCGAACGGCCGTGCACTTTATGTCCACGCCCGTGCACGTCAGCATGACGTCAGCTGCAGGGTGTGGGTCGACAAGTAGAGGATTGGGCGGCAAAGTCTTCAGATGTGCACGGTCATGCATTTGGGTCGCACGACCGTGCAGGGTCTCCAGATAACCTGTTGATCGATGATCAGCTAGTGCACAGGCGTGCGCACGGGTCGCACGGCTGTGCGCGCCAAGAAATGAGTTGCATTGCCTTACGCACTGCCAGTGCTCCTGAGATCGCAAGTCGCGCACAGTCGTGCCGAAGGTTTGCACAGCCGTGCGTGAGCTATAACTTCAACAGTTTCTGCAGAATTCATCCGGAACGTTCGTCAATACCACGTTTTCTCCAACATCGTCTGTGGCACGCCGTTTTGGACCTGAAATATAAAAGTGACTGATTAAGTACCTAAATGATGAAGTTTTACCCAAAAACGCACTAAACGAGGGCAAAATGGGGGACTTAAATATGTATATTTTAACGTATATCAAACCTCCCCACACTTGA
The DNA here is from genome assembly GCA_947069175.1 of Scalesia atractyloides. NCBI lineage: Eukaryota > Viridiplantae > Streptophyta > Magnoliopsida > Asterales > Asteraceae > Scalesia > Scalesia atractyloides. Next base: position 65,541,871 of record CAMTDV010000001.1, on the reverse strand, counting down.
ACTTTTGCTTGTCCTCAAGCAAAAGCTAACGAACGCGGGCCAACGAAGGACCCGAACTTCAAATATTTACAACACTACAAAAATATTCGACGGGGTCAATTGGTTATTCAAAAAGTCAACATCAAAGATTTCAAACCAAACAAGCATATGAAAATATAAGCAAAGATATCCAAAAAGCAATGATTCCACTTTCGATCGACTTAACATGCAAATCCTCATATTTCTCACAATGTTCACACACACTCGGTCATATTTATGAGTCATACATGTAATGTGTATGTGTAAAACACTCGACGCCACAGCGATGAATCATGCAATGTCATAAGCTTGTCAAAAGATCTAATGTCCACTAACTATCATGCGAAAAAGCATAAATCAAGAGGTCTTTAAGGGTTGTAATGATAGGCAATGGTTAAGGGTAGGAAAAGGATATTTAAAAGTGGTTAAATGGTTAAAACTTGGCGGTTATTTCTAACAAGCGTAAATGAATTCAACTATACATAAGTAGAGCATAAATGGACGATTTTTGACCATATCGAGCTAGTCGACGAGATTGTACTATTCAGTGCCTAAAATTGCTCCGATTTGATCTTCTTTCTTCTATTTTTGGTTGTCGTATTCTGCGTTTTTCTGTTTTTTTACGACTACAAACTTCGCAAGTTAGATAATAACCATAACCGAGTTTTAACACAAAGGTTAAACAATAAAAATGCTAAATTTGGCTAAGTGGGTTAAATGAGTGTAAACGGAAAAACACGGGAAATAGGCTCAACATGGTTTAACTAATGGAATGATGGTGGTTATGAAAAATAAACAAAGAAAAAGGCTAACACAAAAGGGTATCCTAAGTGCCTCTATCACATTCATGCCCTTTTTACATATTCATGATCTTAAAAAGTATACTAATGACAAGTTCTACATTACATGAAACATCTGGCTCACTCGTATTCCGAACAAAAACAAGCATGTTAAGAATTAAAAGGCTCAAATATGCTCACGTAATTGAAGGAATGGGTATAAATGTAAAGATAAACATGTAATTCTTTCTTTTTGTTTGTCACGCTTTTAGTTATCATTACTTTTAAAATCAATTTAGCTTGCCGGTTTTGATCGTATCTGATGCTTTTTAAAAACACAACTGACCGTTTTTATATAAAGATTTTTTTACGAGGACAAACAAAGTTACGCAAGTTAAAACCCTCCCCACACCTGAATTTCACATTGTCCCACAGCGAAATTAAAGTGTGAAAAAGGGTGAATAAGACTCCCCTCGAGTTGAAGAAGACTTGGAGATATTTTGCTTGACCGGCTTTCTTTTCAACTCTGTGTGCATTTCCATGTAGCTGCAAAGCTTGTCAAACTAACCAAAAGGCAGGCAACGCCATTGATCAAGAGATGAGATAAATAAAGTTTCATCAATTAGTTGAAAATTAAATAAAACAAGTAATAATAAAGTGTTTCAAAAAGTAATACATATCCGTGGGGTTTTTAAAGAAAGTACTGTCAAAATGAAAAACCCCAAAGAAAGACAAAGAAAACCATAAAAATAAATAATGACACCAGTAGTCTTCAAACTCTACATTCTGTCCTCCCACTAATCCTCATCATCTTGGCGCGCACCCGGTTCCGGGTTCCCAAAATGGGAACTGCGGAGGATCGCCAAAATAGTTTGGGAAGGCGTTGTGTAGCCCTCCGAAAATGTAGGAGAATCCGGCATGCCTCTCTTCTCTTATCGTATTTTGGTTCACCTGCATCTGTTGGAATTGCCGGTAGAACTTTGGGTATGAAGGGATGCCAGGTTGCCAATCTTGGTGTGCCTGATACTCCTGCTAGTGTTGGTACTGGTGCTGCTGCTGATGAACTGGTGGTGGTTCTATGTATGCATCCTCGTGAGCATGTGCCTCGTGGACATGCTCCATTTCGACATCCTCTTCTTCCTCGTCATCTGGTAGCGGTGGAAGTGGGTCCCAGATTTCCCCGTATAGGCCCCTCAACCTTAAGTCATTTCCGGTGTCCACTTTTAAACCCATCGCCCTTGGAGAACGAATGTCCACATCACCTCCGGAGTGAACCATCGTCAAATTATTAACTACATCCTTGGTCATAATCCCATTGGCGTGAGCGAGTTGGGTCACATACTCCCCACCGTGAATCTCGCTACTCGTCGACCTTCCTGCACTATTTATAAAAAATTCAGCCATACGGGCGGCGAGGTTGACATGCACTCCATTCACTATGGAGTACAAAAATAGCAAGTCTGGTGTGAGACAGTTCCCAGAACTGTCCATGCGCTCACAAATGGTGTGGCTCATTACCTGGTGAAGAACCCTAAGGAGTGGGTCCTTTAGTCTCGACGCTTTAGCCCTTCTAGCCTCGTAAGGTGGCCCGATTGCCACATGAACCCAGAAGTATGCTTTATCTTCATCGCTGTCGAACTTATATATATTGGTAAAGACTTTGGTGTCTATGTCTTCGTCATTGTAAATACCCAATTTTCGGTCGAGCTTCGCCACTGACCACTTACGCCACCTACCTCCGAGCCTAAACTGTACAATTTTCGCGTTCTTGAAATCCGGGTTCTCGCTTCTTGGTTTATCATATGCATAAGCGAAGAACTCTAGTGTTAGCTCGATGTAGACGGGTCGCTCCAAAATTTAACAACCTCGCCATCGGATATGAAATCATTTCCTTAAGCCCCTCGGATTGGTTTAGGGCTTGCAATGCAGCCCAACTTAGTCTTCTTAGCTCGCCAATCTGGCCTCTTCTATTCCACAGTGTATGTATTTTATTGGAGGAGGTTGGTTCACTGTATTGCCAAACCGAAAGCTCCTTAGAGATGCTATTCTAGAACGCTCCGCAATCCGAGCTTCATTATTTTCCTTCTTCCTCGACTCTTTCTCTTCAAGCTTCCTCCAAGAAGTATTCCAAGTCGATCCTGAATGTATGTTGTTGGCAAAGCAGACATTGACTAACTTCTGGAATTGGAGGGCTTGCTCCTTGTCTTTTTCTTCAAAACTTAATTTACTGTAAAATAGACATTCAATATCCTTCTTCGAACAATTTACTAGCCAAATCGGGTCTAGTACTCGAATGCCACGTCATAGACCGTATATACGTTTATGTGCTATGACGGCTTTGGATAATTCCTCAGTAATCTTCCAAGAATCATCATCTGGATGGACACATATAACAACTTCTCCCGTACTCGAATCGTAGTGCCACCATTTGAAATTCTTGTAGAAATCTTGTTCCATCTTTATGAGAGGCATGTCCACTGATAAGCTTTGTTTGCTTCCTTTTTCCAATACCATGGAAGAAAGCTAAGTACCACAATAAATGGTAGTTAGGGAATGAGAGTCAATACAGCAAAGTCGGTGTCGCTTTCTTTTTCTGATGTTTTGGGGCAGAAGTAGACGTTGAGGCTTTTCGCTTGGCACCTATCTCTCCATCCTTCACAAACCAAGGATAAGGCAATAAGCTCTTCATCCTCATCACCGCTTTCATCTTTTCTCCATCGGCCTAGTGCCGTAAAAATGTAGTCTTTATCCACAATAGCACCGAACATAGGCTTAGTGTTAGGAGCAACCTTAAGATGCAAATTCATCTTCCTCAGAGTAGAAACATCCATATGCTCAAGCTTTAAGATATCCTCTTTGCTTTTCTTCAAATTAGGATGTAGATAATCTAGCATCATCCAAACAAACCTCGGGTATTGCAAAAACTTCTCTCTTTGAATATTCTGGACCATCTGCGTAAAAATAACTTTAGAAAAGTTATATGGCAAGTTCAGCACCAATGCAGTGATTATACACATTTGGTAGTCCACGAGATCATCATATCCTCCTTTTCGGTGACTAAGGCCGTGCGCAATAACATGAGCAAGATATCTAAACGGTGCGCTCAGATTACACTTCTTAAAAGGTGCGGCATTCACAACTCCAGCATATCCCATTCGGAAAAAGCATCCTTTCACCATATATTCCGAAAACCTAGTCGGATCATCCACATTATCCTTGAACTCTAACACTGTACGAATCAACTCTTCTGTTATCTTGACAAGAATATCCACATCATTTATCTTCACCGCTGACATAATTGCATTATCTTCAATACTGAATTCAGTGGCGTTCCAGAAATATTCGACGTGTGATCTATATACTGTATGTCTATTAGTAAGCGCGTTTGTAACTCGTATACGTGTAAGGAAATCTAGTATATCTCTGTATGCAGCGATCTATGGAATCGAACCATCAGTTAAGCAGCAGATGTTGTGAAATGGCGAAAACGAAGATTTCTTGGCCTGTTCACAGAAATAACAAACAACTGTTAGAAAAATTTTAAACATTTCAGGATTAAACATATTCATTCGTACGAACCATCTCTTTTGTACGAATCAGACACTTAGAAAATTTTTACAAGTTTGGAAACAACTTTCATTCATATGAGTCACTACTTCGTATGAATAACATTGAGAGTTAGATAACTTTTGTTGTTCCAACCTTGCTTCGTACGAGTCAGCTCCTTCATACGAATCAATTTATTCATACGAGCCAAAATGATGAAACTTTGAAAAGTTTGCTTCGTACGAATCAACTTCTTTGTACGAGCCATGAATCATTCCAAAATAACCAAGTTTAATCCAAACTTAAAACTTGTAGATTTTAACAAATTGATAGTCGATTTTTGGGTTATTATGGCCGATATTAACGTTTATGTAGTCAATTTTAAGTTTTACCGGTCCAATATCCCTAGATCTAAGTTTTATGTCCGATTTGTTCGATTTTGGCATTATAACAACTTGGTTTCAGCAAAATTACCTTTCCTAATGCAAGAGGTGTGCAAATCAACCTCCCCAATGTGATTAGAAATCGAAATAAGTCAAGAAATAAAGTTTCAGCAAGTGTTTCGCACAAAAACTCTCTACCTCGCACAACAGTTCTCAGAGAAGCATAAACTTGTTTCGTTTGAAGTGGAAGAGTTTATATAGTAATTTGTTTGCTTCGTACGAGCTTGTTGGTTCGTCCGAAGTAAACCTACTTCCTTCTTACGAAGTAGTGATCTTCGTACGAAGCACTACTAAAACTTGTAAACTTTTTTATTTTATTTTTGTAATTTTCATTTTTATCCAATTTTATCTATTTTAAACCCACTCGGTTAACCAAGTCCAAGTTAATGACTCTGGTGGCCCGATTTTATCTACCAAGTCCAAGTATGACCTTGATTGATCGTTTTTAACCAAAACATATTTAATTTAACATGTAAAGTTTCAAATTAATGCACTTTACTGACGTTCAGGTAAAATTTCGATAAAGATTAGCTCCCAACCGATGGTTTCAGTTTTCACTCAGCAGGATGTTGCTATGATTTCAACCATCAGTGTCTTCAACATCGGTAGACTAAAAACAGATCTAATAAGCTAAGGAAACTGAAAATCTTTTTGGGTTTTTAAGAAATTTATCGAAAACAACATACATATTTTTGTGTGTTCTTTGTTAAGAGAATCATATCAAGTACATAACAAATCATCAGTACCGTTGATCTTGGTATACTCATTAAGTTTTTAAACAGATTACTTAGATTGCCAATATACTTGTCCTCTTAAACCTCTTCTCGTTTCTCAATTGTTTCAAGATATGTTAGGTAAATTTAGGAACATGAAATAACTGTGTTTCCTATCTCAGAATATACCCCGTAACGAGCTTCCCAGAATTTCATTTCACAGGTTAATATATTCAATTGATATCTGTATAAGGGTGAGTGCGAGACCTTGAGAGCCCAGGTTAGTATTTCCATACAGACAAAGAGATGAAGGCTCGTCTTTAGGTGGTGTTCCATTCATGGAATCTTTTATACTGCAGATGTCACAAAGTTTATGACATAATCATTTTTATGCAGCTTGGGCGAATAATGCAAAACGTATTATACAAGTTCTAGGCCATTGCTTCTGCAAAATCAGAAGAACTCGGATAATACCCTAGATATCAATCAAATATAAAGACCTAGCGCAGAATCTGGCATTCTCTCAAACGAAATTTCGGAGTACTAAGTCCATATATCCGAGAGATGTTATCCCACAAGTTATTTAGTTTTTCTTTTATGTTTATATCTCGAAAATAATTTACTGAATGAGTGAAACCTACTGGCACATCCTCAGTAAGACCTGTTTAACAACTTGTTTAACATTCCAATTCTTTAGCATATCGTGAGTGTCTTTTTGATATAAGATGATATCATATATCCGAGAGATGTTATCCCACAAGTTATTTAATTTTTATTTTATGTTTATATCTCGAACAAAAATTTACAGAACGAGTGAAGCCTACTGGCACATCCTAAGTAAGACGTGTTTAACAACTTGTTTAACATTCCAATTCTTTAGCATACTGTGATTGTCTTTTTGATATAATATGATATCTCCTTTTCACAAAAAAACTCTTTTTGAATTTTTTAATGTTTTTGTATTTTCCCCCAAACATTCTCCCCCTAAAATCAAAAACATATTTTTCGATTTTTAGAATTTTATAAGAAAGAATGTATAGAAAAGCGTCTAACCGATGACAAATTCACGTTAGGTCATCATCATCCTCAAACTCAACCTCATGTATATCCCCTGATATCAGATTTTTTAAACCATTTAACTTTAAAAGATTTTTAAATTTTGTTTTATCAAAAGCTTTGGTATAAAAATCTGTCTTTTGGTCATGAGTGTGGATTTTCTCAATTCTAACCAACTTTTTCTCGTAACAATCACGGATAAAGTGGTGTCGAATCTCGATATGTTTAGTTCGTGAGTGTTGGCATGAGTTTTTAGTGATATTGATCGCGGCCTGATTATCTACGTATATTGGCGTATCAAGAAATTGCAGTCCGAAGTCTCTCATCTGTTGTTGAATCCAGAGAATCTGAGAACAACAACTGGATGCTGAAACGTATTCAGCTTCACAGGTAGAGAGAGCGACCGCGGTCTGTTTCTTGCATTGCCATGTTACCAAACGAGTTCTGAAGAACTGGCAACCAGCTGTCGTATATTTAGCATTCAGTTTGCAGCAGCCGAAATCAGAATCCGAGTAGCCTGCGAGATTAAAGTCGTCATTCCTAGGGTACCACAAGATGGTGCTTGGAAATCCCTTCAGATATCTCATTATGCGTTTGACGGCGAGCATGTGCGACTCTCTTGGATTAGACTGATAAGGGGAGCACAGGCACATTGGATACATGATATCAGGTCAAGAAGCCGTAAGATACATCAAGGATCCAATCATGGAGCGATATAAAGTTTCGTCAACTCTGTCTCCAATAATTGAATTTCTCCAATTTATCATAAACATATTTCGTCTGATGAATAAAGATTCCATGAGGCAACTGATCGACCTGAAATCCTAGAAAGAATTTCATCTCCCCATCGCGCTCATTTCAAATTTGCGCTTCATGACTTCTTCGAAGTCTTTACACAGCTTGTCATTTGTCGATCCAAAGATAATATCATCCACATATATATGTATGATGATTAAATGCCCATCTACTTCCTTTGTGAAGAGGGTAGGATCTACTGTTCCTCTGATAAATTCGTTGTCTAGAAGATGACTTGATAATGTTTCATACCAAGCTCTCGGGACTTGATGAAGACCGTATAAGGCTTTGTTCATAAGGTAGACTTTGTCTTTGTGCACTGGATCGACGAACCCCGGTGGTTGTCTGACGTACACCTCCTCTTTCACCTGTCCGTATAAGAAAGCAGATTTAACATCTAATTGGTACACCTTGAAACCTTTCCAAGAAGCAAAGGCCAAGAATATGCGAATAGCTTCAAGACGAGCAACTAGGGCGTAGACTTAGTATAATCTATCCCTTCCTGCTGGTGAAAACCTTGAACCACAAGTCGAGCTTTGTTGTGTACCACAACTCCTCGATCATCTCTTTTGCACTTGAAGACCCATCTAGTGTTAATCTTTTTGTGATGATCTGGCAGGTCTACAAGCTTCCAGACTCCAAGTTTCTGTAATTGAACTAATTCCTCCTGCATCGCATCCACCCAGCTTTCCTCCTTTAACGCGTCTTTCCAGTTTCCCGGCTCAACCTGAGAAACAAAACAACTGTTATAAAGCCTGGTTTGGAGCGGAGCAATACTAGTATAAAAACAACTTAGATCTTTATTGATCTGATTGTGAGTTTGCACTCCGGTTTGTAAGTTGCCTATAATGTTCTCCGACGGATGATATGAAAGTGTCCTTGGCATCACTTCGGTTGGAACATCTATTTGAGGTTGCAAATTAGTTAGAACTTCATCAACGACCGGTACAGATGTAGAGGCTTCATTCCTAGCATTAGACTGAGCAGTCTTTTGATTCAAGAAGCTTTCAGTCTGTTCAGATCCTTCATCGGAACTGGATCCTTGATCGTCAAAATTTGGTTCTCGATCAGAATCAACATTAGCATTCGGTTGGGCAGATGATTCAGCAGTAATGACGTTTGGTGAAGGAACAGGAACTTGATCAGAAGAGCTTTGACCGACATCAGACGTGTTGACACGTAGTGATGTAGAAATCACCAACGGTCTAGCAACTTGTTCTTGATTAGATAATTGATGCTGTTGAAAGAGCATAACAAGTTCGTCATCTGATGGCACATCTAGTAAATCAAACGAATCCTACAAACCATCATAGTTAAACAGCCACAGATCCCCAGGTTTCTGTGAAGGCGAAGTATATCTTTGACAATCTACATGCTGTGCAAGAACGACCTGGTTTAGACTTGGCAAGGAAACACGTTTCTGAGGAGTAGCGTAACCGACGAAAATTCCTTTCAAAGATTTGGCAGCAAATTTACTAGCCGGGTCCAGAATGGTACATGGTGATACAAACGACACCAAAAATGCTATGTTGGGCTTTCGTTGATTTTGTAACTCGAAACAAGTCTTTTTGTGAGGCTTAACTATTAACACATGATTCAGGGTATAACATGATGACGCTACTGCTTCACTCCAGAAACTGATCGGTAATTTCGAATCAGCTAACATTGTTCTGGCAGTCTCTATCAGTGTGCGATTCTTACGTTCAGCTACTCCATTTTGTTGAGGAGTATAGGGGGCGCTGAATTCGTGAAGAATCCCCTTTTCATTGCAGAACTCTTGCATCTTCTTGTTCTTGAACTCTGTTCCATTGTCACTGCGGATTCTCTTGATAGGTAAGTGATATAGATTTTCAAGTTTTCTGAAGAGGATTATAAGAGTTTCAAACGTTTCGTCTTTACTCTCCAGAAAGAAAACCCATGAGAATCTAGAGTAATCATCTGTAACGACAAGGCAGTATAGATCTCCAGAAATACTTTTGACGTTGACTGGTCCAAAGATATCCATGTGTAGCATTTCTAGTGGTAGCTTTATCAAATTCAGTAGCTTTCTCGGGTGTGATTTCTTATGCTGCTTCCCCTTTTTGCAGCTCAGACAATTATCAGATAAATGAGAACTTTTCAAATTAACACCCTCCACTAGGTCGTTATACACAAGAAAATTCATCTTGCGAAAATGAATATGCCCCATCTTTCGATGCCATAATATCGATTCTTTCTCGGTAGCTTTAGAAACAAAGCATTGAACTTTCTTTGACGTGGTAGAAGCAATGCTCATATCAAGAACATATAAATCATTTTCTCTCAGAGCACGCATCAGAATCCATTCCTCCAGAATTTTGAAACCGGGTTTTAAGATCAGACATTCTTTATCGTTGAAATGCGTTGTGAACTTCTTGTCACAAATTTGTGAAATGCTAAGTAGATTATTCTCAAGCTCAGCAATATGGTTCACTAAACAACTCTGTTCGTGAGAATCCCTCTCCGACGATCCTTCCTCCTTGTGTTCCAGCAAAACCTACATACCCTCCACGGATACCCTCCAAGATGTATCAAGATTTAAAGAAGAATTATTGGTGGATGGGTTTGAAGAAATCCATAGCCACTTATGTAGCTAAGTGTCTGACGTGTTCGCAAGTTAAAGCCGAACATCAAAAACCGTCAGGACTTCTACAACAACTTGAAATTCGCACTTGGAAATGGGAAATGGTAACTATGGATTTGATTACCAAGTTACCTAAAACTAAACATGGTAATGACACGATTTGGGTCATTGTGGACATACTAACTAAGTCAGCGCATTTCTTGCCAATAAGTCTGATAAGTTGGCCAAGCTATATATGGACAAGATTGTGTCCCTACATGGTGTGTCGGTATCTATTGTATCTGATAGAGATACTAGATATACATCTCAATTTTGGAAAAGTTTCCAACAATCTTTAGGCACAAGATTAAACTTTGGTACGGCTTACCACCCATAGACGGATGGACAAAGTGAGCGTACTATCCAAACTTTGGAAGACATGCTTAGAGCATGTGTGATTGATTTAGGTGGAAGTTGGGATGACCACTTACCCTTAATAGAATTCTCCTATAATAATAGTTATCATACAAGTATCAAGGTTGCTCCTTTCGAAGTCTTGTATGGGAGAAAATGTAGAACGCCTGTTTGTTGGGCTGAAGTTGGGGAAGCCCAACTGTCTGGACTTGAGATTGTCCTAGAGGCCACGGATAAGATAATACAAATCCGTGATCGTCTCAAAGCTGCTCGTGATAGGCAGAAAAGTTATGCAGACAAGAGGCGAAAACCTCTTAGGTTCCAAATAGGGGACAAAGTATTATTGAAGGTATCACACTGGAAAGGTGTGATGCACTTTGGAAAGAAGGGCAAGTTGAGCCCGAGTTATATTGGACCATTCGAGGTAATCGAATGTGTCGATTCTGTAACTTACAAGCTTAAGCTAACTGAGGAGCTCAGTGGAATCCATGATGTGCTCCACATATCTAATTTAAAGAAATGTCTAGCCGATGAGTCGCTAGCAATGTCACATCAAGATGTGCAAATTGATAAAAACCTGTGGTTCATTGAGAAACCAATTTCGATTGGGGATCGACAAGTTAAAAAGCTCCGAAGGAAATTTATACCTATTGTATAGGTTAAGTGGGATGCCCTTCGCGGCCACGAGTATACATGGGAGGTTGAGTCCACTATGCGACAAAAGTACCCCCATCTTTTTTAATAAATCTCGAGGTCGAGATTTCTTTTAGGGGGTGAGGATGTAACACCTCGTAAAATTCGTGTTCGGTAGTATAGCGACACGTGTACATACCCTCGGATCATACCTCAATGAGTTAGCCACTCAAACTTGTTCAGAAATCACTAAAATTCACAACAAAATGTATACTTAACCGTAACCTATGGTCTAGGACCGTAGGCTACGACCTAAGGCTGCTGTTTTGATTTTCAACTGACCTTAAGCTACGGTCTGGCGACCGTAGCCTACGGTGAGACACTGAAACTTTAGTTTTTCACCATTTTGACTTTCAGAAAATTACCCAGAGGCCCCTAGACTTCATTATTTTCGTATGACTTGTTTAATCAAGCCACCTTTAGACCCGAACGTCTCTCGGTTGAGACGATATCTTTTGATTTACCATCCTTGAGAATCACACATCTTCACCAAACCTTTAACCTTACTAGTTTGGGTAATTTAACCCATAAAACCATAAGTATTCATACCTTCACGTTTAAGCTAGTAAACACTTAAGTAGTAAGAACACCTATTGTGACACCCGTTGACGTGCGGTTATTCGTACTCTTCTTCAATACATCTCATGTTGAATGAAAAGACCAATTTGTATCATTTGTCATTGGATATAAATCAAGGGACAATTCATGACAGTCCACAAAACTATTTTTGAGGGACTAAATGTGTCAAAACCCCAAATCTTTGTGAGGATGCCACCTAGCCTGCAAAATACCACACTCTTGTAGCTCTTGACACCTTGCTAGACACTTGTGAAGATCCTACAACACCTCTAACACCTGGCTTCATCTTCACACACCTCCTTGCACTATAAATAGCCCACTTGGTTCACTCTATTCTTTGCTCATTCACTCTTCTCCTCTCTTATTACAGTCTTGGATGTTCCTGACCATTTAGGAGCTTCCCTTTGAGTTCTGAGTTTCCCTTGGATCATTTGTAAGTGTTCTATCTCTGCTCTTTTCTTTTTATAGGCTTTTAATAGCCAAAAGTCAAGCATTTTCAACAAATGCCTTGACTTTCGGTTAAGACCATTATGGTCCATCCATTTTTCGAAATGAACATGGCTCAATGATCGTAACTAGGAAGGTATTAATCTCTTAAAAGGGCACCTCTTAAGGATCACGTTTACTAGATCAATTGACGGGTCAAAGTTTATGTTTTAAAAAGTCAAACGGGTCAGATTTTATAAAAACTATAATATGAGTTATATATGTTATAAACATGTTTATGACACTTAAACAATTTGGTAATAATTATTAGATCATCTGGGAACATGTTTGATTCGTCAATTTCAGACCTAGAGTCGGTTCGCAACCGAAAGTCGCGAAGTTTGACTTCTGCTTTGACTTTCGATTCTGACCCGACCTAGATTAGTTAATATCTGACTTATAGTCGCATTATGATCGTAATACAATGTAGCATAACCCTCTGAGGTTATATTACATGATCATAATCATACATAATTTGAGTTTATGCACAAGTTCCGCTAAAATGTCAATTTTGACTAAAATGCCTTTTTGAATAAAAAAAGGTTTTAATCAACAATGAACTTGCAAATGAATTACCTACTGATATGTTAATGTAATTAACATATTATGGTGTTAATATTTTAATCATAAACTGATTTTAGTATAATATCGTAAACTATACTTTTTAAATGACCAAAATGCCCTTTCGGTGCATAGTTTGGTCTTAAACCATAAATCACACTTATGTGTGACTTCTTACTGATAATATCTCACAAATTAAGTAATTTTCCCGAATGTTTATGATCATAGCATCAAGCTACATGCAAGTTCCTTTTATACGACACATAAAGGTTAAAACGCCTAATAAGGCGTAGTTTCGTTTTAAAACCTCAACGGGTATATAAGTTGATATCAAACTGAAATTACAACTTATTTAAACTATAATGACATACAGAACTTGTTCAATGACTCATCTGATTACCCGATATCGCTTATATGCATACGGTTAAGTATATGTAACTAGTTTACGAAAATTAACCGAAACGGGTTTAACCTTATCATTTTAACCTCAAATTCCAGAATGTTAATTGTTTATCCATATAATACAAGTATTAAGTACTTGTTGGGTTTAAACTACATTCTATCCGGTCATCGCTTAATCTAGCGTATCATACCATTTTGATCCTTTAAGCTAGTCGGTCTAAGTCTAAGACTTAAATAAGACCGTTAGCATTTTAATTGGTTAGCTTATGCCATAATCTAGACTAGAGCCATCCAGTAAATGCTATCTGCACTTATTTCATTTTGAATACGACTGAGATATTAAATCTTGCATTTTTAAATCAAGTCTAGCTCAGGTAAATACTCTTGACTTATTTTCCCTATACGTGCTTGGGTTACGGTAAATTATACCGTTAGTCAGAAATGGAATCAATCGAATGCCGGATTGTGGCTAGTAAATCCGTATATTCTGTTTTGATCAGTTTTGTTTGATAATTTAAACATTGGGGGTTAACGACCGTGTCCTGTATATCCTTGGCTCATTACATTAGATAATGGCCACGGCCAAAGCACGAGGTGTAGGCATACACCTGACAGATGTGAATGCTAAATTATTTTTACCACTAGTTGGGGATAACTCCTTCGTGGGTTCATAAGTGGTGTGTACGTTAATCATATCGCGGTCTTTGTACTGGGCTCCATATGTATTGACAAACATGTAAAGCTGTTAACAAGGTTACAAAGCTGACTTTCCCAAGTTATAAAAGATTTGTGTCCTGTGCACTTAAATCTAATTTTAAATATGTTTTTAAAATGAGTCAGTCGGGTGTATTTACCAGCAAAAGCTGACGTATTTTCAAAAGACTAAGCTTGCAGGTACAATATGAAATAGGTTGAAAGCTGCTCCGTAGTGATATAAGAGGATCTTGCAAATCCTTAGATTTGCCCAAAGTCTGTTACACATTTTTGTATATTTTACGATCCGCATGTAGATCTTTCATTACAAGTCGTCTGTATATTATTTTTCATACTTTGAACATTTGGTTTGTAATAGTTAACTCCAAGACTTCCGTTGTGTTGTATTTAATTGACTATGATGATATCAACTTACGTCACGATATTCTCCACCCGGGCCCACCGGTGTTTGGATTGGAAATACGGGGTGTGACATTGCACCGACTAATGAAATCGTAGACGAAATTAATGATCGACTGCTATCTTTGATTCCGAAAGGAATACTTGAGTGCCGATAGTACTTGCGAGTCAGAGAATCTACTAGAGGGTTTTGTTCAAAGTTTATACTCATTGAATATCCTAAATAGATTTAAAATTTCCGGGTTACCACATCACAAATTAGTACTAAGAGTGAGCATCCCAGGAATGTTATTACAAAATATTTATTAAAGAAATGCATTATGAATTGGGACTCGACTAAAGTTCTTGTCACTAGGATTGCATGTTATAGAGGCTGATATAGGTAATCGAACATTCATTCTTAGAATTGGTTTAACACCATCTAACAAGAATATTCCATTTAAGTTAAAAAGAAAAAAGTGACAGTTTCATATTCTTTTATGCTTCGTCATGACGATAAATAAAAGTCAAAGGTAATCGTTATCCAAAGTTGGCCTGTTTCTTAGACAACCAGCATTTTCACATGATCAGCTTTACATCGCTTTATCCAAAATTAAAAAGTAAAGATGGACTTAAATTCGCATTGTTAATAAAGATGGTAAACTTATGAATTCAGCATTCAACAATATATACAATGAAGTTTTGGAGATTTGTAATTTGTAGCTAAAGATTTGTTAGTTGTAAATGTAAAATTAACATGTAATTATAAATAAAAGTTTCCAAATATAATATCTATTTATTTGCTATAAATTTTGTTCATTTAAAATTTTTTTGTTATCCAATTCTATTTACCACATGGGTTTATAACCCAGTTATTTTATAAAAGGAAAAAGTAACTGGAAATTTATGGTAATACAAGATCCTTATTTATTAGGTATAGATAGATATACATTATTCTATACGTTAAAATAACGATATACATAATAAAAAACTATTGATGTAACAAAGGATTAAATTCTTCAATGCTTTTGATATACGCTATGCTGGTGTCTTGGGGTTCCAAACTTAGCCATGGTGCAACCTTATATTACACAGGTTCCTTTCCAACAAAAACACGCGCATGCGCACACAATGAAAGCGGTCAGAGTCGAGTGCATTGTAAACTGTAATCACACAAGAATGGCAAAATGGACAAAAGTCTAAGAAAAGGAATGTGGCAGGAAAGTCCGATAAAAGAAACTGTTGAATTAAAGGGATAATATTTTCATAATTTATCTCTGTCTGCAGGTTGAGATGGAACTCTACTGAGAAGCCAAACCAAAGTTGCACCAACAAGAGCACCAGAAAGATGAGCAATGTGATTTACATTCTGTAGAGCACTGTTGCTGCTTGCAAAACTCGTTGAAGCTTGGGCTGCTTCCATCACCTGAAATCACCATATGCATTTAGTTTAACTCATCTATGTTAGATCAGTGAGTTAACCATCTTAAAGATACATAAAAATAAAAATAAAACAAAAACTTCAACGGTTTAATTTTGCGAGATAAAGTAGCAAAAACTCCTACCCTTTCGATAACAAATTGACCCAGAATGAGTACTTCGAGGATCTTCCTCCAGTCAAAAGAGAGCTACAAGAAGAGCCAAAAGCATCGAATAACAAGTCCGAAGTTCAAGTGAATTTTTTTTATGAGTATAATGCTATTTCGTCCCTGAGGTTTGTTTTCCACATTTGGATCCAAAAGGTTTGAAATCTTGCCATTTTCTTCCAACTCGTTAACTCTTATCCATTTTTCTTTGTTAAATGAGTGGTATTTCCGTCTTCTTAGACATTTTTTTATTGAAATAAACAACACTATAAGAAATAAAGATTCACCTCTGTTCACTTTCTCCCCACCCAAACCCTTTAATCATCATAAAAAGTGTCTAAAAGATGAAAATACCCCTGACTTAACGTTAAAAAATGGATGGACTTGGTTGGAATTGGCAAGATTTCAAACCTTTTTGATCCAAATGCGGAAAAACAAACCTTTAGACAAAAGTCGCAAAAGTAGCCAAACCTCAGGGGCAAAAATGGCATTTTACTCTTTTTTATAAAATTAAACGTACCTTAACAAGGACACTAATTGCAAAGAGACCAAACACTGCACCAGAGGCTCCAAGCGAGACGGCATTTCTTGGGAGTACAAGCCATGAAACAAGATTTGCTCCAACACCCGTAAGAATATAAGACACCCACACTCCAAAACCCCCTTCCTCTTCTTCAACAAGCTTTCCTATTGGTCAACAGATCATCACTAAAAGTCATTCACAAACGATTGAATCTTTGGTTTGTCAATTGGAGTAACTTGTCTTACCGAATATATATAAGAAGAAAAGGTTGCTAGAGAGATGATTCCTGAACAACATATTAAAACATACAATAAGTGTTTACTTAAAAAGTAAGGGGGTTTACAACGTTCTTCTTGATACCAATTGTGGTTATAACAAGAGATAAAATAAAATCACACTTAAATAGTAGAGGTCTCACCAATTTGCATGACAAAAAGTTGAAGTCACAAACTGGTACCAAACGGGAAAATTGTGGTATAAATACAAAGCTTTAATCTCACGAACCTGGAAGAAATATCAAAAGTATCATGCAAGGTTGCAAATAAACTAATAACAAAAATAAGCAATATTTTGTTCTGTTATTTCTTCTTTAGGTGCTAATGGATAAACTTTTCTTCTTTTCTTGTGGCAACAATTTTTGGTCTTTTCACGGTTAGTTTTTCTTCCATACGCCATACGGTGCAACCATGAATATACTCTATATGTAATGTATCGAAGAGAAACTAATAGATTAAACTAATGCGAACCTGAAATATGTGATCTGCTACGTATATTCCAATGTTAATTAACAAAATCCAGAAAATCCCATTCACTTGCTTTTCAGGCTTCTTCTTCTCACCAACTTTCCCAAGCTCCAGCTGCGATATCATATCTAAAATTATAGCATAAACTGCTTAATGTCTTGCATACTATATAAATGACAGCCGAGCAACATTGATATAAGAGTGTGATAGCAAATTTAGAAGATTGTATTCACTCAATAAGCCCATTACTAGAACATAAAATATATCAATAAAAGACTTTACCAACACTAATTATGCTTTTATGATGATCATAGTACTGTAAGAGAACTAGAATCAAGATAACAGCATTAACACACCATACACCATGCTTGAATGTAACAAGCATAGTTGTTAATAGCAAATAGCGACAAGGGACCTATATGCTACATAGCGGATAGCAAGCGCTTTTTTTTATAAACAGCGATACACTAGAAAAAGAATTTTGAAATTTTATTATATCAAAATACCCTAGTATATATGCTATATTGGATGTATATTAACATAAACCTATAAATCCAGCTATTTTATAGCTATATTTAATTGCTTTTACATCAAAAAAGAACTAACTGTCGCCATTCACGCTATTGGTCACTATGACCCAAATAGCGACACTTGGTCGCATCGCTACATAGCGTGCTATAGCGGTCGCTATAGCCGCTATTGACAACTATGGTAACAAGCAGTAAGATAACTAACTATGAACTTACTTAAATGTAACAAGCATCAAGATAGCTAACTATGCACACAGCCAACGTAACTAAATGATTAAATCATTTCACTTTCTATCTTGCATCGTTTTACCTTGCAGCTAGTAATATTCATGAAAGGTTCAAACTTTCTCTACTCTATTCTATATTTAACTTCAAACTGTTCGCAATTCGTTATATAGTTTTCAATTCAATGCTATAAATTTTTAAAAAAAAACAGGATAAACTATGATATATCAGTTTAGTAAGTGTTACTATTTTGTTCCCCAAAAAAACCCCTTAAGTTTTAACTTCAAAACTGTAGAATATATCAGTCTAACTTATGCAGACAAGGTGTTTGTTAAAATTCCTCAGCAGAAACTTCAACCCAATTCTCGGGTTTAACCAGACATAAACAAACAATTAACCAATTGAAATCTAGTTCTAACAACTAATCAACCTTCTAAGCAAAGTAAATTAAAGCTAACATAAAATTACCGGAGTTTTTGATCTTGCAAAGCAAAGGAAATCGATGAATCCGATGAAGAAGAAGGGGGCGGTTGAATCTACCGAAGCATCGAGAAACAGATGGAGGATTAAAACTGGATTTGAAGGGGTGGTAATGGAGTATCATGGGCATAACCTTAGATGTTGATGGAAAAGATAAGGGGTTGTTGGGAAGCTGGTGCTGGATGAGTTTTAACTCCGCCATTGTTATAGGGAAGCAAGAGAAGCCCCAGCCGATTGTGCGTGTTACAGAGCACAAGGTTTGTGCGTTTTCGGGGATTGTTTGTTGCTCGTCTTGTAGTCAACCCAAGTTTTGGCATACCAATTGAAAGACTAAATTGCCAATTTCGTAGTTGCGGTTTAGATTTTGTTAAAGGGTAAATCTATTCACACACCTATTTGCCTATTTAGATACCTTTTAGACGGGTCGTCTAGGGTTTGTTTTTTTCCGACCATATTCCTGCACCGTACAACGTCAAATCAGTCACATCAGACGGGGCGTCTAGCAATAGACGGAGTAGAAGACGACTAGGCCAAGACAGGGCGTCTAGGGCTAGACGAGACGTCTTGAAGGTTGTGCTCTGCATGCATGTCAGTCAAGTTGCAAAGTGATACGTTTCGTCTAGGCCTAGACAGGGCGTATATATCCTTCTTAAATAGAGCCATGCAGAGCATTTGTGTCGCATAAATTTTTCGATTCGTCGTCGGAATTCTCTCCGACTTCTTCTTTGGCTTATATTACTTCATCTGATAATCATTCAATGCATGTTGGTAAAGTAGTAAAGTGATACGCCCCGCGTAGGCGTTAGACGGGGCGTCTATTTCTTTGTTAAATAGACCCATACAGAGCATTTAATGTCGCATAAAACTTTCAATTCGTCATCATAATTCTGTTTGTCGTGAACTTTGGCTTGTATTACTTCATCTGATATCATCCAAAGGTGGTGAAATGTCACTAAACTGGGACGGGTCATGGGTGCCTGAAGTCAATACGGTAACAGTTATTAGGTTAAACTAGTTTTTGTTTTAATTATTTACTAAAGGTGATATCGTTGTTAGGGGGAGAGCGGTGTTCCCAGTTCTAACGACCAAGAGGAGGTTGTGTCTAATCTACAAGACATTATTCGTGATGGTGGAGGATATGGTGGTGAGGCACCCCCATACGCGGCAATCCGTATCTCGCGGAGATTACACTCAATCGACTACACGTCAAAGAGTTCTTGTGCTGAATCGAAGACTGTAACCGGAGGGAAACTCGAGGAGTAAATGCAGGTAAATGAGAAATACTGTCATTTTTTAAATATATATATTTTTTGTTTGCGTAATAAAGTGCGTTGTGGTTTAACATAGTGATATGTTGTTGAGCTTATTTCAGGTGTTTCTACAGCACCTAACGAGTCTCAGTCATCGTCTGATGATTAGTCCTGGTCAACCACGGTCAACAAAGCAAGAACAATGGCTCGATCTTTTTTATGTTTAATACGATTTATTTGTATAAATAATACAAAGATTATTTTAATACAATAAAAAAAACTTTTGGTATAACTAATAGGATTTTATTTACTTAATTTGAACTTTGATATAAACCGACATTCCTTCAGTACACCCAAGGCACAGCAATTAAACCATACAAAGCTTTCTAAAAACAACAAACTCCGGTTATTGACAAACAGACGGTAATTATACTCTCCGAGCTCTCATGTTCAACCGTCGGCACCGGCAGATGACGAAATGTCAATACTGCCCGTGGCGACGGTTGGACGTGAGAGCTCGGATACTATGATCACCGGTTGTTTGTCAACACCCGAGTTTGTTGGTTTTTAGATACAAAGCCCATCTAAAAACCAAAAAACTACGGGTATTGACAAACAACAACAATTATACTCTCCGAGCTATCACGTCCAACCGTCGGCACCGAAAGACGACGAAATGTCGATACTGCCGGTGGCGACGGTGGGACGTGAAAGCTCGGAGATTATAATTGCTGGTCAATACACGGAGTTTGTTTTTAAAAAAACCATACAAAGCCCATCTAAAAACCAACCAACTCTGGGTATTGATAAACAACATCAATTATACTCTCCGAGCTCTCACGTCCCACCGTTGGCACCGGCAGACAACGAACTGTCGGTACTGCCGGTGGCGACGGTGGGACGTGCGAGCTCGGAGAGTATAATTGCCATCTTTTTGTCAATACCCGAAGTTTGTTGGTTTTTAGATAGGCTTTGTATGTTTTATTTGTTGTGCCTTTGGTGTACTGGTAGAATGTCGGCTTATATTAAAGTTCAAATTAAGTAAATAAAATACTATTAGTTATACAAAAAAATTAAATGTATATACGGGTCGTCTAGACCTAGACGCCCCGTCTTGGTCTAGCAATAAGACCATTCTACCCCCGGTTTCTTGGCCGTCTAGGCCAAAACCAGGGGCAAAACGGTCATAATGTCAGGGTCTAGACGGGTCGTCTAGACCTAGACGCCACGTACAGTGCGGGATCTTTATTCCTGAAAATTTTTTAATTTTAAATTGAAAATGTAAATTACCATTTTACCCCTGAACTGCCGCCCGTCTAGGCCTAATTCAGGGGCAAAATGGTAATTAACCATGCTGAGCTGTAAAACACTCAGTTGGTTAATTACCATTTTGCCCCTGAATTAGGC
Organism: Scalesia atractyloides; assembly: GCA_947069175.1. Classification (NCBI taxonomy): domain Eukaryota; kingdom Viridiplantae; phylum Streptophyta; class Magnoliopsida; order Asterales; family Asteraceae; genus Scalesia; species Scalesia atractyloides. Next base: position 65,520,969 of record CAMTDV010000001.1, on the reverse strand, counting down.
CTAGACGGGCGCAGTTCAGGGGTAAAATGGTAATTTAGCATTTATTCCATATAGGTCGTCTAGGCCTAGACGACCCGATTAAGCCTCGTATATGTCTGAATGCCTAGACGATCAGAGACAGACGACACAAGCACAAACACACTCAACCCCACATACACATACGTATTCTACCGTATTCCGGGCCGTATTTTTGCGAAATCAACCTTCTCCGGTGAGTATTTTCAACTATACTTCAATACATTTCAATGTGTTATGTATTTAGAATGTAGGTTGTTTGTGAATTTGAAAGATTTTGGGGTTTATCCGCTGTTAGCGTGATGTATTTGGGATTTTCGATTAACAAGACGGGGCGTCTAGACCTAGAAGACCCCGGTAGACGACCTTGAAAATTATTTTTTTTTCTTCTATAATTTATTGTTTTATTCGTGTTAAATTGTATTATACAATCGCAGATTAGTTATGGACGAGATTGGAGATCCAATACACGGGGACCCACATCCGCATGGTCCGCGACGGGCTCCATGGCCACCCATACCTTGAGTTCCCGCCCGACACCGAGGCCGCCTGATTTTGCAGCAAGCTACGCCGGATGCAGGTCGGATCGCACTCGGCGGTCGACTGGGACGCGATCGGGGAGACGCCCAGACTTCGATTCTTCATTCCCGTTGATTCCCCGTGGCACCGACTGTTTGACCTGGCCGGCACGCCGACTTACAGGGAGCTGCTCGTCGAGTTTCTGTCCACCTTCACGTTCCACCCTCCACGGGTCGACCAGCCCCCTCCCCAGCCACAAGGTCCTCCCCCTCCGCCGGAGGTTTCATTTAGGCTGGCCGGTGTGTGGCGTTCGATGACATTTGCAGAGTTTGCCGTTCATAGCGACATATACCTGCAGGAGGAGATTGCCACCGATGTATATACGGAGGGGCTTGTGGTGGTGGATAGAGCCACTCTTTTGGGCTTTTGGGAGGTGGTCGCAGGCCCTGACACTTGGGAGCATGTCAGGGCGAAGGGGAGGATTTCTCACGTTGCCGACCCGCTGTACAGGTACGTACGTTTATTACGTTAATTGTTTGATTATGTTGCTATGAATTAATTTCCGTTTTCGTTAACATAATGTGCAGGTATCTACATCGGATGCTCGCTACGTCTATTACCGCTCGCGGACAAAGCTGTGAGTGGTGTACGGGCACCGACTTGTTTTTTTCTATTGCCTTTTGTACAGGAGGCCGTGCACACGGCCGTGCACACTTGCGCACGGTCTCGCCCAGTACTTCGCCTCCGCCCACCACCGGCAGGAGCGAGGCTTTTTGTACGGCTGGGCGTACGTCACCGTCATCGCCCGGTCGTCGGGTCTTGTGCCGGAGTCGGACCCGCACTTGCAGCCGGCCATACCGTCCACGCGGATGGGTTTTCTGACCTTGCGGGGGATGAGGCTGGTGAAGAGGTTCGGCGTGCTAGGCGAGCGGTTTAAAACCCGTGAAGGTAAGCCATAGATTCCGGAGCCGCTGCCCGATCACTTCGCTCCAGTCCATCCGCCGGCATATGAGGCAGCGGTAGTCCAGGACCCTTCGGTTGATGTTGACGGACCGACACCGCCACCGCCACCACTACCTCATGGGGCGCCTCAGTTTCCGCAGCACGTCCTTCCAGGTCATGCCCCGGGGGTTGCGGCATTCCCGCGCTTACGAGCCGACGTTGACAGGCTTATGGATCTCATGGGCTGGGTGGTTCGGGAGATGCAGGATAGACGTGAGAGAGATGGGTTACCTGCCATACCGCTCCCACCACCTCGAGCACCACATCAGCAGCAGCAGCCGTAGCAGCCAGATCCCGATCCCGACTCCGAGGCCGACTCGTATGCATAGACATTTTGTATTTACTTTTCAGCTGTACAGATAAATATTTTTTTGGTTGTACAAATTTATGTTATATATGTTATATTTAACTTTGTTTTCAGTTATTCGATTACTTGATGATTGTTTGTGTTAAATCGACATTGAAATGTAATACGGAAACAACATACACTTGTTGTATTCATCTTAAAATGTTGAAAACAGTATTAAATTTTAGTATTATATTTTTTAAAAAAATATAATGTAAAAACAATTAAATATATAAACGATTGAAAAACATAACTCACTTTTTGAACAACAAACAAAACTTTTTAAAAACCTAAAATTAAACCTAAAAAAAATCAACCTCCAACAACAACCAATTTACCTCACCAAAACACTATTTTTTCGAACTCCAACAACAATCAATCTCCCAACCAAAACACCCCTTTTCCAACAAAAAAAACACAACATCCTAGACGGGTCATCTAGGTCTAGACGGCCCGTCTAAACACTAAAATCTATGGGCCCTGTAAGGTACTTGCTGACTCCTCAAAATCAGTGCTATACAGGCCGTCTAGGCCTAGACGACCCGTCTAGGGCCCAGGGGTGTCCAAATAGACAGCAGTGGTGTGTGAATAGATTGAGCCTTGTTAAATCAGTCCAAATAGTTTTTTTTCCATTTGTGTCTTTGAGTTTTTTAAGTTTTGTCATTTTCATCTCTTTGGTTAATCTTCTCTATATTATCTCTTAAATCAAGGCCATTATTGTTCTACTTTTATATTTTTTGTTAAATCAAGGCCATTATTGTCTTTTTTCACTGAACGACCAATAAAACTCAAACCCCATTAAAAACTCCAGCTAGCAGGGAGCTAGTGTACACAACCCGAACCAAAAACGAAAAGAACATACAACATTATCGATAGAACATATCTATATTGAAAGTCTTCCCAAGAGATACACGTTCTTCTCGACCGGTGCTTAATCCCAAGGTAAGAAAGAACTTGACCTCTTCGATCACGCTTGCCACATACGGAGTTTTTGACTCGAAAACAACCTGGTTTCTTGCGCGCTAGATTCTCCAAATAACTATGTAAATGACCGCTTGAACGGTTATTTTCTGAGCCTTGTTGCCTCCGAGAGCTTTGTGTAAGTGTAATAAAATTCCAAAGTAGAAGGCGATGAAACCCGACACCCTCCACCATTACGACACGACGTGCTAAACCATTTGTGAGAATTGACACCTCGTAAAAGTGTGCTCAACATATTTCATATAATTCCCGCAGAGGCAACAAACAGCGGCTGGATTCTGAATATTACGCGCCATTAACGAATCAGTCGTCGGTAACCGATTTGTGGCAGCCCTCCATGCTACGAAGCATGCTGTTTTGGGAACCCGGGTATTCTAGAACATGGCAATAAGCTGTTGGTAGTTACCAAGATCTTGCAGCCTTTGTTTGACGCTTTTAACGCTGAATTCGCCTGACCCACAAACATCCCATCTCCAAGAGTCCAAATCCATAGCCAGCAAAACCGAGCTGAGCAGACTCGTTAAATTCTGCAACTCTGAAGATTCAGCCTAAGACAGATTGTTTCTCGTCAACTTCCAACATATCGTAATACCCTCATGGGTATGTTGTAGCAGATCAGTAATAACACACAATTTAGAGGACCCCAAGCGAACATGTTTGGGAATAAACTCCTAAGAGGAGTTGTCTTGATCCATAAGTCAACCCAGAACAGAATTATGTCACCGATATCGACCCTAACAAGGATGGATGTAGCACTATCGACGTTTGCTTTAACAAGATCTTGATTAATGCTTATATTTGCTTCCACGGCCCGTTTATGGATAATTTTCTAGGAATGAAATCTCACGACCTTGACTCGCTATGAATTGCCCAAACAACTTTATGCCAAGGAGCATTTTGTTTCGTCTTAAAGGGCCACCACCACTTTGCAAGCAAGGTGATGTTAGCATCTTTGAGAGACCCGATCCCCACCCCTCCTTGGTCCAAGGGACGCATCACTTTAGACCTTGCCATCCAACTCATATTATCTTTATCCTCACTACCTCCCAAAAAGAAACTTCTTCTAAATATTTCAAGAACCTTTACGACTTCCACCGGTGATCAAAACATAGAGAAAAAATAAGTAGGTATGGAATTCAATACTGACTTTAGCAAAGTGATTCTACCCTGAACTAAAAGTTGACAGGCCTTCCAAAGGGATAGTCAATTTCGAAACTTGTCTACCATCGGGTCCCAACTTTTAACTAGATTCAGATTCCTGCCTACGGGAAGACTAAGATGAGTGAAAAGGAATTTCCCCCTCTTACACCTTAAATGGACGCCATCGACTCAACCTCTGAAAACCCCACCCCAATTCCAAACACACTACACTTCCAAATATTCATTTTAAGCCCGGACACCAGATAGAAGCATCGGAGAATGCGCCTATGCATGAAAGCATTATTGATGCTACACTCACTCAAAAATAAGACGTTGTTGACGAAGAGGAGATAAGACAATAAAGGGTCACTATGAGAAACTTGGATACCATGGAAAACCCCACTTAAACACACGATTCATCATGTAAGTCAACCACTCCATAGTAAGAATGAACAAAAACGAGGATATCGGATCTCCTTGCCTAACGCCACGAGAGCACACAAACTCACCCATAGGTGAGCCATTGACCAAAGCCGACGAGGGAGACTTAGTAACATGGCTGAAATCCAAGTCCTCCACTTCAAAGGTAACCACATTGGTTCCATCATAAACATTATAAAATTCCAACACACGGAGTCATATGCTTTTCCGAGATTTACCTTAAAAGGCATACCCTTTTTAGCCCTTTTCATCCATGCTATAGTCTCATTTACCATCAATAGGCCGTCAAGGATACTCCGGTTAGCGAGAAAGGCCATTTGCTCTTCTGAAACTAGACTGTCAATAACACTTTTGAGATGCTTCACCAAAACTTTTTAGAGGACCTTATTTATACACCCCATATGGTTTATAGGCCTAAAATTATCAACCCGAATTGGGTCTTTAATTTTAGGAATAAACGTGATAAAGCATGAATACACCCTTTAGCAATACCTCCACTAGTATGGAACTCATTAAAAAGCTTAAAAGATCAACTTTTAAACAAGACCAAAACCGTTTTATGAAGGTAAAATTGAACCCGTCTATCCCCAGGGCACAGTCGCCTACACAATCCCATAGGACCCTTTCACTTTCGAAGTTCGAAACGTTGAGATAAGGTTGTCATCGTCAACTTGAGAAAAACTTGGCCCTTTAACACACAATAGGGTTGGCCTTAATGGTATCGGTTCACAACATAATCTTTAAGAATAATTGAATCTGTGGTCCATGTATTATGAAGCGTTAAATATGCAATTTTATTAGTCGATAAATTAATTTTTATTACTAGGTAGAAATCTGTGTGTTTTCGTCACCAGCGATCGCCCACTTGACATGCGTTCTTTATCTCGCATCCATGCCTTTTAGTCTTTCCATATCTAAAGTACCTTTCCTCGCTTTAGCTCTTTCCACACACTCATCCTCTGAAAGGGTTCTATTTCAACAGCCAATTCATAATTATCTATAACGTTTTGCAATCTGAAGGAACTCTCCTCTTGTCTCATTCGATCCGCTACGACCAAAGCCTTGGTGTGGTTTTTCAACCATCGCAGCTTGGTTGCCAGAGCTAAGTCAGCTCTGCAATTAAGATTTGATGACTCCCAAAGAATTTTAACGTAGTCCTCGAACCCTGGTATCTCGAGCCATGAATTAAAGAAGCAAAAAGGGAAATGTCCAAAATCATAATTAAGCTTAGATAAGAGGATAGGACGGTCGTCTGTGAGCTTCCTATTGTAACATCCCATTTCAATGAGTATTATACAGAAAAAAGTAGAAGGGTATTCATAGTAAATTTAAAATCTTGAAAGACTCGTGTTGTTTATTGTTAATTGTCTTACTAAAATGGTTGAATTTAGGATATAAATAAGTAAAAGAAAGAGACATTTTGTTAACTCCATAATTCCATATAAGATCAAAACGCCAAAGATTTAAAAATATTTCCTTCTACACATAGAAGTTGACCAAAATATCCTTATAACGAGATTTAGCAATCGTCATTGTTAAAAATCTTTTAATACCATTTAACCAAACTATCATACCACAAGTATCAACTTAATTCACTTACAAAAGACACGAGCATAAAATTCATATTTTTACAACCTAAAGAAGTTTATGACCCGTTTGGCGTTGAAAACGTAACCGGAAGCGCAGAAGAGTAACAAGGTGTGTTCGATCCGAGCTTCGCTTGCCGATTAAACATCAACTTTACCTACACCACAATCACAAAAGTCAATATTAAGTCACTTTTAACTTCATAGTTCTAACTTACACAATCGTATTATACATTCTTTATGAAATCTTCTATTCATTGACCCATTTGGAACGAATCAGATTCATAACCATGCTTCTACATACTTGTTTGTTTATGACAGTTAAATTTACAAGTCTAACTCACTTTAAACTTTATAAAACCTTATAAAACGCAAATATTAGTAAGTATAAGAACTTACCTTTGTCCCGTTTTGATGGTGATCCGGTATTGCTCGCTCCTTCCTCTTTCACTCCTAAAATAACAAATTTAACATGCTTAATCTTATGTTTTCAACTCATTCCCTTCTTAACATAACATATATAGTAATTATTCACATTCTTGACATGATCCAATTAGTAACATAATTACATTTGATCATAGATATCACACAAAAACCTCTATTCTAACGATTTCATCAAACACTTGGTGTGCACACCCAAATCAAAGCATAAAGTACAAGTATTCTATGCACATTCTTCCTTTTTCATTACATAAACTTTGATAATCAATTAAATTCACACAATGATCTTCATCTAGCTCATAACCATCTACTTATGTTCTACTACACTAAATTTTTACATTAACACCATATGGATTACATTAACATGACCATCATTCATCATCCTAACTCTATCACAAATGGGTTTCATCATGAATCATCAATATAGTCAAAATTCAAGCACATTTCAACTTCTATATAGTGATTACATCAATTATTCATACGAATTTTATCTAATTTCATAGATTGTTCATAACCCACTTATGAAACTTCATCAAATAACAAAATTTAACTTACCTCTTGTTAGACTAGTTGAGATGACTAAGATTAAGTGTTCATGTAGAGAAAGTGGCCTTGAATTCCTTCTTGATTCTTTGATTTTTTTTGTAAAAATGGAGTTTTCTTCTTCTTGCTTGTCCTGTATGACACACATATCTGATGTGTGTGTGGTGTGTGTGATTTTTATGTTTATTAGTCTAAACTTTCTTCTATTACCTCTTTTGGCCCCTCTAGTGTGAACACTTATAATTAGCACCTTTTAACTTATACACTAACCATAGTTATGTTTCTAATTACTATTTGTGGCATCTTCTAATAGCATATAATTAACTAGACATGTTAAAAACTTGGGGTGTTAACCCTCCTTATGGGAGGTTTCATCCCTGAAACCTGAATACATAACAAATAAGATTGGGTAAAACTTTCGCATTTCATCCTCCGGTACCCAAGTGAGGTCCGACCCCTTCCTGTGTTTCCATTGAACTAATACTTATTTAACTTCTTTGTTATGAAGGGTCTTTACTTGGGAATCTTTTATAGCTACCGGTCTTTCACTGTTGTTCATTCTTTCGTCCAACACAAGGTCATCAACAGGTATGTGTGCTGTTTCATCCACAAGACACTTTCGTAATTGTGACACGTGAAAGGTATTGTGAATGTCATCTAATGCTGGAGGCAATTCTAATTGATACGTAACTTTTCCAATACGAGCTAGTATTTTAAACGGCCCTATGTATCGAGGACCCAACTTCCCTCGTTTACGGAGTCGAATTACGCCTTTCCGTGGAGAGACTTTCAATAATACTCGGTCTCCTACTTAGAATTCAATTGGACGTCTCCTTTTTTCCGCATAGGACTTTTGTCGATCTTGTGCTGCTTTTAATCGAGCTCATACTAGATCAATCTTCTCATTAGTCTTGCTACTACATCCTTGGGGGCTAGTTCTCTTTCTCCCACTTCTCCCCAACAAACCGGAGTTCTACATTTTCTTCCATATAACATCTCGTATGGCACCATTTGAATACTACTTTGATAGCTATTATTGTACGAGAACTCTACTAGTGGTAAATGGTCATCCCAGTTTCCCCCAAATTCCAACACACATGCTCTTAGCATATCAACCAATGTTTGTATGGTTCTTTCTGATTGGCCATCCGTTTGAGGATCGTATGCGGTACTCAAGTGTAGTTTGGTACACATATCTTCATGGAACTTTTTCCAATAACGAGAAATAAATCTGGCATCACGATCTGAAACGGTAGACACAGGTACTCCATGGCGAGAAACTATTTCATTCACATATATTTCCGCCATCCTTTCTGACGAGTAAGTCTCCCGTATGGGTAAGAAATGAGCACTTTTCATGAGATGATCGACAACAACCCAGATAGTGTCGTGGCCATTCTTTGTTTTGGGAAATTTGGTTACCAAGTCCATAGTTATGTTTTCCCACTTCCATATTGGAATTTCCAACGGTTGCAATTTCCCATACGGCTTCTGATGTTCCGCCTTCACTTGTGAGCATGTTAAGCATTTGGAAACATACTTAACAATGTGGCGTTTCATTCCCGGCCACCAACAATTTCCTTTCAGATCTCAATACATTTTGGTGGCTCCCCGGTGAACCGAGTAGCGGGACTTGTGCGCTTCTTCTAATAATAGTCTTTACATCACAGTGGCGTGGTATCCAAGTCCGGCCATACCTTATCTTAATTCCACTTGCATTCGTTTCAAGCTCGTCGATGAACCCTTTCGTTCTTTCGCCTTTTTGATTATTCGCATTCAACGACTTAGTTTGAGCTTCCTTTATTGCTTCGATAAGGTTAGGTGTGACTATCATTCTCATTGATTTTACTCGGAATGCCGGCGGGTATTCCTTCCGGCTTAAAGCGTCTGCTATGACATTAGCCTTGCTTGGATGGTAAAGACTTTCACAATCATAATCTTTAATCAATTCTAGCCACCTTATTTGTCTCATATTAAGGTCTTTTTGTTCAAAGAAGTATTTGAGACTCTTGTGATCTGAGTAGATTGTACATTTCGTTCTGTAAAATAGTGCCTCCAAATCTTCAATGCAAAAACCCCAGCTGCCAACTCAAAATCATGAGTTGGATAATTGCCTTCGTCCTGTTTAAGTTGCCTTGAAGCATAAGCAATGGCCTTACCTCGTTGCATTAAGACACACCCTAACCCTTGGTGTGATGCATCCGTGTATACTACCAAATCTTCCATTCCTTCTGGTAAGGTTAACACCGAAGAACTTGACAATGTTTCTTTTAGCATTTGGAAAGCCTTCTCTTGTTCGAGACCCCATGAAAATTTTTCTTCTTTCTTTGTTAATCTAGTTATAGGCAAGGCTATTTTAGAGAAATCTTGAATAAACCTCCTATAATAGCCAGCTAAGCCTAGAAAAATTCGTACTTCATTAACATTCTTTGGGGGTAACCATTTAATCACAACCTCTACTTTTGATGGATCTACTGAAATTCCTTTCTCATTAATCACATGGCCCAAGAATTGCACCTCTTTGAGCCAGAATGCACATTTAGAAACTTAGCGTATAACCTTTCTTTACAGAGTGTCTCAAGTACTTCTCGTAAGTGATGAGCATGTTCAAACTCACTTTGAGAGTATACCAGAATATCATCTATAAACACTATGACAAATTTGTCTAACATGCTTCGGCACCTCTATTCATCAAATCCATAAATGCGGTTGGAGCGTTAGTTAACCCGAAAGACATTACTAAAAACTCGTAATGTCCGTAACGGGTTCTAAACGCAGTTTTAGCAACGTCTTCTTCCTTTACCCTTAATTGGTGATATCCTGAACGTGAATCAATTTTTGAAAACCAACTTTCCCCTTGTAGTTGATCGAAGAGGTCATCTATTCTTGGTAAGGGTTATCGACCGTGAGTTTATTGAGCTCACGATAATCGATGCACATGCGCATCGAACCATCCTTCTTTTTTTACAAATAAGATAGGTGCTCCCCAAGGAGATACACTAGGGCGTATGAAACCCTTGTCAAGGAGTTCTTGCAACTGGACCATTAATTCTCGGACTTCAGTGGGAGCCAATCGGTACGGGGCTTTGGCTATCGGCTTAGCATTTGGTTCCAATTAAATTAGAAATCGAAATTCTACTTCCCGTTCAGGTGGAAGTCCCGGTAATTCATCTGGAAATACATCCGGGTATTCATTCACGACTCTTGTATCTCCTATTGTTACAGTGTCTCGTTTAGTATCTACCCGCGAGTTCTTCCTCCTTGATTCGTTCGTTGGTCACCTATAAGCTAGAAATGCTTTGCTTCCATTTCTTACATATTTAACCGCTTCAACAATGGTACATAATTTAGTCTCGACTCTTCTTTCCCCATAAATGCTTACTCGCTTCCCTTTAGGAGACATAATATGTATGATCTTGCTTTCACATAAAATTTCTGCCTGGTGTTGGGATAGTCAATCCATACTTATTACCACCTTGAATTCTCCCAAAACCATGGGAATAAGATGATCTCAAATTCTTCGTCCTCTATGATGATCTTACACTTTCTACATATCTCATGTAATAAGTAACTCTTACAATCAGATATTTCTACTTCTAGAGGTATGGGCATTCTTTCTATTACAAATGAGGGGGAATGTATAATTTCACTTGACACAAATGACCTACTAGCTCTCGTATCAAATAATACATATGTTGGTATAGAGTTTAGCATAAATATACCTGATACAACATTCGGGTGTCTCTTGGCCTCTTCCGACAAAATCTGGAACATTCTTCCTTTGGCCTTGATAGGTTCCTCCTTCTTTCCTTCCTTTGTTGTTCCTTGTTTAAGCTTTGGGCACTCGACTTTCACATGGCCCGACTCGTTACAGTTGTAACACATCCTCTTAGGATTAGGCCAATTGTAGTATGGGTGCCCTTCTTGACCACAAATATAGCATCCCCTTTTTCCCATTAAGCATTCACCAGAATGGAGTTTCCCTCATGTCTTACATCGTGGAAATCCTCCTTTCGAAGTTTCCTTCTTACTATGATCTTGAATCTTAGATCTCTTAGGAGTGCCTTGAATTGATCCCTTTTCACTTTGCCTTTTCTCCCCTCGTTCTTCTTGTCTTTTCAATTCGATCTCTCTAACCCTTGCCTAATTAATGAGCTCGTTTAATATTTCGCATTTAGAAGGGGTAATGAATTCTCTGTACTCAGCTTTCAGCATATCATGATAGCGGTTGATCTTCATCCTCTCCGTTCTTGTGAACTCCTTACAAAACTTCATTTTGTCAAGGAAAATGTTTGTGATTTCATTGATTGTTTCATTCTTGTTTCGAAGACGGAGAAAGTCTTCTTGAATTCGATCTACAGCCGACTACGGACAATGATATTTCATGAAAGGTTCTTTGAATTCTTGCAAGGTAAGAGTTGAGAGTTTATCTTCACCAACTTCCTTACTATACACATCCCACCAGTCTTTAGCTTGTCGCTGAAGTTGTCCCATGGCGAACATAACTTGATCTTCTTTCTCACAATGACTTCGGATGAACACCCCATCTATATTAGAGATCCATATTTGACATTCTCGGGGATCTATCTCTCCATTATAAGATGAGGTCTTACACGCCATAAATTCCTTGTAGGTACACCGTCGAGCTTTCTTCTTACTTTGCATTCCGCTTATCATTTCCTTCAACTCATCCATCTTACTTGTCATCATGGTTTCTACCACATTTAGTACTTGGCTTTCCACTTCTTGTGCTATGTGAGGGATATTTACTTCAAGTACCCTTACTACTTCTTCCGCAATTTGCTTATTTAATTCATCCTGAGTTATTCGTTCCATTGTATCTGAACTTTCTTTGTTAGTCATCTACAATTACATACTTACATTAGAGGTCATTCTATTTATTCATCGTAACATTCTATATTTATATGCTTTCAATATTTCATTCTTACATGGCTGAAACTCTTATAATTCTTATTTCGAACCTTCTCTTATTCAAATTTTGGTAAATTCTTTTGTCTATTTATCAATTTTCTAATCGTTCTTATGTTAGATGCCAAATTTCAACATAAACAGCGGTCCGAAATTGTAGGCAGCGTCGGCGACGGCCTAATGTCCCGTCGCCGAGGCACACTTAAAATGGGCGTCGAGTCAAGTGTTGCTTAGACAGTGTATTAATGCGTCGGACCAAGGAGGACCGTCGGCGACGCATAAGAAGCCCGTTGCCGATGCCTTGTCTAATTTCTTAACGCTGCAGATTCCTGTTTCAGCTATTTGGTCCGCTATATAGTCCCGTTCTCAATCGAAAACATTTCTTAACATCTTGTATCCTTACCAGTCATAATATTCTGCTGAACCCTTATAATCCCAGCCTGTTTCGATGTCTATTAACATAAATGTTAAAGTTTCTCAAGGATACTTACTATTATTATGCTTCGGAGCGAACACACTTTTGCATGAGCTTTGGTTTGAGTTCAAGTACACTAGCTTTAGCACTTGAATCCCTCAAACCTTGGCTCTGATACCAACTTGTTAACTCCATAATTCCATATAAGATCAAAACGCCAAAGATTTAAAAATATTTCCTTCTACACATAGAAGTTGACCAAAATATCCTTATAACGAGATTTAGCAATCGTCATCGTTAAAAATCTTTTAATACCATTTAACCAAACTACCATACCACAAGTATCAACTTAATTCACTTACAAAAGACACGAGCATAAAATTCATATTTTTATAACCTAAAGAAGTTTATGACCCGTTTGCCGTTCAAAACGTAACCGGAAGCGCAGAAGAGTAACAAGGTGTGTTCGATCCGAGCTTCGCTTGCCGATTAAACATCAACTTTACCTACACCACAATCACAAAAGTCAATATTAACTCACTTTTAACTTCATAGTTCTAACTTACACAATCGTATTATACATTCTTTATGAAATCTTCTATTCATTGACCCATTTGGAACGAATCAGATTCATAACCATGCTTCTACATACTTGTTTGTTTATGACAGTTAAATTTACAAGTCTAACTCACTTTAAACTTTATAAAACCTTATAAAACGCAAATATTAGTAAGTATAAGAACTTACCTTTGTCCCGTTTTGATGGTGATCCGGTATTGCTCGCTCCTTCCTCTTTCACTCCTAAAATAACAAATTTAACATGCTTAATCTTATGTTTTCAACTCATTCCCTTCTTAACATAACATATATAGTAATTCTTCACATTCTTAACATGAGCCAATTAGTAACATAATTACATTTGATCATAGATATCACACAAAAACCTCTATTCTAAGCATTTCATCAAACACTTGGTGTGCGCACCCAAATCAAAGCATAAAGTACAAGTATTCTATGCACATTCTTCCGTTTTCATTACATAAACTTTGATAATCAATTAAATTCACACAATGATCTTCATCTAGCTCACAACCATCTACTAATGTTCTACTACACTAAATTTTTACATTAACACCATATGGATTACATTAACATGACCATCATTCATCATCCTAACTCTATCACAAATGGGTTTCATCATGAATCATCAATATAGTCAAAATTCAAGCACATTTCATCTTCTATATAGTGATTACATCAATTATTCATACGAATTTTATCTAATTTCATAGATTGTTCATAACCCACTTATGAAACTTCATCAAATCACAAAATTTAACTTACCTCTTGTTAGACTAGTTGAGATGACTAAGATTAAGTGTTCATGTAGAGAAAGTGGCCTTGAATTCCTTCTTGATTCTTTGATTTTTTTGTAAAATGGAGTTTTCTTCTTCTTGTTCTTGTCCTGTACGCCACACACATCTGATGTGTGTGTGGTGTGTGTGACTTTTATGTTTATTAGTCTAAACTTTCTTCTATTACCTCTTTTGGCCCCTCTAGTGTGAACACTTATAATTAGCACCTTTTAACTTATACACTAATCATAGTTATGTTTCTAATTACTATTTGTGGCATCTTCTAATAGCATATAATTAACTAGACATGTTAAAAACTTGGGGTGTTACACATTTTTCTCCGGGAAGGAGGTCGACACTTCTGGCCTGTTGACTGGAAGAAGGGAGCGATAAGGAGGTCAAATTGCTTCTGTAAGATTTCGAATTTTGAAGATTGAAGCATGATTCTACTATCCTTTCTCATTTTCTAAACCTATTGGTAAGTGATATGCGCAAAATACAACATATAAAATGTATCAAATACGGTATAAAATCAACCCTTTTAGTACTAATGTTGGAAAAAGTGTGTTTCTTTGTATACTTTTGGATTCCAGGATTAAAAGTGCTTAAATGTACAAAAGGAATAAATTAACGACAAAAGCCAGCATAAGTACAAAAGAAGGAAAGATGATACACTATACCAACCCTCCAAGCTTCACCCCAAGACCAAAAATAACAAATCAGAAGTCAAGCACAAGGTCGTACCTTCTTGGCATGGGGTCGTGCCCCTTCAAGATTCTAGAATAGAAAAGACAAATAGAAGCAGACAAGAGATGCAGGGCCGTGTCCCTTGGACATGGGCCATGGTCAACTCCCAGATATGCAAATCTCGGATAATACAGCAAGTACAATGGCCACGGGGCGTGTGACATCTGATCTGACAAGCTCATTAAATGAAGACAGAGAATGAGGAAGACACGGGACCGTGCCCATCGGGCACGAGGCTGTGTAAAACTACTATTTCCAACTATAAATAGGGGTGCTTGGTTTCATTCCAACTCATCCCTTAGCAAACCACTTCTCTCACACCTGCCCCACTCCACCACCACATTACCACCATCATCCACCACATTCATCCATCATCCATCCTTAGAAGATTAATTGTAAGAGTTTTTGTCAAACAAAGGCCATTTAGCTAATCTCTTACATCACTTGATGAAGACAAGTTATTTATGTATTACTTTTGATTTCCAAGCTTTGGTTAACTTTTTAATTGGCTATGTATCATTGACTTTAATAACTAGTTTTTTTATAAGAAAGTGAACTTTATTCTATCATCTCTCAATGTTTTGTTGATTCACTCATTCGTGTCTTTACGGTCTATATAAAGCGTGTTAACTGCCTGGAAGAGAGTTAGAAGGGTGGTATGGGTAAAGTTCTTTCCTCGTTCAGTTTATAGATCCTGTGAGGATTTGATTCAAGCTTATTAGGACTTCTTTTGAGGTAGATAGAGGGAAGTAAGAGCGGGGAAGTAAGAACGACTTGAATCCCTTATAAATAAACTACTATTAAAACTTTAAACCGGCCTTGCGTGATGATGAGTTTTGTTAATGTCATACAAAAACCTGATTAAACTATGTAGATAGTGTAAATAGGGTTCCGAACCAAAGGAGTATGGTAGAAAGTGTTTTGAAATAAGAATCGAAAACTAATTGCAAAGAAATGTAAAATCTGTTGGATTGATTGTTTAAATTAAACTAAAAGTTACTACGAAAATGAGTTTATAACATAAGAGAAAACAATGGTTCCTCAAGATTTTAGATTCAAAGTAAACTTCAGTTATGTTTTTGACTATTTGCAATCACATAGACATAATTGCATAATTTGGTTAATTGATTGTGATACCCAAGGACTACTCACTTTGATTGCAAAACAATGAAAGGTTATCACATGGACACCAACTGAAATTACCAACCCTAACCCTTATAAAATATATCCCAATTACTAGAATTCTCAAGAATTGAATGAATCAAAATTAAGGTTAAAGCAAATCCAATTGTTTACAATTCAATTAATCAAATCCAATGGTAAAAAGCATTGAATGCTTAGATTACCAAGTTCAAAACAATCAAAAACACATAAACTCACTTACAAGAATCCTCCACCCGGAGGAAACCACTAGGAGATTAGTCGCTCATGTTGGTCTCGTGATCTTCAAAAGCTTGAGATACAGATGAATTCATGATCTTGATCCTTGACTTGGTGGAAAAAATGATGATTATAGGTGAAAAGCTCCCAAAGTTATTGCCCTATTACTCCCAAATTCATCTAAGGAAGTCAATCGTCCAAGATTATCTTTCAAAACCCTAATATACCTCTAAAAGAAACAATGCACGTCTTTTTCCGTAAACCCGTCGTAACTTACGGTCTTGGACCGTAAGCTATGGCCCAGCCTTGCTGTTTCAGTTAATCCTCCTGACCGTAGCCTATGGTCTCTCTACCGTAGATTATGGTCCAACATTGCTGAAACATTGTTGTTTAGTGAACCTAGTCGTAAGCTTCAGAATGCCCACAGTTGCTTACAACGGGATTCCACAACATCTCTTCCTTTACAATATAACTTCCAACAAATGACCTACAGGCCCCTAGTAACACCACTTGCTATGTTTATCATCTTCGGTTGTTTCGCTTCATCTTTAACCACTCTAACTTCCCCGAATTAAGCGATCAACCTGCAAAACCACAATTTCTCGTGGTTATCACATTCAAAGCATATAGTCACTTAAAACAAAACAAAGCTCATAAGATAAACACTTTAAAGATCGGGTTTCATCCTCTCTATCACATTCCCACACTTAACCTTTCTTGTCCTCAAGCAACCGTCACAAACATTACTCACCTTATCAACAAATCACTTTCGAATCCCTTACCGATTTAACAATTTAAGGTCCCAAGTCATAACCGTCCCATAGACTAACACAATCGAGGTTGACAATCTGATAAGTTATGATGCAAAATTAAAACAACTTAAGACTTACCTAACTAAAACTAACATGCTTATGATACTACACACATGCCACACAGCCCTCACAATCAACTCTCCTCTAGGTTGTATCTGGACTAGCGTGTAATCTGCTAGTATATTGATCACTCAAAACCAGAATGATAATCTGTACTCATAAGCTTGTGTAGTAATCACACCTCCACTTTAACAATAACATAGCACATATCAAAAGAACTTTTAGGTTTTGGGTTCGGGTAAAGGTAAGGAATTTGTCTTTTTAATTTTCTTTTTCTATGGCTAACGGAGAGATAAACCAAACCATGACAACTTTATTCACAATGAACAATATGCTACTAACATATACATTTTCTCAGCCGCTTATTTTGCTCATTCAACCCCTATATTTGGCTATATTTTCTGTTTTTTCTTTTTTTTTCTTTTTTTTAAACAAATATCTAAATACACTTTTCATTCATGGTTAGTAATCACACGGGTCACATAGGGTTTAACAAATAAAGGATATAAGGCTCAAAATTGGTGTCTAAGGTGGAATGGACAAGCAATCAATAGATAAAACAATGAAGAGATCCTAATGCCTTTATCATCTATGTGCATATGCTAAAACACAGTCTCAACATGTATCAAACCACATAAGTTCTAAAACAAAGTAACATATGGCCTACAGTCAACAAATGAATATTTATTGCAATTCAATCTAACAAATCTAATAGGCTCAAGCATCTCACACAACCAAAGGAATAAGGGTTACCGACATGTGGCATGTGTAATTCCTAAAGCAGGTTACCCCTAGTTAGGCATCTCTTTTTAATCCTTCTCTAAAGCACCTGTCAGATATACTCTCCTAAAACTTAAAGGGACAACCATGACTAGGGAGCTAGCTTAGCTTAACATCAATAAGAACCCTTTAGCAATTGAAAATTCTAGTTTTCATGTAGATCGATCATACTTGAAGAAAAAAATTTCAAAATTTTCAAAATTTACAAAATTCTCATTTTTTCACTTTTTCAACCGCTTTTAACCCTTCAAGCATTTTCAATCACCAATCCCCCTCGGTTTACCACATCCTCACACTTGGGATACATTGTCCCCAATGTATGGTGCTTTTTAGATACCAACCCGAGTACCACCAAATATCACCCCATGAGCAATTAATAACCAAACCAACAATAAACATAATAAACACTCCCAAACCAGACAAAAGTTACTCCACCAAAACGAACAAAAATAAAAATTGTCTAAAAAACGAACATACAAGGGATCAAGCACGTGGACCTGATCGATACAGTAGGATCAGTGAGTGCTCAACTATATGACGGGCCCTACGATCTACCATAGTAACCTCCAAGGTGCTCATAAAATGCACTCATATAAAAAATATCAGCCAGCCCTCCTGCTGCTGCTGCTGCTCCTGCTGGTGGGACGGGTACTCAAACAGTGGCGGCTGGTATGGGTATGAACTTTGATAATGCGGTACGGTGTATTCAGAAGGCACCCACATAGAACTGTGAACCTGTGGCATTGGATGTCTCGGTATGCCGGGCTGATAAGGAGGCTCTTGACCATAATCCACATATGGTGTATTCTCTACATACGGGACCCCCTAATAATAGTCCGTATGCCTCCTTGTTTGATTCTCATTGTAGGCCTGCATGTTGAGCTCCATTTGCTCATTCAAATATCTCATCTGATCCATTCGGGTCATATGCTCCATTAGTTCTTGATGTTGACGCTCTCTGTCCGTGTCCTGGCATGTGCCCTAATCAGATATGGACCTCTGAGACATCTCCCAACTACCATAATCTGGTGGCCTACCACTTTCTACCCTTGCTTGCATCTCGTCATCAAACACACCCCATAAATAGCCAGTGTACCTCGGCTCCTCAACCTGTCTACTTGATCCCCCACCAGTGATCACCCCAGCCTCTCTTTTTCTCCTTAACAACTCCTCATCACTCATATCCAAGTCATCCATCCCCTCCTGTTGTGGTGCTTGTTTACCCCACTGAAGCACCATCCCCATATATTATTTTATGCCATAACTTCATCTTCACATTCGATATCCGGTCACTTTGCATATTTCCGCGATGGAGAAGATGGTATGTGGCTTGGTGAAGGGGTATTCGTCGAGCAACAGTGCCCCATGCTTTTTCTAGCAACGCACTTATCTGTCGGACATATGGAATCAGTTTCTTCAGCTTCGTATTTCTGCTTTGCCGTATGTGCATCATGACCAATTACCTAAACGGAAGATGGAGCTGACCAGTCATAATGGCATAGACAACTGGGATCCCCCACTTCTGAATTGCCACCCTATCTCCCAGACAAGGAGCCACATTTGAAATCACGAAACTCAGAAGCACCCGCACCAACGCCTTCAAATTATCCATTTTCATCTCAACCCCATTCTCCAGCATAAACAACTCAGAAAGCATTAAACTCTCCCCAACTACATTTTTCGGAGTATTGAAATAATCATTTTCATCGACCAATGTGTAAAACTCACTGCCTTAGAGTCGAACTTGGCTACTTGCTTCAAAGTAGCGATATCATTGACTGATCTTGAAAGCGTGACAGTCTTTGGTGGATTGTTTCCATCATCTCTCTTCAAAGTACTCAACCATTGCATAACACTCTTGATGTAGATCTCTCCCTTCGCATAACCATGAATATCGATCACTGCCTCCTAACCAAGTGCAGTAAATTTTTCATAAACCCCAATGCTCTAAAGTCTGGTTTGTGAACCATATTCTCAAAGCACGTGTTTTCCTTAATAGAATGATCATCTCCCATTTTTCGTAAAATAACTCTTCTTGATACTCCTCTTATTGCTTATTAAGGGGTCCCTTCCCCCAAACTGCTCTGTATGGAGTGTCACCGTGAGCATGTTGCTCCTAAACCTCCTCCATAGGTGTAACGCGTATTGAAACGCTCGTTGTTCTTCGATTCTTTTATGCATCCGGGTTGGATGATTCTTCTCCGACCGTTCCTTTTCGGCTCTTCTTTCTCTAACCATCTGCATTCAAAAAACAACATACAAACACAATCAGCTCAATTTCAACCCCCATGAACAACCAACTAAACAAGTGTGCACTCCTACAAACCTTCCCACACTTGTTCTTGGCTATGGCTACCTAGTTGTTGAAGGTTTACTTTAAAATCTAGCAATTCATAACAATGGTTGTTTAAAATTCAGAGTTTTAACATTTAACGATCCCTAAACAAAATCAACAAGCACTTCACATCATCTCGTAGCCATAATATCCCTTCAATCAAGCATTCACACCCCAATAACCCAGATTTGAAACAATATTGCATGGTATATGCTCAATAACCACTTACATAGTTAATTCATAACTAGAAAACCATCTATGAAACACAAATCAAGCAATTGTACCTTTATGTTCTGCAACTATGAGAAATTAAGATAAAAATCATACCTTTTTCGCTTAATTAGCTTAGGGAACATTTAAATTGATGTTATTTGCAAGCTACAATGAAAAGCCCCAAATTTGGAATTTAGGGTTCATCACGTTCTTCTCATATTTCTTAGAAGCAGTTGATCTCATGGAAAAATGAGTCAAGAATCGTGTTCTCCTCAAAAAAAAAAAAAAACAAGCAGGTTAGACCTTTGAATGGATTGATTTGGTTGAGAAATGGGGAAAGTAGAGAGCTTGGTGGCTATGGAGGTTATAAGGCTTGAGAGGAAGAAGATGAAGATAAGATATGAGTTTGTGGTGAAAAAGAGAGGTGAATCTGGTCTAAAGTGGTGAGTTATGGGTTGTATCCAGTTACAATCGGGTTTAAGGCATGATTCGGGTCAGACATCAACCCGGTACATTCGCGTCGCCTAGGTCCAGTCGTAGCCTACGGTCACAGACCGTAGCTTACGGCTCAAACATGTTGCCAGTATTGTTTTTGTACACCGTAACCTACAGAATTATACCATAAGTTACAATTTAAGTTTGTTGTTTGGACTAGTTACCCTATGTAACCTACAGTTCACAGCCGTAGGCTACGTTACCTCACCTCGAATATTTTTTTAAACGGTTTAAATGATTTTGATTTAGAACCTATAGACTTTATCACCAAAATTTATTTTGATTTAGTTCGATCGTTTACTCACCTGCTCCACCCCCTTTAAGAAGTCCAT
This sequence comes from Scalesia atractyloides, assembly GCA_947069175.1. Lineage (NCBI taxonomy): Eukaryota > Viridiplantae > Streptophyta > Magnoliopsida > Asterales > Asteraceae > Scalesia > Scalesia atractyloides. The sequence goes on along the minus strand of CAMTDV010000001.1, from coordinate 65,500,102 downwards.
GTCCTCCTCTACACTCGATTTAGTTCTAAGACATACCTGGGCATCTTCGGCTTCCCCACACTTGCTTGATGCTGTAGGTATACTCACAACCAATTCCTCTCAAACCGTTAAAACACACAAAACAATTAAACAAAACTCATAAATCAAAAGAAATATGTACCAAATTTCGGGTTGCCTCCCGATAGCGCTAAGTTTTAGTCTTCAGCCGGACTTCTCGTGACCCTCAATCAGTCATATACTCCGGTGAGCTTGCAAGAAAGCTCACCTCATCCGTTGACTTCGTCTTAAGATCATCACTATCCAGATATGGCTTTAACCAGTGCCCATTCACCACTTGCCTCCTTTGATCCTTTGGATCCTCAATCTCGACGTCTCCGAACTTTCCCACTCTCATGATGACAAATGGACCGATCCACTTGCTTTTTAGCTTCCCTGGAAACAATTTAACACGTGAGTTGTACAACCATACACTTTGACCGACGGTGAAAACTTGACGCCTCAATTTAGCTTCATGCACTGCTTTCATCTTGTCCTTGTACGCAGCTGCAGTACCATACGCTTCGTTGCGTAACTCCTCAAGCTCACATAACTTCAATTGCCTATGTGCACCTGCTTCAGTATAATCTGTTAACTTGTTTAATTGCCTTCCATCAGCAAATGACAACCTTTGCCATATACTAATCTATAGGATGTAGTGCCAATAGGAGTTTTAAATGCGGTGCGATACGCCCACAAGGCGTCATCATTTGGCTGACCAATCCTTGCGGTCAGTTCGCACTGTTTCTACAAAATTTCTTTTATTTGCCTATTGGACACTTCAACCTGTCCACTCGTCTGTGATGATATGGTGTCGCTTTCGGTGGTCCACGCCATACCGTTTGAGAAGTTTGCCAAAGTGAAAGTTTTTTTAAATAGGATCCCCCACACTAATGATCACCTGGTGGATTCCAAACCTTGAAAATATGTTTGATTGGACAAACTTACACACAACAAATTGGTAGTTTGTTCGGGTGGTGATTGCTTCAACCCACTTCGAAACATAATCAACCGCCACCTAACGGGCCCATGAAATCAATGCCCCATACATTGAAAACGTCTACAACCAAAATTGGTTGCATGGGTATCTCGTTCCTCTTAGAAATCACCCATTTTCTGACAATTCACACAATGTTTAGTAAACTCAAAATCATCTTTAAACAAAGTAGGCCAATAAAGGCCATATTCAAGAACCCGGTGACCCGTCTTTTGACCATTGAAATGGCCACCGCATGCTGATGAGTGGGTGTGTTGTAAAACTTCCAAGAACTCCGTCTCTTGGACGCATCTTCTGATGATCTGGTCTGCACCGATCTTGAACAAGTCTGGCTCATCCCATATATATTGCTTTATCTGAATAAGGAATTGTTGCTTCCTTCTCTTGTTCCAAGCTTCGGGCACTGTACCTGAAACCAAATAATTAACAAAGTTAGCATACCAAGGTGCAAGGTTAACAAACATAATATATTCATCTTGAAAGTATTCGTTGATCTCGAGTGTGGTGTCTTCTACTCCTGAAGGCAGTCAGGACAAGTGATCAGCCACTACGTTTTCACACCCCTTTTTATCTCTGATTTCCAAATTGAACTCTTGCAGCAACAAGATCCACTGAATTAGCCTCGTTTTGGCATCCTTCTTCTCCGTCAGGTATTTTACTACACTATGATCAGAATAGACGATTACTTTACTTCACCAAATATAAGATCGGAATTTGTCTAACGCATAGACAACGACAAGCATCTCTTTCTTTTTGGTTGTGTAATTCAATTGTGCATCAGAGAGAGTTTTGCTTGAGTAGTAGATAACTACTAGTTTCTCATCTACTCTTTGACCTAGTACAACCTTGATAGCAAAATCATTTGCATCACACATAATTTCAAAAGGTTTTGTCCAATCGGCTGATTACAAGATCAGGGCATGTACTAGTTGTTCCTCTAACACATTAAACGCTTTTAAATATTCATCATTAAACTCAAAAGGAACATATTTCAGTAGTAAGTGACATAAAGGTTTCATTATAACACTAAAGCCCTTAATAAACCTATGGTAGAACCCGACGTATCCTAAGAAGGAACGGACACCCTTGACATTAGTAGGGGGAGGTAATGTTGAAATAACTTTGATTTTTACCCTATCAACCTCAATCTCCTTACTTGACACTACGTGCCCCAGCATGATGCCCTCTTGAACTATGAAATGCCTCTTCTCCCAACATAAGACCAAATTAGTTTCCACACAACATTGTAGGACTTTAGACAATTCATTCAAACATGTGTCAAATGACGACCCAAATACCGAAAAATCATCCATAAAAATATCTAAGGCATCCCCGACCATATCTGAAAAGATACTCATCATGCACCTCTGAAAGGTGGCTGGGACATTGTACAACCCAAATGGCATTCGCCTGAATGCGAAAGTCCATAAGGGCATGTGAATGTGGTATTTTCTTAGTCATCGGGGTGGATAACTATCTGATTGTCCCTCGAATATCCATCTAAAAAGCAGTAATACTTCTGATCTGATATTTTTTCTACAACCTGATCACTAAAGGGCAAATGAAAGTAACCTTTGAAGTGGCAGCATTCAGCTTCCTATAATCAATACACACACGCCACCCAGTTACCGGTCGGGGGGCTATCTTCTCGCCATTCTCACCTTTAACGATCTGAATGCTTGCTTTCTTAGGCACCATCTGCGTCGGAGTTACCCACACGCTATCTAAAATGGAATATATTATCCTAGCATAAAGCCACTTGATCACCTCCTTCTTCACAACCTCACGCATGTTGGGATTTAACCATCTCTATGTCTGCGGGCTTTGCATATACATCGTAATAATTTTGTGCATAAAAATGGAAGGACTAATACCTTTTAAATCTGTGAGTGTCCATCCAATGGCTGCATGGTGATCTTTCAGCACCCTTAGTAGTGTTATCTCTTGCTCCTCTTCCAGATTAGCTGCAATGATAATCGGTAGAGTCTGACCCTCTCTTAGAAATGCATATTTCAAGTGTTGTGGCAACTCTTTCAACTCCACCTTTGGAGAGCTGATCAATGATGGCTTTAATCCTGATGAGATTTCAGCCAGAAGACTCTCCGTCTGATGAGTCCATGGAGGCCCCTTCCGTATGGCACTACTATTGCCTCCAAACTTTTCACTTCCTCTACCAACTTGTAATCATGTTCTTGTTCAGACCTGTCACAGATAAAACAAACTTTGGTGGTTTCATACTCCAGATGAGGATGACACCCATCAATAATATCTGCCATAAAACATTCATCAGTTATTAGAGAGTCAGTAACATTGGAGAACACATTTAAACGGATCTTTCTATTGCTAAAAGTAATATCGACTGTATGCGATCGACAGCCGATCAATGCATGTGTCGTGGCTAAGAAAGGTTGTCCTAAAATAACATTCGATTACTTGATTTGATCCAAAGACACAAAATCAAGTACCAAGAAGTCTATTGGGTAGTAGAACTCTTCCACCTTCACGATCATATTGTAACAACCTCCCTAGGAAGCTTAAGGGTCAAGTAAGATAACGCCACAGTGGTGTCAACTTGACTCAGTAGACCAAAGTCACATTGGTGGTACAAGCTTCCCGAGAGAGGATGCTCACGCTAGCCGCGAGACCCAACAATGCTCTATTCATTTTAAAATCACCCACTTGAATGGGTATCCATGGCATTCCTGGGTCTCGCAACTTGGGTGGTAGTACCCCAGTCAAAACGGCGGTCACCCGCTTTGTTAAGTCAATCTTTTTAGGAACTTTGTGTTGCCGTTTTTGGGTACACATATCTTTCAAGTATTTTGCATAAGATGGAACCTGCTTAATTGCATCGATTAAAGGTAAATTGATTTTAACATATTTAAATACCACGCACATTTCCTCCCGTTAAGGTCCCCGTTTATTAATTATCCTTTTATTAGCTGGATTTTTCAATGCTTCGGGGAATGGAGGTTGAATTGGTTCCCCTTCTTTAGATTTAACAATTTCAACAGTTTCATTAGGGGTTTCAGCATTAACTTTGTCATTAGTTTTAATAGGTTTAGGTCCCGACTCATCCTCACTTTCCTCACTCTCATCCACATCCTCCACCACACCTTCCATGAAAGGTGGTGGAGAGTTAACCTTATTATAAATTTCACCACTTCGAAGAGTACTTACCTGGCCAACTTGGTTGTTCTTCGGCTTTTGATGAGAAGGATTCATCTTTGTGTCACTGGTCAGTCTTCCATTCTGTTGCTTTAGCTCTGCCAGCTCAGTTGCTAGTTGCCCCATTTGCTTATCAAAGACTGAATAGCCTTATCACGCACTTCGTCCTACTGTGCTCTCGCATGATCCAATTAATTCTGTCTCTGCATCTCCTGCTGCATCGCCTTCACTGGTTCCATCGTCTCATTTCCCTCACTTGCACCGCAGGATCCAGATGATCCTCCTTGATTATTCTGGTAGTTCCCTTGATATCCCCTAGGGTTACCCCCTTGGTAATTGTTTGGGTAACGGGATTGGTTAAAGTTCCTCTGACCACTCGACTAATTGTTGCCCAGAAATCCCGGATTTAGTTGATTATTTGCATTTCCATAGCTGTGGTTCGAATAAATTCTGAGCCCTAGGTGGTAGGTGTTAGAATTCATGTTGAAGTTCCTACCACCACCTCCACTACCTCGCACGAAATTTACATCGTCAAACCCACCGACAATACTTGGACATTGATCTTGAATGTGCCCCAAATCTCCACAATGCCCACACATAGGCAATTGTACTCCAACCTACGGTGTATTATCCACTTCTCTTACCACTGAATGTGAACCTCTTCTTGAGGATTGAGCTTTCCTCTTCGAGGTACTTGACATCTTTTCCAGATAATCCCAATCCACATGTTCATAGTTTGTACTGAATGTACCATTTGATATTGAGCTAAGGTCACGTGCATCTTCCGTTTTCAAGCCATCAGAAAGGCATTCAACAATTCCCACATTTGTATACCATGATGCAGGAAATTCTTCAACAACATCTTAAAGCGCTTGAACGCTTCATGAAATAACTCGCTAGACAGCTGTTTGAAATTTCTGATATCTTTCCGAGCATCATTGTTCCTTTGAGGCGTGTAGAACTTATCCAAAACAACTGTTGCATCTCGGGCCAAGTAAAGATAGAAGCAGAAGGCAAAGTATGGAACCATTGTTGTGCCTTGTCTTCTAGTGTGAACTAGAATAACACCAATTTCACATCATCTGATGCAAAGCCTTGACCCGCGATGGTATTGCAACGAGCATCATAGTCGGCTATATGCACATACGGTTCTTCTATCACCAAACCGTGATACTTGGGTAAACTTTGGATGGACTGCGCCCTAACTTCAAATGATCTACCGCGTAACTGGGGTATCACACCGGAGATGGGTTGTTAGCAATTGCAGGTTTGAAATGGCTTTTAATCTCCCATATCGGTCCTCGATCATATCTTCTAGGGGTCCGCTCGAAATTGTTGACCGGTGGGATTATGTTTCGCGGGAGTGGTCTTGGTTGAACTGGTATTTGCTGTACCAGAAGTGGCATTGGAATGTTCATTTATATTGCATTACCTAGTTGTTGGTTAATTGGATTGTGTGGCTGAACGTGTTGTTGATACCCAGAAGTGTTCTGGTTCCCTCTTTTTGCATTCTAAACCCCGTATTATACCTCTCAAAATTTCCCATGTTAATAACTTGTCTCTCAACTTGATAGCTGTAATTGTCGTATTCATCATAACCGTCTCCGAACTCCCCTGAACTATTCCCTTGATCGAACGTTGATCTTATGAATGAGAAGTGTTATTGCTTAAATGGTTTGTAATGGGAAGGTTTGGCTAATATAGGAATTGAGGTTTATGAATTAACGGGTCGAGTTTGACTTGGTCAAATGGTGTTATCGTCGGCAACAATCCTCACACACGGTGAAGAATGCTGGATATTAGACGTTTGGGTGAATGACGGGTATTGGAAAGATGTTTATTGGTTTGAGAATGGTGGCAGATTGTCAAGATTGGGGAACGGTAGCGGAGGAAATGGTGGAAGTTGAGTGGTAGTAGTATCTTGGGTGGATTGTGGTGGTGTTTCAAATGGTCGAGTGGTGTTAGGTGAAGGTTGATTGGGAGTTGGTGAGAATTGAGTTTGTTGAGGCGGGTTTGCAGCTTGCTTGTCAGGATTTCCCGAGTTCTCCATTACATTGATTGTAGGTATTGGTGATTGTAGCACTTTGTCCTCTCGATGTATAACTCGGGTTTGCCGAACTGTTCTCTCAATTTCCAGATAAAAAACTAGTGGCGATGATTTTCTGGATTTCCTCGTATGATGCATACAGGTAGGAATTCACCTGCATAAACACAGATAAGGAACTACGCGTAATTCTAAACAAAAAGAAATAAATCTATTTTTGGATTTTTAGTTATTTTACTAAAAACACTTAAAACAAAACACTTTGCGCACGACTCCCCGCAACGGCACTATTTTGATGACAGTCGTTAATGTCATACAAAAACCTAAATAAACTAGGTAGATAGTGTAAATAGGGGATCAAATAAGAGGAGTATGGGGGAAAGTTTTATGAAATAAGTGTCGAAAACTAATTGCAAAGAAATGTAAAATCTATTGGATTGATTGTTTGGATTAAACTAAAAATTACTACAAAAATGAGCTTGTAACAATAAGAGAAAACAATGGTTCCTCCGGATCTTAGATTCAAAGTAAAATTCAATTATGTTTTTGACTGTTTACAATCACATAGACATAATTGCATAATTTGGTAATTGATTGTGATACCCAAGGAGTACTCACTTCGATTGCAAAACAATGAAAGGTTATCACATGAACACAAATTGAAATTACCAACCCTAACCCTTATCAAATATATCCCAATTACTAGAATTCTCAGGATTTGAATGAATCAAAATTAAGGTTAAAGCAAATCCAATTGTTTACAATTCAATTAATCAAATCCAATGGTAAAAAGCATCGAATGCTTAGATTACAAGTTCAACACAAACAAAAACACATACACCTAGTTCACTTACAAGAATACTCCACACAGAGGAAACCACTAGGAGATTAGTTGCTCATGTTGGTCTCGTGATCTTCCAAAGCTTGAGAAACAGATGAATTCATGATCTTCATCTTTGACTTGGTGGAAAAAAATGATGATTATAGGTGAAAAGCTCCCAGAGTTATTGCCCTATTGCTCCCAAATTCGTCTAAGGAAGTTAATCTCCCAAGATTAGCTTACAAAACCCTAATATACCTCCGAAAGAAACAATGCACGTCTTTTTCCAAAAACCCGCCATAACTTACGGTCCTGGACCATAAGCTACGGCCCAGCCTTACTATTTCAATCATCCTCCTGATCGTAGCCTACGGTCTCCCTACAGGCCTCCGGACTTCATTCTTTCTTGTTTCAATTAATCCCCCTGACTGTAGCCTACGGTCTCTCGAATTACCAACAGGTCCCTAGACTTCATTCTTTCTTGTTTCTCGCAATTCCAAGCTATTTTTCAAACCGAACAAGTCCCGAATAACACCAATTGCTATGTTTATCATCTTCGTATGTTCGCTTCATCTTTAACCACTCTAACTTCCCCGAATTAAACGATTAACCAGCAAAACCCCAATTTCTGGTAGTTATCACATTTAAAGCATATAATCACTTAAAACAAAATAAAACTCATAAGATAAACACTTTAAAGCTCGGGTTTCACCTTCTCCGTTACGGGACTTTATCCCTACTGACTCAGACCAATATAGACGAGGTAGCGTTGCCTCCAAAAGAGGGACATGCCACATTTTGTATTAATAACTTACTTAATTATCTTTCAATATTCCGGCCTTGCGGGATTGTAATCCTGCTGACTCAGATCAATACGGCTGAGGGTAGCGTTGCCTCCAGAAGAGGTACATGTAACTATAACCAAGATTTCTCTTAAAAACCCAAAGTGCGGAAATCATCAAAGGATATATAAATAACAAGTCGGAATCAAGTGATTTTATCTTGTCTATTTTTTCTTTTATTACTTTATTTTACTTATTTAATTTAGCTATTAAAACCTTTTCTGAAAGTTTGGGTCGATTAGACGTTGATGATAATCCGGTATTAAAAGCTCTTGTGTACTTGGATGACTTCGGTATCTTACCAGCACTATACTACGCCAACAATTGGTGTACTTGCCCTAGCGTGTTGTAGAGAGTGATAGTGTTATATCGTGTTTTATAAATATAAAGCTTGAATAAACGAGTGTTGGGGACACAAGGTTTTTTGGTGCCGTATATCTAAAAATCCATACACCCTCGCTCATGTCAAGTTTTTGGCGCTGTTGCTGAGGACACAAGGGTTTTAAGAAAGTTTAAAATCGGCAGCCTAATCATTTTTATGCTTTTCTAATTTTTCTATTTAGGTTTTTCTTCTTTTTCTCAAAATTTTCTACTCTCTATAGAAACAACACAGTGCCTGTTTGATCAACACTGGGTCGTGTTAGTTTCTCAGTAACCTAAAACTGTTTCTATCAGATAGGAGCTACAGCACGGGGCCGTGTGACAACTACACGGGATCGTGCCGCAACAATAGTTTCTAGAAAATAGTACCATTTGATCCTAGCGGTTAAAACCTAATCTGGCAATAATGGATGTTGATGATTATTTTACCCCCGCCACCTTTACAGTGAATGGTGTCAATTATGTGGAGAAATTAATAAAGATTTAGAATGTCCCATTCTACAAATTAATCCCCACTATTTAGACCCATCGTTTTTCTGTGAAGATCACCTTAAGATGGGCGGGAGTAAAATAACCACCATCCTTCAGAATTCCATCAAACCTCTTTCATAGGAGACATAAGATTAGAAGAACTATGTCAAATAGAAAAGAGGATTCTCAAAAAACTCAAGAAAATATATCCATGATGAAGGCATGATGTTCATCAAGGAACAAAAGCAACGGATATTCGATGGGGCCACATGCAGGAATAAACAATACCGAGGCCAACAATCTACCCTGGCACCATGACAAAAACAAAGACGATAGCCCTCCCTACATTGACCTCGCAATGATCGACTCCTTAATGGCTTGTGAACTTCACACCATTGGTTTAGACCAAACCAAGTCGACTCACACCTTCTTTAACAAGAGCCCGAAAAAGGTAAATAAAGGATGGTTTCGCCCTCCTACTTTAGCTTAGAATTCTACCTTTCTGATAACCTCTTGCTTTTTGTATCTCTTGTCGGAACTTAAGGTATATCAAGCACTTTGGTATGTTCCAACCAATAAGAAACCACGCGATAAAACATGGGTCCTTAAAAACTCCGACAAAAATTCATAAAAACCCTAAGACACGAGGTTGTGCCCCTTTCCCACGGGGTCGTGCCCCATCAATCCTCTAAACATGAGGGCGTGTTAAAAAGACAGTGGATCGTGCCATCTGTACTTTTTAACACGGGGCCGTTTCTACCTTGACATGGCCCGTGTTTCACTAACAGAAAACATTCTCTGACTCGTGCAGGCAACACGGGGCCGTGCCTCCCAGACACGGGGCCGTGTCGATGTACTATCATTTTCTATAAAGTCAGCCATGAGGAGGATGTTTGGACCCATTCCTAAAAGGCCAAGATCCTGTCTGATCTCTCACACATACCTAAAAAGGTATGTTCTTAAAAAGGTTTCCTTAAACCTTCTTGTCTTTACGACTTTTAGTCGTTTTCTCCTTCTTCAACCTTCCACAACCTCCATTGAAGCTTGAAGCTTCAAGCTTTAAAAAGCTCCAATTGTTAGGTCAAGAGCATGGTTTTTAGCCCAAGTTCTTAAAAAAATACTATTATACAACAATATTTTAAGTTATTCACGTTCAGAAATGTTAAAAACCAAACAGTTTTAACTTAAAATAAAGGTTCACGGGCTTAAAAAATCAGAGCTGTTGAAGAGGGAGGAGACTCTCGCTTGAAGCAACTCTATTCCGCTATGTTTGCACCTTGCGAGAATCCATTGAAGAAATGACAACGGTGGAGGAGGTCCTTGTGGATCGAGTGAACTACCTCACTCTTGCCCTGGAGGATAGCTTTAGGAGATCAACCTTCTTCACCAAAGGTTGTACATCTTGGTAATGCCCTCGATGGAGCCAATCTTACCTCAAGATGATTGGAACATCGCTCACGAGGTGATTAATCCCATCGGGTAGGACGAAATACCTCCGGAGCCTCCCATTAACGCCAACTTTGAGGTTCTGATAAACTCCGTTCCTCTCCCACAAGAGGAGGTCGATGACGAGCCCTTCATCTTCCTTTCGAGGGAGATTGAGGAAATGCTCAACAACCTCTGAAGGAGTATTTCTGGAGAATAGTTTAAAGCCCTCATTTTCCGAACCTAGTTTTTGTTTTTGCTAATCTTTCATCAATTTATCTAGAGGAGAGCTATTTAGATCAAATAATCTCGTAGGGTATCCACCAACTATCTATCTATCTTCTATCTTAGGACTTTAATCTTCTTGTAATTTTTATTTTTCGTTTCTAGTTGTAATTATGGATGAATGGAATGAAATTTGGTGTTTTGAAAACAAAAGTGTGCGAAAATATGAAAAATGGCCAAATGGACGTTGAAATAGCACCCCATGCACGTAAACAGACACTTGCCGAAGCAAAATATTCAAAACAGTATGTGCAGCACGGGGCCGTGTAACGTAAGCACGCCTCCGTGCCCCAAGTCTATAGAAAACAATGTCTATTCTAGAACATTGACACAGGGCCGTGTCCCATATACACACCCCCGTGCCAGGCTTCTAGAAAATTTTATGGCATTTTTGACACGGGGTCACGTCCCCCAAACACGCCCCTGTGTCTGCCTTCAGGAAATTTTCACAGAAACACTAATACTAGCACTTTTGACACGGGGTCGTGTCCCCCAAACACGCCCCCGTTGTAACATCCGTCAAAAACCAGGTTAACCAAACCCGCTTCTTTTATTAACCGAACATTCAGTTAAAAATTTCGTTGCATAAGTAATGCTCAAATTAATTTTATGCGATACATAATTAATAAGTATATTAGAATATAAAATTTATATCTGAAAATCTGTTAAAAATAGTGAAATAAAAATTAAATGCTGATGCCGGGTTTCGAACCCGGGTCAGCCGAGAACCACAAAGACTTAACACACACACATTTCACCACTCCGCCACTTGATGTTTTTGTAAGTTTTAGGAAACAATTAAATCATATGTTCAACCAAGAATCGACCTGTTACGCTAACTGAAACCGTTATCGGCTTTCAAAACGTCCAAGACGTTTGAGTGATCACGGATTTCTGATCATAACCGATAAACCGACAATTTTAATCAATTCAGTCTTGAGTGGACTTGAATTCATGTGGTGATCGGTTTTAATAACCGAAAATCTGCACTTCCTGAATTACTCCAACAATAGCACCCTCTCGCGACTCAAACTCATCCGCAGAACCTCCAATTTCACTTTCGCTCTACTTTCAGTTCGTCGGAAAAGCTTTTTGAACTCGCCGGACTTTCGCCAGAAAACCGTGTCTTCCATCAAATCAGTAAGTTTCTCAATTCTTTCATCGTCTATCAGTTGTTAAGCTTTTGCTAACTCAAACCCTTCAATCAGAATCAGTTCCAGGCGACGATATCGGATAATCATCATTCGCCGGAAAATCTCTGAAAATTTCTAGAACTCGCTGTTAAACGGTATAAACCTTTAAACATTCTGATAACTCTTGTTCAGTACTTCAATTCCGTATCCAGCTAATCAAAATTGTTAATTGGTCCGCTCAGACAAAGTCCATAAAAACAGAGCCGACGACTTCGCCGGAATTCTGAGAAAGATCATTTCTCCGGTATGTTTACTTCCAAAAATCTTCTCTGCCATTTCATTTTAATCATTTGAATGTTTGTCAATCGAATTAAACAAGAAACAGTTGGTTTAACAATTGTCTGTGTTTTGAACGAAGAAGACGAAGTCGCTTAGGTTATAAGATTAATTAAAATCAATATTATGAACGGGTTAGACACACAGTCCAGCGGTGGACTGTGTGTAAATAAATACGCATTCGTCCCGAGTTCGATCCTTGACACACACACACTCACTGTAATAAAAATGTTCTTTTTTTAAACCGAACCGGATCCACACGCAGAATCATGTTAAGTATAATAAAAACCGGAATATTTACCAAGTTAGACACACAGTCCAGCGGTGGACTGTGTGCCAAACTAAACCACAGGTCCCGGGCCGAGTCGATACCATTAAATCCTTTTTAAAATAAATGATTTTCGGATTAACTTAATTAGTGTATAAATATAATTAAAAACAGAAATATTTCGGGTTAGACACGTAGCTCAGTTGGTAGAGCTGCGTGCACACGTACGGGAGGTCACGGGTTCGAGTCTCACCCAGCGCACACATACAAACGACCGAACCGGTCAACGGTCAAGTCAAAAAGTCAACATTTTTTTATTATTATATTTATTTATTTAAATTAAAAATCAATTAAAAATACTTAAAAATAACATTTTTAAAGTTAGAAAATAGCCTTAAACTCACAAAAATATATCCAAAAATCCTATTAAAATTGTTAATAAAATCCATTTATTTACCTTACTTTTTCGTTATTAATTAGGTTAGTTATTCCTCGTCGATCAATCCTCTAACTCGTGCGCATTCAACAACATTCACCGAACGCACCCAAGGTGAGTGAATCTCTACAAATTCCCCGTTTTAATCACGTTTTTGGGGTGTATCATGTGTCTTATCATATATTATATTTAAACTATTGTGCACCAATCATATCCATGAACAAATGTGTATTCAACATGTATCAACTGTTTGTGTGGTTATTGTTTAGATTAAATTTATCATTTTCAGTACATACATTTTCATAGGCTGCCGCTCCCCATTACATTATGAGCGTTGAGCTGTTCCCCATTACATTATGAGCGTGAACCAGGCGTTGCCAACATACGATCGGCTCCGTTTGATTGAGCCTTGATCGCACATACATTATCATAGGCCGCCGCTCCCCATTACATTATGAGCGTTGAGCTGTTCTCCATTACATTATGAGCGTGAACCAGGCGTTGCCAACATACGATCGGCTCCGTTTGATTGAGCCTTGATCGCACAGACATTTATCATAGGCTGTCCGTTCCCCATTACATTATGAGCGTGAACGTGACGTTGCCAACATATACAGTTTCATTCATGTTATATATTCATGCAAGTTGGGTTGTTATTGTATGTTATGGTATGTTATTGTATGTTATTGTATGTTATTGTATGTTATTGTTTGTTGTTGTTTGATATTGTATGCTATTGGTTTGTTATTGTATGTTATTTGTTTGTTATTGTATGTTTATTTACGTTTGTTCATATATGAATATTGCACAATTTTTCCATATTAAACACAATAAGAAATAAATAATAAATGTTTTCTAACAAGGTTCACTCGCCAACTTTTGTTGATCCAAAAACCATTTTTACACATGATACAGGTGAACAGGATGAAGCAAGGAAAACATAGGAAATTGCCTTATAAGAAAAATAATGAAGTTTAGAAGGATGAATAGAACATGTTGTATTTGTTTGATTTGATTGTAGGATTCCTTGTAAATTGTAATAATAAATATGAAACATTATAATAAATGTCATGAGCTTTGATGAAAACCCAATCATGCCCCGATCACCTTTTCCGCTGCGGGTCGGGGTGTGACAGATTGGTATCAGAGCTTTTGACTATAGGGATATAGGATAGGTTATTAGACCCTTAGAGCCTATACTATAGTTGATTAGATTTTAATTGTTTATGTGGTTACATGCAAACTCATGATGTTTATTTCTTACATATTTATTACATACACAAATGCATGCAAACACTTCCAATATTACATTTTGTGATACATAGTGAATTATACTTACAGTCAAACATACATACTTACATACATATTCATCATACATGTTTCAATATTCACATATTCAATTCATCTTCATACTTCCGTTATTCAAGATTTTGTCGCATTTTTCATTTTTTCAAATCTCATCAAAGTGAGTTCTGCGATGGGCATGTAGTAACTGTAAGGGTACAAGTACCGGTAGTCGGAACGTCCTGTCTAGGTTGGCATTCGTATAAATCCAATATAACGGACCAGTTTGCCTACCTGGGGACTAACTATGAGAGTACGAAGGACCTATTAGGCCAAAGCATGCCACACCAAACGTCGTTCGAACTAACCCCACTTTGAGGTGTCACCGTGTCAACACCTTGATACATTCCGAATATCATACGTTACATACTTATTTCTCGATTTTCTTCGGGTTTTAGTGTACGTAACCAGGCTAACACATGCGAACCATATGAAAAACCCGGTAATCATGGGGGCCCACATGATTACGAAGGTGAAGTATGGCGGCTGCAAGGTCTAATTATGAGCAAAGCCCAAGACATCCTATGGATGTAGTAGATTTATTATGCTATGTTTATTTTATGAATGTTCATTCCTAAATACGACACATGATCCCAAAAACATCCAACTCATACTCTTGATATGTATTCCTTGTAGATGTCTTCTAATTCCGCTCGTAGGAAGATGAGAGCAGGAAAAGCTCGCGAGCGTATAGCTGCCCAAATCGCTCAACAAATGGCTGCCGTAATACCCAACATTGTAGTTCAAGTTCAACAAGCCCTTACCGCTAATCCCGTCAATCAAGAAGATCAAAACATTGTCAATCCTCCCCTAAAAGCCACTAAATGCACCTTCAAGCATTTCAAATCCTGCGACCCTCCAAAATACGAAGGGACTGAAGGTGTCACCGCTCTCCTCCATTGGTTTGAAGAAATGGAAAACACTTTTCTAAATTGCGATTGCCCCGATGATCGCAAAGTGCGATATGCTACTGGTCGTTTACTTGGAATAGCACTTACATGGTGGAATACAGAGAAGGCCAAACGAGGTGTTGAAGATGCTATGACTTTGACTTGGGAAGAGTTGAAGGAAATCATGACAAGACGATTTTGCCCAAGAAGCGAAATCAAGAAATTGGAGGATGAGTTCTATTCTTTGAAACAAAAGGAAGGCGACCACACCACATACAACAAGAGATTCCTCGAGTTAAATCAAATGGTCCCCAACTTGTTCACTCCTCTTTACCGTTTGATCGAGCACTACATTCGAGGTCTTCCTTCAAAAATTCAAGACTCTGTAATAAGTACCACACCTGCAACTTTGGAAGCAGCTATGGAGTTAGCTACAGAACTCACCGAGAACCACATAAGAAATAAGGACTTCAAGGAGGAGAAGAAGAAGGATAAAGCATCAACTGAAACCTCGAACTCCACCCAAACCGAATCCCTTTCACAACCCTTTCTAAGAGAAAACGAGATGGGCAACTTTTCGCTGTCACCCAACACAATCAACCAACGTCACAAGCCATACCTCTCCAAGCTATCCCAATCACTCAAGTAGCACCCAACTCAACTTACCCAAATAAGAAACCTTACTTTGGACCTCACCTTCAATGCAATACCTGTTCTTATCACCATCCATTTACCTTACCTTGTCGACTATGTGCGAAATGTGGACGCTATGGTCATTCGAGCAAGGTTTGCCGCACCTCTCAAAACCAAACCTTACCCCCTAATCAAAACATGATCCAAACATATCAACAACCTCAATACCCCATGCTGTCATATGTTCGAGCTTGTTTCAATTGTGGCGACCCTACCCACTTTAGAAACACGTGCCCTCGATTGATTAACATCATAAACGCCCAAGCTCAAGCAAACCCAGTTAACCAAGCAAATCAAGAAAACCTAACCACTAGGCCGCCAGCAAGAGGAAGGGTTTACAACATCAACGCTAATCCTGATGAAGATAATGACGGCCCAAACGAACCACCCAACTAGTTTCTTCACCAAAAATCAAGAATTCAACTCCAACCGCTTAGTGTCTATGTTTTATTTATGTTTATCTCAATCTTCACGTATCTCATTTGTAAATTGAAAATTGAATCCAAGAATCTTAATGCGAATTACTATCTCAATTTTGTTTTATACTCATTGTTTTAACATTCATATCATCAGACATCTCGACGTACCTCGATCTCATCATTTAAAGAAGTTGGGTTGTGTCTCACTTTTATATAGACTAACCCCTTCATCATAACAAACGAGAGAGGTACCATCATCATTCAGTCATGTATCCTTTCAGAATTGAGACTCAAGCTTTGGTTGTTGTGTTTACTTATGTTTTAGAGTCACATAGAACTAATCATAATTTACTGACAAACCAATGAAAATTTGACAAGAATATGGTGGATACGCCGCTGGTACTTCCTATATATAAGTATTCTTGCCAAAGGAGGCGGTTATGAAAAGTTCCATATAGGATTTAGTAATGTCTTGGTTGAAGTTTGTTTTATACTCACTGATTTAGCATTCATATCATTTCAATCTCATCATTTAAAGAAGTTGGGCTGTGTCTCACTTCTACATAGACTAACCTATCCATCATAACAAACGAGAGAGGTACTGTCTTTATTCAAGCATGTATACTATCAGAATTAAGACTCAAGCTTTGGTTGTTGTGTTTGTTTATGTTCTAGAGTCCCATCATAGAACTAATCATAACTTACTGATAAAACCAATGAAAATTTGACAAGAATATGGTGGATACGCCGCTGGTACTTCCTATATATAAGTATTCTTGCCAAATGATCAGAGGCATTGTCAGGCTGTTATGAGAAGTTCCATGTAGGTTTTAGTGGTAGAAGTTTTGTTTTAGGGTATAACCTTATCTTTCCAAACATATCAAAACTCTTATGCATAAAATCATACTTAGTCAATCAACTCTGTGTATCCATGTTCCGTATTCATAACACTTCAGGCAACAAAAAGCGATTCCTGTAGCAGGGTATTAAACCCCTACAAGGAACGTTACCGCCTCAAACAAAAATTTAAACTCTTACTCCCTTCTAAGTATGTAATTGTCAAATTAAAACACCATCCTTTTGAGACAAACATGTCACTACTTAAATTTTGGGACGAAATTTCTAAAAGTAGGGGATACTGTAACATCCGTAAAAAACCGGGTTAACCAAACCCACTTCGTTTATTAACCGAACATTCAGTTAAAAATTTCGTTGCATATTTAATGCTCAAATTAATTTTATGCGATACATAATTAATAAGTATATTAGAATATAAAATTTATATTTGAAAATCTGTTAAAAATAGTGAAATAAAAATTAAATGCTGATGCCGGGTTTCGAACCCGGGTCAGCCGGGAACCACAAAGACTTAACACACACACATTTCACCACTCCACCACTTGATGTTTTTGTAAGTTTTAGGAAACAATTAAATCATATGTTCAACCAAGAATCGACCTGTTACGCTAACTGAAACCGTTATCGGATTTCAAAACGTCCAAGACGTTTGAGTGATCACGGATTTCTGATCATAACCGATAAACCGACAATTTTAATCAATTCAGTCTTGAATGGACTTGAATTCATGTGGTGATCGGTTTTAATAACCGAAAATCTGCACTTCCTGAATTACTCCAACAATAGCACCCTCTCGCGACTCAAACTCATCCGCAGAACCTCCAATTTCACTTTCGCTCTACTTTCAGTTCGTCGGAAAAGCTTTTTGAACTCGCCGGACTTTCGCTGGAAAACCGTGTCTTCCATCAAATCAGTAAGTTTCTCAATTCTTTCATCGTCTATCAGTTGTAAAGCTTTTGCTAACTCAAACCCTTCAATCAGAATCAGTTCCAGGCGACGATATCGGATAATCATCATTCGCCAAAAAATCTCTGAAAATTTCTAGAACTCGCTGTTAAACGGTATAAACCTTTAAACATTCTGATAACTCTTGTTCAGTACTTCAATTCCGCATCCAGCTAATCAAAATTGTTAATTGGTCCGCTCAGACAAAGTCCATAAAAACAGAGCCGACGACTTCGCCGGAATTCTGAGAAAGATCATTTCTCCGGTATGTTTACTTCCAAAAATCTTCTCTGCCATTTCATTTTAATCATTTGAATTTTTGTCAATCGAATTAAACAAGAAACAGTTGGTTTAACCATTGTCTGTGTTTTGAACGAAGAAGACGAAGTCGCTTAGGTTATAAGATTAATTAAAATCAATATTATGAACGGGTTAGACACACAGTCCAGCGGTGGACTGTGTGCAAATAAATACGCATTCGTCCCGAGTTCGATCCTTGACACACACACACTCGCTGTAATAAAAATGTTCTTTTTTTTTAACCGAACCGGATCCACGCGCAGAATCATGTTAAGTATAATAAAAACCGGAATATTTACCAAGTTAGACACACAGTCTAGCGGTGGACTGTGTGCCAAACTAAACCACAGGTCCCGGGTTCGAGACCTGTGGAGAGCACCGAGTCGATACCATTAAATCCTTTTTAAAATAAATAATTTTCGGATTAACTTAATTAGTGTATAAATATAATTAAAAACAGAAATATTTCGGGTTAGACACGTAGCTCAGTTGGTAGAGCTGCGTGCACGCGTACGGGAGGTCACGGGTTCGAGTCTCACCCAGCGCACACATACAAACGACCGAACCGGTCAACGGTCAACAGTAATGGTCAACGGTCAACGGTCAAGTCAAAAAGTCAACATTTTTTTTATTATTATATTTATTTATTTAAATTAAAAATCAATTAAAAATACTTAAAAATAACATTTTTAAAGTTAGAAAATAGCCTTAAACTCACAAAAATATATCCAAAAATCCTATTAAAATTGTTAATAAAATCCATTTATTTACCTTACTTTTTCGTTATTAATTAGGTTAGTTATTCCTCGTCGATCAATCCTCTAACTCGTGCGCATTCAACATCATTCACCGAACGCACCCAAGGTGAGTGAATCTCTACAAATTCCCCGTTTTAATCACGTTTTTGGGGTGTATCATGTGTCTTATCATTTATTATATTTAAACTATTGTGCACCAATCATATCCATGAACAAAGGTGTATTCAACATGTATCAACTGTTTGTGTGGTTATTGTTTAGATTAAATTTATCATTTTCAGTACATACATTTTCATAGGCCGCCGCTCCCCATTACATTATGAGCGTGAACCAGGCGTTGCCAACATACGATCGGCTCCGTTTGATTGAGCCTTGATCGCACATACATTATCATAGGCCGCCGCTCCCCATTACATTATGAGCGTTGAGCTGTTCTCCATTACATTATGAGCGTGAACCAGGCGTTGCCAACATACGATCGGCTCCGTTTGATTGAGCCTTGATCGCACAGACATTTATCATAGGCTGTCCGTTCCCCATTACATTATGAGCGTGAACGTGACGTTGCCAACATATACAGTTTCATTCATGTTATATATTCATGCAAGTTGGGTTGTTATTGTATGTTATGGTATGTTATTGTATGTTATTGTATGTTATTGTTTGTTGTTGTTTGATATTGTATGCTATTGGTTTGTTATTGTATGCTATTTGTTTGTTATTGTATGTTTATTTACGTTTGTTCATATATGAATATTGCACAATTTTTCCATATTAAACACAATAAGAAATAAATAATAAATGTTTTCTAACAAGGTTCACTCGCCAACTTTTGTTGATCCAAAAACTATTTTTACACATGATATAGGTGAACAGGATGAAGCAAGGAAAACATAGGAAATTGCCTTAGAAGAAAAATAATGAAGTTTAGAAGGATGAATAGAACATGTTGTATTTGTTTGATTGATTGTAGGATTCCTTGTAAATTGTAATAATAAATATGAAACATTATAATAAATGTAATGAGCTTTGATGAAAACCCAATCATGCCCCGATCACCTTTTCCGCTGCGGGTCGGGGTGTGACACCCGTGTCCAGTGTCTAGTTTTTGAAAAATTTATTGTTTTTAACCTACATTTACACATTTAATCAAATTTATCCAATTTGGACACATTGAGGACAATGTGTAATTTAAGTATGGGTGGAAGCTTAACTTGAATTTGTTTGCCCTAAACCAAGCCTTACACAAAGCTCTACTTGGAACCCTTAAAAACATCTCAAATGTTTTTCAAAAATAGGTTGTTTTTAGTTTGTTTGTCTTGTTTATAGTTCATGTAAGAAACCAAGATCTATAAGTCAAGTTTTTATAAATTTACAACCGATAGTGCCGTGATAAAAAGAACTATATAAGAAAACTTTATAAAAAGTCATGACAATTCTTTTTAAAATTTAATTGTATATATAATTTCACACTTTTACCCCTTTCATTTCTAGTGTGAATAGCTGTATGGTTCTTACGAATCTAGAACTTGACACAATACATTCTCATTCCTTACCAACTAAGTAACTATATGATTGAGGCATTAGGATTTTAAACCCCTTTTTCATTTTTATTTTCTATTTATCTCCCTACCAAAAACAAAAAGTTTCCCTAGTAAACTCCTTTGAGCCTAAACCTTTTATTTCAAAACCCGTAAAATACCATTTTGCACAAATCACCCATCACCCAAAATCAATCTTTATTTTTACACTCCTTTGTTTTAGTAAAATGTGGTTCTTTTGAAATTTAGATAAAAAGAAATTACATAGTTATCTTGTGTATATTTTATTCCAAAAAAAATCTCTAGTTGCTTCAAATAAAATAAGCAAAATTATTGCTTATAAGCCTTTCAGTTTGTACCTAAGTCACAAATAAATTTTCAAAAGAAAACTAACATTTTACACTTTTAAGCCACTTTCCAAACAAAACTATCCTACCCTAGCCAAAACCTAATTTTTTTAAAGTTCTCTTGATATTTACAAAGATTTTATTGAAAAGTAGAAGGTTTGATTACTTGTCAAGCATATGGTAGGAATAAGTCTCGTACCGGTATCGAGCGTTTCACTATTACATTGTCGGCCGAGTGTTGAGTGATCACTTGTAAGGCGTGTGAATATGACTTTATAAAGGTATGTTATGCCCAAAATATTTATTTTTCTTAGAAAGGGTTCTAAATAAATCATGTCAAATAGGATTGTAATTAAAATAAAACAAGAATAAAAACAACTTAGATTCCCGACACTCTACAAACAAGACCCAAAAACTTCTTCTCTACCAATTCCATTTGGGTGTCTAAGCAATATAAAAGAGCTTTGCTTGAGGACAAACAAAGATTCAAGTTTGGGCATATTTGATATGCGTCAAATGCAACATATAAATTGTATCGAATACGGTATAAAATCAACCCTTTTAGTACTAATGTTGGAATAAGTGTGTTTCTTTGTATACTTTTGATTTTCAGGATTAAAAGAGCTTAAATATACAAAATGAACAAATTAATGACAAAAGCCAGCATAAGTGTAGAAGAAGGAAAGATGATACACTATACCAACCCTCCAAGCTTCACCCCAAGACCAAAAACAACGAATCAGAAGTCAAGCCTGCTGGGCATGGGGTCGGGCCCCTTCTAAATCCAGAAAAGAAAAGACAAATAGAAGCAGACAAGAGACACGGGGTCGCCTCCCTTGGACACGGCCGTGGTCAACTCCCAGATACGCAAATCTTGGATAGTACAGCAAGTACTATGGCCATGGGGTCGTGTGGTATCTGATCTGACAAGCTCATTAAATGAAGACAGAGAAGGAAGAAGACACGGTTACCATGTAAAAATATTATTTCCAGCTATAAATAGGGGTGCCTAGTTTCATTCCAACTCATCCCATGGCAAACCACTTCTCTCACACCTGCCACCACCCCACTACCACATTACCACAATGATCCACCACATTCATCCATCATCCATCCTTAGAGTGCGTGTAGTAGTCTCGCGATCCAAGATTGATCGTAAGAGTTTTTGTCAAACAAAGGCAATGAATGGCTAATCTTTTACATTACGTGGTGAAGACAAGTTATTTATGTATTACTTTTGATTTTCAAGCTTTGGTTAACTTTTTAGTTGGCTATGTATCAATGACTATAATAACTAGTTTTTTATATTGAAAGTGAACTTTATTCTATCATCTCTTTATGTTTTGTTGATTCACTCATTCGTGTCTTAACGATCTATATAAAGCGCGTTAACTGCCTGGAAGGGGGTTAGAAGGGTGGTATGGGTAAAGTTCTTGCCTCGTTCAGTGTATAGATCATGCGAGAACTTGATTCAAGCTTATTAGGACTTCCTTTGAGGCAGATAGCATCTAATTGGGGGAAGTAAGAACGACTTGAATCCCTTATAAGTAAACTACTATTAAAACTTTAAACCGGCCTTGCGGGACTTTATCTCTGCTCACTCAGACCAACATAGCCGAGGATAGCGTTGCCTCCAAAAGAGGGACATGCCACATTTTGTATTAATAACTTACTTAATTATCTTTCAATATTCCGGCCTTGCGGGACTGTATTCCTTCTGACTCAGACCAATATGGCTGAGGGTAGCGTTGCCTCCAGAAGAGGGACATGTAACTATAACCAAGATTTCTCTTAAAAACCCAAAGTGCGGAAATCATCAAAGGATATATAAATAACAAGTCGGAATCAAGTGATTCTATCTTGTCTATTTTTTTCTTTTATTACTTTATTTTACTTATTTAATTTACTTATTAAAACCTTTTCTCAAAGTTTGGGTCGATTAGACGTTGCGGTATTAAAAGTTCTTGTGTACGTGGACGACCTCGGTATCTTACCATTACTATACTACGCCAACAATTGGTGTACTTGCCCTAGCGTGTTGTAGAGAGTGATAGTGTTATATCGTCTTTTATAAATATAAAGCTTGAATAAACTGGTGAAAAACTCCTTAAAATATATCTAAAAATCCATATACCCTCGCTCACGTCAGTAAGTAATTATGCTCCTTGTGTTAGAAAGATTTAAAAGTTGGGTTTCATGTGGTTCTTGTTTCTAAAACCTGTGTTTTGGGGGGTTTTTGATGCTGGGTTTTGAGGGAAGAAACCCGAGTGACTACGTCGTATATATCTTTTGAATTATAAGTTCAACTGCATGTTTTGATTTGAGTGTTAATTTTAAAACTTGGTAAGTTTGGTGGTAATACTTAGATGAGCCATGTTGATTTTTAGTAAATATACACCTACATGGTTAATCTTTACTTAATCAATTGAGTAATGATGTGTGGTTTTAGAAAGTAACTATGTGAATAAGGAAAAATTGTCATGTCTGCCAACTATTTTATAAGAACAAATCTTGAATTAAATATGTTTGCAGTGAATAGTAGAAAAGAAAAGAATGTTTATATCAAGGATCATTTGTGGGATTTGTGGGACAGGTCTAAACGACCCGTATGAAACTACTTGTGTTATTGGGGTTTAATATACTAAAATTTACAACGTAACATGTTCGACTTAGGAAGTCAAAGGTTTGCGGATGCAAATCAAGACTCAAAAGTACCGGTTAGCGCAAGTAAGTTAACCATACTTTCAGGTACATGTATATTCATTCCATTAAGATGCAGTGGTCAACTATATACAAAGAAAAGATATGAAAATACCAAGTTGTTAGTGATTAAAAGCTTTTATATATAAAGATTTAAATTAAACACTTAGTCACATGTGGAAGTGAGATCAGTTTATAAATATGGTCTTTTATATATATATATATATATATATATATATATATATATATATATAGGATCATTTCTGAACAATTTTTGAAAATGAACAGAGTGGACTAGTATTGACCATTAATTATTTTTTAAATTAAAAGGGTAAGATTGATATTAGCTTTCTTTCTCTCTCAATTAAAATCCCTTAACTTTCTCATCTATTAATTCTCTCTCTCTCTCACACATTTTTAATTACTTCTTCATAATTTATACTCGTGTAGAATCAGTTCTAATAACATATATGAAACTCCTAACGAAACTAGGTACTGGACACCAATTGTCTCTCACGGATTCGACCGTATATGAAAGTCCTAACGGAACTAGGTCGTGGACTACAAAATACACAGATGTACCAAAAGTCTGTACACATCTGTATAACTAACAACTGTGTATCTTGTATAAACTGATAGTTAGCGAGACTGTACACTTGTGTATAAACTAACAGTGGTGTATATTATATAAATTGATAGTTAGTGAGACTGTACACATGTGTATAAACTAACATCTGTGTATCTTGTATAAACTAATACTATCAAGACTTTACACATGTATATAAACTAACATCTGTGTATCGTGTATAAACTGGTACTATCGAGACTTTACACATATATTAACTAACATCTGTGTATCTTGTATAAACTGATACTATTGAGACTGTACACATGTGTATATGCTAACAACTGTGTATCTTATATATACAGAAACTAGCAAGATTTTATGAATTTTAATTATACAATTTAATAATGCAATTTACAAAAGACGCAAATACCCTTTTGTCAATTAATTTAAAGGGAAGTTATAACATTATAATTACAATATTGCTATTGTTTAAAAATCTCTAGATAATATAATCTAATGGCTCAGATTAGTTCACACAATTTACTCTCAACCTGTGTTCACTCTAAAACCATACCCTATATATCTATATATATTCTGAGAGACATTTCTTGATCTTATATTTACAATAATAAAGATATTTTAGTTATGTCTTTTGATACATTGCTTTGACAAAAGAGATTGTTAAGTTTTGGATGACATGTGAAGTAGAGTTTTTAATCAACTGCGACGAGTCAAAAGCTATGCATTATAACCGAGGAAAGTTTCTTGTTGTGATTTAAAATGAAGGTTTAAGGTAAGTATCGTATCCTTTACTAATTAGAAAGAAGACATACTTATAAATCCTTGTTTACGACTTGGCGTCGTAAATAAAATAGATTGATAAGCACGAACCACTAAGATTTATGAAGCGTACATGTAGATTAATAGAATTATAGCTAGCGAAGAATTTTAATTTGCTAAGTTTATTGAACTAAGTTGAAATTTATTAGCCATAAAATGTGCAGTTACTGTCGAAACTTTTAACGATTTATTGTGTCATATTGGAATTTGAATTTGCTGCAATAAAAGCTTTATTTTACGTTGTTTAGGGGCTGCTATATAAGACTTCGAAATTCAGCCACACATAACTGAGAAGTATGCTTCTACTTGGCTAGGATTTACGCTTCTATATGACTGGATTTCTTTCTATCGTACAGGGCTGTTGTACAGCCATATAGGGCTGTGAAATACACCCATACAGGCCAGGCTTGGAAATTCGCTTGTAGGGTGCTGGCCATGTGTTCATATTACTGGACATATATCACGAGTTCTTAAGTATATAATACTCTAGTATTGAGGACAATCGATAATTAAATGAAACATTTAAAGTGTTGGATAATTTGATGAGGAAACTTATATCGGTATATACTAATGGGTTTTACATGTGTAAAATTTTCAGGTAAAGACTCGCTTTAAGAAGGTTGGTGATCAAGTCTTGTGTCGGATCAAACGAAACCTCATTGTTGCTAGACACAAAAAAAAATATATAATAACTTCTAAATATGTAAATTTTAGTATGTTTTATGACTTGTATCAAGTACATCTCTTTTGTTCTTGATTCATATCAATTAATGTTTATAAAATTTTATATTATAAGTTAAACATTCATTATGTGACGTGTTTTTGAAATACTTTTTACATGAAAAAGTTGGGATCATCTTCCGCAAAACGTTTCAATTTAAGTAATATATTTTGGGTGTAACACCTATTTAAAGCGTTACTGACACATTGGGCCATTTATCGAGAACATACTTGCACACCAAAAACCAATCAAGTTTACTTAGCTTGAACCAATATATGCCATGAAAGTAAACCGATTGCCACCCATATTGTTGTCCAAAAATTCACCTGAATCAATAAATTGATTAAAAGTAGCCGCGTGTGACGCAACGAATTCAGAATTCAGAATTCAGTTTAAAATATAAACGAATTTCGAATAAACAAACAGTACAAAAATAAAAATTTTAAAAAGAATAAACGATTTAAATAACACTTTAAAAATAAAAGTAACGCTTTACAAAAACAATTCTAAAAGGAATACTTTAAAGACAAACGCTTTAAAAAATAAACGAATTTAAAAAATGAAATATTTAATAAAAAGTTTACAAAACATATGGTTTTAAAAATAATGGTAAAAATGAACTGTTGATTTTAAAAAGAAAATCTGGATGACTTAAGAAAGAACGATTTTAGAAACAAACAGTTAAAAAGGGTTCATGCATATTTGTGTGGATGTGACTCAGTTCGGTTCAATTCGGTTCGACTCAGTTCGGTTCGGTTCGACTCAGTTCGATATTCACGTCGGAAACTCATGGTCCAAAGCAGGCCATTGGAAATGAAGACCGAATACCAAGCAACAGTCAAGGGGGAGTTTGTTGATACACTTTTGCGTCTGTTGCTTGTTCTTAGTTACGTTAGTAATTGAATGGTCTTTGTTTGTTGCGTCTGTAAAATTTTGGTCGTGTCGACCAAATCAAGATATCCTCCTATCTTGATTTAGTACAACGTTTAGTTTGTCTGTGTTGTAAAACAGTTTCATGTGTGCATACTATAAGTTTTGTGTTTTTGATCTTGTTGTCTGTGCAGTATGTCTGTTAGCAGGGTTCCCCGAAGAATCACTTCTTCGTGAGAGTGAGTTGTCCTTCGTACGAGCCATTTCTTGTTCGTGCGAGTGACCATTTAAGAAGAACTTTCTTGTTCGTACGAGCAAGTTGCTTGTTCGTACGAGTGACCATTCAAGAACCTTTGTTTGTTCGTACGAGCAAGTTTGCCTATTCGTACAAGCCATTGCTTGTTCGTACGAGTAACCTGTCATGAAGAACAGTTCTTCACAGCAGCTGATTGTTCGTGAGAATAGTCCACGAAGAACCTATTCTTCATGGGCTTTGTAGTTCTTCTTGGCCCAGAAACATTCTTCGTGATGTTGTTGGGTGTTAGGCCTATATATACAGACATGCACTTCACAATTCAAGTAAGAGAGTACTTAAGAGAGCACTTAAGAGAACTAAGAGCACTTAAGAGAGCAGATAGAGAATACCTTGAGTCTGTATGAACATTGTGTGTATGTGTTTGTACTAGCTCTCTTCAGTTAATCAAAAGATAGTGAATCTTTGGTTATTTTGTGTTTGTCATACTTTTCTATGGTTTGCATATACACTTGGATTCCGCACTTGTATGTGTGTTAAACAACAAGGAAGTAGGTTATCTTGATCCTCCAAGTGGACCTACAAGTGGTATTAGAGCTTTGGCCCTCTTCCTTGTTTAAAACCAAGCTTAGTGTTGTGTTTGAGCAAGTTGTGAAGCTTCCTGGAAGTGTTCTTGAACTTCAAACATGAAACTTAAAGTTTTACAAGAAAAGTGGTTTAAAACTTAGATAAAACTTGTTGTTTTTAGAAACTTTTTATAAAAACCTTGTTAAAATACATGCAGACTGTTAGGATACGGTTTTTCTTGAAATTTTCTATCAAAGTTTAGTTTGACACATTTTCCGGTGAAGCACTTGTCGGAAAACTCACCGGAATATGTCACACCCCGACCCGCAGCGGAAAAGGTGATCGGGGCATGATTGGGTTATCATCAAAGCTCATGACATTTATTATAACGTTTCATATTTATTATTACAATTTAAAGGGAAACATACAATCATAATTACATCATGTCCTACACATCATTCTAGACTTCATTATTTTCTTCTAAGGCATTTCCTATGTTTTTCTTGCTTCATCCTGTTCACCTGTATCATGTGTAAAAATGGTTTTTGGATCAACAAAAAGTTGGCGAGTGAATCCTATGAAAACATTTGAACAAGTTTATTGAATTGATTATAAAATAAGGTGCATAACCACATATGAGTAAATATAGATGTAAACATATTCACAAAACACTTAATATCAGATAATGCACACACATACAATAATAAATTGTTTTGAGGCACGCGTTGCTCAACCCGTCTCTCACGAGGAACTGATGGGCTTAATGAATGAGTTTTAAGGCACGCGTTGTTCTACGAACTGATGGGCCTAATGAATGATTTGCATACAACTTGACAATATGTAACACATAACTACAAACAATATTTACATTCTAAGTTTAAATCATAATATGGTATGGCACGAGTTTAAATAAACGAATTAATTTTAGTGACACATGACACACCTCAAAACGTGTAATTAAAAAGGAGAGTTGTAAGATTCACTCACATTGGGTGCGTTCGGTTGATGATGTTGAATGCGCACGAAGTTTGATTTAACCACGAGTGAAACTAACCTAGATAATAACATAATGGTTCGGTAAATAAGCGGATTTTATTAATCAATTTTAGTAGGATTATTGGACATATTTTTGTGGGTTTAAGGCTATTTTCTAACTTTAAAAATTTTATTTTTAAGTATTTTTAATTTAAATAAATAAATAAAAGTAAAAAAAAAATGTTGATTTTTGACTGTTGACCATTGACTTGTTTGACCGTTGACTTGTTGACTTGTTGACCGGTTCGGTCGTGTATATGATATGCGCTGGGTGAGACTCGAACCGGTGACCTCCCGTACGCGTGCACGCAGCTCTACCAACTGAGCTACGTGTCTAACCCGAAATATTTCTGTTTTTAATTATATTTATATACTAATTAAATTTATCCGAAAATCATTTATTCTAAAAAGGATTTACTGTATCGACTCGGTGCTCGCCACAGGTCTCGAACCCAGGACCTGTGGTTTAATTTGGCAGACAGTCCACCGCTGGACTGTGTGTCTAACTTAGTAAATAATCTGGTTTTTATTATACTTATATACAAACTAGATAAATTCATTTCTATCCTTATATAAAAAGTTTGATAATTGCCAGAACCGGTGCGGTAGTCTGGACTCGAACCCGCGACGTATGATTTAAATGCGCACACAGTCCACCACTGGACTGTGTGTCTATCTTGGTTATTATTCCGGTTTTCATTAAACTTAACATCTATTTGCGATTGGATCCGATTCAGTTAAAAAAAGGAACATTTTTATTAAGGCGGGTGTACGTGTGACAAGGATCGAACTCGGGACGTATGCGTTTTATTTGCACACAGTCCACCGCTGGACTGTGTGTCTAACCCGAGATATAACTTGATTTAAATTAAATATATATATAACTGAAAACTTCATCTTCTTCGTTGAACTTAACCCAGAACCAAAGTCCGACTGTTTCGACAATTTAATCAAGTTCTTTAGTAAGTTGTGATTAACCACCTATGAGATTAATAAAAAAATGAAAGAGATTATATATAAGATATACCGACAGAGATCCCCTGTTTCGCCGGCGAGGTTCCGATAACAGCAAGTTATTCCGGCGACGTGTTTCTTGCGGCAGAGGTTCTTCAAGAAGTTTGAGGTGAGTGTGGGTGACTTCGGTATGAGCTCTAGGTGTTCTGTTTTTAGAGTAAGGCACAGAGGTGAAGGGGTTCGGTTTTCCGGCGAGTTGCAGAAAGTTTCCGGCGAGTGAATTTACGTCGAGAATGGGTGTGATTGTGAGCGAAAAGGCTATCAGAGGTTAGAGGGTGCATTTATAGGGAAGAACATCGACGAATTTGATCTGATTACCGTCTTGATTCGTTGGTCAAGAATTCTCCGGCGGTTATGACTGATGTCGCGGACTGGACATCGGTTATAACCGATGTAATAGTTAATATACGCGTTAAGACACAAGAAACCGTCAGTGAAAAGCGAAATCGTCGGGATTTCCGACGACTGCTATTTGGGCGCGTCGATTTGAAATTGAGACTGTGATATTTGAATTAATTGATTTGATATGTTACTAAATAATCAAAGTGGCGGAGTGGTTTGATGTATGTGAGTTAAGGCTTTGAGCTTAACCCGGCTGACCCGGGTTCGAAACCCGGCATCAGCAATATATTTTTATTTCATTATTTTTAATGAATTTTCAAATATAAATTATATATTCCAATATACTTATTAATTATGTATCGTTTAAAATTAATTTGGGCATTAAATACGCAACGAAATTTTTAACTGATTGTTCGGATAATAAACGAAGCGGGTTTGGTAAATCCGGTTTTTTTACGGATGTTACAGTATCCCCTAGTTTTTAGAAATTTCGTCCCGAAATTTAAGTAGTGGCATATTTGTCTAAAAAGGATGGTGTTTAATTTGACAGTTACATACTTAGAAAAAGTGTAAGAGTTTAAATTTTTGTTTGAGGCGGTAACGTTCCTTGTAAGGGTTGAGTACCCTGCTACAGGAATCGCTTTTTGTTGCCTACGGTAAAAATATTGATAAGCGGAGTTGATTCACTAAGTATGATTTCATGCGCAAGAGTTCTGATATGTTTGGAAAGATAAGGTTATATCCTAAAACAAAACTTCTAATACTACAACCTACATGGAACTTCTCATAACCGCCTGACAATGCCTCTGATCCTTTGGCAAGAATACTTATATATAGGAAGTACCAGCGGCGTATCCAACATATTCTTGTCAAATTTTCATTGGTTTTATCAGTAAGTTATGATTGGTTCTATGATGTGACTCTAGAACATAAATAAACAACACAAGTAATGTCTGAGTCCTAATTCTGATAGTATACATGTTTGATTGGTGACATAATCTCATTTCTTTAAATGATGAGATGATATAAATGCTAGATCAGTGAGTATAAAATGAACTTCAACCAAGAAATTACTAAATCCTACATGGAACTTCTCATAACCGCCTGACAATACCTCTGATCCTTTAGCAAGAATACTTATATATAGGAAGTACCAGCGGCGTATCCACCATATTTTTGTCAAATTTTCATTGGTTTTATCAGTAAGTTATGATTGGTTCTATGATGTGACTCTAGAACATAAATAAACACAACAACCAATATCTGAGTCCAAATTCTGAGAGCATATATGTTTGAATGGTGACAGTTCCTCTCTCGTTTGTTATGATGGAGAGGTTAGTTTATGTAGAAATAGAACACAATCCAATTTCTTTAAATGATGAGATGATATGAATGTTAAATCAGTGAGTATAACACAAACTTCAACCAAAACAATACTAAATCCTACATGGAACTTCTCATAACCGCCTGATAATGCCTCTGATCCTTTGACAAGAATACTTATATATAGGAAGTACCAGCGGCGTATCCACCATATTCTTGTCAAATTTTCATTGACTTATCCGCAAGTTATGATTAGTTCTATGTGACTCTAAAACAAACACAACAACCAAAACTTGAGTCTTAATTCTGATAGTATACATGTTTGAATGATGACAATACCTCTCTCGTTTGTTATGATAGAGAGGTTAGTCTATGTAGAAATGGAACACAATCCAATTTCTTTAAATGATGAGATGCTATAAATGCTAAATCAGTGAGTACAAAACAAACTTCAATCAAGACAATACTAAATTCTACATGGAACTTCTCATAACCGCCAGATAATGCCTCCGATCCTTTGGCAAGAATACTTATATATAGGAAGTACCAGCGGCGTATCCACCATATTCTTGTCAAATTTTCATTGGCTTTATCCGCAAGTTATGATTGGTTCTATGTGACTCTAAAACATAAACAAACACAATCAACCAAAGCTTGAGATAACATAAAGAAAAACATAAAAAAAAAACTAAGCGGTTGGAGTTAAATCTTGATTTTTGGTGAAGGGGACTAGTTGGGTGGTTTCGTTTGGGCCGTCATTATCTTCAACAGGGTTGGCGTTGATGTTGAAAACTCTTCCTCTTGCTGGTGGCCTAGTGATTAGGTTTCCTTGATTTGCTTGGTTAACTGGGTTTGCTTGAGCTTAGGCGTTTATGATGTTAACCAATCGAGGGCACGTGTTTCTAAAGTGGGTAGGGTCGCCACAATTGAAACAAGTTCGAACATATGGGAACATGGGGTATTGGGGCTGTTGATATGTTTGGATCATGTTTTGGGTAGGGGGTGAGATTTGGTTTTGAAGGGTGCGGCAAACCTTGCTCAAATGACCATAGCGTCCGCAATTCGTACATAGTCGACAAGATAAGGTAGATGGATGGTGATAAAAATAGGTGTTACATCGAGGGTGAGGTCCAAGGTATGGTTTCTTATTTGGGTAAGTTGAGTTGGGTGCTACTTGAGTGATTGGGATAGCTTGGATGGGTATGGCTTGTGAAATTGGTTGATTACGTTGGGTGACAACGAAAAGTTGCCCATCTCGTTTTCTCTTAAAAATGGGTTGAGAAGGGGATTCGGTTTGGGTGGAGTTTGAAGTTTCAGTTGATGCTTTATCCTTCTTCTTCTCCTCCTTGAAGTCTTTATTCCGGATGCAGTTCTCGGTGAGCTCTGTAGCTAACTCCATTGCGGCTTCCAAGGTTACAGGTGTGGTACTTATTACAGAGTCTTGAATTTTTTACGGAAGACCTCGAATGTAGTGCTCGATCAAACGGTAGAGGGGAGTGAATAAGTTGGGAACCATTTGATTTAACTCGAGGAATCTTTTGTTGTATGTGGTGTGGTCGCCTTCCTTTTGCTTCAACGAATAGAACTCATCCTCTAATTTCTTGATTTCGCTCCTTGGACAAAATCGTCTTGTCATGATTTCCTTCAACTCTTCCCAAGTCAAAGTCATAGCATCTTCAACACCTCGTTTGGCCTTCTCTGTATTCCACCAAGTAAGTGCTATTCCAAATAAACGACCAGTAGCATATCGCACTTTGCGATCATCGGGGCAATCGCAATTTAGAAAAGTGTTCTCCATTTCTTCAAACCAATGGAGGAGAGCGGTGACACCTTCAGTCCCTACGTATTTTGGAGGGTCGCAGGATTTGAAATGCTTGTAGGTGCATTTAGTGGTATTTGGGGGAGGGTTGGTAACATTTTGATCTTCTTGGTTGACGGGATTAGCGGTAAGGGCTTGTTGGATTTGAACTACAATGTTGGGTATTACGACAGCCATTTGTTGAGCGATTAGGGCAGCCATGCGCTCGCGGGCTTTTCCTGCTCTCATCTTCCTACGAGCAAGGCTAGAAGACATCTACAAGGAATACATATCAAGAGTATGAGTTGGATGTTTTTGGGATCATGGGTCGTATTTAGGAATGAACATTCATAAAGTAAATATAACATAATAAATCTACTACATCCATAGGATGTCTTGGGCTTTGCTCGTAATTGGGCATCGCATGCCGCCATACTTCACCTTCGTAATCATGTGGGCCCCCATGAATACCGGGTTTTTCATATGGTTCGCATGTGTTAGCCTGGTTACGTACACTAAAACCCGGAGAAAATCGAGAAATATGTAACGTATGATATTCGGAATGTGTCCAGGTGTGGACACGGTGACACCTCAAAGTGGGGTTAGTTCGAACGACGTTTGGTGTGGCATGCTTTGGCCTAATAGGTCCTTCGTACTCTCATCGTTAGTCCCCAGGTAGGCAAACTGGTCCGTTATATTGGATTTATACGAATGCCAACCTAGACAGGACGTTCCGACTACCGGTACTTGTACCCTTACAGTTACTACATGCCCGTCGCAGAACTTACTTTGATGAGATTTGAAAAATGAAAAATGCGACAAAATCTTTGAATAACGAAAGTATGAAGATGATTTGAATATGTGAATATTGTAACATGTATGATGAATATGTATGTAAGTATGTATGTTTGACTGTAAGTATAATTCACTATGTATCACAAAATGTAATATTGGAAATGTTTGCATGCATTTGTGTATGTAATAAATATGAAACAAATAAATATCATAAGTTTGCATGTAACCACATAAACAACTAAAATCTAGTCAACTATAGTATAGGCTCTAAGGGTCTAATGACCTATCCTATATCCCTATAGTCATGGCTCTGATACCAATCTGTCACACCCCGACCCGCAGTGGAAAAGGTGATCGGGGCATGATTGGGTTATCATCAAAGCTCATGAAATTTATTGTAACGTTTCATATTTATTATTACAATTTAAAGGGAAACATACAATCATAATTACATCATGTCCTACACATCATTCTAGACTTCATTATTTTCTTCTAAGGCATTTCCTATGTTTTCCTTGCTTCATCCTGTTCACCTGTATCATGTGTAAAAATGGTTTTTGGATCAACAAAAAGTTGGCGAGTGAATCATATGAAAACATTTGAACAAGTTTATTGAATTGATTATAAAATAAGGTGCATAACCACATATGAGTAAATATAGATGTAAACATATTCACAAAACACTTAATATCAGATAATGCACACACATACAATAATAAATTGTTTTGAGGCACGCGTTGCTCAACCCGTCTCTCACGAGGAACTAAGCGGATTTTATTAATCAATTTTAGTAGGATTATTGGACATATTTTTGTGGGTTTAAGGCTATTTTCTAACTTTAAAAATGTTATTTTTAAGTATTTTTAATTTAAATAAATAAATAAAAGTAATAAAAAAATGTTGATTTTTGACTGTTGACCATTGACTTGTTTGACCGTTGACTTGTTGACTTGTTGACCGGTTCGGTCGTGTATATGATATGCGCTGGGTGAGACTCGAACCGGTGACCTCCCGTATGCGTGCACGCAGCTCTACCAACTGAGCTACGTGTCTAACCCGAAATATTTCTGTTTTTAATTATATTTATATACTAATTAAATTTATCCGAAAATCATTTATTCTAAAAAGGATTTACTGTATCGACTCGGTGCTCGCCACAGGTCTCGAACCCGGGACCTGTGGTTTAATTTAGCACACAGTCCACCGCTGGACTGTGTGTCTAACTTGGTAAATAATCTGGTTTTTATTATACTTATATACAAACTAGATAAATTCATTTCTGTCCTTATATAAAAAGTTTGATAATTGCCACAACCGGTGCGGTAGTCTGGACTCGAACCCGCGACGTATGATTTAAACGCGCACACAGTCCACCACTGGACTGTGTGTCTATCTTGGTTATTATTCCGGTTTTCATTGAACTTAACATCTATTTGCGATTGGATCCGGTTCAGTTAAAAAAAGGAACATTTTTATTAAGGCGAGTGTGCGTGTGACAAGGATCGAACTCGGGACGTATGCGTTTTATTTGCACACAGTCCACCGCTGGACTGTGTGTCTAACCCGAGATATAACTTGATTTAAATTAAATATATATATAACTGAAAACTTCATCGTCTTCGTTGAACTTAACCCAGAACCAAAGTCCGACTGTTTCGACAATTTAATCAAGTTCTTTAGTAAGTTGTGATTAACCACCTATGAGATTAATAAAAAAAATGAAAGAGATTAGATATAAGATATACCGACAGAGATCCCCTGTTTCGCCGGCGAGGTTCCGATAACAGCAAGTTATTCCGGCGACGTGTATCTTGCGGCAGAGGTTCTTCAAGAAGTTTGAGGTGAGTGTGGGTGACTTCGGTATGAGCTCTAGGTGTTCTGTTTTTAGAGTAAGGCACAGAGGTGAAGGGGTTCGGTTTTCCGGCGAGTTGCAGAAAGTTTCCGGCGAGTGAATTTACGTCGAGAATGGGTGTGATTGTGAGCGAAAAGGCTATCAGAGGTTAGAGGGTGCATTTATAGGGAAGAACATTGACGAATTTGGTCTGATTACCGTCTTGATTCGTTGGTCAAGAATTCTACGGCGGTTATGACTGATGTCGCGGACTGGACATCGGTTATAACCGATGTAATAGTTAATATACGCGTTAAGACACAAGAAACCGTCAGTGAAAAGCGAAATCGTCGGGATTTCCGACGACTGCTATTTGGGCGCGTCGATATGAAATTGAGACTGTGATATTTGAATTAATTGATTTGATACGTTACTAAATAATCAAAGTGGCGGAGTGGTTTGATGTATGTGAGTTAAGGCTTTAAGCTTAACCCTACTGACCCGGGTTCGAAACCCGGCATCAGCAATATATTTTTATTTAATTATTTTTAATGAATTTTCAAATATAAATTATATATTCCAATATACTTATTAATTATGTATCGTTTAAAATTAATTTGGGCATTAAATACGCAACGAAATTTTTAACTGATTGTTAGGATAATAAACGAAGCGGGTTTGGTAAATCCGGTTTTTTGACGGATGTTACAGAATATTCCTTGAGAGTTGACTAAAAGTTGAGATCTAACTGAAAAGCTGGTGTTGAAATGTTTGTGTTTTTAACCAAATCTGTGTAAGCAACTACCAACTTTCCAAAACACAAAAACAAGTTTATGATACAACAGGAAACTTCTCACCAACCAACCCCTGCAAAAGATTCCCCTACAAAAGACCCCACCTACGAACAACCAACCGTACGAAGAACTAGTAGTTCGTACGAAGAACAAGTAGTTCGTACGAAGAACCACCTGTTCGTACGAATAACAAGTCGTTCGTACGAAGAACCAATGATTTGTATGAAGAACCAGTGGTTCTTACGAATCAGTGGCTCACACAAAGAACACAGTTTTTCGTGTGGTTCGCACAAAGAACCTAGTTTTTCGTGAGTTTTTAGGTTTTTTGTGATTGCCGTCTTTCATGACCAATTTTTCGTGAAAACAAATGCTTCGTGGTTTTTTAAATTGTGAACTTGAATAGGAGACTTTTATTTCAAATTAATTTTGAATTTTTAATTTGATTTTCATAAACAAACAAGCAAAATTGGTACAAATCCTTGGGATTGGGGGTGTAGTTCAAGTACAAACCAAGATTCACCACAATCTAGCTCTGCAACCTCATGGGTTAAATCATTAATGCCTTAGCACATGGCCATGATTACCTCTAATCAATGGGCATGCTTGGCAAATCAAAATCAAAGCATTTAAACTCTTCTCATTAGCGAGAGTGAATCAGGAAGTAACAACCGTCCACCGAGGACGATTATCCTTCATGGAAAAGTCGTTTTCATACGTATGTTCTAGGTCAAAATACAGAGTTGTGGACATGTTTTACGACACCATACAATGAATGTCTCGAAGAAGCAGGATCAAATCCAACCTCTTTAGCAAACTTAGATGAAAATGATAAAAAGGCTTATGATTTAGAGAAGAAGGCTTTTGCTATCCTTACACAAGCACTTCATAAGGATATTTATCATCAATTTGTGTACTGTACCACAACCATGAATTTGTGGGATACTTTGGAAGCAAGAGGGGAAGGAAATGCTGCAACTAAAAAGATACGACATGATCTTTGTTAGGACCCTAACTAAAGGTTTACACATTAGTGTTGCATTTGGGCTAAGTTTGGGGATTAGGCTTGCTAGAGCCTTATGAGCGTAGGGTTGTACTTAATGGGTCTTCTAACTAGTATAAATAGATGTCTTAGAGTTGATATTTGGCTGGCTAGTCAGTTTTAGTTTTTCTGAAAATCTTGTATCAGACATCTTTGGTGTATGCAAGATTGACTAATTGAAGATCGTATTGTTCTTGTCATTCTAATCTTTATTTCCGCGATTGATTAGTCTTTGTGATACTGTGTTAGATCAGATTTTGGGACTTACAATTGGTATCAGAGCCTGCTGTTCGATACAGGCTCTCGGTATCACAGATCGAAGAACTATTCAGAGTTGGAAGACGCGTTGTTGTTCATCTCGGATTGTTATTGTTGAAGACTGCTGCTTGTTTTCATCTCGAACTGCTACTGTTCCGAAGAACATGAAGAAGGTTTGAGCATCTCGGATACGGAACTGTTAAAGATTCTGAAGAAATCGAAGAAGATTCAAGCATTCCAAAATCGAAATTAAGTGCCCTGAGTTGAGCAAGCTTGTTCAAGACGTGTGCAATGTGCAGCTGGCATATAAGGAGAATAAAGGAAAGGCTTTGGGATTCAATCAGGTTGCCCCACCGTATAATCACAACTAAACAACAATGCCTGAAACTGACGAAGATATTGAGAAAGCATAGCATATGGTGTACAGCAAACACAGTGATTATACGTCAGACACACAGGAACCATCTGGTGTTGTTGACTCTTCTAATGATTCAGTTGGAGTGTCTGGTCCATCATCTAATAAACCAGGACTCTCCGACTTTATCAAAGCTGCTGAAGAGAGAGCTGACATGAACAAGGCTCCAAGTGCGCAAACTGAATAATCTACACCTTCTGCTTGTGACAAAAAGGTTTAGAGCAAGTTAAAGAAGCAGAAACAAGCAAATCGGAGACGAAGAAAGTAGAAGTCCAAACGTCAAGGACAGTCACGTTCTCCAAAATCATCAGTGGGCAGCAATAGCCCTCAAAAGGCTAGTGTTGTGAAAAATGCTTTTGTTAAGCCACTCTTTAATGGCAAATGTGAAAAATATGCCTTTGACCGTGCTAGCAAAGCTTTTGGAAAGGTTGGGGAGAATTATGAACAAGACTTGCAGTCTAAACAAAACAAGAAGAATCAAAAGAAATCTCCACAACAGAAGAAGACCCTTGCAAACGACAAGTACACATCCAAATTCATCTTCGTCTGCAAGAAACATGCAAGGAAATCAAGCAAAAAAGGGATCAGTTCATCCTTCAGGGCCTGCAAGAGCAAATCAAGCTGATCAGAATGCTTTATATGTGAAGAGACAAACGTGCTTCAATTGTGGCATTCCTGGTCACATTGCTCGAAACTGTACACATAGTTCCCATGTTCTGAATCATGTTCAAAATCAGAAGGTTACACCTAAGGATAACTATCACTCGAAACCGATGAAGGTATCATCACCTAAGGCAATGAAGAATGTGAATCCCAAGGTTAACCCATCTGATGGGGATTGGAATGTTGCCAAAAACAAACGCAAGGCTGTTCAGAAACAAAAATCTTTTTCTAAACCGACTAAACCTGAAACAACCAAAGTTGCTCAATCAAAGGCAACAACCGCGTTTGTTAAAACGAAACAGATTTGGAAACCCAAATCCAAAGCAGTAGCAACATCACCAATCCTTGAAACAAAAGGGGATTTGTGTCTAAAAGAAGTGTCTTATTTTAATGCTTCAGAGAAACCCAGGACCATGATGGTCTGGGTCCCACTGTCTTACTAATCTTCTTATTTTTCAGGAATAACCAAGGAGGAGCTGTTGACAATCTCTTGAATGTTGATAGCGGTTGTTCCAGGGACATATCAAGTAACATCTCACTGTTACAAAAAGTTCAAATTTTTTTTTACAAGTGCGATGTTTCCTTTGGAGGAAATGAGGTAAGAAAAGATCAGCGAAAAGGTAAAAATTTAAATTTCATGCTTTAATTTTGAAATTGATGAGTCTTTAATCTAATGACGGAATGGTTAAGAAAAAACAACAAAAATATTTTTCTTTTCTTTCATTTAAAACTTTGTACATACGTTTTCTTTATTAGGTAAACTTGTGCATAAAGTATGATGCACAAATTTAGGGGGGAAGAGGGTGATAATATATATATATATATTCATTGTTTGAGGGGGAGAAAATCAGAAAAATACAAAAACATTTGAAAAACTAAAAAATCCAAAAGGTCTTTTTGCATCAAATGGGAAATGAAATAATTTCTCGTGATAAAGGCTTTGACTAACACACGTAAAGTGTTGTAGCGGGAACGACTTGGATCGAAATTGATATGTTGATAGGTCTAGATCTCAACCGGATAGTATAAGCCAAATGATATAAACATAAAGAACTATATATTCAGATGGTCACACACTATCGGCATATGATTTTATGGTCTTAAATCCTGTGTTGATAGATAGCAAACGTTTGAGGTTTCGGGTCTTTATGCTGTTGAGTCATCCGAGGGGATATCTTGGCTGCCCTTCTATTGCATCAAGATTATATGCAGACCTAGGCACAGCCAGGATATCCTTAAAAGAGCCAAAATAGAAAGGCCAAAACCTTAAAAGAAAGGAAACCTCATCATGAGAACATTCCATGAATCCAAACATACCATATAAGGTATCTGCCTAACCCTCATCAGATACTATTGGTCACTCTATTGTATGGAAGTACTGACCTGTTCACCAATAGTCTAATGTTGTAAAAGATAAAGGATGATCTCATTATACTCACCTGCTACGATGAATCGTTGTGCTTGCCTTGATCGCGGGGCTATGTCATGGAGTGGTACACACGGGTATCATAGTATAATACTACGTTAAGCATATCATAAAGCAAAAAATTAGAAGGTTGAGCTTTAGGTTTAAGTGGACATATATATTTTCAATTTCTTAGACCAGTCTGACCCAGCTCACACTAAAAAGTGTTCCTTAGTCTGCTTAAAAACGATTTGATCCCATAGCAAGACTGTGTATATGATTTTGTTTAAATGTTTTATTTAGTTTTGTATATTTGGTAAAGAGTGGTTGGTTGCTTGGTTAGTTAAATTGTTAATTTTTGAGTTAGATGATTTATTTCAAGGGTTATTAGACTGGCCTGCTGAGTTTTGGAATTGGGCCAATCCAATAGAATTTTTGAAAGTCCTGAAATTGAACAAGTTTGGTTTTTATTGTGGTGTTGTTCTTGATTGGGTCTTTAAACGCATTCCGGATAGGCCCACTGACCATCTATTCTCCTCTAATTGTTTGGATCGGTCACTATTCCGGATTGGGCCCAAATAAGTTTGACCAAGCCCAATCCGGATTGTGTATGAATTAGATCTCGGATGATTGGATCCGGATTAACTTGGGCCCAAAAGTTCCAGGCCCAAGCCCATTCTGGAATAGCATATAAATGTATTAGAGGTTCATTTCGGATCATTCACTAAAAAATTTCCTCCGAAATCCTCTGATCATCATCCGAATTCATACTGTTCATATTCATCCAAATTGCGTCCAAAATTATATCCGAATTAGGTATATTGTGCTTCTTAATTATAAACTATAAATGCTAATCTTCATATTATCAAGCATCTTGGATGGCATCTCGGATGGCTTTTCAGATTAATCTTCAAACAGTGGGCATTCCGGATTGCATTCCGGATGAACATTCAACCAAAATGGTTGAACTCGGATTCCATTTCGGATGATGTTCATCTGGAATGGTGAAAGGTTCATCCGAATTCCTGTTGAACCTCTTTGATTCCGGATTCCAGTGTTTGAACCTTCTGAACTGTTTGTGATCCTCCGAAATGAATGTTGACCCTTAACACTGAACTTTTAAAATGAAATCCTTTCTTGACCTGTCAAATTCATTAATGACCTCTTATGACCTGTCAGTTGGTTTTTGTTTGAGTGTGATTTGACATGTTTATTTTTCTAACAGAAATGGCTAAAGAGGCTTTCGATGCGGTCATGTTGGTGGAAGAGCAGTTTCAAAATCAAGTGGGTTATCTATCAGATCCACCAGTAGAATTTTTCCAAGAGTTCAGATCGATGATGGTGGGTCTAAATGATTGCAGGATCGCATATGCACTTCGAGTAAATCTAGTAATATATCGAGACCTTGTACATACATTTTGGAAGAGAGCTAGATTTCATCTGAGAGGTGCTGATGGGAAGCCATACATTAGCTCATTGA
Organism: Scalesia atractyloides; assembly: GCA_947069175.1. Classification (NCBI taxonomy): domain Eukaryota; kingdom Viridiplantae; phylum Streptophyta; class Magnoliopsida; order Asterales; family Asteraceae; genus Scalesia; species Scalesia atractyloides. Next base: position 65,458,654 of record CAMTDV010000001.1, on the reverse strand, counting down.
TCCAGGGTAAAGAGATTGTTGTGAATGAAGCATGTATCCGAAAGGTGTTGAAGTTTACTGATGCTGAAGGTGACCCAACGTTATACTAAGGAGAAGGTGATGCCTGTATTAGCAGAATGAGCTACGAGTTAACTTATCCGCCTTTGCTGAAGAAAATGTTCCCAGCATATTGGAGACTATTGGTGCATATCTTTATGCATTGTATATCAGAAAATAAAGGAGGATTGGATCAGCCGAATCAAACACAGACTTCTGTAATCGTATCTATAGTGATGGACTGGAAGTATAACTTTTCTTGTTATATTTTCGAAAATATGAAGAAGATCTTGGAGCAGTCGAAGAAGAAAATGTTTTTGCTGTATCCTCGGTTTATACAGTTGATTTTGGATGCACGGTACTCTGATCTGGCTAAAGATGCCTCTGATGCCAACTTGTTAAATATGAAGCCGATGGGTCCAACTATTTTTGGGACAATGAAGAAAAATAGATCGACATCAAAGACTGTTTTTGTTGGAAGCATACCTTTGAGGAAGTTTCAAAAGTTTTGCGAGGTTATCGGTCAGGATATTCCGGCACCTCAGCCAGTGAATGCGATGGTGGTTGAGGAACATGATGTGCCAGTTGTGGAGAAAGAAATTGAGATTGAAGATTTAGTCTCTGAGGCAGGTACTGACGATGAAGAAGCATTATTGGATTCTATTACAGATTTTGATGTTCATCCGACTCCAGTGTTAACAGAACTTACTACAGAGAATTTAGAAGCTCTCATTGCCCATTTGAAGGAGATACATGAGCAACAAGGGAATCCTCCTCTTGTGTTGCCTCGTGTTGATATCCGGTTGGTAGGGTTGAATCTGATGAAGATATTGAAGAAGAAGAAGAAGAGGTTCTGTTAGTGAAAAGACGTCGGACAGAGGTTATCAACGAACCCATTTATACTGAAGCTCTAATGCAATATGAAGGTCATGTTGGTGATGCTGCTGAAGAACCTATTACTGTTACATCCTCAGTTGCTGTTTTGTTAACTGATACTTCTATGGTTGAGCCTACTAGTGCTGAAGAACTGACAGCTCCTCTCATTGTTACTCATTCTACTGTTGTATCTGTTCCAGCAGATTCTGTGTTAGAAATGATGGATTTTGGTGGTAGTTCAACGGGTGTCGGAGGATCAGGGGCTGGTGGTAGTGGTTCAGGTGGTATTCAAGATGAAGATATGGAGTATTTGAGGCGGTCAGAGAAAAGAGCATTTGATTTCAGCGGGTTAGATAGTGATGCCGAAGATGTGGATGTTGTTGACTTGAAAAAGAGAGTGATAGTGCTTGAGCAAGAAGTTATTCTTAAAGAGGCACAGATTGCTTCATTGCAGACATGATTGGATGCCAGGGATCAGACAATTGACCAACTTCAAGGAGATGTTTCGATGTTAATGACTATGGTCTTTGATTTGAAGGCGAAGCTGGAAAATAAATTTGGTCGCGAATTCTCTGATCCAACTGACCTGACGATCCAATGAACGTTGAACATCATCATCGAGCTGCTGAACAAGAAAAGCTGATAGAGTAGCTGCCGAACAGCTTACTGCTGAGCGTCAGGCTGGATTGGATGATTATCTACTTGATCCGAAGAGACAGTTTACTGCGAGTCAAAAACGACAGACTACTCAAAAGAAGAAAAAGATGGTTTTAATGAAGATTGTTGATGTGAATCCGCTAGACTAAAACTTTCAGTTAAAGGATCCCTCTAACTAGTCTGAGAGGTTTGTGATGGAGCTTGGATCGATTTATTATAGCAAGGTTGGAAACAAGTCACGAGTGCTGAGTTGGACATACGATCATGTGAAGAAAATGTGGCTGATTGTTAAACAAGACGGTACCCGAGAATACTACTCAAAGGAATCTCAATTTAAAACCTGGACGAAGGTTGCACTGACTGATCTTCTAAGGGCTCCATATACTGACACAGATACTACGGAACATGGACCCGGGTGGAGATTCTTTAAGAAGTTAGAAGAAGAAGTAAAGAGTGGATTCAAGGCAATGAAACCGTTGAACCATATCTCCATGCTGCTAAGGGTGTTCGTGATGCAAGAAAAGGTAGAAGGTTTAATTCCGTCATGTGGCCTCCAATTAACAAGGAACTTGTGATACCAGTCGCCCCAACATTTCCAAGAGGTATTTTGAAGAATTTTAATTTTTGGATGTACGATCCGAAGGTGAGGAGTGTGGCGATTGTTACAAAAGAGAAGGCATTTCGAGTGAACTATGTGGTTGATCTGGTGAGTTTTCATGATGAAGATCTGCAAGTCCTTGTAGCAAATCAAATTCAAACTGCAGAGTTCTATGAAGCGTGTGCTAAAGATTGGATGGCAACAGTAGCTAGAATAATAGCTGGAAGAATGGGAGTCGATGTGCTACTAAAGGATTAAACGCCTAATGTTGTAAGCCTAGGGGGAGATTGTTGGGCCCCTAACTAAAGGTTTACACATTAGTGTTGCATTTGGGCTAAGTTTGGGGATTGGGCTTCCTAGAGCCTTATGGGCCTAGGGTTGTACTTAATGGGTCTTCTGACTAGTATAAATAGATGTGTTAGGGTTGATATTTGGCTGGCTAGTCAGTTTTAGTTTTTTCTGAAAATCTTGTATCAGACATCTTTGGTGTATGCAAGATTGACTAATTGAAGATCGTATTGTTCTTTTCATTCTAATCTTTATTTCCGCGATTGATTAGTCTTTGTGATACCTTGTTAGATCTGATTTCGGGACTTAGAACTTAGCGACATGGAAACTTGTTTCTATCATCTGCTTAGTGAAATGTATTCATACAAGGTGATCGCATCTCCACAAGATATTGTGATGCGTTTTGCTGATGCCTTACCACCTAAGTGGAGTCAATTTATTGACTTGCTAAAGCATACAAGTGTTTTGGACGTGATCAGTATTTATGAGTTCGTTCAGAAGCTTGAGAACAAAAATTAAGAAGAAATACGAAAAGCAAAGGTTCTTGAATGGTCACTCGTACGAACAAGCAACTTGCTCGTATGAACAAGCAAGTTCTTCTTGAATGGTCACTCGCACGAACAAGAAATGGCTCGTACGAAGGACAACTTACTCGTGCGAAGGACAACTCACTCTCACAAAGAAGTGATTCTTCGGGGAACCCTGCTAACAGACATACTGCACAGACAACAAGATCAGAAACACAAAACGTACAGTATGCACACATGCAACTGTTTTACAAGACAGACAAACTAAACGTCGTACTAAATCAAGATAGGAGGATATCTTGATTTGGTCGACACGACCAAAACTTTACCGACGCAACAACCAAAGACCGTACAATTACTGACGTAACTAAGAACAAGCGACAGACACAAGTATATCAACAAAAAGAAACGATTTAAAAATGATAGACGGTTTTAAAAAGGTAAAAAAACGAATGTTTTTTAAAAACTACATTTATAAAGAGTTCATTTTTTGGACTGATTGTTTATTCGAAATTCGTTCATTTTAAATCTTTTGTTTACTAAAATCATTCGCTTTTTAAAACCTTATATTTTAATATAAACTTTTAATACCATTTGTTCTTTATAAATGTTGTTTTTTAAATCTTTGATAAACCATTTATTTGTTTAAAATTTTTATTTTTACCTTTCTTTCTTTCACAATCGATTTTTGAACTTTGCATTCTATAACAAGGAATATTGGATTTTGATGATCCCAACTATTCGTCGTTGGCCGACAACAGTCCCAACTTCCAAAATAACAACTGTCAATTCCAACTATTGACATAACGGCATCAGGGTTCTATTAGTCAGGGTCCATTAGAAGCCAATATGTTAATAGTTAGGACTGTTGGGGTTATTAAAACTTAATATTCCTTTGTCTATTGGCGATAGCAAAAATAAACTTCAAAATTTGAATGATTTTAAAAATCTAATGAATTAAAAAAATGAACGATTTTAAAAATCAAAGGAATTTAAAGATGAACAATTTTTAATAAACGAACGGTTTTTTAAGATCTAAAAAACAGCATTTATAAAAATAAAGCAAACAGTGCTAAAAATTATGTTAAAAATATAAGGTTTTAAAAAGCGTATGATTTTAACAAATGAACGGTTTAAAAATGAATGAATTTCGAACAAACAAACGGTCCAAAAATGAAAATTTTTTAAAAGACAAACTAATCGAACAACGCTTTAAAAACAAAAGGAACGTTTTACAAAAACGGTTCTAAAAGGAACGCTTTAAAAGTAAACGGTTTTTAAAAATGAACGACTTTCAAAATGAATTGTTTAAAAAACATATGGTTTTAAAACGAATGGTAAAAAATGAACTATTCAATTAAAAAATGAACAACTTAAAAAGAACGATTTAAAAAACAAACAGTTGAAAAAGAAATGTTTTTTAAAAATGATGGACGATTTTAAAAAGGTTTAAAACAATTTTAAAAAACGACATTTATAAAAAAAAGTTGTTAAAGGAATATGTATTTATTTGTATCTTTAAAACGTATGTTGTTAAATAATAACCTTGAAATAAAGATATACAGAAATAAAAAATTAAGTAATTATATAAATAAAAATATTAAAAGAACTTTATAACTTACATAAATAGCCCCTAAGCTATAAAAGGACCATAATACCGTTAGGCTTAACCGGAAAAAAGTAACATACTTAGTGTTAAGGGCCAAAACCATTATAAAATACAATCTTAGGGTCTGACACGTCAAAATATTATTTTTTGGATTGAAAGAGTTAAACTGGTTAAACCACATGGGCCAAAATAGTAATTTACACTTTTAAATAATAAAACACAATAAAATCTTAGAAGCTTCTTGGCCGTCGTACGTAATTACCATGACACTTGGTTGATAAATCTAGGTGCTTCATAACTTAACTGATATATCACAAATATATATATGGTTAAGTTAGGTCAATGAAAACTATACTTCGTGATCAATCTTACCCAATCACAACTAACACGGTTAATTGGTCGAATGAAGATGTTACGAATGATTTATTTGATTAAAAAGGTTGGTATGTAAAAGAGACAAGAGAGAAGTAGCTTACGATATTACATAAAGCTTATTTGGTCATATATTGAGCAATTTCACGTGCTTAGGCTTTTGGGACTTAAACGCCTTAACGCATTGGTTTTCAAATCTAAGGTATATATTTTATGTTCTTCTTGTCTACCCATTCTCCTTGATCCATCATGATACATATCAAAGGGAGATTGTGTTGAGGTAAGACTTAAAATTTATCCTCCTCTACATATTAAATCCTCCTTTTTGTAGCTCCAAAATTATACTATTCACCTGTGTGAATGATAATCTCCTAGTACTTTGATCACCCACGTATACCAATTCTTAGTTTTCATATACCAAGTTTATCTAATAGCATTTTTAATTAAAAGGATCCTCAAAACTATTTACGTTATAATCTATCATAATCACATACCATAATAACTTTACCAAAAATTAAAATTAATATCAACGTGAACTCAAGAATCATACTACATATCTTACTAGCTAATTTAAGTTCAAAACGTTCCATAAAAAGCGTTCAATGACAAATGACTTTTGTGCGCCTTCAAACATGCACAACTGCAAAACAAAGTTTTTGATCAAGCAGAAACGACAAAACCTGTATCACCATATTTTCCTTCAACCCATTTGCGAGTATTAGTTTCTGCCAATCGGTTTTGAGCGCCAAGTTTTTTTGTTTCATTCTCCATTGCACAAGATTCATCGTTAATTTACGTCTTTCTGGATCAAACACCTCCACACTTATAGATTCTTTCTTCCCTAGTTTCTGTTTCTCATCCATCCACAAGAAGCCTTGATTCTTTACTGGTAAAGTTGGTATCAAAAGCCGCCCTTGGTTTTTGTCACAATCTAATTTCGTGAGCATCTACTTGATCACCAACTTAACCTCGGACCCACCTTTACTTCTTATTAATTCCTTTATCTCCATATGATCGGAATTAGGATTTTCTAGTGGTACACTTGTTGAGTGTGTTCCCATATTATGACCATTGTTTAACTCCATGGCACCATCTTCATTATCGCGGTTTTCTGAAGGTAAGCTACTTGAACCTACTTCCATATTATGATTTGTTGGGGCTTCTTGGATGAGTGATGCCTTTCCACCAAATTTGATCTTGATTGTTCTAGTCTTCGAACAATTGCGCGCAGTGGTTTTTTCTTCAATCTCGCGTAATCTTTGACGCATGATTTGGGTAGTAGCATCAGGGTCATCATCATGAAACCCCATTAACGACAACAACTTGGCGATTTTCATCCTGCCCATTCTAATACTTGCCATCGTCTTTGTGATCATATTCGTCATTCATGGATAGACGGATGGAACTCGATGAGAAACAAAGATGAGTTGAGAATTACAATGGATGTGAAACTTGGAAACCAAGTAGAGAAGATAATTGTATGGGATGCGAAGTTGTAAGATTAAACCCATGAGAATTATATTGGATGAGCTAGGTTTTAGGGATTTTTACCATTAATTTCTCAATTGTGTAGGTATCTGTAAATTTTAGATAACTTTTTATTATATTTTTGGAATATAATTTTGAATTATATATATCTGTTAGAAGATTAAAATTCCACTTTTCATTAGCAAAATAATAACTACAATAGTTTAAAACTTAGGACAACCAATAGTATATTTTTTATTAAAAAGTGATTAATTCAACGGAAATATTTATCTAACCCTGAACTTATTAAATTACACCAATACTTTAAATTTAAATATGTTTGCTTAGCAACTTAAGCTTTTACATTTAAATTTAGTGTTAATTTTATAATTAGGCTAATTGGGTTATTACGTATAAGTATAATTGTAATTTGTATATAGTGGGACAAAACCCAATAGAGTGGTATATATAACACTACTAGTAGGATGCCCGCACGATACAGTGGGAGTGACACATTGCATTGTGATACTCGTTTTTTGTATTTTTGTTGTTCATGTAATATTTATTGTAGCATTATTGTCATAGATATACATCAAAACCGAAATAATCGGATAATCCATTTCATTGTGTTGTGCATGGTTCGGTTATTATCCTCAACCGAAATTGAAACCAAAGTCATTGGTATCGATTTTCAGTTAATCAATTTGATTTATTCAGTTAGATTGACAGTTTTTGGTTTGGTTCATTAATTTCAGTTAATAGAAAAAACCAAATTTTGGCAAAAACTTTTGCTTAGAAATATTTGAAAGTCAGGTATAAATACATGTTCATGAAAGTATAAATATAGAATGGAGATATAAAAAATGAAATATATGAGTTGGAGATTTAAAAGCTAGAAATATATGAAAATATGAATTATTCGGGTCAGTTCAGCTAATTTTTCTTAAACGAGAGTAAAAAAATTGATAACCGGTTTTGGTTAATTTGGTTTTCGGTTTTTAATTAATTCAGTTCTTGGTTGATTTCGGTTCTGTTTCGCCTGTTTTCAATTTGGTTTAGGTTAACGATTTAGTTATTGCTCACCGATAACCGATTTTGGTTAATAACCGATAGGTGCGCGCGTGATGCAGCGAGAATCACAGACATGCCATAGTGTGCATTGTTCGGTTTGTTAGATTATTATCCTTGCCTGAAATCGAGGTCATCGATTAATCTATTTTATTAACCAATCCGTTTCAGTTAATCGGTTTGGTTTATTCAGTTAGATTGACGGTTTTTTGTTTGATTCATTTAATTTCGGTTGATAGTCAAAACCAAACTTGGGCTAAAACTTTTGATTAGAAATACATGAAATTTAGGTATAAATACATGAAATGGAGGTACAAATATTAATATAAAGTACATGACTGAAGGTATAAAAGTTAGAAATAGAGTGAATTTCAAAAATTGTCCTTTATCTTTATACCATTTTTCAGGCGATGTCCTTTAAGTTTAAAGTTGATGATTTTTGTACTTTATGTTTTAAAATCTTGCACATTATATCCTTTAGGCCTAATCCAGTTAATTTTTTCTGTTAGATCTGATAACCCAAGTGTATCTTAGTCTTTCACCCATTTATATAAAAACATTTTAAGAAATAAAACATCTAAATAAATTAAAGGATTATATATGTCAATCTATATATATATATATATCTACATATATCTCTAACTTTCTCCACCTCCATCAATAACCGCCAGCATCAACCATCACCGCCCACCACCACCTCACCTGCCACCATCCGACAGAACACAACAAATCAAACCACCGCCCCACCTGCTACCATCCAACACACGAAAACCCCCTTCGTCACCATCCACCACCAACAACCACCATCCCTCCACTACCTTCTACAACCCCCCACTATCCACCACCATTAACCATCCACCTTCCACCACCTTCTGCAACCACCCAACATCACCACCACACCACTGTCACACCCCAACCGATGGCGGAAACATCAGAGTGAGACGAACTAGATTGCTCGAGACATCATAACACTATTTGTGACAATATTTAATTAAACAACTCATTTCATTCCAAATTACCAAATTGTCAAATACAACATAATTCGAGTACAAAATAATAACCAACGAGATATATTCAACAAAAAACATAATTATTAACTTAGCATTCTAAGCGTGTTTCTATGCCGATCCTACTAAGTTTCATCATACCAACCTACAACATGTTAAAAAGTATAGTTCAATAACAAAGTATTGGAGAGTACACAAGTTTAATATCATAGCATAAGTATTAAAAATGTTTAAACAAATCCACATGATAAGCTAGTAAACGAATTAAATGTAAACAAGGCATGTGAACTACAAGTCAATCCTATAGTGTACCGCATAATAGATTGAAAACATAAAATTGACCACAAGTATACGGGCGGTGCGTTACTCCTATAGCTCTATACATGTTAAGGGAGGCTTGATCGAAGTTAATGACATTTAGTATCACAAAAGAATGTACCAAGTAACAATTCAAGTATCACATAACTATAGCATGTATGATGGATTGTTTGTGTGATTTCATAGAATAAAAGTGTGATTTAGTGTGTTTATGATAGATTAAAATATTTCACCCAAAAAGTGTAAAGTGTAAAAAGGGTGTCGAGTGTACTCACGGTTTTGCAAAGTTAAGTCCCGTGAAACTGTTTAGGTTGATTAGGGGAACGAACACCAAGTTATCCTACACAAGGAAACGTAGGTGTGTGAGTATTGATTTGACGATGGAGTTTGATAATTTTAGGAATTAAAGTATGCAAAAGTATGTATAGTCGAAAGTATTTATCTAGACGTTAACGCTCGTTTTGACACTATAAGTCCCGAAGGATGTTTGTGTTTTTATGGGTCATGCCCACTAGAATCGTAACGATGGTTAGGTCTTAGATAAAATAACCTAATATTATGACAAGTAACCATATGGTCATCGTCAAAGGTTCGGTTATATTTATTATTTGCATATACAGTTCACATATTATTACAAGTTTATCATAGATTTCATATAAGTCATGAATATCATATAAGTCATAGAAATCATGCATGGAGGTAGGAGGATAACCGTCCTAAACCACTTTCGTAAGATTCACCAATACACAAATTGCCACAAGGACAATTCGGATGGTCAAGAATATAGTACATCACTAAGCTACGCTTCGAACTGAATAAGCAAGCTAGGTGCGTGCATCCGGAACATGGCAACGTTTGGGGACTTGTTGTAGCCTTGTTACTCTAGTGAAAGTGAACCGTACCTTAATGGATAGAAATCATCAAGTGAGGGGTGGATTGAAAAGTTGGATAGCCAAGGCCTCCATGTAATCACACCTACACCAACAAAAGGTTATAAGCTTGGATGGCTCAACACTTGTGGGTTTGAAACCCTAGTAAAAACCACAAGTTAGAGGCATGTTATGCCTCTTGATTTTGTATGAACAAGTCTGGCTAGCTCACTAACCATAAACTTGGTTAGAGGAATAAGTAGCATAGAGTTGTTATGTTTAAAAACAAGTTCGAAAAAGTTTATAAGTTTAACTTCCAAAACAGAAAGTTTGTCCCCAAAAATGGTATTGTTCCACCTTGGTTTTCTATGGAAAACCTATGGTAACATCCCATAGGGCTTAGCAAACAATGTTGAGCAAGAAAACCTAAGGAAAACTTTGAAAATCTTAAAGTTTAAAAAGATAAAAATGGGCAGAAAGTTAACACACTTTTGGACCTCAAAATGGTAGGGTTTCAGCTTAGTTTGCCCAATCAAACTTGTGAGAACCATCCTAGAGGTTATCGAAGGGTTTTAGAAGGAAAAATAAGGCTTGAAGAAGAAGATAAGTGAGTTGAAACTCACTTGCAAACTGTTTTGTTTCAATAGAAAGTTTCTGAAGTTAGGCAGGTTGTTTGGAGTGTTTGGAGGCCTGTAAAAGTGAGAAATGGGTGAGGGAAGGCTTGCTTTTATAGTGAAGGGTTTAGGGTTAGGATTAGGGTTACCATTAATGAAGTTAGTTGGGAGTTTGCATCAAAAAAAAGAAAGAAACTTCCTTTAGTAGCTTGTGGCCGCAAGCTGCTAGGGTTAATATATTTTTTTTGTTCTTTTATTTGTATAATTGTTACATATTGCATACATTTGTTATATTTTAGGTGTGTTACAAATGTAGGTCGCTTGGAAGGTTTAAATCAAAGTTAAGGGGCCTTACATGAACTAAAAAAAAGAGTTGATTATTGTTGAAGTGTTATATAATTTCTTTACAAGATTTATGATACCGAAAGGTTGAATAGTTTGCATTAGAATCATGAATCATCTTGCTTGACTTGAATTCCAAGATTTACAAATGTGAAATAAGCATTTACGAGTTACTTCGAATTGATTTATCGAACAAAAATGTAACGTACGTTCATAGTTAAGCAAGTATAAAGTTTGTGAAATTCGCAAAATTAATCATCTTGATTACAATCAAAGCCTTAGATTTACAATGTTTTGGAAATAGAAATACGATTACAAGGTTTGGACTCCAAAAATAGAAACAGGAAGCAATCTTACTAAAAATGGAAAGTTACAAATGCGAAGCATTACAGTCTCCCTCCTTTAGGGAATTCGTCCCGAAATTAGGAAGATGCAACGAACAAATGCGGATACTTAGTCTTCATGTCGCTTCAAGTTCCCAAGTAAACTCGGCGCCACGTTTTCCTTCCCACTGAACCTTCATGATAAGAATTCGACTGCACCTTAGTTACTTAGTACCTCGATCCATGATTTCGACTGGTTTCTCCACGAAGTGTAAGGTCTCATTGATTTGAAGATCTTCAAGTGGAACTTGGAGTCCTTCTTCGGCGAGACATGTCTTCAAATTTGAGACATGGAAGGTAGGATGAACGTTGTTGAGCTCTTGTGGTAGGTCCAGTCGGTAGGCTACCTTGCCAATCCTTTCGAGAATCTTGAAAGGACCCACGTAGCGAGGAGCGAGCTTTCCCTTTTTCCCGAGACTAACCACACCCTTCCAAGGGCATACCTTGAGAAATACAAAGTCACCAACGTTGAATTCCAAAGGCTTGCGTCTTTTATCGACGTAGCTCTTTTTTCGGCTTCTAGCTTTTAGCAAGTTGTCCCGAATCTACAAAATCTTGTCTGTCATCTGTTATATAAGCTCGGTTCGGTGATTTGAGCTTCCCCGATCTCATGTCAACAAATAGGCGATCAACAGTTGCGTCCATACAATGCCTCGAATGGTGCCATTTGAATACTCGCGTGGTAACTGTTATTGTACGAGAATCGACCAAAGGCAAGTGCATGATGTAGTTACCACTAAAATCAATTACGCAAGAACGAAGCATGTCCTCTAGAGTTTGGATAGTACCCTCGGTTTGACCATCAGCTTGAGGATGGAATGCAGTACTGAGATTGAGTTGGGTACCAAGCGCCTTTTGAAATGTTTGCCAAAGATGAGAAGTGAAACAACCATCACAGTCTGAGATAATGTCAACGGGGACACTGTGACGACAGATGACTTCATCCGTGTAGATACGAGCCAATTTCTCGACTCGGTAGTCTTCACGTATGGGAAGGAAATGAGCAGACTTGGTCAGACGGTCGATGATTACCCAAATACTATCATGACCAGACCATGTACGAGGGAGTTTGGTAATGAAATCCATGGCAATAATCTCCCATTTCCAAACAGGAATTTTCGGTTGTTCGAGTAAGCTAGAGGGTTGTTGATGTTCGGCCTTTACTTTGGAACAAGTAAGGCACTTTGAAACGTAATAGGCGATATCTTTCTTCATTCCAGGCCACCAATATGACGCACGAAGGTCATGATACATCTTATCAGCGCCAGGATGAATAGAATACCGAGACTTATGAGCTTCACTCATCAAGAGGTCACGAAGATTATCACGGTTTGGAATCCATATACGGTCAAGATAGCACATGATGTCATTGGGTTTGGTCGCAAGTTGGTTTTCAGCACCACACTTCAACTCATTATCGAGGTTATCCGCATTAACGGTCGAGTATTGTGCCTCACGAATCATCTCTTGAAGCTTTTCCAAAGTTTGGTAGCAACGTACACTCTTAACATGAGTTTTTTGACTAAGTGCGTCGGCCACAACATTTGCTTTACCAGGGTGGTAGCGGATATTGCACTCGTAGTCGTTTAATAATTCCACCCAACGATGCTGACGCATGTTGAGCTCTTTTTGATTAAAGCTATGCTGGAGGCTCTTATGGTCGGTGAAGACCATACACTTTGTACCAGAAAGGTAGTGTCACCATATCTTTAATGCAAAAACAACTACACCAAGTTCAAGGTCATGCGTGGTATAATTTTTCCCATGAATCTTGAGTTATCGTGACGCTTAAGCAATAACCTTGTCTCGTTGCATAAGAATGCAACCAAGACCTTGTCTTGAGGCATTGCAATACACGATAAAGTCGTTGGTACTATCGGGAAGGGTTAGGATGGGAGCATTGCAAAGCATGTCCGTGAGCGTTTGAAAAGACTCCTCTTGTTCGGAACCCCAAACAAAAGATTTATCCTTTTGAGTCAAGGAAGTGAGAGGTACAGTGATTTTTTGAAAAATTTGAGATAAAATGACGGTAATAACCGGCTAAGCAGAGAAACAAACGGATTTCGGACGGAGTCTTAGGGGCAATCCAATTTTTCACCGCCTTGATTTTCGCAGGGTCAACGTGAATACCAAGTTCGTTGACGACATGACCAAGAAATTGAACCTCCTTCAACCAAAATTCACACTTGGAGACTTGGCGTAAAGGCGTTGAGTACGCAAAAGCTGAAGGATAAGAAGCAAGTGTCGCTCATGCTCTTCTCGTGTCTTGGAATAGATTAGGATATCGTCGATGAAGACGATCACGAATCGATTGGGATAGGGCTTACACACGCGATTCATCAAATCCATAAACACGGTAGGTGCGTTGGTCAAACCAAATGGCATGACTAAGAACTCATAGTGCCCATAACGTCTGTGAAACGCGGTTTTGGATATATCTTCTTCGAGGACTTGATGTTGATGATAACCAGAGCGAAGGTCGATTTTTGAGAAACAAGTTGCGCCATGAAGCTGATCAAAAAGGTCGTCGATTTGAGGAAGAGGGTAACGGTTCTTGACTGTAAACTTGTTGAGATCACGATAGTTAATGCACATGTGAAAGGTTCCGCCGTTCTTTTTGACAAATAGAACGGGAGCGCCCCAAGGAGATGCGCTAGGACGTATGAAGCCTTTATCAAGAAGCTCTTGAATTTGGCTAGACAGCTCTTGCATCTCCGAGGGTACTAGGCGATAGGGGGATTTTGCGACCGGAGTTGCACCAGGGATGAGGTCGATGCGAAAATCAACAGAACGAGCAGGAGGAGGACCAGGAAGATCCTCAGGGAAAACGTCAGGGAAATCGTGCACAACGGGAACTTCACTCCCGCTTGGACCCTTATCCTTCTTTTCCACAATGTGGGCAAGAAAGGCGAAGTATTCCTTACGCAAGTACTTGTTCGCTTGAATACACGACATAAGTTTGAGACCTTTGGAAGGTTTCTCTCATAGACGTGTAAGGAATCATCATTGGGAAGGGGAATGCGAATGTACTTTTCCGAACAAACAACTTCAGTACGAACCCGCCTAAGCCAATCCATACCTACTATGATATCGAAGCTATCCATATGCATGGGTATTAGGTCAATAGAAAACGTATGATCGTAGAGATTTAAAGAAAAATTATAAAGGACAGAATCGACAATGACGGATTTTCCGTCAGCGACTTCGACTTTGACTTCGAATGATTTAGGCAACTTAGAACGTCTACACATAAGCAACGATTCGAATCAATGGATATAAAACTTTTATCGGCACCAGTATCAAATAAACATGTAGCGTAAACATTGTTAACAAGGAACGTACCCGAAATGACATCATTGGAGTTTTGAGCTTGTGCGGTTGTGATGACGAAGGCTCGGCCGCAAGCTTGCTGCTGTTGTTGGTTGTTGTTGTTGTTGTTGCGCTGCGGGCAGTTGTTGGCGAATGGTTTGGGTCTCCGCATCTGAAGCAGGCATGAGCAGTGGGTGCGAGAGGTCGGTTTTGGTTGGCGGTTGGGTTTTGGGGTGCGGTTATGGCTCGGGCTTTGTTGATGGGGGCTTGCAGAGGATTTCGGCACTGTTGGGCGAAGTATCCATACCTATTGCAGATAGTGCATAGGCGGCACGGGGCAGTAACCGGATGGTGGAAAGGATAGGTGTTGCACTAAGGATGCGGCGCGGTGTATGTTTTCTTGATGGGTTCGGACGTGGCTAAGGCTAGCTGTTGGGGGTTTGGCGGAGTGACTACCACGCAGTTCAGGCTCGAAGCCTTCTGCTTCTTGCCTTTGATGTTGCTCCTTGGGGGTTTTGGGTGAGGTAAGCTCGGTGAGGGTTTCGTTGGTGGCTTGGTGGGCTTTCCTTAGTGGAGCTTTGGTGGCTTCACGAAGGACATGGCTATTGTTCAATCAAGCAACCAAACGACAAGCTTCCTCGAGGGTTTTGGGTGAGGTGGTATCTACCAGGTCCGCGAGGTGAGGTGGTATCGACCAGGTCCGCGAGGTGAGGAGGAAGGCAACGTATTACTTAGCAACGGCCTTTTTGGCTGTGTCGACTTGGCTTGGGCAAATTGCACCCAGTTGCTTAGAACGGGTCGTGAGGCCAGCATTGTCATTCTCCACATGCTTGAGGTTCCAAAACTCAGTTTCGAGTCATTGGCGTTCATGGGGAGGCAGAATTCGCTTTCCATTAGCTTCGTAAGCTCGGTCTAGAGGAGGGCGTGAGCGGCTTCATTACCACGATGCTTGGAAGTCCACCAATCAAGAGTCCTTGATCGGAACACCCCGTAGCGTTCATGGTCCGCAGATGGTCGAGACAACCACCTTGAATAAAAGTGACCTCAATGGCGTCAAACCATTGTAGTAACTTGGTGGTGTCCCCTTCACCGGTGAAAGGAAAGGGATTGCAAGAACAAAATTGCTTGTGGGTGAAGGTGGTTTTAGGTGGTTCAGCCTTGGAGTCGATGGAGGTGTGAGGTGATTCGGCATTGGGTGGAGGTTGGATCTTGCTGACGATTTCGGGTATGACCTTGGCCATATGCTTGGCCATTTGTTCGGCCATGAACTTCATGCAATCCTTCTTTGACATGGAATCGGATTGGGACCTTGACTTGGATTTGGACTTCCTCTTACCCATAACACTTTGAGAGAAAGACATCTAAAGGATTCGACAGTAGAAGATAGATTTAGGCTTTGGTCGTAATGCGTTTTTATAAAGAAAAGAATTTGTTTTTAAGCATATAAGTATCATGTAACACGTATGAATTCACATAGATAGCATAAGCATATAAGTATTCAAAAGCAAAAACACGTTTGATTTGCGTAAAGGAGTATAAATTTAGTATGTTCACGAGAATTATTATTATTGTTTTTGGTTACGAAAGGTGTGCGAGTAGTGCATCGGGATAGAAAAGAATAAGGTAACAAGTATTAAAATACATGCTAATCGAGATACATAAAAGATAGGCTTAATAAAACATTGGAGTGTTTCAGGTTGAGAACCGTTGACCATTCCAAAGTGAATCGAGATCCTTTCAATTTAGAGAAACGTGCTTTGGCCTATAGGTAAAGTGCTCTCATCGAGAAGTGATTAACGGCACTTTACCCTTCCAGTTACTACACGTCTCTAACCGATCGAAAATCAAAACTTTGGCGAGATTGAAAATCGAGGAATGGGACTTGTTGATAAGGTGCGGGTTTCACCCCTAAATTGACAACATTGTACCCTAAGTGTGGTTGGTACTTACCAAACGAGGAGCGAATTCCGACTCACTGGTAAGGGTCCACTAGAGTATGAAATTGAAATTCCCATCAAGATGTGGATTTCACTCCTAACTTTATGGTGTAATTTCATGTAAAATCAATTTACGCAGATTAAGAGTGATCACCAAAGTGCGGCTTTCACCCCTATTTTGGTGAGATCGTCTCGTTTATAGTTTGAGTTTCTTCAAGTCTTCAAATGTGTAAGTTGTGTAAGTGTCTTAGGAAAAACACATTGCATATATATTAAGACAAAAGAAGTAAGAAGAAGAAAGTAGGGAGAATTAATATTTTAATCATGAAGCAAGAAAGGTCAAGTTGGTCACTTAAACTATAGACTAGGCCGAACATGGCAATTCTACCTAATTCCCTATAGTTATGGCTCTGATACCAATCTGTCACACCCCAACCGATGGCGGAAACATCGGAGTGAGACGAACTAGATTGCTCGAGACATCATAACACTATTTGTGACAACATTTAATTAAGAAATTCATTTCATTCCAAATTACCAAATTGTCAAATACAACATAATTCGAGTACAAAATAATAATCAACAAGATACATTCAACAAAAACATAATAATTAACATAGCATTCTAAGCGTGTTTCTATACCGATCCTACTAAGTTTCATCATACCAACTTCATCAACCTGCAACATATTAAAAAGTATAGTTCAATAACAAAGTATTGGCGAGTACACAAGTTTGATATCATAGCATAAGTATTAAAAATGTTTAAACAAATCCACATGATAAGCTAGTATACGAGATAAATGTAAACAAGGCATGTGAACTACAAGTCAATCCTCTAGTGTACCGCATAATAGATTGAAAATTGAACATTGACCACAAGTATACGGGTGGTGCGTTACACCTATAGCGCTATACATGTTAAGGGAGGCTTGATCGAAGTTAATCACATTTAGTATCACATAAAAATGTACCAAGTAACAATTCAAGCATCACATAACTATAGCATGTATGATGGATTGTTTGTGTGATTTCATAGAATAAAAGTGTGATTTAGTGTGTTTATGATAGATTAAAATATTGCACCCAAAAAGTGTAAAGCGTAAAAAGGGTGTCGAGTGTACTCATGGTTTTGCAAAGTTAAGTTCCGTGAAAGTGTTCAGGTTTATTAGGGGAACTTACACCAAGTTATCCTACACAAGGACACGTAGGTGTGTGAGTATTGATTTGCCGATGGAGTTTGAAAATTTTAGGAATTAAAGTATGCAAAAAGTATGTATAGCTAAAAGTATTTATCTAGACGTTAATGCTCGTTTTGACACTATAAGCCTCGAAGGTGTTTGTGTTTTTATGGGTCATGCCCAATAGAATCGTAACGATGGTTAGGTCTTAGATAAAATAACCTGATATTAGGACAAGTAACCATATGGTCATCGTCAAAAGTTCGGTTATATTTATTACTTACATACATAGTTTACATATAATATTACAAGTTTATCATAGATTTCATATAAGTCATGGATATCATGTAACGCCTCGCTTTTTCGTACTTACCTTAATTAGAAAGTGTAATCGTATTTCTATTTATGGAAACTTGTATTTGTATCGCATTCATATTTCATTTCCCAATCTTATAATCCGAGACTTTGATCGTAATAAAATTCATACCTGATACATACTTGTCTTTTATGCATTTAATTGTTAAATACATGTTTATATACAAAACGTTACTTGTTATACGTGCAAATACTCCTACATTCATACTTGATACCTAAAATATACTTACATATACATTATACACTTGAAAACATGCGAAATATCAAGTTTTACCATGAAATGAAAGATGAACTAAGTTCAAGGACTAAAAATAGCATAATCCGGAGAAAGTGGTTTCTTGCCCATGGATTGGTCCATTTTATGTTCGTTGCATTAAATGCACCCAACTAACAATCCCCTAACCCCATCTATAAATACCCACCTCCTCCCACTCTCATTTCACACCTCAAACTTTCTCTTCTCTCTAAAGCTCTAAGAGCTCTCTCCTTCTAAAGATTCAAGGTTTCAAAAGTGAGTTCTAACTCACCCTTTTCCCTCCTTTGATCTTTTCTTCTTCTTCACACTTGAAACACCTTTGGGAATACTTCCATAGGTTTTCCATGGAAAACCAACTAGGAATATCACCCTATTTAAGGTCCCAAGTGTAAGAACCTTCTTATTTTAATAGGGTTTTAACCCACAAGTGTTGTATCCTTCCAAGTTTGTGCTTGAGTTGGTAGTGTGTGATCATTTGGAAGCCTTGGCTATCCTACCTTCGATCCACCACCTCACTTGATGTTTTTGTTTATTTTTTTTGTTTTTACTTTATGGTTTAAACTTACTCATGACCATCCTTATCGTCCTTGTGACGACTTATGCATTGGTGAATTATTCGAAAGAGGTTAAAAGGAAGGTTATCCTCCTACCTCCATGCATGACTTCTATGAACTTCATGATGTTTATGATTCACGTATTTTGTATGCTATATAATATATGTATATATTCACTAACCGAACTCTTGATGGTAATCAAATGATTGTCCGTCATGGTACTAGGTTAAATCGCCTATGTACTTAATCTCTCGTTACGGTTCTAGTGGGTAACCTAACCCATGAAAACACATCAACCCGAGTGGCTCTTATAGTGTCAAAAACGAGTATTAAGTCTAGATGATTATTTTTTCATATAACATACTTTAGTATGTTTAAATTCCAAAATCCTCCGTTATCGTTGGAATGCTTACCAACCCATGTTTTCCCCTTGTAGGATAACTCGGTGCCTCTCCAACCCTCCAAACTCTTCGCGGAAGTAACAAGTGGAAGCTTGCAAAATCGTGAGTACACTCGACCCACTTTTCGTTTACAACACTTTTGGGTGTAACATGTTTACTCATACGAAAACCACATCACTTAAACTTTATGAAATGCACAAACAATCTTATACACATAAATACTTGATACACTTACGTTATGCTTATATCTTGGACATTTTTATGTGATACTTTAGTCATTAACTTGTTTTAAGCCTTTGTTTGACATGTATAAGCGCTTTAGGAAGTAACGCATCCTCCTCCATCGTGTAATCTTAAGGCCATGTTAAAACATCGTGATTGCGTTAAGGGTTTGACTAGTAGTATTGCATGCCTTGTATATGCTCTTGTAGAATCATAGTTGCCATGAGGATATGTTTAAAGTTTATTCGTATACGTATGTTATGCTTAAACTTGTGTGCTCGCCTTTGCTTTTGCATTGAATTGTTATTTTAAAACATGTTACAGGTTGATGAAGAGGATGCTATGAAATCAAATAGCAAGGATTTAGATACACACATTTAGACGTGTAGGTTAATGTTGTTGTATCAATTTTGTTATATTGTGTTAAGTTTAATTGTTGTATTTGTTTCAATGTTGTATTTTGACAATTATTCTTGAAATGAAATTCGACTTTAAATTAAATATTGTCATTATTAGCGTTGTGAGCAATGAGCAATCTCGTTATCGTCTCACTCCGATGTTTCCGCCATCGGTTGGGGTGTGACATATCATATAAGTCATAGAAGTCATGCATGGAGGTAGGAGGATAACCATCCTAAACCTCTTTTGTAAGATTCACCAATATACAAATTGCCACAAGGACAATTCGGATGGTCAAGAATATAGTACATCACTAAGCTACGCTTTGAACCGAATAAGCAAGCTAGGTGCGTGCATCCGGAACATGGCAACGTTTGGGGTCGTGTCGTTGCCTTGTTACTCTAGTGAAAGTGAACCGTAGCTTAATGGATAGAAATCATCAAGTGAGGGGTGGATTGAAAAGTTGGATAGCCAATGCCTCCATGTAATCACACCTACACCAACACAAGCTTGGATGGCTCAACACTTGTGGGTTTGAAACCCTAGTAAAAACCACAAGTTTAGAGGCATACTATGCCTCTTGATTTTGTATGAACAAATCTAGCTAGCTCACTAATCATAAACTTGGTTGGAGGCATAAGAAGCATAGAGTTGTTATATTTAAAAACAAGTTCGAAAAAGTTTATAAGTTTAACTTCCAAAACAGAAAGTTTTGCCCCAAAAATGGTATTTTTCCACCTTGGTTTTCCATGGAAAACCTATGGTAACATCCCATAGGGCTTAGCAAACAATGTATAGGAAGAAAACCTAAAGAAAACTTCGAAAATCTTAAAGTTTAAAAAGATAAAAATGGGCAGAAAGTTAACACACTTTTGGACCTCAAAATGGTGGGGTTTCACCTTAGTTTGCCCAGGCAAACTTGTGAGAATATTCCTAGAGATTATCCAAGGGTGTTAGAAGGAAAAAGAAGGCTTGAAGAAGAAGATAAGTGAGTTGAAACTCACTTGCAAACTGTTTTGTTTCAATAGAAAGTTTCTGAAGTTAGGGAGGTTGTTTGGAGTGTTTGGAGGCTTGTAAAAGTGAGAAATGGGTGAGGGAAGGCTTGTTTTTATAGTGAAGGGTTTAGGGTTAGGATTAGGGTTACCATTAATGAAGTTAGTTGGGAGTTTGCATCAAAAAAAGAAAGAAACTTCCCTTAGAAGCTTGCGGCTGCAAGCTACTAGGGTTTTATATATTTTTTTGTTCTTTTACTTGTATAATTGTTACATATTGCATACGTTTGTTATATTTTAGGTGTGTTACAAATGTAGGTTGCTTGGAAGGTTTAAATCAAAGTTAAGGGGCCTTACATGAACTAAAAAAAAGACTTGACTGTTGTTGAAGTGTTATATAATTTCTTTACAAGTTTTATGATACTGAAAGATTGAATAGTTTGCATTAGAATCACGAATCAACTTGCTTGACTTGAATTCCAAGATTTACAAATGTGAAATAAGTATTTACGAGTTACTTTGAATTGATTTATCGAACAACAATGTAACGTACATTCATAAGTTTAAGCAAGTATAAAGTTTGTGAAATTCGCAAAATTGATCATCTTGATTACAATCAAAGCCTTAGATTTACAATATTTTGGAAATAGAAATACAATTACAAGGTTTGGACTTTCCAAAAATAGAAACAAGAAGCAATCTTACTAAAAACGGAAAGTTACGAATGCGAAGCGTTACAACCACAATCTTCTACACGAACCATAACCGTCCACCACTGCCCCACCTGCCACCATCAAAGTAGACGTATCGACCACTTACCTAGAAACCCTATATCGCTAGTACAAAACATGAAACCCAGAAATAAAACACCAACACATGAAACCCCAATTTTGTGCGTCAACCCCCCCCCCCTACTAAGACAACAACAGCAGATTGTTGCTTTTCTTTTTCACAAAGAACAACAACAGCAGCAGATCGTTGACACACCAACAAAATCCCCAAATTTTATACCTTTCATACAGATTATCACGAATATCATATTATCATCATTTGAATATTGAAATTAAGGTTCGATCTTCGTTCTCATCTTCAAATCTGTTTTCGTCACAGACACAACAATGTGTGAGAGAGTATAGAGAGAAACAGGGGTTGATGGAATTGCGATGGAAATGGAAAAAAAATCGTAGATTGTTTGATTTTGTTTGTTGGTTGTTGGATTTGTGAACTGTTGTGGCGGTTTTTTAGGCAGTAGTGTGTTTTTTCTTGGCAGGAATCGGTTGTGGTGGTGGTGAAAGGAGGTTGTGGTGGTGGTAGAAGGAGGAATACATAGAGATAAAATAGAGAGATAATGTTGGTTTTTTTAGAGAGAAAGGCATTGAGTTAATACATAAATTGGTTACTTTTTTTCTTTTAAATAATAGGGTAAAAAGACAATTATGCCCTCATGTGCTCTTCACATGATCCAATTTAACAAAAGAAATTAACTAGGTTAGGCCTAAAGGACAAAACATGCAGGATTTTAGAACATAAAGTACAAAACTCATCAACTTTAAACATAAATGACACCGCCTAAAAAGGGTATAAAGATAAAGGATCATTTTTTAAATTCACTCTTAGAAATATATGAAAATATGAATAGTTCGTTTAAATTATTTTTGGTTAAATGATGGTACAAAAAAAATCGATAACCGTTTTTGGTTATTGGGGTTTTGGTTAATCAGCTTTCAGTTAATTCAGTTTTTGGTTGATTTGGGCTCGATTTCGGTTAACGATTCAGTTATTACTCACCCTTAGACATTGTTAATCACGTAACATATCAATTTTTTTGAATAAAAAATATAGCAATACTATATTCAAATTAAAGAAAGTAAAATACTCGTTTACGTGGTGTAATTTAAAAAATATTAACGTACAAAAACTTTATGACCGTTTAAAAATCGTGGGGGAGTTAGTTTTTTATAAGGGAATAAAGTATAACTACTAACTAAGTATCTATAACTTTGTTAAAGACGAGGGATTAAAGTGTAATCTACATGAGAGGATTAAATTGAAGATATGTAATCACTTGACATTTTATAGCTATTAAACATTCTAGAATTATGACTAAGTATATTGGGCTTTAATCAATTGTACATAAGGCATCATCTATTTGTACGTTTTAATCCATACGTCAATACTGACCAAGGTAACAATTGAAACGTCCATAAAAATGAGTAGGTCGTCACGATGCTTTTGGATTTTTTTTTAGCATTATAGTTTATAAGATATGGAAATATTACGTAAAAGAATTATAAGTTTGTTGTGGAAAGAGAAGTGTAACTAATACCTATAATTATGTTAAAACTCAGGGATTTATGTGTAATAAGATGAGGGACTAAAATATAATTATTGTTTAAAAAACTAAATACCCTCATTTAAGGGTGTATTTATAAATTAAGAAGAAAAAATTCTTATTTTTTATACGTTAAAATACCACTCCGTCATTCATTATAATATAGTATAGATAAATTGTGTGTATATATAATAAATTAAAAAATAATCTGAGTCAAACCGAGCGGAGTGGCCACTTAGTCATGCTTGACTCTTACAAATTGAACCAAGCTGATTATCACCGAAAATCGAATAAGCATATTGCAAGAAAGTGTCGAACAACATTTACCGAGCAAGCGTTGAGCGGACGGTGAGTGGTTTGAACAGCCTTGTCTTTGTTAAATATATGTACGTATGAGGACATGCAATTTCAAGGTAACTTTTGTAATGATATTTCTAGGTTATTATTCAATTTTTAATATGTTCGCGTATTGCGGTGTACATTTGGTCAGTATCAGTTCGATTGAGGACTCGATATAACAACCGAAAGATAAAACCTGAAAAATAAAATCATGGTATGAGTAAAATGATATTGACACTTATTTTACATCGATAATAAACAAAAAAAAACAAATATCAATAACGAATCTGATAGTACCAATACAGATGTTGATGTTGTTCGGTCGAAATTAACTGGATATCAATGTTACTAGGACGGTATGAGTTTGGTTCGTCACAATAGTGCTACGGTACCCACACTCACTATAACTTGCAATATATAGAATATAATCTATGTTGCTATAGAAGTTGTTTGGGGGATATGGTACGGTTTGTCACGATAAAGAACAACAAAATCAATTATATTTGACACGTTCGATGTTCGATTTTGAACAAAACTTTTACTAAAAAATAGATAAAAATAAGCACGTCACAATGGTTCATTTAGAATTTTATAACGCATTATATCATATTATATTATCAAAGAATAACGAGAAAGGATAAACAACGTTGGCTTAGAAAAAAAAAACTAAATGCCAGATAGCTTTGATAATATGTATGTTTGTACTTTGATTACTTTAAACTACCGCCCATAAGATGTAGATTAAGAAGACACGTCGAAACGACGTACTCAAAAATTTATTAAAATCATATCTCAAAAAAATGTTTAAAACTAACATAATAAATTAAATTAAAAATAAAAGATTGAAAAGATATAATAATAAATAAAAATATTTCTACTATTATGGTCCGTCAACTTTAATATATATAAATAAATAAATAAATATAAATATAGTTAGTTTGAAAATTAAAATTCCGGTTTTCACAAGCAAACTATTGACCACTTTTAGTTTAAAACATGAAACTAATTAAGGGACATTTTTCGTCAAATCAACGTAATTACACCCTTTCAAATAATGTGTAATAGTTGACACCCTTAATGTTCTTTCAATCATCATTTTCTAATTTGTTTTCCTCATTTAGCATTATACTAGAAATACACCTCCTTCTCCATACCTCTATAACGCTCAGGGGGTGGTGTTAAGGATGTTATCAAACCCCTTCACACCCCTATGATATTACGCATAGTCTAATACTTAAGCAAAACTCATTAATAGAACCCATATATTTTAGATGAAACAAATCATCTCGATGATCTAATTAAACATACACCATATACCAAAATTTTCAAATTATCTTCAAGTGTGTAAGACGGGGGGTTGCCTGTGACATCTACCATAGAAACGCTGGCGGAGGCGCTGATGTTACTAAACACTGTCGTCTAACCTTAAAAAACCGGTGTTGCCGCCCATGTTTGATGGGACATTTGTGGCAACGAAAAGCCAAAGACACTTTCTTTTTAGTCAAGGATATTTTCAAGATTTTTCTCACTAATTATAATATAGCATTTCGTTCACAAGAAACCAATATATACATCAATACTTGAGAAGAAATGTTTATAATCAATATCAAAGTGAAATAAAGAATCATACATAAATTACGTTAAGACCATGCATAGTGAATTGTTCTAATGCAAATGACTTTCGCATGCCTTCAAATACGCACCACTACAAAACAATGTTTTTGATCAATCTGAATCGACAGAACCTGTATGTATTGTGAGCCTCTTCTAGATCACCAACTCAACCTCAGACCCATTTATACTTCATATAACTTCTTTATCTCCATCTCACCATTGTTGTTCTCACTGTCATTGATGATTGGAATCAGGGTGTTCTAGTGGTACACTTGTTGAATGTGTTTCGTAGGATACGTTCGTGTATAAAATAGATAAAACAGTTTTATTCGCATTACATTATAGAAACATAAAGGAAAGTAGCAAATTACAAATACAAATTACAACTAAAATACGCAAAAAAAGAAAAGACAGAAATGCAAAATCAGAAAAGGTTTTGGCTGAGGATCGTGTTGGACACGGGTCACTTAAAACAATTTTCGAGTCTCCCAAGAGAACTCATTTGTTTCCCAGGGGACAACAGGCTTAAGCAGATGCTACTATTGGGGAAGACTCTAAACCTAAACGAGTACCTTGAAAACAAGAACAGAAAGGATCAGAGAAAATTGGAATGTTTTGATGTGTATTGCAAATGTCTCATGTATGTTTAGAGGCTAAGGAACTCCTAGTATTATTCCTGAAAACAAGATGAAACATGTCTACAAGTTTCAAAGGAAAATAATGTCACTGAATGTCTTCAATGCTTTTTTTTAATATCGTTGACCAGAAACTGTTGTTTGTTTACTGTTGTTCGTTTAGGGCAGTTTAAACAGCTGATCTGAAGTACTGTTGTGCTAAATAGTTGATCGGTGAGACGACTGATCTGGAAACTGTTGTTGTACTAGACATCTGATGGAAACAACTGATTAGCTAAACTGCTGTTGGCTTGAACCCGTGGTTAGGAACCACTCTGACACGAACCATGGTCAGTCACACCTGAACCAAGTTCATTGACTCGACCTACGCACTCTAACACGAACCATGGTCCGTCACACCTGACCCAGGTCCCTCCCTTGAACTAGCCTTAAAAATACAAAGGCGGCTCGCGGGGATGCGAAGTGTAAAGTGTGTCATCAAGGCGTCACATTGCACCCCACGCCACGCGCGCATGCGTGTGCGAGTTAAGGGTGATCCGAACCCTTTCACGAACCCACTAGAGTAGGGTTCTATGAAACAATAAGGAAGTGTAATTCTAATTTGACTCAATTTAACAACAATACATCATACTTCATGACTTGATGCTCATAATAAAGTGGACTCCGTATATAAAGTGGATTCGTGTGTCTTGTATCAAAAGTATTCATGATGTTAAATCCATTAAATGTCATGTCAAAATTTGAAAATAACGATATTAGAAAACAAATTTCACATTAAAAGTAATACTAATAACATCTCCCTAATATTATTGTAACTTTTCATATTGTGTGTTGTAATGTTTACGTATTTTGTATTATTTATGATGTGTTGTAATGTTTACGTATTTTGTTTTATTTGCAGGTTAACTATTATGCATGTATACCATAACCACACAAATCGTAGGATTTTCACTGATGGCAAGATCATTCCATTGTTAACTCGAGTGTGAATCCTTTGGTGAAATTTTGGGCGTGGGGAATGACTTCACCGAAGGACCAGTTGAGGATTGGACCGAGTGATCACTAAATGATTGTATGGCAGATCACCGATGGCCACTTGACTGGTGGATCACCGATGAATATTACTAACGTTTTACAGATGACCACATGACGAACATTTTTTTTGGATCTTATTTGTTCCATCAATGCTCATCCATCATTGATTTTATCTCGATCAAATTTTGTTTTCTAGTAGTAAGCATACACAACTACATGTATATAGATAGGAGGTTTTATATAGATGTGATAGTTGATCATCATCACACTCAATAAATCCCACCAATAGCAAAGCTAAGGTTGGGTCTAAGTAAGGTAAGATGTAGACACCTACCTCGTAGTAATAGAGAGGTTGCTTCCAGTGAGTCCCTAGCTCCATATTAGTTTTGCATCAAGCCTAGACATAAGGCACATAACACATCAATCGGGACAAAGGCCGATTAGTGCATGCAACCCCTTGTCTTTCGGCTATCAACGCCACCACATGATGCATGATTAACCATCCACCGCTTTTAACGTTATTTTCACGAAATTAGTAAAATAACGTAAAAACTAGTGCAATTTCACTCCCCCCAAGGGCCCACACATATATACATTATATGCGCACACCTCCACCCGGACGTAGATAGAGTACTTGATGATAATGAAGTTCTTTTCTGTTCTGGTTTATGGTCTCTCGTATTCTTGTTTTTCCCTCTTCTTTTGAATAAAAAATAAAAATTGGTTTAGTTTTGTCATGCTACCTACTACCAATGAACTTTTAAATAAAAATCCGATCTCGTTTTCTTAGAAACGACAAAATCCTGGTAATAAGAGTTAAGTGTCATTTACATCCTTGGCTTGTCCACCTTTTGTCATTTCAGACCAAATTTAAAATTTGTAGCATTTTCCTCAACATTCTCGAAACGGGTCATTTCTTTCCAATAAACTAACCCTAGTTAATAAAAACTCATAACTCAATTAGCTTAGAGACGTAAATGACATTTAAAATCTAGGGATGTAAATCACACTTAACTCCTAGATTTTTTATTTTTTAAACTTATTATTATTATTATCATATACACACAGTATCTTCCACTTCCTCCCCCTCTCTACGTCATCACCACCATAGCCATCGACGCCACCACCCATCACCTGCTACCACTGCCACCTCCATCTTCTCATCTCCCCCTCTGTCCAGTTTTCTTCGTCTCCCCTCCCTCTCTCTAACACTGCATCATCACTACAACACATGCCTGTTGAGTCTAACACCAATATCGCACACCGCCACCTACCGCATGAAAACCATTTATCAAATCTGTTGTAGGCTCCAAGGGTGTTGGAAAAACATAGATCTCTTTGATCTATTAGGAGTTGATCATGGATTCATATGTTTCAATGGTGATGATGGTTGTTTAGACGGCTATTAAGGGTGTCACACAGTGAATAAACATGGTCGGCTCTAATGTTTTGATGTTTTAAAACATATTAAACAAGTGGTGGGTGTTGATTGTCACAAGTTGCAGTTGTCTAGTGATGGGTTGTGGCGGCGGCGACGGGGATGTAGAGAGATTGGGAGGTGAATGAAAGAGATTGTGTGTGTATATATAATAATAAGAAGTAGTTTAAAAAACCAAAAAAAAAACTAGGAGTTAAGTGTCATTTACATCCCTATATTTTAAGTGGTATTTACGTCCCTAGCTAACTGAGTTATGAGTTTTTTTAATTGGGGTTAGTTTTTTTGGACTGAAATTGCACGTTTCGAGAAATGTAAAGGAGAGAATGGTATAATTTTAAAATTTAGCCTGAAAGGTGAACAAATCACATAGACGTAAATGACACTTAACTCTTCTAATAATATGTATTTAGTTTACGTCCCTGAGCTAATAGAATTATGAGTTTTTATTTAATTAGGGTTAGTTTTTTGGACTGAAATTTCATGTTTCGAGAATGTCAGTGCAGTTTAGAAATTTGGCTTGAAATGACGAAAATGGACAAACCACAGGGACGTAAATGACACCGAACTCTTCTAATTATATATATATATATATATATATATTATATTAATTTAAACCTTCATGAAATTTTCTTAGGCGTTTAGGACAACTGTCGATATGAGGTTTTACATAGATATGATACTCGATAATAAAAAAGTTCTTTTCTGTTTTGGTTTATGGTCTCACCTATTCTTGTTTTTCCCTCTTCTTTTGAATAAAAAATAATATCAGTATTGTTTTGTCATAAAAGAAACCACAACCGCAATTCGATTGTTGTTCGGTAACAAACTTCTCACTTCAATAGACCTTAGCAGTTTACATGTATCCTGATGGTTAAAAAAATAAAACATAATTTGAATTGATTATGTGACAACTATTAACTTGCGCAAATCATCTCATTGACCTAATAATAATCATTTGAACTAGGTGTACGGATTCAAACTCCTAGTCTGTACAGTTTCCAGGGTCAATTGACCAGTCAAAACTTCACTCACATCACCAGAATCTCCATGGATCCTTGTATGGTGGAACATAGTTTTCCGTCGGCGGAAGAAGCCTAAAAGAAGCTACAGTTTTCTCCAGTACGGGTCCCATCTGTTTCAAACAAACAACAAACGACAAGTTAGATCCTCAACAAAAAGATAGCGTTTAGTTAAAACACGACCCAACACAACAAACCAGTTAAGTTTTTGAAACTTGTGAAACAAGTTCCACACACACGCTCTCGGTTACATAAAAAGTATCATTATGAGCCATCACACCACATATATGATCAGTAAAAGACATGTTTATAAAAGAATTACCATGTTCCATTGCTTGTTAAGTGTAGAAGCATTTAAAGAGTACAAAAATCCTACAAACAACAACTTCAGTCTGTTAGCAAAAGGAGTGTGCAGCTTGTGGTTTGCAAATTTGGCATACCCAGATTCTTCGATGTAAACAAATCATTGTTCTTGTGAAAATGTGAATGAAAAGTACATCTTATAAATATGAGAGATTTTGAATTGATTATTTTCGTGTAGATAGTTTAAGAAGGATTGTTCTTCACGCTTGTGTCCAATATCGTTCATTCTTGATAATATATCCTTTTTTCAAGAACAATGGTCTATTTGCAATAAAAAATAATAAATAAAAAACTAAATTAAAAAATAAACAAGCTATGATGGTAAGCTAAACCAATCAATATAAAGTAGAATCAAACCATCGCGTTCAACAGATGCAGCGAGATAATGCCGAAAGATATTCGAGTCTTGCACCTGCATTATTTATATTACTTTAGTATATTTTTAAGCTAGATCTAATTTTTTTAAAAGTGCCAAAAATACGTACAGTTTTTGTAGGTGATTTTCGAACTAGGTATTCGTAGTACCAATACGGTTCACCATCGATCTATGTTACAATAAAGAGCCTAAAGTGAGCAGATAGTGGTATGGAAACAGATAGCATAGCTCTTTAACTTCAAAACTAAATAATAAAACGAATAATACTGACGGACAAAAGGGGTTATATTGGATTTTTCTTTTACTTGGTTTGTTTGTGAGACAAAAAAGATGTACAAACGGGCTAAAACTTAAAAAGTGTTTCAAGATTTACGAGTAATATTGGGTTGGGCTGACCTGTTTGACAATTTTTTTTTCTCATTTTTTTAACTTTATGGTTATTAAATTTTTAAATATGATACCAAAATTTAGACTATTGAAATAATAATCTAGCCCTTTATAATAAAAACAAATTTAGGAGAGATTGTAAGCATATGGAAAGAGATCATTAGAAAACTTAAAAGATGTTAGAAAACTTTGAGAAAACCACTTTTAAGCAATATTTTTTTTATCTTTATGTTTTCATTCTTTTTATATGTTACTATTATTTGTGGAAATTAAAAAGAAGAATTAAAAAATATATGTAGCTCGTGAACTACAGATATGTACCCCGTATGTTTACATCCGCAAGCTACATATATGTAGCTCGTCAAGCTAAATATATTTTTTAATTTTTATTTTCTACAATGCTACCCTTATAGTTAAAGACAATGAAAAGTAAAAATTAAAAAAAAACTGATTGTTTGGTAGTAGTTTTCTCGATTTTCAAGTTTTTAATGTTTTTCTATTGAACCTAAACCGTAAGCATATATACTTTTGGTGATATGAACTATAACTTTTTGCGGCTAAATTTTCTTTCTTTTTTTTTAAATCTTTCACTTAATACATTGGTTGTGAAGGAATTTCAAAAGAAAGTTTAGCAGGTCAGCCCAACCCGTTACCCAACCAGCCCATTTTTCCACCTCTTCTAAACTAGTTCTTGATGTAAACTTTGGGAACTCACTTCCGAAGTGTGAGCATCAAGTACTGAACTTTCCGCCATGCGTTGACTTGAGGTAACTCTCTGTGCAAGATTAAAACATGATTGTCAAGAAAGTATACGAAATCATTAGTTATCTTAAAATATGATTTGTAATTTGAAAAAGTTACCAAGGCGGACTTGTCGGATAAAACAGAATCAGCAACATCCTTTGCGGTCCATGTACTCTTGTATGTTGTCTTTAAGAATGTTGGATTCGGGGGGCCTATCTGAAAGCACAAAACAATAGTAATTAATAGGGATGAAATTCTGAAAAAGAATTTGTTAAGTTGACTTTCTGTGAGTCAAAGTTGGTCAGCACACCGTAATAGAAAGGATGAGGTTGTCGATGAAATCAACACGTTCCGATACGATCCGAAGCCGTGCATTAGCTGTGTAACGAAGTTCTCATTTAGATTTTTACACACACTAGAGGGGCAATTTTGACCCAACCAATTATGAGCTATGAATGGGTCAATGCGGGTCTATTTTAGCTCCACATCGTGTATACTATAAAACGTTAGCTAAAAACATAACGGGTCAAAGTCAAACAGAGGTGTGCCCATTTCAACCCATACAAGAGTACCCATTTTGACCCATACAAAAGTACCAATTCTGGAAACTTTAATACACACACATATATAATTTCATGGTTCCATTTTAGTAAAAAGCAAGCTACTAACTTACGGGATAGAGGTGCTGCAGATGAATAGCGTTCGGGTTTTCTTGACTCCACCCTTCAGATAGATGGAAACCATTAATTACAACAAATTCAAAAATAATTAAATAAGAAGTGTTAACTTCTATTTAGTGAAAATTGCATAAAGACATCACAAGTCAATGGTACACCATTTCTAAACATAAACTGATCCGACTGATTCTGGTTCACAGATTGCTCTATCTATCTCCACATATGGTATTTAGATATTTGACAAAGAGTCAAACATTTTACTCAAACTCTTGGTTTTAAAAAGCACGAGAACTCCGGCCCTAAGACATTTTTCCTATCACAAGTCAAATGAAATATCAAAATAGGATGCTCTTCCTCCATCCATTTCTTACAATGTTCAATTTTGCATACTTTAAGAAAAATGTTTGACTATTTGTTGACAGTAAAGGCAACACAATGGAACTTTCTAGACCCAAATCGATGCCACTGATTAGATTCATATAAATAACAAGCAAGTAAATCGCGGTATGAACATAAAATGCAAACCATTTGAAGGTAAACTTCTTCGAAGGCATTTCCAATGGAATCAGAAATGAGTAAGCATTTAGTTCATCAACTACTGGAGCCACTTTAAGATCTTCATCAGCACTTGATCCTGTAAATTACATTCAACATCCAGGAAACAACTTAAACAATAAACAAGTGAATGTTTGACTTCTAATTAGTCAAAACTCAAATGACTTGTGCTCAATTACAATTTGACACAAAGTTTCAGGGAAACAAAACCAAACCATTACACCACAAAATGAATATATAAGTATCAAAAACAGAACAGAAGTTGATATATCATTCAAATTTTAAAAGGGTCAAATGTGTACCTTCAATTGGGAACATCGTAGCAACTGTAGCAGCAAGCCCAAATAGAACTGTATCCCTTCTGGAAACCCCATTTTGGAATATGGGTTCTGAGGCTTTGCAACAATAAACCACAAATTTATTGCTAGATTTGCATATCTTTTGGTTTGATGAAGAACTTGCTTTAGGTTGGTCCCTGAAGAATAAACAAATATTGTTTATGAAAGACAGATGACATAATACATACGTGCGTGTGTGTGTATGTATATAGAGAGCGAGAGGAGAGAAAAAATACCTGGAGAGAGGAAGCTTGGGATGGTTGGATATGGCGCGAGAATGTGAGGGGGAGAGTACAGTTTCCATAGCTCATCCACTCCGATTTGTAAAATGTGAAAACAGGGTGATCTAATGGATAGAAAAAGAATATACCTTTTCTGGTCCTTGTACTTTGGATTCGTTACATTCAACACCCAATTATTCTATCACAATATCATTCTTTTTCTATTTCTTTTTTTTTCTTTTAGTTTTAGTTTTTTTCTCATCTTTATTTTATAATTTTCTAAATATTTATTTTTTAGTTATTAATTTTCTAACTACCCTGACCCGTAAGAATGTTAAGTTTAACTGGGGTCCAAAACAACAAGAATATTTTGATATTTTAAAACACAAGTTAAGCAATGCTCATGTGTTATCTCTACTTATATTTGCACAAGTTAAGCAATAAATTTGTGGTTTATTGTTGCAAAGCCTCAGAACCCATATTCCAAAATGGGGTTTGTGCTAATGCAAAAATGCAAAGTGATTGCTTATGTATCACGACAATTAAAGGTGCACGTAAGAAATTACACCACCCATGATTTGGAATTGGGTGCCGTTGTATTTGCACTTAAGTTGTGAAGACATTACTTATATGGCATAAAGTGTGTTATATACACTGACCATAAGAGTCTCCAACACTTGTTCAATCAAAAGGATTTGAACATACGACAACACCGCTGCATGGAAACACTTAACGATTATGATTGCGAAATTCGTTATCATTCCGGCAAGGCAAATGTCGTTGCTGACGCCTTAAGTCACAAGGAAAGGGTTAAGCCCATTAGGTTTAATGCCACGAGCATAGAGCTCAGAATAACTTAAATGAGAGGCTATTAGATGCACAAAAGCAAGCCTTGTTAGAGGCTAATGTTCTTAATGAAGGATTAGGCGAAACTGTTGATCAGTTAATGCCTGGAAAGGATGGAATCCTTAGATTTAATGAAAGAATCTGGGTTCCAATTTTTGGAGGACTTAGAGACCTAATCCTCCAAGAAGCGCATAATTCAAGATACTCAATTCACCCGGGTGATGACAAGATGTATCAGGATTTGAAAAAGAATTATTAGTGGATGGGCTTGAAGAAATCCATAGCCAGTTATGTAGCTAAGTGTCTGACGTGTTCGCAAGTTAAAGCTAAATATCAGAAATCGTCAGGACTTCTATAACAACTTGAAATTCTCGCTTGGAAATGGAAAATGGTAACTATGGATTTGATTACCAAATTACCTAAGACCAAACATGGTAATGACACGATTTGGGTCATTGTGGATAGACTGACCAAGTCAGCACATTTCCTGCCAATTAAAGAAACTTATAATTCTGATAAATTGGCTAAGTTGTATGTGGACAAGATTGTGTCCTTACACAGTGTGCCAGTATCTATTGTATCTGATAGAGATACTAGATATACCTCTCATTTTTTGAAAAGTTTCCAACAATCTTTAGGCACAAGATTAAATTTTAGTACGGCTTACCACCCGCAGACGAATGGTCAAAGTAAGCGTATTATTCAGACTTTGGAAGTCATGCTTAGAGCATGTGTGATTGATTTAGGTGGAAGTTGGGATGACCACTTACCCCTAATAGAATTCTCTTATAATAATAGTTATCATACAAGCATCAAGG
This sequence comes from Scalesia atractyloides, assembly GCA_947069175.1. Classification (NCBI taxonomy): domain Eukaryota; kingdom Viridiplantae; phylum Streptophyta; class Magnoliopsida; order Asterales; family Asteraceae; genus Scalesia; species Scalesia atractyloides. The sequence continues at coordinate 65,424,261 of CAMTDV010000001.1, read as the reverse complement.
CTGCTCCTTATGAGGACTTGTATGGGAGAAAGTGTCGAACGCCCGTGTATTGGGCAGAAGTTGGGGAAGCCCAACTATCAGGACCTGAGATTGTCCTGGAGACCACGGATAAGATTGTGCAAATCCGTGATCGTCTCAAAGTTGCCCGTGATAGGCAGAAGAGTTATGCTGACAAGAGGCATAAAGCTCTCAAGTTCCAAGTAGGGGACAAAGTCATGCTGAAAGTATCACCTTGGAAAGGTGTAATAAGATTTGGAAAGAAAGGCAAGTTGAGCCCAAGATATATAGGACCATTCGAGATAATTGAATGTGTCGGCACTGTAGCTTATAAGCTCAGACTGCCAGAGGACCTTAGTGGAATTCATGATGTATTCCAAATATCTAACCTTAAGAAACGTCTAGCCGATGAGTCGCTAGCAATGTCACATAAAGATGTGCAAATCGATGAAAACCTGAGGTTCGTTGAGAAACCAATTTCGATCGAGGATCGACAGGTTAAGAAGCTCCGAAGAAAATTGATACCTATAGTGAAGGTTAAGTGGGACGCCCTTAGAGGTCCCGAATATATATGGGAGGTTGAGTCCACTATGCGACTAAAGTACCCCCATCTTTTTTAATAAAATCTCAAGGACGAGATTACTTTTAACGGGTGAGGATGTAACACCTCGTAAAATCGTGTCCAATAGTATAGTGACATGTGTTCTATTTTTATTTTAGTCTATTAAAGACAAATAAGGACTAAAGGTGTCAACATGCTCAAAACTGAGCCTCTTAGTGACTTTCTGATGACAACATGCATAAAAATTAGCCTCTGAGTGACCGATATGTCAACATGCTTAAACTTAGCCTCTGAGTGATTGATATGTCAACATGCTTAAACTTGGCCTCTGAGTGACTGATATGTCAACATGCCCAGCCTCTGAGTGACATTGGAGTCAATATGCTTATAGTGAGCCTCTGAGTGATCCTTTACGAAGTCCTAACTCTCATATGTCCCATTTGTTGGACGCGAGGGATTAAATCCGTAATTATATGAAAGTGGGATGATGGAGGGGTTAAAAGTGTCAACATGTTAATTTATACCTCTGAGTGATCTTTTAACGAACCGAGAGCTCGAAAATGTCCGGGCATACTCCCGAGTATGACAAATAGGTTACGGAGGGCAAAATATGCTATAAAGGTGTTTTAGGAGGGTTTAATAAGTTGAGGGACTAAAAATGACAAACTTTGAAACTGGCCATGGGGCGCTCGCGGGGCTCTCGAGACATTGGCCATGTCTCTCGCGGGGCGCGAGAGGCCTGTGTCTGCAGAATTTTTGCTTGGCCTCCACACATGTTGCCAAAAACCATTGTTTTGAAACTATGGACTTTCAAACAGCTATGCCACGTTTTAGGACACTTGTAAGCTCCCTCTAACACTCTTTAACACCTGGCATCACCTCCTTCAAGCTCTCCACCTATAAATAGGTGCTAGGCTTCACCTTTTGAATTGCACATTTCTCATTTCACATTCTATCTCCCTCATCTGGAAGTTCCTAACTGAAAGGAGCATCCAACTTAGTTCTATTGCATTTTAGGAAGCACTTGTAAGTGTTCCTTTCTCTTGCATTTTCGTTTATAGGCTTTTATAGCCAAAAGTCAAGCGTTTTACGGAAAACGCTTTGACTTTCGGTTAAGACCATTTATGGTCCAGCCATTGTTCGTAACAAACATGGCTAAGTGATCATAATAAGATAGGTGTTAATCCCTATTAAGGGCACCTCCTGAAGATCACGTTTGCTAGACTAATTGACGGGTCAACGTTTAAATATTAAAAAGTCAAACAGGCCATTTTTCGGAAATGTTATAATTTGAGCTTATATATGTTATGAAACATGTTTTGGCACTTAAACAAGTTGGTAATAATTATTAGAACATGTAAGAACATGTTCGGCTCGTCAATTTCAGTTCTAGGGTCGGTTCGCAACCGAAAGTCGCCAAGTTTGACTTCTGATTTGACTTTCGATTCTGACCCGATTTAGATTAGTTATGTCACACCCTGACCCGCAGCGGACAATGGTAGTCGGGGCATGATTGGGTTTTCATCAAAGCTCATGACATTTACTATAAAGTTTCATATTTATTATTTCCAATTTAAAGGAGAAATTACAATAAACATACAAGCACAACATGTTCTAAACACAACATTCATGAACTCTTTATTTTTCTTCTAAGGCAAATTCCTAGGTGTTCCTTGCTTCAACCTGTTCACCTGTATCATGTGTAAAAATGGTTTTTTGGTCAACAAAAGTTGGCGAGTGAATCTTATTTAAACATTGGAAAGAATTAATTATATTGGTTATTTAAATAAATATGTGCATGAACCAAATATGAGTAACCGCATATGTAAATCTAACCACAAGCCACATATTATCAATCAATGCACACACAAACATGACAAATGATGAACAATGAGATCAAGGCTCAATCAAACGGAGCCGATCTAATGAGGCACCTGATGCTCAATTCGTCTCCAACGAGGAACTGATGGGCCTAATGAATGAATAGCACGCAACTGACAAAAATGTAAACACGCAATACAACAAACAATATTTACATCACACGTTAGATCATATAATGGTAATAGCACAATTGTTTGAATAAACGAAATATGTAAACGACACATGATACACCCCAAAACATGAATAAAAAGGGGAAGTTGTAAGAATTCACTCACAATGTTTGCGTTTTTAATCCTTAGTGAAAAACCGCACGAGAATAAGGAGAAAATCCAATTGATAAGCATGAGTTAAGCTAGACAAAAGAATGCAACAAAAAAAAGTAAACGTTATGCTAGGCATAGCTAAATGAACGAACATGATATGTTAGACTCGTTGAGCCTAACGAACCTCTACAAGGCTACGACAAGCCTAAAGGCGAGCCTAAACTAGGCTACCTTAACGAGCCTGATGCTCCTTAACTAAGAACCTAAACTAAACTAATTAAACTAAGAAACCAACAAATAAATGAATATTAAAACAAAAATTATAAATAAAAGAAAATAAAAGAACAAAGAAAGGAAGATTACCTCGAAAAAAAACTTTACAAAGGCACCTCCTCGTCGAAAGTGAAAATAAAAACTACTACACACCACACGCAAAGGGGTATTGTGCTTGTGGAGCCACCAAATTTGGTTATTCCACTTGTTTATACTCAAACTAGGAGTTGCAAGCTATAAAGAACCAAGAAAGGGTATTTATAGGTGTGAAATGGAGCACAAATTGGTGATTGGGGCGATGTGGGATGACCTTATAACAAGATTTTCGCGTCTTTCAAATCAGCAACAAACACCAAACTTGTTTTCGCGATTCCCGCTTCGTTATAACTCCGTTTCGCGCATGGTTTTCGCCTACGTCCATTATTTTCAGAGTACTATCGTATGGAAGAGAGTAATCCAACATCCATGATGTTGAGAATTGGGCTTAAACCTTGGGTCTTGATGTGGGTCGAGGGTTATGTTCTAAAACTTGTGTTTGTGATTCGCGTTACGCTGGAGCTCAGTTTTATGCACAATTTGAACCTACTTGATCCTTGGTATATAAAGTATATCTTGGAGCTTTGAATGGACCAGAATGATAGCTCAAGGATAGAGAAAGAAAGTCACCCGAAAGTCATCTTATGACAAAACTAAGAATACGACATGTAGAGCTTCTTTGCTATCATTTACATCTAAACCCTCCAAAACACAATGTCTTATCTTAAGGCATATATATAATGAAGTTTGGTTGGTAATAAGGATAGGATATGATGTGCTAGGTATGTTCACGAAGTCTCCAAAGTTTTTTATTAACTTAAGGAAAACCTTAGTTTTAGACCTTAGAGATATGGAGGGTTGCTTCAAAATACATGGAAATTAATTTACAAGGTTGTATAAAACATGTATAAGACTATAAATCACCAGATATGATAACATGTATGATCAAAACATAGAATCCAAGACATTTTATTGCTTAAACATTAAACAAAATTACGTGGAATATGAAAACGGATCGAGTTACAAAAACCGGTCGGGTTTTAGGATTCATTTTTTTTACGAATGTTACAGTCTCCCCTACTTTTGAAAATTTCGTCCCGAAATTAAGAGGTAACCGTTTAGCCATTTAACATTTGGGTGATAGAGGTAACCGAAATTAAGAGGTAACCGTTTAGCCATTTAACGAATGTTACAGTCTCCCCTACTTTTGAAAATCTCGATGATGCTAAGGATATACATAACTAGGTGAGTGTGATTGCACTACTACATGAATCGTTTTTTGCTGCCTGAGGTGTAGAAGTGAAAAACATTGTAACACGGAGATGGCTAACCGGATATTGCCTCATGATAAGGGGTTTTGAGAAAAATCAGAGCGTCATAATGATAAAGTTACCTCACAAAATGAAATCATCAACCACATCGTTATCAAAACTGAGATTGACACTACTTACACAGAACTTCCCATAACCGTCTAACAATGCTTTTGATCACCTAACAAGAACACTTATATATAGGAAGTACCTGCGGCGTATCCACCATGTCCTTGTCAAATTTTCATTGGCCTTGTTATTAAGTCACGATTAGTTCTATGTGACTCGTCCTAAAATCTACCAAACACAAACAAACACAACAACCCATGCTTGAGTCTCGAATCCGAAGAAAGCAAGACTAAATGACGGCGGTACCTCTCTCGTGTGTTATGAGGAAGTGGTCAGTCTATGAAAAAGTGAGACACGGACCAACTTCCCTAAATGATGAGACGGGGTTCGTCGTGATGTATGATGACATGAATGACATGAAATTTAATCATTGTATAAAGATATGTAATGAAACAAATTGACATAGCGTGATACAAATTGCATTAATGGCATTAATATGAAATAATGAAATCTAGAAACATTATTACCCAAATTGAAAACAATGGTAACTTGAATAGTCAAGACAAGAAATGGAATTTATTAAAGCTTGGATTGGGAATAAAAATAAAATAAACAACTAGAGCAGAGTCTTGAGTCTTCATGATGGGAAAGGCTAGTTAGGTTTTTCGTTCGCACCGTTGTTGACCTCAACTGGGTTTGCGTTGATGTTGTAGGCTCTCCCTCTTGCTGGTGGGGTGCTGGGTTTGCCTGGTTCGCTTGGTTAACTAGGTTTGCTTGAGCTTGGGCGTTTATGATGTTAACCAATCTAGGGCACGTGTTTCTAAAGTGGGTAGGATCACCACAATTAAAGCAAGCTCGAACATATGGAACTATGGGGTATTGAGGTTGTTGATAGGGTTGGATCATGTTTTGGGTAGAGGGTGAAGTTTGGTTTTTGGGGCATGCGTAACGCCCACAATTAGCACACAATCGACAGGGTATGGTAGGTTGATGGTGATAAAAGCAGGTGTTGCATTGAGGGTGAGGTCTAAAGTAGGGTTTCTTATTTGGGTAAGCAGAGTTGGGTGCTACTTGAGTGATTGGGATAGCTTGAAGTGGTACGGCTTGTGGGGCTGGTTGATTGCCTTGAGTGATAGCGAACTTTTTGCCCGTCTCGCTTTCTCTTAGTAGTGGTTGGGAAGAGGATTCAGTTTGGGTTGAGTTTGAGGTTTCGGTTGGTGTTTTATCTTTCTTCTTCTCATCTTTGAAGTCTCTATTCGTAATGTGGTTTTCGGTGAGCTCTGTAGCTAGCTCCATTGCTGCTTCCAAAGTTGCAGGTGTAGTACTCATCAGAGGGTCTTGAATCTTTGGAGGAAGACCCCGAATGTTGTGCTCGATCAGGCGGTATAGAGGGGTGAAACAATTTGGAACCATTTGATTCAGCTCGAGGAACATCTTGTTATAGGTTATGTGATCTCCCACTTTTTGCTTTAATGAATAGAACTCGTCCTCTAATTTCTTTATTTCACTTCTTGGACAGAAACGTCTAGTCATAAGCTCTCTCAATTCTTCCCATGTTAGGGCTACAGCGGCTTCAATGCCTCGTCTGCCCTTCTCAGCATTCCACCACATGAGGGCTACTCTATACAAGCGTCCAGTAGCATAGCGTACTTTGCGGTCGTTGGGACAATCACAGTTGAGGAAGGTACTCTCCATCTCTTCGAACCATCGAAGGAGAGCAGTGACTCCTCAGTACCTTTGTACTTCGGAGGGTCACATGAATTGAAGTGCTTGTAGGTGCACTTGGTGGTATTTGGGGGAGGGTTGACGACACTTTGATCTTCTTGGTTGATTGGGTTGATGGGATTAGCGGCAAGGGTTTGTTGGACTTGAACTACGATGTTGGGAATTAGGGCAGCCATTTTTTGAGCGATTTGGGCAGTCATGCGCTCGCGAGATTTTCCTGGTCTCCTACCTCTACGAGAGTGACTAGAAGACATCTACAAGGAATACATATCGAGAGTATGAGTTTGACATATAGGTGTCATGTGTCGTATAAAATGAACATCCACAAAACAAATGAAAAAAATAAATTTGCTACATCCATAGGATGTCTTGGGCTTTGCTCATGTTTGTGCCCCCATATGTCCCCATACTTGGCCTTGGTAGTCATGTGGGCCCCCATGACTACGGGGCTCTGGTAGGGTTCACATTGGTGTAGGCCTGTTAACACTTGCGCCACCCGAATGAAAATCGTAAAACATGATTGCAAAGTATAAGGTCGGAGGGTGTCCTGGTATAGACATAGTGACAACTCAAAGTAGGGTTAGTTCGAACGAGGTTTGGTGTGGCATGCTTTGGCCTAATAGGTCCTTCGTACTCTCATCGTTAATCCCCAGGTAGGCAAACTAGTCCGTTATATTTGATTTATACGAATGCCAACCTAGACAGGATGTTTCGACTACCGGTACTTGTACCCTTCCAGTTACTACATGCCCATCGTAAAACTCACTTTGATGAGATCGAAAAACGAAAAACATCACAAAATCTTGAATAAAGAAAATATGAGAATGATTTGAATATGTGAGAATTGAAACGTGCGTGATGAATGTATATGTAAGCATGTTATGTTTGACAATATGTTTAACTCATTAAGTATTACACAAAATGATAGTGGAAGTGCTTGTATGCATTTGTGTGTGTCGCAAATATGAAACAAATAAACATCATAAGTTTGCATGTAACCACATAAGCAATTAAAAATATAATCGACTATAGTAGGCTCTAAGGGTCTAATAACCTATCCTATATCCCTATAGTCAAAAGCTTTGATACCAATCTGTCACACCCTGACCCGTAGCGGAAAATGGTAGTCGGGGCATGATTGGGTTTTCATCAAAGCTCATGACATTTACTATAAAGTTTCATATTTATTATTTCCAATTTAAAGGAGAAATTACAATAAACATACAAGCACAACATGTTTTAAACACAACATTCATGAACTCTTTATTTTTCTTCTAAGGCAAATTCCTAGGTGTTCCTTACTTCAACCTGTTCACCTGTATCATGTGTAAAAAATGGTTTTTGGGTCAACAAAAGTTGGCGAATGAATCTTATTTAAACATTGGAAAGAATTAATTATATTGGTTATTTAAATAAATATGTGCATGAACCAAATATGAGTAACCGCATATGTAAATCTAACCACAAGCCACATATTATCAATCAATGCACACACAAACATGACAAATGATGAACAATGAGATCAAGGCTCAATCAAACGGAGCCGATCTAATGAGGCACCTGATGCTCAACTCGTCTCCAACGAGGAACTGATGGGCCTAATGAATGAATAGCACGCAACTGACAAAAATGTAAACACGCAATACAACAAACAATATTTACATCACACGTTAGATCATATAATGGTAATAGCACAATTGTTTGAATAAACGAAATATGTAAACGACACATGATACACCCCAAAACATGAATAAAAAGGGGAAGTTGTAAGAATTCACTCACAATGTTTGCGTTTTTAATCCTTAGTGAAAAAACGCACGAGAATAAGGAGAAAATCCAATTGATAAGCATGATTTAAGCTAGACAAAAGAATGCAACAAAAAAAAGTAAACGTTATGCTAGGCATAGCTAAATGAACGAACATGATATGTTAGACTCGTTGAGCCTAACGAACCTCTACAAGGCTACGACAAGCCTAAAGGCGAGCCTAAACTAGGCTACCTTAACGAGTCTGATGCTCCTTAACTAAGAACCTAAACTAAACTAATTAAACTAAGAAACCAACAAATAAATGAATATTAAAACAAAAATTATAAATAAAAGAAAATAAAAGAACAAAGAAAGGAAGATTACCTCGAAAAAAAACTTTACAAAATGAGAAGAGCTTGAAGGGCGGCACCTCCTCGTCGAAAGTGAAAAAAAAACTACTACACACCACACGCAAAGGGGTATTGTGCTTGTGGAGCCACCAAATTTGGTTATTCCACTTGTTTATACTCAAACTAGGAGTTGCAAGCTATAAAGAACCAAGAAAGGGTATTTATAGGTGTGAAATGGAGCACAAATTGGTGATTGGGGCGATGTGGGATGACCTTATAACAAGATTTTCGCGTCTTTCAAATCAGCAACAAACACCAAACTTGTTTTCGCGATTCCCGCTTCGTTATAACTCCGTTTCGCGCATGGTTTTCGCCTACGTCCATTATTTTCAGAGTACTATCATATGGAAGAGAGTAATACAACATCCATGATGTCGAGAATTGGGCTTAAACCTTGGGTCTTGATGCGGGTCGATGGTTATGTTCTAAAACTTGTGTTTGTGATTCCCGTTACGCTGGAGCTCAGTTTTATGCACAATTTGAACCTACTTGATCCTTGGTATATCAAGTATATCTTGGAGCTTTGAATGGACCAGAATGATAGCTCAAGGATGGAGAAAGAAAGTCACCCGAAAGTCATCTTATGACAAAACTAAGAATACGACATGTAGAGCTTCTTTGCTATCATTTACATCTAAACCCTCCAAAACACAATGTCTTATCTTAAGGCATATATATAATGAAGTTTGGATGATATTAAGGATAGGATATGATGTGCTAGGTATGTTCACGAAGTTTCCAATGTTTTTTATTAACTTAAGGAAAACCTTAGTTTTAGACCTTAGAGATATGGAGGGTTGCTTCAAAATACATGGAAATTAATTTACAAGGTTGTATAAAACATGTATAAGACTATAAATCACCAGATATGATAACATGTATGATCAAAACATAGAATCCAAGACATTTTATTGCTTAAACATTAAACAAAATTACGTGGAATATGAAAACGGATCGAGTTACAAAAACCGGTCGGGTTTTAGGATTCATTTTTTTTCGAATGTTACAAGTTAGCTACTGATCTAAAGTTGCATTATGATCGTAATATAATGTAGTATAACCCTCTGAGCTTATATTACATTATCATAATCAGAATCTGAGTTTATGCAAAAGTTCTGTAATTATGCCATCTTGACTAAAATGCCCCTTTTGCATAAAATAAGGTTTAATCAATAAAGAACTTGAAAATAAGTTTCCTACTGATATAATAAGTAGGATTATTTGGGATATTAAATCAGATTATAAACTGAGTTTATGAACAAATCCTTGTATTATGTCGATAAATGACGATAAAGCCCTTGTGGCTCTTAAAATGGTTTTAATCATATCTTTTCAAAGTAAATCTTTTATCTAATGATATGTTATATTAAATAACATATCCAAGACATGTTAACCAGACCTTAACATCAGTTTTCATTAAACATCGCATAAATCGTCATTTTACGACATAAGCGTCGATTCGACGTATAGTATGGTCTTAAACCATAATTATCAACCAAGACTTGTTACCTACTAATTTTAAAAATTATTTTAAATATTTTTACAGTAGGTATATGATATGAACTCAAAATCCCAAATAATTTATAAAATTATGTGTAAAATGACCAAAATGCCCTTTCGGTGCATAGTTTGGTCATAAATGATAAATTACACATACTATCATGTTCCTACTGATATTATATCATAAATTAATTATTTTTTCCAGAATACTTATGATCGTAACATTAAAATATATTCAAGTTCCTTTTATACGGTATATAATTACCGAAATGCCCTTATGGGGCATAGTTTCATTTTAAAACCTTAACGGGCATATAAGTTGATATCTTACTGATCTTACAACTTATTTAAACAATAATGGAATATAGAACTTGTCCATGACTTATCTGGTTACCCGATATCGCTGATATGCATACGGTTAAGTATATGTAACTATTACGGAAATTAACCGAAACGGGTCTAACCTTGTCATTTAAGTCTCAAAATCCAGAATGTTTATAGTTTATCCATATTACACAAGTCAAAGTACTTGTTGGGATTTAACTACATTCTATCCGATCATCATTTAATCTAGCGTTATACGTATTGATCCTGTACGTTACTGGGTCTAAGCCTGTGACTGAAAAAAGACCTTTCGTATTTAACTGGTTAGCTTATGTCATAATCCAAACTAGAGACTTACCGGTAAATGCTATCTGCACTTAGTACTTTTATATATGGATGAGTTATTAAATCTTGCGTTTAAACGAAGACTAGTTCAGGTAAATACTCTCGACTTATTTCCCCTATACGGGCTAGGGTTACGGTAAACTATTACCGCTTGGTCGGAAATAGGATCAATCGAATGCCGGATTGTGGCTAGTAAATCCGCGTTTTCTGTTTGATCAGTTTTGTTTGATAACTTAAACATCAGGGGTTAACTACCGTGTCCTGGATATTCTCGGCTCATTACATTTGAAAATGGCCACGACCTTAGCACGGGTGTAGGCATACACCCGATAGACGCTCAAAATGCATTACCCACAAAGTTGGGGGAATTACTCCTTCGTGAGTCAAAGTGGTGAGTATGTTAATCATGTCTCGGTCTCCGTACTGGGCCTGTATGTATGGACAAACAAGTGAATCTGTTAACAAGGTTACAAAGTAACTTTCCAAAGTTATAAAAGATTTTGTGCCGACGTGCACTTAAAACATTTTGAAATGTTTTCAAAATGAATCAGTTGAGTGTATATACCAGCGGAAGCTGACGTATTTTCAAAAGACTAAGCTTGTAGGTACAATAAGAAATAGGCTGGAAGTGCTCGGTAGTGATAAGAGGATCTTGCAAATCCTAGATCTGCCCAAAGTCTGTTTTAAATTCTTTTTGTACAATTTGCGATCCGCTTGTGGATCTTCTATTACGAGCCGTCTGTATAGATTTGGTTTGTAATAGTAATTTAAATCCAAGACTTCCGCTATGCCGTATTTAATTGACGATGATGATATCAACTTACGTCACGATACTCCCCACCCAGGCCCACCGGTGTTTGGATTAGCTGTGGAAAGCCGGGGTGTGACAAGATGTAACAATCAATTTTTTATTTCAGAAATAAATACGTAAATGTAACACTCAATTTTTAGAGTAAAATACACGGATAGTCTCTGTGGTTTGCTAAACTAACACCTTTAGTCCCAACATTTAAAAATTACACTCTTGCTCTATGTGATTTGCTCGGTTGTTACTCGAATAGTCCCTAGAGTGGATGGTCGTTAGTTTGTGACGTTAAATGGGTGTGAAATGATAAAATTACCCCTTACTTTAAGAATAATTAACAAATACAAAAAGAGGACCCACCCACCCCTTCTTCTTCCTAAACAACCCACCTACCCCCCTTCTTCAACTCTCAAATCACCATCATAGAACCTCAGCCAGCTTTCCACTGTCGCCATCCACCAGAACCCACCTCCATTCTTCTCAGATCACCCACATCTCCAGTCGCACCACAACCCTACACATGTCACCATGGTACACTTTTCCCTTTAACCCCCAACTGAAAAACTCTAACTCTTGATACTTTCAATCCAATTCCACCATCTATCACCAACATTTTCTGCAACCCGACTTCCTACAACCACCCTCTACTCCGACTCCCACCTCCACCACTATCTCCTCCTTTTGAAAACCCAAATTCCACCCGAAATCCGCCCACAACTAGCCACTCGGTCCACCACTCTACCACCCTTTTCAGTCGATAAACACAACCAACCTCCGTCGTGACGTACACGCAATTAAAGCCCCTAACATCGTCGCCCAGCCTCCACCTACAACTCTAAAACCTAACTCTAACCACCGGGCCACAACATCATCCATCATCTTCATCGAACCATTACCAATTCACCAGTCATCTCCATCACATCCACCAACCAAAACAAACTTGACAAATAGTTTTGTTTTCAGATCTGAGTTGCTACTGAGAGGACGTTCATTGTTGTTTTGTTTCCGACGTGAAAGAAAAAGAATGATGGTGGTCTAAGGTGGTTGTAGGTTCAAGAAGCTCTTGTATATGGTGGTTATTGGTTGTTGTTTGAGCTCGGTGGGGGTTGGTGTGGGACCCACCATAATTGTTAAATGATTAAATTTATTTCTTTTAACTATTTAATTCTTCTTTTTAATAAAAAGGGTAGTTAATCATTTCACATCTGGACAAACAAACAAGCCATCTATTCTAGGGGCTATTCGAGTAATAACTGAGCAAACCATAAGGAGCAAGAGTGTATTTTTCAAATGTTGAAGACTAAAAATGTTATTTTAGCAAACTACAAGGACTATCTGTACGTTTACTTAAATAAGTTTAGTTTCAAATAAATAAGTGTGAAAATTGGTCCCAACTTTTATTATACTTAAATGCTAACACATAATAAATTTAGTCACGAAAAAATGTCAAATTAGCGAGATAGTTAATTTTATTTACAACCCAATAATATACTAATTGTTTTCCTATCATTTTTTAATTATAACTCACATATCACATATGGAGCTCTCAACCTTAAAATACACTTGGCTCAATTAGATTTTTACATTTAGCTCTTTTTTTCTATAACTAAATGTTACGTTTTATAAAATCATAAAATATATCGTTTCAACAAACTTATTATATCTATCTCTTAGTATATATTTTATGCAAAATCGAGTTGTACCGGATAATATACAATTTATCAAATAACATACAAGCCACCATAGTTGCTTTTCCTTTCATTACTACATATTTTTTTTGTGACGTGACTATTTTATTTACATTTTGAGGTGAATAATTTTACAGGGTTAATACTAATGTATAAATCCTTGAAATCGACCATTACAAATTTTAACACCCTTCGTGCCCGGTACAAACAATTTTTCTTTCTTTATTATTAAGTTTTTAGTGCAACCCATAAAACATTTTTATAGTTTTCCATCGATGTAGAATACGTGTCAATTTCCTTTTGAATACATTATAACTTTATCTATTGGGTTTTCTCTCACTTGGTACATCGAGTGCCCGGGGTAACAACACCTTAAGGAACCGATGCCGATACCAACAAATTTGCGATGCATTCACGCCACAACACAAAGGTAATTTTCTACTACTTGATGTTATTATTATTGTTCATTTTTATACGATGTCTTAGCAAACATTCTTATATCCACTCTTTTTATCTAAGCTTCTCTATTATTCTATCAAGTGAAACTAAAAATAGGCAACAAAGGTATGACCATGCAAAAGGAAATGTGAACGATCATAGGATCAAATGACCTCTAACTCCCTTTGTCGCCGTTTCTTTAATTAAACACGTTCATTTGTTCAACCGTTCAAAGTTTAAATACAAAACTATGTATCTTGAGTTAATAACTTCAACTAGCCAATCCTTTATATTTAACCCATTAACAATTTGACTACAACCCATGTGTAAAGTGTTAACTCAATCACAACCTGCTATTCCATTTAAGTTGTTTAAATAAAAGAGTTAAACTTGTAGTGTTGTTTACAATTTTGTTGGGCATATGTGGAGGCTTCATTATCGGGAGAGCAATCGGCCTAATCTGTATGCCGCCAACCCTAATCTCTAGGCATTGTAATTTCCCGTCACCTTTTTCTGTTTATTTTTGCGACTGTGTTTGAGTGTTTTGGTTACGTCCAAGAATCTATCCAGTCGTGAATCACAGTTGCGACCCATTTCCACCATCGCAAGAGCCATCACAGGTGCCTGTAGTCACTGCCGTGAATGGTAGTCATAGTTGTTGCTGCTATCCTGTCAATTTTTTTCTTTTTTTCCCAATTATAACACTCGTCATACCACCAGGGGCGGACCCAAGGCAAGCCTTGGGTGGGCGGGCGCCCCCCTACATTTTTTTATTATGTATTTGATAGACAAAAATCTTGATCGCACCCCTTGAAAGTTTAGCTAAATGTAACACCCTAAACGCATTATGACCCAAAACGACGCAGCGGAAATATGAACCGTAAAATTCTTTCTTTATTAACTATATAACATACTTAAAGGGTTCATTTATAAATATTTGGACACTTCCTTAAAAGATGTACTATGTTCATTTTGCTTGACTTGCCGTATATAATGCATAATGCAAGCTATAAAATCGCTCTTCCCGTACAATCCTTGCTCTTGGACTCGATCTTCGTCCACACATCTCCCTTTATGATAGTGGTAATCTGACTAATCTGCGGTCACCACATACACAACCAACACATTAGTAGAGGGTGACATCTTACATAATTAAATGGATATAAAATAAATCAATAACCACATAGTATTCTTTCTATGTATACTTCTCCGTAATTATATCCTTCTAAATTTGTTCTGTATACCGGACTTCGCACTTTCGAAAGCCCAACACTCAGATACCTGCATTCATGTTTCATTCTCATTAGCAGTACAGTTAGTAAGACATAATAGCAACGTATTACAAACCTCCAAATTCGCATAAGCACATACCACTGATCTACATTCAATAAGTTACACTTCCTGTTTACACTCGCACGCATCAATATACATACATACATGCAAGTTACGCTTGCTTGTTTACATGCAATCACCGTACGTAAATCGTATACTCTTTATTCATCACTGTTCGTACATGTTAATAAGTTGATTCCTTCTTGCCTATAACACTTCTACTCAATCCGAGTTTTAATCATACAACTACATAACTTGGTTTTGGCACCCACACATGAAACCACATTCACAATACGTATATCAAGACTCGTACTTTCACTCTTACTTTATTTTTTTACAAGCCTAGCATCACTTAATCGCCTTAAAAACATCTTACGAGATACCGGGTTGGAGCCGGAATTAGTCGATACAAGAACACAAAAATAATTAGAAAGTTGACTAATCCCACCATAAGTACCGGCCTGCCTACCGTAGCTTACGGTAGGTATGTTTAGCCACAATTAAATCTTCACCGTAAGCTACGGCTAGCTACCGTAGCTTACGGTAACCACGTTCTGCCAAAATAAAGTCCTCTACCGTAAGCTACGGTTAGCTACCGTAGCTTACGGTCAGCTGCTGTAGATTTGGGCTGCAGCTTATTTGACACGTTTCAAGTCCCGTTCATTCATGCATGTTCCGATTTATTACAAATTAAACATATAACATCTAAACGAGGTCCCGTTCCTCTTAATACTACTGTAGTCTCACTTTAACAATAAATTCTACATGTGTACAAGCCCATTTGTGCTTTAGTTATGTCGTTTAACGATAGCTTACCCCTTGGATTTACTCCGTTCGGTTTATATCATACAACTTCCTTTTAGTTGACTATTATCAACCCAATATTATCTAACTTATCTTAGTACCTCCATTGTTCTTACATTCCCACAAGCTTCTTCAACAATTAAAATAAAACATTTCCATTAAAGTATCTAAAGAGTGATTCTGGAAATCACTTACCTTAGCGTCCGAATTCACATCCGTTACCTTGACTCCCTTTTGACCCGTTAGCCTTCCATGCTTCCATCCATCTTGACATGATCCCTATACTTTCATGTAATCGCAATCATATTCTTGTTAGCATACACGATTGTACATATTAAGGATCGTATCAAATACATAACTCACATTTGACTTTCATAAGTCAATCCTAACAAGCATAAGGCATATACTCAAAATCACATCTTTACAAACTCGTATTATTCATTATGTCATCACATATAACACATATTGATATATCACATACCGTATGACTTTCTATAATCTTACAATTGTGACAACAAGTCTAACCATGCTTCTTATGCGGAGTTGACTTTCAGAAGTCAATGTTTATCATATGAACTTTCGACATAACCTCATATATTCGTGTCATCATATTAGGCCATATTAATGATACTATGTACATTTCATACACATCCATTTCTAATTATCGTTAAGTCACAAATTCAACTTATGGTGTACACCACCATTCAAACATAGGGTACTAGTTCCTTAAAGCACTCTTTTACCGAATCACATCATCAATTACGTTTCACATATACTTATCAAATACACTCCTAAACTTGTTTTACTAACAAGTATACCATTATCACTTTCTATACACGTTCAATCGTTACTTGCATATAATTTCACATATTGTTGTCATTTAGACATTTCATCAAACACATGGTGTACGTACTACCTTCTAAGCATAATGTACAGGTATTTTAAGCATGTACTTCCCGATTAATCTCATGAACCATCACATTCAAGCAAAATCACATAATCATCATTTCTACATCAAGTTTATCTATCATAATCTATCATATAACACCTTGTGCATCACGAAATCACAATATTACATCTACATGTTCATCATCTTCACTCTCATGCAATGGGTTTCCATCTAAATCATTCCATAACTAAAATTTAACCATGATTCAACTTCCACATGATAGCATTAACAAGTATTCATTCTAATTTCAACCAAATTTCATGGATTTATCCTAACCCACTACATGAATAGTCACCAAATCAGAAATTTCAACTTACCATATGTTCATTAGGATGAGATGGTAATGATTCTTCATTCATGCGTTGATTTGGCTTCACAACCTTGTTCAATTTCATCAATTTGTGGGGTTGTGGGGAGAACACTAATTCTTCTTCATGTGTGTGTCGACACACATACTGAACACACACACACTTATAAAACCTGAATTTTAATGAGTTTGCCCACTTGCTACTTCTAGTCCCTCTACTTTGCATTTAATCACATTAACCACAAATCCTTGTATTTTACCATAAGACTTATAGTTCTAACTAAGTTAAATAACTTTGTTATCACCTTTCATTCCATATCTTATGAAACCATACTAGGGAGTCAAGTATTCGGGTTTTAGGGCGTTACACTAAACCTTTCATTCGTACCCCCTAAAAATAATTCATGGGTCCGCCATTACATACCACCTAACAAGTGGCAGAGCTCTGGTTTGTAATGACCGGATAACCTTTTAAATCATGTAATCACGTTCATATTAAAGTATTTCGCCTATACGAAATCTCTAAACAGATAAGATATAACATGTTTCTTAAGAATGAAATGTAATACTCTCATAAACAAAGTTGTGAATACATTGTGTATAAAAAGACCAAACAAATTCATTTATATACGGGTTTTACCATCATAGTGAACCGTACAACGTTTTATGAAGAGGTATAACAGTTGCAATTAATTGCTACAATCACTACCAGCAAAGCAAATTTGATACTAATAATCAAATTTGATATGGATGAGTAAAATGCGATCGATAGGGTTTATAGTACCGAAATTAAGATTTAAAATCACTAATATTGTGTGTGTATATATTATGGTTCATCTTACTGTATTATACGCTTAATCCATAATATATCACATCTCTTTCTCCCTATATCTCTCATATTGTTTCTCTATAAACATGTTAAGCTGTAATTACGAGAAGAAAACATAGATTAGTCGCATATAGCAACCACACCTGTCCGTAAACATTTATATTCTTATTTTCCTTGAATCTCTACATTAATTTAACTATGTTTGAAATTTGTGTATTATACTGATTGAATAAATGAAATATTAAATTGTTAATAAGACTATATTGTAACACCCCGACCGCGTAAAACAACGAACCACGGCGGAAACGTCGGGGAGTCATGTCACAGAACTTATTTCACAATCATGGAATTTAAATTTTTTTTATTAAGTTAAATGTTTACACTGACTTGTGATAAACAAGAACAACATATAAATAGACTGTCTTTCGTGTTTTAAGTCACTAAGGCCCACATCCATTCCTACGTGAAGCATGCATCATATTATCAAGCATTGACTCCTGAAACATATGTGAAAAGAGACTCAGCATAACAATGCCGACGAGTACATAGGTTTTTGTGAGTGTGTCAAATTCGTGACTTTGTATACATATTGCAATACCTCGTCCGACTACAAGAATCGTTAAGCGAAAACCTCGTATCAAAAGTGTTTGATATTGCAATACAATTAACATACTAAAATAAGTTGGTAAGAGTTGTGAAAACCTTATAGCCATGAATCTTGACCAAAACGTTTCTTTCGTAAAATAAACTTGTAATAGATTGATTCAAAAGAAAACTTTGTATGGTTTATATCTTTAAATGAAAATCATTGCGTGACATTGTTCAAAACCATTTGTCCGTGTTATAAACCATTTGTCTGTGTTATAAATCAATCGTCCATGTCATAAACCAATTGTCCATGTCATAAACAAATCGTCCATGTTTTTAATTGTGAAAACTTTTGATCGTTCTTTAATGAACACATTCAAACCGGTGTTGACTATACCACCAAAGGGTATCTTTAATAGACCACCAAATGGTCTCTTTAACTAGACTAACAAATCAACAAATGATTTGTTAATCAGAAACAGTTTCTGCCATTACCCAAATTTCCACCAAATCCAGCGAACAGTCCGATAATGGGATTGTCAGTCCTATGGTACCATAACATACTACTGGTCAGCTCGGCCAAAGCTAATGAATGTCATTCGTGTTATGGATAACGCATCAACAAGTTGTTCACATTATTGAAATCGTATTGTTTTATATGTGAACTATAGACATTGTTTTTGAAAACTTGAAAATGATTTAGCACGTATGAGTCACCCCAAAACATTTGCAGAACGTAAAAGAGGGGAACTATGTACTCACTTTGAAAATCATTTTTGTATACATAAACCATGTATATTGTTTTGAAATTTTGAAAATAATTATAGGCACATATGAATCACCCCAAAATATTTGAAAACGTAAAAGAGGGGGGCTATGTACTCACTTAGGATTGCGAAAGCGTTCTTGATCAACAGAATAAACAAAGCTCAAAAGTGTCCTAATGTGTCAGATAAATATGTTAGCGTGTCGGGACTATAAATGGGAGATCGGATAGAATGAAGTCTTATAAACCAAACGAGTGTTGGAACTATGTGATATGGTTTACCAAACTTAACATTCTGATTTGGAAAGGATCCTAAGTGCTTTTGACCCATTATGACTCGTTAAGGTAGTTTATGCTACCTTAACGGGTCACTAGCGTAAACGTGTGATCGTCCTATGATAAGTCTTAAATGCCCAAACATGTTTGAAAATATTATAACATCAGTTTATATGTTAAAAATTTGGTTACATGTGTTTAAAATGGATTTATGTGCAAAATGGCATTTTAGTCATCATTTTTTTTAAAACATAGAAGTAACTTATCATAACACTAACCATACGACGTGACCAGAAGGTATAACCTCATTAGGTTATTCCCTATACAACTATGGTCACAAATATGTGTTTGGTCGGATCCTAAGATCGACCGGGTCGGATTCGAAAGTCAAAGCGGTGGTCCAGACCGCTCGACTTACGACCCTAAGTAAGCACTAAACTAGAAGTGACGAGTTTGACATGTCAAAATATGTCTAACTAAGTTTATAAAACTGATTTGGTATCAAAACTTGGTGTTTTGATACCCGAAAATAGTTTAGTCGTAAAATGCACATCATGCGCATTTTTGACCGAAACTTTGACTCGTCACTTCGACTAGTAAACTGTCACACACCCGACCCGTAGCGGAATAAGTGTCGGGGCATAATTGGGTTATCACCAAAGCTCGTGATGTTTACTAATATGTTTCATATTTATTAAAATCAAATTACATCTCAAAGTTTCAAGTCAAATTCATACAATACAAGGAAAGGTAAAATTAACTAAAACAATCCAAATTCTAATATGGTTTATTCTTCTAGGCCGCCCTATATGTTTCTTGCTTCAACTTGATCACCTGTATCATGTGTAAAAATGGGGAATTTTGGGTCAACAAAAGTTGGCGAGTGAACCTTGTTAAAAACATTTGTTATTGATACCTTGTTGTATTTAATATGGAAAATTGTGCATTAATCATACATGAACAAACAAATGTAAACAAACAATCACAAACACCTTGCATGAGTATATGATATGAATGACAATGTATATATTGGCAACGTCTCGTTCACGCTCATAGGTAATGGGGAATGGCTCACGCTCATAGGTAATGGGGAGCAGACGGCCTATGATGTAATGTATGTGCGATCAAAGCTCAATAAAACGGAGCCGATCGTATGTTGGCAACGCCTCGTTCACGCTCATAGGTAATGGGGAACGGCTCACGCTCATAGGTAATGGGGAGCGGTGGCCTATGATAATGTATGTACTGAAAATGATAACTTTAGTCTAAACATTAACCACACAAACAATTGATATATATTGGCAACACATTTGATCATGAATATGCTGGATGCACAAGTGTTTAATTTAAATAAATAATAGCGACACATGATACACCCCAAAATGTGATTAAAACGGGGAATTGGGAGAAGTTCACTCACATTGGGTGCGTTCGGTGGATGATGTTGAATGCGCACGAGTTTAGAGGATTGATCGACAAGGAATAACTAACCTAATTAATAACGAAAAGGTACGGTAAGTAAGTGGATTTTATTAACAATTTTAATAGGATTTTTGGATATATTTTTGTGAGTTTAAGGCTATTTTCTAATTTTAAAAACATTATTTTTAAGTATTTTTAATTGATTTTTAAATTAAATAAATAAATAAAAATATAAATGTTGACTTTGACCGTTGACCGTTGACCGTTGACCGGTCCGGTCGCTTATATATGTGCGTTGGGTGAGACTCGAACCCGTGACCTCCCGTACGCGTGCACGCAGCTCTACCAACTGAGCTACGTGTCTAACCCGAAATATTTCTGTTTCTAATTATATTTATATACTATTTAACTTAATCCGAAAATCATTTATTTTTAAAAAGGATTTTAATTGCATTGAACCGGTGCCGTCAACAAGTCTCGAACCCGGGACGTATGAGTTAGTGTTGCACACAGTCCACCGCTGGACTGTGTGTCTAACCTGGTTAATAATCCGGTTTTTATTATACTTAACATGATTCTGTGAGTTATCCCGGTTCGGTGAAAAAGAGCATTTTTTATTTAAGAGAGTGAGGTTGGGGCAGGAATCGAACTCGCGACGTGTATGTATTTGTTTGCACACAGTCCACCGCTGGACTATGTGTCTAACCCGTTCATAATACTGATTTTAATTAATCTTATAACATAACCGGATTTCGTCTTCTTCGCTCAAGAACACAGATAATGATAATTCAACTGTTTCATGTCTAATTCGATTAACAAGCATCATAAGCAATTGAAAGGTAATGAACGGAGAGAGTTTGGGGAAAGGATGTACCGATCAGTGTCTTTCACAGAACTTCGGCAAGGATTCGTCGGCTCTGTTTTGTGAACTCCGGCTGTTAGGATCAATTAACAGTTTGGATGGATTAGATGTGAAATTGAACTACTGAGCAACGATTATCAGTAGGTTTAAATGATCATACCGGCTCACAGCGTGATTCTGGAAATTTCAGAAGTTTTCCGGCGAATGCAGAAATTCCGACAACGTCGTCTGGGATTGATTCTGGATGGTGGATTTGTGTTAGTAATGGTCTAACAATGGAATGAAACAGAGAGAGTCGAGGTATTTACCGTGTTGATGTGAGTCTCGGTTTTCCGGCGAAAGTCCGGTGATGACAGAAAAATTCCGGCGAGTGAAATTTCGTCGGGAATTGGTGATTGTGAGCGAAAAGATTATCAGAGGCTAGAGTGTGTATTTATAGGGAAGAACATCGATGAATTGAGTCTGATTACCGTCTTGATTCGTTGGTCAAAAATTCTCCGGCGGTTATGACTGATGTCGCGGACTGGACATCGGTTATAACCGATGTAAGAGTTATTATATACGTTAAGTCACAAGAAACCGACAGTAAAAGACGAAATCGTCGGGATTTCCGACGACTGCGAATTGGGCGCGTCGGTTGACTGATTTGAAATCGAGATTTGATATTTGAATTAATTGTTTTGATATATTACTAAAGAACACAACTGGTGGAGTGGTTTGGTGAATGAGAGTTAAGACTTTGGCGCTGACCCGGGTTCGAATCCCGGCAGCCTTGTTTTATTTTTAATTTTCTTATTTTCACTTTTTAACAATTTTTGTTTTAAAATCCTAATTTGTTTATTAATTATGTATTGTTTAAAATTAAAATTAATCATAAATAAACAACAAAAATTTAAAAATGATTGTTCGATTAATAAACGAAGCGGGTTTTGAAAACCCGTTTTTCGACGGATGTTACAGTATCCCCTACTTTTAGAAATTTCGTCCCGAAATTAAGTAGTAGTAGTTACAGGAAATAGATGTGGGTATTTCTCGTGCATTGAGTCTTCACGTTCCCAAGTAAACTCAGGTCCTTGTTTCGACTCCCAGCGTACCCTGACAATTGGAATGCGGCTTCGTCTTAAACGTTTTTCTCCGAAGTCCATAATTTCTACTGGTCTTTCAATGAAATGCATAGATTCATCGACTTGAATGTCTTCTAGAGGAATATGGAGATTTTCATCGGCGAGGCACTTCTTCAAGTTCGATACGTGGAATGTGGGATGAATTCTGTTGAGTTCCTCTGGTAGGTCAAGCTTGTATGCTACAGGTCCTACTCTTTCGAGTATCTTGAAAGAACCTATGTAGCGTGGTGCTAGCTTGCCTTTTTGGCCAAAACGAACTACTCCCTTCCACAGCGATACTTTTAAAAGTACTTGGTCACCAATGTTAAATTCCAAGGGCTTTCGTCATTTGTCTGCATAACTCTTTTGACGACTTTGTGCCGCTAGAAGATTGTTTCGAATTTGATGGATCTTGTCTGTTGTTTCTTGTATTAATTCTGGACCGGTGATTTGAGCTTCTCCAATTTCATGCCAACATATTGGTGATCGGCACTTACGACCATATAACGCTTCGAAAGGTGCCATGCCGATACTTGAATGATAGCTGTTGTTGTACGAAAATTCAACTAATGGTAGATGAGCGTCCCAATTCCCTTTGAAGTCTATGACACATGCTCGAAGCATGTCTTCAAGAGTTTGGATGGTGCGTTCAGATTGTCCATCAGTTTGAGGATGATAAGCGGTACTGAGGTCTAATCGTGTACCCAAAGCGGCTTGTACGGCTTGCCATGTTCGTGAAGTGAAATGACCATCACGATCTGAAATAATGCTTAACGGTACACCATGACGGCTTACGATTTCTGATGTAGATACGAGCTAACTTCTCATTTTTGAAGTCCTCGCGAATCGAATGAAGTGAGATGATTTTGTAAGACGATCAATGATTACCCATATAGTGTCATACCCACCAGAAGTGCGAGGTAACCCGGTAATGAAGTCCATGGTTATGTTTTTCCACTTCCATACAGGTATTTCAGGTTGGACTAGAATTCCTGAGGGTCTTTGATGTTCAGCTTTCACTTTAGAACAGGTAAGGCACTTGGAAACAAAAACAGCAATATCCTTTTTCATGCCAGGCCACCAGTAGGTGTATCGAAGGTCTTGATACATCTTGTCGGCTCATGGGTGTACAGAGTATCGTGTTTTGTGCGCCTCTTTCATAAGGGTATCGTGAAGGTTATTGTGATCGAGAATCCATATGCGATCTAGATAATACAGAATGCCATCAGATTTTGTTTCGAGTTTAAGTTCTGCTCTACAAGATAACTCATTTCGTATGTTGTATTCTGTTAGGGAAACATGTTGAGCTTCTCGGATTTGATCTTTAATGTTGGTTATGATTTGCGAACATAGAAGACGAATGGAGTTCGCATAACCCTTTCGACTGAGTGCATCGGCCACCACATTTTCTTTGCCAGGATGATACCGAATTTCACAGTCGTAGTCATTAAGAAGTTCGACCCATCTTCGTTGCCTCATATTCAACTCCTTTTGGTTAAAGATATGTTGGAGGCTCTTGTGGTCAGTGTAAATTTCACACTTGGTACCATAGAGGTAATGTCTCCATATCTTAAGAGCTAACACAACGGCTCCAAGTTCTAGGTCGTGGGTAGTGTAGTTCTTCTCATGAGTTTTGAGTTGCCTAGAAGCATAGGCTATCACTTTTCCCCTTTGCATTAATACACAGGCTAGTCCTTGCCCTGATGCGTCGCGATATACTACAAAGTCATCGCAACCTTCGGGGAGTGTGAGGATAGGTGCGTCATAAAGCTTTTGCTTAAGGGTTTGGAAGGCTTCTTTTTGTTTAGGCCCCCATATGAAGGGTTTTCCTTTATGTGTCAAAGCCGTGAGTGGTACAGCGATACGAGAGAAATTTGATATGAAACGGCGATAGTAACCAGCCAAACCAAGGAAAGATCTTACTTCGGTTGGTGTACGTGGCGCTTGCCATTCTTGCACTGCTTTGATCTTTGAGGGGTCGACATGTATTCCCTTGTCATTGACGACATGTCCAAGGAATTGCACTTCTTTTAACCAGAATTCGCATTTGGAGAACTTAGCGTAGAGCTTTTCGGTTCTTAAGAGCGTGAGGATGAGTCGAAGGTGTCGTTCATGATCAGTCTTAGACTTTGAGTAAATGAGAATATCGTCGATGAAGACTATAACAAAGCGATCGAGATAGGGTTTGCAAACTCTGTTCATTAGATCCATGAAGACGGCTGGAGCGTTGGTTAGACCAAATGGCATGACCATGAATTCATAGTGACCATAACGAGTTCGGAAGGCGGTCTTTGGGACGTCTTCTTCATGTACTCTGAGTTGATGATAGCCGGAACGAAGGTCGATCTTTGAAAAACAAGTGGCACCCTGGAGTTGGTCTAGAAGATCATCGATGCGAGGTAATGGATAGCGGTTCTTGACCGTTAATTTGTTGAGTTCTCTGTAATCGATACACATGCGAAACGTTCCATCTTTCTTCTTTACAAACAGAACAGGTGCACCCCAAGGCGATGAGCTAGGACGTACGAATCCTTTGTCGGTCAGTTCTTGTAATTGACTGGCCAGCTCTTGCATTTTGGATGGGGCTAACCTATAAGGAGATTTCGCGACGGGTGTAGCGCCAGGTATAAGATCAATGCGGAATTCGACTTCTCTCTTGGGAGGAAGTCCTGAGATGTCGTCGGGAAATACTTGCGGGAATTCTTTCACTATGGGTATATCTTCGAGTTTCTTCTCTTTGCTTCCCTTCTTGACAATGTGAGTTAGAAATGCTACATAATTCTTGCAGAGATATTTTCGGGCTTGAAGACAGGACATCAGTTTGAGTCCTTTCGAAGGGGTTTCTCCAAAGATTCGTAGGGTTTGACCGGCTGCAAGAGGAATGCGAATGAACTTTTCGCGGCATACCACTTCAGCATGATGTTGGCTGAGCCAGTCCATGCCGATTATAATGTCAAAACTTCCCAACTTCATAGGGATGAGGTCAACAGGAAAATCGTGATCATTTAGAGTGAGAGTACAGTTTCGGATAATGGAGTTTAATGAGACCGGTTTTCCGTCAGCAACTTCCACCGTTATGGATTCCATGAGTTTATCACGGGTTTGGTTGAGGATGGGTTCAAATTCCAAGGACACAAAACTCTTATCCGCGCCAGTATCAGATAACATGGATGCATAACTACCATTGATGAGAAACATACCGTTAACCACGTTGTTGTCGGCCCTAGCTTGGTTGGCGTTGATGTTAAAAGCTCTTCCTCTAGCAGGTGGAGGAGCTTGGTTAGCTTGGTTCACCAGATTTGCTTGAGCTTGAGCATGTATAATGTTCACCAAACGTGGGCAAGTGTTTCTAAAGTGGTTTAGGTCTCCATAATTGTAGCAAGCGCGCATGGGTTGCATCATGGGGTAGTTGGGTTGGTAGTAGGTTTGGGCCGTATGTTGTGTAGGTGGTAGTAGTAGGGGTTGTTGGGCTTGACCCATTATTTGATGGTGGGTTTGGGTTGTGGGTTGGTTACGGTTCATTCGCTGCAGCGAGCGGCAGGTTTGGATGGTGTGACCTGCACGGCCACAGCTGGTGCAATATTGACAGGGGTGTTCGGGGAGTGATGGTATTGGCAACGAATGCATTTTGAGAAGGGGCCGGAGTATGGCCTTTTGTATGGTGCGGGTGAAGGGGCAACTTGAGTGATGGGTGCAGCAAGGATAGGGAAATTGGTTTGGGTAACAGCAAAATTTCTAGTACTTCGTTTCCTCTTGTTTGAAACTTTGAGGAGGAGGTGGAATGGTTTGAAGTTTGGCCCTCAACGGGGGCTTTCTTTTTCTCCTCCTTAAATTTACCGTTTCTGATGCGGTTCTCGGTAAGTTCGGTGGCTAATTCCATAGCAGCTTCGAGAGTTGCAAGCGAAGTGCTGAGGACTGAGTCTTGAATCTTCGAGGGGAGGCCTCGAATGTAGTGTTCAACCAAGCGGTACACTGGGGTGAACAAGTTAGGAACCATCTGGTTCAGCTCAAGAAATCTTTTGTTGTAGGAAGTATGGTCTCCTTCCTTTTGCTTCAGCGAGTGGAATTCGTCTTCCAACTTCTTGAGTTTGCTTCTTGGGCAGAAACGTTTTGTCATTATTTCCCTTAACTCTTCCCACGTTAAGGCCATAGCGTCTTCAACTCCTCTCTTACCCTTCTCGGTGTTCCACCAGGTCAGGGCTACCCCAAATAATCTCCCGGTTGCGTAACGTACCTTGCGATCCTCGGGACAATCGCAATTGAGGAAGGTGTTTTCCATTTCCTCGAACCAGTGGAGGAGAGCAGTGACACCTTCGGTCCCTTCATACTTTGGGGGATCGCAAGATTTGAAGTGTTTGTAGGAGCACTTCTTGGAGGGAGGGTTGTCGATGTTTTGATCCTCTTGATTGGGTGGGTTGATAGGATTCGCGGTGAGAGCTTGCTGGACTTGAATTACAATATCAGGAAGCACCGCGGCCATTTGTTTTGCAATTTGAGTGGCCAAGCGTTCGTTTGACCTTCCTGACTTTCGTCCTCCACGTAGCTGCCTAGCCGACATCTACAGGAATATACATAGGAAGATGGTGAGTTTAAGGAGTGTTTAGGTGCCATGTGTCGTTTAAAATAATAAAATAACATAATCATCAATAATGCACTACATCCATAGGATGTCTTGGGTTTGCTCATGTTTGGGCCTCCAATGTCCCCCATACCATCGCCTGTATAGTCATGTGGGCCCCCATGACTATTGGTTTAGTAGGATTCACATTGGTATGGCGGTTTAACACTCGCATCACCCGAATGAAAACCATAAAATATGTTTGCGAGATGTATGGTCGGAGGGTGTCCAGGTGTAGACACAATGACAACTCAAAGTGGTGTTAGTTCACACGACGTTTGGTATAGCATGCTTTGGCCTAATAGGTCCTTCGTACTCTCATCGTTAGTCCCCAGGTAGGCAAACTGGTCCTTTATTTTGGATTTATACGAATGCCAAGCCTAGACAGGACGTTCCGACTACCGGTACTCGTACCCTTCCAGTTACTACATGCCCGTCATGAGAACTCACTTTGATGTGATTTGAAAATACAAAATCGTTGTAAAAATCATATGAATTGTGAGGTGTGTGCTCCCATGAATATGATATGTTATGAGAATATGATTCATGATAGGCATTGTATAATAATATGTACTTATGAACATGCTTGCATAACATTGAATGTAACAATAAACATAAAGCATATAAACATCATGAATTTTGCATGTAACACACAAAAAAAAATTTAAAAATTCTAATCAACTATAGTATAGGCTCTAAGGGTCTAATAACCTATCCTATATCCCTATAGTCATGGCTCTGATACCAATCTGTCACACCCCGACCCGCAGCGGAATAAGAGTCGGGGCATAATTGGGTTATCACCAAAGCTCATGATGTTTACTAATATGTTTCATATTTATTAAAATCAAATTACATCTCAAAGTTTCAAGTCAAATTCATACAATACAAGGAAAGGAAAAATTAACTAAAACAATCCAAATTCTAATCTGGTTTATTCTTCTAGGCCGCCCTATATGTTTCTTGCTTCAACTTGATCACCTGTATCATGTGTAAAAATGGGGAATTTTGGGTCAACAAAAGTTGGCGAGTGAACCTTGTTAAAAACATTTGTTATTGATACCTTGTTGTATTTAATATGGAAAATTGTGCAATAATCATACATGAACAAACAAATGTACACAAACAATCACAAACACCTTGCATGAGTATATGATATGAATGACAATGTATATATTGGCAACGTCTCGTTCACGCTCATAGGTAATGGGGAACGGCTCACGCTCATAGGTAATGGGGAGCAGACGGCCTATGATGTAATGTATGTGCGATCAAAGCTCAATAAAACGGAGCCGATCGTATGTTGGCAACGCCTCGTTCACGCTCATAGGTAATGGGAACGGCTCACGCTCATAGGTAATGGGGAGCGGCGGCCTATGATAATGTATGTACTGAAAATGATAACTTTAATCTAAACATTAACCACACAAACAATTGATATATATTGGCAACACATTTGATCATGAATATGATGGATGCACAAGTGTTTAATTTAAATAAATAATAGCGACACATGATACACCCCAAAATGTGATTAAAACGGGGAATTGGGAGAAGTTCACTCACATTGGGTGCGTTCGGTGGATGATGTTGAATGCGCACGAGTTTAGAGGATTGATCGACAAGGAATAACTAACCTAATTAATAACGAAAAGGTACGGTAAGTAAGTGGATTTTATTAACAATTTTAATAGGATTTTTGGATATATTTTTGTGAGTTTAAGGCTATTTTCTAATTTTAAAAACATGATTTTTAAGTATTTTTAATTGATTTTTAAATTAAATAAATAAATAAAAATATAAATGTTGACTTTGACCGTTGACCGTTGACCGGTCCGGTCGCTTATATATGTGCGCTGGGTGAGACTCGAACCCGTGACCTCCCGTACGCGTGCACGCAGCTCTACCAACTGAGCTACGTGTCTAACCCGAAATATTTCTGTTTTTATTATATTTATATACTATTTAACTTAATCCGAAAATCATTTATTTTTAAAAAGGATTTTAATTGCATTAAACCGGTGCCGTCAACCAGTCTCGAACCCGGGACGTATGAGTTAGTGTTGCACACAGTCCACCGCTGGACTGTGTGTCTAACCTGGTTAATAATCCGGTTTTTATTATACTTAACATGATTCTGTGAGTTATCCCGGTTCGGTTAAAAAGAGCATTTTTATTTAAGAGAGTGAGGTTGGGGCAGGAATCGAACTCGCGACGTGTATGTATTTGTTTGCACACAGTCCACCGCTGGACTGTGTGTCTAACCCGTTCATAATACTGATTTTAATTAATCTTATAACATAACCGGACTTCGTCTTCTTCGCTCAAGAACACAGATAATGATAATTCAACGGTTTCATGTCTAATTCGATTTAAAAGCATCATAAGCAATTGAAAGGTAATGAACGGAGAAAGTTTGGGGAAAGGATGTACCGATCAGTGTCTTTCACAGAACTTCGGCAAGGATTCGTCGGCTCTGTTTTGTGAACTCCGGCTGTTAGGATCAATTAACAGTTTGGATGGATTAGATGTGAAATTGAACTACTGAGCAACGATTATCAGTAGGTTTAAATGATCATACCGGTTCACAGCGTGATTCTGGAAATTTCAGAAGTTTTCCGGCGAATGCAGAAATTCCGACAACGTCGTCTGGGATTGATTCTGTATGGTGGATTTGTGTTAGTAATGGTCTAACAATGGAATGAAACAGAGAGAGTCGAGGTATTTACCGTGTTGATGTGAGTCTCGGTTTTCCGGCGAAAGTCCGGTGATGACAGAAAAATTCCGGCGAGTGAAATTTCGTCGAGAATTGGTGTGATTGTGAGCGAAAAGATTATCAGAGGCTAGAGTGTGTATTTATAGGGATGAACATCGATGAATTGAGTCTGATTACCGTCTTGATTCGTTGGTCAAAAATTCTCCGGCGGTTATGACTGATGTCGCGGACTGGATATCGGTTATAACCGATGTAAGAGTTATTATATACGTTAAGTCACAAGAAACCGACAGTAAAAGGCGAAATCGTCGGGATTTCCGACCACTGCGAATTGGGCGCGTCGGTTGACTAATTTGAAATCGAGATTTGATATTTGAATTAATTGTTTTGATATATTACTAAAGAACACAAGTGGCGGAGTGGTTTGGTGAATGAGAGTTAAGACTTTGGCAGACCCGGGTTCGAATCCCGGCAGCCTTGTTTTATTTTTAATTTTCTTATTTTCACTTTTTAACAATTTTTGTTTTAAAATCCTAATTTGTTTATTAATTATGTATTGTTTAAAATTAAAATTAATCATAAATAAACAACAAAATTTTAAAACTGATTGTACGATTAATAAACGAAGCGGGTTTTGAAAACCCGTTTTTCGACGGATGTTACATAAACGTGGTAATCAGAAGGTGAAATCTTTAGGGATTATAACCTTTGTGATTATGATCACGTTTCAAAGTTCAATTGAACTTTAACTTGACCAAATATAGTCAGAACCAAAAGTCAATAAGGAAGCAAAACTATTCAACTTTTAGCTAAAAATAGCTAAAATAATGAAATAACTAGGAAGAGTGCTTACTCGTGTTGAAGAACACTTTTGGAACTCAAGATTGGAGGCTTCCAAAGGCTGGAAAAAAGCTCCAAGAAGGATAGAAAGAAGAACTTCACACTTTGCTTCGAAGTGTTTTGAAGTGGTGTGAAAAAAAATGTAAGAATCATGGGGTATTTATAGTATTTTAGGATTAAGGAGGTGATGACAAGTGTCCTCAAGTGTGGATTAGTGTCCTAACATGTGTCAACACCATATTAAGTGTGGTAAAGTGAGTTCTAGGTGTCAAAAATTGGAGATAGGTGGCAAACTTGGTGAAGAAGCAAAAATATTTATTATTTTTTTTTGACATTTTGGACTTGTATTTTCACTTGTTTGCCATTTTTAACCTAATATTTAGGTTATATAAAGGTGTTAAGACATGTCTAACTTGGATTATGCCCGAAAATGTCGTGGATGTCGGTTCGTTTGGTTGTACGGTTACGCGTTTCGCACAAAGGGGTAAAACGCTTTAACGAACACGAAAATGATCGAAATTGTGCAACGATTCATCAATAAAATACAAGATTTATTAAAAATACAAAAATATTTGGAAATAAAACACAGGGTTTCATTGAATACGAAATTGTTTGTAATTGTGCAATGATTGAAAAGGCTCAAATGTCACAGTCTCCCATACTTTTGAAAATTTCGTCGGGCACAAATGTCACAGTCTCCCATACTTTTGGAAATTTCGTCCCGAAATTTAATTAGAGGAAACTTTGTGAAACAGATGTGGATATATCTCTTTCATCTGATCCTCTCATTCCAAGTAAATTCCGGGCCACGTTTGGATTCCCAGCGAACTTTAACTATCGGTATACGTCTACGCTTGAGTTTCTTGACTTCACGGTCCAATATCTCCAAAGGTTTCTCGACAAAGTGCATAGTGTCATCAACGTGAATTTCGTTGAGGGGAATGTGGAGGTTTGTATCGGCTAAACATTTTTTCAAATTGGACACGTAGAATGTTGGGTAAATATTCCCAAGTTTAGGAGGTAGCTCAAGTCGGTAGGCCACCTTTCCGATTCTCTCAACGATCTTGAATGGTCCAATATATCGTGGTGCAAGTTTTCATTTCTTTCCAAATCTAATCACACCTTTCCAAGGGGATACCTTGACAAGGACGTGATCACCAACTTGGAATTCCAAGGGCTTGCGTCGTTTGTCCGCATAACTCTTTTGACGGCTTCTAGCTGTTAGAAGGTTATCGCGAACTTTCTTGACTTTGTCTGTTGTGTCGTGAATGAGTTCAGGTCCAGTGAGCTGAACTTCACCGACCTCATTCCAGCAGACAAGTGAATGACATTTTTCGACCGTATAGAGCTTCTAAAGGTGCCATATTGATGCTGTCGTGATAACTATTGTTGTAGGAGAATTCGACCAATGGTAGATGCGAATCCCAACTACCACCAAAGTCGATCACACATGCTCTAAGCATATCCTCCAGTGTTTGAATTGTCCTTTCAGATTGTCCATCTGTTTGGATGATAAGCAGTGGTCAAATTGAGTTTGGTTCCCATGGTAGATTGCATGGTCTTCCAAAAGTGAGATGAGAATCGACCATCTCGATCGGATATGATGTACAAAGGAACACCATGAAGAGATACAATCTCATCAACATAGATCTTGGCGAGTTTGTTAGCAGATAGATCCTCACGAATTGCCAAAAAGTGTGCTGACTTTGTTAGACAATCGATGATTACCCAAATGGCATTATGACCTCTAGGTGTGTGCGGTAGTTTAGTGATGAGATCCATCGCAATGTTCTCCCACTTCCATACTGGTATTTGTGGTTGCTCAAGTAAACCAGATGGGCGTTGATGTTCTACCTTAACTTTAAGACAAGTTAAGCATTTAGACACATATAAGGCAATCTCCTTCTTTATACCCGGCCACCAATACTGGGTACGGAGATCCTTATACATTTTGTCTGCACCAGGATGGATTGAATAACGAGACGTATGAGCTTCGTCCATCAATAAGGTGTGGAGATTGTCTTGACTAGGAATCCACAAATGGTTCTGTAGTAAGTAATCCGTTGTTTTTTGTTTCCAGTTGAAGTTCGAGATTTTGTGGCAGCTCATTTTTCAACAAGCTTTGGGTCACACATGTATGTTGTGCTTGAAGGATACGTGTCTGGATATCAGATTTAACTCAAACACAATGAAGTCTGACATGTTCCTTACGACTAAGCGCATCATCACAACATTCGCCTTACAAGAATGGTAGCGAATCTCACAGTCGTAGTTATTTAGAAGTTCGACCCAGTGTTGTTGTCTCATGTTTAGCTCCTTTTGATTGAGTATGTGTTGGAGGCTTTTGTGGTCAGTAAAAACCACACATTTCATACCGTAAAGGTAGTGTCTCCAAATTTTGAGAGCAAAAACTACGACTCCTAACTCAAGATCATGAGTTGTGTAGTTCTTCTCATGGATTTTCAATTGTCTTGACGCATAGGCTATGACTTTGTCTCTTTGCATGAGAACACAACCAAGGCTTAGTTTGATGCGTCACAATAGACAACGAAATGTCGTTGCCATCGGGTAAAGATAAAACAGGAGCATTACAGAGTTTTTGTTTCAGTGTTTGAAAGGCTTCCTCTTGTTTAGGTCCCCACTCGAAAGGTTTATTCTTCTGAGTCAAAGTGGTGAGGGGAACCGCGATCTTTGAAAAGTTCGCGATGAATAGTTGATAGTATCCAGCAAGACCAAGAAATGAATGAACTTCGGTAGGAGTAGTAGGTGTACTCCAATCCCTAATCGCACTGATTTTGGTGGGATCTACATGTATACCTTGTCCGTTAACAATGTGTCCCAAAAATTGAACTTCTTTTAGCCACAATTCACATTTGGAGAATTTGGCGTAAAGTTGTTGTTTCTTCAGGAGTTCCATCGTTAGACAGAGATGTTGTTCGTGATCGGCACGAGATTTAGAATAAATGAGGATGTCATCGATGAAAACGATGATGAACTTGTCTAAATAAGGTGTACAAACCCTATTCATTAAGTCCATGAAGACGACAGGAGCATTCGTCAAACCAAAAGGCATGACAGTGAACTCGTGATGGCCGTATCGAGTGCGAAAAGCGGTATTGGGAATATCTTCTTCGAGTACACGAAGTTGATGATACCCAGAACGCATATCAATCTTTGAAAAACAGGTCACACCTTGTAGCTGATCAAAGAGATCATCAATGCGAGGTAGGGGATATCGATTTTTGATTGTGAGTTTGTTGAGCTCACGATAATCAATACACATATGGAAGGATCCATCCTTCTTTTTCACGAATAGGACAGGAGCACCCCAAGGTGAAAAGCTCGGACGAATGAATCCCTTGTCTGAAAGTTCTTGGAGTTGCTTTGACAACTCTTGCATTTCAGACGGTGCAAGATGGTAAGGAGATTTGGCAATTGGGTTGGCACCAGGTATAAGGTCAATACGAAACTCAACTTGACGAATTGGGGGTAAACCAGGTAGTTCTTCAAGAAACACCTCAAGATATTCCCAAACAATGGGGATGTCCTGAACAGTTTTGCCCTTGCCTTTTTCCTCTATGATATGTGCCAAGAAGGCTACATAATTCTTTCGTAGGTATTTTTGGACCTGCGTACAGGTCATGAGTTTTAGGCTACTAGAGGGTTTCTCTTCATGAACTTCTAAGGTTCCACCAGACGAAAGAGGTATATGAACAACCTTGTCGAAACAGATCACCTCAGCATGGTGTTTGGTTAACCAATTCATTCATATGATGATGTCAAAACTCCCGAGTTGCATTGGTGTGAGGTCAACGGGAAAAAGGTGGTTATCCAAGTTCAATAGGCAATTCTGAATGACATAGTCGAGCACAAGGGGTTCACCAATTGCTATTTCCACCGTTAAGGGTTTTCCTAGTTTAGTTCTAGGCATCGAAAGCAAAGGTTCAAAGGCTAGTGATACAAAGCTTCTATCTGCACCCGAATCGAAAAGAATAGAAGAAGGATGATTGTTAACGAGGAACGTACCGTTAATGACTTTGTTATCAGCACGAGCCTCATTGGCATTGGACAATAAAGAGAGATGTTAAAAATATCAACGAAATATAAGGATGGTGGTAATTCGTTCGTTACTTAAAAACAAACAAACGACACACAGTGACTAATCAAAGTAAATGGGTCTTTATAATGTATCGCGAAGACATGCTTTAGCCTATAAGTGGACACTCACCCCAAGAGTTCCCAGGTAAGAGTGATTGGTCCAATAATGCGGATTTGTACGAACACTCTAGCCTTAGACAGAAAACTCAGGGTACATGCATCCACCCTTCCACGTGTTCACATTAATAAAACCCAAACTTTGACGGGATTTTGAAAACTTACAAGGCTTTAAGCCAAAATAAGTCATCTAAGGATAGATGATTGATTTTCAAAACAAATTTGTAACTTGTGTATTTGTTTTTGGTAGTCACCTAAGGATAGGTGATGGTATTTTCTTAAGAATATAAACGCGAGATAACTCGCGTTGTCCTAGGAAAGTTATAGTCTAGGGCAGAGCATTTGTCACACCCTGACCCGCAGCGGAAATGGTAGTCGGGGCATGATTGGGTTTTCATCAAAGATCATGACATTTACTATAAAGTTTCATATTTATTATTTCTCTTTAAAGAAGAAGTTACAATAAACATACAAGCACAACTTGTTCAAATACATTTTTCATGACTTCTTTATTATTCTTCTAAGGCAATTTCCTATGTGTTCCTTGCTTCAACCTGTCCACCTGTATCATGTGTAAAAATAGGGTTTTGGGTCAACAAAAGTTGGCGAGTGAATCTTATGAAAACATTTGAACGAATTTATTTTATTGGTTATAAAAAGGTGCATAACCACATATGAGTAAACGTAAATGTAAATTTAATCACAATACACATAATATCAATTAATGCACACGCACACAACAAATGATGAACAATGAGATCAAGGCTCAATCAAACGGAGCCGATCTAATGAGGCACGCGATGTTCAACTCGTCTCCCACGAGGAACTGATGGGCGTAATGAATGATTTGCACGCAACTTGACAAAATGTAAACACATCACAACAAACAATATTTACATCACAAGTTTAGATCATATAATGGTAATAGCACAAGTTTGAATAATAAATAAAGCGACACATGATACACCCCAAAACATGAATAAAAAGGGAATTTGTAAGAATTCACTCACAGTGGGTGCGTTGCCTTGGTTGATGAAGAGTATGCACGAATTTAAGATTTAGCCGACGAAGAGAAACTAACCTAAATAATAACGTAATAACTTGATAAATAAATAAATTTCATTTGAAATTAATATTTTTAATTAGTGCTCTTAATGAGATTTTTAGATTTATTTTTGTGAATTTAATGCAAATTTTTAGGCTTTAAAACCTTATTTTAAGGTATTTTTAACTAATTTTCAAAGAAAATAAAAAGGATTTTTAATTAAAAAAATTACTCTTTTTCTAAGGTTTGACTGGTCAACGACCGGTCTGACTCATTTATTATAGGCAGCGTGTGAGGTTCGAACTCGTGACCTCTCGGTTGCGTGCACGCAGCTCTTCCAACTGAGCTACGTGTCTAACCCGTTTAGATTTGGTTTTTAATTATTCTTATACACTTTTTGAGATTATCAGAATTTTATTTAATTAAAAAGGTTTCAAATATCATCTGACCGGCTGGGCATAGCGGGGATCGAACCTGCGCCTTCGATTTGTTTGGCTCCCAGCCCAACTAGTTGGGCTGGGTGTCTAATCCATCTATTATATGATTTATATTAAATTTAACTATCAACTGTGAGAGTTCTGCTTAGTTTAAAAAAAACGTTTTAATGGAGTTGGAACCAGATTCACACATGAATCGAACCCACAGTCTGTGCTTTAACATTGCACATCGTCCACCACTGGACCATGTGTCTAACCCACTTAAAAACCCAAATTTAATTATACATATAAAGTGTTTAACTTCATCTTCTTCATCTTGAACACCAGAATTTGGTTTTATGATCCCACTTAAAAAGAAAACGATTATAATGCTATACGTTGAATCAAAGCAGAGTAAAACAATTTCCAATAACAGAATTAAAGATTTATCGGCGACTGAGGTGTTCCGACGGCAATTCCGGTGAACAGAAAAATGAAAATCCGGCGACTGAACTAGTTTTCTCGATTGAGCAGTGTCTTTTCGAAATGCAATTGAAGGTATGTGAGAGCTTTGGAGTGGTTTGCATATGGTATTTATAGTTGGGTTTTCTAATCATGAGGTTTCGGTTACAACCCGAAATTATGGATTGGTTGCTTCCAATCTTAACCGAATCTGGGTTGATTTGCTTATAATTGCGAAATTGTAACTGGGCATCAGTTACTTCCGTTTCAGAAATCAAAATTTAAACTTGATTGCATATGGGCGGTTATTAATAATTTTGATAAAGAAGTTGCAGGTTTCAGTTTCTATATAGATTATTTTATTCCGTTTTAACCACTAAAGTGCGTATAGAGCAGTTGGTGTTTGGTGTGTGTGTGATTGCGGTTGACCCGGGTTCGAAACATGGCTTCCTCATTTTTTTTTGTTTTAATTTTTTTACATTGAATCTAAATTACTCTATTAATTATATTATTATTATTATTATTATTATTATTATTATTATTATTATTATTATTATTATTATTATTATTATTATTATTATTATTATTATTATTATTATTATTATTATTATTATTATTATTATTATTTTCGTCTTAAATAATACAACGAAATAAATATGCGACGAACTTCGAATAAATATTTGATTTTTAAACGGAGCGGGTTTTGAAACCCGTTTTTTGATGGATGTTACAGTATCCCCTACTTTTAGAAATTTCGTCCCGAAATTTAAGTAGTGGTATATTTGACTTGACAGGGGGGGGTGTGCTTTTTGACAATTACATAACTAGAAGAGGGTGAGAGTTTAAATTTTATTTGAGGCGGTAACGTTCCTAGTAAGGGTTGAATACCCTGCTACAGGAATCGCTTTTTGATGCCTAAAGTATAAGAATGCGGAACATGGATAAACAGAGTTGATTGACTAGGTATGATTTCATGCATAAGAGTTTTGAGGGAATTGATACGTTTGAAAAGATAAGGTTATATCATAAAACAAAACTTCAACTATGACGATATTAAAACCTACACGGAACTTCTCATAACCGCCTGACAATACCTCTGATCCTTTGACATGAATACTTATATATAGGAAGTACCAGCGGCGTATCCATCATATTCTTGTCAAATTTTCATTGGCTTTGTCAGTAAGTTATAATTAGTTCCATGTGACTCTGAAATCTACAAAACAACCACAACAACCAAAACTTGAGTCTCGAATCTGAAAGAATACATGACTGAATGATGACAGTACCTCTCTCGTTTGTTATGATGAAGGGATCAGTCTATGAAAAAGTGAGACACAACCCAACTTCTTTAAATGATGAGATCAAGATACGTCGTGATGTATGGTGAACAACATGTAATATCAATTTGCATTAGAATTCTTGGATACATAGATTCCCAATTTATAACAGGGATGCGTAAAGATTGAGATAACATAAAGAAAACATAAGAACTAGACGGTTGGAGTTGAGTCTTGATTCTTGGTGAGGGAAGGCTAGTTGGGTGGTTCGTTTGGGCCGTTAATATCTTCAACAGGATTGGCGTTGATGTTGTAAGCTCTTCCTCTTGCAGGTGGTGGAGCTGGGTTTGCTTGATTTGCTTGGTTAACTGGGTTTGCTTGAGCTTGGGCGTTTATGATGTTAACCAATCGAGGGCACGTGTTTCTAAAATGGGTAGGGTCGCCACAATTAAAACAAGCTCGAACATATGGAACTATGGGGTATTGAGGTTGTTGATATGATTGGATCATGTTTTGGGTAGGGGGTGAAGCTTGGTTTTGAGGGGTGCGACAAGTTCGGCTCAAATGATCATAACGCCCACAATTAGCACACAGTCGACAAGGTACGGTAGATGGGTGGTGATAAAAACAGATGTTGCATTGAGGGTGAGGTCCAATGTAAGGTTTCTTATTTGGGTAAATAGAGTTGAGTGCTACTTGAGTGATTGGGATAGCTTGGAGGGGTACGGCTTGTGGAGCTGGTTGATTGCCTTGGGTGACAGCGAAATTTTGCCCATCTCGTTTTCTCTTAGGAATGGGTTGAGAAGAGGATTCGGTCTGGGTTGGGTTTGAGGTTTCGGTTGATGCTTTATCCTTCTTCTTCTCCTCCTTGAAGTCTTTATTCCGTATGCCGTTTTCGGTGAGCTCTGTAGCTAACTCCATTGCTGCTTCCAAAGTTGCAGGTGTGGTACTTATTACAGGGTCTTGAATTTTTGAAGGAAGACCTCGAATGTAGTGCTCGATCAAACGGTAGAGGGGAGTGAACAAGTTGGGGACCATCTGATTCAACTCAAGGAATCTCTTGTTGTATGTGGTGTGGTCGCCCTCCTTTTGTTTCAAAGAGTAGAACTCATCTTCTAATTTCTTGATTTCGCTTCTTGGACAGAAACGTCTTGTCATGATCTCCCTCAACTCTTCCCAAGTCAAGGTCATAGCATCCTCAGCACCCGTTTGGCCTTCTCTGTATTCCACCATGTAAGTACTACTCTGAACAAACGACCGGTAGCATATCGCACCTTGCGATCATCGGGGCAGTCGGAATTGAGAAAAGTGTTTTCCATCTCCTTAAACCAATGGAGGAGAGCAGTGACACCTTCCATCCCTTCGTATTTTGGAGGATCGCAGGATTTGGAATGCTTGAAGGTGCATTTTGTTGTATTTGGGGGAGGGTCTACAACGTTTTGATTTTCTTGGTTGACTGTGTTGACGGGATTAGCGGTAAGGGCTTGTTGAACTTGAACTACGATGTTGGGTATTACGGCGGCCATTTGTTGGGCGATTTGGGCAGCCATGCGCTCGCGGGATTTTCCTGCTCTCATACCTCTACGAGAGAGACTAGAAGACATCTACAGGGAATACGTATCGAGAGTATGAGTTTGACATTTTAGGTGTCATGTGTCGTATTTAGAAATGAACATTCACAAAACAATTGAAGAAAATTAATTTGCTACATCCATAGTATGTCTTGGGCTTTGCTCATGTTTGCGCTCCCATATGTCCCCTTACTTGGCCTTGGTAGTCATGTGGGCCCCCATGACTACTGGGCTCTGGTAGGGTTCATATTGGTGTTGGCCTGTTAACACTTGCGCCACCCGAATGAGAATCGTAAAAACATGACAGCAAAGTATAAGGTCGGAGGGTGTCCTGGTATGGACACAATGACAACTCAAAGTAGGGTTAGTTCGAACGACATTTGGTGTGGCATGCTTTGGCCTAATAGGTCCTTCGTACTCTCATCGTTAGTCCCCAGGTAGGCAAACTGGTCCGTTATATTGGATTTATACGAATGCCAACCTAGACAGGACGTTTTGACTACCGGTACTTGTACCCTTCCAGTTACTACATGCCCGTCGTAGAACTCACTTTGATGAGATTGAAAAATGAAAAATTCCACAAAATCTTGAATAAAGGAAATATGAAGATGATTTGAATATGTGAACACTGAAATATACGTGATGAATGTATATGTAAGCATGTTATGTTTGACAACAAGTATAACTCATTAAGTATCACACAAAATGATAGTGGAAGTGTTTGCATGCATTTGTGTGTGTAATAAATACGAAACAAATAAACATCATGAGTTTGCGTGTAACCACATAAACAATTAAAGTCTAATCAACTATAGTATAGGCTCTAAGGGTCTAATAACCTATCCTATATCCCTATAGTCAAAAGCTCTGATACCAATCTGTCACACCCTGACCCGCAACGGAAATGGTAGTCGGGGCAGGATTGGGTTTTCATCAAAGCTCATGACATTTACTATAAAGTTTCATATTTATTATTTCTCTTTAAAGAAGAAATTACAATAAACATACAAGCACAACTTGTTCAAATACATTTTTCATGACTTCTTTATTATTCTTCTAAGGCAATTTCCTATGTGTTCCTTGCTTCAACCTGTCCACCTGTATCATGTGTAAAAATAGGGTTTTGGGTCAACAAAAGTTGGCGAGTGAATCTTATGAAAACATTTGAACGAATTTATTTTATTGGTTATAAAAAGGTGCATAACCACATATGAGTAAACGTAAATGTAAATTTAATCACAATACACATAATATCAATTAATGCACACGCACACACCAAATGATGAACAATGAGATCAAGGCTCAATCAAACGGAGCCGATCTAATGAGGCACTCGATGTTCAACTCGTCTCCCACGAGGAACTGATGGGCCTAGTGAATGATTTGCACGCAACTTGACAAAATGTAAACACATCACAACAAACACTATTTACATCAAGTTTAGATCATATAATGGTAATAGCACAAGTTTGAATAAAACGAAAATAAATAAAGCGACACATGATACACCACAAAACATGAATAAAAAGGGGAATTTGTAAGAATTCACTCACAGTGGGTACGTTACCTTGGTTGATGAAGAGTACGCACGAATTTAAGATTTAGCCGACGAAGAGAAACTAACCTAAATAATAACGTAATAACTCGATAAATAAATAAATTTCATTTGAAATTAATATTTTTAGTTAGTGCTCTTAATGAGATTTTTAGATTTATTTTTGTGAATTTAATGCAAATTTTTAGGCTTTAAAACCTTATTTTGAGGTATTTTTAACTAATTTTCAAAGAAAATAAAAAGGATTTTTAATTAAAAAATTACTCTTTTTCTAAGGGTTGACTGGTCAACGACCGGTCTGACTCATTTATTATAGGCAGCGTGTGAGGTTCGAACTCGTGACCTCTCGATTGCGTGCACGCAGCTTTCCAACTGAGCTACGTGTCTAACCCGTTTAGATTTGGTTTTTAATTATTCTTATACACTCTTTGAGATTATCAGAATTTTATTTAATTAAAAAGGTTTCAAATATCATCTGACCGGCTGGGCATAGCGGGGATCGAACCTGCGCCTTCGATTTGTTTGGCACCCAGCCCAACCAGTTGGGCTGGGTGTCTAACTCATCTATTATATGATTTATATTAAATTTAACTATCAACTGTGAGAGTTCTGCTTAGTTTAAAAAAATGTTTTAATGGAGTTGGAACCGGATTCACACATGAATTGAACCCATAGTTTGTGCTTTAACATTGCACATCGTCCACCACTGGACCATGTGTCTAACCCACTTAAAAACCCAAATTTAATTATACATATAAAGTGTTTAACTTCATCTTCTTCATCTTGAACACCAGAATTTGGTTTTATGATCCCACTTAAAAAGAAAACGATTATAATGCTATATGTTGAATCAAAGCAGAAATAGAATTAAAGATTTACCGGCGACTGAGGTGTTCCGACGGCAATTCCGGTGAACAGAAAAATGAAAATCCGGCGACTGAACTAGTTTTCTCGATTGAGCAGTGTCTTTTCGAAATGCAATTGAAGGTATGCGAGAGCTTTGGAGTGGTTTGCATATGGTATTTATAGTTGGGTTTTCTAATCATGAGGTTTCGGTTACAACCCGAAATTATGGATTGATTGCTTCCAATCTTAACCGAATCTGGGTTGATTTGCTTATGATTGCTAAATTGTAACTGGGCATCAGTTACTTCCGTTTCAGAAATCAAAATTTAAACTTGATTGCATATGGGCGGTTACTAAAACTTTGATAAAAAAGTTGCAGGTTTCGGTTTCTATATAGATTATTTGATTCTGTTTTAACCACTAAAGTGCGTATAGAGCAGTTGGTGTTTGGTGTGTGTGTGATTGCGGTTGACCCAGGTTCGAAACCCGGCTTCCTCATTTTTTTTTGTTTTAATTTTTTTACATTGAATCTAAATTACTCTATTAATTATTATTATTATTATTATTATTATTATTATTATTATTATTATTATTATTATTATTATTATTATTATTATTATTATTATTATTATTATTATTATTATTTTCGTCCTCAGTAATAAAACTAAATAAATATGCGACGAACTTCGAATAAATATTTGATTTTTAAACGGAGCGGGTTTTGAAACCTGTTTTTTGACGGATGTTACAGCATTACTAATAACCTAATTCCCTATAACGATAAGCTCTGATACCAATCTTTCTGTAACACCCTGACCGCGTAAAACAACGAACTGCGGCGGAAACGTCGGGGAGTCATGTCACAGAACTATTGTTTCACGACTCATGGAATTTAAAATTTTGTTTTATTAAGTTAAATGTTTACATTGTCTTGGGATAAACAAGAACAACAAATAAATAAATTGTCTTTCGTGTTTTAAGTTACTAAGGCCCACGTCCATTCCTACGTGAAGCATGCATCATATTATCAAGCATTGAAACCTGAAACATATGTGAAAAGAGAGTCAGCATAAAAATGCCAGCGAGTACATAGGTTTTGTGAGTGTGTCAAATTCGTGGATTTGTATACATATTGCAATATCTCATCCGACTACAAGAGTCGTTAAGTGAAAACCTCGTATCAAAAGTGTTTGATATTGCAATACAATTAACCAACTAAAACAAGTTGGTTAGAGTTGTGAAAACCTTGTAGCCATGAATCTTGACCAAAACGTTCCTTTTGTAAAATAAACTTGTAATAGATTGATTCAAAAGAAAACTTCATATGGTTTATATCTTTAAATGAAAATCATTGTGTGACATTGTTCAAAATCATTTGTCCGTGTTATAAACCATTTGTCTGTGTTATAAATCAATCGTCCGTGTCATAAACCAATTGTCCATGTCATAAACAAATCGTCCATGTTTTTAATTGTGAAAACTTTTGATAATTCTTTAATGAACACATTCAAACCTGTGTTGACTATACCACCAAATGGTATCTTTAATAGACCACCAAAGGGTCTCTTTAACTAGACTAACAAATCAACAAATGATTTGTTAATCAGAAACAGTTTCTGTCATTACCTAAACTTCCACCAAATCCAGGGAGCAGTCCGATAATGGGATTGTCAGTCCTATGGTACCATAACATACTACTGGTCAGCTCGGCCAAAGCTAATAAATGTCATTCGTGTTATGGATAACGCATCAACAAGTTGTTCACATTATTGAAATCGTATTGTTTTATATATAAACCATTGACATTGTTTTTGAAAACTTGAAAATGATTTAGCACATATGAGTCACCCCAAAACATTTGCAGAACGTAAAAGAGGGGAACTATGTACTCACTTTGAAAATCATTTTTGTATACATAAACCATGTATATTGTTTTGAAATTTTGAAAATAATTATAGGCACATATGAATCACCCCAAAACATTTGAAAACGTAAAAGAAGGGGGCTATGTACTCACTTAGGATTGCGAAAGCGTTCTTGATCAACGGAATAAACAAAGCTCAAACGTGTCCTGATGTATCAGATAAATATGTTAGCGTGTCGGGACTATAAATGGTAGATCGGATAGAATGAAGTCTTGTAAACCGAACGAGTGTTGGAACTATGTGATATGGTTTACCAAACTTAACATTCTGATTTGGAAAGGATCCTAAGTGCTTTTGACCCATTATGACTCGTTAAGGTAGTTTATGCTACCTTAACGGGTCATTAGCGTAAACGCGTGATCGTCTTATGATAAGTCTTAAATGCCCAAACATGTTTGAAAATATTATAACATCAGTTTATATGTTAAAAATTTGGTTACATGTGTTTAAAATGGATTTATGCGCAAAAGGGCATTTTGGTCATCATTTTTTTAAGAACATAGAAGTAACTTATCATAACACTAACCATACGACGTGACCATACGGTATAACCTCAGTAGGTTATTCCCTATACAACTATGGTCACAAATATGTGTTTGGTCGGATCCTAAGATCGACCGGGTCGGATTCGAAAGTCAAAGCGGTGGTCCAGACCGCTCGACTTACGACCCTAAATAAGCACCAAATTAGAAGTGACGAGTTAGACATGTCAAAATATGTCTAAATAAGTTTATAAAACTGATTTGGTATCAAAACTTGGTGTTTTGATACCCAAAAATAGTTTCGTCATAAAATGCACATCATGCGCATTTTTGACCGAAACTTTGACTCGTCACT
Source organism: Scalesia atractyloides (assembly GCA_947069175.1). Classification (NCBI taxonomy): domain Eukaryota; kingdom Viridiplantae; phylum Streptophyta; class Magnoliopsida; order Asterales; family Asteraceae; genus Scalesia; species Scalesia atractyloides. The sequence continues at coordinate 65,379,322 of CAMTDV010000001.1, read as the reverse complement.
TCGACTAGTAAACGTGGTAATCAGAAGGTGAAATCTTTAGGGATTATAACCTTCGCGATTACGATCACGTTTCAAAGTTCAATTGAACTTTAACTTGACCAAATATGGTCAGAACCAAAAGTCAATCAGGAAGCCAAACTGTTCGACTTTTAGCTCAAAATAGCTAAAATAATGAAAGAACTAGGAAGAGTACTTACTCGTGTTGAAGAACAAACTCAAGATAGGAGGCTTCCAAAGGCTGGAAAAAGCTCCAAGAAGGATAGAAAGAAGAACTTCATACTTTGCTTCGAAGTGGTTTGAAGTGGTGTGAAAAAAATGGAAGAATCATGGGGTATTTATAGTATTTTAGGATTAAGGAGGTGATAACAAGTGTCCTCAAGTGTGGATTAGTGTCCTAACATATTGTCAACACCATATTAAGTGTGGTAAAGTGAGTTATAGGTGTCAAAAATTGGAGATAGGTGGCAAATTTGGTGAAGAAGCTAACATATTTATTATTTTTTTGACATTTTTGGCCCTTCGACTTGTATTTTCACTTGTTTGCCATTTTTAACCTAATATTTAGGTTATATAAAGGTGTTAAGACATGTGTAACTTGGATTATGCCCGAAATGTCGTGGATGTCGGTTCGTTCGGTTGTACGGTTACGCGTTTCGTAAAAATTTGTAAAACGCTTTAATGAACACGAAAATGATCGAAATTATGCAACGATTGACATTTTTGCATTCTCATCAATAAAATACAAAAATATTTGGAAATAAAACACAGGGTTTCATTGAATACGAAATTGTTTGTAATTGTGAAATGATTGAAAAGGCACAAGTGTCACATATATGGTGTGCTCATTACCCAAATGACTACCATCACCCTCCATATCAACGGCATGGCATCACACCCTCATTCACCAACCTAATACACCACCCTATATGGTGTGAACTATGACCTAGGTATCATCCACTATCCTCCCCCAACCAATCAAAAAACCCCTAATTAAATAAAAGACGGTCATGGTTGCCATGAATTAAAATATGTGAATCACCATAGTTTGCACAAAGAGACGGTGGAGCGGTGATTCCATAATTCTAAGTGGTAATTCATGACCCAAACCATGATCCCTTACTGCACAGCCTAATAAAGATTTAGAATTCTAAAAAGACATTCGAGATAAGATATGCTTGAATATTAATACATTAGATATCGATACATGCGTCAATAGTGTAGTACATTTACTGCTTCGAGGATCGTTTGACTTGAGAACACAGAAGTTTTCAATAATTAATACTCCTAAGGTTGTTCTTCCCCGCGAAATTAATATGGTGTACATTAGGAATGACGGACCTTTTTATAAAGGTAACAAGCCTTACTTCATAAAAATCAACGGTTCTATAGGAGTTGTTTGTCATGATCAGGTGGTGGAAAGCAACAAATTCGTATCTGGATATTACAAGACTATGAAAATCGTGTTTGGGTTAGAGAAAGTGTTACATTCCCTAAGCCCTGGGTCGAATTAGATTGCCCTATCCGGTTAGATGTTCTTAATATGGATGAGATTCTTTTCTCTTCGAGCACGATGACCGGAAATGTGATCCATTTACTTATCTATAACATGAAGAGTAGACATTTTGGATCATTCCAATTCACTCTTGGTGAACGATTTATGTGCCCAGAGATCGTGGAGTTCAATCAAATCAAGGGCTATGTTGAAAGCCTCGTGCGTCCATAGAGGAACAGAACAAGTCTTTGTGATACAACAATAGAAGTTTTTCAATGGACAAATGTTGTGCTTGAAGATTTTTTTTACCAACCCCTTTGAATGCTGTGTTCGTAAACTATGTAGTTAATATCACGATATATCACCCGATATATCTGTGATATATTAGTTATCAGTCTCTTACCGAGATATCAGTACAAAATATCAGCCAGAATATCAGTACCGATAATATTGGTGATATTGAACGATATTGGACCGATATTTGACTGATATATCACCAATTTTCCCGATATCAGTACCTTTCTTCTTACCCCTACCGTTCGTCTTTCTTCTTATTGTTTTTATTAGTGTTTTAAGTCTTCATTGTTAGTTGTTAGTGTTAAATGTTAGTGTTTTAAGTCTTGGTGAGTTCCTACTTGCTACAGTTGTTAGTGTTTTGCAGGTTGCAAAAGGTTAATTTGTTAATGGTAGGAGAATATACTGAATTGTTGGTGTTAAATTTGTATATATATAAATTTAGCATGATATTAAAATTACCAATATCCCACCGTATATCACCGCAATAACCAATATCTCAAATATCGGTCCTTGACCGATATCCGATATTTTACCGTATTAACTGCTTAGTTCGTAAACAAGTTTTGCTATAAATCGGAAACCAAACTGTTTTATATTTTGTTATCTTTTGGAGGATTGTTTGCATACTTTTCTACAAAAGAATTCAAATCAGAAATATGTGTTGAAAATATTTAGGTAACCTGATGTTTGTTTAGGGGTGTTTGACAGTTTGCTTGCTGATTTTTTTTCTTTTTAACTTTTGATTCAGTTAACAGTGTACCTGGCAGAATGGGTGGGATGGGCTGGGTGGAGTCACAGGTCAGAATGGGTTCGGGTCGGAACGGGGTATTTCAAATATGGATCATTTTGGTTCGGTTCAAAATAGGTTACGGGTCAAAGCCTTTTCGGGTCAGAATGGGTTCGGGCCAAACAGGGTTTTGACATGAGTACGGGTCAAACAAAAATACTAATTAAATATAGTACGAGAGCGCTGATATATAAACGACTGATTTGAAATAACACATACGTAAAATGCATTGCAAGAAGACTTATAAATTGAAATGCGAATGCGGATTGATAATTTTTCTAATAATTTACAATACAAATAAGAACACATATTAATAAAGAAGCTAACACTGTAACACAGTGGTTTTCTTTAGAATAAATTAAAAGGTAGCAAGGAGCAAACAAGTAGGTGCCGCCTCAACCAGAAGCAACCACAGTTCCAGCAACCCCTTCAGCTCGTTTTCACATTCATATAACTACCCATACTAACCCGTTCTCAATTTTAATTCGTTTCAAGTCTGTTCAGAATAACCCAGGAGGTCTTTATAAAGACCCATATGAACCCAAAAATGCGAGTCTCATGTAAAAGACAGTGGGTTTGACTTCAAGCCTATAAAAATGGTTTTTCTGCGGACTTGAAGACCATAAGCAATGCTCAACTTCATAACCAAAAGAAATAAACTTCACTTTTTCTTTCATGATATTAGAATTCTTTTTGATTAAGAGCGGGCACAATGGTATTATGGTAAGCACATGTCTTTCTAGCAAAAGTCTCAGGTTACAATCTTCCTTTCACTGGTTCCATAACGTAATTCGTTGAAGGGCAGCTGTCCAACACGGCATGTGTTCAGCACAATTGTTTTTTTTACATGATTTTGTTGGTTAGCACGGTACTGGTGGGTCATGGGAGTTTTCCAGTGACGGATCTGTATGGTTACCCAAAAAAAACTGAAAAGTGAAAATAATATCACATGTCATGAGTAACTGATCCGGTACCCTGCTAAGCTAGCCAACATAACTGGGTAATGCAGCTTGTGCTGCACATGTGGCTTTCAAGAGGGTCCAGAAAACCAATGAAAGCTGAGTTCGGACCTGAGACCTCCATTGGGTGGAAGGACATTAAAGACGGCTCAGATTTACGATCTTCTGATGCGGATGCTGATGAAGAAAGGAGAATACATTTCAACCAACCTCTATATTTGGTGTGTCTGTGTAAGTAGCCTCAGTCTTATTATTTGTGGTGTTTTCAAAGTCAATCTTTCCGGTCAATCAAGTTGTATCAAACTTTGATACCTTTGAGAGATTTATAGCCATTAACGCTGCAGTGGGAATGTTTCTATTGTGTTTGACAAGAAAAAATGTCATCAAACATATATCATCCATTTCATAGTACAGGATCTCTCTAGTGTTCGTTGTATACACTAAAAATAATCATTTTATTAAATGTTCGTGCTCTAATGGTTATTTTTTATACTTAGGGGAAATCACTAAAATTACTATATTGACGAAAGGAATTATCAAAATAGCCATGTGGTGAATTACCGCTAAACTAGAGATTGACATATGTCTCTTTGGCGTAGGAGAACAAAATATGGTGCATGAGAGAACACAAGTGGTGATTTATATTTGAGTTACAACACAGAAGGTGACGTGATGCACCATATGGCGCAAGAGATGAAACTATGGCGTAGGAGATGACGGGTTGGCACAGGAGCAGAATTGTATACTAAGGAGATGACGGGTGGGTGGTGGAGGTGGACGTGGATGGTGGGTGGTGGTGGACGGTGGTTGTGATAGACAGTGGTGGTGGTGGTGGACAGTGGTGGGTGGTGGTGGTGGGTGGTGGTGATGGGCGGTGGTAGAGGTGATGGACGGTGGTGGTGGTGCTTAATCCTCTGCAGACCTTAAAAGATCTTAGAAGTTGTTGGGCCAAGTCTGCCTCAAGAAGAGCTGCGCAGACGTTTTTTAATGAAACGTCTTCGGAAAAAACAAACATTCTGCAGATGAGAATGTCTACGCGTGGCGGCGCGGCGTAGACAGAAGAAGCTGCACAATTTAAAAAAAAACAAACACAACCTAAAGAAGGCGTGGGGAAGTGATGTGATGCGCCATATGGTACAATAGATGAAAAGTCAAGGCTATTCTCGTAATTAAAAAACTTAACGCTATTTTTATAAATTTCTTGATCAAATGAGTTGTTTTGGTGATTTTCTCTTCTTTAAAGTTTAATATTATATTCTTAACCACTTGTAGTTTGTTTTGTTAACAATCTGTATCTAAATACCACCTAATGTTGCACTTACTAGAATGTATATTCACATTACTTTTGTGGGGCAAACGACATAACCACTAATAGTTAACTAGCAAAAATACTTGTGCTATGCGACGGCTTCTATTGATATCTAGTCATTTTGATTGATATCACACACACATTAGATATCGAGTAGCTCACTTGGCATTAATGCTAATAGAATTTTCAGAAGTTCATAACAATTTTTATAAGTACACAATTAATATAATAATTATTAATACTATTAATAATCTTAATATATAAATACAATTATTTATATTATAGAATTAAATTATATATCTATTAAAAATATTATAGAATTATATTATATATCTATTATAAAATTTACAAAAAAATATATTACGACATGTTAATATATTAGGGTATGGTTCATGCGAGAACCACCTTTATTGTGAAACCGCGAGAACCAATGTGAACACGTTATAACCCCATGTATTACACTGGTTGAATAAATAAATACAATTTTATATATACTGAATAATAAAACAATATTTATCTTTAAAAGCCATATTTATACACGTGTTGAATAAATTGTAATTTTATATATTCAATAATAAAAAAATTATTATATGTTTAAGAACCCTGCGTATTATATGAGTTAAGTAAATGAAAATTATATACCAAATAATAAAAAAGTTAAATCTTTAAAAACTCATTGTATTACACGAGTTGAATAGATGTAACTTTAGATTAATAGTATATTAAATAAATATCATTTTGGATAAAGTCTTATATATAAATTTTAAGTAATCGATATATTTAATAAATAATAAAGATAATAATAGTAATAGTAAAAAAATATAATCTATATATTAAATAATAAAACAATATATATTTAAAAACTTTATTTATTACACGGGTTGAATAAATTTATCAAATAATAAAAAAGTTAAATATTTAAAAACTTCATATATTACACGAGTTGAATAAATATAATTTTAGGTTAATAGTATATGAAATAAATATAATTTTGTATAAAGTCTTATTTATATAAATTTTAAGTAATCGATATATTTGATATATAATAAAAATAACACTAATAGTAAAAAAAATTCACACATGTGTATAATCATTTAAGTAATCGATATACATGTGATTTATGTTGATACAGTTTTGTGTATGTCGCTTGTTCTTAGTTACATTTGTAATCGTATGGTCTTTGCTCAAGTGTCTGTATAAGTTTGGTCATGTCGACCAAATCAAGATATCCTTCAATCTTGGTTTCGTACGACATCTTAGTTAGTCTGTGTTAAACGGGTGCAAGTGTGCATACCGTTGGGTCTTGTGTACATCAAGTCTATGACACGTTCTCCAAAGTAAGCATTCTATGCGAGTTAGAATGCTCCGTACGAGCAAGGTGTTGCTCGTACGAGCCACATGCTCCGTACGAGACACATGCTCTGTACGAACCAATTGCTTCGTACAAGCCTCTTTGGAGTAGTGCTTCGTGGGTAATAGAATGTTCCGTATGTCTAGTAACGTGCTTCGTACGAATGACCAGCATGGACACTATATAAGCAGACATGCACCTCTCAGTAAGGGTTCTGTCTGTTGTGCAACTTGTTGGTGAGCTGAGCAGTTAGCATCTCTGGAGCAGACGAAGACACAAGAACACAGGCAGTTTGTTGAGTCGTATGAGCATTGTTTGTACATGTTTGTACTTGTTCTTATCTCTTAATGAAGATAGTGAATCTTTGGTTACCTCGTGTTCTTACTTTGCTTTGGTTTGCATGCATACTTGGATTCCACACTCGTATGTGTGTTGCATGAACAAGGAATAGGTTTAACTTGATCCTCAGGTGGACCTACAAGTGGTATCAGAGCTTTGGCTCTCTTCCTTGTTCAAAACCAAGCTTAGTGTTGTGTCTGAGCTAGTTTGAAGGTTTCTTGAAGTGTTCTTGAACTCCCAGCAGAAAAAACTTAAGTTTTGAATAGATAACTAACTTAAAACTTGGTTAAAATCTATTCATCTGAAAAACACTGAGAAAAATAGATTGTGCGAATAACCCATTCGTACGAAGAACCAAGCTGCTCGTACAAACAGATTGTGCGAATAGCTCATCCGTACGAAGCAAGTTGCTCGTACGAAGAGCACTTATCCGTACGAAGCAAGTTGCTCGTACGAAGAACACTTATCCGTACGAAACATTGGTTCATACGAATAATCTTCGTTATTGTTTGTTTTTCGTATTTCAGATTTTCAAAGCTATGTGCTTTTCAAATATTTTCAAAATTGTGAATTTTTAAGAGGGAACTGATATTTTCAAACTTTAAACCTTTCAATTTTTCATAATCAAGAAAATATAATGAGTTCTAATCCGTGGGATTGGAGTAGTTCAAGCTCAAATCAGGAGTCTTCGCAAAGCTCCGCAACATCATGGGTTAAGTCTTTGATGCCTCAACATTCAGCTATGATCTCTGCAAATCAACGGGCATGTGTTGCGAATCAAAATCAAAGCATCCAAACTCTGTTAATGAGCGAAAGTGAAATAGGGAGTAATAACCGTCCGCCAAAGCTAAACCACATGAATGATTATCCTTCGTGGAAAAGTCGTTTTCATACGTATGTTCTTGGACAAAACACATAATTGTGGACGTGTTTTACTACACCCTATAAAGAATCACTTGAAGAAGCCGGATCAAATCCAACCTCCTTAGCCAATCTAGACGAGAGTGACAAGAAGGCATATGACAAACGAAGACTACCAACAAATTGTCCGAGATGAGATGGAGCTGATGGATATCAAGTGGGCATTTGTAAGTGCTGTGAGAAGAGCGAAGGATGACATGCGAAGAACAGGAAGGACCAGTTTGGAAAGCAAGAAAGATACAAAATACGACTTTAATAAAACTGTCGTAACTTACTTCAACTGTGGAGAAAGAGGTCACTTCAAACGGGAATGCACAAGACCCTGCAAGGAAGGAAATGACAACCCCTTTCGAAATCAGTCTCAACCACCCAACACAGCTCAGTTCAACAATGAGAGAAGAATGGTAGCTGTTTGCAACTCTAACAATACCAATCAATCAGGACTTTAAAACACACATAGAGCTTTGGTAGTTTAATCTGATGAAGGATGCGATTGGTCAATACAGTTGGGAACTGAGAAGAACAGAAGAACTGCATGTTATGCAAAGATCTTCGATCAAATCAAACATGTTCACAACATCAATACTCTAGATAATGATGATACTTCTGGGTATGCTGGTAGTTCTGATGAAGAGTGTTCAAGTTCAGGTGGTTATGGATCTGATTCTGATATCATAAACGAGAGTAATGCTGAGGTTAGCAAGTTGCTGAGTGAAGCTGAGATGATGAAGTATGAAAAGTGGGTATGATGAAGAATGCAGAAGCTGCAGTGAAGGAGACAGATACACTCTTTATAGATGATGCAGCCTTCCCTCATCACACTGCCTTCATGGCAAATGTTGCAGGTTCTACAAGTCAGGTAAATTCTGACCCTCCTACAGTTTGCCATGACTGTGTTGAATTAAATATAAAGTATGAAACTGTCAACAATCATAATCAAAATTTAGTTCTTGAACTATCAAAGTGCAAAGAGGCGAATTTGGCTCTAACCGGAAATGAAAAGGAATTCAAATCTGTAATAGAAACCCTTAAGAAAAGTGTTTCTAAATTGAGAAAAACAATTTTGGATAAGCAGACAGGAATTAACAGTTATATTAATCTCCTGGAAGAAACTAAGAAAGAGTTAGCCATCGCCAAATGCGAATATGATTCGATCAAGCTCAAATTGGAGAGTATTCTAACTCCCGTTATGTGCTTGATAATATCATTGATGTTCAAAAACTAAAGGGAGATGTTCAATGCATAGGGTATAAGTCGTGTCCACCACCGATTAAGCACAACTATACCAAAATGCCTGATGAAGAGGAGATGCCTCGTTTTGAACCCTCAGTACGTCTGAATCCTGAAGAATTTGCAGCAGGATTAGGGTTCAAACTAGACAATTCCTCTCAAGAGCCAAGCAAGCCAGAAAATTCATCGTCTGATGTTGTTCAAAACCCATCTAATGAAGAGGAAAATGATACATCAGATGATGAATCAAGAAAAGATAATCAGTATCAGCCTCTTGATGAAAGGAAAAGAGTTGAACTTTCTGCTACTCCTAGTACTCAGTCTGTTGAGATCCAAGAGACCGTTTCTAAGAAATCTGTCAAGACAGAAGTGTCGACAGATGAAGCAGATAATGTGTTGTATACGTTGGTTGGAGATAATAAAATCTATTCGAACAAAGATTTTCCAATTAAAAACGTAAATCCAATCTCTATAGATCAGGTGTTTGAAAAATCAACAACCAAAGCTTTAGAGAAGAAAAAGCCAACCAAATCACAATCATTATCCGCTTCAACAGAAAAACAGTGGAAACAAGTTGAAAAGCCTGCAGTTTCTCAACCAAAGGTTGAAGCAAAAAGCTCTCGCTACAAGAAAAAGGTTAAGAATGTTAAATTTGTGAGTTCAAAAGGTACCGATAAAATCGAAACTTTTTAAGGAAAATCTAATGTAGATTTTGTAAAGAAAGTTAAGATTTTGAAAAGAAATGGTCAAAATAATTACACCCAACACATGGATGGATGTGATGAAAATGAACCCAGTACCTCAAGACCCACAAGTTCAACATCAAGCCGTGAAACAAGATCTCCTAATTTTGTTGAAAGAAGAACATGTTTCAAATGTGGAGAATTTGGCCACATTATAAAAGATTGTAAAAAATCTAGCCAAACCAAGATTTGTGAAAAGAACCCCTCACGAACCAACTTGCAAACGTAGATCTGTTTCTCCAACACAAGATAAACGAATTATTAAAGATCAAAAGGAGAAACAAAAACGTAAACAAGTAAAAGCAATTGAAAAAGCTTTAAAAATGGATTCTTCAGGAAAGAATCCAAGAGCTTCAAAGTTAATTAAATCAGAAACTGTTAAAACTGTAAATAATAGTCAATCTGGTAATAATCAACGATCTTGGAAAAAGAAGACCGGTAGTGTTTCAAGAGGAGGAACTCAGTTTGACAATCATCAAGAAATAGAGATCACATTTCTTGATGATAAGGGACACCCAAGACCACTAAGGCTTGGGTCCCCATCTCAAACTAATCTTGTTTGTGAAATGTGCAGGGTGTTCCAGGAGGAACTGTAAGCAGTGATTGGATTGTTGACAGTGGAGCATCAAGGCACATGACAGGCGACTTGCGGCTCCTGTATGATGTAAAAAGTATTAGGGGTGGTTATGTTGCCTTTGCTGGAGATAAAGGTGGATACATCACTGGAGAAGGAATGGTCTCCAATGGTGTTGTGAGCTTCGACAAGATCAATTATGTGCGGCAAATTGATCACAATCTTCTTAGCGTTTCTCAAATCTGCGACAAGAAGTTCACGTACATTTTGATGATACCGGATGTTATGTGCTGAAGCCTGGATTCAAGATCCCCAAGGAATGGATTCTCCTGTCGGCTCCAAGAATTAACGACTTGTATATTCTTGATATGAGCCAAGCTATTACAACATCTGCACAAGTCACATGTTTTGTCTCCAAAGCCGCCGAGAAGGAATCAATCTCTTGGCACAGATGAATGGGACACATTCACCTAAGAAAAATGAACTATTTGGTGAAGAACAATCTAGTAAATGGTATAACAGTCAAGAATTTTCATCTTCAAGACGTCTGTGTATCATGCCAGAAGGGAAAGCAAGCAAGAAAATCCCATCCCGTGAAGAAGATCAACACTGTGAATATACCACTAGAACGTCTTCATATGGACCTCTTTGGACCTATGAAACACAAGACAACCTTTGGTGATTCTTATTGTCTGGTAGTTACTGATGACTATTACCGATTTTCATGGGTAAACATGTTGGCACACAAGAGTGAAGTTCCTAATATCCTCAAGAATCTCCTGACTCTGCTATAAAATTTGTACGATCTAAAGGTAAGGAGAATCAGAAGCGACAATGGCACCGAATTCAAGAATCAAGTTATGGATGAGTACTGTTCTTCAAAGGGCATTTTGCATGAGTACAGTTCTCGCTACACTCCACAACAAAATGGTGTCGCTGAGAGGAAGAATAGAACTCTAATTGAAACAGCAAGAGCCATGTTGGTAGAATCAGAACTTCCTGTTCAGTTTTGGGGAGAAGCTGTTGCTACTGCATGTTACACGATGAATAGAGTTCTAACGGTGAAGAGACATGGGAAGACATGTTTTGAGTTGCTACATAAAAGGAAACCAGGTGTTTCTTTCTTAGAACTTTTTGGAGCTCCATGCACTATGATCGACCCACATGGAAAGTTTGGTCCGAAGGCTGTCGAAGGTTTCTTTCTTGGATATGCTACTCCAAATTTCAGGGTGTGGAATTTATCTTCAAAGAAGATTGAAGAATGGGGTGAAGTCAAGGTTCAGAGATATACAGAAGCAGTTAGAGCTTCGGGTGCTCCTTGGATGTTCGACTACGATGGGCTTTTCGACTCCTTTAATCTGCCAACTTTTGATGATGCATCAGCTGCTACTCAAATGTTACTGGAAAGTGATACAGCAGTTGACTCGTCAGTAGTTCGACCAATTATTATTAACCCTCAAGTGTCGACTTCGGTTAACAATCTTGCTGCGGATTATAATGTTTCATCGGAAGATGATGAGTTTCATGATGCAAATGAAGCTACCTCTGGTGCGGTTACTGGAATTTTGGATGATACGTCAAATATTCAACCTCAAGGGACGACTGAAGGTCATGCACCTACATCCTCATCAAATCCAGCTCTCGATTTGTCTGTTGATCTGAATATCAACAATTTGGGTATCAACTCTCGAGTTCCTGATGTTCCAGAGACTCGAATTCATAATACCATCCTCAGTAGAATATTATTGGAGATGTCCAGAGTGGTGCGCAGACTCGTAATCAGCTTCGAAACAACCAGAATGCTGGATTGTATTCGGAAATCAGGAAATCTGGTGGTCAGAATGACTGGTCTTTTTCCTGCTAGGTGTGCCAAGTTGAACCAAAATCTTGGAAGGAGGCAATGAAAGAAGACTCTCGGGAAGCCATGAAGGAAGAACTTCAGCAATTTCAGAAGTTAGGCGTCTGGAAATTGGTTGACCGGCCTGACGATATAAGAAGATTGGTACACAATGGGAGTACAAATGCAAGAAGGATGACCGAGGTGTTGTTGTGAGAAACAAAGCGCGATTGGTTGTTCAAGGTTTTAATCAGGTCGAAGGCATTGATTACAATGAAGTTTATGCACCAGTTGCACGACTTGAGGCGATAAAAATCTTTTTGGCTTATGCGTCCTACAAGAAGTTCACCGTTTATCAGATGGATGTGAAAAGTGCATTTCTTCATGGTGTGGTGGAAGAGGAAGTATATGTTGAGCAACCGCCAGGTTTTGAAGATTCAATCCATCCTGACAAGGTTTGCTTCTCAACAAGGCATTATATGGTCTTCATCAAGCTCCGAGGGCTTGGTATGAAACATTGTCTACCCTATCTGTTGAAGAACGGTTTTCGACGAGGATTGATTAATTGTACTCTCTTCATCAAGGAAAGAAACGAGGATTTGCTGCTAGTGCAAGTTTATGTTGACGACATTATTTTTGGGTCTACAAACGAACGAATGTGCAAAGAATTCAAACAAGTTATACAGGAGAAGTTCAAGATGAGCGCTATATCAAGGGAAGGGATCTTTATCCATCAAACCAAGTACGTCGGGGATATTCTCAAGTGATTTCAAATGGACGACTCAAAGCCCTTGGGAACTCCATTAGCTCAAAATCATGGGATTACTCCAGACGGAATGGGTGAACATGTGGAACCATCTCTCTACCGTGCTATGATCGGATCTCTCATGTATCTTACTGTTTCAAGACCTGATATAATGTACCCAACATGTCTTCTAGCGCGCTATCAGTCTAGTCCGAAGGTTTCTCATTTGATGGCTGTGAAAAGGATCTTTCGTTATTTAAAGGGTCGCCCGGACACTGGTCTATGATACCCTAAGGATGATAACTTTGATCTGACAGCATTCAGTGATTCTGATCATGGCGGCTGCAAAATCGATGCAAAGTCAACAACAGCGGGATGTCAGTTCTTGGGAAATCGCCTAGTCACATGGCAATGCAAGAAGCATACTTGTGTAGCTACATCAACATGTGAGGCTGAGTAAATTTCAGCTTCTAGTTGCTGCTCTCAGGTTATATGGATTCAACAGCAAATGCATGATTACGGTTTTGAATTTCTAACTACTCCTATTTTTGTTGATAACGAAGCTGCTTTACATATCACTCGGAATCATGTGCAGCACTAAAAAACAAAACACATTGAGATTAAGTATCATTTCATACGTGATTGTTATGAAAAGAAACTTATCGATGTTGTTAAAATCCACACTGATCACCAGCGTGCTGACCTTTTTACCAAAGCCTTTGATAAATCACGTTTTGATTATCTACTTTTGGTCAATGGCATCAAGGTGAAAACCGAGTAACTCAACCATGGCTAATTATTCATTTTTTTCTAAAAATCTAAAACTACAAAAAGATTTTCTGTTTTATATTTTTAGGGGGATAAATTTTCAAGAAAATACAAAAATATGTCTTTTATGTATTTACCTTCTATATTTAAGGGGGGGGGGGGGAAATTTAGAAAAATACAAAAACAATAGAAAAATAAAAAATGAGTTTCTTGGATAAGTTGAAGATGATGAAATACACCGGTAAATCTATCAGAAATGGTCAAAAGCATAGAAAGAAGATTGATAAGTAGCTTGTCTTATGATGTATCGGTAGGCTAACAATCAGACTAAAATGTGCAGGTTGATATAAACTTAACAGACAGAACGCCAGGTGGGAACCATTCATGACATATGGTCTTGGTATAGAAATCTTGTTTGATAGAGTGCCGAGGCTCTGAGATATACTTCTTTATGCTTGCTTATCATCTGAGTATCATGGTTGAATCTTTTGCCGGAAAATAATGGTGACGCAAGTCTAGAACTTCCATGATGTCATACATATGTGTACATACTGCATACGACCATCAATAAGTGATAAAATATCACATTCCCAAAATAAGTGATAAAATATCACAAGATTTATGCGGGTGCTAAGTTCGTCTCTCTGTCGGTACGATGGTACTAACCTGTTCACGGACTTACTCCTGTGCCCTGCATGCATATGAAAATCAAGTTCCTCATCCATAAGTGATTTAATCACATAGGGCTTGTTTTCAATCAAATAAGTGAGCATCTCACATCATATATACGTCAAAACAGATGATAAAGCAGTATACTCACCGGTAAGATTTTCTCTCGTGCATATCTTGATACGGGAATGTGTCGTGATGTGGTTGAACACCGGCTAGTAAGTATAATTCATACCTTAATTATATCTCCTAATCATGATTACATCTGATAAGTTTGAGCTTATGTGGATAACAATACCGATAATCATAGTTGAACACTTATCTATTTAATTTTGAAGTTGAAACCATATATCGTTTTTGACAAAGATTAAAAAGCTGGTATGATTCTCTTAACTTGAAACTCGAAAAAGACTGTTCAATAGATAAATAGTTTATCTGTAAATATTTGATTTTAAGTTTACTTTACTTAGTTGCTTATAAATATTACTTTTGAAAGTTAGCCAAAATTGAAACTCGAAAGTTTTCTACCAAGATACGCCAGAAAACCATTTGTCTGATATCACAACTTCATAAAGTAATATCTTGCAACAAGTAACCATCAAAGAAAACCAAAATCTGAAATTCATACGAGTGTGTGTATCTTGTACGAATAAACCTAGTCAAGTGATTAGCTTGGTCTCTTGTTTTTCTCAAATCAGCTGCTGGAATTTATACGAGTGTGTGTATCTCGTTCAGGGAATACATTCATACGAAAAATTGTAATAAGTTTTTCGTGTGTATTCCCGATAAATTTGTGTTATGATTATATTTGTCTATTGAGTACAGATTGAAACAAAGAGAACATAAACGAAAACCAGCAACGAAGAAATCTGACAAGTTAGAAGAGGAAACAAGAAAGATTTGAAGTTTCTTAGAAGCTCGAAGACCTGATGCTCTATCAGTGGATAGCAGATCTTCAGGGGGAGTTTGTTGATACTCCAAGCCATTCAAGTGTGAAGACCAAAGATCGAAGACCAAAGACCAAGCAACATCCAAGGGGGAGTTTGTTGATACAGTTTTATGTTTGTCGCTTGTTCTTAGTTACATTTGTAATTGTACGGTTTTTGCTCAAGTGTCTGTATAAGTTTGGTCATGTCGACCAAATCAAGATATCCTTCAATCTTGGTTTCGTACGACATCTTAGTTAGTCTGTGTTAAACGGATACATGTGTGTATACCGTTGACTCTTGTGTACGTCATGTATGTGACACGTTCTCCAAAGTAAGCATTCTATGCGAGTTAGAATGCTTCGTACGAGCAAGGTGTTGCTCGTATGAGCCACATGCTCCGTACGAGCCACATGCTCCGTACGAACCAATTGCTTCGTACAAGCCTCTTTGGAGTAGTGCTTCGTGGGTAATAGAATGTTCCATATGTCTGGTAACGTGCTTCGTACGAATGACCAGCATGGACACTATATAAGCAGACATGCACCTCTCAGTCAGGGTTCTGTCTGTTGTTCAACTTGTTGGTGAGCTGAGCAGTTAGCATCTCTGGAGCAGACGAAGACACAAGAACACAGGCAGTTTGTTGAGTCGTATGAGCATTGTTTGTATATGTTTGTACTTGTTCTCATCTCTTAATGAAGATAGTGAATCTTTGGTTACCTCGTGTTCTTACTTTGCTTTGGTTTGCATGCATACTTGGATTCCGCACTTGTATGTGTGTTGCATGAACAAGGAATAGGTTTAACTTGATCCTCAGGTGGACCTACAATTTATCCTATATTTTTTTTTGTATTCAATTAACATTTTTCTATGTAATATTATTTACTACTATTAGAAAATAAATATGAAAGAAAGGTGAGAAAACCTAAAAACAGGTGCCTTCAATAAATGACACGTGTCACACTTTGATTACTTTACTGTATAGTATAAAGTGTAGATATATAGATATGATAAATGTATCTATTAATAATCTTTTCTATCTACTAACAAGGTCACTATCCAGTAATAAAAAAAGTATATTTAAAAGAAGGTATAATAAAACATGTCAAACATATGATAAATAAAATGTTATATAATAAGTAATAAAAAGGTATATTTAAAAAACATATTAAATTTAATAGTTGAATAAACTTATGTATTATGTTAATATGATAAAACATAACGTAATTTATTAACATATAGTGTCATAAAGATATATGTTTAAAAAAAGAATGTCGACGTGACAATTATAAACCTTGTGAAGTGAATTTTTATAATATTATTTTTTTCAACTTAGTATTATCAAATATTTTATTATTATTTAAAATATTGTATTTTTTCTTTCTTACCATCTAACATCATTAAATATTTATTATCGTTATTATTCTTCGTTCTTTAATATTTTTATCAACTTGTTTTTGAACTTGATAAAGTTTTTAAAGTAAAAAAGGTTAAGTTTATTTTAAAAATAATAATTAATTTCAAATTAAATTCCTTTAGTTAATGATATTGTGGTTATCTTTAGTAAAAAAACAAATACTCATTAAGAGAGATAGGTAAGAAAACTAAAAAGTAGATTACTCCAATAAATAATACGTGTTATTTATAAACTTTTTATTATATAGTATAAATAAAATAAGTGTATTATCTATATCTATTCTATTATAACACAAGTGTTTGGCACTTAATTTCAATTTAATTCTAAGACACTTAAGAAAACTATTATTGCATTTAATACAAGTCAAGATTCATAAAGCAATTCGTCCTTTACTATTTTATCCTCTGGGTTACATTAATTTGCATTTAAAAAGGATTAAAAGTTTTTTTTACATTTACTACTTCATATTTGATGACATAAACTTTATTTTTTATTTATTAATTCTTATTTAATGACATAGATTTTATTTGTAACACAATTTTAAAATTTAATTTTTTATTCATTTTTCTTAACCTACGTTTTTATAGTGATAAATTATAAAATAATAGTTTTAAGTAAATATCTTTCATTCGTTTTTCCAACTTAGTTTTCGCAATGATAAGCGTTTCATGCTTTTCAAATATATCATTGTCAAGGGCATTTTTCACTAAGTTTAAAATTTTCAACTCTAATGTAAAAAAATCATTATTTGTTGCGTAATGCGGATAAACCTACTAGTTTTACTGAAATAGTAACAAAATAATAATGTAAATAATTTAAGAGATAAGCGAAAGAGATAAAAATAAATGAAAGAGATTGTAGGATTAAATTATATACCTATCAAACAGTTTACAAAAATTAATTGGATGAATATACTTATACTAATATATCTATATTATGAAATTTTAAAATATTCAAAAAATAAGAAATTTTTTCCTTTTAATTTATAAATATACCCTTAAAATTAGGATAAATTAGTCTTTTAATTATATTTTAGTCCCTCGTCTTATTGCACTTAAACCCTAAGTTTTAAAATAATTATGGGTAATTAGTTACATTTTTCTTCCTTTACAACAAACTAATAATTCTTCTACGTAGTCTTGTCATATCTTATAAACTATAATGTTTTAAAAAATTTTAAAAGTACTGTGATGACCTACTCATTTTTGTCGACAGTTCGGTAGTTGTCTTGGTCTGTATTGACGTGTGAATAAAGTGGTACAAGTAGATGATGCATTAGTGTACAAGTGATTAATCCCAACTATATTATAATGTATGAGAGAGAGGCATTTTAGGATACCCAAAAATAATAATTTTTTTTCTCCTTAATGCGTAAGGTACAACCCTAAAATGAGGGTAAATTAGTCTTTTAAATATTAATTACATTTTAATCTTCTCATCTTACTAAACTTTAATTACTCAGTTTTAAAAAAAATTGTGGATAATTAGATAGTTCTTACATATTCCCTATCCACTATAATTCATTTATGTATTCTTGTCATATCTTTTAAACTGTGATGTTATCAAACAATCGAAAGCATTGCGACGACCTGCTCATTTTTGTTGTCGTTTCGATGTTTGTCTTGGTCAATATTGACGTGTGATAAAATATACAAATAGATGATAGCTTAGTGTACATATGATCATTGCAAAGAAGTATAATAAATAAATCAATAAACTTATGTAATCATTTTTAAAGGTAAATTTTATCATTTCTACTATTATTGAATAATTGTGTCATATTTGTATTTGGTTATACTAGAAACTATAAAATGTATTATAGTATAGATTCAATGATTAAATATTAGTTATATTATAAAACTCCAACAAACCATGTGAATATTTCGATTTTGTATAGATATTATTTGATAAAGTAAAAAATAACTAGATATATGCTATTTATTAGCATGGGTTTGACTCACTTTAAAATAAATATTCAGATTTTGTTTAGGTATTATTTGACAAAGTCAAAAATGACTAGATATATGTGCTATTTTTAGCATTAATTTGACTCACTTTAAAATAAATATTTCGTCAAATGTTAGTATAGATGCTATAACCAACATTCTACGAAAAAGGTTGGCAAAAAACTAAATGAAAAACAATTTTTAAAATTTAAAATATATAGTGTTTTTCCCTATAAATCTGTATCAATCTGTATCTATATCTATACTGTATTATTATAATTTTTAAATGGTGAAAGTTCATTTTTTATGTAGGACTTAACTAAATTGTAAATTTTATTCAAACAAACATTTTTAAAAGAGTGGAACCATAAGATTTGGAAAAATGTTTTTATAGTGTGCCATTTTACATTTTCTTTGTTGTTTAAAAAATAATAAATTTATTATAACTACGGAATGTTTGGAAATCTAAACATAAAAAAATTAAATACAAAGGTATATAAAAATATATAATAGACTTTTGTAAATATTTACGAATAAGAAACAAATAAAAGTACTATACAATATATTACAAGATGATTAATAAACTAACATAAACGAATATCCCGTTGTTAATTGTCGCCCGCAATATCGTGTCGGTATTGAAAAAGCACCGATTGAACTTAGGGATATCCGGGGATATGTAAGTCACAACCAGAGTGTTTCTGCATAGATGGTTAACCTCTCACTTCACCTTTGGGTTTACAAGCTCACTCCTGATGATCTGCAAAACTAGCAACGTCGTTAGTCTCGCTACGGGGAAATGGTGGTTTTCTCCGTGACCACACTCAGGCGTGAGAATAAGTACTTTTGGTAAGGAAAATAGGTGGTAACAGATGTAAGCGAGAGCTTATGTGTGTGTTAAGTGGTGTAGCAAGTTTTATGCCTTGGTGAACGTGTCGTTACTTGGAGATCCGATACTCATTTATAGCTGGGAGAAGATATGGTCAAGAGAAATGCTGGTGAGCCTTGGGCCCGGCCCATACAGCCAGAAACATCTCTTTTGTCCCTCGGCGGCAGATATTAAATGCTCCCTGCAGGAGAATTAATGTTCTCTGTCGGGAGGTATGCTTTGTCGGGTGTTGAGTGGTGCCACGTGTAAAGTAGTCGTTTCTGGTGTCAGGCCTGTTGCCAGCAGAATTGGAGAAAGTGGAACAGTCACTCGCAGAAAATGGTTGGTGTATGGTCTGACACTTGCCTTATTGTCATGAACGCTGTCACACGCAACCTACCAAGTAACCTTTGGTCACAGCTCTGCCACTCCGTACCCAGAGGTATGGTCAACATCTCTTAGTGTTTACCCCCTTCCGCGAGGCTGTCAAGGTTTTTCCCGCCAACGCAGGGTGTCAGGGGTATATCCTTTTGTCCTGAGACTATGAGGCGCTTCTCATGTGTGCCTTGTCCTTGTAAGGTTTTGGGATTCGCAGCTTAGAGGAATGTTGTTGTGCGCAGGGTCTAGTAGCCTGCGCGCATGAGTCTAACTTGCCTTTGTGGCCAGTACACAAGGCTCGTTGTGTGACTTACACAAGTTGGTCTAATTCACCGTTGCGTTGAGTGCGCAAGGCTCATTTTGTGACCTATAGAAGTTGGTCTAATTCACCATTGCGCTGAGTGCGCAAGGCTCATTGCGTGACCTATAGAAGTTGGTCTAATTCACCGTGGCGCTGAGTGCGCAAGGCTCATTGCGTGACCTAAGGAATCCAAAGAAAACGCACCATTGCACGTTGCGCGCATGGTTATCTTTGTGACATTTTGGGTCAAGGATATGGTTGCGTGGGACCATACCTCCTCAAGTCCCCCCAGTCTAGTGTTGCTCCTACGCGCATGTTGAAGAGTTGGAGGAGTGCTGGACTAGAAGAGTTGTTGCATGCGCCGTTGATGTAGTGGCGAAAATATTGATAAGTGTCAAGAGAAAACGTTTATGTGAAGGAAACGTTTTGTCTTCAGTCTTGGAATTTGAAAATCTGATTTTCTGACGTCTACAGGTGGTTTGGTGAAAAAAAGTAGGATTTGAAAGGACGTCTGTCATTTGTGGCGTGTACTCAGCCGCTTCGTCTGCCATTCATTTAATGAATGGGCAGAGTGCGTGTTTTCCACGCTCGCACGTTAACCGTTAAATTAAATGGGAGCCTATAAATAGATGTGCTCCAGTAAGGTTTTTTCATCCCTTCACAAATTCTTCAAAGTTTTTTCTTCTTCTTGCATTGTTGAGCTCGTCTTTAATTTTTTCCAATTTTTTTTTTCAAAGTTCTCTCTTCTTGTTTCTTATTTCTATGGCGGCTAGAGAGCCTGAGGCCGCCGTTGGTGGCGTTGTTCCTCCTCCTCTGCCGGCTTGCAAGTTAAGCCGGCAGTTGTTTGATGATATTTTGTCCGGTTTTCGGTTTCCTGCTTCTTGGGACGCCCGGATGTCGGCGGAAGGTGAGACGGCCGCCGATGCTCCGGCGGGTTACATCACCTTGTTTGCTGATTTCTTTGGTGAGGGTAACTTTCGGTTGCCCGCTACCAAATTATTTGTTGAGTTGCTTCAGTACTACGGCCTTTCCCAACTGAATTAGATGGGAATGGTGAGGATCCGTCACTTTGAGTTCCTCTGCCGGTCGACTGGGTCTATTCCCACCGACGACCGGTTTCGTATTTTTTATCAACTCCATTATTTGATGGGGTTCTATTCTTTCCAACTCCGCGCGCAGGCGTGGAAGATTTTGCTCTCTCCCCCCAAGTCCTTCCACGATTGGAAGGCAAAATTCTTTTTTGTTAAGGCCAGTGTGTTACCGGCTCCGATGAGGTTCCGGGGGCCGGAAGAGATTCCGGCGGAGACCCTTCCCATACCAGTGCTTGACGCCTGGTATGGCGACTTGAAAGAAATCCCGGCGATCCAGTTGTCGGAGAGAGTGCTTGTGGCTGCGGGCATGAGCCTGGTGTGTGGACCTGAGCGCCGGTCCCGACTAGTGTACTTTGAGAGCGATCGCAGTAAGTATTCCTTATTCCCTTTTTCTTGATTGATTGGGAGTTGTGTATTCACTTATGATGAGTGTGTTATACTTGTAGGAGCCCCGCTGTTCTTTGTCGCCTTCCAAAGGAAGGGCGGATGGAGAAGGTTCCGCTGAAGGCGGATGAGCCTTCCTGGTATGCGCAGGTCCTTGATAATTTTGCCCTGACTAAGGACCCGGATCTAGCGGCTCCTGCGCCACCAACTGGTGAGTTTATATTGTTTGTTTGCGCGCCCTTGCAGATGACTTACTTATTGTCTTGGTTTGGATGCAGGCGCTCTGATGGATTTGGGCACTGGCCCAGATCCAAGAAAAAGAGGCGTGCAGGGTCCAGCGCAGTGGCGGGTAGGGAGGCGAATCAACCCGGTGCAGGCCCTCCCAAAGATAAGCGTGTTATCACTGACAAGTGGAAAACTTATGTGGTCATCGCTGACTCATGGGAGGGTCTCGAACCTGTAGGTGTGAAGAGGGCTGCTCCGAAGCAGGCGGTTGCAGCAGCCGCCATATCAGTTAGCCCAGAGGAGCCTGAAGAGGTTCCAGAAGTGACTCTAAAGTGAAAGAGGTGTCCGAAGGAGACCCTCTCTGCGCAGCCACCTAAGAAGGTTGCGGAGACATTTTGGGAAGCGGGCTGATCTGAGCTCACTAACCTCTAGAATATCCCTTTGTAAGTACTTTATACCCCTTGATATTTTCTTCCATGTTTTGTGTTGTATGTTGCTAACACTTATCAATGTGCAGTTGGGGATGAGCCGGTTTTGGTGGATTCCGGCCCAAGTGCTGGGGAGGCTGAATCCCCAATGACCCAGGCCGGTGGTCAAGAAGGGAATGCTGCTGCTGGGGTAGAAGAACCGGTCGGCGTGAGGGAGGTGACTTACGTGGCAGTGGAAGGTGCTGGTATCGGTGCTAATGTGGGTTCCCCAGTTTTGGAAACTTCGGTGTTCCATTGACGCAACCACAGCAGGATATTGAAGAACCTGTGGTTGTTGTTGAGGAATCGTTGGTGGATCTTGGGGAACCTACCGTGGGGATGGAAGAATCAAGGGTCTTTGATCAGGACCCCGATGTGGTGCTGGAAGAACCCGCTGTGGCGGGGAAGCATGCGCGCATGAAGGTGGCGCGGTTAATGCTGGTGAGACGGGGCCGTCGGGAGCGGCGTCCGCCGAAGAGGTTCAGACTAGTGCTCCACAAGGGCACATGGAGGAACCGTTTCCTGGGGGCGGCGAAGGATCTGCTGCCCTTGGTTTGTCTCCCATCCGCCCGGATGAGACTCCGGGGGATTATTACTATAGGTCCTTCTCCTCTTCCCATGCTGGAGAGATCCACACTCCTGTGTGGAAGTTGGAGAAAGGAGATGACTTTTCTCACTGGCCGGCGTGCCGTGAGTTTTTTAAGGGAGTCTTCCCCCCGGCGGAGGTACGTCTGCTTTCTGATCATGAAAAAGAAGAGACGCATCGCACGTACCTCCAAGCAGCTGCCAGGTCTGCCTCGGTGACTTACAAAATTGTTCAAGATTGGCGGGGCCTTGTAAAGGAAAAGAAGAATCTTGAGGCTGCTCAAGAGACCCTTGGAAAGTAGCGAGCCCAGGTGGCTGCGCGTGAAGCTGCATTGTCGGCAAGGGAGACTGCCTTTGTCGATAACCAGCGCATTGAAGGGTGGTCTGCGCAAGGGTGGAAGAACAAGGCTGAAGCCTCAGAAGCCAAACTTGCTGAGGAACGCAAGTTATGGAAGGAAGCTTGCGAGAGAGACAACAGGGAGAAAAGATCCCTGAGGGATGAGTTGGCCTAGTTGCGCGCCGATGTGGCGCGCGAAAAGAAAGAGAAGGAGGCGGCCGCTGCCTCAGCTGCACAAGCCAGTGTGCAACGTGAGCACAACGAGAAGAAAGAGGTACCTCCTAGTCTTTTGTGCTTATTGTTTTTATAAGTTTAAAGTATGTTGCAAACCTTGTTGGAATTAAGCAGGTCGAAGCTTGTGTTGCTTTGGCAAGCGCTAAGAGAGTTCTCCAGGCAGCTTCAGCAAAAAATGTTGAACTCGTGCGGAAGTTGCAGCTTGCGGAGGCGAAGGTGGAAATGGGAGAGAAGAAATTAGAAGACTCTGAGAACTCCCATGCCATCTCTGAGTCGCTGGTGGAATCACTCACCAGCAACATGTTGTGGCTCCAACAGCATGGAATTGGCCATGTAAGTGTTTGCACTTGTGTCTTATTTTGAACCTTATAGAATGGCTCTGATTTTTTCCTTTGAATTCGCAAATTGCCGATTCCATTGTGAATTCCGTGGAGTTGAATGGTGCAGTAGCTCAGCTGGTGGTCGTTGCGCGCCATGATGGGCATGCGCAAGGCTATGCGGAGTGTGCGCAACAAGTTGCTCATGCCTTGGACACTCAATGGGATTCTAGCCATGCCTCCACTCACGGGATTAATACTGGAGCTGTCTTTGAGAAGGCGAAGTGTAACACCGTGTAAAATCGTGTCCACGAATATAGTGACACGTGTTGTATTTTTAATATAGTCTATTAAAGACCAATAAGGACTAAAGGCATCAACATGCTCAAGTTGAGCCTCTGAGTGACGAACCGATGTCAACATGCTTAAATCATTAGCCTCTGAGTGACATTGGAATCAACATGGTTGTAATAAGCCTCTGAGTGATCCTTTTTTAAGTCCTAACTCTCATACGTGCCGTTTGTTGGACGAGAGAGTTCAATTTTGTGAATATGTGAAAGTTGGATAATGGAGGGATTAAAAGTGTCAACATGTTAATTTTTACCTCTGAGTGACCTTTTAACGAACCGAGAGCTCGACAATGTCCGGGCATAATCCCAGGTATGCCAAACATTGGCTACGGAGGGCTAAAAGTGCCAAAAAGGTGTTTAAAATGGTTTCTATAAGCTTTTTAAAGTTAATGGGTCAAAGTGTCAAATTTTAAAAGGGCTGCGAGAGACCCGGCCTGTGTCTCTCGCGCCCCGCGAGAAGAGAGCTGCAGCAGAAAGTTTTGTTTGGTCTCCAAGCAAAACTCCAAAACCATTAAATCGAAACCATGGCTTCCCTAAACTGCTATGCTACATTTTGGGACACTTGTAAGCTTCTTCTTACACCCCTAAACACATGGCTTCACCTCCTTTCGATTCTGACCCGATTTAGATTAGTTAGATACTGATCTAAAGTTGCATTATGATGATAATGTTATGTAGCATAACCCTATGAGGTTATATTACATGATCATAATCAGAATCCAAGTTTATGCACAAGTTCCATAATTATGCTATTTTTGACCAAAATGCCCTTTTTGAACAAAATAAGGTTTTAATGATAATAAACTTGAAAATGAGTTTCCTACTGATGTAATATTATAAGTAGGATTATTTGGGATGTTAAACCAAGTTATAAACTGAGTTTCAAGCAACTTCTCAAACTATGTCGATAAATGACGGTTTTAACCCCTGTGGCTTATAAAATAGTTTTAATCAAATCTTTTCAAGGTAAATTATTTATCTACTGATATGTTATATTAAATAACATATTTTAAACATTTTAATCTGATCCAAATGTCAATTTTTGTAAACATCATTTAAAAACGTCATTTTACGACATAAGCACCGTTTCGGCGCATAATATGGTTATAAACCATATTATTGACTAAAACTTGATACCTACTGATTTTAAAACTTATTTTAAACATATTTACATTAGGTACATGTTATAAACTCTTAATCCCAAATAATTTATAAATTATGTATAAAATTACCAAAATGCCCCTATAAGGCATAATTTCGTTTTAAAACCTTAACGGGCATATAAGTTGATATCCTACTGATATCTTAACTTATTTAAAGTATAATGGCATATAGAACTTGTCCATGACTTATCCGGTTACCTGATATCGCTAATATGTGCACGGTTACGCATATGTAACCATTTTTCAGAAATTAACCGAAACGGATTTAACCTTATCATTTTAAGTTCAAAATCCAGGATGTTTATAGTTTACCCGTTTTATACAAGTCAAGGTACTTGTCGGGTTTAAACTACATTTTATCCGATCATCGTTTAATCAAACGTTCTACATAATGATCATGTACACTATTCGGTTATACAACCGTTAGTATTTAATTGGCTAGTTTATGCCATAATCCAGACTAGCGCCTTCTCGGTAATAGCTATCTGCACTCGGTACTTTTGTATACAGCTGAGTTATTTAAAAATAAAAGAAGAAAGCAATCTCAAGTAAATACTCTCAACTTATTTCCCCTGTAAGGGCTTGGGATGTGGTAAATTATTATTGCATGGTCCATTGCATGGTTAACCTTCCTAAGATAATAAAAGATTTTGTGCCGTTTGCACTTGAAATCATTTTTAATATTTTCAAAATGAGTCAGTTGGGTGTATTTACCAGCGTAACCTGACGTATCCTCCAAAGACTAATCTGCAGGTACAACACGAAATTACGCCGGAAGCTGCTCGGTAGAGAATAAAGGATTCTTGTAAATCCTTAGATCTGCCTAAAGTCTGTTTTGTATTCTTTCTTGTACATTCTATGATCCGCCTGTGGATCTTATATTACAAGCTTGTATATTATTTTGTATTTTCGAACATTCGGTTTGTAATAGTAATTTTACTCCAAGACTTCTGCTATGCCACGTTTAATTGACTATGACGTTATCAACTGTTGTCACGATACTCCCCACCTGGGCCCACCGGTGTATGGATTTCAGGGTTAGAAATCCGGGGTGTGACAGGGTTGGTATCAGAGCCAACATTTGAGAGAGTTAAACACTAGCCTTTTGTGTTTACTCTCAAACTTACATGAGCACATTCCTTAGACTTCCGAGTCTAGGCATTGACCTAGGATTACTCATTTCATTATTAAGTTATAGTATGTTTTTGAATTGATTTTAACAGGAAAATACCGCCACGAGTGAGAGGACAAAGTGGACGAGGAAAAGGTCCAATGAGAGGAGGACCATCAGGGCGTATTCCCCCTCAACCTCATAATTCAGATAATTATCAAGAATCAAGAGATTCGTCTCCATGTCAACCAGCGAGACGTTCCGTCTCTAATAGACACTCGCCCTCACATTCCCAAAATTCTTACCACTCATACCATTCCTATCATTCTCACCATTCCCATTCTCATCACTCCTACCATGAAGAGTTTAACCCCAACCATTACTTAAACACGCCTCCAGCCGATCAAAATCAGTTGGACGAGCCACATCCTATGGACGAGGACTCCGACCCGGAGATGCCACCGTCGGGATCAAATGTGCATCCCATTGAAATTTCGAGCGATTCAAACTCGTAAGCCGGATCGCCCTACCAAGGTCCTAAGGTGTGGGACCAATACTGGAACTAATTTACTTTCGCCCACACTCCTTCTCACCACTCTCAACCACCTCCTGTTCAAGAAGATGTCCACATGGAACTCGTGGACTAACCTCAACCACCACCAGAACCACCAAAGAGGAAGCGTGGAGCACGTATGTCGGTACGTACCGGACAACGGTCGGGATCGCTACCACCTTTACCCAACTCCTATCCTACAATTCAAGAGGACCCACAAATGGGTGGACCCTCAATGTTCCACTTATAGTGGAACCAACACCAACACCTGCTGTTCAACCGCCACCAACATGTTATACTAACCCAATTCCCACGTATCCAGACACGTCTGGATATGATTCTTTTAACCCATCTACACCGGTAGACTATCAAGCATGGTCGCAAGACCCATACATGTAGGTGGTTATGCACAATGCACTTTACCCATATCCTTTCCCACCTATTTACCCACCGACTGGATATCCAACTTATGGGTACCAGTATCCGGTTAAGCCACAACCACAACCTCCGCCACTACTAGAGGCCATTAATGAGGCCTTAGAAAGGATGAAAGAAATGCAGCAACAGGCGGAGAAAACAGAGAAGAAGACAAATAAGTTCTTCAAGAAACTCTCCAAATTGGTCAAGGGAAAGAAGGACGAGTGAAGTCTCTTCTAATAATAAGTAGTCCCTGCGAGGACATTGTTATTTCTTTAGTCCCTGCATGGACATTTTTATTTCTTTAAGTCCTTGCATGGACAAGTTTATTTCATCTTTCTAGTATTGTAATTTGTTATGGAAATTTAATGAACTACTTTTGGAATTATATATATGTAATTCATCCTCTTGAAAACGAGCGCCTTGATTTTACTCGATTTTATGCTCTTCTATATAATTCCAAAAGACCTTAATAGATTGATTACGTCAAGTGGCACAGACCACACATTGGCCAATAAATGATAGTTAAGTACGAAGGGGTTATCTAACAGGATAGTTAAGGGAAGTTATCCTTCTATCCAGGAGTAAGGGACTAGGTCCAAACCTCCAATGTCGTTAAGGTCGAAGGTGATCGGGACCATTAATCAATTATTAAGGTACTCTTATGTAACATTGAGAAATGTCATACTCCTGGTAAGTGTGGCTTTAGGAACCACACTAGCAGTCAAGCCAATGTGCCCAATTATCCGAAAGGATAGGCTGATACGCCATTATATATCTGTTAAGATGTAGGCCAATGTGCCCAATTATCCGAAGGGATAGGCTGATATGCCATATACATCTGATATGATATAGGCCAATGTGCCCAATTATCCGAAGGGATAGGCTGATACGCCATTGTATATCTGTTATGAGGATATAGGCCAATGTGCCCAATTATCCGAAGGGATAGGCTGATACGCCATTATACATCTGATATGATGTAGGCCAATGTGCCCAATTAATTGTCCAATGTGACAGGCTTACATGCCATATGTATTATGTCTTAAGTGACAGGCCAATGTGCCAAGCTACTATGCCACATATATATATACATATATATATATATGTATATATATATACGGCCAATGTGCCCAATTAATATGTCCGCTAAGGGACAGGCTTATGACCTATGTATAATTGTCTGTATGACAATGACAGTTGTGACATTACGATCCACTGTCCAATAATATATGGACTTCGTCCAAATTGTAATTTGCCTACGATGGTCCTATTAAGACCTAGGCCAAATATAGATATATTAAGCCTAAGAGTTGTGATGTTATTCACACTAGTAAAGGCAAGGAATTTTTATATCCAATATTGAAAGCCGATATGGTTAATGCACCATGGCTAAGACAAAGTTTTATTGGTATATAGAAACCAAGACTAAAAGATGGCTAACTCAAATGAAGCACAAAGTAGCCACAGAAATGTAGAATCGAATGAAGCTGAAAACAGAATTATAGATGATGAAAATTTTCAAGCTCGCATAGATACGGCTGTCGAAAGGGCCATGGGAAAGGCCATAGAAAAGTTAAGAGAGCCGAGTGCCACTCGCTCTAGACCCTTATCTATTCCACCATCTTCAGCTCATAGGGAGAGCTCTGTTCACTCTTCAAATGCGAAGAGTGAACCAAAGAAAATGGATCTTACAGAAAAGTCCGGTTCTGTTAAGGACGGATGTACCTATAAGTATTTTGTCTCTTGTAAGCCCCGAGACTTTAATGGGGAGAAAGGAGCTGTAGAAGCTCTAAAGTGGCTAGACGAAATGGAGACAATTGTAGATATGAGCAACTGTGCTGATAAGGATGTGGTCAAGTACGCATCACAATCCTTCAAGGGCGATGCCCTAACATGGTGGAAGGCCATGATTCAATCAACAGGTAAGGTACACCTGTACAACTTGGGATGGTCCAAGTTTGTTGGTTTGGTAAAAGAAACTTATTGCCCAACCCATGAGGTGGAGAAAATAGAGACAGAATTCTTGCCTGTTTCCATGAAAAACCTAGACTGTCGGAAGTACGTTTCCGATTTTAATTCCTTATCTAGGTTAGTTTCCTATCTTATCACCCCTGAATCCAAACGTATTGCACGTTTTATAAATGGATTAGCGCCCGAAATTAAGGGCATGGTAAAGGCTGCTCAACCTAGTACCTATAGGTCTGCTGTTGACCTATCTCTCTCCCTCACCCTTGATATAGTGAGGCAGAAGTCAGTCAAGCCTGAAACTGACTGGAAAAGGAAGAGAGAGGAAGACAACCTCCATAGGTTTAATAAGAAAAATAAAGGGAGGTTCGGGTTCAAAGGGAACCAAAGCAAGTCGGCTGTGATGCCATTCTGTAAGACTTGCAACCAAAGACACTAGGGACAGTGTAATCCCGACCCACAAGCTAGACCTTGTGGCATATGTAAAAGAAGGGGGCATAAGACCCTAGATTGTAAGAATCTTAAGGATGCTGTATATTATATTTGCAATGAAAAAGGGCACATTGCAACTAGCTGCCCTAAGAATTCAAGAAATAATAATCCGAAGTCTGGAGAGGCCAAGAAGGGGAATGCACGCGCCTTTCGGCTAACTGCTAGGGAAGCTTTTAATGACAATAACGTCATGACAGGTACTTTCCCCATTAATGATATTTTTGCTAGAGTCTTATTTGATTTGGGTGCAGATAAATCATTTGTTGACCATAAGTTTAGTAAACTATTAAACTTACCCATAAGAACTCTAGATAAAATTTATGAGATAGAACTCGCCGAAGGAACCTTAGAAATTGCATCTTCCATTCTTGATGGATGCTCTATATCCATTAAGAATCATTCCATCTCATATCTCTCTTTTGCCAATGAAATTGGCGTGGTTCGATGTTGTCTTAGGCATGGATTGGTTATCCCATAACCAAGCCCGCATTGCCTGCGATAAAAAGCTCATCAAGATTAAGACCCCATCTGGTGAAATGATCACCATTCCTAGAGACTCACACTATGGATTGCCAGACAAGGTGTCGTTATTTAAGGCATCCAAGTGTTTGAGAAGAGGCTGTGTCATCTATATGGCACAAGTTACCATAAATGAACCAAAGCCGAACCTTGAAGAGCAACCAATTATCTCGGAGTATTCCGATGTTTTCCCTGAAGAATTACCAGGCCTACCTCCAGATAGGCAAGTGGAGTTTTGGATTGATATCCTACCAGTGGCAGCACCTGTTGCTAGAGCTCCGTATCGGTTAGCACCGACTGAAATGAAGGAATTAAGGATGCAAATAGATGAACTTTTAGAAAAAAGGCTTTATTCAGCCTAGTTCCTCACCTTGGGGAGCTCCTATTCTATTTGTAAAGAAGAAAGACGGTTCGATGCGAATGTGCATTGACTATGGGGAGTTGAACAAGCTAACGTTTAAGAATAGATATCCTCTGCCCAGGATCGATGATTTATTCGATCAACTTCTAGGGGCTAGTTACTATTCTAAGATAGATTTGAGGTCAGGATATCATCAACTGAAGGTTAGAAGTGAAGATGTTCCTAAGACAGCCTTTAGGACCCGCTATGGTCATTTTGAATTTTTGGTGATGCCTTTTGGGCTCACAAATGCACCAGCAGCATTCATGGATCTCATGAATAGAGTCTGCAAACCGTATTTGGATAAGTTTGTCATTGTCTTCATAGACGACATACTTATCTATTCTCGTAATCAAGATGATCACGAGAAACATCTTCGGTGCATCTTAGAATTATTAAGGCAGGAGAAACTTTATGCAAAGTTCTCTTAATGCGAATTTTGGCTTAGAGAAGTCCAATTTCTTGGACATATGATAAGTGAGCGTGGTATCCAAGTGGATCCTGCCAAAATTGAGGCTATAGTGAATTGGGAAGTGCCCAAGACCCCAATGGAAGTTCGTAGTTTCTTAGGATTGACTGGTTACTATAGGAGGTTCATTGAGAACTTTTCAAGGAAAGCCACTCCTTTAACTTCCTTGACCTGTAAGAATATTAAGTATAATTGGGGTCTAAAGCAACAAGAATCTATTGAGATTCTAAAACACAAGCTGAGCGACGCTCCTGTGTTATCTCTACCCGAGGGTATTGAGAACTTTGTTGTCTATTGTGATGCTTTGCACACTGGCATGGGCTGTGTGCTAATGCAAAATGGCAAGGTAATTGCCTATGCATCACGACAATTAAAGGTGCATGAAAGGAATTACACCACCCATGATTTGGAACTGGGTGCCGTTGTATTTGCACTAAAACTGTGGAGACATTACTTATATGGCACAAAGTGTGTTATATACACAGACCATAAAAGTCTCCAGCATCTGTTCAATCAGAAAGAATTGAACATGCGACAACGCCGTTGGATGGAAACTCTTAATGATTATGATTGCGAGATTCGCTACCATCCAGGCAAGGCAAATGTAGTTGCCGATGCCTTAAGTCGCAAGGAGAAGATTAAACCTATAAGGATTAACGCTAAGAGCATTGAGCTCAGAAATAGCTTGAGTGAGAAGCTATTAGATGCGCAGAAGCAAGCCTTGTTAGAGGATAACATCCCTAATAAGGGATTAGGCGGAACCATTGATCAATTAACGCCTTGAAAGGATGGAATCCTAAGATTTAATGATAGAATTTGGGTTCCGATCTTTGGAGGACTTAGGAATCTAATCCTCCAGGAAGCGCATAATTCAAGATACTCTGTTCACCCGAGTGGTGACAAGATGTATCAAGATTTGAAGAAGAATTATTGGTGGATGGGTTTGAAGAAATCCATAGCCACTTATGTAGCTAAGTGTCTGACGTGTTCACAAGTTAAGGCTGAACATCAGAAACCGTCAGGACTACTACAACAATTAGAAATTCCCACTTGGAAATGGGAAATGGTAACTATGGATTTAATTACCAAGTTACCTAAGACCAAAAGTGGTAATGACACTATTTGGGTCATAGTGGATAGGCTGACCAAGTCAGCACACTTCTTGCCAATAAAAGAGACGTATAATTCAGATAAATTGGCTAAGTTGTATGTGGACAAGATAGTGTCCCTACACGGTGTGCCAGTATCTATTGTATCTGATAGAGATACTAGATACACATCTCACTTTTGGAAAAGTTTCCAACAATTGTTAGGCACACGATTAAATTTTAGTACGCCTTACCATCCGCAGACTGATGGTAAAAGTGAGCGTACTATTCAGACCCTGGAGGACATGCTCAGGGCATGTGTGATTGATTTAGGCGGAAGTTGGGATGACCACTTGCCCCTAATAGAATTCTCCTACAATAATAGCTATCATACTAGCATTAAGGCTGCTCCATTTGAGGCCTTATATGAGAGAAAATGTAGAACGCACGTATGCTGGGCAGAAGTTGGGGAGGCCCAACTATCAGGACCTGATATTGTCCTGGAGACCACGGAAAAGATTGTGCAAATCCGTGATCGTCTCAAAGCTGCCAGGGATAGGCAGAAGAGCTATGCTGACAAGAGGCATAAACCTCTTAAGTTCCAAGTAGGGGACAAAGTCATGCTAAAAGTATCACCTTGGAAAGGTGTGATGCGTCTTGGAAAGAAGGGCAAGTTAAGCCCAAGATATATTGGATCATTCGAGATAGTCGAATGTGTCGGCACTATAGCTTATAATCTCAGGTTGCCAAAGGAGCTTAGTGGAATTCATGATGTATTCCACATATCTAATCTAAGAAATGTCTAGCCGATGAGTCGCTAGCAATGTCGCACAATGAGGTGCAAATTGATGAAAGCCTGAGGTTCATTGAGAAACCAATTTCGATCGAGGATCGACAGGTTAAGAAGCTCTGAAGAAAGATGATACCTATAGTAAAGGTTAAGTGGGACGCTTTTAGAGGTCCTGAGTATACATGGGAGGTTGAGTCCACTATGCGACAAAATACCCCCATCTTTTTGAATAAAATCTCGAGGTCGAGATCTCTTTTAAGGGGGTGAGGATGTAACACCCTGTAAAATCATGTCCACTAATATAGTGACACGTGTTGTATTTTTAATATAGTCTATTAAAGACCAATATGGACTAAAGGCGTCAACATGCTCAAGTTGAGCCTCTGAGTGACGAACCGATGTCAACATGCTTAAACCATTAGCCTCTGAGTAACATCGGAATCAACATGCTTGTAATAAGCCTCTGAGTGATCCTTTGTGAAGTCCTAACTCTCATACGTGCCGTTTGTTGGATGAGAGAGTTCAATTTTGTGAATATGTGAAAGTTGGATAATGGAGGGATTAAAAGTGTCAACATGTTAATTTTTACCTCTGAGTGACCTTTTAACGAGCCGAGAGCTCGACAATGTCCGGGCTTAATCCCAGGTATGCCAAACATTGGCTACGGACGGCTAAAAGTGACAAAAAGGTGTTTAAAATGGTTTCTATAAGCTTTTTAAAGTTAAGGGGTCAAAGTATCAAATTTTGAAACTGAATTAAGGGCGGTCGCGGGCCGCGAGAGACCCGGCTTGTGTCTCTCGCGCCCCGCGAGAAGAGACCTGCAACAGAAAGTTTTGTTTGGTCTCCAAGCAAAACTCCAAAACCATTAAATCGAAACCATGGCTTCCCTAAACTGCTATACCACGTTTTGGGACACTTGTAAGCTTCTTCTTACACCCCTAAACACCTTGCTTCACCTCCTTTGAGCTCTCCAACTATAAATAGGTGCATTAGTTCACCATTCCAACTTGCACCTTCTCATTTCATCTCTTCTCCCTCCTCGGGAAGTTCCTAACTAAAAGTAGCAATCCAACATAGTTCCTTTGCATCAAGGAATCACTGGTAAGTGTTCCTTCCTTGTGCATTTTCGTTTATAGGCTTTTATAGCCAAAAGTCAAGCGTTTTACATAAAATGCTTTGACTTTCGGTTAAGACCATTATGGTCCAGCCATTGTTCGAAAAACACATGGATAAGTGATCATAGTAAGGTAGGTGTTAGTCCCTATAAAGGGCACCTCCTGAAGATCACGTTTGCTAGACTAATTTACGGGTCAAAGTTATGATATTAAAAAGTCAAACAGGCCATTTTTCGAAAAAAATCATAAATTGATATTATATAAGTTATGAAACCTTCTTTGACACTTAAACAAGTTGGTAATAATCATTAGAACATGTATGAACATGTTCGGCTCGTCAATTTCAGTTCTAGGGTCGGTTCGCAACCGAGTGTCGCAAAGTTTGACTTCTGCTTTGACTTTCGATTCTGACCCGATTTAGATTAGTTAGATACTGATCTAAAGTTGCATTATAATCATAATGTTATGTAGCATAACCCTCTGAGGTTATATTACATGATCATAATCAGAATTCAAGTTTATGCACAAGTTCCATAATTATGCTATTTTTGACCAAAATGCCCTTTTTGAACAAAATAAGGTTTTAATGATAATAAACTTGAAAATGAGTTTCCTACTGATGTAATATTATAAGTAGGATTATTTGGGATGTTAAACCAAGTTATAAACTGAGTTTTCAAGCAACTTCTCAAACTATGTCGATAAATGACGGTGTTAGCCCCTGTGGCTTATAAAATAGTTTTAATCAAATATTTTCAAGGTAAATTATTTATCTACTGATATGTTATATTAAATAACATATTTTAAACATTTAATCTGATCCAAATGTCAATTTTCATAAACATCATTTAAAAACGTCATTTTACGACATAAGCACCGTTTCGGCGCATAATATGGTTTTAAACCATATTATTGACTAAACTTGATACCTACTGATTTTAAAACGTATTTTAAATATATTTACAGTAGGTACATGTTATAAACTCATAATCCCAAATAATTTATAAATTATGTATAAAATTACCAAAATGCCCCTATAAGGCATAATTTCGTTTTAAAACCTTAACGGGCATACAAGTTGATATCCTACTGATATCTTAACTTATTTAAAGTATAATGGCATATAGAACTAGTCCATGACTTATCCGGTTACTTGATATCGCTAATATGTGCATTGTTACGTATATGTAACCATTTTTCGGAAATTAACCGAAACGGATTTAACCTTATCATTTTAAGTTCAAAATCCAGGATGTTTATAGTTTACCCGTTTTATACAAGTCAAGGTATTTGTCGGGTTTAAACTACATTCTATCCGATCATCGTTTAATCAAACGTTCTACATAATGATCATGTACACTATTCGGTTTATACAACCGTTAGTATTTAATTGGCTAGTTTATGCCATAATCCAGACTAGCGCCTTCTCGGTAATAGCTATCTGCACTCGGTACTTTTGTATACAGCTGAGTTATTTAAAAATAAAAGAAGAAAGCAATCTCAAGTAAATACTCTCAACTTATTTCCCCTATAAGGGCTTGGGATGTGGTAAATTATTATTGCATGGTCCATTGCATGGTTAACCTTCCTAAGATAATAAAAGATTTTGTGCCGTTTGCACTTGAAATCATTTTTAATATTTTCAAAATGAGTCAGTTGGGTGTATTTACCGGCGTAACTTGACGTATCCTCCAAAGACTAATCTGCAGGTACAACACGAAATTAAGCCGGAAGCTGCTCGGTAGAGAATAAGAGGATTCTTGTAAATCCTTAGATCTGCCTAAAGTCTGTTTTGTATTCTTTCTTGTACATTCTATGATCCGCCTGTGGATCTTATATTACAAGCTTGTATATTATTTTGTATTTTCGAACATTCGGTTTGTAATAGTAATTTTACTCCAAGACTTCCGCTGTGCCACGTTTAATTGACTACGACGTTATCAATTGTTGTCATGATACTCCCCACCCGGGCCCACCGGTGTATGGATTTCAGGGTTAGAAATCCAGGGTGTGACACGCAGCAGGGGTATAATCGCCTTGAAATTCCTGCCTTGGAATTGGTGAGCGAGGCTCTTACCCATGATGAGTTCATTGACTGCTTGAAGGATATTTTACCGGTAGATGCTGAAGTCATTGCCGAAGACGAAGACTAGTGTAGCATCCGTGATGTAATATCTTTGTAGGATCATTGCTTGTTTCGCGCAAGACGCGGTTATGTATATACTTTTATCTTTTCAATGAAATGTTTCTTTTCTATTACAATATTTGCGTGGGTTGAAACGACTTTGTGTAAGTATAGCGAATAAAACTGGTAATGAACTCACACCTGGATGTCAGCTTTTGTGCATATTACGTAGGTATTGACATATATTTTACGAGTCATTGCGCACCAAGTTGTTTTTGCGTATACTCAAAGTGTTTCCGCGCATTTGTAGCGAAACATTAAGATAAAAAGAGAAGTGAAGTAAGTCATATCTTTATTACATAATTGGGCGCAAAGGCTGCATTTCCAGATGGACAAGAGGCTATGTACTTAGGAATTTACATGTAACATCGCCTTAGTTGTTGCGCATTCCATGTCCTGGGGATGCTTGTTCCGTCTAAGCGCTTAAGAGTATAAGCGCCCTTTCCCAAGACTTCATGAATAACATAAGGACCTTCCCACTTGGGTGCTAGTTTTCCAGGACGTTCGCAATTAGATGCCTCATTGTCGCGTAGAACAAAATCTCCAGGTAAGAAGGTTCATATGCGGACTCGCGCATTGTAGTATTTTTCTAGCTTTGACCTGTATTTGGCTTCATTGATGGCAGCGTTTTCATGCCTTTCTTCTAGCAAGTCCAAATCTAGCCTACGCTCCTCCTTGTTGTTTTGTTTTTGCGCAGCCAACATGCACGGTGATGGGTGGCCTATTTCAGCAGGAATCACTGCCTCCGTGCCATACACATGGCTAAAAGGAGTTTCGCCCGTGCTGGTTTTAGGCATGGTTCGATGAGCCCATAAGATGCTTGGCAACTCATCTACCCAACCTCTGCGCACTGTTCCCAACCTTGCCTCGATTCCTTCGACAATGCTCTTATTGATCCTTTCCACTTGGCCGTTCCCTTGGGGATGCGCGACCGAAGTGAAAACGTGTTCGATATGCATCTCTTGCATTCATTTCTATAGCTCTTCGGCTGCGAAATTGGGACTGTTTTCGCTGACTATGCGCAAGGTAATCCGAAACGGCACATGATATGCTCCGAAATGAACTTTCGCACTACAGTTGTTGTGGTGGATGCGAGAGGTTTGGCTTCTACCCATTTGGTGAAATAATCAACTGCAATGATTATAAATTTCACCGTTCCTGGGGCATCTGGGAATGGTCCCACCATATCAATTGCCCATTGTTGAAAAGGGGTTTTTGGGGTGCAGAGTTTTTGGAGCATGGCGATGGCATGACGCGCATTTTCGCAATGATTCAATCGCATCAAGGTGCATGCCAGGCCAATAATATCCGGTGTTCATGATCTTTGCGACGACCATGCGCGGTCCGGCGTGAATTCCGCATAACCCTTCGTGTATTTCGCGGATCAAGTATTTGGCGTCTTGCGCGTCAACGCAGCGGAGGAGAGGTCCAGGATATGACTTTAGGTATAAGATACCATCCGCCATTTCATAATTCAGTGCCTTGTTCTGGATCTTCCTTGCTTCCGCTTTGCTTTCGGGGAGACTCCCGTGTTGCAAGAAAAGGATAATGGGAGACATCCATGATGGGTTCCCCATTTCTATGATGTTGACTTGTCGCAAAGGAACCAAAGGGTTTTTAGTACCTCAATGCGCACTTCGCGCGCAAAGTACTTGAAGCTTGTAGCGGCGAGCTTGCTGAGAGCGTCCGCATGTTTGTTCTCGCTTCGGTTAACATGGCTTATCTTGAAATGTTGGGATTTGGTTATTAAGGTTTGAGCATGTTCTAGAACTAAGGCCATTACCTCGCCCTTTGCATCGTACAGGGCATTGACCTGTCCGGCGACTAGGAGTGAGTCGACATGGACTTCCAAATTTTGCGCACCCATCTTGATTGCTAACCGAAGTCCTGCCAGGAACTCTTCGTACTCAACTTCATTATTTGTGCTTTTAAAATCCAACTTGATGGCATACGTGAACTCTTGGTCGTTGGGGCTTATGAGGCGAAGACCTACGCCTGCGCCATTATCGCTGGATGCGCCATCGGTGTGAAGTGTCCATGCGCGGCTATCCGTAGCCGGTGTGGGATTCTGTATTTCTTCACATTCCTACGCCTCATTTTGCGGGAATTTCACAAAAAATCAGCGAATATCTGGCCCTTTATTGCCGGTCTTAGCTTATAGACAACATTGTATCCGCCGAGCTCGATCACCCATTTTGCTAGGCGACCGGAGATATCCGGTTTTGACAAAATTTGGCCTAGATGGTAGTTCGAGAGAATTGTTATCTCGTGGCCTGAAAATATCGGCGCAACCGCCGGGATGCGTGGACTAAAGCTAGAGCTATCTTTTCCATCATTGGATATCGGGTCTATAAGTCAGTGAGCATTTTGCTGACATAGTAGATCGGAGTTTGAACTCCTGCGCGTTCTACTAGCAGAACTGCTCTCAGAGTGACGTATGATGCGGAAAGGTAGAGTATCAATGGCTCCT
Organism: Scalesia atractyloides; assembly: GCA_947069175.1. Lineage (NCBI taxonomy): Eukaryota > Viridiplantae > Streptophyta > Magnoliopsida > Asterales > Asteraceae > Scalesia > Scalesia atractyloides. The sequence continues at coordinate 65,340,735 of CAMTDV010000001.1, read as the reverse complement.
TCTTTTGTGGTGCGGTGAGTGTTGGTAACTGAATCAAGCATTCCTTCATTTGGGTGAAGGCCTTCTCCGCTTCTGGAGTCCACTGAAACTTGTTCTTCGTCACACAATTCCGCAGGGTGCTGACGAATGGGAAGGACTTTATCACGTGGTTGGCCAAGAACCTATTCAGCTCAGCCAGCCGCCCTGCCAACTGAGGGTGATGGCATACGCTGAATCGATTCCACTTTATCTGGGTTAATTTTAAAGCCATCGCGCGTGATGATGAATCCCAGAAATTTGCCTTCCTCCATTCCAAAAGAGCACTTACTGGGTTCAGCTTCAAGTTAGCCTTGCGCAAGGAGGCAAACGTTCTTTGGATGTTTTCCAACATCTTCTCCTCATCCGAGCTCATGATGACTAAATCGTCAATGTATACTTCCACGGTTTCAAGATTGCTCCAAACGAAATAACTTGTTTATTCTTCTAAGGTCATTCCTATATGTTTCTTTCCTCAGCTTGTTCACCTGTATCATGCGTAAAAACAGAAAATTTGGGTCAACAAAAGTTGGCGAGTGAACCTTGATAAAACATTTAAATAATTGAATTATATTGTTGTTTAAATAAAATTGTGCATGAATCATATGTGAACAGATGTATATATGTAACCAATCACAAATCACATTGTATGAACACATGACATGATGAATAATGCATTTGAGATCAAGGCTCAATCAAATGGAGCCGATCTAATGAGGCACTTGATCCTCAACCCGTATCCCACGAGGAACTGATGGGCCTAATGAAATGATTGCACTGAAATGATGAAATGTATCCACATATAGACCACATAACAACTATACACATTTGATCACGAAATGACATTAGCACAAGTGCTTAAATAAAATAAAAGAAATTGTACGACACATGATACACCCCAAAACATGATTAAAACGGGGAATTTGTAGAGATTCACTCACAGTATGTGCGTATTCTTGATTGTAGATGAGAGCACACGAGTTGAGATTTTTGACCGATCAAAGAGTACTAACCTAAAATAATAACGCGATAATTCGATAAATAAGTTAATATTTAGGTTAAAAACCTTTGTTTAGATCTTTAGGTTATTTTTGTTGAAGTTATATTAAGCTCTTTTAAAGTATAAAGATATATATATATATAATGGAAAATAAAAGTATTTTAAAGGAATGATTAAAATAAAGGGAAAATAAATAAAGTGAAATAAAATAAAAAAATAAATAAAAAAAGGTTTTCAGATCTGACGGTCAGATCTGACCGGTTCTTTAATGGAGTTGGATTGCGTGTGACTAGAGTCGAACTCGAGACCTCGCGGTTGCGTGCACGCAGCTCTTCCAACTGAGCTATGTGTCTAACCCGAAAGAATCCTGATTTTAATTATATTAATACACACTTTAAGCTATTCTAAAAATTTATTTAAATTAAAAACATTAAACAGGATCGAACCGGCGCGCACTATGGGTCTCAAACCCGAGACCTTAGATATGACTTGCACCCAGCCCAACCAACTGGGCTGGGTGTCTAACCCGTTAAACTCTTAGTTTTTATTAAATTTATATACAGTTTAAAACATTTCTGTTTTAAGTAATTAAAAAGATTTTGAAATCAACTAAACCGCATAACAAGAAGGTCTCGAACCCGCGTCCTGGAGTGGGTTTGCACCCGGCCCAACCAACTGGGCTGGGTGCTTAACCCGATTACAAACCGAATTAATATATATATATATATATATATATATATATATATATATATATATTCATGCTGCTGCTTCATCTTCTTTGTTTAGAATTTAACCCGACTTGTTTCCCGCCTGAACCAAAACCATTTCTCCTACTCTAATTGACTAAACAAAAAGCTTAATTGAATTGATTTCAAAAGAAAAGACACAGAGGTCTACCGTTTATCAGAGGTGATGGCACGATTCCGGTGGGTGAGTTCCGACGGTTCCGGTGGTTCTCCGGTGAACAGAGCTTCTACGGCGACAGTGGTATAGAGCGAACAGAGGAAAGTTTTTGAGGGTGTGGGCGAGTTTTGATTGAGGGTATACGACCAGAATTTATAGAGATGTTTGAGTTCGATTTTTAGGAAATTTGTTATGGTGATTGTCTTACAAAAAAGATATGTGTAGCTGGCGATGAGTGAAGTTTCCAGATTTAAAATGGAGCCAGTTGTCGAAATTTTTAAGCAACCGCGTCGGTTGCTAAATCTCCGGTGAGGAGATTGGTGGTAGTCGCCGGCTTTACTTAATATGGAAATATATATGTTGAATTCTGAATCCTAACACATATGCTCTGTGTGGTGTAGTGGTGCTGCGGTGTGTGTTTTACCCGGGGGAACCCGGGTTCGATTCCCGGTTCCACCTCTTTATTTCATTTTTCTTTTTTTAGATCTAGTAAATTATTTATTAATTATTAATTAAGTATTTAGTTGATTAATTATTGTATTATTTCATTTAGTTTTATTTTTAAACCTTGATTATTATTATTTCTATCTTTAACAATAAATAAAATAACCAACGACATAAAATAAAATAAGAAAACGCTTGATTGATAAATTTAGGGCGGGTTTTCGAAACCCGATTTACACAAATGTTACATCATGTCCGCCCGTGACCATGCAAAAATGTCATAGTTTCGGAACAACAGTTGTTTCAACCGCGCCCTGACTGTGGGGTTCATGGCGGGTCCCAAAAGCACGGTTTGTTCCGGGTACTTGTTGTTAGTACCCACTTTTTTGGCTCACTATCGGAAGATGGCTTGGGTTGCTTTATTGGTGGCTCCTCATCCACCGACATGATTTCCTTCTTCGAATACATGATAGCCACTCCGGTTTCTGTGGGGAATCCGCAAGCGGCGTGAGGGATGGAAGTAATCATGCTGAAATCTCGCTGGAAACACCGTCCAAATAATATGTCATGGCGCGAGGTTGCGGGCATGACCATGAAATTGACTTGGACGGTGCGAGTGTGGCGCCCATCGGAGAGAGTAACCGGAAAAGATATCTGTCCCAAGGGAAAAACAGCCTCGTTGCAGAAACCGGTGAGTGGGAAATCCACTGGTTCAAGGCGTGCTTTGTCCTCCGGGTCAAGCTGCTGGAAGCACTGTTCGTATATATTGTCCATAGAGCTCCCAGGGTCTATGAACATGTAGTCGGTCTGGTAGTGACCGAAAATACCGGTTATTACTACCGGTCGGTCCTCTTGTGGGCCCTCGGGAACGACGGGGAAGATGACCTGCTGCTCACGCCAGTCAGACGTGTAGCTCTTCTGGAGGCTACGCTTGCGCGAAGGACCACCTTAAATCATAAACAACCTTCATTTTTTTGTTACTCGGGCCCTCGCCACCTCGAGTAATCTGGCGCACCTCTTTGCGCACGTTTTGTAATAAGTGGGTGAGCTTCCCACTCTTGAATGCCTTCTCAATCTCCATGCGCAGGGAGATGCAATTGTCGGTTGTGTGCCCCGTGTCTTTATGATAATCGCAGAAGAGGTTGGGGTCTTAACCCTTCTTGTTGCGCATCAGCGGTGGCTGTTTGAATTGATGGTCTTCTGTCTTGAGGACCTCCACCGGTGTTTTCGTCAGTTGGGTCCACTGGCGATTACGATTATCTTGTTTTCTTGCTCGCTGGGTGACGAGCTTATTAATGGTCGCGCGGGCGTCGACTGGTGTATGGGGAGGGTGCTGGTTGTGGTCCCTCCATCCTTTATTCTTTTTCCCAAAACTCCTACTCAAGTCTTGGGGACGATGGTGAGGTAGAGGAGGTCTAATGTTGTTAAGGTTGCGCTCTGTTTGCGCGTAGACCTTTGCCGCCGCCATAAGTTTCTCCCAGCTCTTGCGGAGACCTGTAGTCCCTGACAAGACTTTGATCATCTCGTCACAGCGTACGGCGTATTTGAACTGTGCACGAATCAGGTCTTCGTGTATATATCGATCTCCAGCACCTCCTTGTTGTAGCGGCTGATGAAACCCTCGAGGCTTTCATCATCCCGGCGCCAGATGTTCATTACGTCAGAAGAGTCTCTGACATAACGCCTTTGTTGGCTGAAATACGCCAGGAACTTGTCCTTCAAATCGTTCCAGGACGCGAGTTTGCCCGTAGGCAAGTTGTCAAACCACATGCGTGCAGCACCTGTGAGGGTTTGAACAAACAGGTGACACCACATCGGTAGTGTCCATCCTTCGATCAGCCCTGCGCCGGTGAAAAGACGCAGGTGGTCATCCGGATCGGTCAACCCGTTGTATTTGCTGACATTAGAGGGCAGCTTTGCACGCTCCAAGGGTGATAGAGCTATCTCCTTGATGAACTTGGAGTGTTCGGCTGCGTCCGCCGGTCGGTAAATCAAGTTGTAATCATGCTTGGCCTCTGGGTTGTAACCGCCACGTGGAGCGGATCTGTAGGCCGCATGATTTTTGGGTATTCGGTGAAAGACGCTGGCGCTATCACCTTCACTGTAAGTTTTGTCTTCCTCACGCTTGGTGTACCGCTCCCCTTGAGGACGCGGGCCCAGCCGTGAGTGAACAGATGCTTGTCTGAGAGAGCAAGACTCCGGCTTAGGCGGAGGCTGTGTGTATTATGTCTCCTGTGAGTGGAGACTATGGTACGCTTGCCCCAGCTAGTGAGTCGTAACTCAAAATGCTAGGCGAAACATGTACTTGAACAGCGGGCTGCACTGGGGCAGCAGGGGTGTTTGTTTGCGCACAGAGTTTCGCATAGACGGCATTCAGGGCCGTCTGAGACTTTATGAACCATGACATCGGTGTCTCACCCGGGGGTAAGACCGACGTGATCGGAACAAAATGAGTCTCTAACTGGGCTCCGGGGGTGACCGGGATGTTTATTCAGCCAGAGCCGTGTTGTTCGCCAATATCCTCGAAGGAATCTTCCCTCACTTGCCCGTCGACACGAGAGGTTTGAACCGGGTTCTTGCCTTCGCGTCGAGAGCCTCGCGGGGTTGGAAAATCGGCCATCAGGAAATGAGCCTTAGAAAAGGTGAAAAATGGGAGGTTGGAAACTGGAAATAGTGAGAAAATTGCGAATGGCGCCAATGAAGAAGCACTGGTTGAACCTAGGGATATCCGGGGATATTTAAGTCACAACCAGGGTGATTCTGCATAGATGGTTAACCTCTCACTTCACCTTTGGTTTTACAAGCTCACTCCGGATGATCTGCAAAACTAGCAACGTCGTTAGTCTCGCCACGGGGAAAGGGTGGTTTTCTCCGTGACCACACTCCGGCGTGAGAATAAGTACTTTTAGTAAGGAAAATAGGTGGTAACAGATGTAAGCAGAGCTTATGTGTGTGTTAAGTGGTGTAGCAAGTTTTATGCCTTGGTGAGCATGTCGTTACCTAGAGATCCGATACTTATTTATAGCCGGGAGAAGATCTGGTCAGGAGAAATGCTGGTGGGCCTTGGGCCCAGCCCATACAACCAGAAACATCTCTTTTGTCTCTCGGCGGCAGACATTAAATGCTCCCTGCAGGAGAATTAATATTCTCTGTCGAGAGGTATGCTTAGTCCGGTGTTGAGTGGTGCCACGTGTAAAGTAGCCATTTCTGGTGTCAGGCCTGTTGCCAGTAGAAATGGAGAAAGTGGAACAGTCACTGGCAGAACAGTGGTTGGTGTATGGTCTGACACTTGCCTTATTGTCAAGAACGCTGTCACATGCAACCTGCCAAGTAACCTTTGGTCAGCTCTGCCATTCCGTACCCTGAGGTATGGTCAACATCTCTTAGTGCTTACCCCATTCTGCGAGGCTGTCAAGGTTTTTCCCGCCCGCGCAGGGTGTCAGGGGTATATCCTTTTGTCCTGAGACTATAAGGCGCTTCTCATGTGTGTCTTGTCCTTATAAGGTTTTGGGATTCACAGCTTAGAGGAAAGTTGTTGTGCGCAGGGTCTAGTAGCCTGCGCGCATGAGTCTAACTTGCCGTTGTGGCCCGTACACAAGGCTCGTTGTGTGACTTACAGAAGTTGGTCTAATTCACCGTTGCATTTAGTGCGCAAGGTTATTTTGTGACCTATAGAAGTTGGTCTAATTCACCGTTGCGCTGAGTGCGCAAGGCTTATTGTGTGACCTAAGGAATCCAAAGAAAGCGCACCATTGCACGTTGCGCGCATGGTTATCTTTGCGACATTTTTGGTCAAGGATATGGTCGCGTGGGACCATACCTCCTCAAGTATAATACTAGACTAATCAATGGCTTTGGTTCAGGATAATTAGTAAACCGACCGTACCGTGTACTTCACAGTAAAATGGACTAACCCATGACTTCGCTTATAACGTATATCCACCATAATAATGCTACAATATATATTATACGAATAAGAAACTATTAGAAACGAGTACCACAATTCAAAGTGTCACCCAACCGCATCGCGCGGGCACTTTGTTAGCAACTATATAAAGTAAATGTGATGGACAGAGACATTTGAGAGGGAGATAATAGTAAATTACACTAAATTTTAAGACACTGGAAGGATAAAGTGGTAAATTTATCGTGCTACTTAAAACCTAAATTTCACTTCCACCTTTGCCCTTTTGACCCTTCGGAAATGTATATAGTCTGCGGATCACGCTGAGAAACATCTATATAATAAGGTTGACCAAACCTTGCAGTTTTCAAGAAGAAGACTTCTAAAATAAACTGGTGGTGGTGTACGGACGATGATGATGGTGATGGACGATGGTGGGTGGTGGACGGTGGATTGTGGTGGTGGTGACAATGGCCGCGGTGGTGGTGGTGGTGATGGATGGAAATTGAGTTTAGTTTTGCTCGAGTTACAAATCTCACACTTCTATTGTGGATTTCCTTCTCGAATGCAATTCCAAGCAGAATCGATTGAGATACAAGAGATCATTATTGTTTTTTCTGATCGGAAATTTATCGGTGAGATTAGGGATACGAGAACGTTATCGGAGAAGAAGACTACAGTATGAGAAAAAGCCCCAAATTGCAAATATCACGTAGGTTTTCCAAAATCAATCCCTAGTATTACATCATTCTACTGGTAAATCTTCTTTTCCTTCATATATTTTTTTGTTAGGTTTATAGAATTGGTAGATCCAATCTTTGTTGTTCTTTATGGATTATGCTTGCAAGCATTGATGATGTACTTGCTCCGCTTGTCTTTCGTTTGTAGTTTACTAACTCTTCTTGTAGTTTTTCAATTTTTTATCCAGTTTGTTTTGTGGAATTGACCAGTGGCATCAATTCGGAATCCTTCTAACCCCAGAATTGATGAAACTTACTTTTGTTCAAGCAAAAAAATAATTGAATCAATCAGAAGTCGAGTCTCGTGAGATGGATACTAGAAATCGGCTAACAAAATATTGTATCTTCTTCTTCTTTTTTCAGGGTAAATTGTCCGTAAGGTGATTACAAAAGATAAAATGTGGCTTTTGATATTTTAATCTATATTCATTCATATGCCTACATAACTATTGAATTTGCCTCTGGGTTTTAGCCTCAAAAGTTTTATTTTGCTGTATGAATAGATTAGTCTATGAGTAATTGAGTACCCCGCACTTTAGAATCAATATTTTGTTCATATGCTTAAACTGACCAGGCTTATGTTACGTGATCTTTTTTTTGGCGAGTTCTTAATTTTGAGTCTTTTTTTTCGCTTATGGTATGAACAGGACCAATAGCAAAATCTTTGAGGCAATGACATTCATGGGCTTACCCCCTTTACCGCATAAAGAGTCACTTGGAGGTACTTTTAGGCTTACTTTAGTCACTTGCAGCCACTTTTAGCCTCAGTGTGGTGGCGAATTAGTAGCCTATTATTATAAGTATTCTAACGTTTTCTTATGTATTAGTGAAGAAGTATAGCTTGGGAAAGATATGCAATCACCAACTTGCAGTGAAAATATGCAAGGTACATAACTCAATATGCATTTGACCGATTCCCATGAAGCAAATTATGTGTTAAAAAGCTACTCCATCAATCTTTAAATCTTTAAGAGCTATGATCTATGAGTATGCCTTTACGTGAATTTGATGGATTTCTTTTTTGAATGACAATGTTTACACCTTTAAATTACACCAAATAAATCCTAAACTACATCCTGCTTGAGATTGAACCCAAGACTTCCCTTCTGAAAAGCATAAGCCTCTATCAAGTGAGCTAGACCTACATTAGCGCATATGTAGTTGAAGCAACTTATTTAAGCCACCCAAGAGATTTTTTTCCTATTATTTTCCTTTATTTTCTCACTTTATATGTCATGGTTTTGATTTACTATCACTAAAATAACGACTAATTTTCTATTTCTATAAATGGTTATATGAACTTTTATTTCCTTGATTTATTTACTTAGCTTTTAATTTTGATATTATAATAATTCATAAAACAATAACCGCATAATCTAGTTTCTTTTTATACTTAGCTTTTAATTTTGATAGTAGAATAATTCATAAAACAATAACCGCATAATCTAGTTTCTTTTTATACTTAGCTTTTAATTTTGATAGTAGAATAATTCATAAAACAATAACCACATAATCTGGTTTCTTTTTATAAATCATCACTACAATATACAAAGAATACCACCATATGCTTAATATAAAGCAACGGAAAAAATATTATTTAAAAACCAGAAAGGCTCCGCATCTAGAGTTCACTTTTTAAGTCTTTAAAAGTGTTGAGGCGGTCCTACACCACACCTACCTTTTACAGGACTTAAACTAACAACCATTTGTTTAGAAAATTTATTACTTTACCACCGCACTATCCCATTGAGACTTTATACGGTAACTATTATAAAACTCCATGTGTTGCAGCGGTTGTCGTAAAATCGTGTCAAGTAATACCAATGCTATACCATTGTCAGTGACCACCAACACCGGAAAAGCTCGTAAAAACAAAATAAATAAAAATGAAAAAAATAACGCCGTGTGAAAAACAGACGTAAAATATAGAAAAAATAACTAAGTCAATCCAGGACCCGCGGGTTGCGACGAACTTGTCAAACGAAGAAAAATAGATGAGTTGCGGCGGGTCAATCAAACGGGAAAGAATATACAAAAAATGTAGAACTCCACACGCACGTTGAGGTGCGTTAACTCACAAAATTTTGAGCGAAACGAAAAACTTGAGAAAGATGAAATGTATGGTGGACCAAAATTGAAAATAAAAAGAGTTGGGGTTAAATTGTAAAAGATGAAAATCTTTGGGTTAAAAGTAAAAAAAAAGTAAATGGTCTAAATTGTAAAAAAAGAAAAGTTTTTGTTAGAAATTAAAAAAAAAACCCTATACATGAGACATGACACCATAAATTAGAAAAAAAGTTAAAAAGTTTATTTTTTTAAAACTTGAATAAACTATTATTATTATTATTATTATTATATTAATAGAGTAAACTCTAGTAATGATTAAATACTTGTTTATTATCTGCCTAATATACGATATGGTTGAAGTTTATTTTTCTTTCTTTGATTAGTTTAATATTTATGAATTAATTTTTTTCATATTAGTTTAAGAGATATTAATAATTTATATTAGATTTAAAATATTGAAAGGAAATTTTTATTTATTAATTTTATATAAAGAGAAGGATAAAGATAAAGACAAGTAATATCTATATATTAGTTAATAATAGTAAAAGAGATATAAAATATATATAAATAAAATTTATGAGATTGAATGAGAATATAACATGTGTTATTATTTGAATTCTTTTATTATAAGTTAGATTAGATTGACAAACTAAAATTTAAATATATGCCAAATTAATTAATTAATTAATATAGTGAATATTAGAAAATACAAAAAGAAAGTAATTAGCGGTTTACTTAAAAAAAAAACTATATATATCGTCAAAAGGCCTTCTTCTTCCCAAAGTCCTGCCCCAACTTTTTGTTGGAGAATGGAAACCCTAGCAAAAAAAAAATCTACGTCGACGGTTGTTTATCGATCGTCCAAGAAGCCAAAGATTTCAGTACCCCCAGATGACGTCATCGATGGCATCCTTTCCAGACTCCCCGTCAAATCCATACTCCGATGCAAATCCGTCTCTAAACCATGGCTCTCGCGCATCTCCGATCCCTTATTCACCAAACTCTACTTCACCCGCTCCACCACTGACCACCGCACCGCCTTCTTTATTTCCGCTTACGATATTTCCACTCACAAACGACACTTTCTCTCCGCGGCTCATGACGGTGGACCCGTCACTCATCTCATGACACTCGACAACCCTAATTTTATCCATTTTTCAGACCCGGTACATTTGAACGAGTTAGTATTCTTTACATGCACGAACTGGGCTTTTGGGAAATACAACCAATACGTTCTCAACCCTACCACACGTAAGGTTTTTGAACTCCCTCATCCTGCTGCTTTAACGGATTGGGGACATGGGCCCCATTGCTACTTATTTGGGTTCGACGAGTCTAGAAACGAACATAAGATCTTGATGGCCAGGCGACTTCTTTTTCCTCCTAAAGTCGATATTATGATTTTCTCTATGACAAATTATTCATGGAGAAAGATTGATTCTGAGTGTCCTGTTGCTTTTAGATGGTATACTTTGTACCGTGACGTCTATGGTAGCGTTTGTGTCAATAGTGTAGTGTATGTAATGCCTCGTGGCTCAGTTGACATTTTGGCGTTTGACTTTAGAACTGAGAGGTTTTCGATGATTGGCACTCCTCCATGTTTTGTGCCACGTGAACCCGCTACAAGGTACACTTGGGACGGCAAACCTTTTTACGAAGGTAACAAAGCGGTTCTCATAAACATCAACGGATGTATAGGAGTTGTTTGTCATGATAATATACTGCAAAGCAACGAAATGCATATCTGGATATTGCAAGACTATGAAAAACGTGTTTGGGTAAGAGAAATCATTACATTACCCAAGCCTTGCATCGAGTTAGATCACCCTTACCCGCTAAATGTTGCCAATATGGACGAGATTATCTTCTCCTCGAGCAAGGTATATGGGAAAGTGATATGTTTACCCATCTACAACAAGAAGAGCAAATGTTGTAAAGTATTACGGTTTACTCTTGGTGATGGATTTCTATCCTCAGAGACCGTGGAATTCAAGCAAATCAAGTGCTATGCTGAAAGCATCATGCCATTATAGAGGAACAAAACATGACTTTTAGTGCCGATTGCAGATACTTACACTAGTTTGCTTTGTTTCTTGCCTCTTACTTTGCAATGACTTTAGTGCCGATTGTAGACACTTACACTTGTTTGTTTTGTTTCTTGCATCTTACTTTGCACTTTGTTAATTGGTTTCTCTTTGATGCATGATCTTATAGAGTTGCTACAGTTAAAGGGGTTTTGTTTTTGTTACCAACCTGTTTGAATCATGTGTTCCTAAATAAATTTTGTTAAACCGTAAACCAAGCCTGTCCAAATTGCGCTATGTTTTGGACGGATTGTTTTCTACGAAAGATTTCAAGGATCAGATGTATGCAGATAAAAACTCAATTAAACTTGGTGAGTCAGAATTACCTAGTGAAAACAGGTTACCTGATTTTTGTTTAGAGGTGTTTGGTTGCTGATTAAAAGAAAAAGTTGCACCTGTTCAGCTAACTAATAACTAATTACAGTAGAAGCAGGAATATATATGTGATTTTTTTTGTGACTTCTAATTCATCGATATATAGAGGCACAAGATTAAATTGTTCTGTAAGGTTTTGTTCAATCGTACAAATGCAGCCCTGCTTGATTTTAGGTGGAGGTGCTCTGTGTTCAACTAAGGCAAGTATATGCAAAAACTGCTAGAAAGAATTTTAGTTCTCGTCTGTTGTGATAACATGAGTGCTATCTACATGTTTGGTATCCAATTTCAACATCAACGTTACTATGTACTATGCACTATTCACTTTATTCGTGTAAAAGTGCAGCGTGGTTAGAATCGTGTTATCCATTTTCCATCTCGCTATAACTTCGCAGATATCTTCATCAAGGGTCTACCATGATTTCTTTTAACCGACTTTCATTCTAGTCTAAGCATCCGAAATCCTCTTCCTTAGACTGGGGTATATTAAACTAGGAAACATTCTGTAATTTATGTAAAGGTTTATATAACGTAAGGTAGTAAACTGTAATTATTGCAGTAAAGTAGAATTTGTGGAGTTTGAGACATTGGACTTTGGAAACCATAAGTAGATCGAACAGAAGAATCTCACGACAACATTTGTTGGGGTTAGAGATGGGCATATCAGGTTCTTTTTATGCCTGAAACCGGTTCCTAACCATACCTGGTTCTTGAATGAGTATACCGGTTCCAGTTCTATCAGGTTCTAGACCATTAAAACTATAACCGATACTAATCGATTCTGGGTAGAGTTGTAACCGGTTCCTCCGGGTAATTCAAATTTAAAGCTGCAATAACTGTTGGAATCGGTTCCAACAGCTATAATGTCGTTAGAAACCGATTATTGCCATTAGCATCAGTTTATAGTATATATATTCAATACCATCTTTCATTTTTAATCACCTACTCCAAAAAATACATAACTTACACCTTCAAATTTATATTTTCAAAGCTCCACAATTAAAATGGAGTTCAACGATGAGGTCGTTATGGTTTTGGAAACGAAGAGAAACCCCGCCGTTTGTAAGCACTTTGATTTGTGCTTAATGACCGATAACCACGAGATGGCATGGTGCAAAGCATGTGGCAAATTCGTGAAGGCTACGGCCAACTCCACGTTAAAAAAACACACGGATCGTCATTGTCCGGTTACAAAGGCAAAGAAAAATGAAGCCGGTGAAGCATCCGGAACCGAATCTTCGAATATATAGTGTTTTATGTAACTGGTTACTATCTAGGATTTTAGGAGTTAAGTTATTTTTTGTTGTTAAATAAATGTTTAGTGTTTTATGTAATGTAGGATTTGTAGGTTTTAACTTTTGTTTAATATGTGATGTAATATAACCTGTTCTAATAAACATAAATGTTTAGTATTTTTATACCTTGTAAGTTGTAACTGGTTCTTAAAAAAAACTTACATTAATAAAAACTTAATATTATTAGAAAAGACAAACATTAATACTTGGAAAAAAAATTACATATTTAAAAAGACCAACATATTGCATTGTAACCAATTTTTGTATACCTTGTAACCTGTTCTTAAACATCAACATTTATTTCTTTGACTATTTACTTGTAGTGGGGTGCGGCCCTTTGACTTGCGGCTCGCTTTGGAGTGTGAACTTTGGTATAACCGTCTTCAGAATCATTACTCTCTACTTCGTCTTCATCAACAATCTTGTTCTCTAATTCCACTTCGTCTTCTAGACTTGTCTTATCTTGAATACGGTCCACAGCATCTAAATGATCCTTTAGGCAAATTGCTATTTCTAATGATTCCGGTGTTAGTCTTGTTCTTCGTATGGACAATACCCTACCACGAATTGGATAACGCACTTTCCGAAGCTACGGTGGAAGCTTTGACTGTTAGTATATCACGAGCCATGGTGGCTAGAATCAGGTTTTCCGATTCTTTTGATTTCCACCATGACAAAATATCAAAGTTTTTATATTCCTCGGCGGTCATAATACGCGAATAATTTGTTTCTTTATATCTACCGAGTTCACATGATTGGACGTTACCCCTTTGTTGTTTAGCCGTTTTATATCTAACCACATTCAACATTGTTATGATTGGGTCTCCAATCGTAGTCGTACTACTAGAGGCCGACAACCAAGACTCAAACAAATTAGTAGTATGTTTTTCCCATATTTGTTTAAATAATAATCATAAACTTTAGATAAACAAGTGTTGAATGTTTTTTTATTTTATCTTTTAATCTTGGATTCTCCTCATGCATATCCAACTTGTCATGTATTTCCTCAAATAAAGCTTCAACACCAGGGTCATTTATAATTGTATTTAAAGTGGCGGCACATAGAAAAACGGGTGGTAAATCCAAAATTGGTTTTATCATGTTTCTCAACATGTCACTTAAATTTTCAAAGTTTTTAAAATTGGTTGTTATCAAATACAATTCCGAAAGAACTTTAGAACTAGTAGGATAATGAACACCGGAAATGTTAGTTGTTGTGGTTTTGAAAACTTTTAAAAAATCACTTAGTGTTTTAATGTTTCCCCAAGCCATGTTTGGAAAAGGGTCGACTTGGTAGTCATCACTTAGTGTTGTATAAAAAGCTTTTAAGTGCCCATTTATTTTAATATATTTCAAGCATATGACATGTTGAATTCCAACGAGTTGGGACGTCCCAATTAGGTCCAATAATTTTTTAATTGACATCTTTACAAAGTTTTTTATAATCTTGATATCTTTCTTTTCCACTTTTGTAAACATCATGTAGCATGATTCTAAAAGCTTTAATAAAATCCGAAACATAATTATCTTGGAGCCCGGTTTGCACAACTAAATTATTAACATGTGCAACACAACGTGTGTGATAAAATGCCTCATCAACAATCGGTTTGTACTTTAATTTTAATTTATCGATCGCCAATGTGTTGTTTGAAGCATTATCAAATGATATTGAAAATATTATATCCTCTAAATAATATTATGATTGTGGCATCTATAATTTTATAAATATTTATGAGGAGAAGGAAACTCGTCAAACGTAATTGTACGCTTCATCATTTGTCACGTATTAGGATCAACCCAATGCCGGTGAAACAAATGTACGATTCCGGTAAACCGTGTGGAGCCGACCACACATCACTAGTTAAGTTAACACTAGTTTTTTAATTAAAAGAGGGTTGTCGAAGTGTCCAAACAACAATGCTTGTTGAAACACCAACTTAGTCATCCTATCCCGAGCTAACATATGATCGTAACGGAATATTGAACCATCTTTAGATAGTTGCACTTGACCGGATGTTACTTCTTTCAACGCTTTACAATACTTATTCTTAATATGCTTCGTTAATGTTGAATTCGAGTCCTTACTTAACAAAGCTCCACAATGTTTGCATCGAGTCTTTTGAGAACCGTCACTCATTTCCACCAATCCCAATTGCTCCATACCTCTATATTGTGATTATGTGATAGTATCCCAACAACATATGGAGTAGATTGAGGACCGTTGTTGACGGATGGAGAATTATTTGATAATAAGCAATATGTCCGACTATGGTGGACCAAAAAATTATTTTTTGAAGGTGCGAACGAGTATTTTAATCAAACTTTCAAAGGATACAATTTATGATTTTTGTCTATAAAATACATTAATTTTTTTAAGAGAGACACCCACCCACCCAATTCTTCACTTGGGTCCGCCTCTCTATGACGTTTCTAAAAATGCATAATCCTCAAAAGAACGTGGGATTCTGTTGAATTAAAACATATGGCTGGACTGCTTTTAGGAATAAGATATGTCGGTAACTTTAATAGTTAGAATGTAGTTTACATCATGCATGCTCTATCCATTTTGAGGCCCCTACTACAAACCACAAACAAGTATTAGTTTATAATGGCTAATCCAATTATTAAACATGTCGTCTTCTTGTTTGTTGATATAAACGCAGGGCTGTCTCCGAGAATGATAACAAAATTTGGGTCTATTACGAATAATTAGGCCCCCTCCCTACAATGTAAAATATCAAAAAACCAAAATACAACGAATATGAACTTGAAAGTCGATCGTTGTAAGAAAGAATGCAAGATCGTCATCCCAAAAAAGCTGAAACGTCAATGCTTCTTATTGTTTCTTTAGCACCCCACACTTCCAACAACCCAGCGATTTTTGATAAATTCAAGTATCCTATTTTTTTCAAGGGTAGTATCTTGGTATTTATCCATAGGTATCCTCTGTATAAAACTGAAAAAAAATACACTAAGAAAATGGGATTTAGCCGTAGCCCGTGCAACCCCTAACAACACTATAGTTCCGCCCCTGGAGCCTCCTGTTGGTTTTAGTTGGGATAGTTTGTACCACAAGATCCATTAGAGCGTTTGTGTCAATAGTGTGCTACATTTAATCGCTCGTAGATGGTATGACATTTTGACGTTTGACCTGAGAACAATGAAGTTTTCAATGATTTGCACTCCTCATGGTGTTGTGCCACATGAATCCTCTACTAGGTACACTTGGATAGGCAAAACTTTGTACAAAGGTAACAGACCACGTCTCATAAAAATCAATGGTCGTATCGCAGTTGTTTGTCATGATCGTAGTGGTGCAAAGCAACGAAATACATATTTGGATAAAACAAGACTATGAAAATCGTGTTTGGGCTGGAGAAGTCGTAACATTCCCAAGCCTTGGATCTAATTAGATCGCCCTAAAGCACTAGATGATGCTAATATGGACGAGATTATCTTCTTCTCAAGCAAGGTACATGGGTAAATGATATGTTTACCTATGTATAACAAGAAGAGCAAATGTTTTAAAATTTTATCGTCCACTCTTGGTCGTCAATTTCTATGCCCAAAGATCAACCGGTTAATGCAGCTCAAGTCCTATGGTGAAAGCACCATGTGGAACAAAACATGATTTTCAGTACCTATAGCAGACACTTACGCTTGTTTGCTTTGGTTCTTGCATCCTACTTTGCATTTGAGGTTTACACATTTTTGGTCTCTGTGATGCATGTTCCTATAGAGTTTCTACTATCTTTTGAATCTTGTGTTCCTTAACAAGTTTTGCTGAACCGTAACCCAAACTTGTAAACATTGTGTCATGTTTTGAATGGATTGTTTAGTGGTGTTTGGTTGCTGATTAAAAGCTGATATTCCACCTGTTCAGTTGACATATAACTATCACAGTAGAAGTAGGAATATATGATTTTCTTTTCACTTTTGATTCATCAACATAGGCACAAGAATAAAGTGTTCTGTGAGGTTTTGTTCAATCATACAAATGCAAGAACTGCTAAAGCTTTTTTGGAGGATTAGATTGGTTTTAAATATCCAGCCTGTCATTTTAATTATACACCTAGAGTTTTTTTTTTTTGTTGAATCTCGTGTATAAGAAACACTACTAGAAAATTGAGTTATTCGGACTGCATTACGGTCACAAAATAGTCGTAATTGCCCTATTGCGACGGTTTTTCGACTGAAAACGTGATCGGAAAAACACCCGTCGCAATTGCTCTATTGCGACTGCGTTGCAACCGCCACTACTTTTTGCGACCTGGATTTTGCGACTATAAGATTGATCGCAAATACTGCGACCGTTTTTGGTTTGTAAGACGTTTGCTCGAACAAACGATATGATCCGAAAAGAACCAAAGGAAAGACACTATGTTCGAACAGTCATACTTTCGTATCATCATTGGGTTGTAAATAACAGAACTATGATTACATGAATAATAAGCATGAAAAGATGCATTTAATTACATAGGATGCAAGGGAGCTTACAGTTGAAAGAGCGTAAGACAGCTGCAGACTCCATAGGGGATATGAGAGAGATGAATGATCGATTGAAGTGGAAATGAAGCTAGGTTGGAGATTATTTATGTTTCAAATTCAGTCATGACAATATGGGTGCTGATCTTGCAGATTTCTCTGGAAATGCTGCCCCTAAACGCTGATATACAATTCAAATGTATTAAAAAACTAAGATTAAAGGATTGATGTGCAAAAGAAGATATCATAAAATTACCAGTAACTCAAGGAATGCTACATAGGACTGTGGATATCTTCTGTTGGAAGATTATTAATCAAGAAATTATGGTTTAGAAGTTAATTATAAAAAGTCAAACTTGTTCATCAAAAGGTCATCCATGCAGAAATCAAAACGTGATGAACAAGGAATTAAGTTAGTTATTTTATGTTAGTTATATGCCTTGTTCCCCAAGGCATCTTGTATCTATAAATAGGAAAGAAAGTCTCATTTGTAATTGTACGATACATATTATATATTGTGTGGTTGTGTGTATTCTCCGTGTGTATCGTCCCTGTGATTGTGTTTCGAGTCCCTGCACAGAATTTGTGCATACTCACCGATGTTCATCCATTGTTCGTAAACGCATATCGATCCCCGATCCGACATCTACCACTTTCTCCTCCAAAAGCTTCTTGCCGAGTTTCTATTATAATTAATATCTTCTCTTTTACATGATAAACAAGCTGCAATATTAATAATCAAAACCATGTCATTAATGAAACTAACAGTTTTTTTACTTTTAAATATACATATATTTAGCAAAAATAAAAAAAAAGTACTAGCCTTCTTTTTCTTCACAAGTGATTCCAGTAGCTTAACATACATATCACATGAATTTTTTACAAAGTTAACGAATGACATGCATAGACAGATTAGAAAGTGAAAATATATTCTTTAGTTAGCACAATACTTTGTCAATGAGCTTCCAAACTAAAGGTGGAAGTTCACAATTCCTAGTTGTTTACCCTGCCCCAGTTTACGTATAACTGAATATTGACACGATTCAGTAGACACATGTTAAGAATAATAAGATACGGTTAACACGATAAAATAAAAGTTACCAAAACTATACAGTTTTAAGAAACGGGTCATAACCGTGTCTTGTGGTGTCGTGACTGCTAACAAACACAGATCTGAAATCATTTATTAACCAAAACTGGAGGGCAACGAGTACCTTGATTTTTGACGAATTAGGGCTCAGTGTGACCAACTGGTTCCTCTTATCTCGGAAGTGAGAGCCTAACTTTACTTGAAACAATATTGAAGCACACAAACAGCCTTTGTAGTTGAAATTGAAACTGAAGTTGCTGATTTCTAGGGCAATTTTAGTGCGAACTGTACGAATTTAGGTATTGCGATCGTCAATCCAATCAAACAGGTTTGAAGAACAGCAAGCATGAAATTGAAAGGAGAAGCATCATCGACCCAATCGATTCATGTTGTTCGATTCACACACACCAGATCAAATCGATTCGTCACGGAACAGAGAGATGAGAACGAATATCAACTGACCACGAATCAAACCTAAACAAAACCTAAAAACTTCAAATGCATAGTTGACGAACAAACACTTGAAACAATCACTGTTTCAACAAATTACACATGAATTAGGGTTTCAAAACGAGGATAAACACTTTACCGTCATCAGAATCGTAGCAATTGACGTTGAAGATGGCGAGAGTATCGGAAGTTTCGTCGATCGGAGAGTCAAACGGAGCAATTGACGCTGAGAAGGAGACGGCGTTAGCAGCGACGGTGATATATACTAAACTCCGGCGTGCTTCGTGGCAGAATATCACCGTACTGGTCTTTCACTCCATATTTCTCTGGTTCATTGTGTAAAACCGTAAAAACGGTGGAGCTTTTATTTAATTAGGCTGCTTGATTTTTTTTTAAAAATCTGCGACCGCATATCCCAGTCGCAACTCCACGAACTTTTTTTTTTAAATTATGCGAACGCAAATGCCATTCGCAACTCCACAAACTTTTTATTTTTCTTATGTTGCAACCGTTTTCCGACCATATTTTTATCAATTTGCGACCAAAAATGGTCGGTCTCAACATTTTAGACCATTTTGTTACCATATTTTAGTCAATCATTATTTTTGTTACCAACAAGAGACCGGTCAGAAATCAATAGCTAATTTTGCGGTTGTTTTTCTTGGACGCAAATTCTGGTTGCAATTGCTTAGTTTTCTAGTAGTGAAAGAAAGTGGATTTGACTTCAATCCCATAATAAACAAACTTTCAAAAAGGTTTTGAATTTGGCTTAGGGGCTGTTTGGCAACTTCTGAATGATTAAGTCCTGAACTAATAAGAGGTCTGAATCATTAAGTGCTGAACCAGTAAGAGGTGAACCATTAAGAACCAGTATAATACTTAAGCGTTCAGAGGCAAATGTCTGACCAATTCAGATTAGAGGTCTTAACTATTCAAACTCAGTATAATGATTAACCATTCAGAGGTAAATGTCTGAATCATTTTGACATCTGCTCGTGAAACAAACAGTCTGAATCATTAATTGCTGAACCAGTAAGATGTGTAAACCATTAAGAACCTCATTAAGAGGTAAACAAACGGCCCTTACACTTTTAGGATTATAAGTGTTATTGTTAGTTATGTTTATATGAATAAATTTTTGGGTCGTATTCAACTTCATGATCAGTTCAATCCGATGATCTCTCAGAGATAACAATTGATTTTTAACTTTAAAAAAATTGACCACATCTTCTCCTGAAATGTGATAAGTTTCTTTTTAGTTTTATAGACAACTCCCCTTTCATAGGCATTAGGGTTGGGCATATTTTGTGTTCATATGAGCATAATTACGTTATTATATTATATACTAGATTATTATTAGACATGTGTATTATACTGGTTTTAAAATAGAAATTATATAATTTTATAATCTGTATTTTTTTACTTTGAACAATGTCACGTATTTTTTACTTTAAACAATGCCACATATAGTTGGCCATGTGTAAAAACTGTTCTTTTTAGAAAAAACCCACATTACATAGTGAATTTTCTTGACTTTTATTTATTGTAATGACAAAGATACGGCCAGAGGAATTTGTCTCATTTCAATATTTAGAGTCATTTTATCTGAGGTTATTAATTGAAATCTAGAGATAAGTCTTTGAGCGCCAAATTTACTTCCAATTAATATTTGTGCCTTAAAAACCCGATCGCCAATGATTGGACCTGTAGGCGGGTTCCATTACGTAAACTATATCTTTTGATCAATATTTCTTAATGACGTTATTAGAACATAGACCTTTATTAATGATCTACTGTTTAGCAAGCCTAGAAATTTAAGTCCATTAAGGGCATTCGATGAGTGTATATTTGCATCGAAATTATCATGAAAATACTCTGACTCCGATAAACTAACATAAATTAGATATTCTTAATGACGTGTTATATTAATTATAAAATTATAATAATTTATAAATAATTAACTTTGCGATATAACAATTATTCTTTTATATAATTAATTAATGGTTAAAAAGCTTTTGATTTTGATATATTCATATTAATTAATGAATTAATTTAATATCAAAATATAAAAAAAATAAAATGGCTGTTTGCTTAAGAATAAAAATTAAAACAAAATGAATCAAGGGATAAGCGTGAATGAACGTTTTTCTTTATTAATTGAGTAAATTGCACAAAACGTCCTTTAAGTTTTACCAATCTTGCTGGTTTCAGCCTTAATCTTTAAAAGTTGCCAAAACCAGCCTTTAAGATTAATTTTGTTGCAAGTTTCATCCTTTATCACTAACTCAGTTACTAATCAATGTTAAATGGCCTCACATGCATAGCATGTGAGGGTAAAACCGTCTTTTCATCTCTCTCTCTCCACTTTCTTTATCTTCAAACTCTTTCACCTTCAAACTCTTTCTTTATCTTCAAACTCTTTCTCCACCAACACTTTCTCTCTCTCTCTCTCTCTCTCTCTTACATAGACCTCTGTTATATCTCTATATCTCTCTATATCCACCGTATCTCCAATTCAATCTACAATATTCATGTACAACATATTCACCTTCACTTCCACATGGGTCCTACTCCTTACAATTCTTCAAACTCCTCTTCATCACCGTGTTCCAGCTCCACCAAGCCACCACCACCGCAACCACCGGACCAGATGGACCACCTCCTCGCCGGCGCCGGCTACAAGGTCCGGGCAAACGACCTCACCCAAGTCGCCGAACGGTTGGAGCATCTCGAAACCATGTTCCAGAGAAACGGTGCGTACAGATGGTATTTTGAGGGTTGCTGGGATTTTGGGAGGGTTAGGTGAGATTGTTGGTGGAGAGATGAAATGGGTAGGTGTGAATTTAGAGAGAGAAAGTGTGATCAATGTGAATGGGATAATGGGGAGGTGAGATGGTGGTGGGGGGTCGTATGGTTGGTGGTTCCGATTTTTGGGTCGTATGGGGGTTGAAAAATGGTGGTTGAGATCTGGGGGCTGAAGATGGTGGTCCGGCAAAGGTTTAATGACGATCCATGGGTGCTGGTTACGATTTGGGGTTGAAGATGGTGGTCTAACAGAGCTTTGATGATGCCCAAGGGAGAAAGTAAAGCTAGGGCATGGCTTAAAAATGGCAGATCGATTCATCAGTTAACGGTAATTCGACAATCACAAGTTCACCAAATCGAATTGATCCCACTCTGTAATTTCAAATGTTTAATGATAAAGTATGAAACCTGATGTGTGGCAACAGACGACCTGTGCCGGATACGAGCTTCATCGAGAGCTCCGCCACTGGTCTCAGACTGATGTGTGGTGTTAGATGACGTGGCATCGCCGTTGTTTGGCGCGTGATGATGGCCGTTAGGTGGAGATGAAGTGGACCAGAAATGAGGGTTACAGAGTTCATCGTTCATCGAGGATAGAATCTGAATTGCTGATTCTATTGTATCTTCTAGATATTTTTGCCCCTCAATTGCTAACTCTTGTGTTGATTTTTGGCTCGTGATGGTGGTGTTGTTGGGTTCTTCCATTGATTTGGAATCTGAAGAAAGAAAATTGTGGATCAGAAACTCAATTGCAAACCCTAATATAAGTCGATAATGATTATTCTTTTTATTTATTTAATGTTTAATTATAGTTTTATTAAGGTAAGAGAGATGAAAAGACGGTTTTACCCTCACATGCTATGCATGTGAGGCCATTTAACATGGATTAGTAACTGGGTTAGTAATAAAGGATGAAACCTGCAACAAAATTAATCTTAAAGGCTGGTTTTGGCAACTTTTAAAGATTAAGGCTGAAACCAGCAAGATTGGTGAAACTTAAAGGACGTTTTGTGCAATTTACTCTTATTAATTTCACTATTTTGATATGAAAATAATAAATAATTTAATAGATATTTTTAATAATAATGTAAGCAAATCTATTTGAGGAATTTCAAGACTAAATTAGATGTTTAATAATTAATAATATTATATGAGATATTAATAATGTTATTATTAAATAAAAAGAGACAGTGTTACACGACATTAATTGTAAGCTTTTATTATAAGTTATATTAGATTTGTAGCTACTACTTTAAATGTGATACATTAGACGGTTATATAATCGCTCATGTTTCCCCTCCAACTAATAATTTTCTTCTATATGTTATGTATAATTTTCTGATCAATGGAAATGGACTAGTCCGTTACTCATTTGCTTTCAATGAGAACGCACCAACGAACATAAGATTTTGATGATGAGGAAATTTTTGAACCTAAAATAACAGAGGTTATGATTTTCTCTTTGTCAAAATATTCATGGAGAAAGATCTCTACGATCGCTGTGGAGCTCCCTGTTGGTTCTTTACGGGATCATTTGACACTCACAAGAGGTAGTATTTGTGTGGATAGTGTAGTACATTCAACGATATTAAGCTCAAGCTCGTTAAAAGTTTTGCGGTTTGACTTGCGTACAGAGAAGCTTTCAATGTTCAGCACTCCTATTGTGGCGCATGAATCTTTCACATTTTACACTATGAGCGATAACAGATTGCTAAAAGGTAATTATCCATGTATCTTAAAAATCAATGGTCGTGTAGGAGTTGTTTGTTATGATCATGTGGTGGAAAGCAACAAAATGCATATCTGGATATTACATGACTATGAAACTCGTGTTTGGGTACAAGAAATCATTACATTCCCTGAGTCATTGATCAAATTAGCTGGGCCCATCCTTTTCCCGTTAGAAGTTAATATGGACGAGAACATCTTTTCCACGAGCAAGGTGTCTGGGAACGTGATGAGCGTACCAATCTATAACACGAAGAGTAGACGCTTTAAATCATTACAGTTCACTCTGGGTCATCAATTTTCATGCCCAAAAACCATGAAGTTCAATCAAATCAAGTATTATGTTGAAAGCATGGTGCCTTTTTAGAGGAACATAACAAGACTTGATGATCCAATGCAAGTTCTTCCATGGGCATATGTTGGTTCTGCTTCGTACTTTGCAATTTGTTGGTGGCTCTTTGACGTATGTTCCTTTGAAATTTCTTCTATTAAGTAGTATTTTCCAACCCTATTGAATGTATAGTTCTTAAACAATTATTGCTAAGCTGTTTAAAATTATGCTATGCTTTATGGGTTCCCAAATGTCCTTTAAACTGTTGCAAAGAGGGGAGAGAAAGAGAAGGTAGTGTCGAGAGAAAGGGTGAGGGCGGGGAGAAACCTTGTGACCATTAGTGATGTGCAGTCACCCGATCTCAAACCCAGTATGACCATCGCTTTCTAGGGTTTCGGTGTTGATCCTTGAAAGAGTCATCAGAACTGGCGGCACTCGAAGCATCCAAAGGATTTGAGAGACGATAACTGTCCAGTTTTAAAGCTTTCGGTGTAAGTGAAAACCGTGTTATTGGAATTGATAATTATTGTGTTGTTATTGATTGAATATAGCGAATAATTATAACTCTATATATAGAGCTGAATATTACAATAGAGTACCCTCTATAATTGTAAATATAAAATACAATCTAATATGTCTAACATTCCCCTGCAAGTTGAGGGCAGGGAACGACCTACAACTTGGGCTGTAGAAGAAGAAATCTTTGAGAGGGGGTGGTTTGGTGAAGACATTAACAATTTGGTCATTTGTAGAGATGAACTGGACGTTTAGTTTGCCTTGAGCTACTTGTTCACGAACAGAGTGTTCGACATGTTTTGTGCGAGCATGAAACATAGGATTGGCTGAGAGGAAGGTTGCGTCAAGAATGTCACACCAAACAGTAGGCTATGTTGTGGTGATGCAAAGCTCATGAAGAAGAGCCTTCAACCAAAAATATATCAGATTTTTTCATTTGCCTTGGGAAGATCTGTAAAGAACAAAGGGGCAAGAACCATAGACGACTTAGCAAAAAGGACAAGTTGGAAGTCAGGTGCAAGAAATAACTTTCTTTTATAAAGAAACTAAGTTTTAGTTACAAGTAGTAGGTAGTTTATCTTAGTACTTGTATGATTAAATTTAAAGGAAATTCGAATACAAATAGCAGACACTTCAACAGTCCAGATACAAATATATGAATGTATTCCGGCATTTCTGATATCAGATATAATTTTTACTTTGCCATACCTTGTCAAATATTAAAATACCTTTGTAAGTCTAAGAACGGTGGTGTAAACGGGCTGACCGCCACATGTAACAGACTCTATTTTCCAGTCATGATAAATTGAAGATAAAGGCATATTCTTACCACTTTAATTGAGAAGTTCTGCTGCCACATGTTTACTACATGTTTAACCCATTTATTACAACTTAACTACAGCCCATGTGCACCCTGTCAACTAGTTTACAACCTGCTATCATGTTTGCAGCCCATTTGACTGATTTAGATAACTTGTCATATTTGGGTTACACGATTATACTGTATCCGGGTTATTGGTAATGACTATACGAATAAATATAGGGGTGGTATTCAAACTCATGAGTTCAACTTGTCAACCTAACACAATTATCATTGTTAGAAATAACAAGAGAATTTGAATTTTACAAAAAAAAAAAAATGCTTTAACTACTGAAAGAAGGATTTCTGTCTTACTGGTCTGCAATTTACAAGAATTTACCCAGGGTACAAACAGTTATGCAAGAGGTATAAACTTGCCATTGAACACCAATCTGCTCTATGGTCCCCTGTTATAAATTTGTTGGGCATAAACACGTTGGTGGTTTTTCTTTTGTTTACTTTTTACCATAAAGTCTTCACAAGATTTTGGGCCAACATGGGTAGAACAAATTAAATTTTGATGGCCTAACATGGGGCCATTTTGTTGCAAGATTTCTTGAATCTATTTTTTATGGGGCTATTAGGCTTATGTTAAACCGGAAAACTACCAGGCCTAAATAGGATGTCAAAGGGAGTAGGCCCAATCCTATTAGGATATGTTAGGGAAATGTTAACTTTGGAGGGTGTTAAGCATGAATTAAGCCGGGACATACGAATATTAAAAAAAGGGAATTCGCAATTTAATTAAAAAAAACTAAAAAACTTACTACAACGTAAGAAGTCGCTGGTGTAAACAAGGCCCCCAAGTTAAATGGAAACCGTAGAAGATGATAAGCAACCAGCGACCACAGTTGATCGATTGGCCAAGAAGACAAAGATTTCATTACCAACTGAAGTCATCGAAGAGATCCTCTCCAGACTCCCTGTCAAATCCATTCTCCGTTTCAGAATCATCTGTAAGCCATGGCTCAGTTTCATCTCCAATCCATCATTCACCAGACTCCACCTCTCTCGCGCCACCACTGCCCACCGCACCGCCTTATTCATTCCCACCTTCGGTTATTCCAATCACAAACTACACTTTTTTTCACCACTCATCTCATGACAATCGACAAGGATTATACTATTGGTATCTAACAAACCTCGGATCATAAAAGTCAAAGGTTGTGTAGCGGTTGCTTGTCATGATCGTGTGGTGGATACTAACAAAATGCATCTCTGGATATTACAAGACTATAAAAACCATGTTTGGGTCAAAGAAATCATTACATTCCCCAAGTCTTGGATCGATTTAGCCAAGCCTTATCCAGTAGATTCCGTTAATATGGACGAGATAATCTTCTCCTCAAGCAAGATGCCTAGGAATAATGTGACCAATGTACTTATCTATAACAGGAAGAGCAGATGTTTTAGGACATTACAATTCACGTCTGATCATCAAAATTTTTGCTCAGAGCTCCTGAAGTTTTGTGACATCAGGTGCTATGTTGAAAGCTTGCTAACTTTATAGAGGAACAAAACAAGACTTGATGATCCAATAAAAGTTCATCCATAAGGCAAATATTATCTTTGAACTTTGAAGAAGGTTTTGGGCATGATGAATTCTACTACAAGCACACACACATGTAATTGAGGTTTGCACTTTGTTTGATTATTGATGTTTGGTGTTATGGAGTTTTCTTGCTAATAAATAGAGTTTTACTAACCCCTTTGAATCTTGTGTTTCTTACCCATAAACCAAACCATTATAAGTTTTCCTATGTTTTGAAAGGATTGTTTTGTGCAACAACAAAAAATAAAATAAAATAAATCTGAAATAAACAGTTTAAATTTAAACCAAAGAATATGAGAATATTTCAAATTTAGAACTATGTAGTGAAAGCACACAAGTAACTTGATTTTTGTTCGGGTAGCTGATCAAAAGCCTCCACTCCACCAAGGTGACACCCATTTGTTGAATTGGCAAAGAAAAAATCATCACGGGAATTTGTGATATACTTTTGATTCACTTACCATTAATCTTCATAATCACAAGTATTCACCAACTAGAAGAATAATTAATGATACAAATGCTAGAAAGATTTTTAAGAGAATTAGAATTTTTTTGGAGTGTCCAGCATGCTATTATTATACAAATGTTGAATTTCATGTAATAAACAGTGGGTAGCCAACCACGACTCTCAAAACTCTTAGGGAATCTGTTCGTGATCAAGTTTGAGAAAGTAGTGAAATAATACCACACAATCCATGTGAAAGAGTCAAAATATGGTGCATTGGAAAGACTGGGTCAAAGAGTTGTGGTAAAAATTTTAATTTGAATAATGACTGGGGTATACCACAACTGCTCTAAATGCAGTCTGCAAGAGTCAAATCTGTTGATTATAGATGATCAACACATAATGATAGGTCTAATGATCTGGATATATGTGACTTCAAGTGAAAATTATATTGCGTATGTCTGTTGGAAACTGGGTTGGGTCAATAAATGGGCAGTTCAATGCAGGGATATGCAGGTCATCATTCCAGAATAGAAGCCTTGTCATCAGTCCTTGAGATGTGTTTTTATGACAGTTATGCAGTACAGGAAAACATGGTTTCATTTGGTTCGGGCACAAGTGTTCTGTTATGTTAGTTGAAGTAGTTATGGAAGTTATTAGCCATACTAGATACACGTGGCATCTAGAAGTTAATCAGAGTGCTGGGTCAAAAGGTCAACGGCAGATTGGCAACAGGATCATCAAATTATGTTGAACTGTGTTGAATTTTGTATTGAGTTTATAGGTCGCGTAACAATCTGTCTAGAATCCTAAGTCGGTAAGTTGGAATTGGAAGATGAAAAGGCTTCAAACAAATTACGGAAGAAATTAACAATTTGGAGTGCCTGGTTTTGAATTTCAGTTACTTAAATTCGGAAGATTGGTGGAGTTGGAATGTCCGGGGGATTTGTTGGTAGGGTAGTTAATGTTGTCTTTTGTGTTTGTATAGGGGCAGTGGGCATCGGGTGGTTGTCCGGTTGATTCTCTGTGGCTGAGTTGTTTTCGTTCTATGTACTCTTTGTTTCTTCAGCGAATTGCTGATTGTTTTATTTAACTTAACTGCGGTTGAAAAAAAATAAAAAAAGACGACTCCAGTGATCTGTTTGTTGTATACACCATCAAAACATAATCTCAAAACTAAAACTCATTTCCCCTTTCCTTTGATGATTAAAATATATTACACCTCACCAAAACAAGGAGGGCAAGTTGAGTAACATACGACTTAAAATGCTTAATTTTGGCCTATTCAAAATGTTAAGTGTACCGAAGAAATCCATAATTTCATAACGAATCAGCTCAAAGTTAGACCTTTGGGTCTCAGGTAGTATATTCAAAATATCATTCAGGTTGCTACACTTCTATTAAAATGCGGTGGAAATAACCTTAAAAAAGGGAGATGGTTAATCATGCATCATGTGGTGGCGTTGATAGCCGAAAGACAAGGGGCACTAATCGGCGTTTGTCTCAATTGCTGAGTGTTATGTGCCTTATGTCCAAGGCTTGATGCAACGCTACTATCAAGCCGGGGGTCTCACTGGAAGCAGTATCTCTATTCCTATGGGGTAAAGGTAAGGCTATCTACATCTTACCCTTCTCAGACTCTACCTTAGCTTTTCTATTGGTGGAATATACCGAGTACGATGATGATGATAATATTTTAATGATAATGAGTATAACAAGTTTTAATAATAGCTATAAGCCTATAACGGGTGTAATAGCAAGGTATGCCGGAAAGATAGTATATCATAAATGGTTGAGAATTCTAGTTTTATAGTAAACATTGGTGTACATTTAGAAATACTTGTTGAACTGGTTTTGGTTTAGAAGGCGTGTAAGTTACTAATGGAAAAAAAAGTAGTAACACTTTGAGCATTTAAGCTGATTTATGTAATGAAAAAAAATAATAAAGAAATGAAAAAAAGAGGTTAAGCCTTTAAAAAGGAAGTAGGTGTGAACCTTTCCATCAGTTTCTGGTAGAAACTCCAAGTCTCCTACCGTTAGCTTTTCTGTAAGTGCTCCCTCCCTCTTTTTTTTCTCTATTCCTACAACTTTTGAGGTATTTGCTCTACTTTTGGAGCCACTGTAACAAGATACTAAGAGGATTTTATATGAAGCCCGAGCTTAAGAGATCATTTTTAAAAACTTTCTTGTAAGCCACAGCAACAGGATTAAGATGCAAAGATTGGCTTGGTTCTCTTCTCATTTTAGTTCAGGTTATTAGTAATGGTCAGGCTGCAATAAGTGTCATCTGTATAAGAATATATTACAGTAGTTCTAGCAAACTACTATACGCCTGTCCTGTCTTCATTCTACAAGTTCCAATAACGTGTTTATTTGATATCTTGATTATCATTTAGAAGGAGTACCTTTTGTTTTATGCCTTTTGGCCATCAAATAGTGCATATATTCCTGTTGTTTGTTTTATAGAGTTGTAAATTAGGATTGGTTCAACAGTATAGGATCTATATGATTCCTCGGTTGTGAACTAAACTGATCAACTCTCATTTAAAAAAAGGAGCTTCCACTTTATTTGTTATAGTTAAAATGGATTCCGGTTACTTTGTTTGAATGCGTAACTTGTAGGATGCAATGTGTAATGGATATACTGAATGTGTTTTCCGTTTCATTCGTGTAACATAAACCTATAAAACCATGTGCAGAGTAGCAATTAAACGTTTTCCAGTATGGCTGGCACCTTAAGTGCCGAGTTGTTGGAATTCCCGAAGAAGGATAACCGTCGATTCCTACATGCAGTCTATCGTGTTGGTGATCTTGAGCGCAGCATCAAGTACATTACCCATCTCTACGACTCTAGCGTTAGATCATTCAACCGTATATTATTGGAGTATTCATTTATTTTTAATTTTTTATCAGATTTTACACAGAAACATTTGGGATGAAGTTAGTGAGGAAAAGGGACGTACCAGAGGAAAAGTACTCAAATGCTTTTCTTGGGTTCGGCCCCGAGGAGTCAAACTTTGCAGTGGAGCTTACATACAGTTTGTTTCTGAATATTTAAAATTGTTTGTATTTAGTACCATTTTATGTGTTGATGGTTTATGTTTATACATAGATTATGGAGTTGATAAGTACGATATCGGAACCAGATTTGGGCGTTTTGCAATTGCTACCGTGGATGTTTGTGTTACATTACTACATCTGATATAAAACTTGTTGATTCTTTTTATGCTAAATTGTGTTTTTTTTGTAGGTGTACAAACTTGCTGAAGACATTAAGGCAAAAGGTGGGACCATTACAAGGGAGCCCGGCCCAGTTATAGGTGGAACAAGTGTGATTGCTTTTGCTGAAGATCCAGATGGATACCTTTTCGAACTCATTGAACGACCTCCCACCCCTGAACCACTTTGTCAAGTAATGCTTCGTGTTGGTGATCTTGATCGATCCATCAAGTTTTATGAAAAGGTACTGTTTTATCGTTTAATTCCTTTATATATCTAATGTAACTTATCCATGTAATGTTGATATAATGGTCCAATTTTGTGGAGGCATTGGGGATGAAGTTATGCAGGAAAATTGATAGACCAGAACAAAAGGTACACCTCTTAATTAATATACTTTTTTCTGTATTATTTTAAGTTAGTAAAATATTTTGTTTTGCAACCCAGTACACATTGGCAATGATGGGGTATGCTGAAGAACTAGAAACAACTGTATTGGAGCTCAGATATAATTATGGTGTAACTGAATATACCAAAGGAAATGCATATGCACAGGTAAAATCTTGTAGCTTGCGTCGATGAATTTACCTTTTTTGTATTTATTAATCAAGTTTGGTGTTATGATGTTGAATATTAGGTTGCAATCAGTACGAGTGATGTTTATAAAAGTGCAGAATTGGTTAACCATGTCATCCAAGAGCTTGGTGGAAAGATAACCAGGAAGCCTGGCCCACTTCCTGGGCTGGGTACTAAAATCACATCTTTCCTTGATCCAGATGGTTATCTAATGTTTCAATATTTGTTTATATGATATCGTTTGGTCTTAGAATATGGCCAAGCCTCCTTCAATGTTGATATGCAAGTGTGAACCTGCTATTAAGTTTTGTTTGAATTCAAAAGGTCTAACTGTTATAGTTTCTATGGGAGCAGACCTTGTTTATTTAACAATGTGTGATCTTTTTCATATTCTGTTTGATGGTAGGTTCTGGTTGATCATGAAAACTTTGTGAATGAACTTCAGAATAACGAGTAAGTTGTATAATATGATATCATGCAGTATCGGTGTCGAGGAACCCGTCTTCATCCTTGTTTTCCTTATAAATTGCAGACATCAAGGCAGCTGTTAGAAAGCAACAGGAAAGACGAGTTTATCTCAACAAAGATTATTATTAAGTTAATGTTAGATGGCAAAAATATGGCTCTCACCAGTTGGCAGTAACATGTTCTTGACGAAAACAAATATAGCCTTCTCCGGGCTAAGTTTGATCCTTTTACGAACCACATAAACAAACAGACCGACGGTCAAGTCAGCTGGTACTAAATATCTGCGTCACAATAACATACACATCTTGCGTTGATAAAGGATCATAGACAATGCACATAATCACTTTGAAAACGCATACCCAGACTATTGGCTTGACTTCCTGAAAACAGTAATTGATTTATTCATAGTATCAACATAAGAGAGAGGGAAAAAAAGTTACTTGTTTTTGTCTGTCAGCAAGATCGCTTCTTTTAGCTCTCTCAACAATCACCTGAAAACTTACTTTTCTCAGGAGTATAAAGATAGAAACAACACAAATAAATGAAGTTTGTATTAAATGTCTTACAGGTATATAGAATTTTTTTTTTGAAGGGGAAATTTGGATAAATGGCGGACCACCGGAGTATCATCGTGCCACCAACGGAACCACCCGATCATATCCATCTCCACTAAGAGTAACGCATATATACAAATTCCGGAGGAAACCCAATAAATGATGAAAAAACCTCCTTATGGGAATCGAACCCAGAACCTATTGGTCCCAAAGTCTTATCCCACTTCGAAGATGCCACTAGCCACATGTATATAGAATCACTCTACTTATTTCTTAAATCTCAATATTAAAAGCCAAAAGAAAACACGAGTACAGAATTTGGTCAACTTTCTCTTCCCAATTTTTTCTGTGCCTATCGTGATCACCACAATCCCTTCCCAATTTATCTCCTAACATGTAGCTTTCTACTTTTTATATTATTTCCATCGCTATGTATTTTTATATCCTGTACTTCTTTGTCATTCATAATAAAATTGATCTATACATATTCATGAAATACAATCTGTGATACCTCAAACTTTAAGATGGTATCGGAGCAGTGTTCATGATCTATATTTCTCTACAAAGAACAAGTCAGTAAACAAAACAAATGGTTGGTTACAAAGAAACCGGAAAGAAGAACGACGGAATGTTGTCAACCCTAACTCTCCATATTATCTTCATCCTTCTGATTACCCAAGACATATGCACGTTAATGATGCTTTGTCTGACAAAAACTATGCAGAGTGGTTGCAGAGATTGAAAACTTCGTGTTTGGAAAAGGTTTTAGAGCAGATAACAACCTCTCCACCAAGCTCTATACCTAGACAGATCTGAGGCACTGCTTTTCACTACAATTATCAACCATAATTGTACTGAAAAGTAGTGAAGGGAAATTTATTGTATGAGTATCATTATAATTTTACAATGAAACTGCGTTTACCAGATATGAACATAAAATATAATTGTCGAATCACAGCACGACTGAGAATTAATTACCTTTTCAATGTGTGGTCCCTTTCGTTTTGTTCTATCTAAATTCCCCGCCAATACTCCAATTTATATCTTCAAAGCGAATAACATTCATTGCGTCAAAATTTATATCTTCAAAGCGAATAACCCATTGAATAAAACGCAATAGTGAAACAAGAAAAGGCTGTTACAGCATGACTTGGACAGGGTCTCCATACCCTTGATAAGAACTAGAAAAATGTAAAATTCAGGGTGGATATTAATATCCTAATCTCAAAGGTATGGTCCAACCTACTTTCTCCAATAGCTATGCTAATCTTCAGCAGTAACACTCCTAAGATCCCAAGTAATTTCACTGCACTAAATGATTGGGTCAAAACTGGACCTAGACCATTAATCACCAAAAAAGAAAATCTAAGAAATTCCCTAAAAACATGGAAAATGAAATAAGAAACAACACTTGGTGAATCTAAAGAGTAGAAAATAATGTAATATGACTACCCATATGCAATTTGGTTGATATTATAACTGAGCTTTAAACTACATAGATGTTTGGTTGATATTATAACTGAGCTTTAAACTACATATTTCTGATTTTTGTAGAAGAGTACAGAAACAATCCTGCCAGAACATAACACAAGTCAAAGCGGTTTGATTTACTGTTTAGCAAAGCAGAGATCCAAAAGGGTTGGTAAATAAAACACTACTTAACAACATAAATCTCCATAAAACATACATCAAAGAAAATGAAACCTGAATTGCAAAGTAGGATGCAAGAACTAACATTTACCCGTGGAAGAACTTGTATTGGATCATCAAGTCTTTTGATATGTCCTCTACAAAGGAAGCATGCCTTCAACATAACACCCGATCTTATCAAACACCAATGTTCTTGACAACGGAAATTGATGGCCGGGAGTGAAATGTAATGATCTAAAACATCTACTCTTCCTGTTATAGACAGGTATGGTCATCACATTTTTGGAAAACTTGCTCGAGGAAATGATAATCTCATCCATATTAATAGAATCTACTGAAAAAGGGAAATCTGACCGTCTCCAAGGCTCGGGGAATGTAATGGTTTCTTTGATCCAAACACGATTATCATAGTCTTGTAATATCCAGATATACATTTCGTTGATGTACCCCACAAAATCATGACAAAAAACTACTAGACAGCCATTGATTTTTATGATGCAAGGAATATTTTCCACCGCATCAGCATGGGCCAAAACATCTTGAGGAGTGATAATTAAAAAAAATCTCCGTTCTCAAGTCAAACGCCAAAATATCATACGATTCCAGCATTAGATGTACCACACTATTGACACAAACACTATCCCTGGTGACATAGTGCAAGCCATCCCAACTTAAACCAGCAGGAGGTGGTTCCATATCAAACTTTCTCCATGAATAATTTGACATAGACAAAATCATAATCTCAACAGTAGGAGGTTTAAAAAGTTTCCTGATGGATACAATCTTATGTTCGTTTCTGGACTCATCCAACCCAAATAAATAAATCATAGAAAAATCTGGAGCGGGAAGTTTAAAACTCTTACGCGAAGTTACGGGGTCATTTTGCCGAGTTCCTTCGACATGGTTCGTGCTTGGGTTAACAAGGAAAGCATGAGCTTAGGAAGACCATGTATGGTAAGTAAAGCACCCAAAGGATTAACTTCCAGATGCCACTTGTATCTAGTATGGCTAATAACTTCCATAACTGCTTCAACTAACATAACTGAACACTTGTGCCCAAAACCCAAATGGAACCATGTTTTCCCGTACTCCATAACTGTCACAAAAACACATCTCATTGGAATGATGACATGGCAAATATTCCGGATTGGTGACCTGCATATCCTTGCATTGAACTATAGCATACAACTTTTACTTCAATCGTCCTGCCCATTTATTGACCCAAATTAGTTTCTAACAGGACAGATTTAGTGTTGATGATGGTGTTTTGTTTTTAGATAGAGGTGTAAAGGTGGTGCACGATTCCGATTCGATTTCACCAACGATTTGAAAAGGGTGTTAATAAAGCCGCACCTTAAAATCTTATTTTCACACCCTTTTATATGGGTCCTATAGGGTTATACAACCCGCATAGAATAATCCAACATGAGAAATAGTGAGTCGTATAATGCTATATGAATCATATAGATGGAGAAAATTTTGGGTCGTATAACATTCTATACGGGTCATATAGCACTGTACGGGCCGTATAACCTTATATGAGGTTTGGGTCGTATAATATTATATGAGTCGTATAACATTCCATACGGGTTATATAATTATATACGGATCGTATAGATAGAGAAAGAAAAACATTCTCTGACATTTTTTTATGCAATATTCTTTTATACGACCCGTATAACTTTTATACGGGTCATATAAATGTAGGAGTGTGCAAATAAGATTTAGGGAGTATTGAAATAGTGAGAGCCTTTGAAAAAAGAATTTGGAGTTGCATGTTTGTAAAAGTGGGTCTCATTTGTTCTTTTATATTCTTAGTTTTTGTTTTCTAATCTTTCTTTAATGGTTTATTTATTTATTTTTAGTAATAAGGGTAGTTTAGTCATTTCAAATAGACTTAACTGGAAAAACCAATGGTCATCCAGTTAAGGGACTATCCGAGTAACAACCGAGTAAACCATAGGAAACATATATATAATATTAGAATGTTGGGTCTAAATGTGAAATTTGGGCAAACCATATGGACTATCCGGATATTTTTCTTAAAAAATATTTATGATAAGAGTTTTATCAAGTGAAATTTGGGCAAACCTACTTGGGATGCCTGTTAGTTTTATCAAGTTAAATACGAGTAAAGAATCATTGGGGGTCAGGGCACCTCCTGACCTCGTCAATGAATTGAAGTTCATTTAGTTATATTATATTATATTTAATTTAAAATATTAAATCCAATAAAACTAGAAAATACAAATAAATAATGGAATTCTCGGTTTGCATAAAAAATCTATAGGTGTTTTTGGTATCGGGTAATAAAATGGATAAGGTAATGGAATGGATGACATCCATTCTATGTCTTGTTTGGTTACCATGTGAGAATGGAATGAAACATTACCTTTTGTTGTTTAGTATGTGAGAAAAACGAAGAAATATAATCAGATGGCGGTGGTCAGTGGTTGGCGGTGATGGTGGGTGGAGACGGCTGCGGGTGATGACAGCGGTGATGGAGGTGGGTGGCGACAGCTGGTGGCGGCGGAGGCGGTGGCGGGTGGCGGCGGATGACGGTGGTGGTGGGTGATAGCAATGGTCCATTGCATTTCAACTCTCGTTCCTGCAACCAAACTCTACATATATGTTATCAAACAAACCCCTTCAAAAGCCCAAAGTCCTGCCTTCATAATTATTTTGATGTTAGTAAATGGAAACCTTAGAAACAGAGTTATTGAACATGACGACCAAGAAGGCAAGTGTTTCATTACCAAGTGTAATCATCGAAGAGATCCTCTTTTGACTTCCCATCAAATCATCCGATTCAGACCTAATCCAAGGCTCTCCATCCACCTTTCAATTCACTTTGGGTGATTACTGGCGTATCACAACTTTATTTTTTATTTTTTGAGGTTTATCTTTCAAGTCTTATGTGTTGAAATCTGATTTTTGTAAGTGTATTGTTTTAAATCCAATAAAACATAAAAAAATTTGATTTTTCTTAAGTATTTACATATTTTTAATTCCCACGACTGCACGAGTCTCCCCTGTTCCCTCCCTGTCTTCAGAAAATGGAAACCCTAGAAGAAGAATCTACGACACATGTTGATCGATTTAGTACCGTCGACAATGCAAAGACTACATTCTCAACTGAAATCATTAAAGAGATCTTCTTGAGACTCCCCGTGAAACCCATACTCCAATTTCAAACCCTCTATAATGTTGGGGAAATTTTAGAATCCGGATGATCAGAGAGGCATGTATGTCGACTCATCACATCCTGGGGTTGAAGAAGGTCCCAAGGGTTCGGTTGTTCGCCGATTCAAGTGGTACGTGAGTTAGGTTTAGAACATCGTGAGACAGTTCGGTTCCTATCTACCATTGGTGTTAAAGGGCTAGCGGGATTAATCGTCCATTAGCATCAATCCTGAAAATCATCTGTTTGGGGCTTGAACAAGATTCAATGCGA
This sequence comes from Scalesia atractyloides, assembly GCA_947069175.1. Classification (NCBI taxonomy): domain Eukaryota; kingdom Viridiplantae; phylum Streptophyta; class Magnoliopsida; order Asterales; family Asteraceae; genus Scalesia; species Scalesia atractyloides. The sequence goes on along the minus strand of CAMTDV010000001.1, from coordinate 65,303,726 downwards.
AACTCATGGGAAGTAACTCAGCCACCGTCAGTAAGTACTTTAAACATTACCAAAATGAAGCGGTGTTTTTTTCATGACGGGAGACGCGGAGTCTTTGCTGTTTACTGTTTACTTTACCTTTACCCAGCTTAAAGAACTGTGCCATAAATTCATAAGAACTGCTATTTGTAGTCACTCTCAGATCAAATTATTGCGGCGGTTCTATCAAATAATCCAATCGGATACAACTCTGATTTTGGAGAATGAACAACAATGTGTGTTTTTTGTGGAAATTCATATGAACCAATCTGACCAAAAGACACCTTGACGAATTTGGAGATAATTCACAGATAACTGCCACTTGGCAGTTATTGGCGGTTATTAGCGGTTGGATTTCAAATTTTGATTTTAATTAAACTGCCACCTTAATTTTTATCTGCAAAATTGTGACGAATTTTTATAAAAATAATTTTTCTAAGGCATTTTCTATAAAGCAATTTAATTAAAATAAAATTTTTCCAAGCTGACAGCTCAGCTCGACCTCAACCAGGAGCTGCCGCCCCTGGGACCCTGCTCCCAGGGGTGCTGTCCCCGATTCCCCATTGGGGGCATTGCCCCCTTGAAATTATAACAACTCGAACAAGCATGCACTCCCATGCCTCCTAACTTGTTCGATGTACATCATAATTCCCTTTGGTCATCAAGTTAGTCCCGTTACACTAAAATATCTAACATCTACACCATGGCTCAAGCGCATCTCCGATCCATCATTCTCCAAACTCCATGTCACACCCCGACCCGCAGCGGAAAAGGTGATCGGGGCATGATTGGGTTATCATCAAAGCTCATGACATTTATTATAACGTTTCATATTCATTAATACAATTTAATGGGAAATTTACAATCATAATTACATCATGACCTAAACATCAATCTAAGCTTCTTTGTTTTCTTCTGAGGCATTTCCTATGTTTTCCTTGCTTCATCCTGTTCACCTGTATCATGTGTAAAAATGGTTTTTGGATCAACAAAAAGTTGGCGAGTGAATCCTATGAAAAACATTTGAACAAGTTTATTTAATTGGTTATAAAATAAAGTGCACAACCACACATGAGTAAAAATAGATGTAAACTTATTCACCAATCAATTAATATTAAATAATGCACACATGAACAATAATGGATCGTTTTGAGGCACGCGTTGCTCAACTCGTCTCTCACGAGGAACTGATGGGCCTAATGAATGATTTGCATATACTTGACAATATGAAATACATAACTACAAACAATATAAACTAAATAATACACACACGAACAATAATGGATTTGTTTTGAGGCACGCGTTGCTCAACTCGTCTCCCACGAGGAACTGATGGGCCTAATGAATGAATTGCATATAAATTGACAATATGAAATACATAACTACAAACTAAGTTTAGATCACAATATGGTATGGCACAAGTTTAAATAAACGAGTTAATTTTGTTGACACATGACACACCCCAAAACGTGTAATTAAAAAGGGGAGTTGTAAGATTCACTCACAGTGGGTGCGTTTGGTTGATGATGTTGAATGCGCACGAAGTTGGTTTTAACCACGAGTAAAACTAACCTAGATAATAACATAATGGTTTGGTAAATAATGGGATTTTATTAATCAATTTTAGTAGGATGATTGGATATATTTTTGTGAGTTTAAGGCTATTTTCTAACCTTAAAAATGTTATTTTTAAGTATTTTTAATTGATTTTTAAATAAAATAAATAAATAAAAATAACAAAAAAATGTTGACTTTTTGCGACAGTTGACCGTTGACCGTTGACTTGTTGACCTGTTGACCGGTCAGGCTGTGAAATTGTTTGCGCCGGGTGAGGCTCGAACCCGAGACCTCCCGTTCGCGTGCACGCAGCTCTATCAACTGAGCTACGTGTCTAACCCGAAATATTTCTGTTTTTAATTATATTTATATACTCATTGAATTAAACTGGAAATCATTTATTTTTAAAAACGATTTAATGCGTCGAACCGGTGCTCTCCACAGGTCTCGAACCCGGGACCTGTGGTTTGGTTTAACACACAGTCCACCACTGGACTGTGTGTCTAACTTGTTAAATAATCTAAATTTTATTATACTTATATACAAACTACGTTATTTCATTTCTGTCTTATATAAAAAGTTTGATAACTGTCCGGATCGGTGCGATAGTCCAGACTCGAACTCGTGACCTGTGTTTTAAATGCGCACACAGTCCACCACTGGACTGTGTGTCTATCTTGGTTATTATTCCGGTTTTTATTAAATTTAACATCTATGTGAAATGAATCCGGTTTAGTAAAAAAAAAGAACATTTTTATCAAGGTAAGCATGCGTGGGACAAGAATCGAACTCGGGACGTGAGCGTGTTTATGTGCACACAGTCCACCGCTGGACTGTGTGTCTAACCCGAGTTATATCTTGATTTAAATTAAACTTATAGACAACAGAAAACTTCGTCTTCTTCGTTGGATTTAACCAGAACTAACGTCCGACTGGTTCGTCGATTAAATCATGTTCTTTTAGTGTGTTGCGGTTAATTACAGGTGAGATAAATAAAAAGAATGAAAGATTAAGCGTAAGGTATACCGAACTGGACTCCTCTGTTTCTCCGGCGAAACTCCGATGACAGCAGATACTTCCGGCGACGTATGTCTTGCGGCAGAGAGTCTTCAACGAGCTTGAGATGGATGTGAGTGGCTTCGGTATGAGTTCTGGGTGTTCAGTAAGGCTCAGAAGTGAAAGGCTCGGTTTTCCGGCGAGTTGCAGAAGTTTTCCGGCGAGTGGAATTACGTCGGGAAAGAGTGTGATTTTGAGCGAAAAAGCTAACAAATGTTAGAGGGGGTATTTATAGGGCAGATCATCGACGTATTTGGCCCGTTTTCCGACTTGATCGTCGGTCATTACGTTTTCCGGCGGTTATAACTTGTGTCGCGGACTCAGGCGTCGGTTATAACTGATGATGAGATTAAAGTTTACGTTAAACTGAAGAAACCGTCCAAACTTGGCGAGATAGTCGGGATTTCCGACGACTGCAATTAGGCGCGCCGGTTTTTGAATTCGAGATGTATGTTATGAATTAATTGTATCTAATAATAAACAAGAAATACAAGTGGCGCAGTGGTTGGATGGTTAAGTGTTAAGGCTGCTGAATCGTTGGCTGACCCGGGTTCGAAACCCGGCAGCACTAATTTATTTTTATTTCATTAATTTCAATACTTTTTCAAATAAAACTTTTAAACCCAATATACTTATTAATTATGTATTGTTTAAAAATAATTTGGGCATTAAATACGCCACGAAATTTTTAACTGATTGTTCGGTTAATAAACGGAGCGGGTTTGGTAAATCCGGTTTTTGACGGATGTTACAGTATCCCCTGCTTTTTAGAAATTTCGTCCCGAAATTTAAGTAGTGATATATTTGACTAAAAATGATGGTGTTTAGTTTGACAGTTACATGCTTAGAAAAAGAGTAAGAGTTTAAGTTTTTGTTTGAGGCGGGTAACGTCCCTTGTAAGGGTTAAGTACCCTGTTACAGGAATCGCTTTTTGTTGCCTACGGTAAAATATTGATAAGCAGAGTTGATTCGCTAAATATGATATCATGCGTAAGAGTTTTGATATGTTTGGAAGGATATGGTTATATCCTAATGCAAAACTTCTAATACTACAACCTACATGGAACTTCTCATAACCGTCTAACAATACCTCTGATCCTTTGACAAGAATACTTATATATAGGAAGTACCAGCGGCGTATCCACCATATTCTTGTCAAATTTTCATTGGTTTTATCAGTAAGTTATGATTGGTTCTATGATATGACTCTAGAACATAAATAAACACAACAACTAATGTACCAAGAAATTACTAAATCCTACATAGAACTTCTCATAACCGTCTGACAATGCCTCTGATCCTTTGACAAGAATACTTATATATAGGAAGTACCAGCGGCGTATCCACCATATTCTTGTCAAATTTTCATTGGTTTTATCAGTAAGTTATGATTGGTCCTATGATGTAACTCTAGAACATAAATAACACAACAACCAATATTTGAATCCACATTCTGATAGCATATATGTTTGAATGATGACAGTTCCTCTCTCGTTTGTTATGATGGAGAGGTTAGTTTATGTAGAAATAGAGCACAATCCAATTTCTTTAAATGGCGAGATGATATGAATGTAACACAAATTTCAACCAAGACAATACTAAATCCTACATGGAACTTCTCATAACCGCCTGATAATGCCTCTGATCCTTTGGCAAGAATACTTATATATATAGGAAGTACCAGCGCGTATCCACCATATTCTTGTCAAATTTTCGTTGGTTTTATCCGCAAGTTATGATTAGTTACCAAGAAACTACTAAATCCTACATAGAACTTCTCATAACCGCTTGACAATGCCTCTGATCCTTTGACAAGATACTTATATATAGGAAGTACCAGCGGCGTATCCACCATATTCTCATCAAATTTTCATTGGTTTTATCAGTGAATTATGATTAGTCCTATGTGACTATAAAATATAAACAACACAACAACCACAGCTTGAGTCTAAATTCTGAAAGTATATATGTTTGAATGATGACAGTACCTCTCTCGTTTGTTATGATGGAGAGGTTAGTCATTGTGGAAGTGAGACATAGCTCAACTTCTATAAATGATGAAATTGAATACACTGAAATGTATGATGAACAAACTTCAACCAAAACATACTAAATCCTACATGGAACCTCTCATAACCGCCTGATAATGTCTCCGATCCTTTGACAAGAATACTTATATATAGGAAGTACCAGCGGCGTATCCACCATATTCTCGTCAAATTTTCATTGACTTTATCCGCAAGTTATGATTAGTTCTATGTGACTCTACAACAAACACAACAACCACAAGATCGTATTGCATGTACTGAAAATGAAAATGTCTGTGCGATCAAGGCTCAATCAAACGGAGCCGATCGTATTGCATGTACTGAAAATGAAAAATGTCTGTGCGATCAAGGCTCAATCAAACGGAGCCGATCGTATTGCATGTACTGAAAATAATAAACAATAGTCACTCAAACAGTTTATACATAGAACCTCTCATAACCGCCTGATAATGCCTCCGATCCTTTGACAAGAATACTTATATATAGGAAGTACCAGCGGCATATCCACCATATTCTTGTCAAATTCCCATTGGCTTTATCCTTAAGTTATGATTGGTTCTATGTGATAAAGAAAAACATAAAACTAAACGATGAGTTGAATCTTGATTTTCGGTGAAGAGGACTAGTTGGGTGGTTTCGTTTGGGCCGTCATTATCTTCAACAGGGTTGGCGTTGATGTTGAAAACTCTTCCTCTTGCTGGTGGCCTAGTGATTGGGTTTTCTTGATTTACTTGGTTAACTGGGTTTGATTGAGCTTGAGCGTTTATGATGTTAACCAACCGAGGGCACGTGTTTCTAAAGTGGGTAGGGTCGCCACAATTGAAACAAGCTCGAACATATGGGAACATGGGGTATTGAGGTTGATGATAGGTGATCATGTTTTGAGTAGGGGGAGAGATTTGGTTTTGAGGGGTGCGGCAAACCTTGCTCAAATGACCATAGCGTCCACAATTTGCACATAGTCGACAAGGTAAGGTAAGGGGATGGTGATAAAAACAGTTGTTGCATCGAGGGTGAGGTCCAAGGTATGGTTTCTTATTTGGGTAAGTTGAGTTGGGTGCTATTTGAGTGATTGGGATAGCTTGGATGGGTATGGCGTGTGAAATTGGTTGATTACGTTGGATAGTAGCGAAAAGTTGCCCGTCTCTTTTTCTCTTAAAAGTGGGTTGAGAAGGGGATTCGGTTTGGGTGGAGTTTGAAGTTTCAGTCGATGCTTTATCCTTCTTCTTCTCCTCCTTGAAGTCTTTGTTCCGGATTCGGTTCTCGGTGAGCTCTGTTGCTAGCTCCATTGCTGCTTCCAAAGTTGCAGGCGTGGTACTTATTACAGAGGCTTGAATCTTTGACGGAAGACCTCGGATGTAGTGCTCGATCAAACGGTAGAGGGGAGTGAACAAGTTGGGAACCATTTGATTTAACTCAAGAAATCTTTTGTTGTAAGTGGTGTGGTCTCCTTCCTTTTGCTTCAACGAATAAAACTCATCTTCTAATTTCTTGATTTCGCTCCTTGGGCAAAATCGTCTGGTCATGATTTCCTTCAACTCTTCCCAAGTCAAAGTCATAGTATCGTCAACGCCTCATTTGGCCTTCTCTGTATTCCACCAAGTAAGTGCTATTCCATACAAACGGCCGGTAGCATATCGCACTTTGCGATCGTCAGGGCAATCGCAATTTAGAAAAGTGTTCTCCATTTCTTCAAACCAATGGAGGAGAGCTTTGACACCTTCAGTCCCTTCGTATTTTGGAGGGTCGCATGATTTGAAATGCTTGTAGGTGCATTTAGTGGTATTTGGGGAAGGGTTGATAACGTGTTGATCTTCTTGATTGACAGGATTAGCGGTAAGTGCTTGTTGGACTTGGATTACAACGGCAGCCATTTGTTGGGCGATTAGGCAGCCATGCGCTCGCGAGCTTTTCCTGCTCTCATCTTCCTACGGGTGAGGCTAGATGACATCTACAAGGAATACATGTCAAGAGTATGAGTTGGATGTTTTTGGGATCATGGGTCGCACTTAGGAATGAACATTCATAAAATAATTATAGAAAAATAAATCTACTACATCCATAGGATGTCTTGGGCTTTGCTCGTCATTAGGCCCTGCATGCCGCCATACTTCACCTTCGTAATCATGTGGGGCCCATGAATACCGGGTTTTTCATATGGTTCGCATGTGTTAGCCTGGTTACGTACACTAAAACCCGGAGAAAATCGAGAAATATGTATATAACGTATGATATTCGGAATGTGTCCAGGTGTAGACACGGTGACACCTCAAAGTGGGTTAGTTCGAACGACGTTTGGTGTGGCACGCTTTGGCCTAATAGGTCCTTCGTACTCTCATCGTTAGTCCCCAGGTAGGCAAACTGGTCTGTTATATTGGATTTATACAACCTAGACAGGACGTTCCGACTACCGGTACTTGTACCCTTCCAGTTACTACATGCCCGTCGCAGAACTTACTTTGATGAGATTTGAAAATTGCGACAAAATCTTTGAATAACGAGAGTATGAAAATGATTTGAATATATGAACATTGAAATATGTATGATGAATGTGTATATAAGTAAGTATGTTTGACTGTAAGTATAAACAAATATGAAACAAATAAATATCATAAGTTTGTATGTAACCACCTAAACAATTAAAATTTAGGCAACTATAGTATAGGCTCTAAGGGTCTAATAACCTATCCTATATCCCTATAGTCATGGCTCTGATACCAATCTGTCACACCCCGACCCGCAGCGGAAAAGGTGATCGGGGCATGATTGGGTTATCATCAAAGCTCATGACATTTATTATAACGTTTCATATTCATTAATACAATTTAATGGGAAATTTACAATCATAATTACATCATGACCTAAACATCAATCTAAGCTTCTTTGTTTTCTTCTAAGGCATTTCCTATGTTTTCCTTGCTTCATCCTGTTCACCTGTATCATGTGTAAAAATGGTGTTTGGATCAACAAAAAGTTGGCGAGTGAATCCTATGAAAAACATTTGAACAAGTTTATTTAATTGGTTATAAAATAAAGTGCACAACCACACATGAGTAAAAATAGATGTAAACTTATTCACCAATCAATTAATATTAAATAATGCACATATGAACAATAATGGATCGTTTTGAGGCACGCGTTGCTCAACTCGTCTCTCACGAGGAACTGATGGGCCTAATGAATGATTTGCATATACTTGACAATATGAAATACATAACTACAAACAATATAAACTAAATAATACACACACGAACAATAATGGATTTGTTTTGAGGCACGCGTTGCTCAACTCTTCTCCCACGAGGAACTGATGGGCCTAATGAATGAATTGCATATAAATTGACAATATGAAATACATAACTACAAACAATGTATACAAACTAAGTTTAGATCACAATATGGTATGGCACAAGTTTAAATAAACGAGTTAATTTTGGTGACACATGACACACCCCAAAACGTGTAATTAAAAAGGGGAGTTGTAAGATTCACTCACAGTGGGTGCGTTTGGTTGATGATGTTGAATGCGCACGAAGTTGGTTTTAACCACGAGTGAAACTAACCTAGATAATAACATAATGGTTTGGTAAATAATGGGATTTTATTAATCAATTTTAGTAGGATGATTGGATATATTTTTATGAGTTTAAGGCTATTTTCTAACCTTAAAAATGTTATTTTTAAGTATTTTTTAATTGATTTTTAAATAAAATAAATAAATAAAAATAACAAAAAAATGTTGACTTTTTGCGACAGTTGACCGTTGACCGTTGACTTGTTGACCTGTTGACCGGTCAGGCTGTGAAATTGTTTGCGCCGGGTGAGGCTCGAACCCGAGACCTCCCGTTCGCGTGCACGCAGCTCTACCAACTGAGCTACGTGTCTAACCCGAAATATTTCTGTTTTTAATTATATTTATATACTAATTGAATTAAACTGGAAATCATTTATTTTTAAAAACGATTTAATGCGTCGAACCGGTGCTCTCCACAGGTCTCGAACCCGGGACCTATGGTTTGGTTTAACACACAGTCCACCGCTGGACTGTGTGTCTAACTTGTTAAATAATCTGATTTTTATTATACTTATATACAAACTACGTTATTTCATTTCTGTCTTATATAAAAAGTTTGATAATTGTCCGGATCGGTGCGGTAGTCCAGACTCGAACTCGTGACCTGTGTTTTAAATGCGCACACAGTCCACCACTGGACTGTGTGTCTATCTTGGTTATTATTCCGGTTTTTATTAAATTTAACATCTATGTGAAATGAATCCGGTTTAGTAAAAAAAAGAACATTTTTATCAAGGTAAGCATGCATGGGACAAGAATCGAACTCGGGACGTGAGCGTGTTTATGTGCACACAGTCCACTGCTGGACTGTGTGTCTAACCCGAGTTATATCTTGATTTAAATTAAACTTATAGACAACAAAAAACTTCGTCTTTTTCGTTGGATTTAACCAGAACTAACGTCCGACTGATTCGTCGATTAATCATGTTCTTTTAGTGTGTTGCGGTTAATTACAGGTGAGATAAATAAAAAGAATGAAAGATTAAGCGTAAGGTATACCGAACTGGACTCCTCTGTTTCTCCGGCGAAACTCCGGTGACAGCAGATACTTCCGGCGACGTATGTCTTGCGGCAGAGAGTCTTCAACGAGCTTGAGATGGATGTGAGTGGCTTCGGTATGAGTTCTGGGTGTTCAGTAAGGCTCAGAAGTGAAAGGCTCGGTTTTCCGGCGAGTTGCAGAAGTTTTCCGGCGAGTGGAATTACGTCGGGAAAGAGTGTGATTTTGAGCGAAAAAGCTAACAAAGGTTAGAGGGGGTATTTATAGGGCAGATCATCGACGTATTTGGCCCGTTTTCCGACTTGATTCGTCGGTCATTACGTTTTCCGGCGGTTATAACTTGTGTCGCGGACTCAGGCGTCGGTTATAACTGATGATGAGATTAAAGTTTACGTTAAACTGAAGAAACCGTCCAAACTTGGCGAGATAGTCGGGATTTCCGACGACTGCAATTAGGCGCGCCGATTTGTGAATTCGAGATGTATGTTATGAATTAATTGTCTCTAATAATAAACAAGAAATATAAGTGGCGCAGTGGTTGGATGGTTAAGTGTTAAGGCTGCTGAATCGTTGGCTGACCCGGGTTCGAAACCCGGCAGCACTAATTTATTTTTATTTCATCAATTTCAATACTTTTTCAAATAAAACTTTTATAACCCAATATACTTATTAAATATGTATTGTTTAAAAATAGTTTGGGCAATAAATACGCCACGAAATATTTAACTGATTGTTCGGTTAATAAACGGAGCCGGTTTTTGACGGATGTTACACTCCACTTCACTTGTGCCACCGCACCGCCTTATTCATTCCCACTTACGATCATCTCACTAGCAAACTACACTTTTTCTGGTGGACCCCTCACTCATCTCGTTACACTTGACGTGGTTTATTCTACTGGTATCCCATAGGTTGAACATTTGAGTGGGTTAGTGTTCTGTACTTTGTCAATTATTCTACTGCTATGAATAATTCGGATTATACTTTCGTTATCAACCCTAGTATCCATAACATTTTTAAGCTCCCTGATTCGGCTTATTTGACGAATTTCAATTTTGGAAACGCGTATGTCTGTTGTTTATTTGGGTTCGACGCAACGAACATAAGATTTTGATGATCAAGAATTATCGACAGCCTCCTACATTGGAGTTTATGATTATCTCTATGTCAAGTTATTCATGGAGAAGGGTCGATGTGGAGCCTCCCGTTGGTTTTTCGTCGATAATCCGAAGAAGGGCTTGTGTCAATAGTGTGATACATATGATGCCCTTTAGCTCAGTTGACATTTTAGGGTTTGACTTAAGAACAGAGAGGTTTACGATAATTAACACGCCTCTAGGTGTTGTACCCGTAAATCCTCTTCAGAGTACGCTGACGACGGGGTAACTTCTTGGAAATCTACCAAAATCCTCGCATCATAAAAATTAATGGTTGTATAGGAGTTGTTTGGTGGAAAACAACGAAATGCTATTTGGATATAACAAGACTATGAGAACCGTGTTTGGGTCAAAGAAATCATTACATTCCCTGAGTCTTGGATCGGTTTAGACGACCCTTATCTTTTAGATTATGTTAATATGGACGAGATCATCTTTTACTCGAGCAAGTTGTCTAGGAATAACATAATCAATGTACTTATCTATAAGAAGAAGAGTAGATGCTTTAAATCGTCACAGTTCACTATTGATCATCAAAATTTGTGCTCAGAATTCCTGAAATTTTATTACATCAGGTGCTATGTTGAAAGCATGCTACCTTTATAGAGGAAAAAAAACAAGACTTGATGATCCGATAGATGTTCTTCTGTGGGCAAATGTTATCTTTTGAACTTTGAAGAAGGTTTTGGGTATGATGAATCTTACTACAAGTAGACACACATCGGTTCATGCATCTTACTTTCTAATTGAGGTTTGCACTTTGTTTGATGTATGCTGTTATAGAGTTTCTGCTGTTATATAGTGTTTTACCAACTTCTTTGAACCTTGTCTTTCTAAATCGTAAAAACAAACCCTTACATTTTTTCTTATTTATTTTAATGATTGTATTATGCAAAAAGATTTTGAAATGTGTAATTTTTAAAGCAAGCTCTATTATAATACAACCAAACAAGATGAGAATATTTCAAATTCAGAAATATGTATTGACCCCATTTGTTAAATTGGCAAAGAAAAAACTATCACCTAACTATATGTAACTAATCGGGTATTTGAATGTCCTTTAAACTACAACCAATCTTCATAATCACAAGTGATTGTTCACTGACTAGAAGAGTAATCAGTTTACAAATGCTAGAAATTCTTTTAGGAGGATTAGAAATTGCTTGGTTATGTAGCATACTATTCTAGTTATACAAATGTTGAATCTTATGTGAAAGACGACGGTTAACCGATCAAAACTTTCAAAACATTAACTTTTATTTCTTAATGTTAGTAATCTGCTAGAAAAGATTCAGTTGTTCCATGCTTAGTGTGTGAATCAAGTCTATGTAAAGTTGCGTTAGAGTTAATATGATTGAAATAGTAGTTAAGGATTAATTAGGTTAAATTATGGATAAATTAATATCCAGTTTCGTTTCTTGTCACCATTTTAAAGGGTACAGTGGTGGTGTTAGCCAAGAAAGCACATGAAATCTTACAGAAACTTGTAGATGTTTTTAACATGCCCTTGAAGTATGCTTCTTATAGAACTGTTAATGCTGCTACTCTTCTGATATGGCTTGTTTTGACCCGTGTCTATTTTTACTAAAACCCATCCTGCCACAAACTAAAATGATTATCTTTAACAAAAACATGTCCTGTTCCGAACTAGGAACATTCAATTTTGCTCAAACAGAACATGCCTCACATCATAAAAATCAATTGTTGTATAGGGGTTGTTTGTCCTGATCGTGTGGTGGAAAGCTATGAAATCCATGTTTGGATCAAAGAAATCATTACATTTCCAATGTCTGATAATTATTATCGTTTGGATTCTGTTGATATGGACGAGATTGTCTTTACCTCAAGCAACTCGTGAAGGAATCATGTGATGTGCACCTATCAATAACCAGAAAATTAATTTTTTAGATCATTACAATTTCTTTGTCCAGAAACATGCAGGTTTATCAAATCAGGTGTTACGTTGAGAGCATGGTGCCTTTATAGAGGAACATGAGAAGACTTGTTGATCCAATTCAAAATCTTACAATGAGCACATGTTAGTTCATGCATCTTATTTTTTTATTTCACGTTTGCATTTTGCTGGTATCTTTCATGTGTATGTTCTTAAGCAACCCCCTCGGATCTTGTGTACTGTTGTAAATTGTCTTACGTTGTAGGATTGTTTACTTTTCTACAAAAATCAGACACATGCAGTTCAAATGCTTCAGCTATAATACCAAAAATACCACCAGTGTTGCTCATTAAAACTGATCTATTTCTCTCAAACTGAGTGGAAGGAAAATGAAGTCTAATCATTTCACATCTTAAACTACAAGGGTTTATTAGTAATTAGAAGATAGTATGGCGGTTATAAAGTTGAGGGGCTGATTGTGACCAAACAGAACTTGTCAACCAACACCCCAAGGGGTGCGAATCCTTGGAGACACACCCCTATGATCGCGACCAGCCACACAAGGAAAAGAAGGGGACGCAACTCTTCATCGAATGGACACACCTTTTCACGCTCAATTGCAACCACAAGATCTAGAGACGCACCAGTTCACGAAGAGACGCGTCTATTCACTCGTACCCATTAAACTATAAATAGGGGCTTTAGTTTTCATTTGTAATCGTTCATAGTTCAAGTTTATATACATACACACAAACGATTCATTGTAAGTTACGAATCAAGTTTATGAAAGTTTAGTTTAGTTTTATCATCTGCGATCTAGAGATCAAAGATCAGTCTGGGCAACAATTGGTATCAGAGCATCAGGCTCTACGACATCGCAGGGAATTCACGATCAGGTTCTATCTTTCAATTCGCAAGTTTCAATTCGGTTTACTAATTCCGGTTCAAGGGTTTCGAACCAGGGGTTAGAAATCAAGGGTTTTGATTTCGGGGTTATAGTGCGAAGTTGATTGATTGACGCGATTCGGGATACTCGCGAGTTAAAGAAAAGTTTGGTTAATTACAAGTTTGTCGAAAGTGAAAATTGATCAGTCAGAAAATATGTTAGGAGCGACAGGAGGATCGAGTCCACAAATTGTAATTCAAAAGGAGGGAAGTTCTCTTTCCCAGTTTCAGTGTCCAATTCTAAAATCGACGAATTATACGGTTTGGGCAATTCGATCAAAACGATTTTAGAAGCGAACGGACTATGGGAAACGATTGAACCAGGAGAGAACACACACACAGATGTTAAGAAAGATAAGTCGGCGATCGCTTATCTATTTCAAGCAATACCAGAGGATGTTGTATTGCAAGTTGTAAGACTGCAAAGGAGATCTGAGAAAATCTGAAGACATGACACGTTGGTGTTGATCGGGTACAAAAGGCGCGTTGGCATACACTCATATCAGAATTTGAGTTAACGCTAATGAGGGAAGATGACACTATAGACTCTTTCACCGCAAACATAAATAGTGTTGTTACCCGGGCACGCTGAGTCAACCGACTCTGGTACGCAAACTCCTAAATGCCGTGCCAGATAAGTTTACCCAGATTGTCACCTCGATGGAACAGTACTCCGATCTAGAAACAATAACGCTAGAAGAAGCAGTCGGAAGGTTAAAGACGTTCGAAGAAAGACTTAAGCAAAAGAAAGGTAGCCCAGGAGAAAGTCAAGACATGTTGATGTTTACACATCAAGATAACAACGCTGGTAGAGGAAGACAGTTTGGAAACCGCGGGCGAGGAAGGTTCAACCCACCGCGAGGGAATTGGCGAGACAACAAAGACATGCAAAGCACTAAGAATGAAGGATCTTCATTCAGACCTAGAGGTGGAAACTCTAAGAATTGGAGGAAGTTTGGAAGGAGCCAAACAGACCTGAGTAAAGTTCAGTGCTTCAAGTGTCAGAAGTTTGGACATTATAAGAAAGATTGTTCCAAGAAAGTCGTCGTACAAGAACAATCAAATCTCGTCGAGGAAGATGAAGCACCTGTGTTACTAATGGCGATTGAAGAGAAAACGTTGTACAAGAAAGGGTTCTACTAAACGAAGAATGTATAGAACCAGAAAGATACGCCACAGAAGATGAAAGTCTATGGTACTTAGACAACGGGGCAAGCAACCACATGACAGGTGTGCGAAGTCACTTTAGAGAATTAGACGAAAAGGTGTAGGACAAGTACGTTTTGGTGACGGATCGCACGTAGAGATTAAAAGCATAGGTTCAATACTGCTGGACGGCCAAAATCAAGAGCAAAGGATTATCTCTCAAGTATACTACATCCCAAGTTTGAAGTCCAATATATTGAGCCTCGGACAACTCATGGAAATCGCTTGCAAAGTAAATATGGACGGAGATCTGCTAACACTCCGCAACAGAAATAGAAAGTTATTAATACGTGTCAAGAGGATGAAGAACAGGCTGTACAAGGTTAAGTTGAGCATTGGAAGGAAAAAAGCCGAATCTGGAACACCTAAAGGTTTTTGGTGGCACAGCATACGCTAAGGTTTTGCCACTTCAACAGAGAAAGTTGGATGATAGAAGTGCACCTATGGTTTATCTTGGATTTGAAGAAGGATCGAAGGCATTCATATTATATGATCCAGCAAAGAACAAGATTTATGTCAGCAGAGATGTAAAGTTCATGGAAGGTCAACCATGGAACTGGAATAGCTATATGGAGACGGTAGATTCAAGAAATCCGGAATGGACAAACTTTGTCATTCAAGACGATGAAAACCCTCCAGAGTTAGAGGAAGATGCACCAAGTAGTCCAGAAAACAGTGGTCCACATCATGAAGATTCAGGAGTAGATCAGTCAGAGAATCCAGACTCCTTCATGACACCACCAGCACACTCAAACAATCAGAACTCATCGGGAAGTTCAAGCAGTTTGTCAAATGGAGGTCCATCTACATCAGAGAGCACAACAGAGAGTATTAGCGATACTCCAGTAAAACTGAGAAGTCTCGAAGAATTGTATGACGAGACAGAAGAAATTCAAGTAGATCCACACAAATTACTACTTGTTGAAGAAGAACCAAGGAATTAAAAGGAAGCATCTAGTGACAGAAAATGGATTGAAGCAATGAAGGCTGAGTTAGATTCGATAAACAAGAATAACACTTGGAGATTGACAGAGTTGCCAAGAGAGCACAAGGCAATAGGATTAAAGTGGGTATTCAAGACAAAGAAAGATGCAAATGGAAAGGTCACTAGACACAAAGCCAAACTGGTAGCAAAAGGATATGTTCAGCAACACGGAATAGACTTTGATGATGTCTTTGCACCAGTAGCTCGCATAGAAACAGTTCGACTAATGTTGGCTTTAGCAGCATATCAAGGTTGGGAGGTACATCACTTAGACGTAAAGTCTGCATTCTTACACGGAGATCTCAAGGAGGAGGTCTATGTCTCACAACCAGAAGGATTCGTAAAGCCAGGAGATGAAGGAAAGGTTTACAAACTATCAAAAGCACTGTATGGATTGAGACAAGCACCACGTGCTTGGAATACGAAGTTAGATCAAACCCTGAAGTCACTTAACTTCATGAAGTGCACTTTAGAGCATGCAATCTATACAAGGACAAGTAAGACTTCTACACTGATAGTCGGAGTCTACGTTGATGATTTGATAGTCACTGGAACATCAAGGAAAGAGATAGATGTTTTCAAGTCTCGGATGGAAAACAAGTTTGAAATGAGCGATCTAGGATTGCTAGCATATTATCTAGGAATAGAAGTTATTCAAGCAGGGGGTGAGATAGCCATCAAGCAAACAGGCTATATCAGCAAGATACTAAAAGAAGCTGATATGTTAACCTGCAACGATACAAAGATTCCTATGAATCCAGGAACACAATTAACGAAGACTGAAGAAGGAGATCCAGTAGATGCAACGCATTACAGAAGCCTGATAGGTTCTCTCAGGTACCTACTGCATACAAGGCCAAACCTATGTTACCCAGTCAGTCTGCTTAGTAGATTCATGCAAGAACCAAAGGAGCATCACTTGAAAGCAGTGAAGCAAGTACTACACTATATCAAAGGAACCAAAGAGCATGTAATCATCTACAAGAAGCAAGGAGGATGCAAGATCACCGGTTATAGTGATAGCTGTTATGGAGTTAACACAGACCAAGGAAAAGGAACAACTGGTCTGGTATTCTACTTTGGAGATTCACCTATAACTTGGTGTACGCAGAAGCAACAAATAGTGGCACTCTCATTATGTGAATCGGAATTCATAGCAGCAACTGCAGCAGCATGCCAAGCACTATGGCTTAAGAGATTATTAAGTGAAATTATAGGCTGGAAGGAAGAAAAGATAACACTCAGAGTTGATAATGTTTCTGCAATAGCACTCATGTGGAATTCAGTCTTTCATGGAAGAAGCATGCACATTGATACACGCTATCATTTCATAAGAGAATGCGTGGAGAATGAGGACATTGATATATAACACATAAGCGGAGAACTACAACGGGCAGACATACCAACGAACGCACTAGCAAGGGTCAAGTTTGCTACAATGCGAGAACTGCTCGGAGTTCAAGATCTGCAACAAGTTAAGGATGTTCATGATTAGGGGGGTGAATGAAGTCTAATCATTTCACATCCTAAACTACAAGGGTTTATTAGTAATTAGAAGATAGTATGGTGGTTATAAAGTTGAGGGGCTGATTGTGACAAAACAGAACTTGTCAACCAACACCCCAAGGGGTGCGAATCCTTGGAGACACACCCCTATGATCGCGACCAGCCACGCAAGGAAAAGAAGGAGACACAACTCTTCATCGAATGGACACACCTCTTCACGCTCAATTGCAACCACAAGATCTAGAGACGCACCCGTTCACGAAGAGACGCGTCTTTTCAACTCGTATCCATTAGAAACTATAAATAGGAGCTTTAGTTTTCATTTGTAATCGTTCATAGTTCAAGTTTGTATACATACACACATACGATTCATTGTAAGTTATGAATCAAGTTTATGAAAGTTTAGTTTAGTTTAGTTTTATCATCTGCGATCTAGAGATCAAAGTTCAGTCTGGGCAACAGAAATTAGTCTCCAATATTAAACATTTTATTAACCCATGATATTTTTGTTAATAATGTTATTGATTAGAAATGTAAGAGTATAATGTCAATGGTCCTTGAGTTTAGACTACTTTTGCAATTTTAGTCCAAAAAGAAAACTCTTTTGTATTTGGGTCCCTCAGGTTTCATTTTTGTTGCCATTTTCATCCAATTGGCAAACTGGGTTAGAATTTTCTGTTAACTTCTCCCATTTTTTTGTCGTTTTCATCATAAAATTAAAATATATTACGGCATAAAATGACGATTGTACCCTTTATTTTAATGAGGAAAACGACAAAAAGGGGAGAAGTCAACAGCAAATTTAAACCCAAATTACCAATTGGATTAAAATGACAACAAAAATGAAATCTTAGAAACCCAGATACAAAAAAGTTTCTTTTTTGAACTGAAGTGGCATAAACTCAGGGATCATTTTGGCATTTTACTCAAAATGTCATATAACTCAAATTTGAGTTTATTTATTTAAGAGTAAAATGGCCGGATAGTCCCTGTGGTTTTGTAAAGTATCACCTATAGTCCCCCACTTTTGGAAATTACACTGGTGCTCCCTGTGGTTTACTTTTTGTTACTCGGATGTTCCCTGGAGTGGATGTCCGTTAGTTTTCACCATTAACTCCATATGAAATTACTGATTTATCCCTCTCTTATTCACCCTTTTAAGCCCTTGTCTCTCTCTCTCATACACACACACGAACACACACACACACCTTCTACAAAACAACCAACCACCATCACCATAGCCACCCACCTCAACCTCTAGCTCCACCCATACCCACCTCCGCCACCTCACCCTTACAACCCTTAACCCATCATAAAACACCACAACAGTCACCACCGCCACAACAGCGGCCACCAACAATCACCAACGAGAGAGAAGTGAGGAAGCAGCAGTGTGAAGGGTTGGGTGTTGCCCCCCTTTGCAGCCCATGATCTCCGATTCCCCCCCCCCCCCCGAAATTCAAGAGCCCTTACATCTGGGATTGAACTCGGATCTTCTGATCTTCCAATTGCTTGTTGACTAGACTGCTCTGTTTCTTCTATAATCTTTTCTTTTTTTACCGAATATGGTGAAATTATTATTATATCGGTACTGCTTCTTCTGATGTTCTTCTTCGTAGTGGTAGCATCGGCTGCGACAAAGTCAATTCCAAACACCCCTCTTTCTCTTTTCTTCTACATTATGAGTTACAACAGCAATCATTAGAGGCGATGATGATGATGATGATGATGAACTTGTCGTTGTTGTCTAAGTGAATGGAACGAAGGTTGAGACTTACAATATCTTGGCGGGGTAATATCCGAAGGCTTGGCGGTAGAAACTGGTATCTTTACAAGGTGGATGAATGGATCTGGGATGGAGGAGGGAGTTAAGGTGTCGGAGATGTTGATGTTGGGGAGTTGCAGGTGGTGGCGGCTGGTCGTACGTGGTGGAGGCGGTGGTGGTGAGTGAGTGTGTGTGTGTGTGTGTGTGTGAGAGAGAGAGAGAGAGAGAGACAAAGGCTTAAAAAGGTGAATAAGAGAGGGGTAAATAAGTAATTTCATATGGAGTTAATGGTGAAAACTAACGAACATTCACTCTAGAGATCATCTGAGTAACAAAGTAAACCACAGGGAGTACAAGTGTAATTTCCAAAAGTTTGGGACTGTAGGTGTTACTTTACAAAACCAAAGGGACTATCCGGGCATTTTACTCTTTATTTAAAACCATATAAAAATCATTGATTTTGACATGTTTCACAGTTTGCTTGCGCTCATCAGTACCTGGGGTCCGGAATCAAGTAGGCGCCTAGGTCAGTTGTCGTAATATGAGTATATGGTCACAAATAGGTTTGAATGTTAACCCTTTGAAACCATGTAAAAAACTTTCAACAGAAGTTTTAATTACATATCAACGGTTGCAAGTGTATTATGGGTCAGAGATGTATTTGATGGTATTGTAGGGTTCAGCGCTGTAAACGCAGCCAAAGTGAAGTTCAATGTCAACTAGTTTTTTGTTCTTAAAATCGCGCGTTACGGCGAAAACGAGAAAATGATGATGTAAAAAAAACGTAATTTGAAAACATGTTGTTTAGAAAGTCAAACCATTAGAACAATTTAGTTTATCATTATATTGTTTTATGGTACCAAATAAATACTTTATTTTGAGAACAACTTTGTTTTTAGAAAAATTATAACGGAATGTTTAGGAAAAACATTCCGTTACACAACTATGTACTTCAGTTTTTAGAAAAAAAAAGTTATAAACATAAATTAATTGATAAATTAATATGTGTCCTAAAAAAATTATTATAAATATGGTAAAGGAAATATATGGTTTTAAAAACAAAAAATTTAAAAAAGTGTAACTAAAAGTAAATATAATAACTATTAAAATATACTAAATAGGCCATTTTTCGTAATATGTATGTGTTAATCCCTATAAAGGGTACCTCCTGAAGATCATGTTTGCTAGACCAATTGACGGGCAAAGTTATGATATTTAAAAGTTAAACAGACTATTTTTCGAACAAAAAATCATAAATTGATCTTATATATGTTATGAAACCTCTTTTGACACTTACACAAGTTGGTAGTAATTATTAGAACATGTAAGAACATGTTCAGCTCGTCAATTTAAGTTCTAGGGTCGGTTCGCAACCGAAAGTCGCGAAGTTTGACTTCTGCTTTGACTTTCGATTCTGACTCGATTTAGATTAGTTACCTACAGATCTAAAGTTGCATTATGATCGTAATATAATGTAGCATGACCCTCTGAGGTTATATTACATGATCATAATCAGAATCTAAGTTTATGCACAAGTTCCGCAATTATGCCATTTTTGACTAAAATGCCCTTTTTGCATAAACCAAGGTTTTAATGATAATGAACTTGAAAATAAGTTTCCTACTGATATAATATTATAAGTAGGATTATTTGGGATGTCAAACTAGATTATAAACTGAGTTTACAAGCAGGTCCTTAAATTATGTCGATAAATGACGATTTAGCCCTTATGGCTCATAAAATGGTTTAAATCAAATCTTTTCAAGGTAAATATTTTACCTACTGATATCTTATATTAAATAACATATCCAAGATATTTTAATCTGACCTCAACATTAGTTTTCATTAAACATCGCATAAAACGTCATTTTACGACATAATTTTTCGTTAATCCGACCTCAACATCAGTTTTCATTAAAAATCGCCAAAATTAAGGCCATAATGAATTAGGAAGTGTCCAAGACCCCATCGGAGATTCGTAGTTTCCTAGGATTGGCCGGATACTACAGGAGGTTCATTGAGAACTTTTCAACGATAGCCACTCCTTTAACTACCTTGACCCGTAAGAATGTTAAATTTAATTGGGGTCCAAAACAACAAGAATCTTTTGAGATTCTGAAGCACAAGTTGAGGAATGCTCCAGTGTTATCCCTACCTGAGGGTGTTGAAGACTTTATTGTTTACTGTGATGCATCGCACACTAGCATGGGCTGTGTGTTAATGCAAAAAGGCAAGGTAATCGCTTATGCATCACGATAGTTAAAGGTGCACGAAAAGAATTACACCACCAATGATTTGGAATTGGGTGCCGTTGTATTTGCACTAAAACTGTGGAGACATTACTTGTATGGCGCAAAGTATATTATACACACTGACTATAAAAGTCTTCAGCATCTGTTCAATCAGAAGGAATTGAACATGCGACAACGCCGATGGATGGAAACACTTAATGACTATGATTGCGAGATTCGCTACCATCCAGGTAAGGCAAATGTAGTTGCTGATGCCTTAAGTCGCAAGGTACGGGTTAAGCCTAAGCATTAACGCCAAGAGCATTGAGCTCAGAAATAGCATAAATGAGAAGCTACTAGATGCGCAGAGGGAAGCTCTATTAGAGGCTAATATTCCTAATGAGGGATTAGGCGGAACTGTGGATCAGTTAGCGTCTGGAAAGGATGAAATCCTTAGATTTAATGCTCAAAATAAGAAGGTTACATCAAAGGATAACAATCATTCCAAGCCAATGAAGGTGTCATCACCTAAGGCAATTAAGAATGCAAATCCAAAGGTTAAACCATCTGATGGGGATTGGAATGCTGCTGAAGCTAAAAAGCTACAAGCTTTGAAACCTACAAAAGTCTTAAAAAATAACAAGGTTAAAAACCCAACTGCTTTTCCAAATGCATCTATGAAATTAGAAACGCCTAAACAGATCTGGAAAGCAAAACAAAAAACAGCAACATCACCAATCCTCAAAACAAAAGGGGACTTGTGTTTAAAGGAAGTGTCTTATTTTGATGCTTCAGGGAAACCCAAGACCACGATGGCCTGGGTCCCACTATCTTACTAATCTCCTTATTTTTCAGGAACAACCAAGAATGAGTTGTTGACAACCTCTGAAATGTTGATAGCGGTTATTCTAGGGACATATCAGAAAACATCTCACTGTTGCAAAAAGTTCAAAATTTTTTTACAAGTGCTATGTTTCCTTTGGAGGAGATGAGGTAAGAAAAGATCAGCGAAAAGGTACAAATTTAAACTTCGTGCTTTAATTTTGAAATTGATTAGTCTTTAATCTAATGACGGAATGGTTAAGCAAAAACAAAAAAAAAATCATTTTCTTTCGCTTAAAACTTTGTACATATATTTTCTTTATTAGGTAAATTTGTGCATAAAGTGTGATGCACAACTTTTGGGGGAAGAGGGAGATATATGTATATATGCATTGTTTGAAGGGGAGAAAATTAGAAAAATACAAAAACATTTGAAAACAGAAAAATACAAAAACTTTTGAAAAACTGAAAAATCCAAAAAGTCTTTTTGCATCAAATGGAAAATGAAATGAATATTCGTGATAAAGGGCGTGACTGACACATGTAAGGTGTCGTAGCTGAAAAGACTAGGATCTAATATGATATGTCGTAGGCTTAACGCTCAAAGTGATTAAAAGATATTAAGTGATATAAACATAACGAACTATGTATCTTGTGGGTAACATACCATCGGCGTATGATTTCATGGTCTTAAATCCTACGTTGATAGATAGCCAACGTCTGAAGTTTCAAGTCTTTATGCCGATGAGTCATCCGGGATATCAGGGCTGTCTTTCTGTTGCATCCAGATACATGTAGACCTAGGCACAGTCAGGATATCCTTAAAAGAGCCAAAATAGAAGGGCCAAAACCTTAAAAGAAAGGAAATTTCATCATGAGAAAATTCATGTGCTTGAAAAGTCAAACATACCATGTAAGGTATTTGCCTAACCCTCGTCAGATATTATTGGTCACTCTGTTGTATGAATGTAGTGACCTGTTCACCAATAGTCTGACGTTGTAAAAGATAAAGGATGCTCTCAGTATACTCACCTGCTACGATGAATTGTTGTGCTTACCTTGATCGCGGGGGTATGTCATGGTATGGGACGCACGGGTATTATAGTATAATACTACCTTAAGCGTATCACAAAGTTGAAAAATGAAACTTGAGCATTAAAGTTTAAGTGGACAAATATATTGGCAATCGCTTAGACCAGTCTAAATAAGTTCGCACTAGAAAGTGTTCCTTGGTCCGCCTGAAAACGATTTTGATCCTATTGCAATTGTATAGTTGTAACTACTGAGTTAGTTTCTTCGTTTATTTGTGTTTCTATTTATATTCTTATATTCTAGAATTAAAAAAACATACAGAAAATTCGAAAATCCAAAAAGTGCTTTCTTTGTTTTATTAAAGGTTATTAACCGTTCTTGAAGATCTGACTAATCATCAAAAGATGAAAGAAATTTGAATTTGATCCGAGTACAAGTACTTGGATGTACCAAGTGTTCATGCGGTACTCTCCCTGTTGCATAACAGTGTTTACTTATAAATTTTTGAGAATTGTGCAGATCTTGATTTAGATCAAGAAACAGGGGTTGATGAAATTGAGATGCTGTTAGTTGCCAACAAAGCATGAAGCATCACAACAGCAAAGTGTACCTGAGTCAAAAGAACCAGATGCCAGTCATCGTCTGACACTAATAGTACATTTGAAGAAGTACTTGTGAACCTGTTTGCTTGAAAGAGAAAGATTGAAGAAGAAAAGAGCTGCTGAGATTCCTCCTCTCACATTCTTTTTGACAAAGATGTTTCAGGCAAAGCTAATCAAGATCCTGATATGAAGCTAACCATGAGAGCAGAAGAAAGAGACCCGGTGTTAAGTGTTCGTTGAAGTGTGAGGTCCTCGAAATATGAGACTGATTTCCACAACACTTACAGCATAGCGGCAACCATAGACTCTGTTGAAGACGTTGATGAGTTTATGCTATGAAGACAATTTGATGCATCAGTCTAGGGGGAGATTATTAAGTCCTAGAAGTGTGAGACTGATGCATCAAATATACGCAACGGTCCATGGTAGTTAACTGGGATTAACTAAGTTAGTTTGTATTAGATTTGGACCTTTATATGTCATTTGGGCATGCCATAGGCCATGTGGGCCAGGTAAGCCCATAGGCAAGCCCATGAGAGGCATGCCCTTACCCTAGGTATATAAGCTAAGCTTATGTCATTTCTAGGGTTAGACTTTTGGGATTACTCTAGAGAGCCTCCATCTTGTACCAGACGGTTTTGCTTGTTCAAGTAATAGAATCGTGTGCAATGTGTTAAAGTTGATTCGTATTGGTCTTTCATCTCTTCGGTTTTCTTGAATATCATCAAGTTTGGATTCCGCCCATCCTTGGTGATCGTGTGATATCGTTGTTAAATCCGGATTTTCGGGACCTACAATCACATATATAGAAAATATACTGCAAAGACTGTGTATCTAGTCGACACCATCTTACAAATGCATGCTATTATTGTATTATGAAGACAAATGTATTTTATTAACTCTAAAACATATTGACAATAAACCTTTTAATCATTAAATGTATTAGGTTTATTAGCATCACAAGATTTACAATACTTCTACTATATACTATATTTACTTAGTAAAATACTACCGGTTAATCATCTGTATATACGAAAATAAACATAAACTAAATCTAAATCCATCATACCTTCTATTATGATCCATATAATACTACTGTAAACGGATGTAAAAAAGACTAATATTAAAGGAATATGTTATTAACAGATAAACAAGTATATCCTAGCAATTTTCTCAAATAATAAATAAACATTCACTTTGACAAACTCTTAGGAATATCAACATCCTCCACATATGATAATATTCACAATATACATACCATAATACATATAATATCTACACAGTAATACAAAAATTATTAATAATAAGCATACTTGTTGGATATCAATTAAATAATTGTGCATTTAATTATAATTACAAATCTGTATCAACCCATGTTGTAGTATATACAATCGATAAGTTCATAACAATTTCGAACCAAAACCGTTTCATATACTTATTTTAAAACTCGTGGATTTATTCAAAAACATTATTTTTTTAATAAATAACCTTATTAATATATTTTAAGAAGTGGATCAGTTAACTTTTGGTTTCTTACTACTACCATAACCCAATAGAAAATAAATGATATATAAAGTGATAGTTTAAGACTATAATAAATAACTTAATATAAAATAAAGAATGTAACACTTTTATATAAAGGTTACCTTTCGAATCAATAATACCTTATGAATCTGGAGGAAGCAAATCTGTAAGAGAGCTTGACATCCGAAGCAATTTAACCCGAAGATATAAGTTCTTTTATTGGTTGGTGGTTGTCGACCAAAGTAGAGCGATGGCGGTTTCAAAAAAAATGGCCGACATTGGTTTCAGAAAAACAGGGTTTTGGAGAAAAAACACTTTCTTGCTGATAACGTGTTGTGAAACAACGACCTACTAGCGACTAGTATATGAACATAAGAACTAGTATCAAAGGAACACATAGAGAAAGATAGAATATATAATTATAATTCATTGAGATGTATAGATGCAATACAAAGAACCTCTATATATAATATTCTTAAACTAATAAAAAAGACATGAAGAGACGGGAGAGTTAGAATATGAATAGTAATCATGGTTTATTTATAACATATTTAATTTAGTATAACACATTTTATGGTTTTTCCACTAGTATTGATTTATATAAAATCTTTAGAAAAAAATAATTGTTTTTTTAAATTTACCGTAAAGACGCATTAGATGCGTCCTTAACTCCTCAAATTTCCGGCCGACGCATTAAGAAGCGTCTGTGAGGCCTCTGGTTTCAAGATTGAATATACATACCAGCGCCACGTCGATATGGGATGCGTCTTACAAACGCATCGGGTAACAGGGACCACTTGAGATGGTTGTTCACTGTTCATCATTGACGCATCCACAAATCGGGAACAGGGACCACCAGCGATGGAGCTCCGACCCGTTAATCCTCGCAAACGAAGAAGATTCGACCGGATTCAATCACTCGAAGAAGATCCGACCCGTATTTGATTCAGATCCCCTCACACGAACCTCTCTTGGCCTCTCCAACGTCACCAATCCACAATCAAATCTGCTCGTCGTTCAAGAAATCGTCAAGAATCGTTCGACCCGTTCCCAGTTGTTCCCTTTTCGCTACACATAAAAGTTGTAATTTGATTGGTGACGACCGTCGCAAGCGTGTCGACGATGTTGTTCGTTGTTGGTGGGATTTCTAAGGTGAAGTAGATTAACTATCATTTCTTTTTTATTTTTCACTTTAATTGTAAGATGTTTCGTTTAAATCCACAAAATTAACTCAATGAAAAGCCTAATAAGATACATACATCTATAGCCTAAATATGTAAAAGGGATCAAGAATAAAAGCATCCTATCATTTATTCACCCAAATTTGACCATCCTAAACCTATGAATACATCTTAGATTTGAACATGTGCATCGTACAAGTGACTACCGGGACTTGTTCTTTTCATAAAGCAACCCAAGTATAATTACTCATATCTGAAGTTGGATACAAGCTAGTTGAAAGATAGATTTTTTTAAAGTTTTATATTGTTTTTTTTAGAATTCCGATTTGGTATCTGATTCGTATCGAAAATCGGATATCCAAATTTTCGGATGGTAAATGGATTATCCGAAATTTTTGGGTATTCGAGATTCGAATATCCAAATTTGCAGATATCCGGTTTTGAACATCTATAACGAATATGTTTCGACCAAAGAGAAAGAGACTAAAAAGGAGGCTCTAAACGTAAAGGGGTCGTTGTCTGCCAAAAGTCAAAGACGGCTAATATTGAAACAATACATTGACTGCAAAAACCATCAACAACCAATAATTTATGATACTTTGAATCCGGCATTTTGCAAACATACATGATTTTGACATTCTATGACTTTTGGTTCATATTGACTTTTTCACATTAGTAATAGTCAAATCATATTATGAATCTTTTTTATTTGACATTGTATTGGTGTTCCAATTCTTGTAGTATTGGAACAATTACATATATTACATGAATCAATACCATCACACAAGAAGAATCCTTTCAAATTTTAAAGAAAATTTCCACTCCATGTTATAAAATGAGAATCAACAAAGGCTAAGGACAGGTTACTATCTCTTGTTGGTTTGTTTCTTAAACAATCAGTATTTAATCACAACCAGTTGTATGTTACACTTTCATGTTACCAATTAGACAAAAAACGTTGTATTCAAAGAAATCTTTAGATCATTATGATCATTTTGTATTTGATATGTATGAATTACATGAATGTAAACTTAATTGATACGATTCTAAGCTTCGACTTCAGCGGTTTCACTAATTATGACACCCCCTTAAAGCCCAACAAGTTGGAAATTTGAGTGTGTGTGAATGAAGTCTCAAACTGTATCCCTCATAGATGTGGGAACAAAGTGAAAGTTTATAATGTAAAGTTTTAATTAACTAACATAATCTTGTGACATGTTTTACCAAAACTTCTACACGGACACGCATGGGGTACAAAAGTTGAACCGAATTTGATCAAACTCATGTACGACCGCATGAATGCAGTTCCGAGAGCATGCCGTTGTAGAGAGGTCTTGGGGTACCGGTTTTTCATATTTGTTAGAGTATGCAATTTATTTTCAATTTTTTTTCTTTTTTTAATATTAAGTCGTCTATTACTTGGTTTAATTTTAAATAATAACATGCTTTAGTCAAAATTTAGAAAAAAAAATAGTTACGAGGACACATAATTTTTTAACAACATTTTAATATCAAATTTATTTAAAAACGAAAATTTTATTTAAAATAAAGTATTTTCTATCTTAAACTATATCAAATATTAATATTGTATCCATACAATTGAAACTGAAACTGAAACAACCAAGCAACATTGATGCATCCGTTCACTTTCTGACTTTGATACGAGTCGGTTTCAGTATTTTCTTGTTTGCACTATCCGTAATGTACAGCCATAATTTGTACGACGTTCGATTTTTGTTTTTACTCATTTTTGCTTTCGGTATTTTCGGCATTAGCATTGAATGATCTATTTTGTTAATGTTAAGATGAGACAACTTTTCTGTAATTAAAAATAATTTTTATTCTATTTTTTTTAATATATAAGTATTTCGTGCTCTATTACGTGAGATACAGGATTTTCCACGCTATGCAATAGAAGTTCGGTTGGTAGCAGTTTAGATCATTGCGCTACAAATATTTGCTATAATTAATATGCAAAAAGGATCTTAACGTGTGTTTTATATGATAATGGTAGTGTTTGAAAAAAAGAAAAGCTAGTCTATTGTTAATAGATATCGTTGGGCTGAAACTCAGTCTATTTGGTGCACCTAGTATAATTATATAACTTGAAGTAAAAACCCTATATATATATATATATATATATATATATATAATATATATATCAAAACATAAACAAATTTAAACAAAGTATAACTTGAAGAAATATATTATTTAATTAAAAAAGTTAAAAGACCATGGTGATGTTGTGAGAGTGATGTCAGAGTAAGTAAACCCAATATATATAAAAAATTGTAAACAAATTTAAGCAGCTAGTATAATTATATAACCTGAAGAAATATATTATCTAATTTAAAAAAGTTAAAAGACAATGGTGGTGTTGTGAGAGTGATGTTACGGTAAGTAAGGTGTGTTATAATAAAGGAGGATCCAAAGTGTAGATGTTTGAAAAGTTAGTGGTTAAATCAAAAGATCGAAAAGATTACTATTTTTCGTTTTATCACAAATATATATATCTTTAACATCGAAAACATCACTATTTCTGGAAGTGTTACGAATTAATATATATATATATATATATATATATATATATATATTAATAATACTATTAATTGAAATATCATCTCTTATTTTCAATGTTATATTTTTTCTCAATTAGGTAGGAAAAAATACATATCAAAGCAAAAATATGAAAAAAAATTGTAATCATCATATTTCGATATTTTATTTCCAAATTTTATCCACAAGTCAAGGTTCTATTAAGCGTAGATGACAGGTTGCACACGGCAAGATATATTTCTTCATCTCACAGTCATGGGGCCCGGAGAACGAATTATTCAGAATAAATACTTTTTCTTTATATTATACGTATAAAGAAAATTGTTTGAAAACGTTTTCTAAGGATATTCGGACTAGGTTTGTCCAAAAAATCTTGTAGCTCGGAGCTTGTTCAAATTTAGCTTGGAAAAATCTCATTCGATGTGACTTGATTTGAAAGTGAGCCGAGCTGGTTTGGCTCGGTTAGAAAGTGAGTCTAACTCGGCTTTGCTCATAACGAGCCGCATCGGCTTGGTTTGGCTGGCAGACCAGCTAAGCTCGGATTATTTTACTTTTAATATGTTTTATTTTTATATACATTCTAATATATCACAAAAATTAATTATTATTTACAGATATCTATAACATATTTAAAGGTTGATTACCATGCTAATAAACTTATATTGTATTTCGATGACAGTAAGAACGTATTTTATGTTGTTAAACTTGATTTTGGATTGTAATGTATTAGGTTGAGCTTAATTTGGATATGTTCTTTTGAGTTATAGAATAATATTTTAGATTACTATCAAGCTAAACCAAGCCGAGCCTGAGCTTAGATTTCCAGCTCGGTTTCAAATCCGAGCTGAGGCGAGCCAGCTCGGTTTATAATCGAGCCGAGCCCGAGTTTTGCCCTAACTCGGCTCGGTTCGGCTCGTGAACAGCCATAATTTGGACAAGGCTTTGTAGAATATATTTTCATTTAATGCTATTTAGCATTAGTATTGGTGATCATTCGTGCGGGTGTGAAATTAATGCTATTTGACACGGTTTAATGTCTCCATCACAATACAGGTGAGCTTAATGTCAGTTTATATAACAATTACGAACTTTATGAAGTGAATTATAATCACAATACATGGGTTTGACTCTTGACTATATATATAGATATATTTTTTTTTTTTGCTTTTTCCTTCTTTTTTCACGATGGTAGATTTGACTTTTATTATTTTTTGTCTTTTTATATTTTTTTCTATTTTTAAATTTACACTTAAAACTCCGTAACATTGAAAAAACTTTGCAATTGAGTTTTGAGTTTTACCAAAGAGAAAATCATGAAAATGACCCTTTGACCAACAATTTTACGGAAATAAACATTAAACGTGTTAAGACCTGTCACATTCATGGAAAAAATACACTTTTTGTCAGGATTGTTCCAACATTTTTGAAGACCCTAAGCGAACAACAAAGTCGAGGCCCTTTGAATTGGTATAAGAAAACATTGATTCTGATAGTTGTTACCTAGGTTTTTATGTGAGTTGCACTCATATAATTTAGCCCCTAATTGGTATAAAGAAAACATTGGGGTCCCGGCCGACATTACATTTCACGAGGTAAATGAAGGTAGGCGTCGTGGTCCAACATTTTATTTGAAAAAATCAAATTCGTTAGAATTAAAGGAATGAGAGGTGTATGTAGGTTATAGTATACAAATATTGATGTGATGATGTGAACAGTGTGTCACACCCCGGATTTCCAACCTCGAAATCCAAACACCGGCGGGCCCGGGTGGGGAGTATCGTGACAACAGTTGATAACATCATAGTCAATTAAACACGGCACAACAGAAGTCTTGGAATAAAATTACTATTACAAACCGAATGTTCGAAAATACAAAATAATATACAAGCTTGTAATAGAAGATCCACAGGCGGATCATAAAATGTACATGGAAAGAATACAAAACAGACTTTGGACAGATTTAGGATTTGCAAGATCCTCTATCACTACCGAGCACTTCCGGCCTATTTTCGTATTGTACCTGCAGATTAGTC
The DNA here is from genome assembly GCA_947069175.1 of Scalesia atractyloides. Lineage (NCBI taxonomy): Eukaryota > Viridiplantae > Streptophyta > Magnoliopsida > Asterales > Asteraceae > Scalesia > Scalesia atractyloides. The sequence continues at coordinate 65,273,037 of CAMTDV010000001.1, read as the reverse complement.
TTTTGAAAATACGTCAGCTTTCGCTGGTAAATACACCCAACTGACTCATTTTGAAAACATTTCAAAAATGTTTTAGGTGCGTATCAGCAAAAATTCTTTTTATAATTTGGGTTAATTGACCGTCTAACCTTGTTAACAGATTTACATGTTTGTCATACATACGGGACTCGACACGAAAACAGAGACACGATTAACGTACACACCACTTTGGACTCACGAAAGAGTCAGTTCCTCCCAACCTTGTGGGAATGCATAATTGAACGTCTATCGGGTATATGCCTACACCCGCGCTAAGGTCGTGGCCATTTCGATTGTAATGAGCCGGGGATATCCAGGACACGGTAGTTAACCCCCGATGTTTAAATTATCAAAAAAACTGACTAAAACAGAACATGCGGATTTCTATTCCGAACTGGCGTCCGATTAATCCCATTTCCGACCAAGCGGTAATAATTTACCGTAACCTAAGCCCGTATAGGGGAAATAAGTCGAGAGTATTTACCTAAGCTAGTCTTCTTTAATTTTTAATAACTCAGCCGTACACAAAAAGGACTAAGTGCAGATAGCATTTACCGGAAAGTCTCTAGTCTGGATTATGGCATAAACTAACTAATTAAATACTAACGGTCTTATTTAAGTCATAGACTTAGACCGACTAGCGTACTTGATCAAAACGTATGACGCTAGATTAAACGATGATTTGATAGAATGTAGTTTAATCCCAACAAGTACCTTGACTTGTTTAATATGGGTAAACTATAAACATTCTGGATTTTGAAACTTCAATGACAAGGTTAAACCCGTTTCGGTTAAATTCCGTAAAATAGTTACATATACGTAACTGTGCGCATAATAGCGATATCGGGTAACCGGATAAGTCATGGACAAGTTCTATATGCCATTATACTTTAAATAAGTTAATATATCAGTAGGATATCAACTTGTATGCCCGTTAAGGTTTTAAAACGAAATTATGCCTCATAAGGGCATTTTGGTAATTTTATACCGTAATAAAGGAACTTGAATATAATTTTAATGTTATAGTCATAAGTATTCTGGAAAAATACTTTATTTATGATATAATATCAGTAGGATATCAATTATATGTGTAAATTATCCTTTATGACCAAATTATGCACCGAATGGGCATTTTGGTCATTTTACACATAGTTTATAATTTATTTGGGATTCTGAATTTATAATATGTATCTACTGTAAATATGTTTAAAATAATAAAATCAGTAGGTAACAAGTCTTGGTCAATAATATGGTTTAAAACCATACTATGTGCCGAAACGGCGCTTATGTCGTAAAATGACGTTTTTAAGTGATGTTTACGAAAACTGACATTAAGGTCAGATTAAAATGTTTAAAACATGTTATTTAATATAACTTATCAGTAGGTAAATGATTTACCTTGAAAAGATTTGATTTAAACCATTTTATAAGCCACAAGGGCTAAAACCATCATTTATCGACATAGTTTAAAGACTTGTTTGAAAACTCAGTTTATAACTTGGTTTAACATCCCAATTAATCCTACTTATAATATTACATCAGTAGGAAACTCATTTTCAAGTTTATTATCATTAAAACATGATTTATGTAAAAAGGGCATTTTGGTCAAAGATGGCACAATTATGGAACTTGCGCATAAACTTGGATTCTGATTATGATCATGTAATATAACCTCAGAGGGTTATGCTACATTATATTACGACCATAATGAAACTTTATATCAGTAGGTAACTAATCTAAATCGGGTCAGAATCGAAAGTCAAAGCAGAAGTCAAACTTCACGACTTTCGGTTGCGAACCGACCCTAGAACTGAAATTGACGAGCCGAACATGTTCTTACATGTTCTAATAATTATTACCAACTTGTTTAAGTGTCAAAACAGGTTTCATAACATATATAAGATCAATTTATGATTTTTTTCGAAAAATGGCCTGTTTGACTTTTTAATATCATAACTTTGACCCGTCAATTGATCTAGCAAACGTGATCTTCAGGAGGTGCCCTTTATAGGGATTAACACCTACCTTATTACGATCATTTAGCCAGGTTCATTTCGAACAATGGCTGGACCATAATGGTCTTAACAGAAAGTTAAAGCGTTTTACGAAAATGCTTGACTTTTGGCTATAAAAGCCTATAAACGAAAATGCAAGAGCAAGGAACACTTACAAGAGGTTCCTACAATGCAAGAGAACTAAGTTGGATGCTCCTTTCAGCTAGAACTTCCACAGGAGGGATAAGAGTGACTTAATGAGAAAGGTGCAAGTTGAAATGGTGAACTTAAGCACCTATTTATAGTTGGAGAGCTCAAAGGAGGTGAAGCCAGGTGATTAGGGGTGTAAGAGGAAGCTTACAAGTGTCCCAAAACGTGGCATAACTGATTACAAATCCATAGTTTCGATTTAATGGTTTTTGGAGCTTTGCTTGGCTGCCAAACAAATTTTCTGTTGCAGGTCTGTTCTCGCGTCCCGCGAGAGACCCAGGCCTGGTCTCTGGGTCTCTCGCGGCCCGCGACCGCCCGACGGCCAGTTTCAAAGTTTGACACTTTAGCCCCTAAACTTTAAAAAGCTTCTAAAACTCTTTTTAAATATCTTTTTGGCACTTTTAGCCCTCCATAGCGCCAATACTTGGCATACCCACGATTATGCCCAGACATTGTCGAGCTCTCGGTTCGTTAAAAAGTCACCCAGATGTATAAATTAACATGTTGACACTTTTAATCCCTCCATTATCCAACTTTCACATATTTATAAAATTGAACTCTCTCGTCCAACAAATGGCACGTATAAGAGTTTAGGACTTCACAAAGGATCACTCAGAGACTTATGATAAGCATGTTGACCCCAAGTCACTCAGAGGCGGGGCATGTTGACATATTAGTCACTCAGAGACCAAATTTCAAGCATGTTGACGTATCAGTCACTCAGAGGCTAATGATTTAAGCATGTTGACATCAGACTATCACTCAGAGGCTCGGTTTGAGCACGTTGACGCCCTTAGTCCTTATTGGTCTTTAATAGACTACTTAAAATACAACACGTGTCACTATACTATTGGACACGATTTTACAGAATGTTACACAGTGAAGTTGCAACGACCTACGGGTTTACTAATATATATAATAGGAATTTAAAATCCATATAAAAAATATTTTTTATTTTACTAGAGTTGTATTATGTTAAATAAGTATAATAACCATATTCTAAATTGTTATACAAACTAAACAAAAGGTTTTCTTTTACGTTTAACTATATATGCAAGTTTGCACATATGATGCAATAAAAGCAAATTTGCAGATTGCACATGTGATGCAATAAAATAAAAATAAATAAATAAAGAAGAAGAAAGAAAACAGCACAAAATAAAATAGGGGATCCGGCATTTGACATTTTGACCTCATGTTTTGCAAAAAGATTTCGTCCGAGACAAAAACTTTTGTGTCAGAGATTCGTAAGGGGTTTCCACTCTTATCTTTTTCTTTTTTCATCACAATTTTTAAACGTTTATAATTTTTTCGTTAGACGAATATTTTTCGTAATAAATATACCATATTAAATATAATAAAATTCCTTTTAATTTGGTATGAACTTAAAAAAATATAAAAAAAAGTTATATTCATTTAAAAATCATGATAGGAAAGTAAAAAACAGTTTCTAAAGATGATGATACATGTTAACTTCTTATACGATAGGATTTATGAGACAGTTGCAGATGCGAAGCATGTTCATTTTCGTAAGTTTGACCGGTGAACTGTCCATTTTGATAATTTTCTTTCTACGAAACTTTGATGAACAGTGAATTTGACTTTTGACCTTTTTAATTATTTTTTTCTTCTTTTTGTCACAATAGTATATTGCCTTTAATTTCCTTTTTATTGTTTTGTATATTTTTTATCTCTCCGCTTTCAACGTTGACATAAAGACTTTGTAATCGAGTTTTACATTTTTGTTTTTATGTGTATGTCAGTATAGATTTAAGTTGATTTACGTTTCGACGTATATTTTTTCCGAAAATGAGTTGGATCAATTATAATACGTTTTCAGTTGATCTACATTTTAACATAATTTTATTATTTCCTGAAATGAGTCGGATCAATTATAATATGTTTTCGTGTTTATTTTTATATATGTTTTTAGTTGTTCTACGTTTTGACAAAATTTTGTTCGAAAACGAGTCGGGTCAAATAAAATACGTTTTCATTAGACGGTATAAATTCGAGTTACTTTACGTTTCTACACTACCGCACGCGCTGTACCTTTTAATTTATTTTCGACGACATCTAGCAAGCGCAGTAACTACATTTCTGCGCAATCAAGCGCCGTAAAATTATAACTTACACAGAGGCAAACCAGGGTTCGAACTGGGTGTTTGGCTCGAAAAGGGGTCAGCTGTCATCGTAGAAAGCATACATGCCTACATATCGCGACTTGCGTGGATCTAACCCAGAAACAAACGTGCCTAGAACTAACTTGTTGAATCCTTGCCAACTGAACTAGCCATCATGGCTTGTATCCTTGTATTTAGCAAACCAGAAATAACACTGTCGTATACAGAAACACAAATCAAAGCAAAATAAAAAGTTTATAACTTATAATCACTATACATAGCTATTATTTAAATTTAATTTAAATACTATAAATTAACAGCTTTATTTGTGCATATAGAGGTTGTATCTAAAGCTTTAAGAGTTTTTCAAAAAAATTTGATTTTTTACTTTTTGTTCAAGATATTTAATAAATTACTTTTAACACCAAATTATTTAATTTTTTATTTTTAACACAAAACTTTTCGTCTTTTACAATTTAACCTCACAATCTTTTTACTTTCAATTGTGGTCCCTTATACTTTTTGTCATTCACAAGTTTTTCGATTTACGTTTCGTTCTAAATTTTGTGAGTTAACACGAAGCAACATGCGTGAGTGGTTCAATGTTTTTACGCTTCGTTCTAAGTTTTTGCGAGTTAACACGACGCAACGTGCGTGTGTGGTTTAATATTTTTATGTCGTCTATTTTTTCCCGTTTAACAGTTTCGTCATAACGTATAGGTCCTAGATCGACTTAGTTATTATTTTCTATGTTTTGGTCTAATTTCTTTGCATTTACACGTCAAAAGTTCATCATTGGTGGTCACTCCTGGTGGTTTGACATTAGTGTTACTTGACACGGTTTAACACCCCCGCCACGATACATGAGGTGCTTAATACTAGTTTATACAACAATTAGGAACTTTGAGGAACTGGATTATAATCACTATACATGGGTTTGACTTTTGACTTTTTTTTGTCTTTTTATTTTTTTCTATTTTTATATTTACAGTTACAACTTCTTTACTTTTAAAAAACTTTGTAATCGAGTTTGAGTTTTACGAAGGGGAAAATTATAAAAATGACCCTTTGATTAACCACTTTACGAAAATAAACATTCAACACGTCAAGGGTTGTCGCATTCACGGAAAAAATGTACTTTTTGTGTCTAGGATTCAAGTTTGCGTCTAGGGCTCAAAGTTTGCGTCAAAGAATGTGCCATAGGTTTTCGCGCCTACTTTTTAAGTTGATTTACGTTTTAATGTAAAACTTTTACGGAAATATGCCAGGTCAAATATAATACGTTTTCATGTTTATATTTATATATTGTTAGTTAGTCTATGTTTCGACGTAAATTTTGTTCAGAAACAAGTCGAGTCAAATATAATATGTTTTCGTTATACGATTTAAATTCGAGTAACTTTACATTTCGACGCCATAACAACACGCGAGGCAATTTACTAGTTTATATACTATTTAGAAAAAAATTAACAAAATAAGTTGTTTAATGAACAATTATATACTACTTTTTTTCTTTTATGTTGAATAGCGATTTCACCCCAGGATCCATTTGTAAATGGAGGTTCCTCGTTCTCTCGTTGTCGCCTTGCTTTTATCTCTACTGGGTGGACGAGGCAACTCCTACGGTTCTTCGAAATCAACGTCGTCGGTGTTATTGTTTAGGTTTATATGGGAACGAGTGTCCAACACCCCTTGGATGTACTCGGTTCCGGTGTGCTCGATGTTAACTTGGATTGTTAGACGCTCGACCTGGCGGTCCCAACGGTACAAGATACCACTTTAGTGATTTTCGAAGTAGTTCCCAAGAATCATGCAAGTTACACGGGGTGCTGTAATCGACTCTAAATAGTTTTTTAGCTTCGTATTGACATCTGTGTCACTTGAACCGATTTCTCTTTTACGATTGTTCATAAGACGGTTGTAAGTATTGTTGAAATTCTTTATTTTGGTTCGCATTGACATCCACTTCCCGAAAAGCGAATCTTGACTACAATATTCATCGTTACACATAGCGGCGAAAAACTTTTCATAAATACGTCTCCAAAATATGGTTGCCTCTGGGTGGTACCAATTTAATAACATAAATAAAAATTAATATTTTTTGTTGACAAATAATATTATACGGTTTAAAAGAATAATAATACTTTGTGAAAAAAAAACGCACTACTGATGATGGGATTTTTGGAAACATCAAGCCACGCTTGTGACAATGCAAACTCCTTCAAAGGTGTGCAAGTCTCGACGCTCTTTGGAGCATGTTTTTCTTCCGGTTACTTTCTTTGGTGTCTACGTGTTGTTGTAGTCAGTTGGGTGATCGGGTACGCTTTGCGAAATTTGTGGCTGTGTGACAATTTGCGAACGGGGCAAAAACTAATTAATATACCTATTAATAATTGAAATATCATCTCTTGTTTTCAATGTTGTATTTTTCTCAATTAGGTAGGAAAAAAAAAGTATACTAATAAATGAATTTTTTTAGATATTTCCTAGTGCTTTTCATCTTATTTTTATATTTGTCTAACATATTAAATGATAGAATTTTAAACAAAATATTAGATAAGAATAAATATCAGGATAAGAATAAACGTTTGTTTTTATTATGATCATATTAAATAATAATAGTTTGATTTTTAGACGCATTGCTATAATAGTTGGCGTACTGTTATAACTGGTTTACACCCAACGCTTGTTTTTATTATGATCATATTAAATAATAATAATCATAGTTTGTTTTTTAGACATATGTTATAATGGTAGGCGTACTGTTATAATTGGTTTAAACCTATCATTTATCGCACATTTCATCTACATGTAGAAAGAAGACAATGAAAATCTTTCTTGAACACGTGTTACTTCCTGGTGCTTTCTCACCTTATTTTTATATTTATCTCTCATATTAAATAATAATAATTTTAAACAAAACATTAGATAAGAATAAATATCTAGATAAGGATAACGTCTGTTTTTATTATGATCATATTAAATAATAATAATAATAATAATAATAGTTTTTTTTAAACGCATCGCTATAATGGTAGGAATACTATTATAATTGGTTTAACCCATCATTTATCGCACATTGCATCTACATGTAGAAAGAAGACTATTTTTAAATATAACAATTCTATATTCCTTTCAAAGAGAATCTAATTCTCGATTTTATGGTATAATTCATAAAATGATGAAATATATAAAAACGTGGGGGTTGATCTCCACCTTTTTGTACTGTAAACTCTCTTGAATACAAATTTAAGACGAATGTTTTATGAATGAAATAAACAAATAAGCATTAAGGTGCATATAAGTAACTAAAATAATTGCATCTCATAATTTGAATGTAAATTAAAAACAAGATTTAAACCCATGTAATACGTGTGTTTATAATGTAATAAATAATTAAAAAAATAAAGTAAAGTGTTATAATAAGTAAATAGTACATTAAAGTTTATTTTTTAAATATAAATATTGACGAATATATGTTTTAACATATGACATTATATTTTATTCAACACGTATGATATACGAGTTTTTTATAGATTTAGCTTTTTTGTTATTTATTATATAAAATTACATTTATATAAAATAAAAAACAATGTAAAATGTTATAATAAGTAAATAGTATATTAATATTCATTTTTAAAAGATAAATCTGATGACTATTTGTGTTAGTATATGAATTTATATTTTATTCAATACGTGTAATATAAAAGTTCTTTAAAAATATATTACTTATTATATAAAATTAAATTTGTATAATTCTTGTAATAAATGGGTCCTGACCTAGTAAATATCAAATCAAAATATGAAAAATTGTAATCATCATATTTTGATATTTATTTCCAAATTTTATCCACAAGTCAAGGTTCTATTAAGCGTAGACTTGCAAGTCATGCACACAGCAATATATATTACTTCATCTCACAATCATAGGGCCCGGAGAACAAATTATTCAAAATAAATACTTTTTGTTTATATTATATACGTATAAAGAAATTTGTTTGAAAACGTTTTCTAAGGATATTTGGACAGAGCTTTGTAGAAGATTTTTTCGTTTATATTACATTTCACCATGTGACGATCTTCAGATGGTGCTTTGTATCCTTTTAATTTATTTTCTACGGCATCTAGCAACCACAGTGGATGCATTTCCGCAATCAAGCTTAGTAAAATTATAACTTACACAGAGGCAAATCCGGGTTCGAACCAGGTGTTTGTCCCGAAAGGGCTCAGCTGTCATCCTAGAAAGCATACACGCCCACATATCGCAACTTACGTGGATCAAACCCAGAACCAAACGTGCCTAGAACTAACTCGTTGAAACCTAGCCAACTGAGCTAGCCATCATGGCTTGTATCCTCGTATTTAGAAGACCAGAGATAACACTGTGGTATACAGAAAGACAAATCAAAGCAAAATTAAAAGTTTATAACTTATAATCACTATAGATAGATGTTATTTAATTTAATTTAAATACTATAAATTAACAGCTTATTTATGCATCTTATTTATGCATATATAGGTTGTACCTTAAGCTTTAAGAGTTTTTCAAATATTTTGATATTTTACCCTTTTTTCAAGGTATTTGATAAATTACTTTTAACACTAAATTATTTATTTTTTTGTACTTTTAACATAATACTTTTCGTCTTTTACAGTTTAATCGTACAATCATTTTACTTTCAACTTTGGTCCCTTATACTTTTTAACTTTTACAAATTTTTTATTTTACGTTTCGTTCTAAATTTTGTGAGTTAACATGACGCAACATGCGTGAGTGGTTCAATATTTTTACGCTTCGTTCTAAGTTTTTGCGAGTTAACACGACGCAACATGCGTGTCTGGTTTAATGTTTTTATGGCATCTATTTTTCCTGTTTGACAATTTCGTCATAACGTATAGGTCCTAGATCGACTTAGTTATTATATTCTATGTTTTACGTTTGATCTAATTTTTCGCATTAACACGCTGAAAATTCTGTATTAGTGGTCACTCATGGTGGTATGACATTAGTGCTACTTGACACGGTTTGACGCCCCATTCACGACACGTAGGTGCTTAATATTAGTTTATCTAACAAATAGGAACTTTGATGAACTGGATTATAATCACTAAACATGGGTTTTACTTTTGACTTTTTTTGTCTTTTTATTTTTTCTCTCTATTTTTATATTTACAGTTACAACTTCTTATTAATCGAGTTCGAGTTTTACGAAGGGAAAATTACGAAAATGACCCTTTGATCAACCACTTTACGAAAATAAAAATTCCACACGTCAAGGGTTGTCGCATTCACGGAAAAAATGCACCTTTTGTGTCTAGGACCCACGTTTGCGTCTGGGGCTCAAAGTTTGTGTCCAGGATGCAAAAGATTGCGTCAGAAAACTTTGCATCAGAGAATGTGCCATGGGTTTTCCTGCCTACTTTTTAAGTTGATTTACGTTTCAACGTAAAACTTTTACGGAAATATGTCACGTCAAATACATTACCTTTTCGGGTTTAATTATACATATATTTTTAGTTAGTCTACGTTTTGACGTAAATTTTGTTCAGAAACAAATCGAGTCAAATATAACATGTCTTCGTTAGACGATATAAATTCGAGTTACTTTATGTTTTTACAACGATGCGACAATGTGCGAGAGAATTTACTAGATTATACTATTTAAAAAAATAACAAGTAGTTTTATTAACGATTATGTTCCTTTCTAGCAATAATTCCAAGCTTCCATTTTTTCCAGACAAGGCGTTGACTTGTGGGTCTCTAGCTCAATCATACCCACCGTTATAAACATAAACACCTCCTTACAGTTTGTGATATCATCCTCTCTTTTATACAAATATGAAGCTATTTCTACTCCTTTTCCTTTCCTTAACACCTGCAATTGCAAAGTACGCCAAAACAGGGTGCAGTGATAAGTTTGTTTTTGAGGGGTTGCGTCAATGAGACAACTAGCAACTGTTTTGGAATAGGTTGTTGCCAAACTGTAATTCCTCATTATCTTAAGTCGTATAACATTAACTTGACGGGATCGGAAAGACAAGGGGAGGATGTAGGATGTGGGTTTGGTGGAGGATGAAACTTTATATGAACAAGGCAGGTTTTCTAATCCAATTAATTACAAGAATACCTCTTTTGTTCCGGTATCACTTCTGTGGATTCTAACGGATTCCGATCATGTAACTTGTTGCTATGAAGAATCCCCGGTAAAACGCCAAGTGAATGTGTTTCCGCCAATTAAAACCTTAGCCTGGGTGGTGCGGGATAAAAAACTTTAAAGTGCCCAATCTTCACATACAGATAGCAGCTTTAAACCGTAACTAGCATGATGTGGATTATAGTGTCTCAAAATAATTTCCTAGTCATTTCTTTTATTTTTTTAATTGTATTTACAAACAAAAAAAAGTACTCCAAAATATTAAATAAAACTAAACAGAAAAATACAAACCAAGTTTAACAAATAAATACTAAGTAAGCTAAAATTAAATAAAAAAAATAAACTACTAAAATAAAAATAAAAAACTAGACCAGGTGAGATATGTGGATCAGACTTTATCTTTCCAACGTTCGAAAATCGCTTGTTACTTACGGTGAGAGATGTGAGAGGTCTTTCTCGAGGAAGGCGAAATCTTTTTCCATTTCTAGTTCTTTTTTTTCTTTTATGATTGAAATTCTTGTTCTTTGATCAAGAGTAATCGAGCAATTTTGTCTTCAAAACCAACGATTTCACCTCAGGATCTATTGTAGATGGAGGTTCCCCGGCCTGTCGTTGTCGCCTTGCTTTTATCTCTACTGGGCGGACGTGGCAACTCCTACAGTTCTTCGAAATCAGCGTCGTCGATGTTATTGTTTAGGTTTATATGATGGGAACGAGTGTCCAACGTGTCTTGGATGTACTCGGTTCCGGTGTGCCCGATGTTGACTTAGATTGTTTAGACGCTCGACCTAGCGGTCCCAACGGTACAAGATACCACTTTAGTGATTTTCGAAGTAGTTCCAAGAATCATGCAAGTTACACGGGCTGCTGTAATCGACTCTAAATAGTTTTTTAGCTTCGTATTGACATCTGTGTCACTTGAACCGATTTCTCTTTTACGATTGTTCGTAAGACGGTTGTAAGTATTGTTGAAATTCTTTATTTTGGTTCGCATTGACATCCACTTCCCGAAAAGCGAATCTTGACTACAATATTCATCGCGGTGAAAAACTTTTCATAAATACGTCTCCAAAATATGGTTGCCTCTGGTGGTACCTATTTAATAACATAAATAAAAAATAATATTTTTGTTGACAAATAATATTATACGGTTTAAAAAAATAATATTAGTTTGTGAAAAAAAAAACGCACTACTGATGATGGGATTTTTGGAAACATCAAGCCACGCTTGTGACAATGCAAACTCCTTCAAAGGTTTGCACGTCTTGACGCTCTTTGGAGCATGTTTTTTCTTCCGGTTACTTTCTTTGGTGTCTACGTGTTGTTGTAGTCAGTTGGGTGATCTGATACGCTTTGCGAAATTTGTGGCTGTGTGACAATTGTGGGATTTGAGAGCGTTGTGGGTTTTGAGTGCATTGTGGGTTTTGTTAGAATAGTGGAACTTGAAAGAGTAGTGGCAATACTTGTCAATAATTAAGCTCGTTTGAAGTTTGATTGATATAATAGGGGTTTATAATTTAATCAATCGGTTGCCGGTTTGCAAAATATGAGCGGCTTTGGATGCAACGCATTTAGATTGTTATTTTGGAAACATGGTAAAAAGTTTGGATTTTTAGAGAGGAATTTTAGTTTGAAAGAAGAAATGGTGTGGTAAACAATGATGTTGGTTAAATTATAGGTATATAGAAAAATGGAAAAAGAATATTTTTTTTTAATTTGACAATTGCCCAACATTTGAAAAATGGAGGTCTTACACCTTCAATCCCTTTAACGCTCGTTAAAGGCTTGGTGGTTGTAGCGATGGTGCCCCGTTTTGGTGCCACTGGGTAGTGTGTGGGGTGCAACCTGATTGAAATGGTTGGGGGCGTTACCTCACACTGTAAAGTCAGCCTTAAGGCATAAGGAGTCGTCCCAGATTTCCCTGGTTTTCCCTTGTGACATGTCAGTGTCACATTAAGTTTTCACCTACTTTTTGTATTTTTCTAGATTTCCACAAATTTTCACAGATTATGTGATGTCGTCATAGATTTTCCAAAAACGAAACTATTTTAATTTAAATGAGCTTTTAAAATACAAGTTTTTAATTAAAAAAATTACATTATTAAAATAAAAAACTACATAACTAATATGAAAATTACATGATTCAAATAAAACTACTTAATTTAAATGAAAGATACATAATTAGAACAAAAAAAAACTTAAATTAAGCTAGTTTCCCCGTTGGGGATGGTTTCTCAAAGTTTACTATGCCAAAACGTGCTAAAATATCTGGTTTTTGTAACGATGTCTGTATTCGACACGGACCACTTCAATCGCTTCCTCATCATTAGGTCACTAACACCATTTATTAGCTTGTTGAAGACCAAGTGAAATCTTCTAGAGTTTACATGGATATCCCTAAACTTTGAATTAATTTGTTCTATATTGTGGTGGATCTGATCCAAATGTTGACGGAATTGTTCGAAAACTGCATTCCAAAACGAAAACGATGTGGTAGCCGAGGCGTTTTTTCTTGGACACTCACCCAAGTCAAAGCCAAGGCTATCTCCTATTCTTCGGTCGAACGTATTGCCATATGGAAATGTGCTCACAGGATGTACAACAGCTTGTCGTGCTGTTACACTCAGCGATATAAACAACTGTTTTGTAACCAGTTGTTGTCAAACCCCGGTTCCTCATTATCTTAAATCATTCAACATTAACATCACCAGCTTGGAAGATGGAACATGTGGGTCTGCCTTCTTAGTGGACGAAACTTCATATGACAAACAAACGTTTTCTGCCATGAATACCTCTTTTATTCCCGTATCACTGATGTGGACTCTAATAGACTTTGATCAAGTAACCTGCTGTTATAACCAAACTCTAATAGACTTTGATCAAGTAACCTGCTGTTATGACCAAACCCCCATGATAAGCAAAGTCTATATGTTGAATGGAACTACAGTGTATACATGGAATTGCTCTAATATATATTCACATGGAACAGGAAACCCTTATCTAGTAGATGGATGCACGTACGAGTATGAGTATGGTACGTAGTAATTCAATACATACACACACATATATATACACCTCAATTAAGTTAAGAAAACTCAATAAAACCTTAAGTAACAAATTTTTTTATTGTAAAAAAATAGGGAATGTAAGTTACATGTTATTGAATGTTTCGTAAAAAAAAAAAATCGCCGAAGGGATTTTTTTTGTAAATTTTTAAAAAAATTCATTGTGTATATATATATATATATATATATATAAATGTTCAATAATATTAAACTTACATTCCCTAATTTAAAAAAAAATTGTTACAAGCTTTTCTAGAGTTTTTTTTTAACTTAAGTGGGTTTATATTTATGGGAAGGTTCTTTGCATAACACTAAATATTGCAAGAACACACAGAACACAATAAATTACTCATTTTAATCCTAAAAACCTAAAATATAAATGAAAATACTACAAATATAAGAATTATTTTTTCTCATACTAGGATTTAAAACAAAATATAGAATTTTATTTTGTTTTTATATAACCTACACATATATAGGTTATGTGTAGATTAAATTACTTACATGTATGTAGGATATGTGTAAGTGAAAAATATGGTTTTTCTATGTATATATACTACACATATGAACGTAAGAAACATAAAATTCAAAAAATATGAACATTATATCCCAAAAATTAGTGTTTCAAAGTTGTTCTTTTTATTCTCGCAATAGTTAGTGTGTATATATAGGATGAGGATCACTACAGAACACTAACTATTGTGAGAACGATAGGGATCATTACAGAACACTAACCATTGCGAGAACAAAAAGAACAACTTTAAAACACTAATTTTTGATATTTAATGTTCATTTTTTAAATTTTATGTTTCTTACATTCATATGTGTATTATATATTCATAAAGAAATCATATAGTTTTACTTACACATAACCTACATACATGTTGGTAATTTAACCAACAAAAAACCTACATATGTACACAAAAAAGTGATTTTTTTTTCCATATTTTATTTTGAATTCTAATATAAGAAACAATAAATGTTACATTTGTAAAATTTCATTTACTTTTTAGTTTTAAGATTGAAAAAATGAATGATTTATTATGTTCTGCGTATTCTCGTGATATTTAGTGTTCTGCATAAAATATTCCCCTATATATATAGGGAAAAGATTATGAGAAAACTATATATAAATTAGAAAACTAAAAACTAACTAAAAAAGCCTAAAAAACATACCAATTTTTTACAATTTTTTTTGTAAAAAATACTACTTTTTACGTGTAATTTTTTTTTCAAAAAAAAAAACTTATACTACACACGTGCATTATATATGTACTACACATGTGCATTATATGTATATGCTGCACATGTGCATTATATGCTTAAATTTAGCTTTTGAGTTTAGTTTAGCTTTTAGGGTTAGGCTTTTGGGGTTTAGAATAAGGATTAGGTTTTTGGTTGTGGGAGAGGGGGGTTTAGGTTTTTAGGGGGTGCAGGTGGGGAGTTTTGGTTTTTTTTTTTGGGGGGGGGGGGGGGTTACGTTTAAGGTTTAGTTTTAGTTCTTTTTTGGAGTAGGGGTGAGAGTTTAGTTTTTTTTAGGAGGGGGGGGGGGGGGTTTAGACTTTTGGTGGAATGATGGATTTAGGTTTAGGAGGGTGGGTGGTGGGGGGTGGTGGGGTGGTTTAGGTTTTTTCATATTAATGCACGCAGTACAATTTTTTTTGAAAAAAGTTTTTTATATATATTATATATAGCGATTTTTATTAAAAAAGAATTCAATTTTTTCGATATATTTTTAGGCGTTTTAGTTATTTTTTTGGTTTTCTCATTTAAACTAGTTTTCTCATGATCCATCCTCTCTCTCTCTCTATATATATATATATACATATATATATGTATAAGATTCGGTTCAATTAAGAACCACTACGAGTTGTGAGAACCATGAAAATTTCTATTTCCTGCGCGAGTTGGCCATATTTTTTGCACAAACGTAGATGTAAATATTATAAATACATTTGTAAAAACATAAACAATTAAAATGTCGAGTCAGTAGTTACGCCTGAATAAGTTTTTAATACGCTTGATGTAAATTTTGTTACGCTAATGAAATTTTTTTTACACCTGATCATAAATTGTTGCATGCGACATTTTTTTTATTTTTTTCCGGAACAAATGATCTTTTTTTTTAATTTTTGAGAAATTCTTTTTTTTTGAAAAAACCTTTTGAAAGGCTTAGTTTTCATGATTCTCAAAACTTAAGATGGTTCTTATTTTACCTTTCAATATATATATATATATATAAAATATTAATTATTCGTTTATTTTATGACATCAAACTTCCTCTTATAGTCGGAGAAGAATTTAGAGAAGAGTGTAGAAGGTGCCAAGATGACGGAGGTTTTTGTGAAACTGATGATATATATGACGTGGATGGTTTCGTATCCGGTCATAAATTCACTTGTTATCATTACGGAGGAAGACCTTCCCTGAGTACAATTCTAGGTAATGTAGTTCAAACCATCAGATCGCTCTGATTTTGATCATGAACAATGAAAGTACACCCTATTTAATTTCCGAAACAGATATATACTTTTCAATTTTAAATTCACCAAAAAAAGGTTTTCTTTCCACGTCTAGGTCGTCGATGTTTTCAAATCTTGTCGTTTCATCTAACTTGGTAACTTGACCCATCCAAAATTTCGATTAACTTTTTGTTAAAAAGAGGAATAGAACCTCATTTAAAATCTTTATCTATAATCATTAAAGATTTTAATAAGGCTCAAGCTATTCACACCCCAGACGTCTATTTGCACACTTTTGTACCCTAGACGTCTCGTACAGCGTACATGGCTTCAAAAAAAGCGTAGTCTGCATGGTGTCTAGTGTTGATCTTGAGGAGCCCTATACACCAAGTACAACCCTCTATGAGGTGTCTAGAGCAACGATGAATTTTTGGTTGAAGAATTGGGTGTTTTGGTTAAGTAATGTGGTGTTTTTTTAAGAAAAGCTTTGTATTTTTGTATAAACTCCCCTCTCGTGAGTTGCGAAAATTTTACATTCTCAAATACTATATCATATAAAATATTATATCGTTTTCAAATATTATACCGTTTTAAATATAATACCATTTTAAACACTATACCGTTTCAAATATTATTTCGTTTAAATGTTTACCGTACTGGGCTTTATACTATATTCACGTATATACCGTTTTAATGTTATCGTTCGTTTCAAGTTTTCCATGTGTGAATGTTTACCGTTTGAACATTATACTATTTCCTGTATTATCGTATCAATGTTAAGGTTTTACAATTTATTATAAAATATCGATGTGATATAAACAAACATCAGGTAACGGAACAACAAAAACACAATTGAACATGAAATATATAAGATAAGTTTGTGCATCCATAACAAAAGATAAACTACAATTGAATAGTATATACAAAACAATAAACAGGCGGCTGGTCTACGGCTCAGGCAGTGAATCCGGATATGGATGTTGCTGCTGACGTGGTGCCTGAGTTGGTGGAGCGGCATGATAGGTAACCCAATCGCTCTATCAGATCCTGTGCCTCCCAAACCAACCAACCCACCAAATCCATAACCATGTCAAGATCGGCTTGCATATACTAATACGACGCCGCTCCCTAGGTAGGACCTTGAACAACGTGTCATGGATGTTGAGGTGCCTGGGGGTGTGGCAGCGTTACACCGTCAATATCGCCCAAATGATCCTGCATGCCCTTGGGATGGTCTGGCAGATAGACTAGATCGAAGTGCTCTAGCAAGTCAATCGGCTAGAAGCGCTCTCCCTCGTGGGTTGTAAACCGCTCGTCCGGGAAGGGGAACTTCTTAAGAAGTTTCATCCCTCACATCCTCTTAATCCCCAACCTCGTCGGCTCTATTGACGGTAGTAAGTGCGGGTCATCCTTGGGAAATGTTCCAATGAACAGGCAATCACGGATCTGTACGCGCTGCCATACAACTGTGTGCACTCCTTTCGATGATGAGCGAAGCCGAAGTACTTGGCCAAACCGTGTGCAAGAGCACACAACCTCCTGTCCAACAAACAGTAAAAGAAAAAGAGGTCCGTGATCGTATACCACTCACGACTCTTCTCCCGAGCCATGATGGAAGTGTTGATCAACCTGTGTATACATGTAGAGAGTGTTAGAGAAATGAAGAAATTTATAAATACTAATAACAATGACAATAATTAAAGTAATAAACGCACGTACATATACATCGGGTCAATAACTACTGAAATCCTTCCCTTGGACAGGGTATGGTCCTAAGTCCCTAACTTTGCAATCACATATCAAAACCCTAGAAGTGTGAGTTTATCAACTACTACTAGCCCTTGTATATAAAAATCTGTAACGATCTCGGGCTCCAAGTATAAACCATAGTGCACCGCAAACTATGCTACCGTCATCTCACGCTACACACTCGTAAGCTAGAAAGAAACCTCAGCAGGAGAGGGATGACCTATGGCGACGTAGGCTGGTCGGCCTGAGGAGGGTAAAATGAGAATGACGCTAAGAACTCAATCAATAATTCTCTGTAAGACGACATGTGCGATAACTTAAAAAATGGTCCCACGGTGAATCCACTGGAACGAAATAACAGGCTATAGCCGTCTCAATGTCTCACTGTTGGTCTCTAGTGCCTACCATTCGACCGCAAGATGTCGTCCGATGTGCATCCTCCTAAGCTTCGTGCAATGAGCAGCGTCATCAGTGTGGGGAGGAAACTACAAGTACGGGTGACCATGTAGCAGATCCACAGGCGATGGCGGACCATGCGCGCGGCTGTTGATGCCGAGGGTCGATCTGGTCCTCCAACCCGTCGTCCACCATCATCCTTGAAAACAAAACAACTAATTTAATACGTCATCGAAGTTGATATATAATAATATACTATATAATGGTTTAATCTACAATCATTATACGATGTTCACCGTCGAATTTGATATATAATAATATAATTTATAATAGTATAATGAGTTAAATGCCATTTTAGTCCTTGTGGTTCAGACCATTGTGCCAGTTTTGTCCAAAGGTTTTATTTCTCGCCTGTGGGTCCAAAAAGGTTTAACTGTTGCCATTTTAGTCCACTAGTTAACTTCATCCAATATATATGTTAACGAGAAGAGTAATTCGGTCATTTCATATGTAATTCTTTTAACTAGAAAGGCAATTCAACCATATAATGATCGAATTACCTTTCTTGTTAATAGAAACATTGGATGAAGTTAACTAAGTGGACTAAAATGACAACAGTGAAATTGGACCCACTGACGAAAAATAAAACATTTGGACTAAACTGGCAAAATGTCCTAAATCATAGGGACTAAATGACATTTAACTCTAGTATAATATATGCTCATTTTACGGTGTTCGCCGTCAGACTCGATATATAATAGTATAATATACGCTCGTTTTACGGTGTTTGCCGTCAAAGTCGATATATAATAATACGGTATATAATAGTATAATATGCCCTCGTTATATGGTGTTCGCCTTTGAAGTCGATATGTAATAATACAATATATAATAGTATAATCTATGATCGTTATATGTTGTTCCCGTCAACATCTATATATAATAATATAATATATGATAGCATAATATACACTACGTGTTTGCTCTCCATTTGGTCTCTACATGGGTAATTCTAGGGGTAGTTTTGTAATTCCGGGATTTCTATACGTGAGGTTCAAGTCTGTAAGTAGCGTATATTTCTTTTCTTTTAAATCCTTTTATTAATTAGGTTTAATATAACAAGAACAATACGATTAATAATGATAAATTAATAATGAAAATAGTAATAGTAATAGTAATAATAATAATAATAATAATAATAATAATAATAATAATAATAATAATAATAATAATAGGGTAGGGATCTTAAGATAAGTCCACCATATTTGAGAAAATTTAGAAGCATTCTGGACCACACATTTCCCTAAACTTTTTGTAATATACACATATGTATAGTTTAAAATTCACTATATACATATATGTATATTGTCATATCTTGAATTATATACATATGTATATCGTCCATGTTAACCTATACATATGTGTATATTACGAAAAGTTTAGGGAAAATGTGTGGTGCAGAATGTTTGTTAGGATCTAAGTTTGATATTGATGTGATTGTTTAGATGAAATCAATGTATGATGATAAATAACAATGAAATAGTGCAGCGGAATCTGATAAACTTTGAATTCACAACAATAGAAAGATTGTTTTCAAGAACATACTTTTGTAATTATAATCACGTATGCATGTAATTTACAAACTCCCCCTCAGCCGAAGATCACTCTCTTTGCACGTACAGAATGTGAAGAAGGAAAGTGATGAATAGAATAGTATAGGCACTATTCTATTTATAGTACAATTCAAATCACTGAGCATTTTAGGTTGACGTCACTTTGATAGTGACACTTAACAAACTAACAAACTCTAAACCCTGCTAGACCTAAACATTATTACAATAAAATATAATATTAAGTCTGTTGATAACAACTGCGAAGATATCCTCTGTTGGTATTCAGCAGACCTTTACCTTAATAGTTCTTTGGTTCTTCATTAGAGTTTGTCTCCAACAGACATTTGCTTCTAGCAGAGCTTTATCCTAGCAGATCTTGTGAATAGTTCTTTATTCCCAGCAGAGTTTAGAGCAGCGGATCTTAATTATGAAGGATCAGATGTTAGAGATTGTTTTGGCTTTTCTGGTTCAATAGATCCAACAATTTCCCCCTATAACAGATGATGCCAAAACCCTTTTATTGCTGATCTTTATTTCTCAACATTAATTTCCTAATTTGCCCTTTTAACTGCAGTTCAAAGTTCATAGAGAACATTTCTTCAAAATCCATTTGCAATTCAAGGTTTAATAGATCTTGAAGATCATCTGCATCTAGACTATATGCATCCTGCATTTTCAGCTTTTGAATCTTGCTATTTGATCTGAGCAAGATGACTTTCATTTTAGAATTTTTGAATCATTTGGCTTTTGTGAGGGAAGACTTATTGTTGAGCTTGGTGGAAGCGATTTGCTTACAAGGTTAGAGATTGTTTCTTTTAATTTTTCACTTGCAGCATCAATGTGATAGAGTAATTGATTCTTGATTCCGTTTTTTCTATGTTCTTCAAACCTTTGTTCATCACCTCTTCCATCTGCTTTTGCCTTTTTACTTGATGTAAGACAATTGTGGGTAAGACAGAGGATAAGGGCTGCTTTTTAAGGGTTTAGGTCTGATGAGGGGTAACCACTATTGTTGAATAATCTGGCATCCTGGGAACTGAAGGATCTTTCTTTCTAAGCTCTTCCATCTTTTTGTATGTGTTTACAACTCTGGACTCAAACCATCTAGCAACTGACCTTGCACTACCACAGTTTGTAGCAGCCAGTTCTCATTTATTCTTTTAAGCTTTAAAGCTCTGTTCTGATCCATCTGCCTGTATTTCTTCCATTCAGGTGGTGTTGGCTTATGTGGAGGATCTTTGAGCATTGCTTGTATTCTATCAATTTCTTCTTTGAGATCATTTGTTGACCAATCTTTGAACTATGCTCTAGTAGCTTTGTAAGGTTTATGTTGCATTATATGGTCAAGGTAATCCTGTTTCAGTTTTTCATCAAGCTCAACATTTACAAGCCTTTCTGACATAGACTTACTCGTATCTTTAGCAAAGTCTTCAATCTTTCTCACTTTGCTCAGTTCATAAGACATAATACCTTGAGTAGTCATGTCATCTTTCCCTTTACTCTTCTCTTTGGCTATGTTCTCAGCCTGTTTGGCTTTCAACTTTAAATATTCATCAAGATTTCTTGGCTTTCTATAACCAAAAAGAGATGGAAAGTCTAGCTTTGAGGTATCCTCTACTGTGAAGTAAGATTCAATTTCCTTTTGAACAACCATCAGCTCTATAGGATATTTGGTAGCAAAAGGTATGACAGATGGTGGTTGATAAATGGGTGGAAGTGAAGTGGTTTTATGTGAAGACGATGAGGATGGTGATGAAGTAATATGTTTTGATGACAAAAGGGATTGGTGATGGAATCTCTTTATTATCATCTTCAACAACAAAAGTTTTCCTTTTGCATTGGAATTTGATTTATGGTGAATGTGGTCATGTTGGAATTCTTGGTAGTGTGGACAATGGCTGGGTTAAAGTAGGAAATGTGATCATGGCAGGGGTTTGGTTTACATTTGCTGGAACATCTATTGTACCACTATTGGGTGAGATGATAACTTTGTAACATCTGCTGGAACATCTGTTGTACCAGCAATTGTTTGGTCTTTTGGTGGGGATGATTGTTTCCTTTTGAGTGATTTTTGTAGTGCATATTTGGTTTTGATTGGAGGAGAGGATATACTTGTTGTAGGCATAATAGTGGTTTTAGGAGAGGTGGTTATTAGCTGTCTGACATTTCTTGTTGACTTTCTTCTTTTGAAGTGCCAATGTCTTCTTTTTTCATCTGCTTAGCCTGTTCATATTCGATGAGTTGGGAAGCCTTGCTTTCAAGTGTATATTGCCTTTTCTTCTTTTCATCAGCAATCTCTTCTACTTGTATGTTTAGGGTCTAATCAATCCCTTTTTGAACTCCAGCATCTGATGCCTCAACAGATGTTTGATTTTGAACAGACCCTGGCTTTTGTTGTGCCTTTGAATCTGGGTGTAACTTTCTCAATGTATCTTTCTCCCCCTTTTTGGCATCATCATCAACTTCTTCTTGAAGAATTGTTGTAGGGGCAGAGCCAATGGTCTTTCTCAAATATTCTTTGATGGCCTTAATATCAGCTTGAGTATCTTGATATCTGGCCTCAACCATATTTTTGATTAGCTTCATATGAGTTTCATGGTGTATGTCAGCCAAATTCCTTTGAGCTAAAATGATTGGTTGCACAGATTTCCAGAGTTAATTGGATATTTGCTGTGGAGATGGTTGGCTTTGAGAATTTTGTAACATCTGCTTCATCATGGTTTTTATGTCATCAATTGATGTCATTCTCTTCGTCAATTCTTTGTATCTCAATTCATCACCTAATAGAATCATCTGAAACCCTACCAGATGTAGTTTTATTTAGATCATCAACAGGAGTAAACTCCATGTCATCAGATCTAAATGCCCCTTTTTCTTGGTTCAGGGGACTTTCAATTGCAGCAGAGGTTACAATTGTAGCCTCAACAGTTGTTGCCTTTAAGGAAGTCTTATTGATTAACCACCGTCCAACTAAAACACTATTATGATATCAGTTGTAGTGGCTGCTTCACTTAAATTTCCACTAAGAGTTTGGGGTGTAGCCTCCTCAACTGTTTCATGGTTAGCAATGAGATGTGTCTCAGGCTCAGTCACATATGGAGGTGTACTCTCATGAATAGGTGATTGAAAGGAACTCATTTGTGTATGAGTTATCTCAATTGCATGAAAAAGAGGTATAATAATTGGTGGAATTAAGGGAGATGGTTGTGGAGTAGAAAGAGAATTTGCTCTAGCATAGAGGCTGTGAAACAAATTTTCAATTGGAAGATCTATTTCATAGTGTGGTGTCCCTATGCTTACAACCTGTTCCTTTTGTAAGGAAGCAGGAGGAGTTTGCCTTATTGGTGGAGATATTTCCAACTGTTGTGAGGAAGTAATAACAGTGGTTTCAGGTGGCTTTTGTGATACCACAAGGTTATCCTCTGGGATCTCATCTTCCAGAGGTGCCTTTTTATGTATTTTGGTTTTGGTGGGCTTTTTGGATTTGGAGAGTTTCTTCTTGGATTTTTCTGGTGTGGGTTTCAAAACACCGGTTGTGGTGTCATGATCACCAGGAGCAGTGGGCTCAGCAACAGAGGGTTGTGCTTGTGATATAGACTCATCTAAAATTTTTTGATCCCCCTTTGCTTTTGTTTTAGAAACTTTTGACTCCATATTTTTTATTCTTGTAAAAGTTTCAATAGTAAGACTCTTCATTTCAAAGACAACTCCTTGTTTAAAATCTTTTTTCTA
Source organism: Scalesia atractyloides (assembly GCA_947069175.1). Classification (NCBI taxonomy): domain Eukaryota; kingdom Viridiplantae; phylum Streptophyta; class Magnoliopsida; order Asterales; family Asteraceae; genus Scalesia; species Scalesia atractyloides. The sequence continues at coordinate 65,249,520 of CAMTDV010000001.1, read as the reverse complement.
GAAGTTGTTTCTGTAGATAATAGCTTAAGAGTCTAGGATACAAAAGAAAAGCTTAATTCTTTGAAATTTTATTATAATTTGCCACCAAGTCCATAAACAATATCTGGGATGTATTAAAATAAGATTTTGTTAAAATAGCATATCCCATAAATTGAATATTTTGTGGAATCTCATTAAATGAGGTGGTCTTTGCTAAAAGACATGTGAGCAGAGTATGGAAAAAATATCGCATTTCAGTAGGAAAGTTTGGTTTGTAAATGGTAACACCAGTTAACTGACCCTCATACCCACGTTCTATAAACTCAGCATGTAAGTCTTGCTTGCCAAAGGAAGTTTTACCTTCTAGGTCATTTAGACCAAAGGTAGTGGAAATTGAGGATGGGAAAATTTGAACAAGAGTGCCTCTGACCTTGGAAGTAATAGCATATACCTTTTTCTTTTGGGATTCAATTTTAGCATGCCCATAATTTTCAGAGTGTAATCGGTGCATTTGCAAGCATGATATCTTTGTACTTGGAAGATGTGAGAACATCTATTATGGAATGAATGAAGTGTTATTATCAGTTATCTCAAATGTAGGAGGTAATTGTGTGGGAGTTTGATGTTTAGAGCCATGATCAGAGATGGAAGTGAGAAGTAATGAAGAAGATGAGAGAAAAGAAAACCGCTTTTGATAATTTTGAATTCGAGACCAAAGTAAAAGCTCTGTTTGGATGGAATAGTGATATATAGGGAAAAAAGTGAATGCTGACGTGACATTTGTTTCAAAGATCTGATAGCTACATCTGTCCACGTGTAACCTCTGATGGATAATGGATGACAGTTGGTAGGGAAACCGCTGCTGGAAACCAGCAGTGGTTGAGAACAGTGGTGATTTACTCTATTAAAGGATAGATATTAGTGGTTAGAGCAAAACAGTGAGTTAAGCTCAAGAGTGGATGTGAATAGTGGCAAGTGAGAACAAAGGATACACTTTTAACAGTGGATAATTGTAAGCCAAATAAAGGTTTTAAGAAACAGTGTTTTAAACTGACTTTTAGGATTATTGAAAAGTTTTCAATTTTAGCTATTTTTAAGGATGAATTTTTGATTTTCTGAAAACATTTTAATGCTTTTTATTCATGGAAAACAAAATGTTGTTTTTATTCCATGTTTAGCATGCCAATCCTAGAGATCAAACTTTCAAAGTTAGATGTGTCTAAAGCTTTTGTTAAAACATCTGCCAGTTGATCTTTAGTTGGAACATGATGCAGAGAAATCAAACATTTTTCAAAGCAATCCCTCACAAAGTGATGGTTGATGTCAATATGTTTTTTTGTTGAGAATGATACTGGATTTTTAATGATGTTTTCAGCTACTTAACTATTTAACATGAGAGGAGTCTTTAGAGCAGTTACACAAAAATCCAGTAATTGATTTTGAAGCCACAAGAGTTAAGCAATGCAACTAGCAATAGAAATATACTCAGCCTATGTTGTAGATGTTAAAACTGCAACTTGCTTTTTGCTTTGATAAGAAATTAAACAATTGCCTAGAAACTAACAGCCTCCTGATGTGGACTTCCTTGTTGCATGGCATCCAGCAAAATCACTATTAGAATAACCTGGAAGCTCAATGTTACCATTAGAAGGATACAAGATACCAAGTGGGGGAGCATCTTTATGTATCTGAATATCCTTTTCACAGCTATGAGATTTGACTTTCTAGCTGTTGAATGGGATCTGGCACAAACACATGTTGCAAACATGATATATGGCCTAGATGTAGTTAGGTATAATAAAGACTCAATCATGCTTATATAAAGAGTTTGATCAACCAAGTCATCTTTGTCATCAATAGTGACCAACTTATGTAGCCATGGGTGTACTACATGGTCTACAATCATTCATATCAAATTTTGTAAGTAGTTTTTTGACATACTTACTTTGATGAATGAAAGTACCATTTTGCAATTGCTTAACTTGGAGACCAATAAAGTATTAGAGTTCACCCATAGCACTCATTTCAAACTCTGCTGTCTTGAGTTCTCTAAACTCTTCACACATAGCATTGCATGTGGATCCAAAAATGATGTCATCCACATAAATTTGGACAAGCATCAAATCTTTTCTCTCCATTTTAGAAACAAAGTTTTATCACTTTGACCTCTTGTAAAGCCTATGGATAAGAGAAAAGTGGAATGAGTTGGCTCTAGGTGCTTGCTTCAAGCCATATAAAGCTTTGTTAGCTTGTAAACATTATCTGGATAAAAAGCATCTTCAAAACCAGGGGGTTGGCATACATATACATCTTCCTTGATTTTGCCATATAGGATGAACATTTAATATCTATTTGATACACCTTGACATTATGGTTGACAGCAAAGGCTAAGAACAATCTGATGGCCTCCAATCTTACAACTGGAGCAAATGTCTCATCATAATCAATGCCCTCTTCTTATCTGTAGCCTTGAACCACAAGACAAGCTTTGTATTTGACAACAATGCCCCTTTCATATGTTTTGTTCTTGAAGACCCATTTTGTGCCTATGGGACATACATCCTGAGGTAATGGTACAAGTTCCCATACTTGTTGTCTTTTGAATTGTAGGAGCTCTTCTTGAATGACATCTACCCATCTGTTGTCTTTTAGTGCCTCTTGGTACTTGACAGGTTGTGTGAGTGATAGAAAACCAGCAAAAGACAAATGTTTAGGGATTTACTTCTTGTAAGAACCCCTTCATTGATGTTGCCAATAATTTGTTCAGATGGATGGTTTTTAAGGTAGATTGGATCTCTCTTATATGGAATAATGGCATTTGAGGTGAAAGTTGTAGATGGGAATCATCTGAGCTAACATCTGCTGGCAATTTTGTAGAGCCAACATCTATTTGGAATGGAGGTGGAGGTATAGGTGGGGGTGGTGTAAAGACAGTTTGACTTTTGCTCAAAGAAATTGGACTTTTGTCAACAGTGTTTTGACTTGATGAGCTGACAGAGGTTTGAGAATCAATAACAGTGGGTCCAGCAGTGACAGAGTTTTCACAGTTGTTCGTAACATCTGTTTCTCTGGTGGAGGAAGTGACTTATATTGTGGAATCACAATGTCAAAACCATACTCTTGAGGTGAAGACTATGGTATACCTGCAGGTTTAGTCTTGACAGACACATCTTCAAATGTAAATTCGTCTAAATCAAATAATTCAGCAGGATTTCTAATGAAGAAAGTTTATTGATCTTACATTCAATGTCTTTTCCACACACCTATTCCTTGTGTTAAACACTTTATAGGCCTTGGTAGTGGTTGAGTATTCTAGAAAATAACCACAATCTACTTTGGCTGCAAATTTGGAAATTATATCTTTTAAGTTTAAAATGAAATATGGGCAGCCAAAGATTTTGAAATATGAGATTAGAGGTTTGATCTAGAATTTCGTAAGTAGTATTTTGATGCATGGGGTTAATTAAAACTCTGTTCTGTACATAGCAAGCAGTGTTTACAGCCTCTGCCCAAAAGGACAAGGGTAAACCAGAGTTTGCAAGCATTGTCCTAGCAGCTTCAATTAGATTTCTATTTTTCCTTTCAACCACCCCATTTTGTTCAGGTGTCCTTGGGATGCGATATTGCTAAAAATCCCTTTTGACACAGAAATCATCCAACTCCTTATTTTTAAACTCTGTTCCATTTTTATTCCTAAATATTTTTACTGGCAAGTTAAATTGCTTTTCAACTTCTTTTACAAAATTTTGCGAATTAAGTACATGTAATAAGTACATGTAAACCTTGAAAATCATCAACTATGACAAGAAAATATCTCTTCTTTTTTAGACTCATGATTTTTACAAGGTCAAACAAGTACATGGGTAGCAATTGCAAACACTAGCTTGTTTTGGACTCTTCAATGGATTTTTATGAACTTTTATGTTGTTTACTTTTTAAAGAGGAAACACAACGTTCATCACATATGAATTGTTTTGATGGAAGACCTCTTACAAGACCTTTTTTTGAGAGTGTGGTGATAGTTTTAAGATTTGTGTGACCAAATCTTCTACGCCATTGTTCTGTCTCTTTGGTAGAAGCAACTGAGAACATGCATGCATTGGACATTGCATTATCTTTCAACATATCAATCACATACACATTGCCACTCCTATGAGCAACAAGCTGTGCTTTGCTCTCAGCTATGATTTGATCAATCTTTTTAACCACTTCTAGCCCAACAATCTGACAAGTTTTCTTAGTGAAGAATGTCCCATAGCCTTTGTCACTCATTTGAGATATACTAAGAAGATTAAATTTCAGATTGTCAATAAGATTGACATGTTCAAACTTGAGTTTTCTAGCCTGGACTGTCCCTGACCCCAACACCTTCCCTTTGAATTGTTACCAAAAGATATATCATCCCTCCATGTGCCATAAAATCTTTGAGTATGGCTCTACATCCTGTCATGTGCCTGGAGCCTCCACTATCTACATACCATAAACTATCAAGGCAAGTAGAAGCTCCATACACATCGGTAAACAATTAGTTTAGGTGAGTTTCCAAAGCCAAGATGGCTTTGGATGAGTTCACAGACATTCCAGCCTCAAGTCTAGGAATATGGTCAGTGTTTTGAACAGATTTTTGTAACCTCTGTTGTGAACCATTTCCTATCAGATGATCATAGCCATGAGATGCCTGTTAACTCTTGGTTTTGATGGTATTTTGTCGACCTCATAACCAAGTGGCACACTCTTGTAAGTAGGTTGGCCATATCCTCTTAGTAATTCATGTTGTTGGTGCATCTGTTACCTGAACATCTCTGGGAGCAGATGTTACATTCAATTGTTTGGTAACATATGTTTGGACAGGAGTAAAGGTCTGTTTGGTCTTTTTCGCTCTTGGACTCTCAAGTGTTTTTTATTTATACTCATTTCTTTTGACATAAAAACTTTTTAGATAAACACACTCTTGAGTTTTGTGGTTTGTTTTGCCACAAATGATGCAATTTGGTGAATCAATGATCACACTTGTTTTGTTTATATCATAAGCTTTTAGAAGAAAACAATTTTTAGTGACATGATTCTTCTTTTCACAAAAGTCACAAACAAGTTTGATATTTTCTATTTTTTCTTCCCTTTTTCTGACTTCTTGTAAACAGATGTTATAACATCTGCTGGAAGATCTTTCAAGGGAATGATCTTCACTTGAGGTGCTTTTACACCTTTAATGGTTGAAAAATAGATTGGCTTAGAATTTTCAAGAATATCACACTCATCTTACAAGGTATGTTTAAATTGGTATTTCTCAATATCCTCAAAAGTTGAGGATCCTTCTTGTCTTTCTAAAACAATTTTCTTACCATTTGGTTCAGTGACTTTTATTTCTTGATCAGCCAAATTTGTTGGAATAATATCAACAAACCACTATCATTTACAGCATTGTTTTAAAAAACATGGTCATTTTTTCTGAAACTTACACCAAATTTTACATTGCTTTTGATTTGTGATTCTAACATCAACTCATAACCCCTGCAGGACTATACCCATTTCTCACAAGTGATCTGGGTAATTTGGAGTTGATCTTTGGTTATGCTTGATTCATGTTTGAGAGCGTAGATTTCACTATCTTTTTCTAACAATTTAGATTTTAACTCTTTTGTAAGTTTTTCAAACTGTGTTTCATCATTTATGATTTTGTTTCTAAGATTTTCATTCACCTCTTTAATGTTAGCAAAGGCAATAATACATTTGTCTGAACATAAGTCTTTAAGGACTGGAGGTGATACCTTAGCAGTAGCCATCATAGCACAATCACATTCTCCTTCCCAAACACTGGAATCCCATGGGTCACACAGAGGTTCTACCATTTCTCACCAATCTTTTCTTTGCCAACAATTTCTTTAGTAACAGTTGTTGTAACATCTGTTTCAACATTTTCACAAACCTCATCAATATTGGACACCACTTCCTTAGATTCATTCCCCTCCAGAATAGTGTTTAGTACCATAAAACAAAAATTTTCAGTTTTCTTATCAGAATTAGCAACTAGAGCAAAATTTTCATTAGTAAGTTCCTCAAGTAAGCTACTCCAATCAACAAATCCTTGTGTTGAGAAACTCTGTTGACTGGTCTTTGCCTGAATAGAGGTTTGTGTAGCTTGTGGTGAAGATAGCACTTGGACCTGAGGAGCTGGGGCTTGAACATATTGTATCTGAGGAATAGTGGTTTGGACATACTGAACAGGAATAGTGTTTACAGGGTGTGCAAAATGAGCAGTGTTTTGCATGTGTGGAGCAGGGGTATATTAGGAATAATGGACAGTGTTTTGAGGTCTAGGACTTGCATGTGTAATTATAGGACCATTTGTTTAGCTCCTGCATTCTCTAGCAAAATGAACTAGCCTATTACACTTATAACATTTGATTTTAGACTTACCCAACCCAACTTTTAAACCCCTATGCAACCCTGAAAACTTCCTACTAGTTTTCTTGTAAAACTTGCTAGTTCTAACACTTAACAAGGCCAATTGATGTAAAATGTCCATTCCCTCCAAATCAACAAGATTAAAATGTTGAAGATCATTTAACTCAAAGGATAAGTTGTCAGAAGCTTGATTTTCCCCATTTGCTGTAAAAGCATAATTGGGTGAATAAGAATCAGAGTTGAAATTTTCACAAGATGTTATATCAATAAAATGATAAAACTATGATCCTTACTACCATCAGAGGTTTCTTCTTAACCAAAAAGTGTTGGACTACCAAAGGCATACTCATCATCAACCTTTCCTGACTCTTGTAGCTTCTTTTACTGGTTAAGCTCTCTCACATAAGTGAGAAGTCTACCATGAAGCTGAGTCAAACTCATCTCCTTGAACCCAACAGCGGTTCTAGTTACAAAAGCAACAGTATCCCATTTTTCTAGTAGAGATATTAAATATCGATTATTAAAAGTTGAATTTGGATAGTTAACATGTACCAGTTTTAGTTCACTTATTAGACAGCTAAACCTTTCAAACAGTTGAGTTAATGATTCTCCTTTAACATGACAAACGTTTCATATTGTTGGTTTAAGACTTCACGATTGTTTTCAATAACCTCCTCTGTCCCACCGAATTGTTCTTTCAAAGTATCCCACAACTCTTTTGCATTGTTGCAATGCAACAGGCCAGCATAGATATCATTAGGCAATATTGTTGCAACGATGCTAAATGCCTTTGCATCTAGCTCAATTTTCTGAAAATCATGCTCAGAGTAGTTTTCAGGATTCTTTGGAACTTGAACTTTTGGGTCCTTGGCACTCGGTACCATCGGAACATGAGGTCCGAAGACAACCGAGTTCCAGGAACCAGTATTTTGTTGTGCAAGTATGTGACCCATCCGACGTTGCCAAATGTTGTACTCTGATCTGGCAAGCATTGGAGGTTTGTACATGGTGCTAGTGTTGTGTGGATCTTGTGAGTTTTGAGACATTATGATTGTTTACAAATAGGTTTTGTTTAGAAACTTTGAACGTAAATAAACTTTCACTCTATTTTCAATACAAATGAACAAACGAATTAGCAATGAGAGCTGACTAGTTTATATCAAACTGATTGTCAAATCAAATTTGAATGACCAAGCTCTGATACCAATTGTTAGGATCTGAGTTTGATATTGATGTGATTATTTAGATGAAATCAATGTTTGATGATAAATAACAATGAAACAGTGCATCAAAATTTGATAAACTTTGAAATCACAACAATAGAAAGATTGTTTTCAAGAACATGCTTTTGTAATTAATAATCACATATGCATGTAATTTACAAACTCCCCAATCAGCCTAAGATTACTCTCTTTGTTCGTACAATATGTGTAAAAGGAAAGTGATGTATAGAACAATACAGACATTATTCTATTTATAGTATAATTCAAATCACTGAGCATCTTAGGCTAAAGTCACTTTGATAGTGACACTTAACAAGCTAACAAACTCTAAATAGTGCTAGATCTAAACACTTTTACAATAAGATATAATATAAAGTCTATTGATAACAACTGCTAAGATATCCTCTGTTGGTCTTTAGCAGACCTTTGCATTAACAGTTCTTTGGTTCTTCATCAGAGTTTGTCTCCAACAGACTTTTGCTTCTAGCAGAGCTTTATCCTAGCAGATCTTGTGAACTAGGGGTGTGCATGGGTCGGTTTTGGCCTAAACCATAACCATAACCACAATGTCGGTTAATGGATAACCATAAGCACGACCGATCGGTTATGGCGGTTATGGTTAATCGATTTTGGTGGTTATAGCGGGTCGTTATGGGTGGTTAACCGTGTATTTAGCCTAGCTAAAAATAGCTTAATTTTTTTTAACATTGAATAAATTGTTATCGTACATTTTTATATATTAGTATATTACATAGTATTAAAAAATACATATAATCTATAATGTTATACCGATTATTACTGAATATACAAAGTGATATGATATATTACATAAATTCAAATAAGCATTCAACCAAAACTGCAAAACGATGTGAAATAACCCATAAATACTAAAGATTTTTAATCAAAAACATCAAATATTAAACCCATAAATACTAAAAGTCTTTAATCAAAAACATCAAATATTAAAATTTTTTTTGTGAAAAGTCCTAAATCCTATAAAGATTTATTACATGTCGGTTCGGTCCGGTTATGGTGGGTATGGAAACATTGATAACCATAACCGACCCGCTACTTTCTGTTTTCAAAAAAACCATTAACTGCCCCCACCGATTTTTATTTGGTTTGGTTTTTCGGTTCGGTTTTGTCGGTTAATTCGGTTATGGTTTGGTTAATTCGGTTTTTTGCACACCCCTATTGTGAACACTTCTTTATTTGTAGTAGAGTTTAGAGTAGCAGATCTTTATTATGAAGGATCAGATGTTAGAGATTATTTTGGCTTTTCAATCATCCGTACTTTTGTAGGGTTTAATATATCAAACAATGTTTCTCAGTTTGCCTAGTGCTTCTCACACAATCCTAACCCTAATATTAATATTAATAATAATAACAATAATATGAAGAATAATAATAACAACAATAACAATAATATTAATATAATTTATAATAACAAATTTTCCTTTAATCTTTGATAATATTTACACTCGGGCCTGAGTCTACTTCCCGATTCAATATCGATGCGTACCATTGTAGACGCGACCTATACATATCTTCCTATTGTTCCGCAACGATTGTTTGGTGCATCAACCATAAATGGTTTGTTGAAGGCATGGGATAGTCCTCTTCCAGCTTAACATGTATAAAGTGTCCCCCGTGAACATGCACGAGCGTTATCACTTGAGGTTGTGGCTCATCAGGAGGATCCAATACCGGGAAGAAAGTACAACTCCAAGTATTTCTTAACAAATTAACAATGATATAATACCTTTGCGCAAGGAGAAGCCTTGCGTGGGGCATTTCCATCTACTGACTCTTAGGATAAGGTTCCATAGAATGCCAAGTTAAACTCATAAGTATCCGCTTAAAATGTTCTTCGCCTCATTTTTCGAATATATCTCACCCTGTTGATAAGTTTTGATCCATTTATTTTATAAGGTCCTTTCAAACACGGGGCCATAGGTGTTCCCCAAAACCTAAGCCTACACCCTAGACCGAAACCCAGAATGACCGCCTGGCTTCACATCTTGTATACAAGCGATGTACAGGTGAAACACCTTATGGAAGTTGTGGCTAATATTGTTTGATGCTGAATGCGTTCTCGTCCCCCACAGTTAATGGAAACCCATGATCATCTCGTATCTCTTTCTTTGTGGAAGTCGTTGAACGGCTTCGTTGCAGTTTGGGTTTTTGAGACTTTACGACCGAACATGTTCCACGAGAGCCCTGTGACTGTACGTATGAGTTGTGTCGGGGAGCATTGTACATATTTTGTTGGGAACCTACAAAGGAGCTGCTTGCCTCACCGAAGGAACTGTTTCTCACAGCTTCGTCTAGCCCCGTGGCTTCATATAGCCTTTGTTGTACTCACTTTGATGTTGGCCAACTACGAGTATGTTGTTGGAGTACCAGTGGTTTCTTAGTAGATTTCGTTGGTGTCAACACCACTTTAATCTTTGACAGCGAGCTTTTTTTTCTGAGCAGGGGGTGCAACTCTAATTGTTGCCTCACAATATTGAGTTCTTCTACCACATCGACCTCCTCATCGCTTAGTTTACACAATAGTAAGTTAAGCTTACGCCATAAGATATCTACGTCTTCGAGTTGTATCTTACACTCTTCACAGTTAAATCAGTGCAATGTTAAGCTACATAAATTGTTCAAAATCACAAAACGGGTAGTATGTTTAAAATTTATTACCTGTACATATGGACTTTTCCAGCTGACAAGCACACAACAACCCACAACTAATCACATCTGACAACCACATGATGTATGAAGTTTTTGCAACACGTCTAGCTTCATAAATAGTTCCCCTTCCAACAAGTCAAGTGCTGCATGGGAAACCTTCCCACATAGGTTGTCAAACAGTGGTAGTTTTTTGTGGTTCATCGTTTTTTCGATTCTTTCTTGGAAATCTTTCTTTATTTCTCCATACTGTGTTTGAATATATCCATGATCCATCCCACTATTCAGTCTAATGAGCTCTTATCTCGAAGGTATTTCTTCAAATTGACGTGCTGGCCTCAACTCTGTTAGTGAATGCGTTCTTGCAGTACTTACAAATATTATGTTGTATGTGATACCTAAAATGATACCTAGAGACGTTCAAAAATACTTTATCACATGCGTTTATTAGGGCCAGGTCTCTATCCGTTACAATCACACGTGGATCTATACATTCATTCAAAATTGACCTGATCCTCTCAAGAACCCATATGAAGTTATCACTCCGTTCTTACAAATAACAACATACGCGATACAAAATAACTTCCTGGTCAACGTCAAACCCACAACCGAGTAAGGAATGCGCGCCACCTATCACCAGACTAGGGATGAACAAAGAAGAGCTCTGTTATGACATTTGTTCCAAGTTCCTGTCGGGTCTCGTAAATGAATTCGTTTTTAAACAGCTTAGTTTCTAGTGTCTGCATGGGAGTATTTCCATCCCTCTGTGAAGCCCGGATCTTCTTTACGACATTTTGTACCTCTTTTCTGAACATGGAGCCTATCGAGGTCTTGCTTCGTTATCGTTTGAAAAATGTTACGTGGCTCCATATTTTGAGCTGTCAGCTGCTCCATTAGCTTGTATTCACTGGGAGTAAATCTTCACACAAACGCATGGCCCAATATGTTAGTAGGTTCGTGGTTATGTTAAGTGTTTCCTACTATTATCCCCCATATTTCATACGCATTGTGCCGCACCTTCATCAGATTAAACGGGCATCCGATTTTTTTTACTGTCGGCTTTTCGAACCGTTGTTGTAGTATGGTGCTCACCACCACAGTCACATTCAATCTATACCATCCCGGTATTTCCGCCAATTTTCTTCGATCATGGGTGACAATAATAAAACCATCCTCGTTTGCCCTTTGTTGTACCCATTTCTTCAGGTCATCTAGAGACTGATAGTGTTAAGTTATATTTTATATTTATTAATCTAGGTTAATTCTTTTATAATATATTTATTAATTTTAACCAAAAAAGATATGTATACCACTGTCTCACGTAACTAAATAAATTTGATACCTTTTTAGTTTTGTATGGATTGCCCAGGCTTAGGGGTTCCTCGTCGTCATATGGTGGTGTGTTCGGAGGCTCACCACCATATCCTCCATCGTCTGGATAGTCTTGTTGAACGTACAAAGAATGTGATGCATTGTAACTTTCATAAGAATTGCTCGGGTTTGTGAATTGCTCATCACCATAAGTTGTAACATCACAGTTTCATCAGGCAATATAAAGTCTTTAACTTTTTAAATTTATTAGTAGATTACATGGTATCCAAAAAAAAGGAGAATATGAAACCACTCAGTCAATACTTTAATTATGAAACTATTCCATAGAAACTTCAAATTTTTAAACAAGTAACTAGGGGCAGACCACTTGGAAAAAAAATTAGTGTATTTTACAGGCAAAAAACCTAACGCACCACTTGTAAATATGGTTAAACCACTCACCCTCACCCCCTATAAAATATTTACTGGGTCCGCCACTACATATAACAACATAATTGAGGAATTCATCTACCATTTGGTCTACTTACTAATGATTGACTTTGTGATGGCCTTCATTCAGGTGTTAGCATAAGCATGGGTATACTTTTTCTCGTTGCAGTTAGCTATTTATTGTACAAAGTGATAAAAAAACAAAAGAAAGGAGGCGAAGAAAGAGCTTTTTTAAACGCAACGGTGGCTTACTTCTAAAACAACAAGAAGAAGCTGACCCGTCTTTAGTTGATAAAACCATACATTTCACATCACGTGAGTTGCAGAAGGCGACTGACAACTTCAATGAAAACAGAATTCTTGGCCGAGGAGGTCAAGGTACAGTCTATAAAGGAATGTTGGTGGATGGAAGGATTGTAGCAGTTAAAAAATCAAAGATAGTTGATGAAAGCCAATTAGAGCAATTCATTAATGAGGTGGTCGTTCTTTCCCAGATCAATCATAGGAACGTGGTCAAACTACTAGGATGTTGCTCAGACAGACGTCCCAATCCTAGTTTCTGAGTTTATTCCGAATGGCACCTTGTATGATCGACTTCACAATGAAATTGACGAGTTCCCAATTTCTTTAGACATGCGATTACAAATATCAACTGAGGTTGCGGGAGCACTTGCTTACTTGCATTCAACAACATCCATTCCAATATACAATAGAGACATCAAAACAACCAATATACTTTTAGATGAGAAATACAGGGCCAAAGTCTCTGACTTTGGAACATCAAGGTTCGTCTCAATAGATCAAACTCATTTGACGACCATAGTCAAAGGCACGTTTGGCTACCTCGACCCTGAGTATTTCCAATCTAGCCAGTTCACTGAAAAAAGCGATGTTTATAGTTTTGGAGTTGTTTTAGTTGAACTCTTAACCGGAGAAAGGCCCATTTCTCTAACTAGATTTGGTGAAAACAAAAGTTTGGCTACACCTTTTATGTTGGCTATGGAAGAAGGGCGTGTTATGTCAATTTTTGATACCCTGGTGATTAAAGAGGGTAATAGGGATGAGCTTTTGATTGTAGCTAACTTAGCAATGCGATGTTTAAATATGAATGGAAAGTATAGACCAACAATGAAAGAAGTTGCTATAGAGTTAGAAACGATACGAAGGTCACACATTCCTTCAATCATTCAAACGAATACAAGTTGCATGGTGTATGGGGAGTAACTGTCGATGGTACCAAATGGCGAAACATATCAACGTTTTCGAGTTTCAATGTTAGCAGTAGTTAATGACGCAAAAAGCTTTGTCGTTGTTTATATTTTAATAAACTTAAGTTTTCATATGTTTGCACATGTAATAAAATTAAGTTTATCTCATCAGGTTAAGTTTGGGAAAGCATACTACTTTCATTTTTTATGGACACAAATGCTCACTTTTTTTAATAGTAGATATGTGTGCAATCTGACGATCTGTTTGGATTCTGTCTTCTGCCGCTGCTCATCCACCACTTTTGTCGTCCTTGTAAATGATGTTTCTACACGATGTCATGTGAGCTCGAGAAAATGAAATCTTAGTTTCTTTTTGTTTAACGAAAAATGAAAAACAGAGATATTCTGGTACTTTTATTCTTGGTGATCGTCAATCTCAAATTGTTTGTATTTATGTGTAGGTTGTAGTGATAAATTTCACATTACATGTCTCTGAAATGGTGATGTTGATGGTCTTATGGTAGGGGGTTTGCAGAATGAATTTACTCTTTAGTTACAAATTATATTTTATACTTGAATTGGAGTTTATGATTTCTTCAGTGAAATTGGAGATTCAAGCAGGACAAGTGCGATTAATTAGATGACACCATTATATTTGATTTTTTTTATTAATTTGATAAACCCTCGCATATACTCATGTGCACTTGAGAGGAATATAATCTGAGGTGAGTTATGTTATTTTGGGATATTGAATTTTAATAATTTTATTAAAAGGTGTTGGTTAATAATAGAATCCATTTTTAAATATTGTCACTAGATGTTAAAGATGTTAAGGGTGAGCGTCTCACGGTTTTGACCCAAGAGAACCTTAGATCTGATCCGTGAGAATCTTAGATCCGAGCCTTTTTAACATATGGGCCGGTTCTAGATTTATATGAAATATCAGTTCCGGACCAGGTTGGTTCCGACCCGGTGGTTCTAAGATAAGAACCACAAGAAGCGTTTGTATTTTAACTAGAATGTATAAAAAACCTACAATTTATAGAAATGGTCCATTAGATATGTACAGTTAACACAAAAAATAAAACAATACTCTTCATTTGTTTATTCGTTATTATTTTTGCGTGTTGTTGTAACTGATTTCAGGCAATGTTACTATAATATAAAAGTTACTAATGTAAAATAAATATTATTTAGAGTTAAGTGCCCGGATGCTCCTTGTTATTTATCATTTTTTCATCTTTAGTCTCCAACTTTTTAAAATTACAAGTATGTTCTCTGTGATTTAATTGTTTGTTATTCGGATAACCACCCAAGTGGATGATTGTTAGTTTCCTTTGTTAAGTTAAGTTGATGTGAAATTATCAAATTCCCCTTACTTGTAATAATAATAATAAATAAATAAAATTAAGTCTTACTAATATATTAAATTTCAAGTGGGTCCAACATTATATTATATTTTTATGAACAATAACATATCACCAACTCCCACCCCACCCACCCTACCCTATCCCTTTCATCTTCTTCATTGTTGAACAGAGAACCACCACCCAACTGAAAACGCCGGGCTACCCTTCCCCTTTGTTCCGACAACCACTCAACTGAAAACAGAGGACCACTGAACCACTTTCCCTTTTGTTCCGACCCAACCAATACAAAACGTCCCCTTTTAACATAATCTTCGTCTTCTGTTTGTAGTTTGCAACAATGGCGCTCAGTTACATAACATGTTATACGTCTCTACACCAGGGTGCTTCATATCTAGCCTTTACCCTACCCCATGCCACCCACCCCTACCCATCTTCATCCAGTCACCATCCCCATAACTCCGACCATTCCCATTCCGGCGATAGCAACAAACTCGTCACTGCCACCAGCGTAAATAATTAAAATTATATTTGATTCGCGTAAACAAGATCTAAAATCCCATTCTTAGCACTTGTGCGGCGAGAATTCGATATCAATACATATCCAATAAGCAAGAACACCAAATCTGCAACCTGGTAACTTAATCCCAATGCCAAATCCTCTCCAATAAATCATTACAGACTTAAATCTACAAGCATATTCAACTCTCGATTTCAACAATAATCAAATAAAATCATGTTTAATTCGTATAAACAAGATCTAAAAAACAAAACCGTCACTGTTCCGTATTAACAATTTGCTAATCTAAGAAACAAACCATACAAATAAACTTAATTTGAAACTAAATACGAATACAGAGAACAAAACAGAGCAAGAACCTTCGAGTATTCACAGCCTCTAGTGGATGACACTGCCGGTGTTTACGATTATGTAGAAATAATCATTGCAATCAGTTGAAAGCTGAATCTACCGATCTAAATCAGATTATAATAAAAAATGAAAAAAACATCAGTTGTAGTAAATGAAACTCCAAATTATCATCATGAATACATTAACTTAGGGGGGACATAGATCTCCGGAAAAATTATGATGGAGCCGGTGGTGGATTGATCAGACTTAATGGAAAAGGAAGGAATAGTGATCGGTTTCTTACCTGTTAGGGAAAACTGGATGAATGTTCACCTTTACGGGGATGACGACGGAATGAAGATGGGTTGGGTTGGGGTAGGGGTTAGATACATACGGGGCCTATTAGAGCAATGTTTAAATTATTGTTTAAATTATTGTTTTATTAGAGCAATGTATTTTTGTCATTTTATATACAATTAACTGAGAAACTTAACGACCGTTCAATGTAGGGACTATTCGAGTAACAACTGTCAGACTATGGGGAAGATACATGCAATTTTAAGAAGTTGGAGACTAAAGATGAAAAACGGTCAAACCACAAGGATCATCCAAATAATTAACACATTATTTTAAAATGCTTTGCATGAAATATTTTCAGCTAGATGTATACGTATGGATGCGATATATTGCACAATATATTTATCCAAATTTTAAGTATATATTTAGGTATGTTGCTCTAATGTATTTATATGTATGTATTTGGGAAAAAATAAAAGCAAACACACCACAAATTATATATAGTCTTATTACATAGTTTTGGATTACTAGATTATGTTTTATTGTGTATGTTATGATGTATATATACATGTATCTTTGTTTTGTGTTGTATACATAATAGATTCGCATAATGTTTCGAGTGACAAGAATGACAAAATCGTTACCAAAACACAAGTCGGGAAGTGATTTAAAAAAGAAAACTCATGGGCTATTTTTTGAAACATATGGAGGAATTCATTGAGGAAGATGTTAAAAGAATGAGAAGATATAACCCTTAAAAGGCCTATTACATAATAAAAAGTTCTGGCACATCAGACCCTTTGCCCGACCCATCAGAACATCTAGGAACTGAAGCCACATAGCCTTTTAAGGTTCGGTTCGTGGTTCTTAATTTCATCAATAAAAGGGTATGTGGTTCGTATGGGGCTGGGTTATATCTGATCGGTTTTGCTCCTTTGCACTGCCCTACTATTATTGTTCATATGTTAGCTATAACGTACCATTGGATTCATCCGAGGTGTGATCAAGATCGTTTCGTTATATTCGCTAATTAATGCTTCGACAATCGGGATTTAATTCACCGTAATTACTCAGGCAACACTATAAGCCTCATAATTCAATTCTCTCCGTTAACGCATCTCTCTTATACACTATAGTTCATGTATTAGTCAATTCGTGTTTCTAGAGTCGTCTAAACATTCACGACTACGTACTATTAAATATGTAACGCACTACGTCAATTTAGGGTTTACGGTGAGTCTTCGTACACATAATAAATACTGGTCCATATATCACGTTCTAGAATTCACATATTAACACATTTCTATCCTCAAAATCATCACAAGTCTAATTGTTTTCCCATCGTGTTCTGTTATTGCGGACTAGCAATGATTAGGGTTTACCGGGATTTTCACAGTTGTCACATCTATAATCACGTAACGACTTATATTACAGATCTAATCACGTAATAGTATAGAAACAGTTAAGTTATCATTATATTGAAGGTATAATCATGTAATAAGCTCAGCTTTAGTAAAAAAAACATTATACAATCAAAAAACTATAGTAACGTAATTACGCACTGATACATAATTACATGACATTACATTTGTTACATATGGTACGTAATTGTACATGTAGGGTCATATTGAGCATTTGTTACCGTTTGCACATATGGTACGTAATAACGTACTGGAACATAATCACGTAACATTACACAATTTACGTAACTTTATAGTTTGTAAAATAAAATTACTAAAAATTAAGAAAACTATAGCAATAGTCTGCTCAAATTAAAGAGAATGAAATACTCGTTAATACAGTGTAATTTCTTTTAAAAAAGATTATCTTATGGAAAAGTTTTAATCGTCTAAATCGGGGTAAAGTAGGTTTAAGCGATAATGACCATAATGCCCTTCCCTACTAAAATTGAAAATAACACTTGTTAAGCCCAAAGTGTCTCCTACACTTCGTACGAAAAATCTCCCTTGTACATGATCTGATACCTACAAAATAATGCCTCTTGGTTATAAGTGGCAGTCTTATGGTCTAAACGAGTTAGGGAACGAGTCAATACGATATATTACAATAGTTTAAAAAATATATCATATTAGTTCGAACATTTTCTAAAGATACACACTTAGATGGTTAATTGTGACACTTATTACTGTTTCTAACAACCACCAAATGATTGCTTATTGGTAGTTCAAAATTTGTTGTATACGGTTATAATGTTTAGATTATTTACTAAAATGACCACCCTTCATCAACGGCAGACCAATGATTTTTTAAAGACGTAATTAAGTAGCTTAATCAAACTTTTACATGGAAAATTTGAGATTTTTACCAAATATAATACTATTTTTTTTTCATGGGGCAACTGTCTCTCGTTATTTGTGAGTGCATCCAGGGCACTTCCCCTCACTTAACAAAAGTGACGAAAGCATCTTCTATTATATATATCTAAGTTACTTGGATATTGCTCACAATTCTTATTTGTAATCAAGTATTGTTCATAATTTCTTTTATATATGGGTTAATATATAATATACTCAGTTATTATTTGTAGTCATTTATGTATTTATGTTCTCAACCCATTAAGGAGTTTTTTATAAAAAAAAAGGAAAAAGAAGCCTGAATTTTAGATTTAGGTTTATAAAAAATAGCAAAGAGAAGAAAAAAAAAGAGAATAAATAAGCATATTTCCTTTTTGACATGAGTAGTATATAGGTCATAATGTCTAATGTGAACCAAAAAACATGATAAAAGCATTAACAGCTTTGGAATGGTTAGTCTATACTGGTTTAATAAATATGTAGATGTTTTGATTGAATACATTTGTTCGCGTTATACTAACACATTTATAGTTTATGACAAATAAGTCTATTTATAACTTGTCAACCATTATGTTGCTAGCTCGTTTAACTCATTTAAAAGGTTGATTATATCACATCAGCTTTAATTTGTCAACCCAAACGTGTCAACCTAATACAATTGTTGATGTTCAATACTACCTAGTTGTGACACTAATTTTTTTTTTCCAAACTTGGTTCGATCACCAAACAGGGACACCGGTTCATCAACCCATTTAGAAAGGGTTCGATTTTGAAAACATCACAACCTCCTATTTCCTTAGTGTTAATCCTTTCACTAAGCTTTGATTTAGAATTGTAGCTTTGTTTAAGAGTTATTCAACTTTCCAATCAAGAGCATCAATACATTCGTATACATAATTGTCATTAATTGAACTCGTGACTATTGGCTAATTCATCCTATGCTAAAAGGTTGATTTTATGTGTTCACAAAATACTTTAATCCACAAACGGGTTTACATGATTCATAATGTATCCAACTCAAATACAAAATCCAAAAAACCTACAAGTATGACTAACTATGTTCCAAACATTAATAAATTTTTAGAGGGGAGGGACACTTAAACCCCCTAGCCTATGTCCGTCACGATATGTTACTTATATCCTCTATTACCCTAAACTATCCTGCGTAATATCTTTTTTACAAAAATAAAAAAACAAATTGTTAAGTTTTAATTTTTTTAATATCTTATGTGTGCTTAACCCTAGCACACATAAGGTTTTCAAACTCACTGATCCGGATTCTTTGAGGAATCACGATTATGAAAACGTGCGTCTCCGTTACTTGTTTGGGTTTGATGAGTCTAGTAACGAGCATAAGATTTTGATCATGCGGAAACTGTTTAAACCTACTTCGATAGAGATTATGATTTTTTCTCTGTCAAGTTATTCATGGAGAAAGATTCATTTGGAGCTTCCTGATGGTTTAGTTGGGATAAGTTAAACTACGACATGATCAAAGATAGCGTTTGTGTCAATAGTGTAGTACATTTAGTGCCTTGTGGACCGTATGACATACTGGGGTTTGACTTGAGAACCGAGCAGTTTTCAGTGATTAGCACTCCTCAAGATGTTGTGCCACACGAATCCGATACAGTATACACTAGGAACGGCAAAACTTTGTTCAAAGATAACCATCCTGACATCATAAATATCAATGGCTTTTTAGGAGTTGTATGTCATGATCGTGTAGAGGAAAGCAAGGAAAGCATAATGGATATTACGAGACTATGAAAAACGTGTTTGGGTTAAAGAAATCATTACATTCGCTGAATCTTGGATCGATTTAAATTGCCCTTTTCCATTAGATGCTGTGAATATGGATGAGATTATCTTCTCCACAAACAAGGTGTTTAGGAATAAGGTGATGAGTGTACTCACCTATAACAAGAAGAATAGATGTTTTAAATCATTACAATTCACTTTGGGTCATCAATTTCTGTGCTCAAAAGCCATGAAGGTAGATCAAATAAGCTCTTACGTTGAAAGCCTGGTGCCTTTGTAAAGGAGCAGAACAAGACTTAAAGATCCTGCAGACGTTTTTCATAAATTTTATCTATAAGAAGTTTCTTTAGTGTGGAACTTATACTCCCCCACAAGCAGACAATTGCACTTGTTTGCGTCTTACTTTACGGTTGAGGTTTGCACATTGCTGGTATCTCTTTGATGCTTACAGTTTCTGCTGTAGAATAGTATTTTTACCAACCCCTTCAAATCTTGCGTTCCTAGACAAGTTTCGTTACATAGAAAATCAAAGTATCAAACCGTTTTAATTTGTGTTATATTGTGAAAGGATTATCGTACGCAAAATGATTTCAAAAATCAGAAATATGCCGTTTAAAAACTAAGCTATAATACCAACCAAACATGACAAGACTTAATGCTCATATACAAGTTCTTTCTATGGGAAAACCTCTTTTATATATGTTCTTACGGAGTTTCTGCCATGAATAAAGTCTTATCTGTCAACCCTTTTGAATCTTTGTTCATATGTAAGTATTGCTAAACTTTTCTAAAATATTAAGTTTTGGAATGATTGTTTTCTACAAATATGTTTCAGAAATATGCAGTTTAAAAGCTGGGCTATATTCCAACCAAAGACTTGAAAGTATTACAAAAATAAAATTTATGCAATTTTTTTTCTAATGGGGTCCACTTTTTTCAGTGTTCAAAATTTTAATGACAAAACGTTAAAATTTTCGGGTCGGTCCTCGTTCAGATCGGGTCAGAGCAAGGACATATAACAGAAATATATAATTATTACTCATCCAAAACACACACAATAAAAAGCGATATCTTTCTAATTTCTAAACTTAATATTCATAGTAACAAATTCTTAAACAAATAGACAGTAACAAAATTCAAGTTTTAAAACTAATAAAAATCAATAAGTAAAAGAAAAACAGAAAAAATAGGCAGTACAGGAATTAAAGCTATAACCTCTTGTTTGTAAAGAAGGAGGTTTAACACTACACCAGCTTTCCTTTTCTTTTAATGGTGTCCACCTAATTATTTTTATAGGGTCGTTATAAAATTTAATATATCAGATCTATTAAATTTTTAAAAAACATTGGGGTATGTGGACCTCATCTCGCTCTACGTAGGTCCGCTCAGGGAAAGGTAGTTGGTTAAAAGTTCTCCAACCAACTAGATGGTGTTGAAGTGACAAAAGAAAAAAACCATATGTCATGGTTTTTTTCTTCACTTAAAAAGTATGCAATCAAATGGGTATCTAAATGCCTTTTAAACATCATCTTGTGATTATTGTTCATTGACCACATGAACTACCAGGAGGAGGTCTGTTAGAAATTCCTTTTGAGTATTTAGCAAGCTATTCTATTATACAAGTGTTGAATATTATGTGGGTTTGACTTTGATTCCAAGCTCACGTATAAAAGAGACAATATAGGATTTATAGAATATGTCTAATACATATATTGTATAGCCATAAACTTTATCTCAAATTCAACCAAAGTCATATGAGACTCAGATAGATACCTGATGTGATGGCCTTTTAATTTCTGATTTTTATTAGTCTTTTTTGAGTCCCATTACATAGGATTTAAGGAAGGCGTGCAAATAACTTAGTTTTGTAAGACCATCTGTACTGGAGACCATGAATAATGTCTTCACTTATGGGCATTATGCGACACGTGTAATCACAGTTAGCAATGAGGCATTATGAGGTGTTTTTCTATAATGGGTGTAGTGAGGATGTGAACATCGTGGCGCGGGGTTTAAAAAATTAAATAAAAGAAAAACTAAGGACATTTGATGTGTAATGATCTGATTGGCTAAAGAAACAAGAAGGGGCGTGGAAAAAAGGACGCTAGATACATTTTTTTTTTGAAAAAAAACTCCCAGAGGGGCGGTTCGGGGGGTGTTGTGGGCGTTTTTGAAGGCAAAAAACACCTGAAACTGCCCTACTACGCATGGTTTAAGGATTGTTTCTATAATAACAGCTAATGTGCGAATAATACCTATGTTTTGTAGAAGTAATAAGGGGAACAAAAAAACACTCACTTGTGCATTTGTGCTTTATTCCATCCTCTTAGTTTAGGAAATTTAACCCCTTTTAGTTATTTTTCTGGTTATGTGTTTTGGTTTGAATCTAACCCGTATGACCAGATCTGGTATATCGATGCAGTTTATAAGATATTTTGTGTAGGGGGGTGCATACACATTGGAGAAATAAGGATGTATGAAACGATTGTGATTAGGACATTAACATCCACCCTCAAATTTACATTTTTTAGCACAAAAGAATGGTTTGAAACCCATGATGTTTTAACCTTTTGAGTAAAATGCCTCACTAGTACAAATTCTGATTTTTCTGAGCTCAAAAAATATTAGCTTGGGCGGTTACATATATACACCGCTCAAAATCATACACACATAGCATAAAACAATTTTACACGCCGGTTTTTTGAGCTGTTTTAAGTTATGGCTAAAAAAAAGCTTTCTTTTGTGCGTGCATATCAAGCTAGCTCAAATAAAGGGTTTTTATCATATTTATTATTATTGAAAAACTCTAATCGGATTATTTATTAAATTTTCTTCCATTCTCTCTCTTTTTTTTCTCTCTCTGTAAACCCTAGCCCCTGTTTCATTCAATTCAATTCGTTCTTCAATCTATTCAAACATTACTTTAGTAAAAGGTATATATCATATGTGTTCTTCCTCTATTTATCATATATACATATATTGTTTGATATATATGTATTAATTTATAATTTATTGTTATTTGTTTGTAGATGAAAATTGAATTATTCTAGCTTTATTCTTCATTATATCAAATCAAGAGGTTAAAGGTATGAATTTCTGTTTTTTATTATCTTTGTTCTTGATGTATTTTATGTTTTATGCATAATATGTGTGTCTACACGTATATGTGATATTTATACATAGGGCATGGATATAGATGTATATAATATGAATTGTGTGTGTGTCTATATATATATATATATATATATATATATATATATATATATATATATGAAATCACATGCATGCATTGATAATAACCTTTTAGAGCTTACTCGTCTAAAATTTATCTAATGAGATAAATTTTAGATTGTCCCCGTTTGGGACTGCTTTTTAAATATTTTATCTCATTAGTACGTGTATATATTTTAGCGTGTTAACTATTAAGAAAAATTCGGCAGCGTTTCCCCATTCCTTCGGGTTTGTGGTTTATCCACATACTTGGGTAGTTAAGGGGAAATGCTTTCGTTTTTTCTTAAATAGTTAATACGTTAAAATATATACATTTGAGATAGGATATTTAAAAGTGGGTTAGGATCTACCACCCTAGATTACCTATATATTAACAACACGTACATGTTTAACTGCATATTACTTATTTGATTATTTTAATTTTCAGATGGAAGATAGAGAAAATTGGATGTACCATAGTCTGCCTACTTCTCAAATATATACAAAAGGCATTTCTACTTTTCTTAAGGTTGCTGAAGCTAGTCGAATTTTTAACCTTGTAATTTTTTTGTTTGATATCAGATATTTGTATGACATAGTATTTTACAAAATAGTTCCAGAAGACCCTAAAGTTGCCTACTTCAATATCCACAAAATAACTGGGAAAGAGTGCGAGACAAATTTTGCAAGTGTAAAAGAACACTTGTTAAGTGTCTACAAACTTAAAAAGGGCACAAAGTATTTTCTTGCACCCTTTTTTATAGGTAATATATATTTTATTGTTTTTAGTGTATTCAAGTTAATTTTTTTTATTTTATTGCACTACTTTTTATACCTTTCTTTTTTCTAGCGTACATTGGGTTTTGTTTATCATTTCTCCTAAGGAACGAAGTGTTTGGATTTTGGATTCGACTTCGGTTAAGGCCAACAAGAATAAAGATGATTATCCTCTTTCGTGAGCAATAGAATCTTCTTTTGGAAGTGGACTTACATGGACCATGGTTCAGGTATGTTATTAGTATTATACGGATTAATTCTCTTGTATTTTATACAATTAAGTGATTATTTTAGTAATTGATTTTTTCTTTAAATTTAATGCAGTGTATGCAACAAGACGGGTATTGGGAGTGTGGGTTCATGGTGATTTGGTTTATGGTCCAGTTTGTTTTAAAGAAGCGATTTTGTTTTCCAAACAATGTAAGTATTCCTTTTAGAATTTACCTATTTTGACTTTAGCATGTTGGGGTTATCGATCCCAGTTTAAGGTTGTATTATTCAGGTTTTGTGTTTATTTTGGTGTTTCGGGTTAACGAATATATGTTATTTGATTTCTTCTTAGATTTGGACCCAGATAAGAAGCGTAACACAAGAGGAAATCGACATGTTGGTTGAAAACATCATGACGCGGGTTTTTAAAAGTGTAGGTTGGTTGAATAAATCATGATGCAGTTTTTTTTAAGATTGATAGCTTATTGCTATAGGTTTGGTTAGTGTAGTTATTTGAACAACTTTTGTAAACTTTGGAAGTTATTATGTTTTGAAAAACTTTTGTAAACTTTGGAAGTTATTATCTAATCAAAAGGTTCTGTAATATTTGCTGAGTATTGTTTGTTTATTACTTGCTGCTATGTATACACTTTTCTAGCTAGCCATTATTTTGAGCTCTCCATTACCCATTATTTTGAGCCAACGTTTTAGGAATTATTAATTCCGGGCGGTTGGGATATTACACCACCGCTCAAAATCACAAAATCACAAATTTTTGACATGTTTTTTTGGGCGCCATTTGTTTTAATTTGGGTAGGTTTTTAACCGCTGAAATAAATTATACATTTTTTCCTGCGACATTTGTTTAGGCGGTCACAAAACCGCTCATAATCCCCATTTACACCGCCTAAACAAATCTTTTTTGAGTAGTGCCTGTCTTTTCTATTTGAATAAGTGTTGTTGATTAGTCTTGTGTCACTTGGGATCTTGGATGGGATTACATGGGAAACAAGTGTAATGACCAAATTGTTTATGGGTAGTCATCGCACATTATTTTCTACTCTTTAGAATCACCTAATTTGGTTTCTTGTTTCATTTTCCATGGTTTTTAGGGATTTGCTCAAAAGAATTTATTTCTGCTGATTAATTGTCTAGGTCTAGTTTTGACCCCATTAATCAATTTAGCGAAATTACTTCACTTCAATATTGTACAGGGGACGGCTGATCCATTCTATTATCCGGATACAAATTCGGATACCAATATCAACTATCTGAAATTTTCGGATATCTGAATTTATGGATATCCGATTTTGAACACCCCGAGGATTCATTCTATTACGGGACTCAAAATGGTCTCACCTACTTCACTTCAATATTGTAAAGTGGGCATGTGTTATTGATCTTTAACCATTTGTCCACGCATTCCGTTCAAAGAAATACGAGCATAACAACTCTTCATTTCATCATGTAGTTTATTTATTTGAAATAAATTGGAGTTTGATGACAGTTTAGAAAGGAAAGTAGAAATAAGAAGAGGCATCCATTTCTGTTACGACCAGGATAATATAAAAATCATGGAAAGCATATAAAAAATTCAGATAGGGGTGTATATGGGTCGGTTTGGCGCTAACTTCAGTTATAGATTTTCTTCACCATAACCGAACTTTGGATATGAAGTTGGTTATGGTTTGGTTTAGGTTAATTTCGATTATTAACCAAAAATTTAAATTGAGTTTGTGCTAAAGTTCAAAAATTATAAGCCAACCTACAAAATAGGAATGAAACATACCATGTTGACTTAGTTTGGGCCTTTTTTTAAAGACAACCAATACTATACCTTTTTTTGTTTAACAAAGATGTGGGATTTTTTTAATTAAGGTAACAATCAACAAAAAAAATTACTTAAGCCTTGTATGTGAGATGGTAAATTCAATAGTAACCTTCACTGTATGTTCTTATGCATATACACAATATGTGATAATTATTGATGGAATTGTGTAAAATCAGCAACTTAAGTCTATTAATTATAAACTCGTTGTTATACAAATGAACTTTGACCATTGAACTTGAAGTATGAACTGTGAACTTGAACTTTAAGCTTTAATGTTTCGCAAAGGGCATCAGTTGAGCAAAACTTGAACGTCATTAGGTTTATGACTTGTGTTAATTTTTTTCTGTCAAAATGTGATGCATATAAGCATAAGCAAGAACTTTAGTTGATTGAACTTTTTAATTATTTTATGAGTCTATATTCTTACTAACATTTTAGTTGAATGTTTTTGGCATGTTTTTATAAGGTGATAACAATTGAGATAATTTGGACTGGTTTGTTTATAGATTTGCATGGAGATTTATGTTGCTGTCAATTGCATATAGAATTTTGTGTAGAATGTATGTCGCGACACATTTCTGATACAAGCATTTTTCTCTTGTATTGATGTGTTATTAAGTAGAGTTGTCGCATCCCTACGTTTCCCCAAGGGATGTGACATCTGGACTGCCGGACTTGAAAACGGACCGGAAGAGTGTCACAATGTGGTCGGACGAGTAAATTGGACCGTTGCACATGCCACATTGGAACGCACTACCCAAAAAAAACCACATTGTGGATGCTCTTATATAAGTTGATCCATAAGTCATTAAAATAAAATAATTTTTAGAAAAAAAATTATAAGGTCAACATAATAGTTTACGACATTTTAAAATATTTTTTACAGCCTCTTTACATCTTAACTACAACTAATGCCCGTTAACAACCAGCCATCATGTTTGCAACTATTCCGACTCATTTAGATTAAATGGACTATACTTCATGTTCGGGTTAGACAAGTATAAATGTATTAGAGCTAGGACTAATGTTTATATGAACAGATATACGTGGCATATTTAGTTCAACGCCAACTGACACAATTTCCACTCTTAAAAATTGCAATTAACATTAAACTTGATGAAAATATATGTTCCTTTTAAGTAGTCACAGTACTCAGTACCGCCCACCCACTTCACAAGCATTCGAGTTAGTTTTTTTTCAAACCGTTTGTGTTTTATTTTTTATTTTTTTGGTTTTTATTTTCTAAGCAGTACATAATTAAACAATTTTTTACATACTTAAAAGCATATCAAATCATATTTCAAACAAAACAGAAGATCGATATAGGTTATTTTTTATAGTATTAACCAATATTTCGAAGACCATTACCCACATCGATCCAGTAGACCACCCTTGAACCGTTTTGGAAATAACCGGCCGATTGGGGAGGTCACCAGCTGATCCTAGATCTGACCCCTTATGTATGTTACGGTGGTTGGTGTATGTTGGTTTCTCACCAGAAATTAATGTATAGATGAGAGTTATTGTTTTGTTCTTCACTTGTTTTTGAAAAATCGTAGAAAATATGAATGAAGAACTTCGTAAAAATATGATGAATAGATAGAATGGAGATTTTTTATTAACTTCAAAAAGTACATATTTTCATTTTTAATTTTATTTTATCGATTAAAAATAAAAATATATGTCAAATTATTATATCTTTGTATTTCTTATTAAAATAAATAAATACATTTACAAGATTCATAAATTTTATTTAGCAACAAAGATAACAAATCAGTCCATAAAAAACTCCAATACACCATCATACAACTATGAATATAAAACACAACATGATAATTAAGACAAAACACATAATATTAGTTATTAGATAATCAGAGCCTTATCTTCCAAATTACAAAACAAAACCTACGTATATGATGTTTTAGTAATCTTTATCATATTATTTGTGGGTTTTGGGTATGTTTTATTGTTGAAATTATAATGTTTTATAACTTTTTTTACTTTTTGGAAAATTTGGACTTTTTAGTCTACTTCTAGCCTTATTTTTTAGGCAAGATTAAAACTAAGTTGTAGTACCCTTTATTTTCTATATTTTAAAATAATATCATCTCACCTAGTTTTAATATTCAGTTTGATCGATCAGACTAGTGGCAGATAGATCATTTAGTTCGACATCCGATCCGTTTCGAAAAATGGAAGTATTAACTGTCTAAATAATGTATAAACATTTTAAGGATATTTGATATTTAAGCTTCATCGTTAATAAAATAAATAAAATAAACCGAAATTTAATTACTGAAAAAAAGATCAATATTAAATAAATAAAAAATATAAATAAAATTAAATAAAATAAATAATTAATACGCTAAAGTGTGAAAAAGTATTAAAACCCCTTTCCCAGTCTGCAACATTTCTCCTGGTGCAGAAAATGAAAACCCTAGGATATGAAGATGATGAGCAAGCAGATAATCGACAACCAAGAAAGTAACGATTTCATTTCCAGGTGAGATCATCGAAGAGATCCTCTCCAGACTCCCCGTTAAATCCATCCTCCAATTCAGATCAGTCTCCAAACCATGGCTCTCGCTCATCTCCACTCCATCATTCACCAAACTCCACTTCACTCGCGCCACTGCTGCCCACCGCACACCCATCACTCATCTCATGACACTCGACCAGACTTGTTTTACTGGTACAACAGCCCAACATTTGAACTACTTAGTTAGTATATGTTACCTGGGATCCCCCGTGCTCATGCTTTCGTTGTTAACCCTAACACGCATAAGAGTTTTAAACTCCCAGATTCGGGCTCTTCTATGATTTATTTATTTGAATTTAGATGTGAACAAGAGATTTTGATGATCGGGAGGCTTTTAAAACCTCATACGGTTAAGATTACGATTTTCTCTATGTCAAATTATTCATGGAGAAAAATTGACGTGGAACCTCCTGTTGGTGTTAGTCGGGATCATTTACACTATGGTACCAACGGTGGTGTTTGCGTCAATAGTGTAGTACATCTAATGCTAAAATCGTTTGATATATTGGCGTGTGACTTGAGACCGGAGAAATTTTCAATAATTAACATTCCTCAAGATGTTTTGCCTCATGATAATCCGGTGAAGAATTTTCCTTACATCATAAAAATCAATGGCTGTATAGGAGTTTTTTGTCATGATTTTGTGTGGTACATCAACGAAATGTATATCTGGATATTACAAGACTATAAAAATCGTGTTTGGATCAAAGAAACCATTACATTCCCGAGCCTCGGAGACGGTCAGGTTTCCCTTTTTCGGTAGATTCTATTAATATGGACGAGATTATCATTTCCTCAAGCAAGTTTTCCAAAAATGTGATGACTGTAACTGTCTATAACATGAAGATTAGATGTTTTAGATCGTTACATTTCACTCCCGGCCATCGATTTCCGTTGTCAAGAAAATTGGTGTTTGATAAGATCAGGTGTTATGTTGAAAGCATGCTTCCTTTGTAGAGGAACATATGACCAGACTTGATGATCCAATACAAGTTCTTCCACGGGTAAATGTTACTTCTTGCATCCTACTTTGCAATTCAGGTTTCACTTCCTTTGATGTATGTTTTTATGGAGATTTATGTTGTTAAATAGTGTTTTATATACCAACCCTTTTTGATCTGGTGTTCCTAATTAATTGTCAGTCGCTGTGATTCTACAAATATATTTTATGTTCATACCTGGTAAATGCAGTTTCATTGTAAACTGATAATGATAACTTTAATGAGAAGTTGTGGGGACCTTCATACAATACATTTCCATTCTTTACGTTTCAGTACAATTATGGTTGATAATTGTAGTGAAAAGTAGTGCCTCAGATCTGTCTAGGTATAGAGCTTGGTGGAGAGGTACCGCCAAGGGATTTTTATGGAAGTTTCATAGGCTGGAGCTTTGTACAGCTCTTTATATGCTGCCTGCCTTATGTGGAATTGGAAATTTCGCTGATTGCTATATGTTGTTTCATGTGTGTGAATGAATGCCAGGTCAACGCGAGTCAGCAGTTTAAAGTTAGCGGTCAACTGTTTGTTATTAACAAACAAGGTCAAGACTGTATCAACCAAATTAGAAGGGCAGTCAAAGTTCCTGTACTGTCAGCAATTTGTTGGGTCAAAGTGAAGGTCAACTTTGGAATACCACAAGAGTGAGTGTGTTGAAAAATCATGTATGCAACAGCAACAAAGTTTGGAATTTGGAAATTATAATGAATAGTAATTGTGGACCAGAGATGAAGAACAACCTTAATTGATCAGGTCAACGCAAGTTAGCATAAGGGTGCTCTACGGGTTTCAAAATTTTTAAATCAAACCCGATAACCGACCTGTATCTTTATTCTGTTAGTTGGGTTCAGGTTGTTCGACTTTCGGTTTAAATGGGTCGATGTTAATCGGATGTTCAGTTTACACAATATCATTACAAAATTACAATAATAGTCTAGACTTGATGCTCTAAAATAATAATAATAATCTCGACTTTTCAAGAAAAACCATCTAGGTTTTATGCCTTGATTACCCATTTGACCCGTCTCATTTTTGTTAGTTATGTTATGTTAACTAGTTTGACCCATTAGAGGCTTAAAAAAAACTAAATCGACTCATTTGTACAACGCAAAAGTGCTCCCAACATATGGATGCAAAATTGCAAATTACCCGAAAATTTGAAAAGCAGATGGGAACCATTTTGAAAAATCGAATCATCTGGATTGTGAAAAGTTGAAGGAATCTTCATTAGACAAACTGCATCAATGGATTCGGTGGATTCATTGGATTGCACTCCACAAAGTTTCTTCATCACCACTGAACAAAGTTTCAAGTGTGACATGAAGATTTCAAACGGCGAGTTGCGATTCTTTTGTTAAGCCAAAATGATATAGGAAACACGATCCATCATTTGAACAACATGCATGTTCACCATCGTTTGGTTTTGAACAACATGCACCATCGTTTGAACAACATGCATGTTCGCTGTCTTATGGAAGGCGTTCAACATGACCCTCATTATTATTAATATTAAATTGTAATCTTGTCTTTCTCTCACAATGTTACTGTAGCTATTTGGGTTAATGGTATATTGACACATTTCTTCTATTATGACACTTGTACTATACATCTGTTATCTCCTTTTCACTTTTAACAAATCCATGTCAAACACTCTTCTATCTCTCTCTCTCGATAACATCAGACTCTTCCTTCTCTCTAACTCTCTTCTTTCTCTCTCTAGAAATCTAGAGAGGCACTTTGGCGCCGCTATCATAAACAAGTCGGGTGAGAGGTGTGTATACTGGTGGTTGGTCGGGGGAAACATCTTTCTGCTCTCTTCTTTCTCTCCATAAAAAAACACTACCATCTTTAGACCGGCCTTCTCGACCACTGGTTGTGATGGCGAGTGGTTTTTGTGTCGGTTTATTAGTTGAGGTAGTCGGCGACGATGCTGGCCTGTCACTTGGCATGGCAACTCCGGTTGAAGCCGTGGCGGTGCTGAGCTGTGCTTTGTTGGCGATCGCGATGGCGAATTATGCATCCGAGCCTCTTTGTTTTGCAACTGCGATGATGATCTATAAATCTGAGTCGATTGCTTTTATTGTTTTTGTTTTTTTTTAATCTTTTGTTTTATGGTTTTAATGAACTGATTTGGGCAAGAAAGAAGGATAATGGTCATCAAATTGGCGATGGTTGTGCTGGTTATGGTGGTGGAACTATTTGAAGGTGGCAGTGGTTGTGTTTATGGTGACGGCGGGACTGTTTGGTGAAGGTGGTGATGGTTGTGGCGGCAGCAGTGTGCCAATATTGGTGTGGTGATGATGGTTTGGGAAGAGAACAAAGGAGAAAGAGAGAGTGACAAGGTAGTGATTGTGGTGGCTATGGCGGTGGAAAGGAGGGCAGAATGGAGATGTTGCATGCTTTGGTTTTGGTTTCCACCATGGCGGAGTTGAAAAAGATTGATAAACCCTTGGTGGTGTTCGCCGGAACCGTAGCCGATAAACGATGTCTTATGGGTTTTTACTTGGTAAACATAATGAAACTCAAATCTTTGGATGCAAAGTAAATCCCAGCTAATCTTTTACTTGGTAAACATAATAATAACCCATGGTGGAAAGTTGGAGGGTAAGGGTGGGGGGCGGTGGTTATTGGGTGACTTTTAATTTTAGTCTTTTGAGAAACAATATCATGCTGGAAAGTTTGTTGAGATATGTGATGAATGGCTATATTTGCTCTTAATATCTCAAAACATGTCATGTGTATTTTTTCCATATATTTTAGATGCTTCATATTATTTACTATGTGAAATTGACATAAAAGAATAAGCAATAAGTAATAAAATATGTATCAAACAACATTAAAAACACCAAAGCAAAAGTTTTTAGAACTTATAAAATTAACAAATTTGAAAGTGTGCTGTCCTCACAAACCTTCTTTCAAATATGTTAGTTACGATGTCACTTGACTAAAAACATGCATATAATGCATGCGTTAAGCCGTCGCAACGCCTAAGTAATCATATCGATACTATCATGAATTAACAGCTACCTTGAATTCACGTTTTGGTGTAATGCGTGAGTAATCGTATAGCTGGAATGCACGAGTAATCGTATTGATATTGTCATGAACTAACATCTACCTTGAATTCCCGCGGGTTGAGTAATCGTATTGATATTGTCATTAACTAACAGATACCTTGAATTCCCGCCGCAACGTGCGGGTAATTTTTACTAGTTTAGATTAAATCCAAACAATAGTGATAATTTGGTTATGTTGAGTGTTATTATATATAGTTATTCACTTTCGATTGTAAAAGTAGGTTGTAAGAGCATAGAGAGTGTATGTGAGAGTTTTTGCAAATCTTATATGTTTGTAACTTGTACCGAAACTTTGCTCGAATCTATATACAAACCGTTAAACGTCGATATTCTTGTTTATTGATTATCACTCTCGCTCGGCTTTTGGTGTAACTTGGGTTCCGCACTCATTACACCATTCGAAACAAGAAATCAACATATTCAAGATCCAAAATCTGGACCTACAATAACAATCAATTTTATATTAAAAAATTAAAATAAAACAAACATATACCAAGTGCTTATTCTTTTGAATAATGATAAGTTTCTTTTTATTTATAGGGAGCTACTAAATACATCATTTTTACTAGTTACACCTCCCTTCCTCTCACATACTTACGTATAGGACCCACAACTTTTTCACTCATAAGAGGGGCGTATCAATTAAGAGGAGGGGGGGGGGGTTGTATTTAGACACCCTATTTCTTGCACCCAAAACCCCATCTTTACAAACGCTCGTGGTTTCTTCATCATTTGTGTTATAATTATTTGCTTTGAATCTTTATTTTCAAATATGTGATAGATGGGATAGTAACCAGCCTTTAACATGGATTTTTATGAAATAAATTCTTTATAGTGTTTATCATGGAGAAAATGGG
This sequence comes from Scalesia atractyloides, assembly GCA_947069175.1. Taxonomy (NCBI): domain Eukaryota; kingdom Viridiplantae; phylum Streptophyta; class Magnoliopsida; order Asterales; family Asteraceae; genus Scalesia; species Scalesia atractyloides. The sequence goes on along the minus strand of CAMTDV010000001.1, from coordinate 65,216,176 downwards.
AAGTTAGTAAATTATAAAGACTACTATTTGTGACTCGTGTTTTGCGGTGTGACCATTAAACCAAACAAAAACCAAATGTAAAAATGGCAAATCATGCAAGTACGGTGCGGCGTGTTAACTCGTAATTAATTAGACCAAAAAAGTAAAAGATAGAAAAGAATAACTAAGCGGCTTAGAAGCCTATTAACCATGAGATACGTATTATTAATTCTACTAAATAAAGGATTACAAAGAGGTCCTATATATAGGACAAGATGTAACACTTAAGTACCACTAGATTAATACATACAAAAATACGAACTAAGTACTAATTGTATTGCCTATCATCCCTCGCAAATTGAGGGCGGGGAACGACCTACAACTTGGACCTTACATTAAGAATCTTTGAGACGGTAGCGGTTTCGTAAACACATCGGCTATCTGATCATGTGTAGAAATAAACTGAACTTGTAATTTCCCTTGAGCAACTTTCTCGCGATCAAAATGATAGTCACATTCAACGTGCTTCGTGCGAGCATGAAAGACAGGATTGACAGAGAGATACGTGGCACCTACATTATCACACCAAAGTGTCTGTGTAACGTTTGGGGTAATATCGAGTTCGTGGAGCAATGCCTCCAGCCACCACGTTAGTTCTGCAACAGTGTCTACTAGAGCTTTATACTCAGATTCAGTGGATGAGCAAGATACTGTACATTGTTTTCGAGCATTTCATGAGATAAGGTTGGAGCCTAAGTATATTGCAAACCCCGGTGGATCGACGGTCATCCGGACACCCGACCCAATCGACGTTAGAATATGCTCGCAAAGTAGTGCTCTAGTTAACAACAGTAAAGGCATGAAGTGTGGAGCCTGAATCATGCTGATTGAAAAGACCAAAGTGGGAGGTACTTTTAAGATAACGTAAGATCCGTTTGACAGCAGACTAATGATTTTCTACGGGATTCTGCATGAACTTACATACTTTGTTCACAGCAAGGTAATATCGGGTCTGGATAAAAACACATACTGAAGGGCGCCCACTGTTTGACAGTATTTCGTGGGGTCAGCAATAAGTGGGCTATCACCAATAGTAAGAATTAGGAGGCACTCATAGGAGAGGGTACAGGTTTGAAGTCAGATAAACTAGCTTTGTCGATCAACTCATAATTGTATTTGCCCTCAGATAGGATCAGGTGTTTACCATGATTAACAACTTCAATGCCCAAAAAATAATGCAAGTTTCCCAGATCCTTGACTACAAAAGAGGTGCCTAATTGTTCAATCACGGTATTGGTGGCTTTAGCTTATTACCTGCAACAATTATGTCATCCACGTAAACCAAGAGATACCCCAAGGTACCACAGTACTTTAGTATAAACAATGATGCGTCTGTCTTTGAACCATGAAAACCAAGATTATGCAAAGTTTTGCTAAGTCATTCAAACCATGCTCGTGGCGCCTGTTTTAGACGATAAAGTGACTTATGCAACAAACAAACATGATCGGGTTTGGATTTGTTAATAAACACTGGTGGTTGTCATAAGTAAACAGTTTCTTTTAAGTTACCATGAAGAAAAGCCTTTTGAACGTCTAATTGTCGCAGAGTTCATTGATTCGTCACAACGAGAGATAAAAGAACCCGTATGGTTGTGGCTTCGACGACAGGACAAAACGTTTCCTGGAAATCAGTTCCGGGTTTCCGGTTAAAACCTTTAGCAACAAGTCTGGCGTTGCAATGAGTGACATCTTCGTTTACATCTTTTTTGATCCTTTAAACCCACTTTGTAATCAATAACATTAGTATTTTCAACACAGGGAACAGGAGACCACGTCCCATTCCGAACAAGTACGTTAAACTCTTTAGCTATGGCTTGGTGCCATTCCGGGTATTTGTTAGCGACAGTAAATGAGGAAGGTTCAAGAGTATCGGAGGGACTAGTAAAGTTATGATAAGCGGAAAGATCAAAACGAATAGTGGGTTTAGGATTTTTGTCATAGGTTAGAAGGACGAGTATAAGGTGATGGAGATGGAGTAGTAGTGGCCGGTGTGGTTGGGTACTATTTGTGGATGTGACCGTGGGGTCCAGGGTATAGTGGTTAGGAGCTGTAGGTGTGGGTAAAGTAGTTTCAACAAAGCCATTACACCGTATAAAAGAGACGTAAGAACATTGAACAATACACGCACATTGCAACATGTTAACTTGCAAAATTTAGTTTGAATCCTAAAACGATAAGTTTGTAAAAAATGTAAAGTACAAAGGAGCTAAGACGAAAGTAAAAAAGTGTTAAGATTAAAAATGAAAAATGTTTGTGACAAACATGTAAACCATGAAAACCATGAGGTTAAAAGTGCCAAATATGAAAACTATTGAGTTTAAAAGTGAAAAGATAAAATGTTAGAGATTTAAAGTGAAAGAAAATTAAGTATGTCACACCCCGGCTTTCCACAGCCAATCAAGACACCGGTGGGCCCGAGTGGGGAATATCGTGACGTAAGTTGATAACATCATAGACACTTAAACACAGCACAGCGGATGTCTTGGAGTAAAATTACTATTACAAACCAAATGTTCAAAATACCAAAATAATATACAGACGGATCGTAATAGAAGATCCACAGGCGGATCATAAATTGTACAAAAAAAGAATATAAGACAGACTTTGGGCAGATCTAGGATTTGCAAGATCCTCTTATCACTACCGAGCACTTCCAGCCTATTTTCGTATTTTACATGCAAGCTTAGTCTTTTGAAAATACGTCAGCTTTCGCTGGCAAATACACCGAAGTGACTCGTTTTGAAAGCATATAAAATATGTTTTAAGTGCGTATCAGCACAAAATCTTTTATAACTTGGGAAAGTTGACCGTCCAACCTTGTTAACAGATTCACATGTTTTTCCATACATACAGGGCCCGGTGCGGAGACCGAGACATGATTAACATACACACCACTTTGAACTCACGAAGGAGTTATTTCTTCCCAACCTTGTGGGTAATGCATTTTGAGTGTCTATCGGGTGTATGCCTACACCCGCGCTAAGGTCGTGGCCATTTTCTATTGTAATGAGCCGAGGATATTCAAGACACGGTAGTTAACCCCCGATGTTTAAGTTATCAAACAAAACTGACTAACGGAACTAGCCACAATCCAGCATTCGATTGATCCCATTTCCGACCAAGCGGTAATATTTTACCGTAACCCAAGCCCGTATAGGGGAAATAAGTCGAGAGTATTTACCTGAGCTAGTCTTCGTTTAAATGCAAGATTTAATAACTCAGCCGTACACAAAAGTACTAAGTGCAGATAGCATTTACCGGCAAGTCTCTAGTTTGGATTATGACATAAGCTAACCAATTAAATACTAACGATCTTGTTTAAGCCAAAGACTTAGACCGACTAGCGTATTTGATCAAAACGTATAACACTAGATTAAACGATTATAGGATAGAATGTAGTTTAACCCAACAAGTACCTTGACTTGTATAATATGGGCAACCTATAAACATTCTAGATTTTGAGACTTAAATGACAAGGTTAGACTCGATTCGGTTAATTTTCGTAAACTAGTTAGATATGCTTAACCGTATGCGTATCAGCGATATCGGGTAACCGGATAAGTCATGGACAAGTTCTATATGCCATTATATTTTAAATAAGTTGTAATATTAGTAGGATATCAACATATATGTCCGTTAAGGTTTTAAAACGAAATTATGCCTCATATGGGCATTTTGGTGATTTCATACCTTATAAAAGGAACTTGGATATAATTTAATGTTACAACCATAAGTATTCTGGAAAAATAACTTATTTATAATATAATATCAGTAGGATATCAATTATATGTGTAATTTATCTTTTATGACCAAACTATGCACCGAAGGAGCATTTTGGTCATTTTGCACATAGTTTATAAATTATTTAGGATTCTGAGTTTATAACATGTACCTACTGTAAAAATATTTTAAAATAAATTTTAAAAGCAGTAGGTAACAAGTCTTGGTTGGTAAATATGGTTTAAAACCATACTATGCGCCGAAACAACGCTTATGTCGTAAAATGACGATTTATGCGATGATTAATGAAAACTGATATTAAGGTCAGGGTACCATGTCTTAGATATGTTATTTAATATAAGATATCAGTAGGTAAAAGATTTACTTTAAAAGTATGTGATTAAAACCATATTATAAGGCACAAGGGCCTTATCGTCATTTATCGACATACTACAAGGACTTGTTCATAAACTCAGTTTATATTTTGATTTAACATCCCAAATAATCCTACTTATGATATTACATCAGTAGGAAACTGATTTTCAAGTTCATTATCATTTAAACCTCATTTTATTCAAAATGGGCATTTTAGTCAAAATGGGCATTTTAGTCAAAATGGGCATTTTAGTCAAAATGGCATAATTATGGAACTTGTGCATAAACTCAGATTTCTGATTATGATCATGTAATATAACCTCAGAGGGTTATGCTACATTATATTACGATCATAATACAACTTTAGATCAGTAGCTAACTAATCTTAATTGGGTCAGAATCGAAAGTCAAAGAAGAAGTCAAACTTCGCGACTTCCGATTGCAAACCGACCCTAGACCTGAAATTGACGAGACGAACATGTTCTTAAATGTTCTAATAGTTATTACCAACTTGTTTAAGTGTCAAAACATGTTTCATAACATATATAAACTCAAATTATAACATTTCCGAAAAATAGCCTGTTTGACTTTTTAATATAGTAACTTTGACCCGTCAATTGGTCTAGCAAACGTGATCTTCAGGAGGTGCCCTTTATAGGGACTAATACCTACCTTATTACGATCACTTAGCCATGTTCGGTACAAATAATGGCTGGACCATAATGGTCTTAACCAAAAGTCAAGGCGTTTTCCGTAAAATGCTTGACTTTTGGCTATAAAAACCTATAAACGAAAATGCAAGAGGAAGGAACACTTACAAGTGGTTCCTCAGATGCAATAAAACTTAGTTGGATGCTCCTTTCAGTTAGAAACTTCCAGAGGAGGGAGATAGAGTTGTGAATGAGAAAGGTGAAAGTTCAAATGGTGAACCTTGGCACCTATTTATAGTTGGAGAGCTTGAAGGAGGTGATTGATCAGAGTGTCGCGCCCCAGTCAAAGATAATATTTATATGCCCTAAATACCCTTAACAATGCGTTAGTGGTAGTAAGGGGTCAAACCACGAAGAGTTTGTGGTTTGCGAATGGATGTAATTGATTTTAAGGAAAAGTGTCACTTTTATGAAGGTTGCTAATATGATTGTTTAAATATTTGGTTGTTTGAAATGGATGTCGGACTTATCCGACAAAATTGTTTTGACTAATTAACTAATAACTTAGACAATTATACAGAAAGTTAATTACTTGATTAAAACAATTATTTGAGAACCCGGTTTGGTAATGCAAATCCTAGGGTTCCTACACGTTTTGGTTTCAATTCAATTGTAACAATGATCAATGAGTTTAGTGTTGCGTAGTTTAGGTGCCAAAAGCTATTGACGTTATACATAATGGACTACAATGCACTTCATTACCAAAAACATGTAAATTCTAACCTAGACAAGGCATAATCGCACATAAATATTTCGCAAAGTCAAATTTCATAACTCATTCAACAATTCACGAATACAATACCAATGCGAGACAATTATCATAGGTTTTCAAATCAAATTACAATTTGTCACAAATCAAACTCAAAACAATGTTAAACCCTATAACTTACAAAAACCTACACCGGGGTGAAACCCAAAGAGATTAGCCGCTCAAGACGAATGGAACTTGATCACCGGATGATGAAAGTTTGAATATTGACATCTTGAGCTTGATGATGGTGAAGGATGGTGATTAGGGTTTAAGTGTGATAACGAGGATAAACGGATTGAAGGATGGATGAAGATGATGATGGTAGTGGATTAGGGCTAGGAATGATGATGGATTGATTTGGTTGATTCGATGGATTCAAGATGATATGGGATGAAGGTCTTTTGATTATAGGCTCCAAGAACAAGTTCAAACTTCACAAAAAACGTAACTCCTTGCAAATGGGTCAAACATAAGTTAAAATCCCATTCTAAATTGAATTTCAGCGACACGATAATAGGAAGGGCGTCGCCGACGGCACTATGGGGCGTCGGGACGGCCTCTATTTCTTGTGGTTTTCTTCCGACGCCTTAATCAACTGTCTACGACCATTTTTCTCCAACGATATTTCTGAGGGGCGTCGCCGACGGCCCAGGGGGCGTCGGCTACGACTTCTCTAACTCATCCTTTCTTGTTTTCCCATTTTGCAATCCCGGTTGACCCGTTTCTCGTCCCGATGCTCCAAAACGCTTCCGAAAGGCTTCTTAAACTTCATAAACCTGTAAAACACAAATCCAATCAAAAGTAGGCTATTCGAAACTAAAAGTCATGTAAAACATTAACTTATACTTCATAGAAACATCGGTTTTCAACCACATATCACATCCCCAAACTTGTCTTTTGCTTGTCCTCAAGCAAATCTGTCTTTCACTTTCACGTGGGTCGAATAAGGAACAAATTTCCCATTCTCGAGACAAGAGTTAAGCTCTAATGTCATACTTGGTTCATAATTTTTATCATTTTCAAACTATTTAATGTTAATATGATTAACACATACAAAAATGGTTATCCAAGATTAACTTGCCTTTGAAACTCACAATTCATACACATCCCTCACATTGTTCTCTCCACTCGGCTTATAATTTGACTAGTAAATAGTATATTAGCACTTTTGATGTAAACACACAACCGATTAGAACATATACTTGCATAAGCTTGCAACTCAATCATTTTCCACCACCGAACACAAATATTGAACACAAGTCAAAAGGTCTTGAACGGGTTGTATTGGGGCTAGGTTGAGGTATGGAATAAGATGCTTTGAAAGTGGCTAAGGTGATGAAAACTCGACTTTTATTACAAAAACACTATACTAGTATAATCGACTACTAAACAATAACTAGGAGGCAAAAGTTTTCCTCCTTTTATTCAACAACTATCAATACATGCATTTTTCTTTTCTTTTCTCAATTTTTTTTGGGATCCTAAAATCAAGTTTTCATCATACGGTTTAAAAATAAAAGGTTTAACGGTCAAGGGCTAAATGGGTTGATCAAATAAAAGGTTTAGGCTCAAAATTGGCGACTAAGGGATTGATTTCGGGTAATGGTATATAAATGGTGTAAAGTACAAAAGGTTTACCTAATGCCTTAATCATTTTTGTGCTCATATTCGGTCTATGGTCTCAAACATATCAAAAATTGCAAGTTCTACAATACATGACTAATGGTCCACTCAACCAAAGAAATATATGAATATATGCTATGTACAAGTGGCTCAAAATCTCACATATAGAAGGTATGGCATGCGATATGTATAAAGTGCAAGTTTCTTAGGTGGATTATTCCCAAATAACCACCCGTTAAATACCCGTCATGATATTAGTTTGAACTTGACCATAACAAAAGACCACATGGGTTGTGCCATCCCTCGTTAACTTAGTTACTTATGCTTTTTTAGACCGCTTCAAACAAAAACATTTTTGAAAAAGTTTTGAAATTTCCTCATCCCCACATATGAGGTCAACATTGTCCTCAATGTATAATGTTTAAACAAACGGGTCAAAATTGAAAAACCTTTTCTTCTCCCCATCCCCACACTTGAGGTTAACATTGTCCTCAATGTGTAAGAATAGAGCCATTTAAAGCGCACAAGGGATATGTCACGGCTAACCTTCCCAGAAATTCACCCGGAAAATTAAAATACACAATACAATCCACTTATTAAAACAAAAGACAAATCAAAGCTAAAGGAAACGTATGCACCTGATTTTTCGCTCATTCTTCATGTGCTCTTCATCTTCAACAAAAACGGTTGTCTCGTGAACACAGTTTACCTACAAATTTCAACCTTCGTGTAGAAGCAAGCTTCTTACAAGCATAAAAATTTTGTTAGTCACTTAGTTCTACCATTTTTATTAAAATAATTACCAAGTCATATAATTTTTCAGCTTTGATTTTCTTGTGGAAAAAGAATATACAACAACAACAATCTAAACTCACTTTCGTAGGAATCACGGTTGCATTTAGCTTATGCAACAAGCCCTTTTAAACCTTCCGATAGCTCGGAAGGACGAGTAGGTCTCGTGAGGGTTATCTAGGGAACACACCCACAAAGTTCATTTAACTACTAATATGAAATGAAGTATAACTAAAATATACACAAAAAAATACAACAACAAAAGAGAACAAACCGATGATCATCTCTGATATTGCTCGTTTGGATCAACCGGTGGATACGACTGGTAAGGGTATCCGGTGAGGGCCGACATCATGTCGTGAAAGTCATCGAGTGGCCCTCTCTCGCCTTCAGCTGGCGGTTGGAACTGCGGTGGGATAAAACTGGACACTACTTCGAGCCAATGGAGATGGATCAGAGGGTCTAGTGGGAAGAGGTAGGTTCTCATATGATGTCCAAGGTGTGTGTGGATGCCCCGCCTCCCAATCTCTATGGTGGCGCTCTTGGTCATGCAAATGTTTGGCGTTATTAACCCCATCTTTTGTGCCACCGCCATAGCATGCCATCGCCGGTCTTCCAAAGCGTTCTGCTCAACATGCGCCCTTTCCTGCTCCTCCTCCCATGCTTGCCTTCTAGACAATTCTTGTGTCTCCATAAAAGCTTGCTGGGCGGCCCACTACTCTTGTAATCTCTCCCAATACTCTTGCTCTTTGGCCCGATGCGCAGCCTCTTCAGCCCAATGAGATTGTTGCTGGGCTTCCCAATTTTATTCCCATGGTTGCCTCCTTTGCTCATACTCACAGTTCTCCCTAATACAAGCGGAGACGTTATCATAAATGTCTTTTTGTCCCCGATTGTAGTTGGGATAATCCGGCTTACGCTGGTTAGGAATGAAGGAAGCCAGCCCGGCTGAAATTTCGCGATGTGGTCGGGTGTACCTCTGCTGGGGTCCCCTTGGACCCTGAGGCTCATATTCATCATCCTCTTCTTCCATCTCCTCCTCTCTTGCAGCTTCCTAAGCTGCAGTTGGATCGGTGAACTGGAACCTATGCCCTTGGTCATCAGTGACGGTATATTGATGACCGTACACTTGAACCTGGATCTTCCAATGTTGCTTCATTGATGCAGAGCATATTTGATCCACCGGCTTCGAAACCCACAACGACTCGGGCGGCAACCTATTCTGTTGCACTATCATGGCGCTACTGAGTCATACGTATGGTATCATCTTCCGAGTGTACGACTCACGAGTGTTCCAAGTGTTGATCATAACAAGATGACGCCAAGATAACTTAGGTACTCCAAAAAGCAATGAATGGAGTACCCGGCAATCCGAGGCCTTCACCTTCCCCCGGTCCTCGAATCTAACCATGATGTTCTCAAGAGAGAAAGGTTGAAGGATCTTTCCTTCAACAGATAACTGACTGCGCAGAGCAGCTCCACCATTAGCATAAGGCAAAACTGACTCAACCATTACGTCGGGATCAGCAGTATTAACCTTGTTGTCCAAAAATTGGTCGACATTATAGTAATAATACTCGTCAACCCTCAGTGAATCAAACCGGGCGATACAGTTCATGGTCTCAAAAGACATGACCATTTGCCCTCGACCCGTATCGCCTACCAACTGCCATGTATTCGGTGGGCCATCCTTGTTGATGAATCAGAGCGAGGCCAACCACTCACAGACTGCAGCCAGATAAACCCGTGGTGTAATATCCTCACACCAATCCAACACTCGCTCCCAGCCAATTCTCTTAAACATTTGGACGATCCCAATCATCCTAAATTCCTCCACATTTAACATGCGCTCCGACACAACCCTTTCTTGAATAGAAGTAGACACCCCATGGTTTATTTTCCATTTCCAAAGTTTAACTTCCGACCGTTTATCGTTGAACCTTGAAAGTGGTCTTCGTTTGTTGTTCTCCCATGGTTCGCCTACATTACTGTCCCTGATTCTTTCCCACACCCAGTCTTGTCTGAACAATCTATCATCATTGTCTTCTAACCCACTTAGTTGTTCCCATTTCCTTACTCTATGACCCGAAGATGACCCGGCTCCTGAAGATGAACGTTGACCTAAAATCTTACTTCGTTTTCGGCTTGCCATACCTACAAGACATAATACAAAGAAAAACAATTACACATGGTCAAACTTCAACATTTTAACCCTCACTTCAAATTGAAACCAAATTGACTTCTTGAACATATTGTACAATGTTGAATCATAACTTAAATGGTTAGACAAACTAGCTAGTTTAAATCTTCAAAATTGGCACTTTTGTCAACATTTTAAATTTAAGCTTTTATGTTCCTAATCTTAAGTATATAGGATTTTAAACAGATTCAACATTGTGTTCATGCTCAAACATGCAACTTAAACAATCACAACTCGTTACATGGCTATGTTGCATGTTCAATCCCACCCATATCAACCATAAACTCAAATTCAAGCAACAACTCATATGATAACATCATAAACAACCTACTCTTAAACCTAAGTTCAAAATTTCAGAAGAAAATCACATACCATATGAAATCCATGCTCAAATTTAAGTAAAAATCATACCTTTAGTGTTGTATAGACGATAGAACTTGAAAAAGTTGTAATGCAAAACTTGAAGAACACTTTTCCTCAAAAACCTGAAATTTGAAGTTCACCAATCTTGCAAACAAGCAAGAATTGAGGGAAACCGTGATAGGGGTTTTGTTCTACTCGAAAAGCTACACAAAATAGGCTCAAGAATCAGGTGATTTGGTGGAGAATTAAAAGTTGTGAAGGTTTGAAGATTAGGGTTCTTGAATGAGAAGATGAAGAAGATGAACAATTGGTGATGAATGTTTAGGGATTATTGGTGTTTTAAGGAGGTATTGGGTGGATGTGGTTAACCCGGGTCGAATTTGTGGCTAGAAAGATGTTCGGGTCAAGTTTCGGTTGGGTAAAATGAGTTAGGATCCAAGAAAACACGTTAAAAACAATTCAGCGTCGGTTGACAAACCAAGGGTCGTCGTCGACGTCCCCTTGGTCCGTCTCCAACACCCTCTAGAATTGTTTACTTTCTCCCGATGGCTTAAACCATTGTGTACAACTCTTTTAACCCGACGCCTCTATCAAAGAGCCGTCGGTGACGGCCTGATGCCCCGTCGCCGACGGTTACCCCTTTCTCTCTTTCTTTTTTTTAACACATGACACACTGAATACTTACGTTTACCATACCACCCCTCGAACAATCGTGTATTATCCTCAATACACAAAACAGGTTAAAAAACATACCTTATGTCTTCAAGACCCGTTTGCGAAATCCGAGCTTCACACGTTAACGAGATTAGTACAAAAACGAACTAAACCAAAACAAACAATGTGCGCAAACAATAAAAATATACAAAATTCTACAACAAATGTTTTTGGTCCTTTAATTGACTTCATAAGTCAGTACGCTTACCAAAAGGCTTACCGATTCCTTGTTTGCTCCAATGTTGTCTTCGTTACCATCAAGAAATGGTTTAAGACGATGACCGTTGACCGTTTGTTTTGACCCATCTTTTGGATCCTCGATGGTAACATCCCCTAGCTTTCCGACCCTCGTAATCACAAACGGACCCATCCATTTGCTCTTAAGCTTTCCGGAAAAGAACTTGAGCCGTGAATTATATAGCCAAACCTTTTGGCCCACCACAAATTCCTTCGGCTTTAATATGGCATCGTGTGCTCATTTCATGCCATCCTTGTAACTCGAAGCACACTCATATTTGCCTCCTCACGAAGCTCCTCTAACTCGCAAAGCTTTAACTTGCGTTCTTTACTTGCATCATTATATTTAAGGTTAACTTCTTTGATAGCCCAAAATGAACGATGTACAAGTTCCACCGATAAATGACAACTTTTACAGTAAACTAAGCGGTAAGGATTAGTGCCAACAGGTGTCTTATGCGCCGTTCGATAGGCCCATAAGGCATCGTTCAACTTCGTTGACCAATCCTTACGGTCCGGTCGAACGGTCTTTTGCAAAATTTCTTTAATTTGCCTATTTGACACCTCTACTTGACCACTTGTTTGCGGGTGTAGGGGGTGGCAATTCTATGGTCAACACCACACCGTTTAAGCAATTTCCTAAAAGTAAAAGTCTTAAAATGAGATCCCCCATCACTAATGATTACCCGAGGTATCCCAAATCTAGAAATAATGTTTGTTTGCACAAAATTGCAAACAATAGTATGGTCATTCGTTTTGGTGGCGATTGCTTCGACCCATTTTGACATAATCTACCGCCACCAAAATGTATAAGTTCCCATGAGAATTGGGAATGGGCCCATGAAATCGATTCCCCACACGTCAAAAATATCGACAATAAGAATCGGTTGCATGGGCATCTCATCTCGCTTAGAAATACCCCCTAACTTTGACACTCAACATAGTTTTTAGCAAAGTTAAAAGCCTCTTTAAAGATAGTCGGCCAATAAAGGCCGCTATTAAGCACTTTGTGTCCCGTTTTATGACCACTGAAATGGCCCCCACAAGCAAAGGTATGCAAGTGCACCAAGACACTTGGGATCTCTTCATCCGGAATACATCTTCTCACTACTTGATCCGGGCATGTCTTGAACAAATCCGGTTCTTCCCATGTGTAGTCTTGATTTGAGAAAGGAAGTGCAACCTTCTTCTCCTATCCCAATGAGCCGGCAAATCACCTGCCACCAAATAATTTATAATGTTAGCAAACCAAAGTAATATTGACACTTTAAGAATGTGCTCATCTGGGAAGGTCTTATTGATCTCTACACGAGAAGAACCCTCCTCTACCAACAACCGGGATAAGTGGTCCGCCACCACATTCTCGCTACCCTTCTTATCCCGTATCTCTAGGTCAATTTCTTGTAGCAAGAGAACCCATTGGATCAACCACGGCTTTGCATCCTTTTTCTCCATGGGTACCTGACAGCAGAATGGTCAGAATAAACAGTTACTTTGTTACCCCAAATATAAGCCCGAAATTACCCAAAGCATATACCACCGCACGTAGCTCTTTTTTCAGTTGTTGTATAATTCAATTGAGCATCTGAAAGAGTCTTACTTGCGTAGTATAAGGAAACAAAATTCTTTTCTACCCTTTGACCCAACACGGCCTCCACCGCATAATCACTTGCATCACAAATGATTTCAAATGGTAAAGACCAATTCAGTGATTGCAAGATTGGGCCTCAACCAACTTTTGTTTCAACACATTAAAATGTTTTGACAATCTTTGTTAAAGTCAAACGGTTGGTATTTTAACAATAGATTACATAAAGGTTTTGTTATCTCACTAAACCCTTTTATAAACCGCATATAAAACCCTGCATGACCCAAAAATGACCTAACCCCCTTAACGCTCGTGGGATATGGCAAACTAGAAATAACTTGAACTTTTGCCCTATCAACCTCTATCCCACGACTCGACACGACGTGGCCCAACACGATTCCCTCTTGAACCATAAAATGGCTCTTTTCCCAACTCAAAACTAAATTCTTTTCAACACATCTTTTCAAAACCTTTTCGAGTTGGTCAAGACAACCATCAAATGATGACCAAAAAATTGAAAAGTCATCCATGAAGATTTCTAAAGACTCCCCCACCATATCTGAAAAGATACTCATCATACACATTTGGAAGGTGGCGGGGGCATTACATAGCCCAAACGGCATTCGCCTAAATGCGAAGGTACCGTATGGGCAAGTAAAAGTGGTCTTAGCTTGGTCTTCCGGATGAATAGCTATTTGATTGTAACCCGAATACCCATCCAGGAAACAATAGTATTTTTGACCCGCTAACTTTTCAACAATTTGGTCAATAAAAGGCAATGGGAAATGGTCTTTGGAAGTTGCGGAATTCAACTTCCTATAATCAATACAAATATGCCACCCGGTTACCGGCCGAGTGGCGACCTCTTCACCTGCGTCATTTATGACGACTTGGATGCCCGCCTTTTTGGGAACCGTCTGTGTGGGACTCACCCATTGGCTATCAGAGATGGGGTATATAATACCCGCATCTAGCCACTTTAGCACCTCCTTCTTGACCACTTCTCGCATGTTCGGATTTAGTCTCCGTTGTGTGTCACGAGAAGGATTGCTATCATCTTCAGTGATGATTTTATGCATCACTATGGAAGGGCTAATCCCTTTCAAATAAGCAATGGTCCACCCAATAACGGCTCTATTGGCGACCAACACATCCATCAACTTCTTCTCTTGCTCCCCGGTCAAATTTGCCGCAATGATGACTGGTAGCGTGTTGCCCTCACCCACATAAGCATAATTCAAATGCTTGGGCAACACCTTCAGCTCAACAATAGGAGGTTCCACCAACGACGGCTTAAGCTTTGGGTCAATCTTCTTGGGAAAACTTTTCGCTTGGTGTGTCCAAGGTGGTCTTCCTTCCCTCACCGCCATCACCTCCATTCTTTTCTCCTCCTCATCTATGCTTCAATTTGTTTCCGACTGTAACCTGTCAAACATAAAGCACTCCTCTATTGTGTTTTCCTCCTCGATACCCATGTCTCAAATAGGTATACACTCGTCAACATCATCCGCCATATAGCATTCGTCATTGACTAGAGGATCCGTTAATCCAGAAAAAACAATCAACCGCAACCGACAGTTACTGAAGGTCATGTCAACCGTTCCCGTTCTACAATTTATTTGAGCATTTGATGTTACCAAAAACGGTCGACCCAGAATAACCGTTGGTTACTTGGTTAAGTCCAATGAAACATAATCAAGTACGAGAAAGTCCACCGGATAGTAAAAATCCTCATACAAACTACCCGGTAGAATACTCACACTAGCCCCAAGGTCTAAGAGTGCCTTGTCATTTTAAATTCTCCAACTTGAATGGAGATGATAGGCACTCCTGGATCTTATAGCTTAGATGGAAGTGCACCTGAAAGAATCGAACTCACATTTTCGGTTAAATCAAGTTTCTTCGGAAATTTGTGAGTTCGCTTTTGGGTACATAGGTCTTTCAAGTACTTAGCATAAGATGGTACTTGCTTTATGGCATCCAAAAATAGGTTGATATTGACTTGTTTAAAAACCTCCCACATTTCTTCTTGGTGGGGACCTCTTTTATTTACCAGTTTTTTTGGATGGTCCCAACAAGGCTTCGGGATAAGGGGCGGTATTAACCTCCACGCCCTTTTCCTTAGCTTTTAGGACAGGGACGGTCACAACGGGTATATTTTTATCATTTTTTAAAACATTTTCTTTTTGACCCGTGTGACCGTCAACACTCTCATCATCACTAACCTCTTCCACCACCCTTTCAACAAACTGAGGTGGTGGTGACACGACACCGTTATCAACGACTCGACCACTACATAATGAAATTTTATTAATTGGTACCTCACGTGTGTTCTTTGAGCTCGACCCTTGATGCTTCGGGTTCATGGTAGTGCCACTAGGTAGCTTTCCACCATTACCATGTAATTGCGCCATTTCCTCCGCAAGTTGACCCACTTGCTTCTCCAAAGCTTTATGTGACTTCAAACTCCTTTTTCATTTCCATTTTGATTTCTTGATTCGAAGTTGTGATGGCATTCATTATGGCATCTAGCTTGGAGTTTACGGAGTCTTCACCACCCGTTGGAGGATTAGAATTACCACCTCCATTACTACCTTGGTTGTAGCCCATTTGATACCCACCTTCGCGGTTCTGATAATTCTGGCCACTCCCTTGATTGTAACTTCTTTGGTACCCCCCTTGATTACCGCCTTGACGGTTTTGGTACATCGAACCCCCTTGATTCCCACCTTGATTATTCGTCTAAAAATTGGGATTCATTTGGTTTGAAGCATTCCCATAGCGGAAGTTGGGATGATTTCTCAAGCCAGGGTGATAAGTGTTTGAATTCATATCAAATTGTTTTCGCTCACCATACACTTGATTCACCTCTTCATTCGCATGTACCATGCCTACTTGACATTCCTCGGTTCGATGCCCAATATCCCCACAATCTTCACATACCGCGAATTGCACCGCACCAACATCTTTCTTTTTCATCCGCGCCAAATCTCTTTCCAAAGTAGCAATTCTATCCTTGGCGCTCGAATCGAGGTCGAGAAGAGATCGAGAAATCGGATGCTTCTTCGACCGGTCCGCCATAGCGACCGCTTTGGCATTCTTGCTCATCCGTTCCAAAAAGTCCCAGTCATCTTCTTCAGGGTTGTTCAACAACGTCCCGTTACTAGCCGATTGTAAATACTTGTGATCATCGGCATCCAACTCCCTCATAAAGCATTTGAGTAACTCCCACCTTGGAATTTGGTGATGAGGACACTTCCTAACCAATTCCTTGAAACGGATCAAGGCCTCATGTAGTAATTCCCCCGGTAATTTCCTAAATGACCGAATCTCATCTCTTGCATCATCGGTCTTTGCAATAGAATAGTATTCATCTAAAAAGACTTGCTGTATTTCCGCCCACGTATGAATACTGTTTGCCGGTAGTGTAAGAAACCATTGCTTCGTTTATCTTTTAGTGAAAATTGAAAGAGTCTCAATTTTACTTCTTCCAACTTGAAATCATGACCGCCAATCGTGCCACATATGGCAGAAAATTCCGCCAAGTGTGTATACGGCTCGTCATTAGTTCTACCATTGAAGTGGGGTAGAATGTTGATATAGTTTGGCTTGCAATCAAATGCCCTTCTTCCTCGAGGTGTAGGTACAATTGGTGAGTCATTTTCAGTGACCACCGGTCTAAATCGCCCATTGATACCCCTCGGAGCTTGTTGATTCACCTGGCGTCTTGGACCGTTTACCTCTTGATTCATCGGCCTAAAATTACCCCTTCGGTCACCACCCCTGTTTCCACCTTGATTCCTGCCGCCAACAAATTGCGGAATTTGGTTATGGTTACCATTGTTGTTGTTGTTTTTTCCGTAATCCCGATTGATTATTGCGTGGTTTACGGTCATTCCCGTAGCCGTCATCTCTACCCATCTCTTGTCCGTATCCACCATTGTTTCCCACGAAATTGGTATTTTGATAACCAAAATCGTCATAATCAAACCCCGATCATTGTAAAAAATTCCCAATATTATTATTGCCCCACTCATCGTCCACAACTCTTTCATTGTAGTTCCCACCATCATCTGAATACTCCGAGTGAATGCTCACGTGATCCGGCGATTGATAACCGGGAACACTATACGGCGCATCATCAGGAATATTATTTCTTAACTCATCGAGGTCAAGAAATTGGGCTTCATTTGTGGGATTGCCACGGCTATGGTTAGCCCCACGGTTGGCGTTAACATTTCGGTTGTTGAGATTTGGAGGTAACGGGTTTTGTCGGTTTTGGGTTGGGGGAGGAGGTGTAGATGTACGTTGGCGGTTATTTGGGTTTCGGCTATGGTTTTGGAATGGTGGTGTTGGTGGTCTTGAGTTGTGTCCACCCCCCGATAGTTGTTTTGATTGTTTGGAGTTTGGGGTGGGTAGTCGTAATATTGGTTGTTGGGTAGGTTGGAATTTTGAGGATCCATTGGAATGGGTCCAAAGGATGGTGTAGGTGGTGAGGTGGTGTTGGGTGGATTAGAAGCAAGGGTTGCCTCTAATCGGCTGGCTAAATTCCTCCTAACGACCCGCTCGATTTCCGGTTCGAACACTAACGGCGAGGTCCTCCCAGAATTCCGTGTATGCATGCACTACCTGTAACCTGCACAAGTAACACACCCGTGTAACACAAAAGCAAAGATGATATAAAGAAACAAGCACTTTAAACAGTTAATCACAAAAATCAATTTAACTCAAACACAAAGCGCACGAACTCCCCGGCAACGGCGCCAAAATTTGATCGGAGTGTCGCGCCCCGGTCAACGATAATATATATGTGCCATAATTACCCTTAACAATGCATAGTGGTAGTAAGGGGTCGAACCATGAAGAGTTTGTGGTTTACGAATGGATGTAATTGATTTTAAAGAAAAGTGTCACTTTTATGAAGGTTGCTAATATGATTGTTTAAATCTTTGGTTGTTTGAAATGGATGTCGGATTTATCCGACAAAATTGTTTTGACTAATTAACTAATAACTTAGACAATTGCACAGAAAGTTAATTACTTTATTAAAACAAATATTTGAGAACAAGGTTCACACCCGGTTCGGTAATGCAAATCCTAGGGTTCCTACACGTTTTAGTTTCAATTCAATTGTAACAATGATCAACGAGTTTAGTGTTGCATGGTTTAGGTGCCAAAAGCTATCGACGTTATAGACAATGGACTACAATGCACTTCATTACCAAGAACATGTAAATTCTAACCTAGACAAGGCATAATAGCACATAAACATTTCGCAAAGTCAAATTTCATAACTCATTCAACAATTCACGAATATAATACCAATGCGAGACAATTATCATAGGTTTTCAAATCAAATTACAATTTATCACAAATCAAAACTCAAAACAATGTTAAACCCTATAACTTACAAAAACCTACACCGGGGTGAAACCCAAAGAGATTAGCCGCTCATGACGAACGGTTGTTGATCACCGGATGATGAAAGTTTGAACATTGACATCTTGAGCTTGATGATGGTGAAGGATGGTGATTAGGGTTTAGGTGTGATAATGAGGATAAACGGATTGAAGGATGGATGAGGATGATGATGGTAGTGAATTAGGGTTAGGAATGATGATGGATTGATTCGGTTGATTCGATGGATTAAAGATGATATGGGATGAAGGTGTTTTGATTATAGGCTCCAGAACAAGTTCAAACTTCACAAAAACGTAACTCCTTGCAAATGGGTCAAACACAAGTTAAAAACCCGTTCAAAATTGAATTTCAGTGACACGAGAATAGGAAGGGCGTCGCCGACGGCCTCTATTTCTTGTGGTTTTCCTCCGACGCCTTAATCCATTATCTACGACCATTTTTCTCAGACGGTATTTCTAAAGGGCGTCGCTGATGGCCCAGGGGGCGTCAGCGACTTTTTCTCTAACTCATGCTTTCCTGTTTTCCCATTTTGCAATCCCGATTGACCCATTTCTCGTCCCGATGCTCCAAACGATTCCGAAAGGCTCCTTAAACTTCATAAACTTGTAAAACACAAATCCAATCAAAAGTAGGCTATTCGAAACTAAAAGTCACGTAAAATGTTAACTTAAACTTAATAGAAACATCGGGTTTTGACCACGTATCAGTGATGTCAGGTGTCAAGGGGTGTTAGAGGAAGCCTACAAGTGTCCTAAGACGTGGTATAGCAGTTTGGAAAGCCATGGTTTCGAATGAAATGATTTTTGGCAATTTGTGTGGAGGCCAAGCAAATTTTCTGCAGACACAGGCCTCTTGCGCCCCGTGAGAGACCTAAGCCTGGTCTCTCGAGCCCTGCGAGCGCCCCATGGTCAGTTTCAAAGTTTGACACTTTTAGCCCCTTAACTTATAAAACCTTCTAAACACCTTTTTAGCATATATAGCCCTCCGTAACCAATACTTGGCATACCTGGGAGTATGCCCGGACATTGTCGAGCTCTCGGTTCGTTAAAAGGTCACTCAGAGGTATAAATTAACATGTTGACACTTTTAATCCCTCCATCATCCAACTTTCACATATTTACGGATTTAATCCCTTTCTTCCAACAAATGGGACACATGAGAGTTAGCACTTCGTAAAGGATCACTCAGAGGCCCACTATAAGCGTGTTGACTCCGATGTCACTCAGAGGCTGGACATGTTGACATATCAGTCACTCAGAGGCTAATGATTAAGCATGTTGACATATTAGTCACTCAAAGGCTATTGTTTATGCATGTTGACATCAGACAGTCACTCAGATGCTCAGTTTGAGCATGTTGACACCTTTAGTCCCTATTAGTCTTTAATAGACTAAAAATAAAAAAGACAACACGTGTAACCATATTATTGGACACAATTTTACGAGGTGTTACATAGTAGTTAGAAAAAGTCAAAGGAAAATAAATAGTAATAGTGTGAGTGAGAGGAAACTTAGTAATTAATATATAGATAACATGTGTTTGCAACATATGTTTTTACGTGAGCCATTTGGTGGCATGTGTGTTTATGGCTTAAAATTTTGACATGTATTCTAGGAAATTCTGGAAAGTATTAGTGGGTTAAAGGGCTCTAGTAATTGGAAGAAGACTTCGGGTGTGATTTTTTGTGCGATGGTTTGGAGAGTGTGGAAAGTAAGAAACGGAATACATTTGTGAACAGAGTGCTAGAAGAAATAAAAGAAACACGTTCTTGTGGCTTAAGGTTGGTCTTCGTTCAACAGTCTCATGTGGAAAAGATGGCGCGACCTTAATGTGAGAGACGTAATTATGTAATTGTTTCTGTTTTTTGTTGTTTTTTTTTTATTTCGGGACTTCCAGCTTCTTGTTAACCTCTTTTTCTATTTTGTTTTAATAAAATAGTTTGGAAGAAAATTAATATATATATAACTAGTAAATTATAAAGACCACTAGACCTTATTTTATTATATTGTTTTAACTAGCTTGGAACCCCGTGTTAGCACGGGTTGTAAAAATTTAATTTTTAATATTACAAACAATGTAGTTATCTCTTAAAATACACCATGTCTTGCACGAGTTAAATAAATATAATATAATCGATTAATAAATACAACCATCAAGATATGTATTTAAATGATAAATTTAATGTACTATTTACTTACTAAAGTTTTAATTTGGTTTTTTTAATTTATTATTAGATTAGAAACATGTGTATTACACGCGATAGAACCAATAATTAGATGATTATTAATAAGTGGAAAAAATAAAAAAAATAATAAATACATAAATTAGAGAGATCCGTGAAATTTGTGATTTAATATTATTTTCTTATTATGTATCCAATTAAATATTAAATAATAGTAATATTAAAAAAGTAATTTAACTAAATCTAATTTAAATGAGAATAGAGATTTATATATTTGTGTGGTTCTACAACGAAAAAAAGAACTTCTATCTCCTATAAATAAAGAGAAAAATATAAATTATATATATTATTAGTAATTCAAAGTTTGATAGAAAAATATTATCCTTATCTAAATTATATTTGGTTAAACTATTGTTTAATAAGAAAAAGAAATTAAAAAATAAGATGAAGATTATAATTCAAAGTTTGATAAAAAGAATATTATGTTTATCTAATTTATATTTAGTTAAACTATTTGTTTAATAAAAAAAAATTAAAAAAATAAGATCAGATGCTACCAGAAATTGATACGTGGTTAATTTTTTTTTCCATTTATTAGAATAAAAAGATTTCAATTTGAAAATATGATAAAAAGGTGAAAACAAAATGAAATATGAAATCGCAGTTCACTTCAAATTAAAATTTAATAAAAACTGATATGAACAAAAGCCTTGCGACACATTCCCTGTCTCAGAGTCCTGCTCAGAAAATGAAACCCGAACAGTTCACTCCTACGTTTGATCGATTGAATAAGAAGGCAAAGGTTTCAATCATCATGGAGGAGATCCTCTCCAGACTCCAATTCACAGATCCGTTTCCAAAGCATGGCTCTCGCACATCTCCAATCCATCATTCACCAAACTCCAATTCCACTTCTGGACGCCTTATTTATTTCCGTTTACGATTATGACACTCACAAACTACACTTTCCCTCCGCCGGCCATGACGGTGCTCATCTCATGACACTCGACGAGTCTTATTCCTTTGGTACCACACAAGCAGAACATTTGAACGGGTTAGTCTTATTCACTTGCTTTAAATGGCTTTCGGGTTACCGTTGTTGCACTCAGTCTGCTTTCGTTCTGATCCCCCTAATCACGCTTATGAAAATGTGTATATCCGTTACTTCTTTGGGTTTGATGAGTCCATGAATAACTTGAGAACAGAGAGGTTTTCAATAATTACCACTCCTCATGCTGTGAAGCCCCATCATTTAGCTAAAGTTTACACTTGGAATGGAGAAAATTGTATTGAAGTTAAGAAACCGAACATTATAAAAATAAATGGTTGTATAGGAGTTGTTTGTAACGAATGTGTTGTTGGATACAACAAAATGCATATCTGGATATTACAAGACTATGAAAATCGTGTTTGGGTCAGAGAAATCGTTAAATTCCCCAAGTCTTGGTACAAGTTTGGTTGCCCTTTCCCTGTAGATACCGTTAATACGGATGAGGTTATCTTTTCCTCCATCAAGTCGTTTAATAATCGTGTGATGAGTGTAAGTACATGTCTATGACAAGATGAGTAGATGTTTCAAATCATTACAATTCACTCTGGGTCATCAATTTTCGTTGTCAAGAATGGTGCAAATAAATCAGATCAGGTGTTACGTTGAAAGCATGTGCCTTTATAGAGCAACAAGACAAGACTTGATGATCCAATACAAGTTCTTCACTTTGCAATTGAGGTTTGCACTTTTTTATGTATGTTCTTATGGAAATGTTTACTGCTAAATACTTTTTTGTCTGCCAATCTCTTTGGATATAGTATTTTTCTAAACAAGTTTTGCTAAACCGTAAACCGAACCGTTTTGAATTGTGTTGTGTCTTGGAAGGTTATTATGCGTACTTTTCCACATATTAATATCAGAAATATGCAGATCAATAGCAAGCTCAGTTGTAATACCAATGGAATAACAGCAGCGTTGCTTAGTAGAACTAATTAACTCCCTCAAACTGAATGGAACTAAATTTGTCTTCTAATTTTAATCAATTTATCAACTAGTTATTTCTATATCAATAGTCTTATTGATTAAAGATGTAATATAATTCAAATCTGAGTTTATTTATTTAAAACAATCAAGAAAAAAGACTTGTTTATCTAACTAGTTTAAGCTTGTCTATTATCTACTAGAGAACTAATTTATAGTTTTAAGGGCTAAGCAATGGGTCAAAGCCGGACAACTCGGGACTGGACCATATGGGGATGTGTAGTTCCAGTCTTTATTGGGTTGGTTGGGTCAGGTTGGCCGTATGAGTCGGGTCGGATTGAAAGTTATATCATTAATTTACCTTATCGTACAGCTAAGTTTTGCTCATTTTAATTCGTACAGCTTCATATGACTTGTTTGGTGGCACTTCAGGTGGTGCCATTCTTGTTCTTTGATGTCAATAGCAAATGTTGTCAAAACAACCTGATGTTGATGTTTTGAGGAAACAACCGAGTTACTGAGCGAAATTTATTTTTATAAAGAAGGCTTTTTTGTTTGTTCCAAAAGAGGCTGTCTTGTCATGTGGTAAAGATTTGAGAAGAACACTCATGGACATCAACCGGAAACAAAATTACATACAGGACTTATAGATTATGTCTAACACATTTATAGTATGCCCCTTAACTTAATCTCAAATTCAACTGAAGTCATCCTCGGGATTCAAAGACTTTATGTGAAGGGTTATCTAATCTTCATTACTGAGTCCTTTTTGAGTCCAAACTGTTGGATGTAGTTTGGCTGGTTCGGGTCCGGGTTTTGACCAGGTAGAGGTGGAATCGGCTACGGTTCGGTTCCTTATCTAAACTCTAGTCCGTACCCCTGGGTCGGGTAGGGTGGGTTGGGTCCGGAACTGGGTTTTTTGTGCACCTCTAGCCGATGCCATGATAATATGCACATATGGAATGGAGTCGTAAATTAACCCAGATTCGATCATTCAAAATAGTAGATTTTTAAGGAATCTTTAAACAATTTTAAGCACATCTCCAATGTTTGTTTCATACATCATCAAAGTTATATACACTACTAGATCAGGCTTTAGTTGTTAGATCATTATTTTTCAAGTTTATTCTAATAATCTTATTGATTGAAAATGTAAGATAGCTAAAATTCAAGGGATTTTTTTTTAATTATAAATCAAGAAAAAAGAGTTGTTGGAATACAGCTTCTGATTTGTTTATCTTATTAGTTAATCTAGTTTGTCATACATTAAAACAAGTAATCTATAAATTGGTGTAACATTTATGAAAAACGGGTTCAAAACCCGCTTCGTTTAATAATCAAATATTCGGTTAAAAGTTCGTTGCGTATTTATTGTGCCGATTATTTTAAGTATTTCATAATTAATAAATATTATAGAATTTAAAAACCATAATAATAAATAATAATAATAAGTAAATTAAAATAAACCCTAAAAATAATAAATAGAGTAGCCGGGTCTCGAACCCGGGTCTCCCGGACTCACACACACTCATAACACCACTACTCCACACCCACTTTAGTGTCTTAAAACCAAAACTAATAACATTTAAAAAGGTCAAACATCAAACCTGCAATTCAAGTCGCACATTTGAAACCGCCGGCGAAGCTTGGATCTCGGAACGGTCTTTATGTTCTTTCGAATAAAACGTTGTAACCGACTAGTAACCATTGATGTTTAATTCGATAAATCAAAACCGAATTCAATCATTTGTTTTGAAACCAATTTCAATCTATTCCTTTGAAACTGAAACAATACTCCTATCGTGGCTATATAAATAGACTGAACACCATACACTTCATCTGTTTGGAAATTCTCGAAACTTTTAACTTTTGGCAAATAAAGAACCTCGGTTATTCAGTCACCGGAAAGTTCCACCGAAAAACCAAAAGCAACCGTAGTGGTTAACTTTCTCTAAATTCTTTGTTTTATACCTCATTTATTACTGTACTAAATCATATCAGAAAAGTATAACTGTTATAATTCATTTATGAAAAGTTCTTGATTTGGTTATCGTTCTGTGCTCAAACTGTTGAAGAAGACGAGTCATTTAAGTGGTTAAATATAAAAAAAATCCGGATTTTAACCGGGTTAGACACACAGTCCAGTGGTGGACTGTGTGCAATTGTAGTATACAAGGTCGGGGTTCGATCCATGCTTACAACCGGTTTTCTTATAATAAAACTCAAATTTTTAAAATTAATCAGAAGGTGTTCCGATAGTGTTTAAGTTTAACGAAAATCCTGATATGAATGGGTTAGACACCTAGCCCGGTTGGTTGGGATGGGTGCAAGACAACGGATGGGTCTTGGGTTCGAATCATGCGCTAACACCGCTTCAATTGGTTTAAAACCTTTTTAATTAAAATGATTTTCTGAAATGATTTAGTAAGTATATAAGAGTAATAAAAATCGGATTACTTTCCGGTTAGACACGTAGCTCAGTTGGTAGAGCTGCATGCACGTAAGCAAGAGGTCTCGAGTTCGAATCCCGTATCACACTGCCTAATACCTTGAGTGAACCGGTCAGGCTTGTCATAGGTCTGACAATATTTTTTATTATTATTTTATTTATTTTATTATTTATTTATTATCTTATTTTAAAGTATGCATCCTTTCTAATAAAAAAAATTATTTAAAAACACATGATAATAAATTTCAAAAAAAATATAAAACCACCAAATATAACCTTGAAAATTTAACAAAAAGATTAAATAAAAATATTAGATTGTTATATTTTTCGAATTATCGTATTATTATCTTTTAGGTTAGTAGTTCGTCGGTTAAATCGTGCGCTCTCTTTACCACTCAAGAATACGCACCCAAGGTGAGTGAATCTTTACAAATTCCCCGTTTTAATCACGTTTTGGGGTGTATCATGTGTCGTATTATTCCTTTATTTTATCTAAACACTTGTGCTTATATCATTTTGTGATCAAATGTGTATTGGTTGTTGTGTGATTTATATGTGGATCAAATTTATCATTTCAGTGCACGCATTTTCATTAGGCCCATCAGTTCCCCGTGGGATACGGGTTGAGCATCAGGTGCCTCATTAGATCGGCTCCGTTTGATTGAGGCTTGATCTCAAATACATCATCATTCATGTCATATATTCATTCAATGTGATTTGTGATTGTTTACATTTATATATTTGCTCACATGTGATTTATGCACGAATTTTCCTTAATAAATAAAACATGAAATTATGAAAAATGTTTTATCAAGGTTCACTCGCCAACTTTTGTTGACCCAAAATTTCCCCCTGTTTTACATATGATATAGGTGATCCAGTTGAGGAAAGAAACACTTAGGACGGCCTAGAAGAATAAACAAGTTATTGCGTTGGAATAAACATTTAGATTTGGTTTTCTTTTGTATTTGTATGAATTTTGTTTATTGGATAATTAAGTTGTAACTTGAATTTAATAAATATGAAACTTCTTAGTAAATATCATGAGCTTTGGTGATAACCCAATTATGCCCCGATTCTTATTCCGCTGCGGGTCGGGGTGTGACAGATTGGTATCAGAGCTTGTGACTATAGGGATATAGGATAGGTTATTAGACCCTTAGAGCCTATACTATAGTTGATTAAATTTTAAATTGTTTTTGTGTTACATGCAAACTTCATGATGTTTATATGTTTCATGTTTATTTTCACACCCAATATTATGCAAGCACTCTCACAAGTACATGTTAATATGCAATGCTCATCATAGTTCATATCCTCATAACATGTCATATTTATGAAAGCACACACTTCACGATTTCCATGATTTTTGCAATAATTTCGTATTTTTCAAATCACATCAAAGTGAGTTTTCACGACGGGCATGTAGTAACTGGAAGGGTACGAGTACCGGTAGTCGGAACGTCCTGTCTAGGCTTGGCATTCGTATAAATCCAAAATAAAGGACCAGTTTGCCTACCTGGGGACTAACGATGAGAGTACGAAGGACCTATTAGGCCAAAGCAT
Organism: Scalesia atractyloides; assembly: GCA_947069175.1. Classification (NCBI taxonomy): domain Eukaryota; kingdom Viridiplantae; phylum Streptophyta; class Magnoliopsida; order Asterales; family Asteraceae; genus Scalesia; species Scalesia atractyloides. Next base: position 65,189,474 of record CAMTDV010000001.1, on the reverse strand, counting down.
GCAATATCAAACGTCGTGTGAGCTAACCCCACTTTGAGTTGTCATTGTGTCTACACCTGGACACCCTCCTGCCATGCATTTCGCAATCATGTTTTACGATTTTCATTCGGGTGGTGCGAGTGTTAACCCGCCGACACCAATGTGAATCCTGCCAAACCCAATAGTCATGGGGGCCCACATGACTACACGGGAAATGGTATGGGAGACATTTGGAGGCCCAAACATGAGCAAACCCAAGACATCCTATGGATGTAGTTAAATTATTTTCAGTTATGATTGTTTTCATTCTTTTTTACGACACATGACACCTAGCAAATTCTTAAACTCACCATTTTCTTACATATGTTCCTGTAGATGTCAGCTAAGGCAATCACGTGGAGGTAGAAGGTCAGGAAAGTCAAGCGAACGCTTGGCCACGCAAATTGCTAAACAAATGGCCGCCGTACTTCCTGACATTGTATTACAAGTTCAACAAGCTCTCACCGCTAATCCCATCAACCCTCCCAACCAAGAGGACCAAAGCGTCGCCAATCCTCCTCCTAAAACCCCCAAATGCACCTACAAACACTTCAAATCCTGCGATCCCCCAAAATATGAAGGGACTGAAGGTGTCACCGCTCTCCTTCACTGGTTTGAGGAAATGGAAAACACTTTCCTCAATTGCGACTGTCCCGAGGACCGTAAGGTACGTTACGCAACTGGAAGGTTGTTTGGGGTAGCCCTTACCTGGTGGAACACGGAAAAGGGTAAGCGAGGTGTTGAAGAAGCCATGGCTTTAACATGGGAAGAGTTAAGGGAAATCATGACAAGACGCTTCTGTCCAAGAAGCGAAATCAAAAAGCTAGAAGACGTTTCACGCGTTGAAACAAAAGGAAGGAGACCACACTTTATACAATAAGAGATTTATCGAATTGAACCAGATGATCCCCAATTTTGTGATATCCCGGGTTTTTCGGATAACTTAAACGTAATACGTGTCAATCTAATTACGTGCTATGTGTACGAACGTGTACGAATTAAATGAATACGTGTTGTGTGTTGTGTGATTGTTTTAGTGATTCAATAATTAGAGTTGATATGTGCACGAACTTAACCGAACCGCGACACGTTCCAAACCTTGGTTCATTGTGACTCTAGGAGTTCACAAAGTTTAAACCTTGAACCCAAGTCTTCGGCTAAAAGAAAACAACGATTAAACCTAAACTTAAAACTCTAACTATTCGGCCAAAAACCAAACTACTCTAATCTTTGGCCGCGAGACCACATCCAAACCAAACTAACCCAACCCAAGTCCCTCGGCCACAAACACTAACCAAAACCGAAACTCATAGCATGCAACTTTAGTCCTCGGCCACGTGATCAAGACCCAAACCAAACAACCCAAGATTCTCGGCCATGCTTTCTATCCAAAACCCAAGACCATGCCCGCGAGCAACCCAAACATATCTTGGCCGCAAGATCAAGCCCAAACCGCAAACTTATTGCGTTCAAACCCAAACCCTTGGCCGCGAGAACTAGTCCAAATCGGAAACCCATCCCCTATTTCTAATCACCTTGCGCCTATATATACACACACTAATGCATGCTCTTTCACAACTCCAAAACCCTAAAAGAAATCAGCCGTCGGCAGCCAAGTCTTCACCTTGTGATCGCGAGCAGCTTTCATCTCGATCTGATCAGCCTTTGTTCATTCCATTCGACCGTAAACAGCCTTTGTCCACCTTCATTAGGTCGCGAGATCAGCCCACTTATTCCCTGCATCGATCACAAGCAGCCTACATCATCTTCCGAACGCAGCAGCCCTCGTCATCTTCCTTATTTTACTCACGGTTCGTTTTTCTTGTCATTAAAAGATTTGAACTTATCATATGTTACAAGATCATATTCGGATACATGTGTGTAACTTTGTTGTGTTCGGGTTGTATGATTGTATTGCTTCGGTTAGATATATGTTTGAATGTCTAGTTGTTTCGGCTAAATATATGTTTGAATGTCTAGTTGTTTCGGCTAAGTATATGATTATATTGCTTCGGATATATACACATACTTGAATGAATTGAGTTATTGTTTCGGATATATACACGTACTTGAATGAAGTGATTTGCTTGTTCGGATTATAGGTGTTTAATGTAATCGGCTGAGTTGGTTATAAACATAATGGTATTCGGAAATCATAAGTTAGCAAGTGTGTTTTGGTTGTAATAACTAGAAGTAAGAACTAGGGTTGCATGGATAGGTTATTAGTATTAATCTAGGACTAGAAATCAGAGCTAGATCGCTTAGATTAATCGCATGAACGGGATTACACGAGTTTATAATAATAACATGCTGAAACAGGAAGCTGAGTGAAAGTTGCAGCCGATTTCATCTGGCTGTAACTTGGTCGTTAGTTGTCGAAAAACGGATTTTCTGATGTCTAGAACGTAGAGATTTGAATAAGGAATCTAATGGCGCTGGATTCATAATTTTCTGAAGTCGTTTGATATTTTTAAAGGACTGAACAAGTTCAGTAGCTAAAGCTGTGAAAATTCTGGAATTTTGTTGGTTGTTTATCAAGCTAGATTTTAAAATCAGTAGGGAGTTGAGTCATGATTTTTGTACAGTAACTAGGTATAGAAATTTCCGGGCAACTCCAATTGGAATTTTGTTAATCGGACGATCATTGATTTTTAAATAAATTCTTCCGTGGACTGCAGTCAGAAAGCGGTAAATCTGACTGCAGCTTAGTGAATTAATATTTATGGCTAATTGGTAAAGATTTAGGACTTGGAAAAATTATATAAATTTCTATGGTATAAATGTCACCTACTGTAAAAATATGGGAATTTTTGGAATGTTAGAACTATTTTATAAAAATCCTAGAAAACAGCTGAATAATTGAGTGTTAAGCAGAAAGTTGATAACTTGTGATTGTATGTATAAAGTGTTGTATGGATTTGGAATATGTTTATGATAAGTTGTTTGATTACTATGATCACATGAGAATACTTACATGCATGTTTGAGTGTTAGATATGTTTTTTGTGTGTATCACTTTGTGAGTAAATTCCGTGTGGAATTTGTATTGGTGTGATTTCACACTGACGTGGAATTAATTGGTTTGTTAGGACGCAACTAGCGGTCCCATCTCTTATAACATCTTTGCTACACTAACCGAGCAAATAAAGGTGAGTTCACGGCCCCTAACTTTATCCGGTTTTTAAACAACAGGGGGAGAAACATGTATACACTCTCAAACTCAAACTCTTTACGTTATACGAATTTAACGTCACATAACTATACGGTAACTAAGTTAATGTTAATGTAATGTTATGGTCACTATGCAGCTTTATCACTTAAGTCCTCGACAATCTCCTCGGATCGTTAGTATTTGGGTTAAATAGCGGGGGAATTATAAGTAGTACTACTGGGTCTGACGAGCCCCATCCGAGCTAGTCGCGCTAGCCGACCGGGTATGGTCAACGGATGTATGATTGGCCTAACACCGCCATGGTCATGTGATAGGCCTGGAAAAACGGAGGCACACAGTCAGCTTCGATCGCGAACACTTAGTGACATGACTTTAGGCTAGCTACCTATATACATTAATATTGAACTTAATTACGGAACAACTTAATATTCCGGGTTTGGAATATTGGAAACATCAACTTATTATCCCGGGTTGGGGATAATGGAAACAACAACTTAATATTCCGGTTTGGGAATATTGGAAGCAACAACTTATTATTCCGGGATTGGAATAATGGAACTGATTAGTTATCCCGGGTTGGGGATAACGGAGTAACAAACTATAACCGAACAAACGATTTTATGAAAACCTGTGAACTCACTCATCTTTAATGTTGACACTTGTTTCTTTACATGTTTCTCAGGACGCTAGGAGCTCTAGGTGCACGCACACGCATTGAACAAGACATCATTATAGAGTCTTATTTATTAATATTGTTTTGGGATTTTTCAAGTTGTTTTGGCGTTTGTGTTGGCGCCCGCATCATTACTTATTTATGCTTCCGCTCAAACTTTAAAAACTGATACTCATGCTAAATATTGGTAATATAAAATCGACAACAAATGATTTTGGAAAACGTATAATCAAATCATGTAGAGTCGTTCAACGTACTAGTGTTACAGATTCTGGTTTGTTCACACGCCTCGCGGTAAAACTCCGCAAGTGGAAATTGAGGGTGTGACAAATTTGTTCACCCCCTTATATCATTTAGTCGAACACTACATTCAAGGCCTTCCTTCGAAAATCCAAGATTCAGTTTTAAGCACTTCGCCTGCAACACTTGAAGCCGCAATGGAGTTAGCTACGGAACTCACTGAAAATCACATTCGAAACGGCAAATTCAAGGAGGAGAAGAAGAAATCACCCAATGAGCCCCCAATTTCAAACCACCCGGGTTCATCCTCGAAGTTTGTTGGTAAGAGGAAGCGAAATGGCAAGAACTTTGCCGTCACCCAAACCAACCCTCCAATCACAGCTGCACCAATCACTCAAGTTGCCCCTCCAGCCGCACCATTCAAAAGGCCATACACTGGCCCCCACCCAAAGTGTAACCGATGCCAATACCATCATCCTCCTGAAAACCCCTGCCAACATTGCACCAGCTGTGGTCGTGCGGGTCACACCATCCAAACCTGCCGTACCCTTCAGCGATTAAACCGCAGTCAACCTCTAACCCAAACCCAAAATCAAATGGTGGGCCAAACCCAACAACCCTTACTTCTACCACCTGCACAACACCCAACCCAACCTTACTACCAACCCAACTACCCCATGATGCAACCCATGCGAGCCTCTTTCAATTGTGGGGACCCAAACCACTTCAGGAACACTTGTCCACGCCTAGTGAACATCATCCATGCCCAAGCTCAAGCAAACCCGGTAAACCAAGCTAACCAAGCTCCTCCACCCGCCAGAGGAAGAGCTTTCAATATCAATGCCAACCAAGCCAGGGCTGACAACAATGTGGTCAACGGTACGTTTCTCATAAATGGTAGTTATGCATCCATATTATTCGATACTGGTGCAGATAAGAGCTTTGTGTCTTTAGAATTCGAATCTACCCTCGATCTACCTCGTGCTGATCTCGTTGAATCTCTGACGGTGGAAGTTGCTGACGGAAAACCCGTCTCATTAAACTCTATTGTACGCGATTGTACTCTCACTCTAAACAACCACAATTTCTCAATTGACCTCATCCCTATGAAGTTGGGAAGTTTCGATGTTATAATCGGTATGGACTGGCTCAGCCAGCATCACGCTGAAGTAGTGTGCCACGAAAAATTTATCCGCATTCCTCTTGCAAACGGTCAGACATTACGTATTTTTGGGGAAACCCCTTCGAAAGGACTCAAATTGATGACCTGCCTTCAAGCCCGAAGTTATCTTCGCAAGAACTACGTCGCATTTCTAGCCCACGTCGTCAAGAAGGGAGACAAGGAGAGGAAGCTCGAAGATATTCCAATTGTGAAGGAATTTCCGCAAGTTTTTCCCGACGACGTTTCAGGACTTCCTCCTGTGAGAGAAGTCGAATTTCGAATCGATCTTGTGCCCGGCTCTACACCAGTCGCAAAATCTCCTTATAGGTTAGCCCCATCCGAGATGCAAGAGTTGACCAGTCAACTGCAAGAGTTGACCGACAAAGGATTCATACGTCCTAGCTCGTCGCCTTGGGGTGCACCTGTTCTTTTTGGGAAGAAGAAAGATGGAACGTTTGGCATGTGTATTGATTATAGAGAACTCAACAAGTTGACGGTTAAGAATCGCTATCCACTGCCTCGCATTGATGACCTTCTAGACCAACTATGTCACACCCCGACCCGCAGCGGAAAAGGTGATCGGGGCATGATTGGGTTATCATCAAAGCTCATGACATTTATTATGCGTTTCATATTCATTAAATACAATTTAATGGAACTTTACAATAAATATTACAACATGTTCCAACTATCAATCTAAGCTTCTTTGTTCTCTCCTAAGGCATTTCCTATGTTTTCCTTGCTTCAACCTGTTTACCTGTATCATGTGTAAAAGGGTTTTTGGATCAACATAATGTTGGCGAGTGAATCCTATGTTGGCGAGTGAATCCTATGGAAAACATTTGAACAAGTTTATTTAAATTGATTATGAAATATGTGCACAACCAAACATGAGTAAAAATAGATGTAAACTTATTCAACAATCATTAGATATTAAATAAAGCACACATGAACAATAATGGAACATTTAGAGGCACGCGTTGCTCAACTCGTCTCTCACGAGGAACTGATGGGCCTAATGAATGAATTGCATAAACATGATAATATGAAAGACAACTACAAACAATATAAACTCAATGATATACACATGATCAATAATGAATTGGTTTTGAGGCACGCGTTGTTCAACTCGTCTCCCACGAGGAACTGATGGGCTTAATGAATGAATTTCATATGATTTGACAAAATGAAATAAGTAATCACAACAATATAAACAATCTAAGTTTAGATCACGATATGGTATGGCACAAGTTTAAATAAACAAGTTAATTATTTTTATGACACATGACACACCCCAAAACGTGTAATTTAAAAGGGGGAGTTGTAAGATTCACTCACAGTGGGTGCGTTCGGTTGATGATGTTGAATGCACGCGAAGTGGTTTTAACCACGAGTGAGATTAACCTAGATAAATCGCATTATGGTTTGGTAAGTAAATGGATTTTATTAATCTATTTTGGTAGGTTTGTTGGGTGTATTTTTGTGAGTTTATGGCTATTTTCTAACCTTAAAAATGTTATTTTTAAGTATATTTAATTGATTTTTAATTAAAATAAATAAATAAAAATAATAAAAAAATTTGATTTTTTTGCTACAGTTGACCGTTGACTTTGACCGTTGACTGTTGACTTTGACCGGTTCGAATTGTGTAATTGTGCGCTGAGTGAGGCTCGAACCCGAGACCTCCCGTACGCGTGCACGCAGCTCTACCAACTGAGCTACGTGTCTAACCCGTCATATATCTGTTTTTAATTATATTTATATATTAATTAATTTAAACAGAAAATCCTTTTATTTAAAAACGATTTAACTTGAATCGGACCGGTGCGCTCCACAGGTCTCGAACCGGGGACCTGTGGGTTGCGTAACACACAGTCCACCGCTGGACTGTGTGTTTAACATGTTATATAATCCAATTTTTATTATACGTAAATACAAACTATTTGTTTTCATTTCTGACTTAATTAAAAAGGTAAAATAATTGTCCGGGTCGATGCAGAAGACCGGACTCGAACTCGTGTGCTTTAATTAAACATACACACAGTCCACCGCTGGACTGTGTGTCTAACTTGGTTATTATTCCGATTATTAATATACTTAACATATACCTGTGGCGACTCCGGTTCGGTTAACAAAACAAAAAGGCATTTTATTAAAGCGGCGTGTGTGGAACAAGATTCGAACTCGAGACCTTTGTGTGTTTATTGTGCACACAGTCCACCGCTGGACTGTGTGTCTAACCCGAGTAATATCTTGCTTTTAATTAAACTTAAACACTACCGAACATCGTCTTCTTCGTTGAGTTATAACCAGAAATGAAGACTGACTGGTTCGAGTTTTTATTCAGGTGTCTTTAGCGTCTTATGATTAATTACAGATGAGATATTAATAAAAAGAAAGGAAATTAGGCGTGAAATATACCGACTGACTTCCTCTGTTTTTCCGGCAAAACTCCGGCGACAGCATCAGGCTCCGGCGTCGGGTGTCTTGCAGCAGAGAGTCTTCAGAAAGCTTAAAAAGTATGTGGGTGACTTCGGTATAAGTTCAGAGGGTTTAGTAAGGCTTAGAAGTTAAGAACTCGGTTTTTCGGCGATGAGCAGAAATATTCCGGCGAGTGAGTTTTCGCCCAGAAAGGGTGTGGTTTTGAGCGAAAATGTTTGCAGAGGTTCGAGGGGTATTTATAGGGCAAGTCGTCGATGGATTTGGTCCGATTTCCGACTTGGTTCGTCGGTTATAAAAACTCCGGCGGTTATAACTTTGGTCGCGGACTCAGACGTCGGTTATAACCGATGTAGCGTTTATGTTTTACGTTATAACTGAAAGAAACGTTAAGTTTCGCGAGATTACCGGGATTTCCGACGACTGAACTTTTGGGCGCCGGTTTTGAATTCGGAAAGACACTTTATGAATTAAATGATCTTAATAGTTAACAGATAATACAAGTGGCGCAGTGGTTTGTGTGTTGAGTGTTAAGTTGCTGAACCGGCTGACTCGGCGACTGACCCGGGTTCGAAACCCGGCAGGGACATTTTATTTTTATTTTGCGATTTTCAACAGTTTTTCAAAAACAACTTATATATTCCAATATAATAATTGATTATGTATCGTTTAAAATTATTTTGGGCATTTAATTCGCAACAAAAATTTTAACTGATTGTTCGGTAAATAAACGGAGCGGGTTTGGTAAAATCCGTTTTTTTGACAGATGTTACAGTATCCCCTGCTTTTTAGAAATTTCGTCCCGAAATTTAAATTGTGATATATTTGACTAAAAGAATGATGGTGTTTAGTTTTGGCAGTTACATGCTTAGGAAAAGTAAGGGTTTAAGTTTTTGTTCGAGGCGGTAACGTTCCTTGTAAGGGTTAAGTACCCTATTACAGGAATCGCTTTTTGTTGCCTACTGTAAAAGTATTGATAAACAAAATTTATTCGCTAACTATGATGTCATGCATAAGAGTTTGGATATGTTTGGAAGGGTATGGTTATATCCTAAGTCAAAACTCCCAATACTACAACCTACATGGAACATAAATAAACACAACAGCTAATATTTGAACATAAATAAACACAACAGCTAATATTTGAACATAAATAAACACAACAGCTAATATTTGAATCCACATTCTGATAGCATATATGTTTGAATGGTGGAAGTTCCTCTCTCGTTTGTTATGATGGAGAGGTTAGTTTATGTAGAAATGGAACACAAATCCAATTTCTCTAAATAGCAAGATGATATAAATGTAACACAATTTCAACCAAGGCAATACTATATCCTACATGGAACTTCTCATAACCGCCTGATAATGCCTCTGATCCTTTGGCAAGAATACTTATATATAGGAAGTACCAGCGGCGTATCCACCATATTCTTGCCAAATTTTCATTGGTTTTATCCACAAGTTATGATTAGTTACCAAGAAACTAATAAATCCTACATAGAACTTCTCATAACCGTCTGACAATGCCTCTGATCCTTTGACAAGAATACTTATATATAGGAAGTACCAGCGGCGTATCCACCATATTCTTGTCAAATTTTCATTGGTTTTATCAGTGAATTATGATTAGTCCTATATAACTCTACAACCAATACAACAAACATAAAATACTGAAATGAAAAATATCTGTGCGATCAAGGCTCAATCAAACGGAGCCGATCGTATTGTATGTACTGAAAATGAAATTGTCTGTGTGCTCAAGGCTCAATCAAACGGAGCCGAGCGTATTGCATGTACTGAAAATGAATAACTTAATCTAAACAACAATCACACAAACAGCCTATGCATGGAACCTCTTATAACCGCCTGATAATGCCTCTGATCATTTGACAAGAATACTTATATATAGGAAGTACCAGCGGCGTATCCACCATATTCTTGTCAAATTCTCATTGACTTTATCCGCAAGTTATGATTAGTTCTATGCGACTCTACAATAAACACAACAACCATAAGATACTGATAATGAAAATGTCTGTGCGATCAAGGCTCAATCAAACGGAGCCGATCGTATTGCATGTACTGAAAATGAAATGTCTGTGCGCTCAAGGCTCAATCAAACGGAGCCGAACGTATTGCATGTACTGAAAATGAAATTGTCTGTGCGCTCAAGGCTCAATCAAACGGAGCCGAACGTATTGCATGTACTGATAATGAATAACTTAATCTAAACAACAATCACACAAACAGCCTATGCATGGAACCTCTCATAACCGCTGATAATGCCTCCGATCATTTGACAAGAATACTTATATATAGGAAGTACCAGCAGCGTATCCACCATATTCTTGTCAAATTTTCATTGACTTTATCCGCAAGTTATGGTTAGTTCTATGCGACTCTACTACAAACACCACAACCACAAGATACTGATAATGAAAATGTCTGTGCGCTCAAGGCTCAATCAAACGGAGCCGAACGTATTGCATGTACTGAAAATGAAATTGTGTGTGCGCTCAAGGCTCAATCAAACGGAGCCGAACGTATTGCATGTAATGAAAATGTAAAAATGAACTGATCGATCAAGGCTCAATCAAACGGAGCCGATCGTTGCGGGCACGCCAAGTTCAACCACATAATAAAATGGGGAACAAGCTCAAACCTCATAAATGGGGAGCTGCGGCCTCGGCAAATGCATATACTGAAAATAATAAACAATAATTACTCTAACAGTCTACACATGGAACCTCTCATAACCGCCAGATAATGCTTCTGATCCTTTGACAAGAATACTTATATATAGGAAGTACCAGCGGCGTATCCACCGTATTCTCGTCAAAGTTTCATTGGCTTTATCCTTAAGTTATGTTTGGTTCTATGTGATAAAGAAAAACATAAAACTAAACGATAGGAGTTGAATCTGGATCTTCGGTGAAGAGGACTAGTTGGGTATCTTCGCTTGGGCCGTCATTATCTTCGACCGGATTGGCGTTGATGTTGAAGACTCTTCCTCTTGCTGGTGGGCTAGCGGTTGGGTTTTCTTGGTTTACTTGGTTAACTGGGTTTGATTGGGCTTGAGTGTTGATGACGTTAACCAATTGAGGGCATGTGTTTCTAAAGTGGGTAGGGTCGCCACAATTGAAACAAGCTCGAACATATGGGAACACGGGGTACTGGGGTTGTTGATAGGTTTGGGCCATGTTTTGAGTAGGGGAAAAGGTTTGGTTTTGAAAGGTGCGACAAACCTTGCTCAAGTGACCATAGCGTCCACAAGCTTTACATAGTCGACAAGGTAAGGTAAGGGGATGGTGATAAAAACAGTTGTTGCATTGCGGGTGAGGTCCAAGATATGATTTCTTATTTGGGTAGGTTGAGTTGGGTGCCACTTGGGTGATTGGGATGGCTCGGATGGGTATGACGTGTGAAATAGGTTGGTTTCGTTGGGTAGCAGCGAAAAGTTGCCCGTTTCTTTTTCTCTTAAAATTGGGTTGAGAAGGGGGTTCGGTTTGGGTGGAGTCGGAGGTTTCAGTCGATTCTTTATCCTTCTTCTTCTCTTCCTTGAAGTCTTTGTTTCGGATTCGGTTCTCGGTGAGCTCTGTTGCTAGCTCCATTGCTGCTTCCAAAGTTTCAGGCGAGGTACTTATTACAGAGTCTTGAATCTTTGACGGAAGACCACGAATGTAGTGCTCGATCAAACGGTAGAGGGGAGTGAACATGTTAGGAACCATTTGATGTAACTCGAGGAATCTTTTGTTGTACGTGATGTGGTCGCCTTCCTTTTGCTTCAACGAATAGAACTCATCTTCTAATTTCTTGATTTCGCTCCTTGGGCAAAATCGTCTGGTCATGATTTCCTTTAATTCGTCCCTAGTTAAGGTCATAGCATCGTCCACACCTCGTTTGGCCTTCTCTGTATTCCACCAAGTAAGTGCTATCCCATATAATCGACCGGTAGCATAACGCACTTTGCGATCATCAGGGCAATCGCAATTTAGAAAAGTGTTTTCCATTTCTTCAAACCAATGGAGGAGAGCGGTGACGCCTTCAGTCTCTTTGTATTTCGGAGGGTCGCATGATTTGAAATGCTTGTAGGTGCATTTAGTGGCATTTGGGGGAGAGTTGATAATGTTTTGGTTTTCTTGATTGACAGGATTAGCGGTAAGTGCTTGTTGTACTTGGATTACAATGTTGGGTATTACGGCAGCCATTTGTTGAGCGATTAAGGCAGCCATGCGTTCGCGGGCTTTTCTTGCTCTCGTCTTCCTACGGGCGAGGTTAGAAGACATCTACAAGGAATACATGACAAGAGTATGAGTTGGATGTTTTTGGGTTCATGGGTCGCATTAGGAATGAACACTCATAAAATAATTATAGAAAATAAATCTACTACATCCATAGGATGTCTTGGGTTTTGCTCGCCATTAGGCCCTACATGCCGCCATACTTTACCTGTGTAATCATGTGGGCCCCATGAATACCGGTTTTTCATATGGTTCGCACGGGTTTGCCAGGTTGCGTACACAAAAACCCGGAGAAAATCGAGAAATATGTATACAACGTGTGATATTCGGAATGTGTCCAGGTGTAGACACGGTGACACCTCAAAGTAGGTTAGTTCGAACGACGTTTGGTGTGGCATGCTTTGGCCTAATAGGTCCTTCGTACTCTCATCGTTGGTCCCCAGGTAGGCAAACTGGTCCGTTATATTGGATTTATACGAATGTCAACCTAGACAGGACGTTCCGACTACCGGTACTTGTACCCTTCCAGTTACTACATGCCCGTCGCAGAACTTACTTTGATGAGATTTGAAAATTGCAACAAAATCTTTGAATAATGAGAGTATGAAAATACGTTGAATACATGAACATCGATATATGTATAATGAATATGTATATAAGCATGTATGTTTGACTGTAAATGTAAACAAATATGAAACAAATAAATATCACAAGTTTGTATGTAACCACCTAATCAATTAAAATTTAGGCAGACTATAGTATAGGCTCTAAGGGTCTAATAACCTATCCTATATCCCTATAGTCATGGCTCCGATACCAATCTGTCACACCCCGACCCGCAGCGGAAAAGGTGATCGGGGCATGATTGGGTTATCATCAAAGCTCATGACATTTATTATGCGTTTCATATTCATTAAATACAATTTAATGGAACTTTACAATAAATATTACAACATGTTCTAACTATCAATCTAAGCTTCTTTGTTCTCTTCTAAGGCATTTCCTTGTTTTCCTTGCTTCAACCTGTTTACCTGTATCATGTGTAAAAGGGTTTTTGGATCAACATAATGTTGGCGAGTGAATCCTATGGAAAACATTTGAACAAGTTTATTTAAATTGATTATGAAATATGCGCACAACCAAACATGAGTAAAAATAGATGTAAACTTATTCAACAATCATTAGATATTAAATAAAGCACACATGAACAATAATGGAACATTTAGAGGCACGCGTTGCTCAACTCGTCTCTCACGAGGAACTGATGGGCCTAATGAATGAATTGCATAAACATGATAATATGAAAGACATAACTACAAACAATATAAACTCAATGATATAAACATGATCAATAATGAATTGGTTTTGAGGCACGCGTTGTTCAACTCGTCTCCCACGAGGAACTGATGGGCTTAATGAATGAATTTCATATGATTTGACAAAATGAAATAAGTAATCACAACAATATAAACAATCTAAGTTTAGATCACGATATGGTATGGCACAAGTTTAAATAAACAAGTTAATTATTTTTATGACACATGACACACCCCAAAACGTGTAATTTAAAAGGGGGAGTTATAAGATTCACTCACAGTGGGTGCGTTCGGTTGATGATGTTGAATGCACGCGAAGTGGTTTTAACCACGAGTGAGATTAACCTAGATAAATCGCATTATGGTTTGGTAAGTAAACGGATTTTATTAATCTATTTTGGTAGGTTTGTTGGGTGTATTTTTGTGAGTTTATGGCTATTTTCTAACCTTAAAAATGTTATTTTTAAGTATATTTAATTGATTTTTAATTAAAATAAATAAATAAAAATAATAAAAAAATTTGATTTTTTGCTACAGTTGACCGTTGACTTTGACCGTTGACTGTTGACTTTGACCGGTTCGAATCGTGTAATTGTGCGCTGAGTGAGGCTCGAACCCGAGACCTCCCGTACGCGTGCACGCAGCTCTACCAACTGAGCTACGTGTCTAACCCGTCATATAGCTGTTTTTAATTATATTTTATATTAATTAATTTAAACAGAAAATCCTTTTATTTAAAAACGATTTAATTTGAATCGGACCGGTGCGCTCCACAGGTCTCGAACCCGGGACCTGTGGGTTGCGTAACACACAGTCCACCGCTGGACTGTGTGTTTAACATGTTATATAATCCAATTTTTATTATACTTAAATACAAACTATTTGTTTTCATTTCTGACTTAATTAAAAAGGTAAAATAATTGTCCGGGTCGATGCAGAAGACCGGACTCGAACTCGTGTGCTTTAATTAAATATACACACAGTCCACCGCTGGACTGTGTGTCTAACTTGGTTATTATTCCGATTATTAATATACTTAACATATACCTGTGGCGACTCCGGTTCGGTTAACAAAACAAAAAGGCATTTTATTAAAGCGGCGTGTGTGGAACAAGATTCGAACTCGAGACCTTTGTGTGTTTATTGTGCACACAGTCCACCGCTGGACTGTGTGTCTAACCCGAGTAATATCTTGCTTTTAATTAAACTTAAACACTACCGAACATCGTCTTCTTCGTTGAGTTATAACCAGAAATGAAGACTGACTGGTTCGAGTTTTTATTCAGGTGTCTTTAGCGTCTTATGATTAATTACAGATGAGATATTAATAAAAAGAAAGGAAATTAGGCGTGAAATATACCGACTGACTTCCTCTGTTTTTCCGGCAAAATTCCGGCGACAGCAACAGGCTCCGGCGTCGGGTGTCTTGCAGCAGAGAGTCTTCAGAAAGTTTAAAAAGTATGTGGGTGACTTCGGTATAAGTTCAGAGGGTTTAGTAAGGCTTAGAAGTTAAGAACTCGGTTTTCCGGCGATGAGCAGAAATATTCCGGCGAGTGAGTTTTCGCCGAGAAAGGGTGCGGTTTTGAGCGAAAATGTTTGCAGAGGTTCGAGGGGGTATTTATAGGGCAAGTCGTCGATGGATTTGGTCCGATTTCCGACTTGGTTCGTCGGTTATAAAAACTCCGGCGGTTATAACTTTGGTCGCGGACTCAGACGTCGGTTATAACCGATGTAGCGTTTATGTTTTACGTTATAACTGAAAGAAACGTTAAGTTTCGCGAGATTACCGGGATTTCCGACGACTGAACTTTTGGGCGCCGGTTTTGAATTCGGAAAGACACTTTATGAATTAAATGATCTTAATAGTTAACAGATAATACAAGTGGCGCAGTGGTTTGTGTGTTGAGTGTTAAGTTGCTGAACCGGCTGACTCGGCGACTGACCCGGGTTCGAAACCCGGCAGGGACATTTTATTTTTATTTTGCGATTTTCAACAGTTTTTCAAAAACAACTTATATATTCCAATATAATAATTGATTATGTATCGTTTAAAATTATTTTGGGTTTAAAATTATTTTGGGCATTTAATTCGCAACGAAAATTTTAACTGATTGTTCGGTAAATAAACGGAGCGGGTTTGGTAAAATCCGTTTTTTTGACAGATGTTACAAACTACAAGGCGCCACCTGTTTTTCCAAAATCGATCTTCGTTCTGGCTATCATCAGCTTAGAGTGCGCGAAGAAGATATCCCAAAAACCGCCTTCCGAACTCGCTATGGTCATTACGAGTTCATGGTTATGCCCTTCGGTTTAACCAACGCCCCCGCTGTCTTCATGGATTTAATGAATAGGGTATGCAAACCCTATCTCGACCGTTTCGTCATAGTCTTCATCGACGACATTCTTATCTACTCCAAGTCAAAATCCGATCATGAGCGACACCTTCGACACATACTTACCCTCTTAAGGACTGGAAAGCTTTACGCTAAGTTCTCAAAATGCGAATTCTGGTTAGAAGAAGTACAATTCCTTGGTCATGTCGTCAATAACAAAGGGATTCATGTCGATCCTTCAAAAATCAAGGGAGTATAGGAATGGCAAGCGCCACGTACCCCTACCGAAGTTAGGTCATTTCTTGGTTTGGCTGGTTACTACCGACGCTTCATTACCAATTTTTCCCGTATCGCCGTACCGCTCACGACCTTGACTCATAAAGGAAAACCCTTCATTTGGGGACCTAAGCAAGAGGAGGCCTTCCAAACTCTAAAGCAAAAACTTTGTGACGCACCTATCCTCCAACTCCCTGAGGGTTGCGATGACTTTGTGGTATATTGCGACGCATCAGGGCAAGGGCTAGGCTGTGTATTGATGCAAAGAGGAAAAGTGATAGCCTATGCCTCTAGGCAACTCAAAGTTCACGAGAAGAATTACACCACCCACGACCTGGAACTTGGAGCCGTTGTGTTCGCTCTCAAGATATGGAGACATTACCTCTACGGTACCAAGTGTGAAATATACACTGACCACAAGAGTCTCCAACATATTTTCAACCAGAAAGAGTTGAATATGAGGCAACGAAGATGGGTCGAACTGCTCAACGACTACGACTGTGAAATTCGGTACCATCCTGGCAAGGCAAACGTGGTGGCCGATGCGCTCAGTCGAAAAGGTTATGCGAACTCTATTCGTCTTCTATGTTCGCAAATCATAACCGACATCAAAGATCGAATTCGGGCAGCTCAACATGTTTCTGTAACAGAAAATGACGTACGCAATGAGCTGTCATGTGGAGCTGAACTCAAAATTGAAACCAAATCCGATGGTATTCAATACTATTTAAACCGCATATGGATTCCTGATCGCGATAACCTTCGTGATTTTCTCATGAATGAGGCACACAAAACACGATATTCTGTACACCCAGGAGCCGATAAGATGTATCAAGACCTACGATACACCTACTGGTGGCCTGGCATGAAAAAGGACATCGCTGTTTTTGTTTCCAAGTGTCTTACTTGTTCCAAAGTGAAAGCTGAACATCAAAGACCTTCAGGACTTCTAGTCCAACCCGAAATACCTGTATGGAAGTGGGAAAACATAACCATGGACTTCGTTACCGGGTTACCTCGCACCTCCAGTGGGTATGACACCATATGGGTAATCATTGATCGTCTTACAAAATCATCTCATTTTATTCCGATTTGTGAGGACTTCAAGAACGAGAAGTTAGCTCGAATCTACATCAACGAAATCGTAAGCCGTCATGGTGTACCGTTAAGCATCATTTCAGACCGTGATGGTCGTTTCACTTCACGAACATGGCAAGCCGTACAAACCGCTTTGGGTACACGGTTAGATCTCAGTACCGCCTTTCACCCTCAAACTGATGGTCAGTCTGAATGCACCATCCAAACTCTTGAAGACATGCTTCGAGCATGTGTCATAGACTTCAAAGGAAACTGGGACGCTCATCTACCGTTAGTCGAATTTTCATACAACAATAGCTACCATTCAAGCATCGGCATGGCCCCTTTCGAGGCTTTATACGGTCGTAAATGCCGATCTCCAGTATTCTGGCACGAAATTGGTGAAACGCAAATCACCGGACCTGAATTAATTCAAGAAACAACCGACAAAATTCTTCAAATTTTAAACAATCTTCTAGCGGCTCAAAGTCGTAAAAAAAGTTATGCTGACAAACGACGAAAGCCCTTGGAGTTTGACATTGGTGATCAAGTACTTTTAAAAGTATCACCGTGGAAGGGAGTGTTTCGTTTTGGCCAGAAGGGCAAGCTAGCACCATGCTACGTAGGACCTTTCAAGATACTTGAAAAAGTAGGTCCTGTAGCCTACAAGCTTGACCTACCAAAAGAGCTTAACAGAATTCATCCCACATTCCACGTATCAAACTTGAAAAAGTGCCTCGCTGATGAAAACCTCCATATTCCTCTAGAAGACATTCAAGTCGCTGAATCGATGCACTTCGTTGAAAGACCAGTGGAAATCATGGATTTCGGAGAGAAGCGTTTAAGGAGAAGTCGTATTCCAATTGTCAGGGTACGTTGGGAGTCAAAACGAGGGCCCGAGTTTACTTGGGAACGTGAAGACTCAATGCGCGAAAAGTACCCGCACCTCTTTCCGGTTACCACTACTACTTAAATTTCGGGACGAAATTTCTAAAAGCAGGGGATACGGTAACATTTATGAAAAACGGGTTCAAAACCCGCTTCGTTTAATAATCAAATATTCGGTTAAAAGTTCGTTGCGTATTTATTGTGCCGATTATTTTAAATATTTCATAATTAATAAATATTATAGAATTTAAAAACCATAATTAATAAATAATAATAATAAGTAAATTAAAATAAACCCTAAAAATAATAAATAGAGTAGCCGGGTCTCGAACCCGGGTCTCCCGGACTCACACACACTCATAACACCACTACTCCACACCCACTTTAGTGTCTTAAAACCAAAACTAATAACATTTAAAAAGGTCAAACATTAAACCTGCAATTCAAGTCGCACATTTGAAACCGCCGGCGAAGCTAGGATCTCGGAATCGGTCTTTACGTTCTTTCGAATAAAAACGTTGTAACCGACTAGTAACCATTGAT
Source organism: Scalesia atractyloides (assembly GCA_947069175.1). Lineage (NCBI taxonomy): Eukaryota > Viridiplantae > Streptophyta > Magnoliopsida > Asterales > Asteraceae > Scalesia > Scalesia atractyloides. The sequence continues at coordinate 65,171,094 of CAMTDV010000001.1, read as the reverse complement.
GTTTAATTCGATAAATCAAAACCGAATTCAATCATTTGTTTTGAAACCGATTTCAATCAATTCCTTTGAAAGTGAAACAATACTCCTATCGTGGCTATATAAACAGACTGAACACCATACACTTCATCTGTTTGGAAATTCTCGAAACTTTTAACTTTTGGCAAATAAAGAACCTCGGTTATTCAGTCGCCGGAAAGTTCCACTAGAAAACCGAAAGCAACCGTAGTGGGTAACTTTCTCTAAAAATTTGTTTTATACCTCATTTATTACTGTACTAAATCATATCAGAAAAGTATAACTGTTATAATTCATTTATGAAAAGTTCTTGATTTGTGTATCGTTCTGTGCTCAAACTGTTGAAGAAGACGAGTCATTTAAGTGGTTAAATATAAAAATAATCCGGATTTTAACCGGGTTAGACACACAGTCCAGTGGTGGACTGTGTGCAATTGTAGTATACAAGGTCGGGGTTCGATCCATGCTTACAACCGGTTTTCTTATAATAAAACTCAAATTTTTAAAATTAATCAGAAGGTGTTCCGGTAGTGTTTAAGTTTAACGAAAATCCTGATATGAATGGGTTAGACACCTAGCCCGGTTGGTTGGGCTGGGTGCAAGACAACGGATGGGTCTCGGGTTCGAATCATGCGCTAACACCGCTTCAATTGGTTTAAAACCATTTTAATTAAAATGATTTTTTGAAATGATTTAGTAAGTATATAAGAGTAATAAAAATCAGATTACTTTCGGGTTAGACACGTAGCTCAGTTGGTAGAGCTGCGTGCACGTAAGCAAGAGGTATCGAGTTCGAATCCCGTATCACGCTGCCTAATACGTTGAGTGAACCGGTCAAGCTTGTTAGAGGCCTGACAATATTTTTTATTATTATTTTATTATTTTTATTCTTTATTTATTATCTTATTTTAAAGTATACATCCTTTCTAATAAAAAAAATTATTTAAAAACACATGATAATAAATTTCAAAAAAAATATAAAACCACCAAAATAAACCTTGAAAATTTAACAAAAAGATTAAATAAAAATATTAGATTGTTATATTTATCGAATTATCGTATTATTATCTTTTAGGTTAGTAGTTCGTCGGTTAAATCGTGCGCTCTCTTTACCACTCAAGAATACGCACCCAAGGTGAGTGAATTTCTACAAATTCTCCGTTTTAATCACGTTTTGGGGTGTATCATGTGTCATATTATTCCTTTATTTTATCTAAACACTTGTGCTTATATCATTTTGTGATCAAATGTGTATTGGTTGTTGTGTGATTTATATGTGGATCAAATTTATCATTTCAGTGCATGCATTTTCATTAGGCCTATCAGTTCCCCGTGGGATACGAGTTGAGCATCAGATGCCTCATTAGATCGGCTCCGTTTGATTGAGCCTTGATCTCAAATACATCATCATTCATGTCATATATTCATTCAATGTGATTTGTGATTGTTTACATTTATATATTTGCTCACATGTGATTTATGCACGAATTTTCCTTAATAAATAAAACATGAAATTATGAAAAATGTTTTATCAAGGTTCACTCGCCAACTTTTGTTGACCCAAAATTTCCCCCTGTTTTACATATGATATAGGTGATCCAGTTGAGGAAAGAAACACTTAGGACGGCCTAGAAGAATAAACAAGTTATTGCGTTGGAATAAACATTTAGATTTGGTTTTCTTTTGTATTTGTATGAATTTTGTTTATTGGATAATTAAGTTGTAACTTGAATTTAATAAATATGAAACTTCTTAGTAAATATCATGAGCTTTGGTGATAACCCAATTATGTCCCGACTCTTATTCCGCTGCGGGTCAGGGTGTGACAATTGGTGACTCTATTCTGTTTTGGATTGATGTATGAGAAATTGATGCTTCTAAAATTTGAATAATTTAAAGTGGCATATGTTACTTTTGGATATAAAGCTTCTTTAGAATCTGCAAAATTCTTGGCTTTAGCAATTTGTAACTTTTTTCAGATATAAAGGCACACATTGTAGATGGTGGCGACAGGTGCGGTGGTGGTGGTTGTGGCGGGTGGCGTTGCGGTGCGATGGGCATGTGGCGGCGGTGGTGGGCGGACGTGTTGGTAGGGATAGCGGCCTGGTGGGGGCTGGGGTGACAACATTGGTAGAGTGGCTAACCTATTTGCACCATTGTTAATTTGAAAAATCGACTCGTTCACTTATTTGAGGTCACACAAATTGACCCACTCATTAATTTGAGGTGACCCATGTTGACCTGTTAACTAATTTTTGAGTTGTGACAGACTGATGGGCTGCTTCATGCATCTCAGTTATGTATATGAACAAATTAGTCATCTTTCTTTCATTGTTGTTATGCTTAACTTATATATTAATTACTACAGTTTAATAGAAAGATACCATTAGGTTGCAAATGAATACTGTATTATTTGCATGTAAACTTATCAAACTGGTATGCATTGGTGTTATGAATATCATTAGGTTGCGAATACATATGCTACATATACTTATCATAATGTTTAAGTTTAATTCAAAAAATCGCTTGTTTTAAATTTTGACTTATGTGGTCAAACAACTAGTTCCATACAATCTATGTATGTCTTGGCCGTTATAAGTTATAATGTCAAAAAAATATAATAATATAAATAAACATCATTTTAACTTCGGTATTCATTCTTATTAAAGTTGTAGTCATGGTAATCTTGACCCGTTCACAAATGGTAACATGTTCACTACAAATGATAATATTAAACCATTTTTATCTAATATGGTTCACTATGACACAAAATAACCCTTTTAAAACCTGATATGACCTAATAAAGTCTATCATGATCCATTAAGAGCTATCATGACTCTTAAGATCATTATGGTCCATTACAGCGTATTATAATCAAATAAAGCCCATCATGATCCATCAAATAATGCACCGTGACTATTAACGATTAGTAAGGTCCGTTAGAGACACTATGATATGTGCTCACCCATCATATCCTACAAAGACCACTGAAACTCTACAAGCCTTTAAGACCAAGTATGAAATAATAAAGTCCAATTGTGCAGTGGTGAACATTTGACATGCTTGCTAGGTTAACCACCTAGATTGCTTCTCTTTTCTTTTGATCGAATTCCACAACAATTGTTTATTTGTTTTTGAGGTGCTTATTTTAATCCTTTTTTTGTTTAATTCAATGATTTCCCCAAGTAACAGTGGCGGCTCCCTCTTGACGTGTGGCTGGGTTTCCATTTTATTACACCGGTAGAAGCCCACTAAATACAATATGGGCTTATGTTACATTTCAACCCAAGTAATTACAAATCATGTAAATGAACTTTTTCTTACCCAGAAATCTAAAAAAAAGTATAATAGAAAGGGCTTGGTCGGTGATTATGTATCATTATTTAATAATAATATAATAATAATAATAATAATAATAATAACAATAATAATAATAATAATAATAATAATAATAATAATAATAATAATAATAATAATAATAATAATAATAATAATAATAACTATTATTATTTATATTAGTTTATATAGTAACAAATGTAGAATCATGAATACGTACATGACCTCTCTTACATTTTCTTATGCTTACATACAAGTCAAGCATCATACTACTAGTTCATGGCTAAATAGGGATTTTTTTTAACTAGCATAGTTGAATAGAGAATTGGGGCGGTTTGTTGGATTTTTTGCCTGGGTGCCAGAGGTCTTGTTATGTTAACTTAGCCTACCGATCATAGATTCACTCGCTGCTGTCATGTGTCCACCACGATTAGCTTGTGTGTCAAGATCATATTTCACCATGTCATATGCCCAACTTACGCCATTTTTTTGTTATGTTTGAACACATGGTGGGTTTTTTTTTGGTCAGAATGGGTTAGAGCTTACAAAAAAATTCCTTGGGTTCATCTTGAACAAAATTATGATGAACTTGTCAATATTATATTTCCTACTGTTAATGTAGTAAAAACTAATTAAAGTTAAATAAACGTGTTATCTCATAAGTCTTAAGAGTAGGTTCAAAATGGATTTTATAAAAAATATTCTTTTTAATATCTTATGCAACTAGTCACTTTTGTCAAGTAAAAATGGATTTTATAAAAAATATTCATTTTAATATCTTATGCAACTAGTCACTTTTGTCAAGTAAAAATGGATTTTATAAAAATATTCATTTTAATATCTTATGCAACTAGTCACTTTTGTCAAATAAAATGAATTTTAATAATTATATATTGAAGTAGTTAATCAATAAAAATCCTATCTTCATATACTGGCAGTTTCACTTTTTCTAGGAAAATATCTTAACAGATATCCGTTTAAAAATCATAACACAATTTAACCCCGTTAAAGGTTTTTTTTTTTCCGAATTTCAAATTGATGTTTTAGGGTTTTTTTCATCAAAACGAGGATACGTGTCGATTAATATAAAACTTACCTCGAATTGATTTTTGTCAATTGGAAGTTTAAACACCCAAATTGAAACATCATTTTCGTTATTTTCAAGGTTAGTTTTATATCAGTCAACTCCGATCCTCGTTCTGATCCAAAGCCCTAAAATATCAGTTTGAAGTTCGGAAAATATACTTAATAGAATTATTTTTTTAACGGAGGTCCACTGAGATTTTTTTAAAAGGTGGGATCGCCAGTAAAAACATTAGAAGATGAGATTATTATTGGCTAACAACCTCTATATAAGATATTAAATCCAATTTGTCCTTTTATTAATTTTGAAAATGTATTAACTTTTATATATATAAAAAATTAGTACTAAATCCCAATACGGAGGTTTTGATTTTGTATAAATACAACTAGCCGGTTGCCTGCGCGATGCAGCGGGAGTGACACATCGCATTGCAATACTCGTTTGTAGTAGTTTTCTTATCCATATAATATTTATTGTAGCATTCTTGTGATAGATATACATAAAAAAAGGAGTAATCGGGAAATCCATTTCATTGTGATGTGCATGGTTTGGTCGGTTCGGTTATTATCCTCAACCCAAGCCGAAACCAAATTCATCGTTTATTCTATTTTATTAACCAATCGGTTTTCGGTTAATCACCTCGGTTATTCGGTTAGACTGTCGGTTTCTGGTTTTGTTCATTTAACTTTAGTTAGTAGTAGAAACCAAATTTGGGCTAAAACGTTTGCTAAGAAATATATGAAATTGAGGTATAAAAACATAAAAAGAAAGTATAAATATATGAAATAGAGATATAAAATATAAAATATAAAATATAAAATATAAAATATAAAACAGATGAATTGGATGTATAAAAGCTAGAGATATACGAAAATATGATGATTCGGTTCGGTTTAGCTAATTTTGGTTAACAAGAGTACAAAAAATGAGAACCGGTTTTTAGGTTAATTTGGTTTTCAGTTTTTGGTTGATTTCAGATTGGTTTCATCTGTTTTAAGTTTAGTTTAGGTTAACGATTTAGTTATTGCTCACCGAAAACGGTTTTGGTGAATAACCGATAAGTGCGTGCCCGATGCGGCCGAAAACACAAACATTTCCACAGTGTGCATTGTGTTGATGCACTTTTGTGTCTGTCGCTTGTTCTTAGTTACGTCTGTAATTGTACGGTCTTTGTTTATTGTGTCTGTATAGTTTGGTCGTGTCTACAAAATTAAGATGTCCTCCTATCTTGATTTAGTACGGCATATAGCTAGTCTGTGTTGTAAAACAGTTGCATGTGTGCATACTATTAAGTCTGTGTTTCTGGTCTTACTGTCTTAACGGCATGTCTGTTGGCACGTTCTCCGAAGAACACATCTTCGTACGAGTGATAGGTGCTTCGTACGAGCAAGTTGCTTGCTCGTACGAGCCATTATATGTTTGTACGAGTGATTCTCATGTTCGTACGAGTGGTCCTTTCAACAAGGACTTTGCTTGTTCGTACGAACCAATTCCTGTTCGTACGAGCCATAAAGTAGTTCGTACGAGCAACCTTTGCTGAATGATTCTTCGTGACATGTAGTACTTCGTACGACCAGCAACATACTTCGTATTGTTACTGGGTGTTAGTACTATATAAACATACATGCACTTCATAAATGTAACGGTTACAAGTGTGACATAGTGCGATACAAATGACACTACAAGAGAGATTAAGGCACAAGAGAGAGAGAGAGAGAGAGAGAGCACTGAGTGAAAAACTTTGAGTCTGTATGAACATTGTTTGTATGTGTTTGTACTAGTTCTCTTCATTAATTAAGATAGTGAATCTTTGGTTTTCTTGTGTTTGTTACTTTGCTTTGGTTTGCATACTTACGTGGATTCCGCACTCGTATGTGTGTTACATAACAAGGAAGCAGGTTCTCTTGATCGTCCAAGTGGACTTACAAGTGGTATCAGAGCTTTGGCTCTCTTCCTGGTTTAAAACCAAGCATAGTGTTGTGTTTGAGTAAGTTGTGAAGCTTCCTGGAAGTGTTCTTGAACTACTAACAAGAAACTTAACGTTTTAAAAGAAAAGTGGCTTAAGACTTGGGTAAAACTTGTTATATCCAGAAAAGTTTTATAAAAAAAACCCTGTTAGAATACATGGAGACATGCTAGGATACAATTTTTCTTAAAATTTTCTATCAAAGTTAAGTTGGACATATTTCCGGTGAAACACCTGCTGGAAAACTCACCGGAATATTCCTTTAGGGTTGACCAAATCTTAGGACTTGACTGTTTTGACTGAAAAACTGATATTGGAATGTTTGTCTTTTTAACTGAAACTGTGTAAGACAACTGACATCTTTCGAACAAACTCAGAAACAAGCCTCTGTTAAAAAGGGAAATTTTCACCAACCAACCCTTCAAAAAGATTCCTCCTTGCGGAACCCAAACATATGCGAAAAACTTCCGTGCGAATAACCCATCTACACGAAGAACAAGATTGTTCGTGCGAAAGACAGACTGACTCGCACGAACAACCTTGTTCGCACGAAACATCAGTTACTCGCACAAAAGACAGTGGTTCGTACGAACAACCTAGTTCGTACGAAGAATAGTGATTCGTATGAATCTTATTCGTACGAAGGACTAAGTTTGTTCGTGATCTGTTATTCGTAACCAGTTTTTCAATACTTTGTGGTTTTTATAATTGTGAACTTTAACAGTAAACTGTTGTTTAATATTAATCCTTGAAATTTTTAAGTTGATTCTCATAAACAAGAAAACAAAAATGGGTACAAATCCTTGGGATTGGGGTGTAGTTCAAGCACAAACCAAGACTCATCACAATGCTCCGCAACCTCATGGGTTAAATCATTGATACCTCAGCACACAACCGTGATTACCGCAAATCAATGGGCATGTGTGGCAAACCAAAATCAGAGCATCCAGACTCTTCTTATTAGCGAGAGTGAGACAGGAAGTAATAACCGTCCACCTAAGTTGAACCATATGAACGATTATCCCTCATGGAAAATTCGTTTCTATACGTATGTTCTCAGTCAAAATACAGAATTATGGACATGTTTTACTACACCGTACAAGGAATATCTCGAAAAAGCAGGATCAAATCCAACCTCTTTAGCCAACCTAGATGAAAATGATAAAAAAGCTTATGATTTAGAAAAGAAGGCGTTTGCTATCCTTACACAAGCACTTCATAAGGATATTTATCATCAATTCGTGTATGGTACCACCACCAAGAATCTGTGGGATACTTTGGAAGCAACAGGGGAAAGGAATGCTGCAACAAGAAAGATACGACATGATCTGCTAAAGAAAGAGTTTGAAGGTTTTCTGTTCATGGAGAATGAAACACTGAGCGATATGACAACCCGCTTCTATCATCTGCTCAGTGAAATGTATTCATACAAGGTGATTGCATCTCCACAAGAAATTGTGATGCGTTTTGCTGATGCCTTACCACCAAAATGGAGTCAATTCATTGACTTACTAAAGTACATAGGTGTTTTGGATGCGATCAGTATTTATGAATTTGTTCAGAAGTTGGAGAACAAGAATGAAGAGGAAATACGAAAAGCACAAGGAGTTTCTGTTCCACAAAACCCTGAAATGTACTTTGGAGGTATTAACACAGGCATTAGTACAACTCAGCAACCAAAACTTCAAACCGTGTTTGTGTCAAACGTTAATCCCTTTCTACCAAAACCAGTTCAAATAGATCAGTCTACGGACTCAAGTGCTCAAACCTATGGTCAAGTATTTGATCCTAAAGCCTTTTCTACCACATCCACAAGTTGTTACACCTCAAGTTCCACAACAAGCTTCTCAACAAGCTTTCTATGGTAACAACTTTCAACCTGCAAATCCTAATACCGTCAGACTTGATACATCACATCTTTCCAAGGTCATTGTAGAAGTTGCCCGGGAACACATGGAACTTTTGAACACTATGGTTAGTGCTTACTGTGGACTATTCAATGGTCAAACTGGAAACATCAATTTGACTAATGAAGACTATCAACAAATATACAAAGATGAGATGGAATTGATGGATATTAAATTGGCATTTGCGAGTGCAGTCAGAAGAGCGAAAGACTGCATGAAAGCAAGAAAGATACAAAGTATGGATTTGATAAAGATACTGTTACTTGCTTCAACTGTGGTGAAAAAGGTCATTTCAAACGTGAATATACTCGACGTAGCAAGCAAGGAAATCACAACTCTTTCCGAAATCAATCATGACCATCCAACACAACTCAAGTTAACAATGAACGAAGAATAGTAGCTTTTAAAGACCCAAACAACTCCAATCAGTCTGGGCCTTCCAACAGCACAAGCAAAGCATTAGTACTTCAATCAGATGAAGGATGTGATTGGTCAGTTCAGTTGGGAAACGATCAAAGGAGGAACGACGTGTTATGCCAAGATAATCAATCAGATTAAACATGTTCACAGTATTGACTCTTCTGATGATGATGATAGTTCTAGGGATAATGGAAGTTCTGAAGAGGAAAGCTCGAGTGTAGGTGGTTATGGATCTGTTGGGTCTCTAACTAAAGGTTTACACATTAGTGTTACATTTGGGCTAAGTTTAAGGGGTTTTGGGCTTCCTAGAGCCTTATGGGCCTAGGGTTGTAACTAGTGGGCTATATGATTAGTATAAATACATGTATTAGTTAATTTTTTGAGGCTAGTCAGTTGAATAAAGAAAAACCTTGTATCAGACACTTCTAGTGTATGCAAGTTGTTTTAATCGAAGTTGGTTCTTGTTTCTTATTCTAATCTTTATTTCCGCAATCGATTAGACTTGTGATACCATGTTAGATCCGTGAATCGGGACTTACAATTGGTATCAAAGCCTTCTGTACGATACAGGCTCTCGGTATCGTGGATCAAAGAACTGTTTAGAGTTGGAAAAGTTGGAAGAAGTGTTGCTGTTCATTCTGGATCACTACTGTTGAAGATTGCTGCTGATTTCATCTTGAATTGTTATTGCTCTGAAGAACACGAAGAAGATTTACTCATCTTGGATACAGCACTGTTGAAGATTCAGAAGAACACGAAGAACTTTCAAGGATTCCGGATACGTAACTGTTGAAGATCCCGAAGAACACGAAGGAGATCATCCATCTCGGATTGATTCTGGACTAGTGTTCATCAATATCCTCAAAAACCTTATCCAGGATACTCGTATTCTAGATAAGGATCACTGTTTGAAATCATCTGTGCTTATTTGTTGTTGGGTATTCGGGATACTGTTGATTCCGGATAAGGATCATCATTCCGGATAAGGATCATCATTCCGGATCAGGTTCTCATTTCGGATAAGGATCATCATTCCGAATCAGGTTCTCATTCCGGATAGGAATCTCTTTCGGATTGCAATTCCGGATCATCTCATTGCGGATTGCTTTTCACCTCGGATTTTACAACTCGGATCATCCGGATTATCTCATTGCGGATTGCTTTTCATCTCGGATTTTACAACTCGGATCTTCAGTCGCTTTGAACTTGGTTTTCATTCTGGATTACAACTTCGGATACTCATCTCGATTGATCTTTTACTCTCATCCCGGACTGGTCTTGGAATTTCATCTCGGCCTCATCTTGGACCTATTTTGACACTGTTCACAATAAGAATTTAATATTAACTTTAATTTACTTGGTAATTTTTAATAAAGTTAATCATGAACAGCCATATGAATGCTCAAGATCTGACAAATGCCACCTTTGCAGCATTGCAATCACAGACACTGGCTCTTTATCAAGAGCTAGATCAAGTCATTGGCACTTCAACTAAGGTGCCTCGTCTGCTATACGGAGATGAGTACTATGAGTAGAAATTCAGATTTGAGCAGTACTGCAAGGCTAAAGAGCCTGGGGTTTGGAAATGTATTTTGAATGGTCCTCGAACAATAGTTTATAGTACCTCTGAAGATCCAGATACAAAGATCCCTAAACAGAGTCATCTATGGACTCCCAAAGATGTGAAAGTAATTGAAGAAGATGAGAAAGCTTCAGCTGTTCTAACAATGGCACTCGGACCCGACATTTCCATAGCTGTTAGGCATTGCAAGACAGCTAAAGAAGCGTGGAGCGAGTTACAGAATCTCTATGAGGGAAATGCTGATATGAAGGCAAGCCGAGTTAATAAGCTAAATCAACAATTTAGTTCGTTTAACCATATATATGGGGAAACCATTGAGAACCAGATTAGAAGATATGTGAAGCTTGTTTCTCAGATGATTTTAGCTGAAATCTCTCTTACAAACAGTGCTATGAACAGACAACTGTTAAATTCATTGCCAAAGAGCTGGGATGCGGATGGTGGCATGATCAAGAAGGCAAAAAATTTGAACGATGTCACTCTCATAGAAATGATTACAACAATTAAATCTTGTGAGATAGATAATAAGCAGAGAGACATAAATCATCAAAGCAGTCTGATGGCAGCTGGTATTACAGAGCAAAACGCAGCGTTAATGTCTCAAAATCTTGTTTACAGCCCTTTGCAAGGAAGTTCTCTCACACTAGGTAGCTCAAACTTGGTGTACAGTCCTCTCGCCTCACCACAAAACACCCAATATATCTATGGGCTTCAGTCTCAGACTCCTACTATGATTATCGCAGCACAGGTTTAGACACAATATCATGCTCAGTATCCTAACATGGTGTACAGTCCCGCTATTCCTACTACAACTCAACAAGGCGTCATTCCTCAATCTGTTGCTCCTGCATCGGCTCCTACTTAAGCTGTGTCCAATTCTGCCTTTCTCACTAAAGAGAATGAGGAGAAGTTGGCCATAGCTGCCTCAATGATTAACAACTTAAATTCATTCTTAGGATGTGACCTGACTCCCCCATCTATTCTTCCAACTGAAATAGATCAAATAATGTAGGAGGATTTGGACGAGATTGACGTGTCCTGGAATCTGGCTATGACGGCTTTCCGCGCGAACAAATTTCAAAAGAAGTACGGGAGGCAACCATAATCAAATCTGAAGACTGGGTTGACAAAAGATAAGCTAAGGTGCTATAGATGTCATGAACCAGGACATTTTGCTCGAGATTTCAAGAAGCCACCATCTGGTTTTGTTTCATCCAGAGTCGCAGACATACAGAGTAGTGACAGACAGCTTGTGCCAGTCTCTCCTTCTAAACCTGCTTCAAGTCCCTCGAGTAGCTCTGGCGGGAAATCAAAAACTTTGGTGGCACAACAACATGAAGGATTCAACTGGGCAGATGCTGCAGCTCAGATGGAAACTCTGAATCTTTCTAAGAACAACAATCACTGCATGATGGCGCAAACAACTGAGACACCTGATCTTTCCGAAATGGTAATCGCATTCTCTGTTCAGATAGTTGTTGGTTTAAATTATCACAAATGTGCGCCCATATTTCAACTCTTGTAGCTGAGTATCAACAAGCTGCATCACAGAACATCGCCCTTAAACATAAGAACAAGCTTCTTATGGAAAAGGTCGATGCTCAAAAACAAGATATAGCTCAGCTAAAGCTTGACTTGAACCAACTACAATGTTGGGTATACGACTATAAGCTAAAATTAGCTGAAAAGGACGTAGAACTTCAAGCAGCCTTAGCTAAGCTAAATTCCTTGACATGAAAGTTTCAAGAAAATGAAATAAATATTAAAAAAATTGAAACTTCCAGCAAGCTGGTCAAGGACTTGTGTGATCTGGAGCTTAATTATCAGAAAATTTTACTATAGGCCTTGGGTACAATAGGTCTCCTCCACCATATAATCATAACTACACACGAATGCCTGATTATGAGGCTAAAATTGAAAATGAAGAAAATATGATGTATGGTAAACGATCAGATTATCTTTCAAAACTGTGGAAGCCCTATTACCCAAAGTTCTCTAAGCTAACTGAACTCAAGAAGGATGCTGTTTTCTTTGCTTCGGCACCAATTTCACAAGAATCTGGTGACAATCCCTCTTGTAGTTCAGATGATTTGGAGAAAATGAAGCCTACAGAAGAGGCAACAACATCACCCAAGGAATCAGAAATTGAAAATCCTTCTGAAACTGAAACTGACTCAGTGAACGCTACTAACGTTTCTACTTCATGTGCAGAAGAAATATTAGTTGAGGATATTACAGATGGTGATACAGAAGAATGTCTGAATTCAAATTCAGATAATTCAGCTACTGATTATGATTTTTATAAACCTGCTTTTGACATTTTGAATCAATTTCTTGCTGAACAATTTAAATTCTCAGACAATGTTGGTTGTGTTGATAACGTAGACGTTTTTAATTCTGGTTTTTCATCTAATGATAAGGTTTTGAATTCTGATAATGAATGTAATAACTCTTGTGATGAAAATAGAAATTTTGCTACAGGTACATCGTCGACATAGGATTTGGTTTCTACTGACGAGACTGGAAGTTCTTCTCAGGAAATACCGTCTGTTGATGCAAATCCTAGGGTTGACAGTGAAGAAATCAATCAACCAACTGAATTTGTGATGAGTGACGCTGGCATAGTACTAGAAGAATCAGGCAAATCAGATTCTTCAAACAAAGAATGATGGACTGATTCTGAAATGACAGAAAATGAGCATTCTTCACCTGTTGACTAAGATAACACTTTTGAAAACGAATCTGAATCGAAGTTTCAAGTTTTTGAAGATACAGAGATTCCTACTGCTTCTAATGATCATAGCTCATCTTCTGGAGTTCAGAAAAGGATGTCCATGCTGAATCGCCCGTCTCCTCTGAAGAAACCGCCAAGCAAAATGATTTGAAAACTAATAATAAGAAACGGAGAACACGTAGATCTAAGAAGAAGAAAACCAAACAGGCGCCTCAGGCAAATGAAAAGGCAACTGCTGAGTCAGCTCCTCATTCTAAGAAATTGACTCAGCAGCTCCAAACTGAATTTGTTAAGCAACCAGCTGAACAAATATCAGTTAAATTTGTGCCAAAGTCTACTCACTCCAAATTATCTAATTCAGATCATAAAACTTACAAGTGTGCTGATGGTTGTGAGCAGGCTACAGCCACGACTAAGACCTTGCACCAGCCGTCAGTACCAGCAAGCAAGAATCTGACAGAGAAGTTGCGAAGAATTTCCCAAGCTGAACGGACTGTTTTCTTCCAGAAGAGGCAGACATGTTTCAATTGTGGATTTCCCGGTCATATTGTATGAAATTGTCAAAAAGCATTTATACCATTCAACGCCCTATTCTCAAAATATCAGAAAGCTATGCCTAATCGCCTATATCAGGCTCGATTTACTACGGCTAAGCCCTCTGATCAAGACTGGAACATGGCCAAGAGACCAACTCACAAACCTCTAAGACCTTCAGGTACTCTGAATCCTTCTAGCACTCCGAAAGCTATGCAGAAATCTGACTCATAAGCCTGGAGGCCTAAGATCTTGACCAAGATCCAGTCTTCTGTCCCAAAATTGGACAAATCAAAAGCATCATTGACCTCATCCTCAACAAATTTAATTTCCCATGAGGTTACTTATGTTGATGCAAATGGCACACCTAGATCATCAATGGCCTAGTTGCAGCTTCTAACTGAAACCTGTTGAAATGTGCAGGAACAGCTTTAGCGGACTCTCGTCAGACTCTGGTATATCAACAGTGGCTGTTCTAGGCACATGACAGGAGACATCTCGCAGTTGAATGACATCCAGTTTTTCGAATGGCGGTTTTGTCACCTTCGCAAGTGGTGAAACGGGAAAGATAACTATGAGAGGAACGATGTGCAATGGAGCTCTCAGTTTCAAGAATGTGAATTATGTTCCAGAGTTGAAGCATAGTCTCTTGAGTGTGTCTCAGCTCTGTGATAATCATTTGCATGTTCTTTTTACCAAGAAAGGTGTTATGTACTGAAACTAGGTCTCATCATTCCGGATGAATGGATTCTTATCCAAGCTGCATGGAAAGGAAATGCATATGTCATCGACATTAACCAAGCCCCAACCGGCAAGCTTACCTACATGTTTTCGTCGACTACTGAGCACGATGCAATGTTATGGCACAGTCGACTCGGACATATCAACATGAATAATTTAAACAGACTTGCAAAAGGTGGCTTAGTCAGAGATCTACCGGTTCGGGACTTTATGCAGATTAAAAAGTGTGAATCATGTGCTCGTGGGAAACAACATCGACAGCCGCACAAGTCGAAACCCGCACCCTCTACGTCAAAAGTCTTAGAATTGCTTCATTTGGACCTTTTTGGCCCTACAGATATTCTAAGCATTGGCGGTAAGGCATACTATCTGGTTATCATTGATGGCTACTCTCGATTCACTTGGGTCTTCTTTCTGGCACAAAAGAGTGAAACCGCTGAGTTAGTCAAACAGTTCATCACACTTATGGAAAATCAGGCAGAAACCACCGTGAAGGCTATTCGTTGTGATAATGGAATAGAGTTTAAGAACGCTACTTTAAATTCTTTCTGCTCCTCCAAGGGTATTGATTGACATTTTAGTGCAGCCAGAACTCCTCAACAAAATGGGGTTGTAGAATGCAGAAACCGTACACTAATTGAAGCTACACGTACAATGTTGGTCGAATCTGAACTACCTCTCATTTTCTGGGTAGAAGCAGTCAATACCGCCTGTTATATTCAGAATCATGCCTTGATCAACAAAAGGCACATAAAAACGCCGTATGAAGTGGTTAAAGGTCACAAACCTTCGGTTCGGCATTTCTGCAAGTTCGGTTGCCCTTGTGTTCTTTTTCTCATGCATGCTAAGGGAAAATTTGAATCACGCGTGGATCCCTGTATTTTCGTCGGCTACTCTAAGAATACTTCCTATCGTGTCTATAACAAGATTAAGTAAATGGTAGTTGAAACCTACAGTGTGGGTTAGCTAGAGGAGAATCCCAAGGACACACGCATTGGTCCTGACTGGCTCTATGATTATTCCTCTTTGTTTAAATATGTTGATGTCCCTTCTAATGTGACTGCAGGTACAGGACCAACTTCTGACCTCCCAATGATGCCTATCTTAACTGAGGATGATGACAATGCTGAACAGCTGCAAGAGTCTTTCAAGCAGCTGAGTGTGGATCCACCTGGATTCGATGAAGCTATATCTACACCTCCACCGGCATCGAAGAATCATGAAACTGTTTCTGAACAGATCCCTTAGGACGGTTCCCCTGAAGTTGAGGTTCCAAGAACCGAAACTCCTATGGCTAGTGAAGGACCTACACCTCCTGATGTCTTAGGGTCATCTTTGTTTCCTGAACCTACGCCATTAGACTGTTCTGTTGACTCATGTGTTAATATGCCTACCGGTGCATCTAATGAGGTGGAGCAAGCTGGAGAGGCATCGCAAATCTTTACAAACTTGCAGTCCGATCTCCATGTTCCTGCTACGCCAATACCATAGCGTCTACAATGTGATCATCCAATTGAAAACGTTATTGGTCCTGTTACTGCTACAGTTCGAACTCGCAGTCAATCAAGAGATATCAATAACTGCCTTTACTCTTGTTTTATCTCACAAATTGAACCTGAAAGCATTGATGTCGCCTTACAGGAACTAGGCTGGGTTAACGCTATGCATGAAGAACTCAATCAGTTTGAGAAACTTGGGGTATGGCAATTGGTAAAGCTTCCTCAGGGAAAACGTGCTCTTGGAACTCGTTGGGTATTTCGCAACAACAAGATGACACTGGTGTGATTGTGAGGAACAAAGCTCGACTAGTGGTTTAGGGTTTCCGTCAGATCGAAGGGTTGGACTACGATGAGGTTTATGCACCGGTGGCTAGATTGGAAGCAATTCGCATTTTCTTGGCATATGCATCATATATGGACTTCACTGTCTATCAAATGTATGTCAAAACTGCTTTTCCCTATGGCAAGGTTAAAGAGGAGATATACGTGGCTCAACCACCGGGTTTCACTGATCCTGACAAGCCAGACTATGCTTACAAATTAGACAAACCCTTGTACGGATTGCATCAAGCGCCTTGGGCATGGTACGGAACCCTAACAGAGCATCTGCTTGCTCATGGATGTACTTGGGGAACTATTGATCAAACTTTGTTCGTCAAACGTGTTGAGAAGCACATCATTCTTGTTCAAATTTACGTCGATGATCTCGTTTTTGGTTCTAGGGACGATGGGTTGTGTCGGGAGTTTGAAGAGGTCATGAAGAAGAAATTTGAAATGAGCTCATTGGGGGAGATGACTATGTTTTTGGGACTTCAAGTTCGTCAAAGCCCACAAGGAATCTTGATCCATCAAGGAAAATATGTCAATGACGTTCTTGCCAAATTCAAGCTTATAGATTCCAAGCCTATGCCCTCAACTATCGCTGAACAACCTTTGTTAAATGAAGATGCTGAAGGAATGCCTATCAATACAACCATGTACCGATCTATGATTGGTTCACTAATGTATCTCACTGCAAGTCGGCCAGATATCAGGTTTGCCGTTTGCCAGTGTGCTCGATATCAGGCTACTCCTAAACTCTCTCATTCACATGCTGTTAAAAGAATCTTTAGGTATCTCAAAGGGGCACCATCACTGGGCCTCTGGTATCTTAAAAATTCTGAATTTGAACTGTATGCTTTTGATGTATAAGAATTTATACATCTTTTAAACATCAAATATTCCCCATTTATGCGAGAACTCGTTGTGTTTTCATTGATCTTGATACTCATTTGAGTTGTTTGTGAAAATACAGGTTCGGGCTTCGGCCCGGTGAAGAAACGAAGGCTTTTGGAGCAATTTGGAGCAAAAATGGAACATTTTAGCCAGACTGCCAGATATGGCACAACCGTGCCAACCATAGGCATGATCGTGCCAAGCCTACAGACACCGACACTATCATCAGCACTATCATCAATCTGCGCAAATCAGACCGGTCCAACATATGGCACGGTCATGCCAACCCCAAGCACGACCATGCTTGTGCCATCCCAGCTTCTGATCAGCTAATTTCCAAGATCAAAATAACCATTGCCAGTACGTTACCGATGAGCACGACCGTGCCACACTTTGGCATGATCGTGCCACCTCAGCGAAATTTTAGCGGGATCTTTCCGGATTTGGTAGCAAACTTGGTCAACAACTCAGAAAGGCATCTGACACTTACCAAGCACGACCGTGCCAAAAGGTGGCACGGTCGTGCCAACTCTCCAGTAGCATAATACGTGGTTTCACCTCATTTGAAGGGGGTGGGAGCATTTTGGTGAACTTTTCTCTCAAGATTCTAATCTGGGAAGCTTGTAGATTGAAGAAGAATCCTTGAGGAAGGTTGTATCATTTGATTATCAACTCATTTTACCATTTATCTTGTCTTAAACTTTAGTTATCCACTTGTTATTCATGAACAATTAACATTATCTTGCATTTGATTTAGTTGTCATGAGCCTTCTAGGCTAAACATTTGTGTTGCTTAAACATTTTTGAAGCTAATGAACATGTGATAACATGGAAATAGATGTGGTGATTGTTGTTTGTTAATCTTCATGGTGATATTTGATCTTATTCTTGGAGTTCATGTTCATGTTTAAAGTCATTGTTCTTGAATGTTTGGTCATAAGTATTTACATTTTGTGTTGGAAAGCCCATGTAGAGATTATGATTGTTGAATCTTGTTAACTTGTTGATATGATTCATAGCATGAAACTAGGAATGGTAATTGTTAACATGATTAGAATGGTGATTTGACTATGTGTATGAACTCTTGATTTAGATTTGGAAAGATCATATGAATGTTTATATGGATTCTGTAGTTGGTGTTTATGTTGGGTTAATGATTTAGGCCAAGATTGTTATCTAGCATGACCATGCTTGTGATTCATATCAAGAACATGTTGAAGATGTCACCTAATTGAAACCAAGTTAGGGTGATTAGTGTGTTATTCATATTAGTTTTCCTTGACTTGTAAAGTTAGTAGTTTGGACAAACAAATAACTTATTATTAAAGATTAACATCAACTTAGCAAGTGAACTTAAAAGAATGAATCTTAGGTAATTAGAATGTTGTTTCATTATAATTTTCCCAAGATTTATAAAACTAGGAAACCTTGAATGAAAACTTAGTTGAATCTAGAACTTGCATCACCATTAGTTTTCCTTAAATGTTGTCATATGTTTATTAGTTGATACTTAATTTAAGCAACCTCTCTTATTTTGTTGTTTATTAATTCAGTTAGTTAATTGTTATTTTTAAATGATGGTTTAAAATCAAGAAATCCACTCATCCATTGAAAAAGGTTTAAAAGTAACAAGGATTTAGTATTAAGACACCGAATCCACGAAATGATATCGGTCCTTACCGACTGACTATACTGCCACCTGACGGGTACACTTGCCCTTCGTGTGTGTAGTTAGTTTTAAGTGAAAACCATTGTAAAACCCAATTTGTGGGAAAGGAAATTATAGCAATAAAAAATATATTTAATTCACGCACATCAAATTTTTGGCGCCGTTGCCGGGGACTCGGTCTTCTTAAGAATGGTTTGAGTTACTTAATAAGCCATTGTGAAAAATTTATAAAATTTTTGTCTAAATTGCTTTATTTGACTTTGCATGATTATTTGAAAAAAAAAGAAAAAAAATAAAATATGATGATTAATTGTTAGTTGTTCTTTTTATTTTTATGTATATATAGTGCATTGTGTTCCTTCTTTTTCCTTAAGGTCGTTCATGTCCTCAACCCCCGTTGCTGAAACCGTTGAGCCTTCATCGGAGCCAGAGCGCAATCTTCATCAGAGACTGCAGGAGTGGTCCCGCATGGAGGGCGCTACGATCGAAGTAGACGCATTGGGAGACGACATGTTCCACGAAGTTCGTGTAGAAATGACAGACGAAGAGGAAACGAGGGTATTAAACGACATAGGAAAAACATCACTTGAGGGCTTACCTGCGAGCATCAATGCACCCACAATTAATAATAATACTTTCAAAATCAAATCCGGTACCATATCGATGTTGGAGAATGCGGTTCAGTTTTATGGCAAGGATCACGAGGATCCTAGTGTCCATATTGCGGGTTTTCTAGAGGTTTGTGCCACATTCACGATTTGTGATACATCATCTGATGCAATACGCCTTAGGCTCTTTCTGTTTTCTTTACGTGACGGAGCTAAGGAGTGGCTTCTTTCACTTCCAGCTGGGTCTATCACTACATGGAATTAATTAGCTGAGAAGTTCCTTCAGAAATATTTCCCTCCAGTAAACTGTTTAGTTGAGAACCAAGATTCTTAATTTTCATCAGGACGATGATGAGCCCCTCTATGAGGCATGGGAGCGGTTTAAAGAGCTCATGAGAAAGGTCCCACACCACGGGTTGCCCAAGTTGCAACAATGTCAGATCTTCTACCATGGTTTGGATGGTCAAGGCAGATGATGGTCGATACATATTCAGGCAGAGACATTAGCACGAAAAATGCCAACGAGGCATTTGAGATTTTAGAGAAATGCGCCTTGAAGAATCGGACACAACAGCCATCAAGAGGGAAGAGTTCTAGACAGGGAGTTCGTTACGTAAACGATTTCACCGCCATCAAAATGTATGGATGCCTTATCTTCGAAGTTTGATCAAGTGATGGAGATCCACTCAAGTGGTTCCTCGAGTGGGGGAGCATATCAGGTAGGCAATTTTCCTATGGGAGAGGTATCACACGAGCATGTAGATTTTATGGGAGACAAATACCAACCTCAGCATAATCCCTACAGCAATACTTACAATCCGGGGTGGAAGAATCACCCAAATTTCAGTTGGAAGTCTGAAGCGTCGAGTCAGCATCCACCCGGATTTGCTCCACGTCCCATAGCTCCTGGAGGGTACGGTGCACCTCGGCCTGAGCAGATGCCTCCCACTAATGAACCTAGTGTGCAGGATATGTTTAGTCAACTCTTAGCTGATCAGAATTCTCAAAGAGTCGAAAATGAAAAGCGTTTTAATGCTAGTGAAAATTGACATTTGTTTTTCCCGTCGATTTTGTGATTTTGGACATGGATGAGGACAAAACTGTTCCTCTTATCTTAGGTCGGCCATTCCTTGCCACTGCTGGAGCCTTAATCGATGTCTGCACCGGCATACTTACTCTTAGAGTAGACGATGAGGAGGTAACCTTTGATATTGGGAAATCAATGCAGCATCCACAGAGTCATGATCATACACTCTACTTTATCGAGACTATTGACACGTATGTGAGTGACCATCTTCGTAGCTGAGCCTAAAGCATGCCCTTCGGTTGAGGATCCACCTTCAGTTGAGCTTAAGGAGCTTCCAGATCACTTGGAGTATGCTTTCCTGGAGGGTACGACTCATTTGCCTATCATAATTTCTGCTGGATTGTCGGAAGAAGAGAAGGGCCGTTTGCTTGAAGTGATGAAGCAGTATAAAAAGGCGATCGCTTGGAAGATCATGGATATAAAAGGTATCCATCCATCCTTTTGTACCCATAAGATTTTGATGGAGGAGGATTTTAAACCTGTAGTGCAGCATCAGAGGCGTTTAAATCCGAACATGCAGGACGTTGTGAAGTAAGAGGTCATCAATTTACTTGATGCAGGTCTGATATATCCGATCTTTGATTCGCCTTGGGTTAGTCTCGTGCAGGTAGTCCTGAAGAAAGGAGGGATGACAGTGGTGACAAATGAGAAAAACGAGTTGATTCTCACTCGTACTGTCACTAGGTGGAGAGTTTGCATTGACTATAACAAACTCAACGAGGCCACGAGGAAAGATCACTTTCCGCTCCCTTTCATTGATCAGATGTTAGAGAGGCTGTCAGGAAGGATTTCTACTGTTTCCTTGATGGTTTCTCTGGCTACTTTCAGATTCCCATCTCTCCTCAGGATCAGGAGAAGACGACATTCACATGTCCCTACGGCACATTTGCCTACCAACGAATGCCCTTTGGATTGTGTAATGCCCCAGCCACATTTCAAAGATGCATGGTGGCTATCTTTCATGACATGATCGAGGACTCCATGGAGGTATTCATGGATGATTTTTCTGTGTTCGGGAGTTCCTTCGATCATTGTCTCGGGAATCTGAAGAGGATGTTGGCCAGGTGTGAGGAAGCCAACGTTGTTTTGAACTGGGAAAAATGCCACTTTATGGTGAAGGAGGGCATTATGCTTGGGCACCAGATTTCACAGGCGGACTCAAGGTTGATCGAGCGAAAGTTGAGACTATTTCTAAGCTTCCGCCGCCCACATCCGTGAAATCTATTAGGAGCTTTCTTGGTCATGCAGGTTTTTAACGGCAATTCATAAAAGATATTTCCAAAATCGCCCGTCCAATGACCCAGCTTCTCGAGAAGGATGCCCAGTTTATTTTCTTTGATGAATGCCTGAAAGCATTCGAGCTATTGAAGGAGAAATTAGTGAATGCCCCAATCATGGTAGCTCCTGACTGGGAATTATCATTTGAGTTGATGTGCGATGCGAGTGATTTCGCAGTCGGGCCCTTCTTGGGTCAGAGGAGAGATAAGCATTTTCACCCGATTTACTATGCGAGTAAGACCTTGAACGACACTCAGGAGCATTATACCACGATAGAAAAGAGCTCCTAGCCGTGGTCTTTGCCTCGACAAGTTTCGATCTTATCTCATCCTCTCCAAGACTGTTGTGTACACGGATCATGCAGCACTTCGGTATCTCTTTGGCAAGCAAGATGTTAAACCTAGATTGATACGATGGATTCTTTTGTTGCAGGAGTTTGACATTGAAATCCGCTTGCTGCTCCCAGTTTTTATGGATGCAACACCAGCTTGCGGATTACGGTTTGACTTATCTAAACACAACAATTTATTGTGATAATGATGCTGCTATCCAAATTGTCAAAAACCCCGTTTTTCACTCCAAAACCAAGCACATAAATATCAAAGTTCATTTTATTCGTGATTGCTATGAAAAGGTTCTCATTAAACTTGAGCAAATCCACACCGACGCAAACGTTGCGGATTTGTTCACGAAACCCATTAGCAACACGCGTTTTTAAGTACTTGTGGATCTTCTCAAAATGATTTGTGTTTCTAACTAAGCATCCTCTGGTTGTTTGCCTCATAAATTTGTTCATTAGTATGCACAAATTTAGGGGGAGAAAAAAAATAAAAAATAATAATAATAATAATAATAATAATAATAATAATAATAATAATAATAATAATAATAATAATAATAATAATATTTTCAAACAGTTTTGCAGTGATTGGGAAATGAAATACTTTTTCATGCTAAAAGCTTTGACTAACACACGTAAGGTGCTGTAGCGGGAACGACTTGTATCGAACGTAATATGTTGATAAGTCTAGAGCTCAACCCAATAGTGTAAGCGAAATGATATAAACATAAAGAACTATATATATTCAGTGGGTAACATATCATCGACGTATGATTTCATGGTCTTAAATCCTGCGTT
The DNA here is from genome assembly GCA_947069175.1 of Scalesia atractyloides. Lineage (NCBI taxonomy): Eukaryota > Viridiplantae > Streptophyta > Magnoliopsida > Asterales > Asteraceae > Scalesia > Scalesia atractyloides. The sequence continues at coordinate 65,148,281 of CAMTDV010000001.1, read as the reverse complement.
GATAGATATCCAACGTCAGAGGTTTCGGGTCTTTATACTATTAAGTTATCCGGGGATATCTTGGCTACCATTCTGTTGCATCCAGATTATATGCAGACCTAGGCACAATCAGGATATCCTTAAAAGAGCCAAAATAGAAGGGCCAAAACCTTAAGGGAAAGGAAATCTCATTAATGAGAAAAATTCCATGAATTCAAACATACCGTATAAGGTATTTACCTAACCCTCGTCAGAAACTGTTGGTCACTTTGCTGTACGAAAGTACTGACCTGTTCACCAATAGTCTGACGTTGAAAAAATAAAGGATGATCTCAGTATACTCACCTGCTACGATGAATCGTTACCTTCATCGCGGGGGTATGTCATGTAGTGGGACACATGGGTATCATAGTATAATACTACCTTAGGCATATCATAAAGCAAAAAATTAGGAGGTTGAGCTTTAGGTTTAAAATGGACAAATATATTGGCAATTGCTTAGACCAGTCTGCCTAGCTCACATTGAAAAATGTTCCTTAGTCTGCTTAAAATGATTTGATCCCATAGCAAGACTGTGTATGTGTTTTTGTTCAAAGGTTTTACTTATTTTATAATCGGTAAAGAATGGTTGGTTTCTTGGTTAGTTAAACTGTTGATTTGATCCTAGTGTCCATATTGCGGGTTTTCTTGAGGTTTGTGCCACATTTACGATTCGTGATGCATCATCGGATGCAATATGCCTTAGGCTCTATCTGATTTCTTTACGTGATGAAGCTAAGGAGTGGCTTCTTCACTTCCAGCTAGGTCTATCATTACATGGAATCAATTAGCTGAGAAGTTCCTTCAGAAGTATTTCCCTCCAGTGAAAACTGTTCGGTTGAGAACCAAGATTCTTAATTTTCGTCAGGACGATGATGAGCCCTCTAAGAGGCATGGGAGCGGTTTAAAGAGCTCATGAGAAAGGTCCTACACCACGGGTTGCCCAAGTGGCAACAATGTCAGATCTTCTACCATGGTTTGGATGGTCAAGGGCAGATGATGGTCGATATATATTCAGGCAGAGATGTTGACACGAAAAATGCCACTGAGGCATTTGAGATTTTAGAGAAATGCGCCTTGAAGAATCGGACACAACAACCATCAAGAGGGAAGAGTTCTAGATAGGGAGTTCATCACGTAAACAATTTCATCGCCATCACATCACGTATGGAAGCCATATCTTCAAAGTTTGATCAAGTGATGGAGATCCACTCGAGTGGTTCCTCGAGTGGGGGAGCATATCAGGTAGGCGATTTTCCTATGGGAGAGGTATCACATGAGCATGTAGATTTTATGGGAAACCATTACCGTCCTTAGCGTAATCCCTACAGTAATACGTACAATCCGGGGTGGAAGAATCACCCAAATTTCAGTTGGAAGTCTGAAGAGTCGAATCAACATCAACCTGGATTTGCTCCATGTCCAATAGCTCCTGGAGGGTACGATGCACCTCGGCCTGAGCAGATGCCTCCCACTAATGAACCTAGTGTGCAGGATATGTTTAGTCAACTCTTAGCTGGTCAGAATTCTCAAAGAGTCGAAAATGAAAAGCGTTTTAAGGAGTATGACGGTCGTTTCACGAGGCACGAGAGTGAGTTGAGAAGCCAAAAGGCTTCCATGTAGACCATTGAAAACCAAGTTGATTAGATTGCCAAGATGTTGTCCGATAGACAACAAGGGGGCCTTCCAAGCAACACAGAGCCAAATCCGAAGGCCACTACAAAGGCCATCACGTTGAGAAGCGGTAAGATCGCTGAGCGCGTCACTTTGGTTGTTCCCGTAAAGCCGATTGATGAAAACATTGTTGAGGAGATTGAGATTATCTGTCACACCCCGACCCACAGCGGAATAAAAGTCGGGGCATGATTGGGTTATCACAAAAGCTCATGGTATTTACTAAGAAGTTTCATATTTATTAAATTCAAATTAAAAATGTAAATCTCCAACAAAAATTTCGTACAAATACAATAAAAATCTAAATGTTTGTTCCAACGCAATAACTTGTTTATTCTTCTAGGCCATCCTAAGTGTTTCTTTCCTCAATTGATCACTGATCATGTGTAAAATAGGAGATTTTGGGTCAACAAAAGTTGGCGAGTGAACCTTGATAAAACATTTAAATAATTGCTTATTTTGTTTAATAAAGAAAATTGTGCATAAATCACATGTGAGCAAATATATATATGTAACAAATCACATACCACATTGAATGAATATATGGCATGAATGATGATGTATCTGAGATCAAGGCTCAATCAAACGGAGCTGATCTAATGAGGCACCTGATGCTCAACCCTTATCCCACAAGGGACTGATGGGCCTAATGAAATGAGTGCACTGAAATGATAAATTGAATCCACATATAAACCACACAACAAGCAATTCACATTTGATCACGAAATGATATAAGCACAAGTGTTTAAATAAAATAAAGGAATGATACGACACATGATACATCCCAAAACGTGATAAAAACGAGGAATTTGTAGAGATTCACTCACAGTGGGTGCGTATTCTTGGTTGATGATGAGTGTGCACGAGTTGAGAATTTGACCGACGAAAGAGTACTAACCTAAAATAATAACGCGATAACTTAATAAATAGATAAGCTAACTTTTTGATTAAAAACCTTTGTTTAGATTTTTAAGTTTATTTTTGTGATTTTAATATTTTAAACCCTTGCAATTTAGGTATTTTTAATAAATTTTTCTTTTAATATGACTATAGAATAATTAAATAAGTAATTATTAAATAAAAAAATAATAAGTAAAAAGGAGTTTTCAGTCTGACAATGTCTGTCAGGCCGGCCGAGCAGGAAATTCGTATGCGCGTGTGAGGGTCGAACTCACGACCTCTCGTTCGTGTGCACGCAGCTCTTCCAACTGAGCTACGTGTCTAACCCGTTGTAATCTTGGTTGAGGTAGTATTTATAGGGAACTCGATTACTTGGTTTCCACAATTTTGACCTCGGATTGATTGACAGCGCATTCAAGATTGAAGGATTTGCCAAAAATAACTGTTGAACAGTTGTCGGATTGAGAGAAAAAGCGTGATTTGGCCAGATCTCTGGCGAAGAGATTCGCTGAAGTTGTAGGTTTTCCGCCCAGTTTGCATATTTATAAAATGAGACGTAGAAGCTAACACATCTGGTGTGTGTAGCGGAGTAGTGTTGAGTGTGTGTGACTACCCGGGCGACCCGGGTTCGATCCCGGTTCCCTATCTCTTTTTGTTTAAATTTTGGATTGATTAATTATTAAGGTTAATTTAAATTTTTATTTATTTGTTATTTCTTTAAGTCTATTTTAATTTAATTGCTGTTATTTATAGATTTTAATATCCTTATTAAATAAATAAAAATACATAACGATATATAAATACACCCTTGATTAATGAAAATGGTGCGGGTTTTCAAAACCCGTTTTACACAAATGTTACAATTGAGTCTCCAGGAGAGGTGCAACTAAGGCAAGACCCAGCAAGTACAGCACGTCCCAAGGAGCCAGTGAGAGAGTATGTCCCTCCTGTTCCATATCCGGGGAGGTTGAAGAAGCAGAGAATGGAAGAACATTATGGTAAATTCCTTGAGCTTTTCAAGCAACTTCATATAAATTTACCATTTGTCGAGGCATTTTCTGAAATGCCTAAGTATGCCAAGTTTCTAAAAGATATCCTATCTAACAAAAGAAACTTGAGGAGCTTTCACATGTTCCCTTGAATGAGGAGTGTTCATCAGTTCTTTAGAATAAACTGCCAAAGAAAATGAATGATCCCGGGAGTTTCACTATCCCATGCTTGATTGGCAGTTTGTCGGTCAACAATGCGTTAGCTAATCTTGGAGCCAGCATAAACCTCATGCTGTATGCGGTTTTTGCTAAGCTGGACTTGGCAGAGCCCAAGCCTACTCGTACGAGCATTGAGTCTTCCACGTTCCCAAGTAAACTCGGGTCTCGTTTGACTCCCATCGTACCCTGACGATTGGAATACGACTTCGCCTCAAACGCTTCTTACCGAAATCCATGATTTCCACTGGTCTTTCAACGAAGTGCATTGACTCATTAACTTGAATGTCTTCTAGAGGGATATGGAGATTTTCGTCGACTAGACACTTTTTCAAGTTTGATACGTGGAACGTGGGGTGAATTCTGTTAAGCTCTTCTGGTAGGTCAAGCCTGTATGCTACAGGACCTACTCTTTCGAGTATCTTGAAAGGTCCTACGTAGCGTGGTGCTATCTTGCCCTTCTGGCCAAAACGAACCACTCCCTTCCACGGTGATACTTTTAAAAGTACTTGATCACCAATGTCAAACTCCAAGGACTTTCGTCGTTTGTCAGCATAACTCTTTTGACGACTTTGAGCCGCTAGAAGATTGTTTCGTATTTGAATGATTTTGTCGGTTGTTTCTTGAATCAATTCAGGTCCGGTGATTTGTGCTTCACCAATTTCGTGCCAACATACTGGAGATCGGCATTTACGACCATATAAAGCTTTGAAAGGAGCCATGCCGATACTTGAATGATAGCTATTGTTGTACGAAAACTCGACTAACGGTAGATGAGCGTCCCAGTTCCCTTTGAAGTCTATGACACATGCTCGAAGCATGTCTTCAAGGGTTTGGATGGTGCGTTCAGATTGACCATTAGTTTGAGGGTGAAAGGCGGTACTAAGGTCTAACCGTGTACCCAAAGCGGTTTGTACGGCTCGCCATGTTCGTGAAGTGAAACGACCATCACGGTCCGAAATGATGCTTAACGGAACACCATGACGGCTTACGATCTCGCTGATGTAGATACGAGCTAACTTCTCGTTCTTGAAGTCCTCGCGAATCGGAATGAAGTGAGATGATTTTGTAAGACGATCGATTATTACCCATATGGTGTCATACCCACTAGAGGTGCGAGGTGACCCGGTAATGAAGTCCATGGTTATGTTTTCCCATTCCATACATGTATTTAGGGTTGGACTAGAAGTCCTGAAGGTCTTTGATGTTCAGTTTTCACTTTGGAACATGTAAGGCACTTGGAAACAAAAACAACGATATCCTTCTCCATGCTAGGCCACCAGTAGGTGTATCATAGGTCTTGATACATCTTATCGGCTCCTGGGTGTACAGAGTATCGTGTTTTGTGTGCCTTTTTCATGAGGAAATCACGAAGGTTGTTGCGATCGGGAATCCATATGCGGTTTAAATAATATAGAATACCGTCAGATTTGGTTTCAATTTTGAGTTCAGCTCCACATGACAGCTTATCGCGTACGTCATTTTCCATTACAGAGATATGTTGAGCTTCCCGGATTCGATCTTTGATGTCGGTTATGATTTGCGAACATAGAAGACGAATAGAGTTCGCATAACCTTTTCGACTGAGCGCATCGGCCACCACGTTTGCCTTGCCAGGATGGTACCGAATTTCACAGTCGTAGTCGTTGAGCAGTTCGACCCATCTTCGTTGCCTCATATTCAACTCTTTCTGGTTGAAAATATGTTGGAGACTCTTGTGGTTAGTGTATATTTCACACTTGGTACCGTAAAGATAATGTCTCCATATCTTGAGAGCGAACACAACGGCTCCAAGTTCCAGGTCGTGGGTGGTGTAATTTTTCTCATGAACTTTGAGTTGCTAGAGGCATAGGATATCACCTTTCCTCTTTGCATCAATACACAGCCTAGACCTTGCCCTGATGCGTCGCAATAAACCACAAAGTCATCGCAACCCTCAGGGAGTGTAAGGATAGGTGCGTCGCAAAGCCTTTGCTTTAAAGTTTGGAAGGCCTCCTCTTGCTTAGGTCCCCAAATGTAGGGTTTTCCCTTGTGAGTCAAGGCCGTGAGCGGAATGGCGATACCGGAAAAATTGGCAATGAAGCGTCGGTAATAACCAGCCAAGCCAAGAAATGACCTAACTTCGGTAGGGGTACGTGGCGCTTGCCATTCTTGTACTGCCTTGATTTTCGAAGGATCGACATGAATCCCTTTGTCATTGAAGACATGACCAAGGAATTGTACCTCTCTTAACCAGAATTCACATTTTGAGAATTTAGCGTAAAGCTTTTCAGCCCTTAAGAGTGTAAGAATGAGTCGAAGATGTCGCTCATGATCGGATTTTGACTTTGAGTAGATAAGGATATCGTCGATGAAGACTATGACGAAACGGTCGAGATAGGGTTTGCATACCCTATTCATTAAATCCATGAAGACAGCGGGGGCGTTGGTTAAACCGAAGGGCATAACCATGAACTCGTAATGACCATAACGAGTTCGGAAGGCAGTTTTTGGGATATCTTCCTCGCGCACTCTAAGCTGATGATAACGAGAACGAATGTCGATTTTGGAAAAACAAGTGGCGCGTTGAAGTTGGTCTAGAAGGTCATCAATACGAGGCAGTGGATAGCGATTTTTAACTGTCAACTTGTTGAGTTCTCTATAATCAATGCACATGCGAAACATTCCATATTTCTTCTTCATAAAAAGAACAGGGGCACCCCAAGGCGATGAGCTAGGATGTATGAATCCTTTGTCAGTCAGCTCTTGCAGTTGACTGGCCAACTCTTGCATCTCGGATAGGGCTAACCTATAAGGAGAATTTGCGACCGGTGTAGCGCCAGGCACAAGATCGATTCGAAATTCGACCTCTCTCACAGGAGGAAGTCCTGAAACATCGTCGGGAAAAACTTGCGGAAATTCTTTCACAATTGGAATATCTTAGAGCTTCCTCTCCTTGCCTTCCTTCTTGACGACGTGAGCTAAAAATGTGACGTAATTCTTGCGAAGATAACTTCGGGCTTGAAGGCAGGACATCAATTTGAGCCCTTTCGAAGGAGTTTCCCTAAAGATACGTAGCGTCTGACCATTGGCGAGAGGAATACGAATGAACTTTTCATGGCACACCACTTTAACGTGATGCCGGCTGAGCCAGTCCATGCCGATGATAACATCGAAACTTCCCAATTTCACAGGAATGAGATTAATTGGGAAATCATGATCATTTAGGGTGAGAGTACAATCGCGTATAATAGACTTTAATGAAATGGGTTTTCTGTCAGCAACTCCCACCGTCAGAGATTCAACGAGATTATCACGAGGTTGGTCGAGGATAGATTCGAATCCTAAAGATACAAAGCTCTTATCCGCACCAGTATCGAATAATATGGATGCATAACTACCATTGATGAGAAACGTACCGTTGACCACATTGTTGTCAGCCCTGGCTTGGTTGGCGTTGATATTGAAAGCTTTTCCTCTAGCAGGTGGAGGAGCTTGGTTAGCTTGGTTTACCGGGTTTGCTTGAGCTTGGGCATGGATGATGTTCACTAGGCGTGGGCAAGTGTTCCTGAAGTGGTTTGGGTCCCCACAATTGAAACAGGCTCGCATGGGTTGCATCATGGGGTAGTTGGGTTGGTAGTAAGGTTGGGCTGCGAGTTGCGCAGGTGGTAGAAGTAAGGGTTGTTGGGCTTGGCTCACATTTTGATTTTGGGTTTGGGTTGGAGGTTAACTGCGGTTCAATCGCTGAAGGGTACGGCAGGTTTAGATGGTGTGACCTGCACGGCCACAACTTGTGCAATGTTGGCAGGGGTTTTCAGGAGGGTGATGGTATTGACAACGGTTACACTTTGGGTGCGGGCCAGTGTATGGCCTTTTGAATGGTGCGGCTGCAGGGGCAACTTGGGTGATTGGAGCAACAGTGACGGGAGGGTTGGTTTGGGTGACAGCAAAGTTCTTGCCATTTCGCTTCCTCTTACCAGCAAATTTCGAGGATGAACCTGAGTGGTTTGGAGTTGGGGTCTCATTGTGTGTTTTCTTTTCATCATTAAATTTGCCATTTCGAATGCGATTTTAAGTGAGTTCCGTAGCTAATTCCATTGCGGCTTCGAGTGTTGCAGGCGAAGTGCTTATAACCGAATCTTGGATTTTCGAGGGGAGGCCTCGAATGTAGTGCTCAATTAGGCGGTATAATGGGGTGAACAGATTGGGGACCATCTAGTTCAACTCGAGAAATCTCTTATTGTATGAAGTGTGGTCTCTTTCCTTTTGTTTCAATGCGTGAAACTCGTCTTCTAGCTTTTTTGATTTCGCTTCTTAGACAGAAGCGTCTCGTCATGATTTCCCTAACCCTTCCCATGTTAAGGCCATGGCATCTTCAACATCTTGCTTACCCTTTTCCGTATTCCACCAGGTAAGGGCTACCCCAAACAATCTTCCAGTTGCGTAACGTACCTTAAGGTCCTCGGGACAGTCGCAATTGAGAGCGTAACGTACCTTAAGGTCCTCGGGACAGTCGCAATTGAGAAAGGTGTTTTCCATCTCCTCAAACCAGTGAAGGAGAGCGGTGACACCTTCAGTCCCTTCATATTTTGGGGGATCGCAGGACTTGAAGTGTTTGTAGGTGCATTTGGGGGTTTTGGGAGGAGGGTTGGCGACGCTTTAGTCTTCTTGGTTGGGAGGGTTGATGGGATTAGCGGTGAGGTCTTGTTGAACTTGTAGCATGATGTCAGGAAGCACTACGGCCATTTGTTTAGCAATTTGCGTGGCCAAGCATTCGTTTGACTTTCCTGACCTTCTACCTCCACGTAATTGCCTAGCCGACATCTACAGGAACATATGTAGGAAGATTGTGAGTTCAAGAATTTCCTAGGTGTCATGTGTCGTAAAAAGAAAGAAAACAACATAACTGAAAATAATTTAACTAATCCATAGGATGTCTTGGGTTTGCTCATGTTTGGGCCTCCAAATGTCCCCCAAACCATTGCCTGTGTAGTCATGTGGGCCCCCATGACTATTGGGCTTGGTAGGATTCACGTTGGTGTCGGCGGGTTAACACTCGCACCACCCGAATGAAAATCGTAAAACATGATTGCGAAATGTATGGTCGGAGGGTGTCCAGGTGTAGACACAATGACAACTCAAAGTGGGATTTGCTCACACGACGTTTGGTATAGCATGCTTTGGCCTAATAGGTCCTTCGTACTCTCATCGTTAGTCCCCAGGTAGGCAAACTGGTCGTTTATTTTGGATTTATACGAATGCCAAGCCTAGACAGGACGTTTCGACTACCGGTACTCGTATCCTTCCAGTTACTACAAGCCCGTCGTGAAAACTCACTTTGATGTGATTTGAAAAATACGAAAACATTGCAAAAATCTTTGAAAAGAAATCATGGAGATTGTGAAATCGTGAGGTGTGTGCTTTTATAGATAGACATGTTATGAGGATATGAACTATGATGAGCATTGCATATTAACGTGTACTTGTGAGAGTGCTTGCATAATATTGGGTGTGATAATAAACATGAAACATATAAACATCATGAATTTTGCATGTAACACATAAACAATTAAAATTTAATCAACTATAGTATAGGATCTAAGGGTCTAATAACCTATCCTATATCCCTATAGTCACAAGCTCTGATACCAATCTGTCACACCCCGACACACAGCGGAATAAAAGTCGGGGCATGATTGGGTTATCACCAAAGCTCATGATATTTATTAAATTCAAATTAAAAATTTAAATCTCCAACAAAAATTTCGTACAAATACAAAAAAAATCTAAATGTTTGTTCCAACGCAATAACTTGTTTATTCTTCTAGGCCATCCTAAGTGTTTCTTTCCTCAACTTGATCACCTGTATCATGTGTAAAACAGGAGATTTTGGGTCAACAAAAGTTGGCGAGTGAACCTTGATAAAACATTTAAATAATTGCTTATTTTGTTTATTAAAGAAAATTGTGCATAAATCACATGTGAGCAAATATATATATATAACAAATCACACACCACATTGAATGAATATATGACATGAATGATGATGTATCTGAGATCAAGGCTCAATCAAACGGAGCCGATCTAATGAGGCACCTGATGCTCAACCCGTATCCCACGAGGAACTGATGGGCCTAATGAAATGAGTGCACTGAAATGATAAATTGAATCCACATATAAACCACACAACAAGCAATTCACATTTGATCACGAAATGATATAAGCACAAGTGTTTAAATAAAATAAAGGAATGATACGACACATGATACACCCAAAACGTGAAAAAACGGGGAATTTGTAGAGATTCACTCACAGTGGGTGCGTATTCTTGGTTGATGATGAGTGCGCACGAGTTGAGAATTTGACCGACGAAAGAGTACTAAACTAAAATAACAACGCGATAACTTAATAAATAGATAAGCTAACTTTTTGATTAAAAACCTTTGTTTAGATTTTTAAGTTTATTTTTGTGATTTTAATATTTTAAACCCTTGCAATTTAGGTATTTTTAATAAATTTTTTTTTTAATATGACTATAGAATAATTAAATAAGTAATTATTAAATAAAAAAATAATAAGTAAAAAGGAGTTGTCAGTCTGACAATGTCTGTCAGGCCGGCCGAGCAGGAAATTCGTATGCGCGTGTGAGGGTCGAACTCACGACCTCTCGTTCGTGTGCACGCAGCTCTTCCAACTGAGCTACGTGTCTAACCCGTTGTAATCTGGTTTTTAATTATACATATACACAATTTAAGTCCATACATAAATGATCAATTTAAAAAGGTTTTTAAGTGATCAGACCGGTGGTGAGGGCCTGAAATCGAACCGGCGACCTGAAGTTGGTTTGCACCCGGCCCAACCAATTGGGCTGGGTGCTTAACCCATAAACATAGCATTTTTCAATAACTTTAACATCTTGTTGGGGAATCAGTGTGATTTGGTTCCCTTAAAAAAATTGTTATTCGGCAGTGTTGGTGGCAAGGATCGAACTCGGAGCGTGTTTGTTAAATGTGCACACAGTCCACCGCTGGATTGTGTGTCTAACCCGGTTATAACCCGAATTATATTATATATATACACGTTCTCTACTTCATCTTTTCCATTTAAATTTTACCCAGAACCTATACCCCCGCCCGAATCCATTCTTGATTCATTCCGATCTTGATTATGATCGACTGAATATGACGTTAATTAGGAGAAATTAAAAAGCATAACGAAAAGAAATCTACCGTAAGAACAGAACCGGCGACGATTCCGACGGTTGCAGAATTCCGGTGATTCCAATTTTCCGGCGACAAAGCTTATTGCGAGCGAGAGCAAAGCGATTTCGAAGAATGAATGTGCTTAAAATGCTTGGTTGAGGTAGTATTTATAGGGAACTCGATTACTTGGTTTCCACAATTTTGACCTCGGATTGATTGACAGCGCATTCAAGATTGAAGGATTTGCCAAAAATAAACTGTTGAACTATTCTCGGATTGAGAGAAAACGCGTGATTTGGCGAGATCTCCGGCGAGGAGATTCGCTGAAGTTGCAGGTTTTCCATCCAGTTTTCATATTTATAAAATGAGACGTAGAAGCTAACACATCTAGTGTGTGTAGTGGAGTGGTGTTGAGTGTGTGTGACTACCCGGGCGACCCGGGTTCGATCCCGGTTCCCTATCTCTTTTTGTTTAAATTTTGGATTGATTAATTATTAAGGTTAATTTAACTTTTTATTTATTTGTTATTTCTTTAAGTCTATTTTAATTTAATTGCTGTTACTTATAGATTTTAATATCCTTATTAAATAAATAAAAATACATAACGATATATAAATACACCCTTGATTAATGAAAATGGTGCGGGTTTTCAAAACCCGTTTTACACAAATGTTACAATTGAGTCTCCAGGAGAGGTGCAACTAAGGCAAGACCCAGCAAGTACAGCACGTCCCAAGGAGCCAGTGAGAGAGTATGTCCCTCCTGTTCCATATCCGGGGAGGTTGAAGAAGCAGAGAATGGAAGAACATTATGATAAATTCCTTGAGCTTTTCAAGCAACTTCATATAAATTTACCATTTGTCGAGGCATTTGCTCAAATGCCTAAGTATGCCAAGTTTCTAAACGATATCCTATCTAACAAAAGAAACTTGAGGAGCTTTTGCATGTTCCCTTGAATGAGGAGTGTTCATCAGTTCTTTAGAACCAACTGCCAAAGAAAATGAATGATCCCGGGAGTTTCACTATCCCATGCTTGATTGGTAGTTTGTCGGTCAACAATGCATTAGCTAATCTTGGAGCCAGCATAAACCTCATGCTGTAAGCGGTTTTTGCTAAGCTGGACTTGGGAGAGCCCAAGCCTACTCGTATGAGCATTCAGCTAGCCGACCGTTCAGTGAAGTATCCTCGAGGCATAGTCGAGAATATGCTAGTGAAAATTGACATTTGTTTTTCCCGTTGATTTTGTGATTTTGGACATGGAAAAGGACAAAACTTTTCCTCTTATCTTAGGTCAGCCATTCCTTGCCACTGCTCGAGCCTTAATCGATGTCTGCACCGGCAGACTTACTCTTAGAGTAGACGATGAGGAGGTAACCTTTGATATTGGGAAATCCATGCAGCATCCACAGAGTCATGATGATACACTCTACTTTATCGAGACTATTGACACATATGTGAGTGACCATCTTCGTAGCTGAGCCTAAAGCACGCCCTTCGGTTGAGGATCCACCTTCAGTTGAGCTTAAGGAGCTTCCAGATCACTTGGAGTATGCTTTCTTGGAGGGTGCGACTCATTTTCCCGTCATCATTTCTGCTGGATTATCGGAAGAAGAGAAGGGTCGTTTGCTTGATGTGTTGAAGCAGCATAAAAAGGCGATCGCTTGGAAGATCATTGATATAAAAAGGATCAATCCATCCTTTTGTACCCATAAGATTTTGATGGAGGAGGATTTTAAACCTGTAGTGCAGCATCAGAGGCGTTTAAATCTGAACATGTAGGATGTCATGAAGAAAGAGGTCATCAAATTACTTGATGCAGGTCTGATATATCCGATGTCTGATTCGCCTTGGGTTAGTCCCGTGCAGGTAGTCCCAAAGAAAGGAGGGATGACAGTGGTGACAAATGAGAAAAACGAGTTGATTCCCACTCTTACTGTCACTGGGTGGAGAGTTTGCATTGACTACCGCAAACTCAACGATGCTACGAGGAAAGATCACTTTCCGCTCCCTTTCATTGATCAGATGCTAGAGAGGCTGTCAGGAAGGATGTTCTACTGTTTCCTTGATGGTTTCTCTAGCTACTTTCAGATTCCCATCTCTCCTGAGGATCAGGGGAAGACGACATTCACATGTCCCTACGGCACATTTGCCTACCGGCGAATGCCCTTTGGATTGTGTAATGCCCCATCCACATTTCAAAGATGCATGGTGGCTAGCTTTCATGACATGATCGAGGACTCTATGGAGGTATTCATGGATGATTTTTCTGTGTTCGGGAGTTCCTTCGATCATTGTCTCGGGAATCTGAAGAGGATGTTGGCCAGGTGTGAGGAAGCCAACGTTGTTTTGAACTGGAAAAAATGCCACTTTATGGTGAAGGAGGGCATTGTGCTTGGGCATAAGATTTCACAGGCGGGACTCGAGGTTGATCGAGCGAAAGTTGAGACTATTTCTAAGCTTCCGCCGCCCACATCCGTGAAATCTATTAGGAGCTTTCTTTGTCATGCAGGTTTTTACCGGCGATTCATAAAGGATATTTCTAAAATCTCCCGTCCAATGACCCAGCTTCTCGAGAAGGATGCCCTGTTTATTTTCTTTGATGAATGCCTGAAAGCATTCGAGCTGTTGAAGTAGAAATTAGTGAATGCCCCAATCATGGTAGCTCTGGACTGGGAATTACCATTTGAGTTGATGTGCGATGCGAGTGATTTCGCAGTCGGGGCCTTCTTGGGTCAGAGGAGAGATAAGCATTTTCACCCGATTTACTATGCGAGTAAGACCTTGAACGACACTGAGGAGCATTATACCACGACAGAAAAAGAGCTCCTAGCCGTGGTCTTTGCCTTCGACAAGTTTCGATCTTATCTCATCCTCTCCAAGACTATTGTGTACACAGATCATGCAACACTTCGGTATCTCTTTGGCAAGCAAGATGCTAATCCTAGATTGATACGATGAATTCTTTTATTGCAGGAGTTTGACATTGAAATCCGTGACAAGAAAGGGGCCGAAAACTTGGCAGCTGATCTTTTGTCCCAACTTGAGCATTACGAGGGAAAATAAATCCATGGGCCCAACATCGATGACAAATGAAGACTCCCCATGGTTTGCTGACATCGCAAATTACCTAGCCAGCGGCATCCTGATCAAAGGGATGACCTCTCAGCAGAAGCGGAATATTTTTGCGGATGTTAAGTACTATCTTTAGGATGGCCCTTATCTGTTCATGGTGGGGGTGGATCAGATGATTGCGTACATGGTGACGAGGCGAGGGATATTCTTCTCCACTGTCATGAGGGACCTACAGGAGGTCATCATGGGGCAAACAACACAGCAAAGAAGGTGTTCGATGCTGGATTCTTCTGGCCTTCTATCTTCAGAGACGCCCATGAGTTTGTGAAATACAGTGATGCTTGCCAAAGGGCAAGCAATATCTTAGCACACAATGAGATGCCGCATAACGACATTCAAGTCTGTGAGGTTTTTGATGTGTGGGGCTTAGACTTTATGGGCCCTTTTCCGACATCCTTCGGCAACCGGTACATCCTAGTCGCGGTCGATTATGTATCAAAGTGGGCGGAAGCGCAAGCTTTACCCACCAATGATGCTAGGGTGGTAGTTAGGTTTCTGAAGAGACTATTTGCTCGCTTTGGTGCTCCTAAAGCATTGATTAGTGACCGAGAGACACATTTTTGTAATGCTCAACTAGAGAAGGCATTGTCCAGGTATGGTGTGGAACATCTATTTTCTACACCATACCATCCACAGACTAGTGGACAAGTCGAGGTCATGAATCGGGGCATCAAGCGTATCTTGGAAAAGACAGTTAGCGCTAGCCGTAAGGACTGGTCTGAAAGACTGGATGATGCACTGTGGGCCTTTCGGATGGCCTACAAGACCCCTATAGGCACCACATCGTTTAAGCTGGTCTATGGGAAGTCTTGTCATCTCCTTGTGGAGCTCGAGCATAAGGTGTACTAGGCTTTGAAAACAGTTAACCTTGATATGGCAGCTGCGAGTGAAAACAGGTTTGTGCCAATCCACGAGATTGAGGAGCTCAGGAATGATGCATATGAAAGTTCCAAGCTATACAAGGAACGTACTAAGACGCTCCATGTATCCCACTTGAAGGACAATAAAGAATTCCGAGTGGGTGATCATGTGTTGTTATACAACTCACGTCTTAAGTTGTTTCCTTGCAAGCTTAAGTCTTGATGGTCAGGTCCTTACACTGTGCGATCAGTGTTTCCATACGGATAAGTGGAGATAGGCTATGAGGAAGGCCAGTTGTTTAAAGTCAATGCGCACAGGCTGAAGTCGTATGTTGGTGGTCCCGTGGATAAGAGTGAGGAGGTTGTTACCCTTCACCCCAAGAACAAATGAATTCGGGGTGGTGAGTCTAGCTGAAGACTCGTAAATTAGCTTAGCATGTTTTTGTGGTTGAATTTTGTTTTTCCTTTGTTTGCTTAGTTATTTTTCAGGTTGCAGTTCGCCCTGGACGTGGGGATGTTGGAGTGCGTTGCCGATCTTCAGGTATGTTAGTTGGGCTCTTTTTCTTGATATGAGGTGTTTCATGAGTGGTCCAAATTCAAGTGATTTTTGCTTTTGTTTTATTATTGTGAATAAAAATAACTAGGGAAATAACTAATTTGCAAAAAAAAAAATCCGAAAAATTAGCACTACCAACAAGGTTTTCTGGCACTACCAGACCTGCTAGTGTCAGCCCCCTTTGCAGAATTCATAAAAGCAACCCCCCCTTTTCTTCTTTTAAAACCCTCATCTTCTTCACTTGAATTTTCACAAACCACTCACAAATCCTCCACATTTCCTTTCTTCCTTCAAGAAATATGTCATTCCTTTCATCCCAATCAGGAATCCAGGTACGAATCTTTCTCGTTTCTTATTAGTTGTTGGGTAATTTTGGGGTTTGTTCTTCAAGTTAGTTTTTTTCTAAGTTTTTAGGGTTTGGTATAAATCATCCGATTCAAGCCCGTTTTTTTGTGTTTTTTTTGATGTCGTGAACCACACTTGATCGATTTACAAAACCCCAATTGAAAGTGTTAAAAAGTCGGGGTTTTGGGTGAGTTTTGGAGGCTGTTACAGGTTTCGGTTCCGTCACGCACGATCGTGCCAAACCCTGGCACAACCGTGCTCTTCATAATTTGTGGCTGAACTGCTTTAAAAATCCCAGAAATTCATCACGCACGATCGTGCTCTTCATAATCTGTTGATGATTTTGAAGAATCTGCCCAAAAATTCAACACGCACGATCGTGGGCTAGGCCATTCTCCAAGCCCATTATCACCCAAAATTGGTCTAGGCACGAGAGTTCTCATGTGTGGCACGATCGTGCTTAATGAAGAACAAACCCAGAAAACTTCATAATTAAAAAAACCTTCATAAAATCTGCTGAAATCAAGCACGCACGATCGTGCCTTAGGTTGTGAGGATCTGTCCAGAACCCAGTTTTTGTCTGGTTTTTCGCGTTTTAAATACTAATCTTGTTACTCACTCTTGCAGTTGGATCATCCATTTCTTAGGTTCAGCAACAATGCCAAGGAAGGGCATTGAATCGCTAAAGTTGAACAGTTGTGGGCTAGGAGGCATTTGATTGAGCCAATGCAGACACTTCAGACTGTCGATCTCGACCTGCTTGGTCAGTCCGAACGGTTTGAGGATGTTGGTGCATATTGGTGACAACAACTTAATAGTTTAATAGTTTAGTCTTTGGATATTTTGTATTGGGCTTAGCATTTGTGTTTAGCTTGTTTAGAGTTGAATGGGCTTGGAGAATGGCCTAGCCCAAGATAAAGCCTAGTATGTGAACATGTAGTTTAAATACATGTTATGCATTAGGTTTTAGGTAGACAGATAGAATAGAGAAGAGTGTGAGAAATCTACAGAGAATGGCTGAGAGATTTCTAGAGAGTCTTGAATTGATTGTAAACACATAGTGTTGGATAATCAATAGAAGACAGTTTGAAGGAATTGTGTTCGTGTTCTTGTTGGTGTTCGTGTTTTTCTGTGAAATCTGATCTAGGGGATTCCTCACTCTAGGTTGGATAGACGATTATGTCAAGATCCATAAGGACTAGGGGACCTACAATTGGTATCAGAGCATTCGACTCTTGATTTTGCTCGGTTCAGAATCGTAACAGCAGAAAAAGTCAGATTTTTGGAAGTTTTTGGAGGCTGGTTGAAGGTTGTGATGGCTGAATTAGGGTTTCTGACACTGTTTCGGATAAACAACAGGCATTTCAGATAGAAGTCTTGCATTTCGGATTAGAGAATTAGCATTTCGGATTGGAAGACTTGAATTTCGGATTGGAAAGTTGCATTTCGGATTCAAATTCGGATCAAAAGTGTATTCCAGATTTCAGAAAAGTCATTTCGGATTCCATTTCGGACTGAAATTCGGATCAGAAGCTATTTTGGATTAAATTTCAGATCAGAAGTGCATTCCGGATTCCATCTCGGATTAAAACTATTCTGGATTCCATCTCGCATCAGAGTAGTCTATCCGGATTTCGATTTCGGATCAAAACATTGCATTCCGGATATCATCTCGGATCACTATTCCGGATCACCATTTCGGATTACTGTTCCGGATTGTCATTTCGGATTGTAAATCCGAGTTACTGTTCCGGATTTGGTACTATTCCGAGTTATATACAAAAAGGTGGAAAGTTAACCAGCTGACGTAACCGGAGTTAAACGTTTTTGAACATAGAAGTTGATCCGTAAACTATCTGAACAAACCGACTGCACGGTTAGACTCGTGTGATTTTTATGGCAAAAAAAGGCACGGAAAATCCTAAAATCACTATTGGACAATATATATCATTGGATTGGTATTGTCGAGACGAGTTTAACGGTACAATTTGGTAATCACACTTTTCGGAAAAATTTTTGAACGTTGTTAACTGTACGTTTACGGTAAAACATGAAAAAGGACCAGAAGAGAGGTTAGATTTGGATATTGACACAGGTATACCAAAATCCATTTAAACTGTTAGTGCATGTTAAAGATGGGCAAATTGAACAATCTAAGTTAGGGTGTTAAAAACTGGCCAAAGCTGTTAAATGCTGAACAATATGTAGAATGGAAGAAGCAGTTTGAGGCATTTGTTCAAAGAGAAGATACTAAGATGTGGAATTGTATGATCGATGGGTACATTACTCCCACACGTCGAATTAATGGAAGAATTATGGTACTCTCATATGAGAAGATGGAAGATTATGAGAAACGTATATATGATGCTGAGAAGAAGGCTTTAGCAGCGATAAAGATGTCCTTGCCATTTGATATGAGAAACATCTGTAGTAGGTATGGATCGTCTAGAGAGCTGTGGGAAGCTTTAGAAAAACGTTATCAGAGTACTTCAAGACAAAGTACATGTGTGAGTGAGACTGCAGCTGTGAAGATTGGTGTAGGAGCTGCTAAGATAAAAGAGAAGAAGGAAGCTGAGAAGGAGAGATTGGAACTCAAGGATGCAAAAGCTATAGTGTGCATGGATGATACAAATGAGCTTACAACGGAGGTACAGGTACAATTTCAATCTGTAAGTCATACTTGTCATAATTGCACTGAACTACAGGGTAAAGTTGACAAATTATCGGAGCAAAACAAAATTTTGTTAGCTGAATTAGAAAAACTGAAAGAGTCAAATGTTCTTTTGAGTAAAAGGGAGTCAAACTTTTTGAATACACTCAATTCAAATGAATAAGAAATCATCAGTTTGACCAGCAAAGTCAATGAACTTTTACAGATCATTGATTTGGCTCGTGAAACTGTGAAGGACAAGACTAACGAGCTTTCTGAAAAGTGCACAAAATTGGCTAGTGCACAGGCCAAAATTGTTGAACTTCATAGAAAGTTAGAAAAATTTGGAGAATCCTCGTTAGTCAGGACTCAAATTCAGAAAAGTTTGAAAAGGAGTAGTAAACAGGAGTGGGGTTTAATAAAGCTCCATCTTCTGAGGATAAGGATTACTCCTTTTTACCAAATGAAGAAGAGCTAACAGATTGTGTGCCTACTACACCAGCTGTTGTGGATCCGATAACTGTTGACATACCTGATAGTCCAGGTTCTTTGAAAGAATCCGTTAGGTCCAACAGTACACCTCATAAAGTGGATGTGGATACTGAAGACGAAACAGTCAAAACATTTAAAAAGGGATCTAACAGAAAGAAAATTTTTAAGAAGAGATCCAGTTTTAAATGTCACAACAAAGGGCATGTGGCTAGTTGTCCTTTTAAAAAGGGTAAGAAAGTAGAGGCTGAGGTTGAGGTTAAGGATGGAAATCAGGTTGGTTCAAATAAAAATGTTAAATCCAGTTTTCAGATAAATCAACCTAGATTTCAACCTAAATCTTCAACATCAAGAAGATTTGTTTGTTCAAGAAACACTTCTCCTAAATCATGTCACCATAAGGGTCAAACAAATTCTTTTCAAAGTACAAATTTTGGATATGGAAATCGATACCAAACTTCTGGTAATCGAAACTTTCAAAGAAAAAACGAATATAGGGGTTTTAGTAACTTGAATGTTCAACATAATCCAAAAATTTTTCAAAGATCCGATTATAAGAAGGTTTCGAGATAATAATTTTCAAAGGTCGAAAAATTCGAGAGTTTATTGGAACTCCAATGATCAAAGACCTCGTGGAAATTATAAATCTGATTCAACAACTTGGAAGACATCCAAGACACCAGTAAGGTGTGATGGATATTGGATTGATGTTCTAGTGGTTGCTGAATCTGGACGACCCAAGACCTTTAAGGCTTGGGTCCCCCAGTCTAACTAAGTTGTTGAGTGTGTGTAGGATGACCAAGAAGGACTGTTGATGTGTTCAACAGTGGTTATTCCTGTAAATCATCTGAGGTGAATAGTAGGTTACCCATGGTAACGAATTATTTATTTCTTTGATAGAATATGTTTAATAAAAGTGAAAAACCTTGTCAGGTTAAAGTGGGAGTCTGTTTGTGTTTAAATTTGCGTTTTTAAAACTTTACTCCATAAAAACAAAAATTTAGGGGGAGAAATTTCCCTAAGCCAAAAATAGTTTAATTAGTGCGTGAGTTTAGGGGGAGTTAGTTGAAAAGTTTAAAGTTTTTGTTAAAAATGACAAATGAGTTTTCCACTGTGTGAAAAAGAAGAAATGATAGTACATCAGCAAGTTAGACTGTCACACTGAAATTAAAGAAAATTGCTTAGGTGTCATAGCAGCTTCATCATATGATGTACCAGTAGGCAAAAGGCATGAAATAATCAACTTACCTTTGTGATGAAAACATAAAATAAACTGTGTATGAGTGGGGAACATATCAGTGGCGTATGGTTTTATAACCTTAAATCTTGCGTTGATAGATTGCCAAAATCTGAGGTTTTAGTTCTTTATATCGTTATTTCATCCGGGGTATCAAGGTTGTCCTTCTGCTGCATCCAGATATATGCTGACCTAGGTACAACCGGGATATCTTAAAAGAGCTAAAATGCCAAATCCCAAATATTGAAGAAGCTCTCCTAGAGAGTCATTCAAATGTGCAAAATTGCATTATTCGTACCAAAATTTAGTATTTGTCCTAACCCTCGTTGGATAATTTGGTCTCTTTGCTGTACGGAAGTACTGACCTAATCACCATTTATCTAACGTTGTAAATTCAAAAGGATGAATTTCGGTATACTCACCTACTACGATGAATCTTTGTGCATATCTTGATCGCGGGGGTATGTCCTGAAGTGGGACACACTAGTATATCAGTATAAATTATCTAAACAGAACACGAGGTAATGGAACTTGAAATGTTCATGTATTTTGTTTAAGTGGATAAACAATAATGGTAATCGTCTTGTACTACTTTCCATGAATATTGCATATAGAATAAACAAATAGTGTGAAAACAGTTTCATGTTTCTGATATGATCTTCTTAACGGTGAATCTCACAAAAATAGAGTGTTTAGTTTCTTGTTAGTTATTTGTTTTCAGAAAATATAAAAATACAAAAAGATTTTTTTAAGTCTCCCAGTTTGAACTGATAAGTTGTTTGTTTTTGCATGATAAGATAAAATATTGGTTTATCTTTAATGTAGAAAAGGACTAATTGTTTTTCGAGTTACCTGCTTGTGTTTCTAAACAGATTGATGCAGTTATCAAAATGAAGTGCAGAAATCAAGTAAAGCCCATTTTAAGAATGGAGTGCAGAATGTGTGAAGATGCATGGTAGGATCCTTCTACTACATTGCAAAGGGAGATAAAGAAGAATTTGGATATAAGAGCTTAACTAGAGAATGCTAGTTTAAAGTCTTGGTGATTGGATGCATCAGCTTAGGGGAGTCTGTTGTTGTCAAAATCACATGTGGCTGAAGCTATCCAAAGACCAAAAGATCACAAGATGTTTGAAGACAAAGTTACACTATGAAGCTATTGTCAAGGGGGAATCTATTGGTGCATATTGGTGACGACAGCTTAATAGTTTAATAGTTTAGTCTTTGGATATTTTGTATTGGGCTTAGCATTTGTGCTTAGCTTTTTTAGAGTTGTAATGGGCTTGGAGAATGGCCTAGCCCAAGATAAAGCCTAGTATGTGAACATGTAGTATAAATACATGTTATGCATTAGGGTTTTAGGTTAGACAGATAGAATAGAGAAGAGTGTGAGAAATCTACAGAGAGTGGCTGAGAGATTTCTAGAGAGTCTTGAATTGATTGTAAACACAGAGTGTTGGATAATCAATAGAAGACAGTTTGAAGGAATTGTGTTCGTGTTCTTGTTCGTGTTCGTGTTTTTTTGTTAAATCTGATCTAGGGATTCCGCACTCTAGGTTGGATAGACGATTCTGTCAAGATCCATAAGGACTAGGGGACCTATAGAGGATCTTATAACTCCACCGTGGACCCGTCTCTTCGCGATGGCTGAGCCATAATATATTGAGCTAGTCATCGAGTTCTTTGCTTCGTTCCGATTTGTCTTTCCGTGCCCAGATGTCTACGAAAAGCGGGTTGGGGTTATTTACCGTCTGGGACGGAAATGGCACCACCAATCCATTAGCAGGTTGGGTCAGATTCTCGGGTTGTATGTTGATGACGAGATTGACTCTGATCTCTTTCACGGTAGTCTTCAAGAGTGAGAAGCTGACGCGGATAATGCCGCATTCTAGGTCGAGATCATTGTACTGGGTCGAGAATGGGACCCAAGACGAGCTAAGGCTACATGGATTCTCGACCCGTTACACCGTATTATCGAGCGTGCCATCTTTCACGTCATCGGGGGTCGGGGTGATAGTACCAGAAACATTTCCACCCGCGACCTCTTTCACCTTTATTGCATTATCTCTAGATCCAACTGCAACGTAGTTGTCAGTGTAGCCGAGTCAATCCAAAGGGGGATTGGTTCGACACCTACGTCGAGAATCTGCAGAGGTGCTTTTGCCACCAAGTTAGCTAAATACTACAGGGTGCGTTTAGATAATCTAACTGTCGCTTGTGATTATGACTTCTTGATGTGGCACAATTGACCGTTATGCACATGATTCGAAAGGTAAACGGTATCCCAAAGTTAGTTGATCGTATGGGCAAGATTTAGGATCCGCTTCCTGAGGGGGATAGTGATCAAGATGGAGGTAAAGTTGGTGGTGGTGGCGACGATGTACATATGCAAGATGCCCCGGTTCACGGGCAAGGTGAGGCTACTTGGGGAACATACCCTCACATGTAGATAGGTGATTCGGGCCAGGGCTTTGGAAGCCAAAACTGGGAGAACATGTATGCGGTTAAGGTGGTGGGTGGTGCATATGGCCTGTATGAGCTGTCGTCAGTTGATCTACGGAGACGCATGGACAATTTGGCTTTGGACCAGCAGACTGTGCGGCATGAGGTGGACTTGATCCGCGTGGAGCAGCATCGACAGGGGAACTTTTTAGAGGACATGTATGTGCAGAGCAGGCAGAGCTTTGATTGGCTCTTCGGTTCACAGCAACACATTGCAAGCTCGCTCGGTTTCCCCTACACACAGCCGCCGCCGCACTTCACGCGGAGATCCCATTTTGACCGCCGGGATGACGTAGGTCCTTCGGGATCTGGCGGGAGGTCCTTATCTCGCCATGGTTGTTGTACTTTTGTTTTCATTTTGTGTTTGAGGAGTGTGCCATTTTGAACTGTCCGTACACTCCTCCGTCTTGTAGTTTTAAATTCGTATGTTTTAATTAGTGGTTTGCTTTAATAAACAAAGATAAGGGAAATGTGGGTTGGGTTATTTCTTGTGTGCTTGATTATGTTTGCCAGTGTGCAGTATTGGTTTGATGATGTGCTAGTTGCTGGATGGCGCGATAGTTCGTTGGGAATGTTCCATATTACCTTCTTTTGGTCCATTCCAGCCTTTGCAATTCAGGGGAGTTTTCGTGTTCCCGCTTCCTCCGCTTTTACTATATAATTGAATTTAATTATGCTTGTTTTTTGTTGTACATCAGGGGTGAACAATTCAAGTGTGGGGAGGTGGTTTAAAGCTTGTTTTTGGTTGTCCGTGTAAAAAAAGATAATAGATAATAATAATAAGAATAATACAAACTCTCTTGAATAATCAAATCAACATAAGTTTTATATAAACACTAATGTTTTTGATAAATATACAAGGGTGAACGTAAAAAGGAATTGCTCGAATAAAAGTTACTATCTAGTAACAAATTTTTTCGTATAAAATTGAGCATGAGAAATCAAGAAACCTACCTACCTGTTTGCCTTGCATATTTACCCTATACGTCTGTTTCCGTGAGTTATTTTTGAGCCTTGTAGCTTTAGAATTATTTCTGCTCATGTTTTTGCGGGCAAAGATTGAGTGCGCCGGATGACTTTTGCGGTTTAGAACTTGTGTTAGGTATACATTTCGAGAACACAAAGCAAACACATAGCATAAAAATGATTGAGGCATTAGATAACCTTTTATTTTTAACCATTTTTATTTATTCCTGCACCCAAATCACACCCTAGTTAAACCAATTTGAGCCTTTCCCTTTCGTTTCTTTTAAACCACTAAATATCGCCACTTAGCCAAATTAGCCTTTTCTTTCCGAACCCAAAGTTTTTGGTTTGAAGCCCGATCCGGTCAAGACTAACTTGTAAGCCTTCTTGTATAGGTTATGGATTTATTAGTTATAACATCATAGCTTAGAGTTATTATCTAAGTAGACGTACTTAGTTCCCTCTAAAGCGTTGAAAAAAAAGTTGAAAAAGCCTTGTCAACTGGCTTTGTTAGAGCAATTTTGGGGAGATATCTCAGCCGGTTGGCTAGCTCTCGGTTAATTATTACTAAGTTGTATAGTTTTGTGTTTCTTTGATTCAAGCTATTCGAGCCGTCGGTCTTTAGCCATTTTAGCTACTTTTATAAATCCATTTCCACACCCTTAACCCTAGCCAAGTTACAACCCACGCAAGACCTCTTGATTTGTGTTATGTGTTAGTCGAGTGTTTAGATTTGATCCTTACACAAGCTTATGATATCGCATAGTCATTGTCTTGGTATCGAGTGTTCTAAACATACTCCATGAATTGTATGTTCTCTTGTATATTTAGCCGAGTGTGTGTGAACATGGTGAGGATGTAAGGTGAGCTTGTAGGGATGTCAAGATGGATCATTGCTCATAACCATATTTTACATACTTTTTGGTTTTTCCTTTCATGATGAGTAGTCCGTTTTTGTTTTAGCCCGAGTTATTTATTTGTGCTTATATAATGATAGTTGAGATGATTGCCGTAGAGAGAGTTTTTGTTTATTTTAGTGTGTTTGAGGACATCCAAAGTTCAAGTATGGGGATGTTTGATGTATAAGAATTTATACATCTTTTAAACATCAAATATTCCCCATTTATGTGAGAACTCGTGTTTTCATTGATTTGATAATCATTTGAGTTGTTTGTGAAAATACAGGTCCGGGCTTCAGCCCGGTGAAGAAATGAAGGCTTTTGGAACAAATTGGAGCAAAAATGGAACATTTCATCCAGACTGCCGGATATGGCACGACCGTGCCAACCATAGGCACGATCGTGCCAAGCCTATAGACACCGGCACTATCATCAGCACTATCATCAATCTGCGTAAATCAAACCAGTCCAACATCTGGCACGGTCGTGCCAACACCAAGCACGACCGTGCTCGTGCCATCCCAGCTTCTGATCAGCTAATTTCCGAGATCAAAATAACCATTGCCAAGTACGTTACTGATGAGCACGTCCGTGCCACACTGTGGCATGATCGTGCCACCTCGGGGAAATTTTAGCGGGATCTTTCCAGATTTGGTAGCAAACTTGGTCAACAACTCCGAAAGGCATCTGACACTTACCAAGCACGAGCGTGCCAAAAGGTGGCACGGTCGTGCCAACTCTCCAGTAGCATAAATACGTGGTTTCAGCTCATTTGAAGGGGAGTGGGAGCATTTTGGTGAACTTTTCTCTCAAGATTCTGATCTGGGAAGCTTGTAGATTGAAGAAGAAGCCTTAAGGAAGGTTGTATCATTTGATTATCAACTCATTTTACCATTTATCTTGTCTTAAACTTTAGTTATCCACTTGTTATTCATGAACAATTACCATTATCTTGCATTTGATTTAGTTGTCATGAGCCTTCCGGGCTAAACATTTGTGTTGCTTAAACATTGTTGAAGCTAATGAACATGTGATAACATGGAAATAGATGTGGTGATTGTTGTTTGTTAATCTTCATGGTGATATTTGATCTTGTTCTTGGAGTTCATGTTCATGTTTAAAGTCATTGTTCTTGAATGTTTGGTCATAAGTATTTACATTTTATGTTGGAAAGCCCATGTAGAGATTATGATTGTTGAATCATGTTAACTTGTTGATATGATTCATAGCATGAAACTAGGAATGGTAATTGTTAACATGATTAGAATGGTGATTTGAATATGTATATGAACTCTTGCATTTAGATTTGGAAAGATCATATGAATGTTTATATGGATTCTATAGTTGGTGTTTATGTTGGGTTAATGATTTAGACCAAGATTGTTATCTAGAATGACCATGCTTGTGATTCATATCAAAAACATGTTGAAGATGTCACCTAATTGAAACCAAGTTAGGGTGATTTGTGTGTTATTCATATTAGTTTTCCTTGACTTGTAATTAGTAGTTTTGACAAACAAATAACTTATTATTAAAGATTAACATCAACTTAGCAAGTGAACTTAAAAGAATGAATCTTAGGTGATTAGAATGTTGTTTCATTATAATTTTCCCAAGATTTATAAAACTAGGAAACCTTGAATGGAAACTTAGTTGAATCTAGAACTTGCATCACCATTAGTTTCCTTAAGTGTTATCATATGTTTATTAGTTGATACTTAGTTTAAGGAACCTCTCTTAATTATTGTTCTTTATTAATTCAGTTACTTAATTGTTATTTTTACATGATGGTTTAAAATCAAGAAATCCACTCATCCATTGAAAAAGGTTTAAAAGTAACAAGGATTTAGTATTAAGACACCGAGTCCACGGATTGATATACGGTTCTTACCGGCTGACTATACTGCCACCCGACGGGTACACTTGCCCTTTGTGTGTGTAGTTAGTTTTTACGTAAAAACCATTTTAAAACCCAATTTGTGTGAAAGGAAATTATAGCAATAAAAAGTATATTTAATTCACGCACATCAAGTTTTTGGCGCAGTTGCCGTTTGAGTTACTTAATAAGCCACTGTGAAAAATTTATAAAATTTTTGTTTAAATTGGTTTATTTGACTTTGCATGATTATTTGAAAAAAAAAGAAAAAAAATAAAACATGATGTTAGTTGTTATTTTTATTTTTCTGTATATATAGTGCATTGTGTTCCTTCTTTTTCCTTAAGGTCGTTCATGTCCTCAACCCCCGTTGCTGAAACCGTTGAGCCTTCATCGGAGCCGGAGCGCAATCTTCATCGGAGACTGCAGGAACGGTCCCGCGTGGTGGCCGCTACGATTGAAGTAGACGCATTGGGAGACGACATATTCCATGAAGTTTGTGTAGAAATGACAGATGAAGAGGAAACGAGGGTCTTAAACGACATCGGAAAACTTCACTTGAGGGCTTACCTGTAAGCATCAATGCACCCACAATTAATAATAGTAATTTCGAAATCAAATCCGGTACCATATCGATGTTGCAGAATGCGATTCAGTTTTATGGCAGGGATCACGAGGATCCTAGTGTCCATATTGCAGGTTTTCTAGAGGTTTGTACCACATTCACGATTCGTGATGCATCATTGGATGCAATACGCCTTAGGCTATTTCTGTTTTCTTTATGTGATGGAGCTAAGGAGTGGCTTCTTTCACTTCCTGCTAGATCTATCACTACATGGAATCAATTAGCTTAGAAGTCCCTTCAAAAATATTTCAGTGAAAACTGTTCGATTGAGAACCAAGATTCTTAATTTTCGTCAGGACGATGATGAGCCCCTCTATGAGGCATGTGAGCGGTTTAAAGAGCTCACGAGAAAGGTCCCACACCAAGGGTTGCCCAAGTGGCAAAAATGTCAGATCTTCTACCATGGTTTGGATGGTCAAGGGCAGATGTTGATCGATATATATTCAGGCGAAGACATTGGCACGAAAAATGCCAACGAGGCATTTGAGATTTTAGAGAAATGCGCCTTGAAGAATCGGACACAACAGCCATCAAGAGGAAAGATTTCTAGACAGGGAGTTCATCACGTAAACGATTTCACTGCCATCACAGCATGTATGGATGCCTTATCTTCAAAGCTTGATCGAGTGATGGAGATCCACTCAAGTGGTTCCTCTAGTGGGGGAGCATATCAGGTAGGCAATTTTCCTATGGGAGAGGTATCACACGAGCATGTAGATTTTATGGGAAACCAATACCGTCCTTAGCGTAATCCCTACAGCAATACGTACAATCCGGGGTGGAAGAATCACCCAAATTTCAGTTGGAAGTCTGAAGCGTCGAATCAGCATCCATCCAGATTGGCTCCACGTCCCATAGCTCCTGGAGGGTACAGTACACCTCGGCCTCAGCGGATGCCTCCCACTAATGAACCTAGTGTACAGGATATGTTTAGTCAACTCTTAGCTGGTCAGAATTCTCAAAGAGTCGAAATGAAAAGCGTTTTAAGTAGTATGACGGTCGTTTCACGAGGCACGAGAGTGAGTTAAGAAGCCAAAACGCTTCCATGCAGACCATTGAAAACCAAGTTGTTCAGATTGCCAAGATGTTGTTCGAGATACAAGAAGGGGGCCTTCCAAGCAACACAGAGCCAAATCTGAAGGCCACTACAAAGGCCATCATGTTGAGAAGCGGTAAGATCGCTGAGCCCGTCACTTCGGCTGTTTCCGTAAAGCCGATTGATGACGAGATTGTTGAGGAGATTGAGACTGAGTCTCCAGGAGAGGTGCAACTAAGGTGAGACCCAGCAAGTATAGCACGTCCCAAGGAGCCAGTGAGAGAGTATGTCCCTCCCGTTCCATATCCGGGGAGGTTGAAGAAGCAGAGAATGGAAGAACATTATGGTAAATTCCTTGAGCATTCAGCTAGCCGACCGTTCAGTGAAGTATCCTCGAGTCATGTCAAGAATATGCTAGTGAAAATCGACAAGTTTGTTTTTCCCGTCGATTTTGTGATTTTGGAAATGGATGAGGACAAAACTGTTCCTCTTATCTTAGGTCGACCATTCCTTGCCACTACTCGAGCCTTAATCGATGTCTGCACCGGCAGAGTTACTCTTAGAGTAGACGATGAGGAGGTAACCTTTAATATTAGGAAATCTATGAAGCATCCATAGAGTCATGATGATACACTCTATTTTATCAAGACTATTGACACGTATGTGTGTGACCATCTTTGTAGCACATTTGAGGAGGATGTTGTGGACACGCAGTTACTGGGAGGGGAGACTTTTGGTTCACCTGCTGTAGACCAATTAGTCGAGGAGATGACATGTCTGATTGGTCATGTGTCTCCCCCACGTCCCGAGGTTTTTGAGGTTGTGGATCGCATTGCTGAGCCTAAATCACGCCCTTCGGTTGAGTATCCAACTTCAGTTGAGCTTAAGGAGCTTCCAGATCACTTGGAGTATGCTTTCTTGGAGGGTGCGACTCATTTGCCTGTCATACATTTCTGCTAGATTGTCGGAAGAAGAGAAGGGTCGTTTGCTTGAAGTGTTGAAGCAGCATAAAAAGGTGATCACTTGGAAGATCATGGATATAAAAGGGATCAATCCATCCTTTTGTACCCATAAGATTTTGATGGAGGAGGATTTTAAACCTGTAGTGCAGCATCAGAGGCATTTAAATCCGAACATGCAGGACGTTGTGAAGAAAGAGGTCATCAAATTACTTGATGTAGGTCTGATATATCCGATCTCTGATTGACCTTGCGTTAGTCCCGTGCAGGTAGTCCCAAAGAAAGAAGGGATGACAGTGGTGACTAATGAGAAAAACGAGTTGATTCCCACTCGTACTGTCACCGGGTGGAGAGTTTGAATTGACTACCGCAAACTCAATGATGCCATGAGGAAAGATCACTTTCCACTCCCTTTCATTGATCAGATATTAGAGAGGCTGTCAGGAAGGATGTTCTACTGTTTCCTTGATGGTTTCTCTGGCTACTTTCAGATTCCCATCTCTTCTGAGGATCAGTAGAAGACGACATTCACATGTCTCTACGGCACATTTGCCTACCAGCGAATGCCATTTGGCTTGTGTAATGCCCCAGCCACATTTCAAAAATGCATGGTGGCTATCTTTCATGACATGATCGAGGATTCCATGGAGGTCTTTATGGATGATTTTTCTGTGTTCGGGAGTTCCTTCGACCATTGTCTCGGGAATATGAAGAGGATGTTGGCCAGGTGTGAGGAAGCCAACCTTGTTTTGAACTAGAAAAATACCACTTTATGGTGAAGGAGGGCATTGTGCTTGGGCACAAGATTTCACAGGCCGGATTCGAGGTTGATCGAGCCAAAGTTGAGACTATTTCTAAGCTTCCGTCGCCCACATCCGTGAAATCTATTAGGAGCTTTCTTGGTCATGCAGGTTTTTACCGGCTATTCATAAAGGATTTTTCCAAAACCCTGTCCAATGACCCAGCTTCTCGAGAAGGATGCCCAGTTTATTTTCTCCGATGAATGCCTGAAAGCATTCGAGCTGTTGAAGGAGAAATTAGTGAATGCCCCAATCATGGTAGCTCCAGACTGGGAATTACCATTTGAGTTGATGTGCGATGTGAGTGATTTCGCAGTCGGGGCCGTCTTGGGTCAGAGGAAAGATAAGCATTTTCACCCAATTTACTATGCGAGTAAGACCTTGAACGACGCTCAGGAGCATTATACCACGACTAGAAAAAGAGCTCCTAGCCGTGGTCTTTGCCTTCGACAAGTTTCGATCTTATCTCATCCTCTCCATGACAATTGTGTACACGGATCATGCAGCACTTCAGTATCTCTTTGGCAAGCAAGATGCTAAACCTAGATTGATACGATGGATTATTTTGTTGCAGGAGTTTGACATTGAAATCCGCTTGCTGCTCCCAGGTTTTATGGATGCAACACCAGCTTGTGGATTACGGTTTGACTTATCTAAACACAACAATTTTTTGTGATAATGATGCCACTATCCAAATTGTCAAAACCCCATTTTCACTCCAAAACCAAGCTCATAAATATCAAAGTTCATTTTATTCGTGATTGCTATGAAAAGGGTCTCATTAAACTTGAGCAAATCCACACCGATGCAAACGTTGCGGATTTGTTCACGAACCCGTTAGCAACACGCGTTTTCAAGTGCTTGTGGATCTTCTCAAAATGATTCGTTTTTCTAACTGAGCATCCTTTGTTTGTTTGCCTCGTAAATTTGTTCATTAGTATGTACAAATTTAGGGGGAGAAAAAAAAATAAAATAATAATAATAGTAATAAAATTTTCAAACAATTTTGCAATAATTGGGAAATGAAATAATTTTTCGTGCTAAAGGCTTTGACTAACACACGTAAGGTGCTGTAGCGGGAATGACTTGGATCAAACGTAATATGTTGATAGGTCTAGAGATCAACCTAATAGTGTAAGCCAAATGATATAAACATAAAGATCTATATATATTCAGTGGGTAATATACCATCGGCGTATGATTTCATGGTCTTAAATCCCGCGTTGACAGATAGACAACGTCTGAGGTTTCGGGTCTTTATACTGTTAAGTTATCCGGGGATATCTTCGCTGCCCTTCTGTTGCATCCAAATTATATACAGACCTAGGCACAGTTAGGATATCCTTAAAAGAGCCAAAATAGAAGGGCCAAAACCTTAAGGGAAAGGAAATCTCATTAATGAGAAAAATTCCATGAATTCAAACATACCGTATAAGGTATTTGCCTAACCCTTGTCAGAAACTGTTGGTCACTCTGTTGTACGAAAGTACTGACCTGTTCACCAATAGTCTGACGTTGTAAAAATAAAGGATGATCTAAGTATAGATGAATCGTTACCTTGATCGCGGGGGTATGTCATGGAGTGGGACACACTGGTATCATAGTATAATACTACCTTAGGCATATCATAAGCAAAGAATTAGAAGGTTGAGCTTTAGGTTTAAAATGGACAAATATATTGGCAATTGCTTAGACCAGTCTGCCCTAGCTCAGACTGAAAAATGTTCCTTAGTCTGCTTAAAATGATTTGACCCCATAGCAAGACTGCGTACATGTTTTTGTTCAAAGGTTTTACTTATTTTATAATCAGTAAAAGAATGGTTGGTTGCTTGGTTAGTTAAACTATTAATTTTTGGGCTAGATGATTTCTGTCAAGGGTTATTGGACTGGCCTACTAAGTTTTTGAATTGGGCCAATTAAATAGAATTTTTGAAAGACTTGAAATTGAAAAAGTTTCGTTTTATTGTGGTACTGTTCCAGATTAGGCCTTTAAACCCATTCCGGATAGGCCCACTGACCAAGTCATTCTCCTTTGAGTGTTTGGACAGATTACTGTTCTGGATTGGGCCCAAATAAGATTGACCAAGCCCAATCCGGATTTTGTATGGATCTCGGATGATTGGATCCGGATTGACTTGGGCCCAAAGGTTCCAGGCCCAAGCCCATTCCAGAATAGTATATTAATGAATGAGAGTCTTCATTTCAGATGATTCACAAAATTACTTTCCGAAATCCTCTGATCATCATCCGGATTGATACTGTTCACATTCATCTAAGTTTCATCCAAGATTTCATCCGAATTAGGTATAATTTGCCTCTTAATCATAAAATTAAATAATAATCTTCAAATATTCATGTTCCTAAGCATCTCGAATGGCATTTCGGATGGCATTTCGGATAGATCTTCAAATAGACTGGCATTCCAGATTTTATTCCGGATGGACATTCAACCAGAATGGTTGAACTCGGATTCCATCTCGGATGAAGTTCATCTAGAATTATGAAAGGTTCATCCGGATTCCTGTTGAACCTTTTTGAATCCGGATTCTAGTGTCTGAATCTTTTGAACTGTCTTGAACCTTTCCAATGATTGAACCTCTAAACTTTTTTGAACCTTTTCAATAATTGAACCTTTGAAATATTTTTGAACCATCTGAATTTCGTTGACCCTTAACCCTGAATTTTAAGATGAACTCTTTTGACCTCTGTTAGTTGGCATTGCTAAGTATGATTTAATTTGATTATTTTTTCTGACAGAAATGGCGGAAGAGGCATTCGATGCCGTTATGCTGGTGGAAGAACAATTTCACAACCAAGTAGGTTATTTATCAGATCCTCCAGCAGATTTTTTCCAGGAGTTCCGATCTTTGATGGTAGGTTTGAATGATTGCAAGATTACCTACGCCCTTCGAGCCAATCCAGTTATATATCTAGATCTAGTACATACGTTTTGGAAGCGAGCTAGATTTCATCTGAGGGGCGCTGATGGGAAGCTATACATTAGTTCATCGATTTAGGGAAAGGAGATTGTGGTGGATGAAGGCTGTATTCCAGAGGGTTGCAGTTTGCTGATACTGCAGGTGATCCAATGTTGTATGCCAAGGAGAAGGTGATGCCTGTGTTAGCAGAGATGAGTTATGAGGGAACCTATCTGCCTTTGCTGAAGAAGATGTTCCCTGCATATTGGAGATTACTAGTACACGTCTTTATGCAATGTATTTTAGAGAATAAAGGAGGGTTGGATCAGCCGAATCAAACACAGACATCTACAATAGTCTGTCTAGTCATGGACTGGAAATATAACTTCTCTGGTTATATTTTCGAGAATATGAAGAAGATTTTGGAGTAGTCGGAGAAGAAGATGTTTCTGCTATATCCTCGGTTTATACAGTTGATCTTGGATGCACGGTACCCTGATTTGGCAAAAGATGCTTCTGATGCCAATTTGTTGAATATGAAGCTGATGGGTCCAACTATTTTTTAGATTATGAAAAAAACCGATCGACGTCAAAGACTGTGTTTGTTGGACGTATACCTTTGTGGAAGTTTGGGAAGTTTAGGGAGGTGATTGGTCAGGATATCCCAGCACCTAAGCCAGTTAATGCTATGGTAGCTGAGGAACATGATATACCTATGAAGGAGAAAGAGATTAAGTTGAGGATCTGGTTACCGATGCTGATGCAGATGAGGAAGAAGCTTTTTTAGAATCCATTACATAAGCTGAAGCATATCCGATTCAAGACTTACAAGAGATTTCTACATAAAACTTAGAAGCTCTAATTGCACAGTTAAAGGATATTCAGGAGAAACAGGGTGATCCTCCTCTTGACATTCTGATTGGTAGGGTTGATTTTGAAGAAGATGTTGAAGAAGAAGAGGTATCGTTGGTGAAGAGACGACGGACAAAGGTTGTTAACCCAGTTTTCTAAAGCTCAGATTGGTAGTGCTGTTGAAAACCCATTCCTGTTACATCTTTAGTTACTGTGTCATTGACTGATACTCTGATGGTTGAGTCTACTATTGCTGCAGAACCAACAGTTACTTACATCGCTACTCAGTCTACTGTTGTATCTGTTCTAGCAGATTCTGTGTTACAAATGATGGATTTTGGTGGTAGTGCTATGGGTGCTGGAGGATCTGGAGCTGGTGGTAGTGGTTCAGGTGGTATTGAAGGTGATGATACGGAATATTCGAGGCGAGAAGAGAAACGAGCATTTGATTTCTGCGGGTTGGATAGTGATGACGAAGATTTGAAAAAGAGAGTTATTGTGCTCGAGCAAGAAGTTGTTCTTAAAGATGCGCAGATTGCATCGTTGCAGACACGTTTGGATTTTAGGGATCAGACTATTGACCAACTTCAAGGAGATGTTTCGATGTTAATGACTATGGTCTTTGATTTGAACGCGAAGCATGAAAATAAGTTTGGGCATGAATTCTCAGATCCAGCTGATGATCCAATGAACGTTGAAAATCGTCATCAAGCTGCTGAACAGAGAGAAGCTGATAGAGTGGCTGTTGAATAGCTTGCTACTGAACGTCGAGCAGGGTTGGATGATTATTTACGCGATCCGAAGAAAAGATACAGTGCGACTCAGAAATGTTCGACTGCTCAAAAGAAAAGGCAGATGGTTCTAATGAAGAATGTGGACGTGAATCCGCTTGATGAGAACTTTCAGCTAAAGGATCCCTCCAACATGTTAGAGAGATATGTTATGGAGCTCGATTCAAGTTACTATATTAAAGTTAACAAGTCACGAGTGCTAAGCTGGACGTATGATCATGTGAAGAAACTGTGGCTTATCGTCAGACAGGATGGTACAAGAGAATATTACTCAAAGGAATCTCAGTTTGAGACTTGGACAAAGGTGGCACTAACTGATCTTCTGAGAGCTCCTTATACTGACGAGGATACTACGGAACATGGACCGGGGTGGAGATTCTTCAAGCTTTTGGAGCAAGAAGTCAATACTGGTTTTAAGACGATGAAAACTGCTGAGCCAAATCTACGAGCTACAAAGGAAGTTCGTGATGCGAGAACTGGTAGGCGTTTTAAATCGGTGATGTGGCCTCCAACAGACAAAGAACTTGTGATACCGGTTGCTCCGACATATCTACAAGGCATTCTGAAGAATTTTAATTTTTGGATGTACGATCCAAAGGTTGGAAGTGCAATGATTGTCACCAAGGAAAAGGCCTTTCGAGTAAATGACGTGGTGGATTTAGTGAGTTTTCACGATGAAGGTTTGAAAGTTCTTGCTGCAAATCAAATTCGAACAGCAGAGTTATATGAAGGCTGTGCTAAAGATTGGACAGCAGTAGTGGCTGGGATAATAGCTGGACGATTGGGAGTCGATGCGCTACCAAAAGATTAAAGGCCTAATGTTGTAAACCTAGGGGGAGATTGTTGGGTCTCTAACTAAAGGTTTACACAATAGTGTTACATTTGGGCTAAGTTTAAGGGGTTTTGGGCTTCCTAGAGTCTTATGGGCCTAGGGTCGTAACTAGTGGGCTATATGATTAGTGTAAATACATGTATTAGTTAATGTTTTGAGGCTAGTCAGTTGAATACATAAAAACCTTGTATCAGACACTTTCTAGAGTATGCAAGTTATTTTAATCGAAGTTGGTTCTTGTTCCTTATTCTAATGTTTATTTCTGCAATCGATTAGACTTGGGATACCGTGTTAGATCCGTGAATCAGGACTTACAGGTTCTGATTCAGATATCAGGGAAAATATCGATGCTGAGGTCAATGAGTTGCTAAAAGAAGCAGAGAAGCTGAAAAGTCAAAAGTCTGGGTTAATAAAGAAAGCAGAAGTTACATCAAAAGAAATGGAGAAACTCTTTATCAACAATGCTTCTTTCTCTCATTAGACTGCTTTTATGTCTAATGTTGCAGGTTCAACAAGTCAGGTAAAATGTGACTCTCCTAAGATATGCAATGACTATGCTGACTTAAAAACTAAATTTGAAACAATAACAGTCACAATCAATGTCTAGTAGTTGAACTGTTAAAATGCAAAGAGGCAAATCTGGCTTTAACACGAAATGAAAAAGAATTCAAATCTGTAATTGAAACCCTTAAGAAAAGCGTTTCTAAATAGACAAAAATAGTTTTGAATAAGCAAACTGGTATTAAAAATTACATTAATATCCTTGAAGAAACGAAAAAGGAGTTAGCCATTGCCAATTGCGAGCATGATGCAATCAGGCTAAAATTGGAGAGTTATTCTAACTCCCGATATGTGCTTGATCACATTATTGACATTCAAAAACTTAAGGGAGATGTCAAATGCATTGGGTATAAATCTTGTCCACCTCCGTTGAAACACAATTATACCAAATTGCCTGAAAATTCAACAACCAAATTTTTGGGAAAGAAAAATCCAATCAAACCACAACCATTAATCACTTCCAAAAGGAGACAACAAGAAAAGCGAGCTGAAAAGCTTAACGCATCTCAACCAAAGATTGAAGCTAAATTAGCTCGTAACAAGAAGAAGGGAAAGAATGTTAAATTTGTGGGCTCAACCGGTACTGATAAAATCGAGACTTTTGAAAGCATGTCAAATATTTATTTTGTAAATCAAGTCAAGATTTTAAAACGTAATACTCAAAACAACTACACTCAACGCACAAATGGGTGTGAAGATGGACAAAGTACCTCAAGACCCACAAGTTCAACATCAAGTCATCAAGCAGGATCTCCTTAATTTGTTGAAAGGAGAACATGTTTTAAGGATGGAGAATTTGGCCACATAATCAAAAATTGTACCAACGCAGCAAAACCTTGTGGGTCCCTTGGGCGGCGGCGGTTCTAGACGGAGGTTTTGGGGAAAGAGCCGATCCGGCAAAACGAAATTGACATTATGCACAACAAAATCAGCGGAAGCTTTTCATTCATTTATTCATACCGAAAGAGCTTACATCTAGTCTGGCTGGCGGAGTTCCTGGAGAGAATCCGCCAGCGTTCCCCCTCAGGTAACTTCCAAAACAATGAACACACAACACCTATTTTTAGACATCACAGCTCGTGCGAACCAAGCATGTTGTCACTCATACGAAGGGTCATTCGTACGAGTGAGAAATGTTGTCACTCGTACAAGGCACATGTCATTTGTACGAGCCAGTACTTGTTCGAACTTGGGTCGGGTGTTCGTATCTAATCTATACATATTCAATACACACTGTTTCTAGCCTATTCGCACAGTGACGGCCATAAAGTGGATCAACAATTCCCCATGGACGTCACTATCGAAGCTTGAAGTTGAAATCTTGAGAGTCGTGTTTGAATATTCTACAACTTCAATCGGGTATCAGTTGACGTCGTAATTCCCGCTTGATTGAAGATCCGGGTTTTCATTATTTACGTTAAAGCAATATTCCCCCTGAGATAAATTTCTCCAGAAATTAATCTTGAGGTCGTTGTTTGCTCGAATCATCACCAACTTGAGATTAAACAATGTAGCTTTCTCCATTGCTACGTTTAAGTATATCCGCGTTCGATTTAGCGCACTCCCCTGATGCTCGATCATCCGATCTTCAAAACCCAACCGGCAAATGAGTGAAACTTTGAAATACCACACGGAAAAACTTTAAATCGATGAATATCTACAAAAATCTTCTCAATCAACAAATCATCAGAAACAAACTTTCTGGTAACACATCGAATTTGAGAAACATGCTTCAGCAATCAGAATCACATTCTTCCTTTTTAGTCATAATAACAGATGTATAGCTATCTCCGCTGGAATGGGGCACTGAAACTACAAGACATCCCTGTTTTCAGGCGAATACTAACTAAAAACAGTTCATTTGCAGTGCAGAGTTAATGATAGGCAGTCGTGTGTGCTTCCGGTTCCACATCGGGGATCAGGTGGTTAGCCCTTGAGCATCAATCTGAAACATGATCTGAAAATTCTGAACTTTCTTCGATCACACATTCTGACATAAACGTTAACTCATCTCAAATGAATCTTCGATCCTCTGTGTTTCCCAGATAAGGTGCGGTCTGAACCACCCGAATACTATTGTAGTGTCATGAATTTCAAAAATGCTGGAATTCTAACATAAACGTGAATATTTTTATTCACCCTCATTTTTGCAAATTCTGAAGTCTTGAATTCTTATGGGAATGAGGATTACGGTGGGACTGCAGCATATGGTTCTTCAAATTTTGTTGAAAATTTTCCAAAATTTGCCATTTTGATCAAATGCTGACTAAACGTTAAGGCTCATTAATAATCACTACACCAGATGATCAACGTTTTGCGCAGGTATCAGTGACTACCCCAAAATCTTCATCCCATTGTGATCGTATCATCAAATATGTACTTTGAAGCTCTAGACGGTGTCCCCGAACAACCCGAGTTTGACGTTAAAATCTCGAAAAAAAATTGTATTCACCAATTTTTTTCTAGACACTCGTATCGCCAATACGATCAAAAAATGCTTTTTTTTCTCAGGCATGCCTCACTTTGTACGAGTTGCGCTTCGTACGAGTGGTGCTTCGTACGAGTGACAAGGTCACTCGTATGAGCCATATATCCTTACTCGTACAAAGGAGCCTGGTAACGTCTTTTCGATCAAGAATCTTCATTTCTTCGAATTTTGACATGATTTTTGCACAGATCTGGTCGAAAGTCAGTTTCTAACAATCCTATGGTATCAATTTAACATTATGTCCATGGATTGTCCGATTATTTTGATTTTTTACGTCTAAAACCCCTCATACGTCCAATAATCCATGAGCGTAGGTGATTCATCAACTGTTAGGCTGAATGAATCGGTACCGTAGCTCTTATACTAGTTGTGGGTCCCGTGGGCGACAACGGTTCTGGACGGAGGTTTTGGGGATAGAGCCGATCTGGTAGAATGAAATTGACATTATGCACAACAGAATCGGCGGAAGCTTTTCATTCATTCATTCATTCATACCGAAAGAGCTTACATCTGGTCTGGCTGGCGGAGTTCCTGGAGAGATTCCGCCAGAGTTTCCCCTCAGGGAACATCTAAAACAATGAACACACAACACCTATTTATAGACATGACATCTCATGTGAACCAAGCATGTTGTCACTCGTATGAAGGGTCATTCGTACGAGTGAGAAATGTTGTCACTCATACGAGTAACAGAAGTCACTCGTACAAAGCACAGAGTCACTCGTACGAGGCACATGTCACTCGTACGAGCCCGTACTTGTTCGCACTTGGCTCGTGTGTTCGTATCTAATCTATACAATATCCAATACACACTCTTTCTAGTCTATTCGCACAGTGACGGCCATAAAGTGCATCAACAAATCCAAGTTTGTAGAAAAAGTCCCTCCTGAAAGTAATTGCCAAACGTCAATTTGTGTCACCTAAACAAGACAAACGTATTGTTAAGGAACAAAAGAAAAACAGAGACGTAAAGAAGTTAAAATAATTTAAAAGGCTTTAAAACCGGATGTTTTAGAAAAGAAACCAAGTTTATCCAGTTCGATAAAACCAGAAGTATCTAAATTTGTAAATAATAGTCAATCTGGTAATAATCAACAATCATGGAAACCTAAAACTGGTAATGTTTCAGGGGAGGTACAAAATTTCCTAATTATCAAGAAATAGAAATCACATTTCTTGATGATAAGGGTCGACCTAAGACAACTAAGGCTTGGGTCCTTATCTCAAACTAATCGTGTAATGTAATGTGCAAGGTGTTCCAGGAGGAACTGTGAATAGTCATTGGATTGTTGATAGTGGAGCATCATGACACATGACAAGCGACTTAAGGCTCTTTTATGATGTAAAAAGCATTAGGGGGGTTTTGTTGCCTTTGCTGGAGATAAGGGCGGTTACATCATTGGAGAAGGAATGAGTTCCAATGGTGTTGTTAGTTTTGACAAGATCAATTATGTTCGTCAAATTGATGACAATCTTCTCAGTGTTTCTCAAATCTGCGACAAGAAGTTCACGGTTCATTTTTATGATGCCGGTTGTTATGTGCTAAAACCTGGTTTCAAGATTCCCAAAGAATGGATTCTCTTGTCGGCTCCAAGAATTAATGATTTGTATATTCTTGACATGGGCCACGTTATGACTACATCTACACAAGTTACATGTTTTGTCTCAAAGGCTACTGAGAAGGAATCAATATCTTGGCATAGACGAATGGGACACGTTCACTTGAGGAAAATGAACTATTTCGTGAAAAATCATCTTGTGAATGGTGTCCCAATGAAGAATTTTCATATACAAGACGTCTATGTATCATGCCAAAAAGGAAAACAAGCTCGAAAGTCTCACTCTGTGAAGAAAATTAACACCGTTAATATGCCTCTAGAACGTCTTCATATGGACCTTTTTGGACTTATGAAACACAAGACCACCTTTGGCGATGCATATTGTATAGTTGTTACTGATGACTATTTAAGATTTTCCTGGGTGAATGTTTTGGTACACAAGAGTGAAGTTCCTGATATTTTCAAGAATCTCCTCACGCTACTTGAAAATTTGTACAATTTGAATATAAGGAGAATCAGAAGCGACAATGGCACCGAATTCAAGAATCATGTTATGAATGAGTTCTGTTATTCGGAAGGCATTTTGCATGAATACAGTTCTCATTATACTCCACAACAAAATGGTGTCGCTGAGAGGAAAAATAGAACTTTGATCGAGACTGCAAGAACTATGTTGGTAGAGCCAGAACTTCCTGTTCAGTTTTGGGGGGAGGCTATGGCTACTGCATGCTATACAATGAATAGAGTTCTTACAGTGAAAAGGCATGGGAAAACATGTTTCGAATTGTTACACAAAAGGAAACTGGATGTGTCTTTCTTAGAACCTTTTGGAGCTTCATGCACTATGATTGATCCACATGGTAAATTTGGTCCAAAGGCTATCAAAGGTTTCTTTCTTGGATATGCTACTCGAAACTTTAGAGTGTGGAATTTGTCAACAAAAAAGATTTAGGAATGGGGTGAAGTTAAAGTTCAAAGATACACAGAATCAGTAAGAGCTCCAGGTGCTCCTTGGATGTTTGACTATGATGGACTGTTTGACTCCTTCAATCTGACAACTTTTGATGATGCATCTGCAGCGGCTCAAATACTACTGGAAAGTGATACTGCAGTTGACTCATCATTAGTACAACCAATTATTGTTAACCCACAAGTGTCTACTTTGGTTAATAATATTGTTCAAAATGAGGAATTTGAAGATGTTGCTGACTATAATGTTTCGTCAGAAGATGATGAGTTCCATGATGCAAATGAAGCTACTTCTGCGCCTGTTCCTGGAAATTGATGTAATTTCAAATGTGCAAAATCTAGGAACAACTAAAGGACATGCTTCTATATCTTCGTCGATACCAGCCAACGACTTAGTTGATGATCTGAATATCAACAATTTGGGTATAAATTCTCGAGTTCCTGATGTTCCTGAAACTCGAATTCATAATACGCATCCTCAGCAGAATATTATAGGAGATGTCCAGAGTGGAGTGCAGACACGTAATCAGCTAAGGAACAACCAGAATGCTGGTTTGTATACGGCAATTAGAGAATCTAGGGAACAGAATGATTGGTCTTTTGCCTGCTATGTTTGCCAAGTTGAACCAAAATCTTGGAAGGAGGCAATGAAAGAAGACTCATGGGTTGAGGCAATGCAAGAGGAACTTCAGCAGTTTCAGAAGTTGGGCATGTGGAAATTGATTGACAGGCCCGACAACTAAAAGAAGATTGGTACAAGATGGGTATA
Organism: Scalesia atractyloides; assembly: GCA_947069175.1. NCBI lineage: Eukaryota > Viridiplantae > Streptophyta > Magnoliopsida > Asterales > Asteraceae > Scalesia > Scalesia atractyloides. The sequence continues at coordinate 65,106,632 of CAMTDV010000001.1, read as the reverse complement.
CAAATACAAGAAGGATGACCGAGGTGTTGTTGTGAGAAACAAAGAAAGATTGGTTGTCTAGGGCTTTAATCAGGTAGAAGGCATTGATTATAATGAAGTTTATGCACCGGTAGCACGCTTTAGGCCATAAGAATTTTCTTGGCTTATGCGTCCTAGAAGAAGTTTTCAGTTTATCTAATGAATGTGAAAAGTGCATTTCTTCATGGTGTGGTTGGAGAAGAAGTATATGTTGAGCAACCACCTGGTTTTGAAGATCTAATTCATCCTGACAAGGTATGGCTTCTCAATAAGGCATTATATGGTCTTCATCAAGCTCCACGGGCTTGGTATGAAACGTTGTCTTCTTATCTTCTCAAGAATGGTTTTCGACGTGGATTAATCGACTGTACTCTCTTCATCAAAGAAAAGAATGTGGATTTGCTGTTGGTACAAGTATATGTTGATGATATTATTTTTGGGTCTACAAACGAGAAAATGTGCAAAGAATTCGAGCAGGTGATGCAAGAGAAGTTCGAAATGAGCGCCATGGAGAAATGACTTTGTTTTTAGGATTGAAGGTTCATCAATCTAAGGAAGGAATCTTCATTCATCAAACCAAGTATGTTGTAGATATTCTCAAACAATTTCAAATGGAAGACTCGAAGCCTTTGGGAACTCCATTACTCAAAATGATGGGATTACTCCTGATGGAATGGGTGAACATGTGGAACCATCTCTTTATCATGCTATGATCGGATCTCTTATGTATCTTACTGCTTCAAGACCTGATATAATATACCCAACATGTCTTCTAGCTCGCTACCAGTGAAGTCCAAAAGTTTCTCATTTGATGGCTGTAAAAAGAATCATTCGTTATTTGAAGGGTCACCCGGACACTGGTCTCTGGTACCCTAAGGATGATAACTTTGATTTGATGGCATTCAGTGATTCTGATCATGGTCGCTGCAAGATCGATGCAAAGTCAACTTCAGCAGGATGTCAGTTCTTGGGAAATCTCCTAGTCACGTGGCAATGCAAAAAGCAGACTTGTGTAGCTACTTCAACATGTGAGGCTGAGTATATTTCAGCTTCTAGTTGCTGCTCTCAGGTTTTATGGATCCAACAGCAAATGAACAACTACGGTTTTGAATTTCTAACTACTCCTATTTATGTTGATAATGAAGCTGCTTTACAGATCACTCGTAATCCTGAACAACAATCAAAAACCAAACACATTGAGATTAAGTATCATTTCATACGAGATTGTTATGACAAGAAACTTATCAATGTTGTTAAAATCCACACCGATCACCAACGTGCCGACCTGTTTACAAAAGCTTTTGATAAATCACGTTTTGATTATCTTCTTTTGATCAATGGCATTTAGGTGAAACCCGAGTAAATCATCCTTGGCTAATCGTTTATGTAAATATTTTTCTCAAAACTAAAAACTACAAAAAGATTTTAGGGGGAGAAGTTTTCAAGAAGATACAAAAACTTGGATGCAAAAATACAAAAAATATGTCTTTTATTTATGTCGTTATTTATTTACATTCTGCATTTAGGGGGGGAGAAAATGTTGGTGTATATGTCTATTGCCTACGTCTAGGATACGTCATGTACATGTTAGGGCTTTTAATGTTCAATATATATTGTATATATATATGTATATATATGTATATTTATATATATATATATATATGTATATATATATATGTTGATGTTTATTTAGACACGTTTTGTATGGCTCGTACGAGCGAGTTATGTTGGCTCATACGAGCACCCACTCAAGTGCGAGTCATGTCGACCTATAAATAGAGGAGTGTTGTCTGTAATAGCAACGCGTGATAGCTAGACGAAGTCCTGTTGCAGTATTCTGAAGTTGTACTTTGCACGTCTTTCAATACAAGTGAAGCAGTTAAACAATATCTTTCTGACTTTTGTGTTTGTCACCTCACTAACAACGAATTCCGCCTCTGTTAGTTGAGTTAGATCAACTAGTTGCTCAGTCGGTGGAGCATCGATCCCCCGTTCACAAGTGGTATCAGAGCCTTGAGGCCTGATCTGCTAACAAACAACCTGTTTCAGAAGACTTCCATCAGATTCAGATCAAATTCAGCTTGATTCAACTTTCTTCTACTACATATTCCCGAACTTACCTTGGAATTGGACGAAATTATGGAAAAAATGACTAGAATTTTAGGATATCACGTAAAATTCAATTCTAATCAATCCGTCACAATCTAAGATCTAAAATTGAACGTAATCATGTCAAATTTGGTAAAATTCACCGAATTAGATACCTTAGTTGTCTCGTACGGGTAGAGAGACCACCCGCACGAACGACTGATCATAAGATCTGTTTCATTCATACGAACAAGAAAGAAGAAATTCAAATAGTAGTTAAAACTCAAATCCTGTGATCTTCACAAACTGATCATTCGTAACAGCATATCACTCGTACGAACGAATTTTCATCACTCGTACGAATAACCTGTTCGCACGAAGCAGCTTTCTTGTTGAAGAATCTTGTTTGCAAAGTTTTTTAGTCGTACAAACGAAACTTGGTCGCACGGATCGTTTTGTGATTTGCACGAAGAAATTTTTACCGAACTAATCAAATTTTTCAGAAGTGTGTTTCTTAATTTTCATAGAAAATGTCGGAAGAATTTTACAACGCCTTTGCTACCTTAGCTGTCACAAACACAGTAGCCTAGTACATTAATCTCGAGAACGGGATGGGCACGATGATTAAACAGCTAAAGCTAATAAACCTCAAAGATTCTGACAGCTTGAGCGAACGGTTTATGAACTGGGTTCAGGCTAATCACTTTACATGCTGGTTCACCATTGAGGTCAAATATCAAGCGCCCGTGGGAGAAAATGGACTTGAAAAGACTCCAGGTCAATTTTCAGATGTCGAAAGAGAGAGATTCATCAACGAAAAGAAAATGATGAACATTCTGCAACAATCCATTAAAGAGGATATCCTGGCTTTATTGAAACATGATGACGACGCTCAGTCATTATGGAACGCTCTTTGTTTAAAGTTTCAGGGAAGCGCTCAGCTACGCAAGAGCAAAGCAAAGAGTTTGATATTTTCACGCTGATTAAAGGAGAGTCAGTTAAGCAGTCGAGAGATATTGTCACCTGGTGGTTAAGATGAAAAGGATGGGAATTATGAAAACCAATGAAGAGCTTGTCGATAAATTGGCTGATTCTCTCCCACAAGGTGAATGGTCTACATATCTGACCATACTGAAGAACGGAACTGAGTATGGTAATTTTTCGTTACCACGCTTTATTGAAAGACTTGAGGGCCACAAGCTGGAAATGTAGAAGATGGCAAAGAACAAGACTGCTCAAATTCAGCAAGATGTAAATCTTTACTTCAAGAACAGTACAGCTGACCAAATATAGTCACCGAAAATTCAGACCGCCTTCAGTGCTTATAGCTCACCAAGCACACCATTAAACCAAAGCTGCAACTTCCAACCCTTTGCATCAATTGATCCGAACATGCCTTTAAACCCACAATCATCTTATAGTTCCAACAAGCCACAGATCAACCAAAATTCTCAATCTCTTCTGAATCAGAAGATACTTCAGCGCAACATTGTGGTAGATTTCAAAAACGCACCGAATTCTGATGAAAAGACTGCAAAGAAACACATGTCGTTACTAGCTTCAGTTCTTGAATCGTATGATAGTCTTGTTGCGGGTAAAATTGGAAATTCTCAAATGACATGAGAAGACTATGATCAAATAAACCCGGTTGAGATGGAGTTAATAGATATTAAATGGTGTATGGCGTCTATCGCCCGACGAGCAGAACGATTCATGGAGATAACGGGCAAAGAAAACTTGGGAGGACTTGATGGGAAATTGGGTTTTGACAAGTCCAAAGTCACTTGTTTTAAATGTCGGGAAAAGGGACACTTCAAGCGAGAATGTCCTAACAGGGAAGCCCAGGGCAACCAAAATCCGTTTTCTGATGATTATTACAAGAAGGCTATTTACCACCGACCCCACCCATGAACCCGAATGGTGCAAATCGAGGATAAACAGCCTGAAGCCAAGGATAAAGCACTTGTTATTACTCATGAAGATGAAGGCTTCAACTGGAATAAATACATTTCAAAGAATGAAAGTTTGGCTCTAGTTGCGGAGATTATAGAGGAACCTGAAGAAGATTCAGGGGCGTCTTTTGATGAAGGACCTGACGATGATGATTTCTACTATTATACTTCATCAGAGGAAGAGGAGCTTTTGAACATTCCGTTCAAACACCTTTTGCCTAATGATATCATAAGAACTTTTGCAGGTTATTTTGCACCGAGTTAGCAATCATCTTCTAAAGAGAAAACAAAGCCAGTTGAAGAGAATGTCGAGGAAAAGATGGAGAAGTTGCTGGATGAAACAACCAAGGCATGCATGGCGAATGTCAACAAGGTAAATGAGTCAAAGCGTGAGGTAGTGATTGAAAAGCCGTGTCTTAAATGTGTTGAGCCATGTAAAGAATGTGTTGTAAAAGACACACGCTATTCTGAGCTCAAGAGTTTAACGGACAATTTGTCGAGTGATTATAAATCCACAAAGGAAGCATACGACAAATTGAATGGTTCTGTTAAACAATACATAAAAGCACTTAAAGAAAATCATGCAACTCTTATGATGCTTAAAGCGACGGTTATAGACAAACAAATGGCCATTAAAATTCATTTAAATACCAACGCTGAGCTGAAGAGTGAATTTGAGAAGACAAGAATTGAATTGGAACGAGTTAACAAACTGTTAATTAGTTATTCAACAAGTTCTTATGTTATTGATCACATCTTGCCAAAAATTGAAAATAATGAAGAATCTGAAAATGTTAAAAGCAAAAGTGCGAGTTATGATCGTGTTCCTCCACCGATGTGGAACAACTATGCTTGTAAAAAGCCAGCTGGGGTGGAGAAGGCTCTTAATCTTAAATTGAAAACAAAAGAATCAACTGAGCTGCCTTCGAACATCGATGTAACTTACACAAAATCAGAAAAAGATTGTGATTCTGAAGTGGTCAAAACTGTGGTTGAAAATGTTTTGAATGAAGAGTCTGACAAATTTGGTCAAAACTTCTGAAATAGTTTAAATGATGATCCAAATTTCATAGTTTACAAAATGCATGGATCGGATAAACTATATTCAGATGAAGAGTTTCCTATCCAGAACGTCAAACTGGATCGAGTTGACAAGTTTTTCAAACTTGTGGAGGTAAGTGGTTCTAATTTAGATAAATATAATGTCAAATTTTATTCTAAATCAAAACGTGTTAACAAACCCTACTACCAGAAGAACAAAGATTATCCAGAAAACAAAAGAGCTGGTTTGGCTTTTCAAAAATGTAAAATGAATAGATCCCAAAAATTGAATTTTGCAAAGAAAATCGATTTTGTTTTTGGGACTACAACCGAGAAAGAAAAAGAAATCATTGGGACACAGTCTATTGATGAGTTTCTAACAGAGAAAGCGAAAAGGAAACAAGTTTTGGACACCTCTGTTCCTAAGGACAGTTGGACATGTTATAATTGCAAGAATGTTGGACATATCGCACGATATTGTTCACAAACAAGTCCAAAAGTTGTTTCTAGTCCTAAAAAGTTCACTAAGGATGAAAAACAGAAAGGACCCATGTTGCATCAAAACAAATTTTGAAAAGAAACAACGAATCCCACAAAAATGTTAAACCAATTATTCAACGTCAATCTAAATTTGAAATTGGTGAAACATCAACTAAAAGTCGTCAAGTGGATTCAAATTCGAAGTTTTATGCTAAGAAAGGAAAACTGCAAACACAAAAATGGGTTCCAAAAGTCAAAACATTCAAAGTTGAACCAAAACCTTCTGTTCCACAAACGACCATGCCTAAGCAAAAGGTCAAAATAACTGTAGGTCCGAAATTTGACATTCCGAACCCACCCAAGACCAAACAGGCTTGGGTCTCATTGTTTAAATAGTTTCTTTCATGTGTGCAGGGGCTCCCATGATCGTTAATGTCAAAATGGACAGTTGATAGTTGAGCTTCTCACCATATGACCAAGATGCTAGCGTTACTACAAGACGTCAAAGCAATCCGGGGAGGCTATGTTGGGTTTGCCGGAACGCAAGGAGGAAGGATTGTTGGTAAGGGAATCCTCACAAATGGAGTGGTTTTTTTTTGACAAAGTGACTACATTACGGAGCTCGAGAACAATCTGCTTAGCATCTCGCAAATCTGTGATAAAAAGTTCACTAATCACTTCAATGATAAAGAATGCCTAATCTTAAAGCCGGGAGTCAAGATTCCAGAGGAATAGATTCTCATGCGGGCTCTAAGAGAGAACGATCTGTACGTTCTTGATATGAGTATCGCATCCACCACGTCAAAGAAAGTTCAATGCTTTGTTTCCAAAGCAACTGAGAAAGAGTCAATTCTATGGCATAGGAAGATGGGACATATTCACTTGCGAAAGATGAATTATCTTGTTCACAACAACCTAGTGGATGGTGTTAATCTGAAGAATTTTTAGTTGACCGATAATTGTCTAAGCTGTAAAAAGGGGAAACAGCATAAGAAATCGCACCCGATAAAGCTACTGAATTCTATCAAGCTACCACTAGAGAGGCTACACATGGATCTTTTCGGACCGGTCAACGTCAAAATCATTTCCGGAGATCTTTATTGCCTTGTTGTGACAGATGATTTTTCTAGATTTTCATGGGTTTTCTTTTGGAGAGCAAAGATAAAATGTTTGAAACTCTTATGATTCTCTTCAGAAAGCTTGAAAATCTATATCATTTGCCAATCAAGAGAATCCGCAGTGATAACAGCACAAAGTTCAACAACAAGAGGATGCTCGAATTCTACAATGAGAAAGGGATTCTTCATTAATTTAGTGCTCCTTACACGCCATAACAAAATGGAGTTGCTGAACGAAAGAATCACACATTGATAGAGACTACAAGAAAAATGCTCACTGATTCAAAATTGCCTATTAGTTTTTGGAGCGAAGCAGTCGCATCAGCGTGTTATACCCTAAATCATGTGTTGATAGTTAAACCGCATAACAAGACGTGTTTCGAGTTGTTAAATCAACGAAAGCCCAACCTTGCATTTTTGGAACCTTTTGGATCGCCATGTACCATTTTGGAACCGGGTGGTAAATTTGGTGCTAAGTCCTTGGAAGGATTCTTCAAGGGTTATGCTACTCCATAAAAACGTGTCTTCTTGCCAATTTTGAACCAACTTGTTCTTGTGCAGCATGTGGATTGTCAAAGATATACGACGCCTACGCAGTAACCTGGGGATCCGTGGCTGTTCAACTATGATATCTTATGGAATTCTTTCGACCTTCCAGATGTACCATCACGAAGAACTTGCTATGCTCTTTCAATAGCATCAGATTTCAAGTCAAGAGAAAGTTTATCGACAGTTGGTGATTTCCCCGTCACTTCCAGTCAACACGTCTGATGAAGGTCCGAGCTCTTTTGTTCAAGAACCTGTCAATGCTCAGTAACTGCCTCATGCCGACTCTTATCAGGAACCAACTTTTGTTGATGGAGGATCCAGCTCCGATGAAGGATCCGAGCAGATAGAAAGCTTCCTGAATTCTCAAGCAGATCAATCCAACAGAAATGAAGCTTCATCGTATGCACCGGCTACTGATGAAGTGATCACTAATTTAAAGGAGCAAGTAGAAGTTCCGACTGAAGTGATGTCGCGCACTTTGTCATACCATCCATCAGAAAACATTATAGGCAGCTTACAATCGGGGGTGCAAACTCGCAATCAGATCAATCAGGATCTAAGTTGTTTCTATACTAGTATTGCTCCACTTCAAACCCGCCTTTGTAATAGTTGTTTTGTTTCTCAAGTTGAACTGGGAAATTGGAAAGATGCGTTGAAAGAAGAAAGTTGGGTGGATGCAATGCAGGAAGAATTGCTTCAATTCCAGAAATTAGGAGTCGGGGAGCTTGTTGACTTACCCGAACATCACAAAAAGATAAACACCAGGTGGGTCTTCAAGTGCAAAAGAGATGATCGAGGAGTCGTTGTGCGCAACAAAGATCGACTCGTAGTTCAAGGCTTTAACCAGCAGGAAGGGATGACTATACCGAAGTCTACGCCCGTCGTCCGTCTTGAAGCGATCCGCATATTCTTGGCCTTTGCGTCATGGAAAGGGTTCAAGGTGTACCAGTTAGATGTCAAATCTGCTTTCTTATATGGTAAAGTCAAAGAGGAGGTGTATGTCGGCCAACAACCGGGGTTTATCAATCCAATACACAAGGACAAAGTCTACCTTCTGAATAAAGCTTTATATGGTCTGCATCAAGCCCAAGAGCTTGGTATGAAACGTTATCGCGACATCTTATAGACATTGGCTTTATCAGAGGAACTGTAGCTTATACTCTTTTCACCAAGGTGGTGGATGGACATTTGATCATAGTACAGATATATGTGGATGATATTATCTTTGGATCGTCAAATGATAAGCTATGTAAAGACTTCGAAGAAGTCATGAAGTGAAAATTCAAAATGAGCACGATGGGGGAGATGAAGTTCTTTTTAGGACTTCAGGTCGATCAGTTGCCTGATGAGACGAAATATGTTCATGACATATTGGAGAAATTCGATATGACAGGAGCTAAATTAGCATCTACCCCATTAGCTCCGAATCACGGCATTTGTCCAGATCTTATTGGAGCCAAAGTTGATGAAACACTCTATCGCTCAATGATCGGATCCTTGATGTATCTCACCGCTTCTCGACCAGTATCATGTATCCAACGTGCCTGTGCACCCGTTATCAGTCAAGTCCAAGAGAGTCGCATTTTCTTGCCGTCAAACATATTATGAGATACTTGAAGGGTTTTCCAAGCACCGGCTTGTGGTACCGTAGACATGACGACTTCAACCTTGTAGGCTACTCAGATTCTGATTTCGGATGCTGCAAACCGAACACTAAATCTACAATAGCTGGCTTCCAGTTCTTCGAAACTCGTTTGGTAACGTGGCAGTGCAAGAAACAGACCGCGGTCGCTCTCTCTACTTGCGAAGCTGAATACGTTTCAGCATCCAGTTGTTGTTCCCAGATTCTCTGGATTCAACAACAGATGAGAGACTTCGGACTGCAATTTCTTGAAACGCCAATATATGTAGATAATCAGGTCGCGATTGATATCACTAAAAACTCATGCCAACACTCACGCACTAAACACATTGAAATTCGACACCACTTTATCCGTGATTGCTATGAGAAAAAGTTGGTTAGAATTAAAAAATCCATACTGATAACCAAAAAACAGATTTTTATACCAAAGCATTTGATCGAACAAGATTTAAAAATCTTTTAAAATTAAATGGGTTAAGAAATTTGGCATCAGGGGATATACATGAGGTTGAGTTTGAGGATGACGACGACTTGACGTAATTCTCATTGGTATGACGCGTTTCTGTATATTCTTTCTTATAAATTCTAAAATACAAAAATATGTTTTTGATTTTAGGGGGAGAAAGTTTGGGAAAATACAAAAACAATTTAAAAAGTCCAAAAGAGTTTTTGTGAAAAAGAGTGATCATAGTACATAAAAAATGACAGTCCCAGTATTCTAAAGAAATGTAATGTAAAAAGAAATTAAGCAGGTCTTACTGTGGATGTGCCAATAGGTTTCACTCGTTCAGTAAGTTGTATTCAAAATATAAACCTAAAAGAAAAACTGAATAACTTGTGGGTCGACATCTCTCGGATATATGGACGTAGTACTCCGAAATTTCGTTTGAGAGAATGCCAGATTCTGCGATACTAGGTCTTTATGTTTGATCGATATTTGGGGTATTATCTGAGTTCTTTTGATTTTGCGAAAGCAATGGCCTAGAACTCCTAGAATAATTTACGCATTATTCCCCAAAGCTGCATGAAAAATGAATATGTTATAAGCAATTACGACATCTGCAGTTCAAAAGATTCCTTTAAGGAATACCGCCTAAAGACGAGCTTTCATCTCTCTGTCTGTATGAAAGTACTAACCTGAGCTCTCAAGGTCTCGCACTACCCCATATACAGATATCAATTGGATATATTCACTTGTAAAATGAAATTCTGGGAATCTCGATGCGGGAGTATATTCTGAGATGGGAAACACAGTTATTTCATGTTCCTAAATATACCTAACATATCTTGAATCATTGAGAAACGAGAAGAGGTTTAAGAGGATAAGTATATTGGCAATCTAGGTAAAATTGTTTAAAAGCTTAAAGAGTTTATCAAGATCAACGGTACTGGTGACTTGTATATATGCTTGAAATGATCCTCTAGAACGCAAAAATCACAAAAAATACGTTATTTCTTTCGAAAAACTCTCAAAAACCCAAAAAGATTTTCAGTTTCTTAGCATTATAGTTTTATTTTAGTCTACCAATGAAGAAGATACCGAAGGTCAAGTTATGGCGACGTCTTGCTGAGGAGCTATGGGTTGGGAGCTAATCATGAATTTTTTTTTTCCTGAACGTCAATAAAGTTCATTAATTTGAAACTTTACATTTTAAAATAAATTTGTTTCGGTCAGACATGGTCAACCAAGGTCATTAACTTGGACTTGATAGGCAAATCAGATAACCAGGGTCATTAAGTTGGACTTGGTTAGCTCAGTGGGTTTCAATCAGATAAAATAAAAACCATAAAAATCATAAAAATTGAAAAAACCAAAAAGTTTAAAAGTTTTCAGAATGCTTCGTACGAATTATACTAAATTCGTAAGAATGAATGAATGAATGAATGAATGAATGAATGAATGAAGGAAGTTAGTTTGGTTTGCTTCGTACGAATCTACGGTTCGTACGAGCGATTTCAGACTATTATATCAACTCTCATACTTCGTATGAAATAGCTTTGTCTCTGAGAGAACTGTTGTGCGAATAGAGAGAGTTTTGTACGAAACACATTCTGAAATCTTCATTTCTTGACATTGTTTGATTCCTATCACGTTGGGGAGGTTGGCTAGCACACCTCTTTCAATGGGCAAGGTAATTTTGCTGAAATCAAGTCGTTATAATGCCAAAATCAAACCAATCGGACATGAAACTTAGATCTAGGGAGATTGGACCGGTAAAACTTAAAATTGACTACAAAAATCTTAATATCAGCCCTATTAACCCGAAAATTGAATATCAATTTGTTAAAATCTAAAAGTTTTAAGTTTGGATTGAACTTGGTAATTTTTGGAACGATTCATGGTTTGTACGAAGAGGTCATTCGTACGAAGCATGGTTTTGAATGTCATTTTATTCTGGTTCGTACGAAGTTAAAACTCAAAAGTTTAATTTCAAAATTATTCAAAATGATGATGATTCGTATGACGATCCGTTCGTATGAAGCAAGCTTGGAACAGTTTCAAAATTTTCGAACTTTCAAAGTCATTTGTACGAAGTAGTGACTCGTACAGATGAAAGTTGCTTCCAAACTTGGGAAAATGTGCTAAGTGTTTAATTCGTACAAAGCTATAATTCGTACGAATGGTGTGTGAATTCTGAAATGGTTAAAAATTTTTCTAACGGTTTGATTCTTCTATTTGTGTACAGATCAAGAAATCTTCGTTTTCACCATTCCACAATATATGTTGCTTGACGGATGATTCTATTCCGGAGATTGCCGCATACCGAGATATTTTGGATTTTCTTACACGTATTCGGATTAAGGAGGCTTTAAAAGATAGACACACAGTGTACAGATCGCATGTTGAGTATTTCTGAAATGCTGCTGAGTTTAGCATAGAAGATAATGCGATTGTTTCTGCGGTGAAGATCAACGACGTAGATATACCAGTTAAGATCACCAAAGATTTGATACGTACTATTTTAGACTTCAAATACAACAAGGATGATCCTACGGGCTTTTCAGAATACATGGTTAAAGGATGTTTCTTTTGTATGGGATATGCCGGTTATGTTAATGTTTCACCTTTTAAGAAGGGGAATCTGAGCGCACCATATCGATATCTTGCTCACGTTGTCCACACGCCCTAAGTCATAGAAAGGGTGGATTTGATGATCTCGTTGATTACCAAATGTGTATGATTAGCGCATTGGTTCTGAACTTACCATATAACTTTTCAAAAGTTATCTTTACAAAGATGGTTCAAAATTTCAGAGAGAGAAGTTCTTACAGTATCTGAGATTCGTGAAAATGATGTTAGATCACTTACATCTGGATCTGAAGAAAAGCAAGGAGGATATCTTGAAGCTAGAGCATATAGATGTTTCCGCGTTGAAGAAAATAAACTTACATCTGAAGGCTATTCCTACTACTAAGCCTGTTTTCGGTGCTATTGTGGATAAAGATTATATACCTCCTGCATCTGGCCGATGGAGAAAAGACGACAGTGGCGACGAGGATGAAGATATTTCTGCATTGAAGGGATTTGTAGCAAAGCGAAGTCCTTGGTTTTTCAAAGACAATGAGAAAGGAGTTAAACGAAAAGCTGCTACTTCTACTTCTGCACCAGCGCAACAGAAAAAGAAAGCTATGGCTGAAAGTTCTGGATTACAAGATGAACCAGACACAGAAGAGAATATAGAAGATATAGCTGCTAACATCGAACGTCAACCATTTGGAGCAGAGAAAGTAGCTAAAGATGTTTCTTCTTCTAGCACGAATTCTGATGAAAGAAGAGAAGGAGAAAAGAAAAGGGCACGGAAAATAGAGAAAAAGCGTCAAGCAGAATTGAAAAGAAAAGCTGACGAACGAAAGCGCAAACCAACAGGAGAAGACGATACGACTTATGTCCCATCAGATTCTGATCCTGAAACTCTTTTCTGAACACCTATCAAGAAGAAACAGAGGAGGTTAAAGCGTTCTGCTGCACGAAGTTCTGAGTCTCCCACAGTTAGATCAAAGGAGAAAAAGTCTGTTGAAGAAGAAGTTATGGTAGAGCCGGTTCATCAAATGCGAACTTCACCACCACAAACGGCTCCGCAACCACCACCACAACCAACACTGCAATAGCCACATCAGCAACCACAGCAATAGCTACCTCAGTCACATTCGTTCTTTGAGGATTTCAGTTTTGATGACATACCTGGAGGTGAAGATTTTTCTTTCATCGATCCGCGGGTAGATGAGCTGCAAAAGCAAGTTTTGATGAACACAGTGAGGATTACCGAGCTTCAAGAACAGATAAATGTGTTAACTGCAGAGAAGCAAGAGATGCACGAACAGATTGGTGGTTTATCTGAAGAAAACAGCAGCTGGAAGCTATGTTAGCGATTATTATTTTAGAGAATGAAAGGTTGAGATTGCGTATGACCAAATATGAAGAAGAGGGAATTCGGAGTGATAGGCGTATGAACTTATTTGAGAAGATATTAGTGAAGAAGCTGGGTGTGAATATCGCAGCTGAGATTGATGAGATTGAACGAACAGAAGCTCGTGAGCGTGTAGCCGAGAGAGAACGACTTGCAAAAGAACAATCTAAAGCTCAGGGTAAAGGTAAAGCAAAAGTGTCTGAGGATCCTATAACCGTTGAAGCCGAGTCAGTAGCTGAATCTGTGTCGGTAATTCTTGATATGGTGATATATGGAGAGTTAAATGAGTTTGTTCTGATTGGAGAGCCAAAAGACGTGGAGATTGACATATCAAATCTTTTTGAAAAGCATCGTGAATGGTTGATGAAAAAGAATTTAGACAAAGAGATTGCAGAGGCTACCAAAGAATTCGAGGAAGAGGTAGAGAAAGAGGAGTTAGAAGATTCGACGTCTGGGGATTCTGATTCGAATGATAGTGATAACGATGATGTAGGTGGTTCTGGTATTCTTGTAATAGAGTCTGGATTAAATGAAGACACTGATTTTTCTGTGTACCTTGACGATTATGTTAATCAGACCACTGAGGAAGGAGGTAAAGGTAGTGCTGGAGATTCTGTAGATTCTCAGAAGGCAGGAATCTTCACGGTGACTAATTTATCTACCATTCCTATCATGGAAAAACCAAAGATATTATATCTTGAGCATGACGTTGAAGAAGGCGAATTTGTTCACTATTATACAAAAGAGGAGATAGCTGAAATGCTCGGAGTGAACGAAGAGAATTTTGGATTTGATTTTGAGGATGAGTTAAATAAGATAACGCATTTGAGCCAAACAAGTATGTATTTGAAGATATTGAAGACGCGAACGTCTACGATAGAGTTGTTGTGGAAGATGATTCTGATAATGATACAAATCTACCTGATCAAAGTACAGATGATTCCCCAACTTTCGCTGAGATATTTGCAACCGAGAATACTGATATGTTAAAGAGAAAAGTTGCTGAAGCTGCAAAAGAAGGAATGATTCCTCACCAAATGACTAGTGCTGAAATAGCTGAAGAGAGGAAGAAGTGGTTTCAAAATGTACCAGCGGAGCATAAGTTTAAACATCCCCTAGCATTCTTTACAGGTGATGCTGACATATCTTTAGGGGATATTATTAGCTAGGGATGGATAGAGGAATTGAACGTTATGTGGTGAAGAGGGAGTTTGGATACAATGTTACAGATATCTACGCGACATACAAGTCCTTGCCATTCTGGGATATGAAAGAATTAGTTCAAACAAAGATGATTAATCTGAAGATGAAGTTTCAGGACCAGCGGCTATGGAAACTGATCAAGCTAGAAGCTATGCACGGGTTTATTCATTGGAAACCTCACTTCCCTCGACGTATCGTAAAGATTAATGTGGTAACAAAAGAGAAGAATATCACGCTCGTAGTCAAAAGGCCCAAAGTGATGAAAAACATGCCTATACGAATGGAGCAAGATTTTTATACGATCTTCAAGTGGTGGCATTACGACACTAATACAGGAGAGGCTGTCATCTGTGTGCACCCTGATGAAGATTCGTGGAATGTAGCAGAGGATCTCACCGAAGCCGTTGTAGCCCACAAACGAATATATGGATTATGGCGTGGCATTCGAGTACTAGACCTGATGTGGCTAGTCAACTGCTCGAAAAAGGATATTGAATGTTTATTTTTCAGCAAGATAAGTTTTAAGGAGAAAGATAGAGAACAAGCGCTCCAATTCCATAAAATCGTTAATGTTTGTTTTGCAAATGACATACGTTCTGGATCAGACTGGAAGTTATCTTGGAGGAAGCTTGAGGAAACAGAGACAAATAAGAAAGAGAAAAATGAAGCGAGGATTGCTGAAAGAAGAAGAATAGCATCGCATAGGAGTTTTCGGTTTGGCAATACCGTGAGCAGACCTCCTCCAACAAATCAAACGCCAATTCCATATGAGGTGCGTCGCAAGCCGCCGAAGAGATTTTTTGGGCGTTGGAGTCAAACTTGAAGTTTTTTTGAAGATGATCCAGACTGCGGCAACATCCAAGGGGGAGTTTGTTGGCGCATATGTGTATTGCCTACGTCTAGGATACGCCATGTACATGTTTAGGGCTTTTAATGTTGAATATATATATATATATGTTGATGTTTATTTAGACATATTTTGTATGGCTCGTACGAGCGAGATACGTTGGCTCGTACGAGTGACTCTCGCAACTAACTCGTACGAACCAGTGTCTGTTCAGCACCCACTCCAGTGCGAGTCATGTCGACCTATAAATAGAGGAGTGGTGTCTGTAACAGCAACGCTTGATAGCTAGACGAAGTCCTGTTAAATTGTAATCTGAAGTTGTACTTTGCACGTCTTTCAATACAAGTGAAGCAGTTAAACAGTATCGCTCTGACTTGTGTGTTTGTCACCTCACTAACAATAAATCCCCCCTCTGTTAGTTGAGTTAGATCAGCCGTTTGCTCAGTCGGTGGAGCATCGATCCCCCGTTCACAAGATGTTGTGGGTCCCATGGGCGGCATCGGTTCTAGACGGAAGTCTTGGGGATAGAGCAGATTTGGCAGAATGAAATTGACGTTATGCACAAACAGAATCAGTGGAAGCTTTTCAGTCATTTATTCATACCGAAAGAGCTTATATCTGGTCTGGATGGCGGAGTTCCTGGAGAGAATCCGCCAGCGTTTCCACTCATGGAACTTCCAAAACTTACAAAACAATGAACACACAACACCTATGTATAGACATGACAGCTCGTGCGAACCAAGCATGTTGTCACTCGTACGAAGGGTCATTCGTACGAGTGAGAAATGGTGTCACTCGTACGAGTAACAAAGTCACTTGTACGAAGCACATAGTCACACGTAAGAGGCACATGTCACTCGTACGAGCCAATACTTGTTCGCACTTGGGTCGTGTGTTTGTATCTAATATAACAGCCCAGCGTAACCGCACCATGATATTGTCCTATTTGGCAGCCAGCACGCCCTCAGCGCCTGCCCCTCACGGTTTTAAAACTCGTCATGATGGTGAAGGTATCCAGCCCCTTATAAGGAAGCCTTTGTTCCCCTTCACAACTGATGTGGGATGTCACAATCCACCCCCCTTAAGGGGTCCAGCGTCCTCGCGAGACCTGGCACCACCAGTCCGGCCCTGGCTCTGATACCATCTATAACAGCCCAGCGTAACCGCACCATGATATTGTCCGCTTTGGCAGCCAGCACGCCCTCAGCGCTTGCCCCTCACGGTTTTAAAACGCGTCATGATGGTGAAGGTATCCAGCCCCTTATAAGGAAGCCTTTGTTCCCTTTCACAACCGATGTGGGATGTCACATCTAATTTATACAATATTCAATACACACTCTTTCTAGCCTATTCGCACAGTGGCGGCCATAAAGTGCATCAACAATTTCCCCTTGGACGTCACTCTCGAAGCTTGAACTTGAATTTGAAATCTGACAGTTGTGTTTGAATATTCTGCAACTTCAATCGGGTATATGTTGACGTCAAAATTCTCCCTTGATTGAAGATCCAGGTTTGCATTATCTACGTTAAAGCAACATTACCCTTGAAATAATTTTCTCCAGAAATTAATCTTCAGGTCGTTGTTTGCACGGTTCAGAACCTCCTCTGATTTGCTTGATTTACAAATTTTCTCGAACAATCACCAACTAAGATTAAACAATGTAGCTTTCTCTATTTCGATGTTTAAGTATATCCGCACTCCCCTGATGCTCGATCATCGATCTTCAAAACCCAACCGACAATTGAGTGAAACTTTGAAATACCACATGGAAAAACTTCAAATCGATGAATATCTGCCAAAATTTTCTCAATCAGCAAATAATCAGAAACAAACTATCTAGTAACACATCGAATCTGAGAAACATTCTTCGGCAATCAGAATCACATTCTTCTTTTTTAGTCACAATAACATATGTATAGCTATCTCCGCTGGAATGGGGCACTGAAACAACAAGACATCCCTGTTTTCAGGCGAATACTAACTAAAAACAGTTCATTTGCCATGCAGAGTTAATGATAGGCTGACGTGTGTACATCCACGTCATCATGTGTGCTTCCACTTCCACATCGGGGATCAGGTGGTTAGCCCTTGAGCATCAATCTGAAACATGATCTGAAAATTCTGAACATTCTTCGATCACACATTCTGAATGTATACTCTATCATGAATAGACATAAACGTTATTTCATCTCTAATGAATCTTTGATCCTTTGTGTTTCCCAAATAATATGCGGTCTGAACCACCCGGATACTGTTGCAGCGTAACGAATTTCAAAAATGATGGAATTTTAAGACACACGTGAAAATTTTTATTCCCCCACCCATTTTTGCAAATTCTGGCGTCTTGATTTCTTATGGGAATGAGGATTGTGGTGGGACTGCAGCATATGGTTCTTCAAATTTTGCCGAAAATTCCCAAAATATGCAGTTTGATCAAATGCTGACTAAATGTTAAGGCTCATTAATAATCACTACACCAGATGATCAACGTTTTGCGCAGGTATCAATGACTAGCCCAAAATCTTCATCCCATTGTGATCGTATCATCATATCTGTACTTTGAAGCTCTAGACGGTATCCCCGAACAGCACGAATTTGACGTTAAAATCTCGAAAAAAATTTGTAATCACCAATTTTTTCCTGGACACTCGTCTCGTCAATACGATCAAGAAATGCCTTTTTTTCAGGCATGCCTCACTTCTTACGAGTTGGGATTCGTACGAGTGACTTGCTTCGTACGAGTGATGCTTCGTATGAGTGATGCTACGTATGAGTGACAAGGTCACTCGTACGAGCCATATATCCTTACTCGTACGAAGGAGCCTGGTAACGTCTTCTCGATCCAAAATCTTCATTTCTTCGAATTTTGACATGATTTTTGCACAGATCTGGTCGAAAATTAGTTTCTAACAATCCTATGGTTTTAATTTAGCATTATGTTCGTGGATTGTCCGATTATTTTTGATGTTTTACATCTAAAACCCCTCATACATCCAATACTCCATGAGCGTAGGTGATTCATCAACTGTTAGGCTGAATGAATCGGTACCTTAGCTCTGATACCAGTTGTGGGTCCCGTGGGCGGCAGCGGTTCTAGACGGAAGTCTTGGGGATAGAGCAGATTCGGAAGAACAAAATTGACGTTATACGCAAACAGAATCAGCGAAAGCTTTTCATTCATTCATTCATACCGAAAGAGCTTACATCTGGTCTGGCTGGCGGAGTTCCTGGAGAGAATCCGCCAGCATTTCCCCTCAGGGAACTTCCAAAACTTACAAAACAATGAACACACAACACCTATTTATAGACATGACAGCTCGTGCGAACCAAGCATGTTATCACTCGTACGAAGGGTCATTCGTACGAGTGAGAAATGGTGTCACTCGTACGAGTAACAAAGTCACTCGTACGAGGAACATGTCACTTGTACGAGCCAGTACTTGTTCGCACTTGGGTCATGTGTTTGTATCTAATCTATACAATATTTAATACACACTCTTTCTAGCCTATTCGCACAGTGACGGCCATAAAGTGCATCAATAGAAAATTTTAGAAAAACACAAAAAATAGAAAATCCAAAAATCAAAAATGTGTTTCTTGGAAAGAAAAGAGAAAATGATGATACACCAGTGATCTGTCAAATACGGTCAAAAACATAAAACGAAAATTGATAAGAAGCTTTACTAATGATGTATCGGTAGGCTCACAATCACATTAAAATGTGCAGGTTGATATACACATAACGGACAGAACGCCAGGTGGGAACCATTCCTTGGCATATGGTCTTGGTACCAAAATTTTGTTTGATAGGATGCCGAGGATCTGAGATATTCGGTCTTTATGCTTGCTTATCATCTAGGTATCATGGTTGAATCTTTTACCAAAAAATAACGGGGACGCAAGTCTAGAACTTCCATGATACCATACATACGTGTAAATACTGCATGCGACCATCAATAAGTGATAAAATATCACATTCACCCAACAATAAGTGATAATATATCACAGCTTTATGTGGGAGCTAAGTTCGTCTCTTTGTCGGTACTATGGTACTAACCTGTTCATGGACTTACTCCTATGCCCAGCATGCATATGAAAATCAAGTTCCTCATCAATAAGTGATTTAATCACATAGGGATTGTTTTCAAATCAAAATTAGTGAGTATCTCACATCATATACGTCAAAACAGATGATAAGCAGTATACTCACCGATATGATTTTCTCTCGTGCATGTCTTGATTCGGGAATGTGTCATGAAGTGGTTGAAAACCGGCTAGTACGTATAATTCATACGTTAATCATATCTTCTAATCATGATTACTCTGATAAGCTGAGCTTATGTGGACAACAATACCGATAATTGTAGTAGAAAATGTATTTATTTAATTGATGTTTTTAAACAAAAACTCATTTTTGGCAAGATTAAAAGCTGGTATGATTCTATTAACTTGAAACTCAAAAAAAGATTTCTAGTTCATGTACAGTTATGTTCTTATATCTTATTAGTTATTTTATTTTATTTTATTTTATTCTATCTTTAAACTAAGTTATTTTTTATTAGTCAAAGAAGAAGCTCAAATGATTTCTACCAAGATACGCTCTAAAAATCTTTGTCTTGCTATCATCACTTCATAAAATACTTTCTTACAACGGGTAAACTCATGACAAAAGAGCAGAACTTGTGATCTGTGTGGATATGTGCAAAGCTCTAAACATGTCACACCCCCTTGTTATCCATTTCACATCAGAGCCGGGGCGTGAACCGAATGGCATCTTCATCGCACAGCGGAAGCAGACGTGATGGCAAAGGTTTCTAGTAAATGAACGCCCGCTAACTACTCGAATCCCCATGGGTTCCACTATTCCAACCGTTCCATACTTGTAATTATAACCTGAGAAAGAACATGTGAAAAATCAACATAAAGTTGGCGAGTTCATAGTTTGTTGTTTTTGTTCCAAATGAGTCATAAAACATTTGAGCATTTTGCATTTGAAAACCGGTTTGTGGGATCATAGTAACCCAAAGCATTTAAAATGTCATGTTTGTATAACAATATTGAAATGTTTTCCATGTTGTTTGCAAATCCATGCATAACTGTTATGTCTGTAAATCGGTAATAAAATGTTTTCATTTGTACCTGTAAGTAAACCAGTATTGAAATATTTTCTGTTATTTTTGTAAACCGGTATTGACATCATAGTATGTAGCATACCTATGGAATCTAAGGATCAGTCAGTGTCTAGCAAATACACTGGCCTATGTGCCATAAGTAAGTAACCAAACCGAGACTTCTTTGTCATGTCGGGATCACAAAAGCACTCCAAACCGGTTAACTTACCAGGAGTGGAACGGGTCTCAAACTCGATAGATCTATACCTTTTGCACCTTGGTCACTACGTGAATAATGGTTACTATTTTTATCTTCCTACTTACGCACATTGATATGCTATCATCTAATTCCATAACTACATACCATAGTTGAAAAACTGAGTTATTGGGCCGCGCCCATGTTATTTTGTCATTGGGCCTTGCCCATGTTTTCTTGTCCTTGGGCCTAGCCCATGTTATTTTGTCCTTGGGCCTAGCCCATGTTATTTTGTCTTTGGGCCTACCCATGTTTTCAATAAATTTTTGGGGCCTTGCTCCCTAGTTGTGACTATGACAATCCCGTCACTATTAATAAAACTCATGCATGTTTCGAAAAGCTTTGTATAGCTGTGAAAATCGGTAAGTTTAGTATAAACCTTTCGTAAACCATTTGTGTTCATTGAATTCTGTTTGTAACATGGTTTAGAAATATATGATTTTCGTTATCGAAACGTTGTGTTTTTTTTTTTTGCAAAACTTGCATGTCTTTCCACCCCCGAAAACATTTATAAAAATGTAAAATGGTAAAAAGTGGGGGGTTATGAACTCACCTGGATAATCCAGTGCAAAGCTAGCTCAATGTGATTTCCATAGTGTTGTATCCAAAACTTGACTTGCTAGCATGCAATCTAGTGTATTCCTAAAACGGAATAACTTGTAAGTTACTAAGAATGACGTAGCTATACTACGTGAGACCGAGCTCTACCGAATCATTACTCATACGATTCTATGAATTTATTATTGACTTAACTCGGTTAACCAACCTATGGTTTTCTTAGAATTGATTCTGTTTTCGAACGACTTGAAATACATGTTTACATCTAAACATAACTATATCTCATGAAATCCTAACTACTTTGTAGTTTTCGCAAGACATGTTGTATATATACTTGTCTATATATCCGTATAACTAATACATTTCGTATTTGCGCAAGAGCCTGGCGTATCGTTTAAAATAAATAAATAACGATGTAATCGTACGCTTGTTATAATCTTGCGGAGTGGCGTCATACTTTGTTTAGCGTTTGAAGTGAGTAAAAACAATATACTTTTGTTATAATATCATTCGAAAGTATTCGTACGTGTTCGCATCGTCGATGTTATAACTATATTTATTTTATAAAAGTATTCAACGCTACGATGTTTAAATATATATAATATTCTTGTCGTACGATTTCCGAATCTTTGTCGTTTGAAATATTACGTGCCTTGTATACGTCTTGTAAAAGTGTTTCGGAAATTTTGGCGTTTTGAATTAAATATAAACAATATACTTATTTTTATATCGACGTTCGAGTATGTTATTGATTGCCGAATGTTTGAAACCTAGTTTCCGAGTTTCGACTTTGAGTTAAACATAAATAAGTATCGTTTATCTTGTAGTCGTTTGCCGTACGTTCGTTATCTTGAAATCGCATTCGTGGAAAGGTTGTCGGATCGAGATTTGAACGTTTTAATTAGCGTTGACAAAATAAATATATATTTATATTTATTTTATAATAATCGTATGAATTCGGACGTTTAATCTTTATAATGTGACGCGTTTCGTTTTACGGATTTTACGAAAATCGGGCAGAGTTTCCTCTATTTTCGGACGATCCCGACAATACTAGTTGTCGATTTGTTTATCAAAACGCAACCTGCAATGTATGCAAACAAATAATATATACATAATTTTTGTCGTTTCAAATATTAAGTTTCGTCAATTAAAATTTTCGATTTATATAATTAACGACGTCGGTTCGATTGTTATTATTATAATTTTGACGATATATGTTCGTTAACGGATCGGTTTGGGCTCGGTTTACGCGATAATTATTAACAATATTTATAAACTATATAATTTAACTTCGCGTCGTAATTAAATTTTTACCGAGTCCCACGTTGACTCAATGACCGACAGTTGACCAGTTGATCGGGTTTGACCAGCGTTTGACCGCATTGATCGTGTTGACTTTTGTTGACCGGACCGAACCGAACACGAACCGAGACTGAACCTGAAACATACACTGAGATAATTTAAACTAAACCGACAATATACCCAAATCGAACAAAACTAAAATACCAAAATTGTTTCAAACTTGAAATGAAACCTGAACCGCGTTTGAACTGAACCGGGTTTGGACTGAGCCGACCCGAGTGAACTGAACCCAAGCCATATTTGAACAAACCCAAACCAAAACTACTGCGACCCTTTTCGAACCCAAACCAAGACCCGAGTGGACCGAACCCGAATGCCCCGCCACCACTGCCGCCGCCGTCGGTCCATTAGAAACCGTCGGCAGCAGTGTTGCTGACGCTGCCATAAACTGCCGCCGCCGCCACCGATTGCTACCACGACCCAACCCCACAAACACAAACCAAGAATCAACACCACTGATATTTCCGCCGCTGGCTGGCCCTGGTGCCCTCGCTTGCGGCACTACTGTTTAACGCCGGAGAAACGGCGTCGCCGCCGCGCCACTACACCTCTGCCGCCTTTCTACCTTGTCGATCTCTCTCTCTACCACTGCTCTGTATGCGGGTGTGTGTTAGAAGGGGAAAAGGGGTGGGTGTGAAGTATGTATCGGTCGGAAAAACCGACCGGAGTCAGAACCGCCGCCACTCTCTTTATGCTCACTAACTCTCTCTCTCTTCTGTCTCTGTCTGTCTCATCTCTCTGTCTGTCCATATGTATGCGTATGCGGTGAGTGAGAGACGGAGAAGAGAGGTGAGTGTGTGGTGTGTGTGCGTGATCGGAGATGACGACCTGCATCGGCCGGTGCCTTCGCCGGTGTCCGGCGATCGGAAGAGAAAGGGAGAGCAGGGGAGTTTGATGATGGTGTGCTAGGGTTCTCTTAGAAGAAATGAGGGAAATTGGGTTTTAGTTAGTTTAAATAGTTAGGTTTTTAGGTGGGCCAGGCCCAAAGCCCGCTAACTCGTGTGTAAGCCCAACTACGTATCTCAAGCCCGTTATCGAAACACGAACATCGTAAAATGTTTATTTGGAGCTGAAACACTTAAAATTTTGTCGGTGTCGGTGTTTGACGCAATTGTTTATCGGTTGCGTTAAAAGTTGCGTAAAATCTCAACGATCTCCATCTATAGTCCGTTTTTCAGTCCGAGTGTTGCTATTTATCGAAATTAATTCGTTTAGACTCGAAAACATATTAAATTATATCGGGGGTCGGGTTTTGACGTGTAATCCGTTCGTTGCGTTACAAATCGCGTAATTGCCCTATTTGTCGTTTCTGATCCGTTTTTCGTTCTGGTTTCTTCCGTGAGCGTTAAAATTTGAAAACGAAGCCTAATATATCATAATATATTAATATTTAGACGTATCTCTAGTCCATGGCTTCCATTTTGTTGTCGGTGCGTTCCGGTTTACCGCGTAACTTCCGCGTTGTGCTTTGCGACGTTCAACGATTTAAATTTATCACATAATTATTACTGTGTGACAAATACAAGTACAAAATTTGTATTTTAAGGCGTTGTCAGTATTTGTTCGGCATCAGTTTGCTTATCTTTCAATTTCGCGTTAGAGTTCCCGATTGTCGTCATATCGCGTAACGTGAAGCAAGTAGACATTCCTAGGCTTTCCAAAGGCCTAATCGAGTTAATTTACGTGTAATTACACTAATTATAATGGTATTAATGTTTGCTATGCGCTTAATTATGACCGAAAACTGCCGGTTGTCACATTCTCCCCTTGTTATAAAAATTTTGTCCTCGAAATTTAAGCTATTTTATCTCCTTAGATTTTTGTCATACGTAGGTAAGTATTAAAAATACCCAGGTAAATAACCATGTAATCGCATCGAGACTTGTCTGGATTATATGAATACAATGACTTACTACAACAACATGAACCCTCTGGTTCAACTGACTCTGTTTTCAGAATCAATGCCAAGGGAACGAAGCATAATGACATAATCACCAATGTGACTGAGTTTACATGGGTCAAACAAATGAGATTCTCGACAAATAGGTTCCCTAGACGTTCACAATCTGTAAATGAATTTCATAAATAATAGAAATTTCTACTAACGGAAACTAGCGTTGGTTGTTAGATTGGTGAGACTTAGCATCAACAAGCTCAACTGAATTAGAAACATGAAGATGATTTGTTAACTTTTCGAACCATAAGTTAACACTATTGAATTGCAAGGATACACCGAATCACAACCGAAGGTAGTGTATCATTGTCTTAATACATAGTTGCATTAAGACCACTTTCAATGATTAGCCAGAGCTACAAGTTTATTTCCGACGCCACAAGGAATCATAGCCATTGAAATAATTCAATAATAGCGGCGATTGAACAAATTCACCGTGTTTACAATGAAAAGTTCAATCAAGTAAGTCTGAATATTTGTTCCAAATAAATTCCATAGGATTTTCAACTGAAAATGAAGGAACAAATAAATATAATTTTTCCGCCGCTAGTGGAAGAACAATATTATCCCAAAATTTTCGACGGATATTGAAAGAATCCATTAAGAGGTACACTGAAATAGATCATAAAGTTGTGTACCGTCTTCTTAATACACCATTGTATCAAGAATGTTTTAAGAAAATGATCCAACAAGGGGATTTAAAAATGAACAAATATTTAAGTAATGAAATCTGTATATGAGTTGTGAAAGTGAGATTAGCACAAGCTTCAACTAGTGTAACGCCACCACAAGGTGTCGTAACCAATAAGTGATTTAATAAGGGTGCAGACTGAATCAGTCTAGTATGGTTCGAAACAAATGAATTGCTTGTTGATATTACTTTGAATATGACGGCTTCAATCCATCATATGAAATCCTTGAATTGAATTTGTATACTGTGAGCAAGTTCAAACAATTGAACTTGGTTTGACACAATCCAACATTAAATACATGATTTGACTTGGAAGTTTTGATATGGTTACTATGAAAATTCCATGTATGCAACTTGGAAAGAAAATGAAATTTCAAGAATTCGTTGACTCGATATCAAGGAGTCAATACTCACAATAATGCAGGTCATCCAGATCACAAAGCGAAAATTTGAATATAGCGAACCAACTTTTGAATTATTGATAAAATGACCATTCGAAGTGAAAACCCTGAAGGTCTCCACGTATCAAGTTAACCACATGGTTAACAAAGAAAGCATGCGTATCATGTAAATATGTCAAGAAATGGTGCAATATGTGTTCGCTAATAAGAAGAAATTTCCGTGACACAATGACCGTTATGAGGAGTAGAGGTATGCAAACCTACTCAGTATGTGCAAAGTTGAAATTCCAACAGAAGGAATTCGAGGACTTTACCTGGTATTTACTGTGATGACTTATTGTTTCGTGACATTACCACCGAATGTCGTACATGGCGTAATCGCCATTAATGAAGTAGAGGGAAGGAAATGACATGTGACTTCTTTTGTAGCGCCCATTTGTTGTGATTACCAGTGTAATAAGTACCGACTGTTATGAAATCTCATTTGAACGTACCTCAGCATTGTTCGTGTCGCTTACAGGACCACGTGATAAATTGTCGCATTCTGGTCGGTAGTTCTCCCGCTGACGGGGCTATCATCGTTGCCGTAATGTCATGTTTTCTCAAGGCCGCGCCTCGAAAGTCGTATGTGATGTACTTCAACATCTATTGTCGTATCATTTAAGTTTCATGTATATTTTGCGCACTAGTGTTTTCGTTTCGCATAGGCTACCTGCTCGGGTAAATAAAATAGAAGCGACCATATATGTAATGTGTTTGCCCGAGTTAATAATTGCAGTTCTTACGTGCTGACCTTTAATGAATATTGACATCAGGTTTCCAAAGGTCTTAAATGCATGTTGCCAAAACCCTCAAGGTTTTGCTTACGGTATGTCATATTTTCATGTATCGTGTATCAAATGCAACACTAGTGTATGATTAAAATCGGAATGTTGACTTACTGTTTTTTCGGCCACAGTTGGAACACATATTCAAGTGCTAGGCATTCTGTATGTATTCAAGTCTTAGTGATCTAATGTCCCCAAAGGAACGTGAGGTTAAAGCCTAGGTATCTCCACAGAAACCTATCTGTTATCATAGCCAGGTTTGATACCTAATTCGCTAGAACCTATAGCTCTGATACCACTCTGTCACATTCCCTTGTTATCCATTTCGCATCAGAGTCGGGGCGTGAACCGAATGGCATCTTCATCGCACAGCAGAAGCAGATGTGGTGGCTAAGGTTTCTAGTAAATGAACGCCCGCTAACTACTCGAATCGCCTGGGTTCCACTATTCCAACGTGCCATACTTGTAATTATAACCTGAGAAAGAACATGCGAAAAATCAACAAAAGTTGACGAGTTCATAGTTTGTTGTTTTTGTTTCCAAATGAGTCATAAAACATTTAAGCATTTTGCATTCGAAAACCGGTTTTTGGGATCATAGTATCCCAAAGCATTTAAAATGTCATGTCTGCATAACAGTATTGAAATGTTTTCCATGTTGTTTGCAAATCCATGCATAACTGTTATGTCTGTAAACCGGTAATAAAATGTTTTCATTGTAAGTAAACCGGTATTGAAATATTTTCTTTTATTTTTATAAACCGGTATTGAAATCAAATTATGTAGTATACCTATGGAATCTAAGGATCAGTCAGTGTGTAGCTATTACACTGGCCTATGTACCATAAGTAAGTAACCAAACCGAGACTTTTTTGTCATGTTTGGATCACAAAAGCACTCCTAACCGGTTAACTTACCAGGAGTGGAGCGTGTCTCAAACTCGATAGATCTATACCTTTTACACCTTGGTCACTACATGGTTAATGGTTACTATGTTATCTTCCTACTTACGCACATTGATCTGTTATCATCTAATTCCATAACTACATACCATAGTTGAAAAACTGAGTTATTGGGTCGCGCCCATGTTATTTTGTCATTGGGCCTAGCCCATGTTTTCTCGTCCTTGGGCCTAGCCCATGTGATTTTGTCCTTGGGCCTAGCCCATGTTATTTTGTCTTTTGGCCAAGCCTATGTTTTCAATAAAGTTTTGGGGCCTCGCCCCCTAGTAGTGACTATGACAATCTCGTCACTAGTCATAAAACTCATGCATGTTTCGAAAAGCTTTGTATAGCTGTGAAAATCGGTAAGTTTAGTATAAACCTTTTGTAAACCATTTGTGTTCATTGAATTCTGTTTGAAACATGGTTTAGAAATATATGATTTTCGTTAATAAACGTTGTGTTCTTTTGCAAAACTTGCATGTCTTTCCACCCCCGAAAACACAAATGTAAAACGGTAAAAAGTGGGGGGTTATGAACTCACCTAGATAATCCAGTGCAAAGCTAGCTTAATGTGATTTCCATAGTGTTGTCTCCACAACTTGACTTGCTAGCATGCAATCTAGTGTATTCCTAAAAGGGAATACCTTGAAAGTTTCTAAGAATGACGTAGCTATACTACGTGATACCGAGCTCTACCGAATCGTTACTCATACGATTCTATGAATTTATTATTGACTTAACTCGGTTAACCAACCTATGGTTTTCTTAGAGTTGATTCTGTTTTCGAACGACTTGAAATATATGTTTACATCTAAACATAACTATATCTCATGAAATCATAACTACTTCGTAGTTTTCGCAAGACATGTTGTATATATACTTGTGTATATATCCGTATAAATAATACATTTCGTATTTGTGCAAGAGCCTGGCGTATCGTTTAAAATAAATAAATAACGATGTAATCGTACGCTTGTTATAATCTTGCGGAGTCACGTCGTACTTTGTTTAGCGTTTGAATTGAATAAAAACAAAATACTATTGTTATAATATCATTCGAAAGTATTCGTACGTGTTCGCATCGTCCACGTTATAACTATATTTATTTTATAAAAGTATTCAACGTTACACGTTTGAATATATATAATATTCTTCTAATACGATTTCCGAATCTCTGTTGTTTGAAATAGTACGTGCCTTGTATACGTCTTGTAAAAGCGTTTCAGAAATTTTGGCGTTTCGAATTAAATATAAACAATATACTTATTTTTATATCGTCGTTCGAGTATGTTATCGATTGCCGAATGTTTGAAACCTAGTTTCCGAGTTTCGACTTTGAGTTAAACATAAATAAGTATTATTTATCTTGTGGTCGTTTGCCGTACGTTCGTTATCTTGAAATCGCGTTCGTGAAAAGGTTGTCGGATCGAGATTTGAACGTTTTAATTAGCGTTGAGAAAATAAATATATACTTATATTTATTTTATAATAATCGTATTAATTTGGACGTTTAATCTTTGAAATGTGTCGCGTTTCGTTTTACGAATTTTTCAAAAATCGGGCAGAGTTTCCTCTGTTTTCGGACGATCCCGACAATACTAGTTGTCGATTTATTTATCAAAACGCAACCTGCAATGTACGCAAACAAATAATATATACATAATTTTTGTCGTTTTCAAATATTAAGTTTCGTCAATTATAATTTTCGATTTATATAATTCACGACGTCGGTTCGATTGTTATTATTATATTTTTGACGATGTATATTCGTTAACGGATCGGTTTGAGCTCGGTTTACGCGATAATTATTAACAATATTTATAAACTATATAATTTAACTTCGCGTCGTAATTAAATTTTTACCAAGTCTCGCGTTGACTCAATGACCGACAGTTGACCAGTTGACCGGGTTTGACCAGCGTTTGACCGCATTGACCGTGTTGACTTTTGTTGACCGCACCGAACCGAACACGAAACGAGGCTGAACCTGAAACATACACTTAGATAATTTAAACTGAACCGACAATACACCCAAATCGAACAAAACTAAAATGCCAAAAGTGTTTCAAACTTGAAACGAAACCTGAACCGCGTTTGAACTGAACCGGGTTTGGACTGAGTCGACCCGAGTGAACCGAACCCGAGGCATATTTGAACAAACCCAAACCAAAACTGCTGCGACACTTTTCGAATCGAAACCGAGACCCGAGTGGACCGAACCAGAATGCCCCGCCACCACTGCCGCCGCCGTCGGTCCATTAGAAACCGCCGGCAGCGACGTTGCTTTCGCTGCCGTAAACCGCCACCGATTGCTACCACGACCCAACCCCACAAACCCAAACCGAGAATCACCACCACTGATATTGCCGCCGCTGGCTGGCCCTGGTGCCGCTGGTTGCGGCACTACTGTTTGACGCCGGAGAAACGGCGTTGCCGCCGCGCCGCTATACCTCTGCCGCCTTTCTACCTCGTCGATCTCTCTCTCTACCACTGCTTTATTTGCGGGTGTGTGTTAGAAGGGGAAAAGGGGTGGGTGTGAAGTATGTATCGGCCGGAAAAACCGACCGGAGTCAGAACCGCCTCCACTCTCTCTCTCTCTTCTGTCTCTGTCTGTCTAATCTCTCTGTCTGTCTGTATGTATGCGTATGCGGTGTGTGAGAGACGGAGAAGAGAGGTGAGCGTGTGGTGTGTATGCGTGACCGGAGATGACGATCGGCACCGGCCGGTGCCTTCGCCGGTGTCCGGCGATCGGAAGAGAAAGGGAGAGGAGGGGAGTTTGATGATGCTATGCTAGGGTTTTCTTAGAAGAAATGAGGGAAATTAGGTTTTGGTTAGTTTAAATAGTTAGGGTTTTAGGTGGGCCGGGCCCAAAGCCTGCTAATTCGTGTGTAAGCCCAACTACGTATCTCAAGCCCGTTATCGAAACCCGAACATCGTAAAATGTTTATTTGGAGCTGAAACACTTAAAATTTTGTCGGTGTCGGTGTTTGACGTGATTGTTTGTCGGTTGCGTTAAAAGTTGCGTAAAATCTCTACGATCTCCATCTATAGTCCGTTTTTCGATCCGAGTGTTGCCATTTATTGAAATTTGTTTGTTTAGACTCGAAAACGTATTAAATTATATTGGGGTCGGGTTTTGATGCGTAATCCGTTCGTTGAGTTAAAAATCGCGTAATTGCCCTGTTTGTCGTTTCTGATACGTTTTTCGCTCTGGTTTCTTCCGTGAGCGTTAAAATTTGAAAACGAAGCCTAATATATCATAATATATTAATAGTTTGACGTATCTCTAGTCCGTGGTTTCCATTTCGTTGTCGGTGCGTTCCGGTTTACCGCGTAAGTTCCGCGTTGTGCTTTGCGACGTTCAACGATTTAAATTTATCGCATAATTATAACTGTATGACAAATACAAGTACAAAATATGTATTTTTAGGCGTTGTTAGTATTTGTTCGGCATCAGTTCGCTTATCTTTCAATTTCGCGTTAGAGTTCCCGATTGTCGTCATATCACGTAACGTGAAGCAAGTAGACGTTCCTAGGCTTTCCAAAGGCCTAATCGAGTTAATTTACGTCTAATTATGCTAATTATAATGGTATTATTGTTTGTTATGTGCTTAATTATTACCGGAAACTGCCGGTTGTCACATTCTTCCCTTGTTATAAAAATTTCGTCCTCGAAATTTAAGCTATGTTATCTCCTTAGATTTTTGTCTTACGTAGGTAAGTATTAAAAATACCCAGGTAAATAACCATGTAATCGCATCGAGACTTGTCTGGATTATATGAATACAATGACTTACTACAACAACATGAACCCTCTGGTTCAACTGAATCTGTTTTCAGAATCGATGCCAAGTGAACGAAGCGTAATGACATAATCACCAATGTGACTGAGTTTACATTGGTCAAACAAATGAGATTCTCGACAAATAGGTTTCAAAGATGTTCACAATCTGTAAATGAATTTCATAAATAATAGAAATTTCTACCAACGGAAACTAGCGTTGGTTGTTGGATTGGTAAGACTTAGCATCAACAAGCTCAACTGAATTAGAAACATGAAGATGATTTGTTAACTTTTCGAACCATAAGTTAACACTATTGAATTGCAAGGATACACTGAATTACAACCGAAGTTAGTGTATCATTGTCTTAATACATAGTTGCATTAAAACCACTTTCAATAATTAGCCCAAGCTCAAGTTTATACCGACGCCACAAGGCGTCATAGCCATTGAAATAATTCAATAATAGCGGTGATCGAACAAATTCACCGTGTTTACAACAAAAAGTTCAATCAAGTAAGTCTGAATATTTTTTCCAAATAAATCCCATAGGATTTTCAACTGAAAATGAAGGAACAAATAAATATAATTTTTCGGTCGCTAGTGGAAGAACAATAATATCCCAAAATTTTCGACCGATATTGAAAGAATCCGTTAAGAGGTACACTGAAATAAATCATAAAGTTGTGTACCGTCTTCTTAATACACGATTGTATTAAGAATGTTTTAAGGAAATGATCCAACAAGGGGATTTAAAAATGAACAAATAATTAGGTAATGAAATCTATATATGAGTTGTGAAAGTGAGATTAGCACAAGCTTCAACTAGTGTAACGCCACCACAAGGTGTCGTAACCAATAAGTGATTTAATAAGGGTGCAGACTGAATCAGTCTAGTATGGTTCGAAACAAATGAATTGCTTGTTGATATTACTTTGAATATGACGACTTCAATCCATCATACGAAATCCTTGAATTGAATTTTATACTGTGAGCAAGTTCAAACAATTGAACTTGGTTTGACACAATCCAACATTAAATACATGATTTGACTAGCAAGTTTTGATATGATTACTACGAAAATCCCATGTATGCAACTTGGAAAGAAAATGAAATTTCAAGAATTCGTTGACTCGATATCAAGGAGTCAATACTCATAATAATGCAGGTCATCTAGATCACAAAGTGAAAATTTGAATATAGCGAACCAACTTTTGAATTAGTGATAAAATGACCATTCGAAGTGAAAACCCTAATGGTCTCCACGTATCAAGTTAACCACATGCGTAACAAACAAAGCATGCGCATCATGTAAATATGTCAAGAAATGGTGCAATACGTGTTTGCTAATAAGAAGAAATTTACGTGACACATTGACCGTTGTGAGGAGTAGAGGTATGCAAACCTACTTAGTATGTGCAAAGTTGAAATTTCAACAGAAGGAATTCGAGGACTTTACCTGGTATTTACTGTGATGACTTATTGTTTCGTGACATTACCACCGAATGTCATACATGGCGTAATCTCCATTAATGAAGATGAGGGAATGCAATGACATGTGACTTCTTTTGTAGCGCCCATTTGTTGTGATTACCAGTGTAATAAGTACCGACTGTTATAAAATCTCGTTTGAATGTATCTCAGCGTTGTTCGTGTTGCTTACAGGACCACGTGATAAATTGTCGCATTCTGGTCGGTAGTTCTCCCAATGACGGGGCTAGCATCATTGCCGTAGTGTCGTGTTTTCTCAAGGTCGCGCCTCGAAAGTCGTATATGATGTACTTCAACATCTATTGTCGTATCGTTTAAGTTTCATGTATATTTTGCGCACTAGTGTTTTCGTTTCGCATAGGCTACCTGCCCGGGTAAATAAAATAGTAGCGAAAATATATGTAATGTGTTTGCCCAAGTTAATAATCGCAGTTCCTACATGCTGACCTTTAATGAATATTGAGATCAGGTTTCCAAAGGTCTTAAATGCATGTTGCCAAAACCCTCAAGGTTTTGCTTACGGTATGTAATATTTTCATGTACCGTGTATCAAATGCAACACTAGTATATGATTAAAATCATAATGTTGACTAACAGTTTTTTGGCCACGGTTGGAACCCATATTCGAGTGCTTGGCGTTCTGTATGTATTCAAGTTTTAATGATCTAATGTCCCCAAAGGAGCGTGAGGTTAAAGCCTAGGTATCTCCACAGAAACCTATCTATTATCATAGCCATGTTTGATACCTAATTCGCTAGAACCTATAGCTCTGATACCACTCTGTCACACCCCCTTGTTATCCATTTCGCATCAGAGTTGGGGCGTGAACCGAATGGCATCTTCATCGCACAGCGGAAGCAGATGTGATGGCTAAGGTTTTTAGTAAATGAACGCCCGCTAACTACTCGAATCCCCATGGGTTCCACTATTCCAACCGTGCCATACTTGTAATTATAACCTGAGAAAGAACATGCGAAAAATCAACATAAAGTTGGCGAGTTCATAGTTTGTTGTTTTTGTTTCCAAATAAGTCATAAAACATTTGAGCATTTTGCATTCGAAAACCGGTTTGTGGGATCATAGTATCCCAAAGCATTTAAAATTCCATGTCTGTATAACAGTATTGAAATTTTTTCCATGTCGTTTGCAAATCCATGCATAACTGTTATGTCTGTAAACCGGAAATAAAATGTTTCATTTGTACCTGTAATTAAACCGGTATTGAAATATTTTCTGTTATTTTTGTAAACCGGTATTGAAATCATAGTACGTAGTATACCTATGGAATCTAAGGATCAGTCAGTGTGTAGCTATTACACTGGCCTATGTGCCATAAGTAAGTAACCAAACCGAGACTTCTTTGTCATGTTGGGATTACAAAAGCACTCCTAACCGGTTAACTTACCAGGAGTGGAGCGTGTCTCAAACTCGATAGATCTATACCTTTTGCACCTTGGTCACTACGTGATTAATGGTTTCTATGTTATCTTCCTACTTACGCACATTGATCTGTTATCATCTAATTCCATAACTACATACCATAGTTGAAAAACCGAGTTATCGGGCCGTGCCCATGTTATTTTGTCATTGGGCCTAGCCCATGTTTTCTTGTCCTTGGGCCTAGCCCATGTTATTTTGTCCTTGGGCCTAGCCCATGTTATTTAGTCCTTGGGCCTAGCCCATGTTATTTTTTCTTTGGGCCTAGCGCATGTTTTTGGGGCCTCGCCCCCTGCTTGTGACTATGACAATCCCGTCACTAGTCATAAAACTCATGCATGTTTCGAAAAGCTTTGTATAGCTGTGAAAATCGGTAAGTTTAGTATAAAACTTTTGTAAACCATTTGTGTTCATTCAATTCTGTTTGTAACATGGTTTAGAAATATATGATTTTCGTTATATAAACGTTGTGTTCTTTTGCAAAACTTGCATGTCTTTCCACCCCCGAAAACATTTATAAAAATGTAAAACGGTAAAAAGTGGGGGGTTATGAACTCACCTGGATAATCCAGTGCAAAGCTAGCTTAATGTGATTTCCATAGTTTTGTCTCCACAACTTGACTTGCTAGCATGCAATCTAGTGTATTCCTAAAATGGAATAACTTGTAAGTTTCTAAGAATGACGTAGCTATACTACGTGACACCGAGCTCTACCGAATCGTTACTTATACGATTCTATGAATTTATTATTGACTTAACTCGGTTAACCAACCTATGGTTTTCTTAGAATTGATTCTGTTTTCGAACGACTTGAAATATATGTTTACATCTAAACATAACTATATCTCATGAAATCATAACTACTTCGTAGTTTTCGCAAGACATGTTGTATATATACTTGTCTATATATCCGTATAAATAATACATTTCCTATTTGCGCAAGAGCCTGGCGTATCGTTTGAAATAAATAAATAACGATGTAATCGTACGCTTGTTATAATCTTGCGGAGTCACGTCGTACTTTGTTTAGCGTTTGAATTGAATAAAAACAATATACTATTGTTATAATATCATTCGAAAGTATTCGTACGTGTTCGCATCGTCCACGTTATAACTATATTTATTTTATAAAAGTATTCAACGCTTTGTAATACGATTTCCGAATCTCTGTCGTTTGAAATAGTACGTGCCTTGTATATGTCGTGTAAAACCGTTTCGGAAATTTTGGCTTTTCGAATTAAATATAAACAATATAATTATTTTTATATCGTCGTTCGAGTATGTTATCGATTGCCGAATGTTTGAAACCTAGTTTCCGAGTTTCGAATTTGAGTTAAACATAAATAAATATCGTTTATCTTGTAGTCGTTTGCCGTACGTTCGTTATCTTGAAATCGCGTTCGTGGAAAGGTTGTCGGATCGAGATTTGAACGTTTTAATTAGCGTTGACAAAATAAATATATAATTATATTTATTTTATAATAATCGTATGAATTCGGACGTTTAATCTTTGAAATGTGTCGCGTTTCGTTTTACGGATTTTACGAAAATCGGGTAGAGTTTCCTCTGTTTTCGGACGATCCCGACAATACTAGTTGTCGATTTATTTATCAAAACGCAACCTGCAATATACGCAAACAAATAATATATACATAATTTTTGTCGTTTTCAAATATTAAGTCTCGTCAATTAAAATGTTCGATTTATATAATTAACGATGTTGGTTCGATTGTTATTATTATAATTTTGACGATGTATATTCGTTAACGGATCGGTTTGAGCTCGGTTTACGCGATAATTATTAACAATATTTATAAACTATATAATTTAACTTCGCGTCGTAATTAAATTTTTACCGAGTCTCGCGTTGACTCAATGACCGACAGTTGACCAGTTGACCGAGTTTGACCAGTGTTTGACCGCATTGAACGTGTTGACTTTTGTTGACCGGACCGAACCGAACAAGAACCGAGACTGAACCTGAAACATACACTTAGATAATTTAAACTGAACCGACAATACACCCAAATCGAACGAAACTAAAATACCAAAGTGTTTCAAACTTGAAACGAAACCTGAACCGTGTTTGAACTGAACCGGGTTTGGACTGAGTCGACCCAAGTGAACCGAACCCGAGCCGTATTTGAACAAACCCAAACCAAAAATGCTGCGACCCTATACGAACCCAAACCAAGACCCGAGTGGACCGAACCAGAATGCCTCGCCACACTGCCGCCACCGTCGATCCATTAGAAACCGCCGGCAGCGGCGTTGCTGTCGCTGCCGTAAACCGCCGCCGCCGCCACCAATTGCTACCACGACCCAACCCACAAACTCAAACCGAGAATCACCACCGCTGATATTGCCGCCGCTGGCTGGCCTTGGCGCCGCCGGTTGCGGCACTGCTGTTTGACGCCGGAGAAACGGCGTTGCCGCCGCGCCGCTACACCTCTGCCGCCTTTCTACCTCGTCGATCTCTCTCTACCACTGCTCTGTTTGCGGTTGTGTGTTAGAAGGGGAAAAGAGGTGGGTGTGAAGTATGTATCGGCCGGAAAAACCGACCGGAGTCAGAACCGCCTCCACTCTCTCTCTATTCTCACTCACTCTCTCTCTCTCTCTTCTGTCTCTGTCTGTCTCATCTCTCTGTCTGTCCGTATGTATGCGTATGCGGTGTGTGAGAGACGGAGAAGAGAGGTGAGTGTGTGGTGTGTGTGCGTGACCGGAGATGACGACCGGCACCGACCGGTGCCTTCGCCGGTGTCCAATGATCGGAAGAGAAAGGGAGAGCAGGGGAGTTTGATGATGGTGCGCTAGGGTTTTCTTAGAAGAAATGCGGGAAATTAGGTTTTGGTTAGTTTAAATAGTTAGGGTTTTAGGTGGGCCGGGCCCAAAGCCCGCTAACTCGTGTGCAAGCCCAACTATGTATCTCAAGCACGTTATCGAAATCCAGACATCGTAAAATGTTTATTTGGAGCTGAAACACTTAAAATTTTGTCGGTGTCGGTGTTTGACGCAATTGTTCGTCGGTTGCGTTAAAAGTTGCGTAAAATCTCTACAATCTCCATCTATAGTCCGTTTTTCGATCCGAGTGTTGCTATTTATCAAAACTTATTCGTTTAGACTCGAAAACGTATTAAATTATATCGGTGGTCGGGTTTTGACGCGTAATCCGTTTGTTGCGTTAAAAATCGCGTAATTGCCCTGTTTGTCGTTTCTGATCCGTTTTTCGTTCTGGTTTCTTTCGTGAGCATTAAAATTTGAAAATGAAGCCTAATAGATCATACGATATTATCTCTAGTCCGTGGCTTCCATTTCGTTGTCGGTGCGTTCCAGTTTACCGCGTAACTTCCGCGTTGTGCTTTGCGACGTTCAACGATTTAAATTTATCGCATAATTATAACTGTATGACAAATACAAGTACAAAATTTGTATTTTTAGGCGTTGTTGGTATTTGTTCGGCATCAGTTCGCTTATTTTTCAATTTCACGTTAGAGTTCCCGATTGTCGTCATATCGCGTAACGTGAAGCAAGTAGATGTTCCTAGGCTTTCCAAAGGCCTAATCGAGTTAATTTACGTGTAATTACGCTAATTATAATGGTATTACTGTTCGTTATGCGCTTAATTATGACCGGAAACTGCCAGTTGTCATAAAACAGGTCAACGAAAAAGCCTAAGGTCCATGAAGAACTGATGTTCCAGTTTGGAAAAATCTGGATTCGTACGAATCAGTTGTTGCTCGTACGAATCAGAGGTCACTCATACGAGTGGTTATGCCTCGTACGAATGAGCCCCTGGTTCTTGTACAAGACAGTCTTCATACCACTAGCAGTTATTCGTGTTAACTAAGGCCCTTCGTGCAAGTATAAGAATGTGGTATAAAGGGTGATGTAGTTCTTCAGTATAACTTTACTTTCACCTTTCTCACTTTATCCCTTCACTCTTGTTAAAGTTTTTTTGTGATATCCTTAAGGTATATTTAACCATATTGGCATACCTTGAAGATAAACAAATCAAACATTACCTGACTGTCTGACATTGCCTGACATGAACAATAAACCTTGTGCGAAGACCTTGTTGACGAAAAATGAGTTCTTCATGCATAATGAATCCTGTTCGTACGAGTGCATTATCACTCGTACGAGTAACTTGTGGTTCGTACGAGCCAGTTACTCGGACGAACAAATCACTTGTCTGAACGAGTCACTTGTTGTTCGTGTGAGACAGCTGTTCTTCGTACGAATACAATGTTATTCGTGTGAGTCGGTAGTTCTTCGGCAAGGCGCTACATACTTTCAGAAAGTTCACAGAAAAACTTTTTAAAATATGTTCTATAGTGTATTTATGTTTCTTCTTATTCTGGTTATTTTTTTTGTGTACAGGATGGAACCAAAAGAACATAAAAGAAAGCCCGCAACGAAGAAAACTGACGAGTCAGAAGTGGAAATTATGTCAGAACCAAGACACAACATGGTGGCCTACTTAGATCCGGAAGATAAATTTGCTGAGTACAATGGTATAATGAAGTTTTGCGCGACTCAAGGATATATGCCATCAAGCATAAAACTACAGTATACAGAACGTTTTGATCAAGGAATTTTGGTATCAGCTAAAGTTGTTGAAGTGAATAGACAGGAATTTATCCACGGGAAAGTAAATGGCTTAGACGTAGATATTTCTGTTGACCTTATAAACTCAGTATTACAACTTGGTGATGATCCTGAAGCTCCATACTCAGTTCCGTTGAAGTGTCAACGTGGATGTTTGTTTCAAATGCAATGTATCAGGGATTTTCTTGTTGGACAACTAAACAAAGCATGGTTGCCGCTCCGATACAAGTTCTTTCTACATGTTTTAATTTAATGTTTAAGCAACAGAAGAAGTGGTAATGACAAGGCAAATGATGACTTAGTTGGAATGATGGTAGCTTTGACATTGAACAAACCATTCAGTGTTTCAAAGTATATTTTTGCAAACATGAAGGAAAACCTGAGGAGAACCAGTTTTGGTGGAAACAAGTTTTGGATGTATCCTCGTTTCTCCAGATGATCTTGAATGTGCAACATCCGAATCTTCTGAAAAATGACAATGATGTTCTAAACGTTGATGTTATGATGGAACATTCGTTGAAAATATTTAGAGGAGTAGCAGCAAAACATTACAAGGAAAGCATACTTCCTCATAAGTTTTTTGGTTTTCTAGCAAATGACGATTATATGCACCAGAAAACCATAAGTGGCGCCATGATGATAGTCAGTCGAATGATGAAGAACCAACTTTAAAGAAGATGATTGGAGATAAGTTTGGATGCCAAAAGGGAAAAGGTGATGATAATTAAAGTGATGTTGATGGTAATAGTGGTGCGTGTGGTGTAGGCACTACAGATGGTGATAAGGGTAGTAAGAAACAGAGGAAAACATCTACGGAAACCTCCTCAGGTCAACCTGAAATCACACAACCTACAACCACACAACAAGAAACTGTATTGGAACCAATTACCGAAGCTCAGTCTGCCTTCACATCTAACGAGGCTGAAACTCTAATATCGGAACCAACTACAACCTCTGTACCACAAACTGCAGCTAACATAGCAGCTGAAACACCTTCAGTTGTGGCTACTCTAGCTCAATCACAACCTACTACTTCTTCAGCTCAACAATCCCAGTTCACAACTCATCAACCAAGTACAAAACGAAGCAGTCGCTTATTCTTTGAAATGGAAAAGGATGAGAAAGTGGATTTACTGTTTTCTCAGGTATAAGTTGCGGCTATTCAGATTAATAAGCAATCGGAGTTTATGTCTTCAAATAGGAATACAGTTATCAAACAACAGTTGGAACTAAATTCTTTATAGGAGACGGTTGGAAAACAGACTACCGAGATTGCGCAGTTAAGAAAGGAAAATGAACAGTTGAGGGTTGCGGATATTGAAAGGGCAACTCAGCTAAAACAAGTGCGAGCAGCTGATAACGCTCGTGGGATTGAAGTGAATAGGCTGAAAGAACATAGTACGGTTATACAAAGATCTGCCGAAACATTAACGTCTAAACATGACGACATGAGAGAATTGTATCATTCTCGTAATACTACACTACTTAAAGGCTTTAAGGGTATTAAAGACGTATTTGAAATGAGCAGAAAGTGGGTAAACATTTCGCGGAATGAAAGATGCAAAGCACAGGAGATCAAACGTAAAAATAATCAGGATAGTGAAGACCCTAGTAATCCTAATGCTTCAACTTCATCCGCACAACCAAAAGTTTCTTTTGCATCTCCAGTGGTAGAGTCTAGTGAACGGTAGATCGTGGCCGATCCAGTTACCTCAAGTGTTACTTAGGGGGAAACATGAAATGTTTGATGTTTTGGAGAATGTTGAAGACTTTGATCCTCAGTCAATGTTGGATTGGAAGCCTTTAGTGAACATGGAAGCAACAGACCATTAGAAATGAAGATCGAAGACCAAGAAACAGCCAAGGCGGAGTTTGTTGATGCACTTTTGAGTCTGTCGCTTGTTCTTAGTTACGTCTGTAATTGTACGGTCTTTGTTTATTGTGTCTGTATAGTTTGGTCGTGTCGACCAAATCAAGATGTCCTCCTATCTTGATTTAGTACGACGTTTAGTTAGTCTGTGTTGTAAAACAGATGCATGTGTGCATACTGTTAAGTATGTGTTTCTAGTCTTGCTGTCTGAATGGCATGTCTGTTGGCACGTTCTCCGAAGAACACTTCTTTGTACGAGTGAAAGGTGCTTTGTACGAGCAAGTTGCTTGCTCGTACGAGCCATTACATGTTCGTACGAGTGATTCTCATGTTGGTACGAGTGGTCCTTTCAACAAGGACTTTGCTTGTTCGTACGAACCAATTCCTGTTCGTACGAGCCATAAAGTAGTTCCTACGAGCAACCTTTGCCGAATGATTCTTCGTGACATGTAGTAATTCGTACGACCAGCAACATACTTCGTACTGTTGCTAGATGTTAGTATTATATAAATAGACATGCACTTCACAAATGTAACGGTTAGAAGTGTGACATAGTGTGATACAAGTGACACTACAAGAGAGACTAAGACTAAGGTACAAGAGAGAGAGAGAGAGAGAGAGCATAGAGTGAAAAACTTTGAGTCTGTATGAACATTGTTTGTATGTTTTTGTACTAGTTCTCTTTATTAATAAAGATTGTGAATCTTTGGTAATCTTGTGTTTGTTACTTTGCTTTGGCTTGCATACGTACGTGGCTTCCGCACTCGTATGTGTGTTACATAACAAGGAAGTAGGTTATCTTGATCCTCCAAGTGGACTTCCACATTGTTAGGTTGGTCAGATTATTATCTCAACCGAAATCGAGTCATCGATTAGTCTATTTTTTTAACCAATTCATTTTTAGTTAACTAGTTTGGTTTATTCATTAGATTGAGAGGTTTTTGGTTTTATTCATTTAATTTCGGTTAATAGCCAAAACCAAACCTAGGCTAACACTTTGATTAGAAATATATGAAATGAATGTATAGGTACATGAAATGAATGTATAGGTACTTGAAATGGAGGTATAAATACACAAAATGAAGGTATAAATATGAAATACATGAACTGAAGGTATACAAGCTAGAAATATATAAAAATATAAATGGTTCGGTTCAGTTACATGAGGTTACAAAAAAAATGATATCCATTTTTGGTTAATAAGTTTTCAGTTAATTCAATCTTTTTGTTGATTTCGATTCGGTTTCATATGTCGATTTGGTTATTACTCATTCTTAGACACTGTTAATCAAGTAACATATCAGTTTTTTATTAAAAAAGTATAGCAATACTATACTAAAATTAAAGAGAATAATATACTCGTTTATATGGTGTAATTAAAAAAAAAATTAGCGTTTCAAAAAATTATGACCGTTTAAATTTTGTGGCCCGAGAGGGGGGGGGGGAGGTGGGAGTTAGTTTTTATAAGGGGATAAAATATAACTACTAACTAATTGTCAAAGATGAGATAATAAAGTGTAATTTAAACGAGAGGATTAAATTGACGGTATTTAATCACTTTTCTATAGCTATTAAATATTCTGGAATAATTACTAAGTGCGTTGGACGTTAATTACTTGTACACTAAGGCATCATCTACTTGTACCTTTTAATCCACACGTTACTCACCAAGACAACCATTAAAACATCATAAAAAAATGAGTAGGTAGTCACGGTGCTTTTAGATTTTTTTAATTATAGTTTATTAGATACCACAAAATACGTAAATAATTACAAGTTTGTTGTGAAAGGAGAAAAGTGTAACTAATTATCCATAATTATATTTAATTAAGAGATTTAAGTGTAATAAGATATGGGACTAAAATATAATTATTGTTTAAAAGACCAATTTACCCTCATTTCAAGGGTATATTTATAAATTAAGAGAGATTTTTTTTTATTTTTGGGTATCTTAAAATGAAACTCGTTCATAAATTATAATATAGTATAGATTAAATAAGTATTACCTTCTTTTCATCTGTTTATCGTTTGTGTTTGGTCTTTATTTTTTTTTCAACTTTTCAATTAATCTCCTCCTCTCTTATTAGACTACAAAATCAAAATTTGCACACAATTTTCATTGCCTTCCTACTCTTTCCTCGAACGTTGCAACTAATCCTCGGTTCAATCACCTACGCCCTCACTTGGGCTTCTGTGTGGTGGTGA
This sequence comes from Scalesia atractyloides, assembly GCA_947069175.1. Lineage (NCBI taxonomy): Eukaryota > Viridiplantae > Streptophyta > Magnoliopsida > Asterales > Asteraceae > Scalesia > Scalesia atractyloides. The sequence continues at coordinate 65,063,785 of CAMTDV010000001.1, read as the reverse complement.
ACACTGCCATGCCCCACAACATGGATCTGTAATGTAACAGCCCAACATAACCGCACTATGATATTGTCCGCTTTGGCAGTCAGCACGCCCTCAGTGCCCGCCCCTCACGATATTTAAAATCCGTCATAATGGTGAATGTATCCAGCCTCTTATAAGGAAGCCTTTGTTCCCCTTCACAACATATATGCTATATCACAATAAAGATTAGTGTCTGTTAGACAACCATGGAGCCATGCCAGGACCCATCAGATGGGCTGGCAACGATCCTCTACTAAGCCATGGTCTAGACCAAAGGCTTTGTTAATCACGCTCTGGCTCCATGGTCTTGGTTTATCAACCAGGCATGGATTTCTGTCTTATTAGGAATCAAGAGTACAGTGGAAAACTCTTGCGAAACAACTTACTGCACTTTTTGACGAACCCATATCTGGAGCGTAGGGTATATCTTAGCCTAAATTTCAAGCACAAATTCCTCCAATTGGGAGATGATGTAACAGCCTGGGGAAAATCTCGATCAAACTATGCGACATGACTCATGCTTACTCAATTTTTGGGAAGAAAATTCTTTCAACATGGGGGATAATGTTACATCCCGTACTTTCATGTTAATGCCTTTAACCCTTTTTCTATTAATTACAATCTATAAGCGCACAAGATAGTAGCACACGAACAAACATACAGAGTTAATTTGGTTAACTTTGCAAAACAAAGGATCTGTGTGTCATTCTATAAAGTTATTCTAATAACTTTCCGCCCAAGCTTTGAATTGGGAAACTTGAGGGACCAATTTCGCATTTATTATAAGTTTGTTTTTAAGGATAAAAAATATAAAAACAAATCCCAACCCTAGGCCTCCTCCATACTCACGTACTTACCCTTTCTCCCTTACCTCTCTCACTCTAGGCGATTTCAAGGGATCTAGAACCCTAATTTCACTCGTTTGATCTTCATCTCCATCTATTGGTAATCTATTTAAGGATTTAATCATAGTTCTTGTTGCATATTAACTACGTTTGTTGATTCTATATGAATTCTTGATCTTGTTGTGATTCTTGATGCATGATAACATGGATGTTATGGGTTAGGGTTTGCTAGAACCTTGTATTTTATGTTTAGATGATGATACTTGCTAGTTAGTAACTCTATGGTCATGTATGCATGCTAGGGTTTTGATTATGTTTGATGTTGAGGATGAAACTTAATGCTAAAATTCGTGTATGTGATATTGTTTGGGTTTTTTATTGCTGAAAATAGGGTTTATAGTGTCGTAAACATGTTTTAATTGAAAGCTGAATCCAAACAGAATCTGATAAGAATTTACAGCCGACTTGTATCGGCTGAACATGGGAAAAACTTTGTAAAAAACATGTCTTTTTTGAGTCTAAAATGTAATTCAAGGAAATGTCTTTCAAACCGAACTAGAATTATAATTTTTCGACGAGCGTTTATATTTTAAATGATTTTTTCCGTGTCAAATTCGGTAGAAATTGCATCCTATTACGAATATCATAACCCAGTTCGTGTTTGGAATTAATATGTGAACTTTCTACAGTAGGTAGTTATAGGAGGTATCGAAATTCTCCAACTGGAATTTCTTCAATCGGACCGACAGAGATTTTTAGATAAATTTTATCGTAAACTGTCACCAGAAAGTGACGAATAAAAGTTACATATACTATTTGATTTTTCATGAATTGTTTGTTAACAATTAAGCTTTAAAAATTTTACACAAAGACAAGTGGATCATTTGAAGCTCCTTGAAAATAGCTAAGATTCAGAGTTCTAAACTAGTAGTCCTGTGAATTGTATTTTGTGTATCTATGGGTTGCTTGTGTCATCGTAAGATGTTAATACTTGTTTAGCACCTAAATTAATGTCATTTAACGTGTTATATGTTGTGCTGATCACGTACACAAATTCACTCGAATGAACATCTGAATGTTAATGAGATGCATGCTATGTGTTAGATACGTGTAGAACTTATGTGTTTACATACACACAACTAAGGAACCTATAGTAACCATAATAGGACGTGGTTGACCACTTGAGCTCATAAACACTTAACCCTTATTGACCTAAACAAAGGTGAGTTCACGGACCCTACTCTTTAAATGTTCATAAAACACAAGGGGAGAAAACATGTATCACATTACTACAAAGTAATGCCACGTTACGAGAACATAATACTTAACGTTATCGTAATATAACATCTTTAGTTGATAGAGTTTTTGTTATATCATTATTTTTAGAAAGTAGCATGTTATCTCATAAAGTCCTCACAAACCTCGGACCGTTAGTATTGGGTGGATAGCGGGGGAATTTTAAGTAGTACTATTGGGCCCGACAAGCCCCACTCGAGCTAGGCGCGCTAGCTAGACCGGTAATGGTCAACGGGTGTAGAATTGGCCTAACTTATCACCATGGTTAGTGACGTACAAAAGACTCAACAGTATGTTCTTTGGAGAACGTGCCACAGAGATGACGTACACAAGACTCAACAGTATGCACACATGCAACTTTTATACACAGACAATCTAATCGTCGTACTAGATCAAGATGTGGCCGACACGACCAAACTATACAGACACCATAAATAAAGACCATACAATTACAAATGTAATTAAGAACAAGCGACAGACACAAAAGTGTATCAAACAAACTCCCCCTTGGCTGTTGCTTGGTCTTCAGTCTTCATTCCTGAACTGTCTGTTGTATCAACAAACACCCCCTAAAGATAATCAATCCCAAGTTGATTGAAAATCCAGGTCTTCATCGTTTTCCAGAATCATCAAACCTTTCCTGTTTCCTCTTGAGTGTCACTTGAGGTAACTGGATTGGTCACGATCTACTGCACATAACAATCTACCACTGGTGGTGAAACAAAAACTTTTGGTTGCGAGGATGAGGTCGAAGCATTAGGATTACCAGGGTCTTCACTATCCTGATCATGTTTACGTTTGATCTCCTGTGTTTTGCATCTCTCATTCCGTAGAATGTTCACTCGCTTTCTACTCATTTCAAACACGTCTTTAATACCATTAAAGCTTTCCACCAGTTTAACATTACGAGAATGATACCATTCTTTCAAGTCGTTATGTTTAGTAGTCAATGTTTCTACAGATCGTTGTACAGCCGCACTACGTTCTTTCAGTCTATTAAACTCGAATCCTCGAGAATTATTAGCTGCTCTCATCTAATGTAGCTGAGTTTCCCTTTCACCATCTGTAGCCTTCAGTTGCTCATTTTCTTTCCTCAACTGTACAATTACAGAATCCAGTTTTCTAACAGTCTCTTTCAAAGAATTTATCTCTAACTGTTGCTTGACAATTGTGTTTCGGTTTGAAGATATAACCTCTGAATGTTTGTTAATCCGCATTGCTGCAGCTTGCAACTGAGTGAACAGAAACACCACTTTCTCATCTTGATCCATTTCAGAGAACAAACGACTGCTTTGTCTTGTATTTTGTGGATGAGTTGTGGGCTGGGATTGCTGAACTGAAGAAGTAGTAGGTTGCGATTGAACTGGAGTATTTTCAGCCGAAGGTGTTTGAGTTGTTGTGGTATTTGAAGGTTATGGTTCAGGAGCTGTAGCAGGTTCCGTCATTATAGGTTCAGTCTCTCCATTGTAAAGGTAGACTGAGTTTCGACAACTGGTTCCTGTACAGTTTCCTGATGTGAGGTTGAAGGTTGTGTGATTTCAGGTTGAGCTGAGGAAGTATTCGTAGACGATCTCCTCTGTTTCTTTCTACCCTTGTCACTAACTGAAGTACCTACATCATTAGCATCACAATTACCATCATTATCACCATCATCACCATCACTGTCATCACCATCACCTTTTCCCTTTTATTACCAAACCTATGGCTTCAATCATCTTTTTCAAGGTTGGTTCTTCATTATCTGAATCACTGTCATCATGGCGCCACTTGTCGTCTTCTGGTGCAACATAATCATCGTTTGCCAGAAAACCGATCAATCTTTGAGGAGGTGTGCTTTCATTGTAACGCCTTTAAAGATTTTTAATGAATGTTCCATCATAACTTCAACTTTTAGAACATTATTGTCATTCTTCGGAAGATTAGGATGTTGCGTATTCAAGATCATCTGGAGAAAACAAGGGTACATCCAAAACTTGTTTCCACCATAACCAGTTCTACTTAGGTTCTCCTTCATGTTTGTGAAAATATATTTGAAACAATGAATAGTTTGTTCAATGTCAAAGCTATGATCATTCCAACTAAGTCGTTATTTGCCTGTCATAACCACTTCGTTTGTTTCTCAAACACTGATTAAAACATGTAGAAAGAACTTGTATCACAGTGGTAACCATGCTTTGTTGAGTTGTCCTCCGAGAAAATCTCCAACACATTTCATACGCAGCAAACATCCATGTTGACACTTCAACGCCACTGAGAATGGAGCTTCAGGATCATCACCAAGCAGTAATACTAAGTTAATGATTTCAGCAGACACATCTATGTCCAAGTTGTTTACTTTTCTATGGATGATTTCCTTCCCATCAACTTCAATGACTTTAGCTATATCCCAAAATTCCTTATTCAATGTCTTATATAGTGTAGTCTTGTGCGTGATAGCATGATGTATCCTTGATTTGCGCAAGAACTGCATTATACCATTGTACTCAGCAAATTTGTCTTCCGGATCCAAGTAGGCCACCATGTTGTGTCTTGGTTCAGACATAATTTCCACTTCTGACTTGTCAGTTCTCTTTGTTGCGGGTTTTCTTTTATGTTACTTTTGTTCCATTCTGTACTCAACAGACAACCATAATTAGAACATAAAATTATCAGGGAATATACATGAAAAGTTTATTTCAACTTTCTGTATGTATGTATTCCCTAACGAAAAATACCGACTCGTACGAATAACAATCTATTCGTAGGAAGAACAACTGATTTTCACAAACAAATGACCTAGTCAAACAAGTCTTTTAATCGTACGAGTAGCTGGCTCGTACGAGCGACAGGTTACTCGTGCGAGTTACTGTTTACTCGTACGAATTAATGCTATCTGTTTGCACATCCAACTTTAAGATAAGATTATTTATGAAAAAGCTTGTTTTTCATTAAAGATTTCTTCGCTTAATATTTTTTGTTCATGTTAGTCAAAGTCACATGGTCAGATAATGTTTAAGTTGTTTATCTTTCAAAGTATGCCATCAGTGTCAAGTATACCTTAAAGAAATAAAAAACAACTTGAAGGGAGGTGTAAAGATGTCGTGCGAATTACCTTTGATCGTACGGAGCATTACCATTCGTACGAACCATCAATGGTTCATTCGTACGGGATACACACACTCGTATGAATTACCTCTGATTCGTACGAATCCAAGTTTTTCAAAACTTTACTTTAGTTCTTCGAGGACCTTAGGTTTTCGTTAACATGTTTACATCTTTGCACATATCCACACAAATCACAAAGTTATGTTAGGAAAAGTGCTCATTAAACAGATTTTGTTTTTCTTAGATGAGTTTACCCATTGCAAGAAATTACTTTATGAAGTTGTGATAACAAAGCAAATGGTTTTCTAGGCGTATCTTGGTAGAAAACCTTTTGAACTTCAACTTTGGCTAATTCCAAAAAATAATTTATTTAAACAAACAGAGTAAACTAAACATTAAAACAACTATTTACAGATATAATAAACTATTACCTATACATTTACTAGGCAATCATTTTTCAGAGTTTCAAGGTAAGAGAATCATACAAGCTTTTTAATCTTGTCAAAAACGATATTTTGTTTAAACTTCAAAATTAAACAGATAAGTATTCAACTATGATTATCGGTATTGTTGTCCACGTAAGCTCAGCTTATCAGATGTAACAATGATTAGGGTATGAATTATACTTACTAGCCGGTGTTCAACCACATCACGACAATATTCCCGTATCAAGATATGCAGAAGAGAAAATCTTACCGGTGAATATACTGCTTTATCATCTGTTTTGACGTATATGATGTGAGATACTCACTTATTTTGATTGAAAACAAGCCTTATATGATTAAATCACTTATTGATGAAGAATTTGAATTTCATATGTATCACTTAGCTCCCGCATAAAGCTGTGCTATTTTATCATCTGTTTTGACGTATATGACGAACTTAGCTCCCGCATAAAGCTGTGATATTTTATCACTTGTTTTGGGTGAATGTGATATGATTATCACTTATTGTTGGTCGTATCCAGTATTTACACGTATGTATGGTATCATGGAAGTTCTAGACTTGCGCCACCGTTATTTTTTGGTAAAAGATTCAACCATGATACCCAAATGATAAGCAAGCATAAAGACCGCATATCTCAGAACCTCGGCACACTATCAAATGAAATTTCGGTACCAAGACCATATGCCAATGAACGGTTCCCACCTGACGTTCTGTCCGTTATGTTTATATCAACCTGCACATTTTAGTCTGATTGTGAGCCTACCGATACATCATTAGTAAAGCTACTTATCAATCTTCTTTTTATGCTTTTGACCATTTTTGACAGATTACCGGTGTATCATCATCTTCTCTTATCTTTTCCAAGAAACTCATTTTTGATTTTTGGATTTTCTATTGTTTTTATATTTTTATGAAATTTTCTCCCCCTTAAATACAGAAAGTAAATAAATAAAAGACATATTTTTGTATTTTTCTCATGTTTTTGTATTTTCTTGAAAATTTCTCCACTTAAAATATAAAACTAAGAAAAATAGAAAATCTTTTTGCAGTTTTAGATTTTTGGATAAGTATTTACAAAAATGATTAGCCAAGGATGATTTACTCGAGTTCCACCTTGATGCCATTGACCGAAAGAAGATAATCAAAATGTGATTTCTCAAAAGCTTTTGTAAAAAGGTCGGCGTGTTGGTGATCGGTGTGGATTTTAACAGCATTGATAAGTTTCTTTTCATAACAATCTCGTATGAAACGATACTTAATCTTAATGTGTTTGGTTTTTGAGTGCTGTACAGGACTACGAGTGATCTGTATAGCAGCTTCGTTATCAACAAAAATAGTAGTAGTTAGAAATTCAAAATCGTAGTCGCGCATTTGCTGTTGAATCCATAGAAGCTACGAGCAGCAACTAGAAGCTGAAATATACTCAGCCTCACAGGTTGATGTAGCTACACAAGTATGCTTTTTGCATTGCCACGTGACCAGGCGATTTCCCAAAACCTGACATCCTGCTGATGTTGACTTTGCATCGATCTTGCAGCCACCATGATCAGAATCACTGAATGCTGTCAGATCAAAGTTATCATCTTAGGGTACCAGAGCCTAGTGTCTGGTCGACCCTTCAAATAACGAAAGATCCTTTTCACAGCCATCAAATGGGAAACTTTTGGACTTTACTGGTAGCGTGCCAGAAGACATGTTGGGTACATTATATCGGGTCTTGAAGCAGTAAGATACATAAGAGATTCGATCATAGCACGGTAGAGACATGGTTCCACATGTTCACCCATTCCATCAAGAGTAATCCCATGATTTTGAACTAACGGGGTTCCCAAAGGCTTTGAGTCTTCCATTTGAAATCACTTGAGAATATCCCTGACATACTTGGTTTGATGGATGAAAATCCCTTCCTTTGATTGCCGAACCTACAAATCTAAAAAGAAAGTCATTTCTCATGGCGCTCATCTCGAAGTTCTCCTGCATAACCTGCTCGAATTCTTTGCACATTCTTTCGTTTGTAGACCCAAAAATAATATCATCAACATATACTTCAACTTAAATCCTCGTTCCTTTCCTTGATGAAGAGAGTACAGTCGATCAATCCTCGTCGAAAACCATTCTTCAGAAGATAGGTAGAAAACATTTCATACCAAGCCCTTGGAGCTTGATGAAGACCATATAATGCCTTGTTGAGAAGCCATACCTTGTCAGGATGGATTGGATTTTCAAAACCAGGTGGTTGCTCAACATATACCTCTTCTTCAACCACACCATGAAGAAATGCACTCTTCGCATCCATTTGATAAACGGTGAACTTCTTGTAGGACGCATAAGCCAAGAAAATTCTTATGGCCTCAAGTCGTGCAACCGGTGCATAAACTTCATTGTAATCGATGCCTTCTACCTTATTAAAGCCCTGGGCAACCAATCTCGTTTTCTTTCTCACAATAACACCTCAGTCACCCTTCTTGCATTTGTACACCCATCGTGTACCAATCTTCTTGTAGTTGTCAGGCTTCAACCAATTTCCACACATCCAACTTTTAAAACTGTTGAAGTTCTTCTTGCATGTCTTCAACCCAAGAGTCTTTTTTCATCGCCTCCTTCCAAGATTTTGGTTCAACTTGGCAAACATAGCAGGCAATAGACCAATCATTCTGTTCCCCAGATTACCTTATTTCTGAATACCAGCCAGCATTCTGGTTGTTTCGAAGTTGATTACGAGTCTGCACACCACTTTGGACATCTCCGATAATATTCTGCTAAGGATGGGTATTATGAATTCGAGTTTCAGGAACATCTGGAACTCGAGAATTTATACCCAAGTTGTTGATATTCAGATCAATAGTCAAATCGAGTGCTGGATTTGATGAGGATGTAGATGCATGACCTTTAGTCATCCCTTGAGGTTGTATATTTGATGTGACATCAGAAATTTCAGGAACCGCACAGATGTAGTTTCATTTGCATCATGAAACTCATCATCTTCTGACGAAACATTGTAATCTGCAGCATCTTTGAATTCCTCATTTTGGACAAGATTCTTATCGAAGTCGACACTTGAGGGTTAACAATAATTCGTCGAACTAATGACGAGTCAAATGCAGTATCACTTTCTAGTAACATTTGAGCAGCTGCAGATGCATCATCAAAAGTTGGTAGATTAAAGGAGTCGAACAGCCCATCGTAGTTAAACCTCCAAGGAGCATCCAGAGCTCTTACTGATTCTATGTATCTTTGAACCTTGACTTCAACCCATTCTTCAATCTTCTTCGAAGACAAATTCCACACCCTGAAATTTAGAGTAGCATATCCAAGAAAGAAACCTTCGATAGCCTTCGGAACAAACTTACCATGTGGATCAATCATGGTGCATGGAGCTCCAAAAGGTTCTAAGAAAGAAACATCTGGTTTCCTTTTATGTAATAACTCAAAACATATTTTTTCGTGTCTCTTCATCTTGAGAACTCTATTCATTGTGCAACATGCAGTAGCCACAGCTTATCCCCGAAATTGAATAGGAAGTTCTGATTCTACTAACATGGTTCTTGCTGTTTCAATCAGAGTTCTATTTTTCCTCTCAGCGACACCATTCTGTTGTGGAGTGTAACGAGAACTATACTCATGCAAAATTCCTTTTGAAGAACAAAACTCATCCGTAACTTGATTCTTGAATTCGGTGCCATTGTCGCTTCTGATTCTCCTTACTTTTAGATTGTACAAGTTTTCTAGCAGCGTAAGGAGATTCTTGAGGATTTCAGGAACTTCACTCTTGTGTGCCAACATATTCACCCATGAGAATCTGGAGTAGTCATCAGTAACTACTAAACAATAAGAATCACCAAAGGTAGTCTTGTGTTTCATAGGTCCAAAGAGGTCCATATGAAGACGTTCCAGAGGCATATTCACCGTGTTGATCTTTTTCACAGGATGAGATTTTCGAACTTGCTTTCCCTTTTGGCATGATACACAGACGTCTTGATGATGAAAATTTTTGACCGGTACACCATTCACCAGATTATTCTTCACCAAATAGTTCATTTTCCTCAAGTGAAGGTGTCCCACTCGTCTGTGCCAAGAGATTGATTCCTTTTCGGTGGCTTTTGAAACAAAACATGTGACTTGTGCAGACGTGGTAATAGCTTGGCTCATATCAAGAAAATACAAGTCGTTAATTCTTGGAGCCGATAAGAGAATCCATTCTTTGGGGATCTTGAATCTAGGTTTTAGCACATAACAACCGGTATCATCAAAATGAACCGTGAACTTCTTGTCGCAGTTTTGAGAAACACTTAGAAGATTGTGATCAATTTGTCAAACATAATTGATGTTATCAAAACTCACAACACCATTGGAGACCATTCCTTCTCTAGTGATGTATCCGCCCTTATCACCAGTAAAGGCAACATAACCACCCCGAATGCTTTTCACATCATACAGGAGCCATAAGTCTCCTGTCATGTGCCTCAATGCTCCACTGTCTACAATCCAATGACTATTCACAGCTCCTCCTGGAACATCCTACACATTTCAAAAACCAGATCAGTTGAGACGGGGACCCAAGCCTTAGTGGTCTTGGGTCGACCCTTATCATCAAGAAATGTGATCTCTATTTCTTGATGATTTGGAAATTTTGTGCCTCCTCTTGAACCATTACTGGTCTTAGGTTTCCAAGATTTTTGAAATTTACAAGAATCACTATTATTTATAGTTTTATCAATTTCTGGTTGATGATTTGGAAATTTTGTGCCTCCTCTTGAACCATTACCGGTCTTAGGTTTCCAAGATTTTTGAAATTTACAAGAATCACTATTATTTATAGTTTTATCAATTTCTGGTTTTATTAAATTTGAAGATCTTGGATTCCTTTCTGAAGAATCTGGTTTTAAAGCTTTTTCAATTACTTTTACTTGTTTACGTCTATGTTTTCTTCCTATTCTTTAATAATTCGTTTGTCTTGTTTTGGAGAAACAGATCGACGTTGGCAAGTTGGTTTAGGAGGGGCTTTCTCAACAAATCTTGGCTTTGCTGGGTTTGTACAATTCTTTATAATGTGGCCAAACTCTTCACATTTGAAACATGTTCTCCTCTCAACAAATTTAGGAGATCGCGTTTCATGACTTGATGTTGAACTTATGGGTCTTGAGGTACGGGGTTCATTTTCATTACACCCATTTGTATGTTGAGTGCAATTATTTTTACTGTTTCGTTTCAAAATCTTGACTTTGTTTACAAAATTTATATTAGACATGCCTTCAAAAGTCTCGACTTTATCAGTACCCGTAGAACTCACAAATTTAACATTCTTAAGCTTCTTCTTGTAGCGAGTGCCTTTTGCTTCAACCTTTGGTTGTGAGACTTTAGGCTTTTTCAACTCGCTTCACTTGGTGCTTTTCTTTTGATCTTGATAATGGTTGTGACTTGATTGGGTTTTTCTTCTCCAAAAATTTGGTTGTTGATTTCTTAAAAACTTGATCAATAGAAGTTGGATTTACATTTTTGATCGGAAAGTCTTTGTTAGAATACATTTTCTTGTCTCCAACCAAGGTATACAACACACTATCATTTTCATCTGTAGACACATTTGTCTTGACAGATTTCTTAGGATCATTCTCTTGATTTTCGACAATTTTTATACTGGGAGTAGCAGACATTTCTATCCCTTTTTCTTCATCAAGAGATTGATCCTGATCAATTTTCTTTGGGTCATCATCTGATGAATCATCTTCCTCTGCTGTAGAGGGGTTTTGATCAACAACTGATGATGAGTTCTTGGACTTTCTTGATTCAACAAGAGGAATTGTCTATCTTGAACCCTAGTCCTGCTGCAAATTCTTCAGGATTAAGAGGTATGGAGGGTTCAAAGCGTGGCATTTCCTCTTCATCAGGCAGTTTGGTATAGTTGTGTTTCATCGGGGGTGGACACCGCTTATACCCAATGCATTTAACATCTCCTTTTAGCTTTTGAACGTCAATAATATGATCAAGCATATATCGGGAGTTAGAATAACTATCCAATTTTAACTTGATCGCATCATGTTTGCATTTGGCGATGGCAAACTCTTTCTTTATTTATTCAAGGAGATTAATGTAGTTGTTAATGCTTGTTTGTTTGTTCAAAACTGTGGTAGTTAATTCAGAAACGCTTTTCTTAAGGGTTTCTATTACAGATTTGAATTCTTTTTCGTTTCGAGTTAAAGACAAGTTCGCCTCTTTGCATTTTAAGAGTTCAACAACTAAGTTTTGATTATGACTATTAATTGTTTCAAATTCTGTTTTTAATTCAGCACAGTCATTGCAAACTTTAGGATAATCGGAATTTACCTGACTTGTAGAACTGCCAACATTCGCCATGAAGGTAGTATGATGAGGGAAGGTTGCACCATTTGTCAAAAAAATTTCTGTTTCCTTCAATGCAGTTTTTGCTTTCCTTAGCAGACCCACCTTTTCACTCTTCAACTTATCAGCTTTATTCAACAACTTTCTGACCTCAGATTCAATTCCCTCTCTGATATCTGAATCAGATCCATAACCACCTGAACTTGAGCATTCTTCATCAGAAGTACCCGTATACCCTGAAGTATCATCATCATCTGAACTATCAATGTTGTGAACATGCTTCATTCAATTGATGATCTTGGCATAACATGCAGTTCCTCCGTGATTCTCATTTCCCAATTGTACTGACCAATCACATCCTTTATCTATCTGAACTACTAAGGCTTTGTTTGAGTTGTTTGAAGGTCCAGATTGGTTCGTGTTGTTTGGGTTACTAACAGCCACTATTCTTCTATCATTATTAACTTGAGCTGTATTGGATGGTTGTGATTGGTTTCTGAAGGGGTGTGATTTCCTTGTTTTCCTGGTCTCATGCACTCACGCTTGAAGTGACCTCTTTCACCACAGTTGAAGCAAGTAACAGCATTTTATCAAAACCATATTTTGTATCTTTCTTGCTCTCCAAACTGGTTCTTCCTGTTCTACTCATGTAATCCTTGGCTCTTCTCACGGCACTTGCAAACGCCCACTTGATATCCATCAACTCCATCTCATCTCGGTCTGTTTGTTGGTAGTCTTCATTAGTCAAATTGATGTTTCCTGTTTGACCGGCGACTAATCCACAATAAGCACTAACCATTGTGTTTAGAAGTTCCATATGTTCCTGTGCAACTTCTACACTGACTTTGGAGAGATGTGACGTGTCAAGCCTGACTGTGTTGGGGTTTGCAGATTGAAAGTTGTTACTATAGAAAGCATGTTGAGGAGCTTGTTGTGGAACTTGAGGTGCTAGATCTCGTGGTTATGGTAGAAAGGCTTTTGGATCAAATACTTGTCCATAGGCTTGAGTACTTGAGCTTGCAGACTGATTTGTTTGAACAGGTTGTGGTAGAAAGGGATTCACATTTGACACAAACGCGGTTTGAAGCTTTGGTTGCTGACTTGCACTAATACCTGTATTATTACCTCCGAAGTACATCTCAGGGTTTTGTGGAACAGTAACTCTTTGTGCCTTTCGAAGTTCTTCTTCATTCTTGTTCTTCAATTTCTGCACAAATTCTAAATACTGATTGAATCCAAAACACCTGTATGTTTTAATAAGTCAATAAATTGACCCCATTTTGGTGGTAAAGTTTCAGCAAAACGCATCACAATTTCTTGCAGAGATGCAAATACTTTGTAAGAGTACATTTCGCTAAGCAGATGGTAAAAATGTGTGGTCATATCATTCAGCATTTCATTTTCCATGAACATGAAACCTTCAAACTCCTTCTTAAGCAGATCATGTCAGATTTTTCTTGTAGCAGCATTCCCTTCTCCTCTCGCTTCCAATGTATCCCACAAATTTTTCGTGGTCGTACAGTACACAAACTGATGGTAAATGTCTTTATGAAGAGCTTGTGTTAGGATAGCAAACGCCTTTTTCTCTAAATCATAGGCCTTTTTGTTACTTTCATCTAGATTGGCTAAGGAGGTTGGATTTGTTCCTGCTTCTTCGAGTGATTCTTAGTAGGGTGTAGTAAAACATGTCCATAGTTTTGTGTTCTGACCGAGAACATATGTGTGAAAACGACTTTTTCACGAAGGATAATTGTTCATATGGTTTAGTTTAGGTTGACGGTTATTACTCCCAGTTTCACTCTCTCTCATAAGAAGAGTTTGGATGCTTTGATTTTGATTTGCTACACACGCCTATTGATTAGCGGTAATCATGGCTATGCGTTAAGGCATCAATGATTTAACCCATGAGGTTGTGGAGTTTTGTGATGAGTCTTGACTTGTGCTCGAACTACTACTCCAATCCCATGAATTAGTACTCATTATATTTTCATTATGAAAATTGAAAGGTTTAAAGTTTGATTTTTGAAAATAAAAGTATCCCTTTTAAAATTCACGATTTTAAGAAAATACAAAGTTTGAAAAACAGAAACACCAAAAACAATCAATGAAGAAGGTTCTTCGTATGAACCAATGTTTCGTATGAGTGATATGTCCTTCGTACGAGCCAAGTTCTTCATACGGGGGACACTTCTTCGTGCGAACAATGTTGTTCGTGCGGATGACTGGTCTTTCGCACGAGCAACCTAGTTCTTCGTGCGGATAGGTTATTCGCACAACTTTTTTTTTTGCAGAGGAATCTTTTTGCAGGGCTGGTTGGTGAAAAATTTCCTTTTCTTGTACATGCTGGTTTTCAAAAGTGGTCTATTGTCTACACAATTTTAGTTAGAAAAGATAAACATTCCATCAGCTTTTCAGTTATAACAATCAAGTCCAGAATGTCAGAAATTTGGTCAACCCTAGAGCAATATTCCGTGAGTTTTTCTAGCAGAGTTTCCCCTGAAAATGTGTTCAACTTAAATAGAAGAAAATTTTAAGAAAAACCAGATTCTAACATATTTCCATGTTTTCTAACTAGGTTTTTATGAAAATTTTCTGGATATAGCAAGTTTTAACTAAGTTTTAAGTTGATTATCTTTTCAAACTTAAGTTTCCAGCTGAAAATTCAAGAACACTTCAAGAAACCCTCACAACTAGCTCAGACACAACACTAAGCTTGGTTTTTCAACAAGGAAGAGAGCCAAAGCTCTGATACCACTTGTAGGATCAAGTTAAACCTGCTTCCTTGTTCATACAACACACATACAAGTGTGGAATCCAAGTATGCATGCAAACCAAAGCAAAGTAAACAAGACAGGATAACCAAAGATTCAATATCTTGATTAACTGATGAGAACTAGTACAAACATATACAAACAATGTTCATACAGACTTTATGCATTCACTCTGTGCTCTTGATGTCTCTTTCTAGTATTCACTGGTTACTCGCATGAAGTCTCTTGTGAACGCTAGCTGCAACTGAGAAGTGCATGTCTGCTTATATAGTGCCAACACCAAGCAACAGTACGAAGTATGTTGCTGGACGTACGAAACACCAAAAGACACGAAAGACATTCTCCAAATAGACTCATATGAATGAACTGGCTGGCACGAATCATTATCAAGCTTGTACGAAACAAGTAGAATAGTTGTTTGGATGAACTCACTCGTACGAATGGTAGATCATTCGTACGAATGGTGGGTGGCTCGTACGAGCTGTATGTTGCTCGTACGAAGGACTTCCCACTCGCACATGAAATGTTCTTTGGAGAATGTGCCACAGACATGATATACACAAGACTCAACAGTATGCACACATGAAACTGTTATACACAGACAATCTAATTGTCGTACTAGATCAAGATAGGAGGACATCTTGATATGTCCGACAAGACCAAACTACATAGACACCGTAAATAAAGACAGTACAATTACAGACGTAACTAAGAACAAGCGACAGACACAAAAGTGTACCAACACATAAATATAGTATAAAAACATATATATGCTCTCAACAATTAAAGATATTGATGTATGTAGTCTACACATGGGATAGGGATGATATATTATTGTTTGAAGTTCACCTCACCACCCATTTGAACTCTAAAAAACTAAATCTCGTTTTGAGTAATCGGCACTGGTCGTACTAATGAAATGTAAATATAATTGGTACTAATTCGGCAGTACCTATAAAATAACGGTGACGATTCCAAATTTTCCGTTACCGAAATATCTTGATATTTGGTACCGGTACCAGTATCGAATATGGTCGGTACGGTACCCGGTACGAAATACTCATCTCTAGTTCATATTGAAATGAGTTTTTTGGCCATAATTGCACTAAACCTTATTAGTCATGTACCTACTATTATTTTATAGGTTTTGTTGATCATTTTCACATAGCACTGTGTAATGGCATTACAATATTTTGGGATAATGTATGCAAGGCTATCCAAGTATTGAAAATATAAAGCCAAGGCCATCAAAATTCTAAAAACAACATTTTGGGCACAAGTACTAATTTGGTTTTGTTTAGTGAAATTCTGGCAAAAAAACTTGCTCGAAATTTGTAAAAGTCGTTTCTTAGACATCATGGGTTCCCAATTATGTAACAAAACATTTAGGATGCCATAGTCCTCCTATGAAATTTAGAAATCTCCCATGCCCGATTTCTACATTGCAACCTATACATATCCTACAATCCAAAACAATGACTCATTTAACATGTTTCAAAATGTAATTTCCAAATTAATATTTCATGAAACAAAATTATTATCATTTACCTATTAGGTCTCTGCAAGAGACTTAACTTGCAGCCGTTAGAAGACAACATGTCATTCACTTCAACTATGTCAATAATGTTAAAACCAAACGATAGAATTCTCATATATAGCCTTTCGATAATAAAAAGTTCAGGAATCTCTTTGCCTCTGCAAAACATTCAAGCAATGAGCGAATAGTCAAATTTTTATGTTAGAATCTGTAAAAAAAGAGATCTCTTTGATGCTTTCGCTGTCTCTCAAGGTATTGCCGTCAAGATTCATGGCTGAAGGACAGAAACACCTCATGTGGTCTAAAAAAATACCTTGTATAAATGCACATATTATGTGGTGATTGCCATTTCATTCAGTTAAAAACGTCACACCATTCATAACTATTTAACTTTGATATTAAAGAACCGAGGATGATATATATATTTCGTAAATAACCTGAAACACTCTTATAGTTAAAATGGGAATTATGCAAGTGAACTTAAAAAAATCCGAAATAGAATTATGAAGCATTACCTAAATGACTTGTAATCAAACATTTAGCTAACTTTAACCGACGTGAAATATGTTGCAATTGATTCGCATTAGAAACAAAGAAGAAAACGAAAAAACTATTTTTTGTGCCCAAAACACTCGTCAACCCGTTTGAGATATGGATATAAAGTCACAGGGGTAGTGTTGTGACTAAGTTGAATGCATAATGTTAAATCATATATATATATATTCCTATAATGCTCACATAGGTAATTGTGTGGTTAATGGAATGGGTAGATAAATATCACATGAGTTGTGCGATAACTTAATAGAATATAGAGGTCAATCGGATAGTTGTGTGATAAAATTTGGTTTGAAACATTAAGCATATATGCGTTAACTAAATGTCACACCCTCAATTTCCACTTGCGGAGTTTTACCGCGAGGCGTGTGAATAAACCAGAATCTGAAACACTAGTACGTCGAACGACTCTATATGATTTGATAATACGTTTTCAAAAATCATTTGTCGTAGATTTTATATTGTCTTGATTAGTTATCAATATTTAACAGAAGCATCAGTTTTTAAAGTTTGAGTGGAAGCATAAATAAGTAGTGAAGCGGGCGCCAACACAAACGCCAAAACAAATGAAAAACCCCAAAACAATATTGGTAAATAAGACTCGATAAAAGATGTCTTGTTCAATGCATGTGCGTGCACCTAGAGCTCCTAGCGTCCTGAGAAACATGTAAAGAAACAAGTGTCAACATTAAAGATGAGTGAGTTCACAGGTTTTCATAAATTCGTTTGTTCGGTTATAGTTTGTTTTCTCCGTTATCCCTAACCCGGGATAACGTATTGGTTCCATTATTCCAACCCGTAATAATAAGTCGTTGCTTCCAATATTCCAAACCCGGAATATTAAGTTGTTGTTTCCAATATTCCACACCCGGAATAATAAGTTGTTGTTTCCATTATCCTCAACCCGGGATAATACAGTTGATTCGTAATTAAGTTCAATGTTAACATATATAGGTAGCTAGCCTAAAGTCATGTCACGTAAGAGTTCGCGATCGAAGCTGACTGTTGTGCCTCCGTTTTGCCAGGCCTATCACTGACCATGGCGAAGTTAGGCCAAATTATTCACCCGTTGACCATACCCGGTCGGCTAGCGCGACTAGCTCGGATGGGGCTTGTCGGGCCCAGTAGTACTACTTATAATTCCCCCGCTATTAAACCCAATACTAACGATCCGAGAGATTGACGAGGACTTAAGTGATAAAGCTGCTTAGTGACCATAACATTACATTAACATTAACTTAGTTACCGAATAGTTATGTGACGTTAAATTCGTATAACGTAAAGATATTGAGTTTGAGAGTGTATACATGTTTCTCCCCCTGTTGTTTAAAAACCGGATAAAGTTAGGGGCCGTGAACTCACCTTTATTTGCTCGGTTAGTGTAGCAAAGAAGTTATAAGAGATGGGACCGCTAGTTGCATCCTAATAAACCAATTAATTCCAAGTCAGTGTGTGAACACACCAATACAAATTCTACACGTAATTTACGCACACTATGATACACACATACAACATATCTAACACTCAAACATGCATGCAAGTATCCTCATGTGAACCTAGTGATCAAAACAACTTATCATAAACATAAACCAATTCATGCCACAATTTGGTGCACACAATCACAAGTTATCAAATTTCAGCTTAACACTCATAATTCAGCTGTTTTCTAGGATTTTTATAAAATAGTTCCAACATTCCAAAATTTCCAATATTTTTACAGTAGGTGACATTTATACCATAGAAATTTATATAAATTTTCCAAGTCCTAAATCTTTACCAATTAACCATAAATATCAATATACTAGGCTGCAGTTTGATTTATCACTTTCTGACTGCAGTCCACGGAAGAATTTATTTAAAAATCACGGATCGTCCAATTAACAAAATTCCAGTTGGAGTTGCCCGGAAATTTCCATACCTAGTTTCTGTACAAAATTCATGACTCAACTCCCTACTGATTTTAAAATCCAACTCGATAAACGACTAACAAAATTTCAGGATTTTCACAGCTTTAGTTACTGAACTTATTTGGCCCTTTAAAAATATCAAATGACTTCAGAAAATTATGAATCTAGCGCCATTAGATTCCTTATTCAAATCTCTACGTTCTAGACATCAGAAATTCCGTTTTTCGACAACTAACGACCGAGTTACAGCCAGATGAAGTCGGCTGTAACTATTACACAGCAAACTGTTTTCATATCATTATCCTGAATTCGCATAACCCGTCCGTATGATTAACCTAGGCGATCTTTAACCGGTTTCCTAGTCATAATCAATACTAATAACATATCCATGCAAACCCTAGTTCATACTTCTAGTTTTTACAAACAACCATACTCGCAAACTTACAAGTTCCGCAAACAATTATACATGCAAACAATGATAGTTCAGCCGATTACTTACAACACATGTAATCCGAAAACAAACCAATTAATCATTCAAGCATATATATATATCCGAACATGATCTCGTAATCAAAGATAACCCTAACCTTGAATAACTAGGTAAACAAGCCGGGACTTGGACAAGAAGTATCCGGCTGTTCCAGCAAACCGCGACCGAGGCTGAAAGGGACAGAAAAGGGAAGCTGCTCGTGATCAACAAGGAGTGCAAGGGGCTGTTTGCGGTCGGGAGATGAAGATGGCGATGGCTGCTGCTGCTGCGACCGAGAGGAAAGCAAGAGTAAGGCAGCCGACGGCTGTTTTGCTTGTTAGGGTTTTGGGAATTGTGAAGGAGCATGCATGTGAGTTTGTATATATAGGCGCAAAGAAAGATAAGGGTTACGGTTTAGTTGGAGCTCGTGGCCGAGAGACTAGGGCGGGTCGGTTTGGTTTGGGTTTGATCTTGCGGTTTTGGGCTTGATCTTTGCGGCCGAATAGTTTTAGTTAAAGGTTTAGGTTTGATCTCGGTTTGGGTTTGCGGTTTGAGCTTGTACTTCGCGGCCAAGGACTTGGGTTGGTTTGGTTTGGTTTGCACTTGGCCGAAAATGGCTTAAGGTTTAAGATCTAAATCTCGCGGCCGAAGACTTGGGTTTTAGGTTTCCTAGTTTCACAAGGAGTTCGGTTTGTGTTTGTGTCGCGGTTCGGTTCGTGTGCATATTTATTATATATACATATATTTTATAACTAAAACAATCACACAAACACACATCACGTACTCATTAACTCATACACGTTTAATACTTAGCATATACTTTATTCGACAAGTGTCGCGTTTAAGTTATCCGAAAAACCCGGGATGTCACATTATCCCCATGTTGAAAGAATTTTCGTCCCGAAAATTGAGTAAACGCGGTTTAGAATGCAGCGTACATGTTTAGAGTGTCACGCTCAAAGAGTTAGTTCGTTTATGATGGTACGCAACGTTACAAGAAGTTCCCAAGTGCCATACACAAAGATTTCCAAGTGCTATGCACAAGAATTTAGTTAACAATAGTACACGAAAGTATGAGAAGTTTCCAGGTTGTCACATCATCCCCATGTTGAAAGAATTTTCGTCCTGAAAATTTAGTTACTGGTATCGTTAGTTTGCTGCTCAGTTGCGAAGAGGTGTGGGTATTTGCTTTTCATTTGATCCTCTCTTTCCCACGTGAACTCCGGTCCACGCTTAGAGTCCCAACGAACCTTAACAATCGGAATTTTGCTGTGCCTTCGAGTCTTGATCTCACGATCCATGATTTCGATAGGCTGTTCCACAAAGTACAGTTGTTCATCCACTTGGATCTCATCCAATGGAATGACTAGAGTTTCATCTGATAGACACTTCTTCAGATTTGACACGTGAAATACGTTGTGAACTCCACTGAGTTCGGCAGGAAGGTCTAATTGATAAGCTACGGGTCCAATACGTTTCAAGATTACAAACGGGCCTACGTACCGTGGGTTAAGTTTGCCCCGTTTTCCAAAACGGATTACACCCTTCCACGGTGACACCTTCAGTAGGACGCGGTCGCCTACTTGAAATTCGAGCGGTTTGCGTCGTTGATCAGCGTAGCTTTTCTGTCGATCTCGTGCCGCCGCCATGCGGTTTCTGATTTGTACAATCTTTTCAGTAGCCTCAAGTATTAACTCAGGGCCTGTGAGTTGACTGTCACCGACTTCTGCCCAGCAGACCGGTGATCTACATTTACGACCGTATAATGCCTCAAACGGTGCTGCCGAAATACTCGTATGATAGCTGTTGTTATATGAGAATTCTACTAGAGGCAGGTGGATTTCCCAACTATTTCCGAAGTCTACCATGCATGCCCTAAGCATGTCTTCCAAGGTCTGTATGGTCCTTTCGCTTTGACCATCAGTCTGAGGGTGATAGGCTGTACTCATATCTAAGCGTGTTCCCAACGCTTTTTGGAGTGACTGCCAGAAGTTAGACGTGAAGCGAGCATCTCTGTCTGAGATGATGGACGTTGGCACTCCGTGCCGAGAAACTACTTCCTTAATGTAGATGCGAGTCAACTTCTCCATCTTATCTGTTTCTTTAATAGCTAGGAAGTGTGCGGACTTAGTTAAACGATCCACGATCACCCAGATGGTATCGCAACCACCCAAGGTTCGCGGGAGTTTGGTGATGAAATCCATTGAGATCTGATCCCATTTCCACACTGGGATCTCAGGTTGTTGGAGTAGCCCCGATGGCTTTTGATACTCCACCTTGACTTTTGCACAAGTCAAACATTTACTCACGTAGGTGGCTATATCGGCTTTCATGTTGGGCCACCAATACGCAGCTTTAAGGTCTTGATACATCTTATCCGAACCCGGATGGACAGAGTATCGGGATTTGTGAGCTTCATCCATGACTAGCTCTCTGAGGTTTCCGTAGAGAGGTACCCATATGCGATTCATGAAATACCGGGCTCCATTGGGTTTTACTTCCCAATCGCGTTCCATTTTTCCCACCGATTCGGCTTTGATGTTTTCCTCCTTAACTGCTTCTAACTGGGCGTCGCGTATTTGTTCGGGTAGCCCCGAATGAATAGTGAGTTGTAGTGCTCGTACGCGACGAGGTTTCAAGTGTTCCTTCCTACTGAGGGCATCAGCTACCACGTTAGCTTTACCCGGGTGATACCGAATGGCACACTCATAATCGTTCAAGAGTTCGACCCAGCGACGCTGTCGCATGTTCAACTCCTTCTGATCAAAGATGTGTTGGAGGCTCTTGTGGTCCGTAAAGATTGTGCACTTCGTTCCATAGAGGTAGTGTCTCCAAATCTTAAGTGCAAACACTACTGCTCCCAATTCCAGGTCATGCGTCGTGTAGTTTTTCTCGTGAACCTTCAGTTGTCGCGACGCATACGCGATGACCTTATCGCGTTGCATGAGTACGCATCCCAATCCCTGAATGGAAGCATCACAATACACTACAAAGTCATCTGTCCCTTCCGGCAAGGACAGAATGGGTGCACTGGAAAGTTTCTGCTTCAGCAATTGAAATGCCGCTTCCTGCTTGTCACCCCAAGCATACTTGATGCCTTTCTGGGTGAGGGTAGTAAGCGGTTGTGCGATCTTTGAAAACCCCTCGATGAAACGTCTGTAGTAACCAGCCAATCCCAAAAATTGGCGGATCTCCGTCGGTGTCTTAGGTGCTTCCCAGTTTTTGATGGCTTCAATCTTGGCAGGGTCTACATGGATACCCCTTTCATTCACGATATGCCCGAGAAACTGAACTTCCTGAATCCAGAAATCACACTTCGAAAGCTTGGCATATAGCTTTTCCTGTTGGAGTAATCCTAGCAGTAATCGTAGATGTTCAGCATGCTCTTCTTCACTTTTGGAGTAGATGAGTATGTCATCGATGAACACAATGACAAACTTGTCGAGGTATGGTTTACACACGCGGTTCATGAGGTCCATGAACACCGCAGGTGCGTTGGTGAGGCCGAAGGGCATGACCAAGAACTCATAATGGCCATACCGAGTGCGAAATGCCGTCTTAGCGATATCCTCCTCCCTGTCGCGTAGCTGCTGGTAACCAGACCGTAAATCAATCTTGGAGTAGTAGCTTGACCCTTGAAGTTGGTCGAAGAGATCGTCGATGCGAGGTAACGGGTATCGGTTCTTGACGGTAACCTTGTTGAGTTCCCTATAGTCGATGCACATGCGGAAAGTCCCGTCCTTCTTCTTGACAAAAAGGACTGGAGCTCCCCATGGCGAAACGCTTGGTCGGATAAATCCTTTTTCTAATAGCTCCTGCAGTTGGGTAGACAGCTCCTGCAGCTCGGCTGGAGCTAGGCGGTATGGAGCCTTGGCGATAGGAGTCGCATTGTTCGCCAATTCGATTTCAAACTCCAATTGTCGATGGGGTGGAAGACCAGGTAGTTCTTCTGGGAATACATCGGAAAATTCACGGACGACAGGGATGTCTTCTATGCGTTTCTCGTCCTTAGGCTGTTTGGTAATCAGTGCGAGTAAAGCGAAGGAGTTCTTTCTCCGAAGATACTTCTGCGCTTGCATGTATGAGATGATGTTGGTGACGGCGCTTGCCTTATCGCCTTGTACCGTCAGGATTTCGTCGTTAGAGAGCGGAATACGGATAGATTTTTCGAAGCAGAGAACTTCAGCCCGGACGTCGGATAGCCAGTCCATTCCGACTACCACGTCAAAACTACCCAGAGTAGTTGTCATCAGATCAATGGTAATGGTGTGGCCCGCGAGTTTGAGTTGACAGCCGGGTACTATTTGGGTCACATCTACGGATTTACCATCGGCTAATTCTATAACATAAGGGGTCTCTAATGGTTTAAGCGTGAGATTTAGGTTCTTCCTAAAAGACTCAGATATAAAGCTCCTATCCGCACCCGTATCAAAAAGCACAGAAGCAAAATGTTCATTAAGGGGAAACTTACCGGTGACCACGTTCGAGTCGGTTCTGGCCTCTCCGCGGCCCAATGTAAATGCGCGACCTTTGGCACCTCCGGTGCCACCGTTCCCATTATTGTTGTTGTTGTTATTGTTGTTGTGGTTATTGTGGTTGTGGTTGTTTCCACCATTATTGTTGTTGTTACGCAACTGTGGGCAGTCTCTTCTGAAATGAGCAGTGCTACCACACTGATAGCATCCCCGATTAATACCCTGCTGCTGACCCTGGGGCTGATTTTGATTTTGTCGGGACATGATTTCCCCACGACAATCCTTTGCCGCATGTCCCACCTTGCCACATCGTTGGCAGCGATTTCCGGCACAAGGGCCGTTATGGTGGAGATTACAGCGGTTGCACTGCAGCTTTCGACCTGCATAGCCGCTTGCGTTCTGGTTGTTGTTGTTGTTGGCGGGCTGATTTTGGTGACCCCGGTGGCTGTTGTAATGATTGAACCGTTTCTGGTTCCCTTGCTGCGGATGAGATGACGAAGACTGTCGAATAGTTGAGTCTTCAAACTTTCTTTTGTTATCCGGGGCAACTTCAGTTGTGCCCCGTGCTGGCAGCTTCTTCTGTTCCACCGCCTTATCGGTGAGTTTGTGAGCCAATCGGATTGCTTGATGTTCAGTTACAAGGTTACTAGCCATTACCATACCCTGAATTTCCGGAACCAGACCCCCAAGATAGAACTCGAGTCTTTTCTCCACAGTGTTGGCCAAATCGGGACACAGAAATACCAAGTCATGATGTTTTGCGGTGTAAGCTTCAATTTCCGATCCCACCATCTTGTGGTTCCATAAGGCTTGCTCCAACTGTTGCACTCTGTCCCGTGGACAGTACTCCTCTTTGATTAGGGCCTTGAACTCGGCCCAGGCCATCGCATTCGCAGCTATAAGTCCACGCGTTTGGACTTGTGCATTCCACCATGTCAGTGCCCCATCTTCCAGTGTTGAGGCTGCGTATTTGACCTTGTTGGCCTCTAGGCAGTTCCACATTTCAAAAATGGATTCAGATTTTTCGATCCAGCGGACCAGTCCAATGGGTCCTTCCGCCCCCGAGAATTTGCTTAGCTTCGCGTCGAGGAACATCTTATAGGGGTTAAAGCCCCCTCCTGCTGACAGAGAACAGGAAGTCAGCAAGGAATTTTACTAGCCTCACTATTAGATTTTCACGCGAATACTTAATAATGGTTACCTGCCGGTTGGTTCTGAACACCCGCTAAAGCTGCGTTCACGTGCTCTTGAATCATGGCAGCTAGCTCTTCGGGCGTCAAGTTAAGGTTTCCACGTCTTCCAGTTGCCATTTAGATCTTCGAAACACAACACAAACACACCCCGATAAGTCTATATATCCAATATAGTTATCCTACTTCGTACTTTAATAATTATTAAGTTATGTCAACTCAATATGTTAAATAGTCAAAAGAAATACTTGATTAACTGAAATTTCAACGTCTTACAAAGTGCAAATCAAACATATGAATTCACTATAAAGTCTCAAGTTTAAACACAAGTGGGAAAATAAATAAACTGAAGGAAAATAAACAAAATAAACGGGACGTGTCAGTCGTCTACGTCTCCATCCCCAAGTCACTGTCGTTGCCGTCATCCTGCACGGCATTTCCAGCTTCTACAGCTGGGTCCTCCTCCGGATCCTCCTCTGGATCCTCCTCAGGGTCTTCCTCTGGATCCTCTTCTACCGGCACTGGAGGGGCCGGTGCTGGTGCAAGTGCTTGATTTTGCAGTTCCTGAATGTTCCAACTATTTTCCAGGACTCTGTCCTCAAGCCAGTCGGCTCTTATCTGCTCAGCACGCAGATCTCTGGCTATGGTGTTACGAGCTATCTTACTCGTACGATGCTCTTCCTCGAGCGAGTCGGTCTTACCTGTAAGTTGTCGGATCATCCATCCTTGTGCTAGGATGGTTTCCTGCATTCTTTCTAACTGTTTTTGTTGTGTATGTACCAGGATTCTAAGTATGTCAATTCCTACTTCTACAGGGTTAACCGGTTCAACCGGTACAGCAATGGTTGGGCGTGATGACGACTCCTCCCCCAGAGCGAGCCTTTTCCTCGCAGCTGAGCGTGTCTCCACGCCATAAGATGGTTTGGGTTCCACCATTGGTGCCTTTCCTGGTGCCCTTGGTGGCGTAGGTCTGTCGGATGATGATGACGATGAGGATGATGACATTGCCTGTTAGGTCGTGTAGTTAGTTACGAGTTGTTTTCATTTCTTATTATGAAGGCATAATCTACATAACACAGTTGTGGTAACAAGATATAATAGTTCGGTGCCAAACTAAGTCTAGTGTCGTGAAATCAGCTATAGTTTAGGTCTACTTCTAATGCAAACCTGGTTCTCTATAGCTAGTGGCTCTGATACCAATCTGTCACACACTCAATTTCCACTTGCAGAGTTTTACCGCGAGGCGTGTGAACAAACCAGAATCTGAAACACTAGTACGTCGAACGACTCTATATGATTTGATAATACGTTTTCAAAAATCATTTGTCGTAGATTTTATATTGTCTTGATTAGTTACCAATATTTAGCAGAAGCATCAGTTTTTAAAGTTTGAGCGGAAGCATAAATAAGTAGTGAAGCGGGCGCCAAGACAAACGCCAAAACAAATGAAAAACCCCAAAACAATATTGGTAAATAAGACTCGATAAAAGATGTCTTGTTCAATGCATGTGCGTGCACCTAGAGCTCCTAGCGTCCTGAGAAACATGTAAAGAAACAAGTGTCAACATTAAAGATGAGTGAGTTCACAGGTTTTCATAAATTCGTTTGTTCGGTTATAGTTTGTTTTCTCCGTTATCCCTAACCCGGGATAACGTATTGGTTCCATTATTCCAACCCGGAATAATAAGTCGTTGCTTCCAATATTCCAAACCCGGAATATTAAGTTGTTGTTTCCATTATTCCACAACCAGAATAATAAGTTGTTGTTTCCATTATCCTCAACCCGGGATAATACAGTTGATTCGTAATTAAGTTCAATGTTAACATATATAGGTAGCTAGCCTAAAGTCATGTCACGTAAGAGTTCGCGATCGAAGCTGACTGTTGTGCCTCCGTTTTGCCAGGCCTATCACTGACCATGGCGAAGTTAGGCCAAATTATTCACCCGTTGACCATACCCGGTCGGCTAGCGCGACTAGCTCGGATAGGGCTTGTCGGGCCCAGTAGTACTACTTATAATTCCCCCGCTATTAAACCCAATACTAACGATCCGAGAGATTGACGAGGACTTAAGTGATAAAGCTGCTTAGTGACCATAACATTACATTAACATTAACTTAGTTACCGAATAGTTATGTGACGTTAAATTCGTATAACGTAAAGAGATTGAGTTTGAGAGTGTATACATGTTTCTCCCCCTGTTGTTTAAAAACCGGATAAAGTTAGGGGCCGTGAACTCACCTTTATTTGCTCGGTTAGTGTAGCAAAGAAGTTATAAGAGATGGGACCGCTAGTTGCGTCCTAATAAACCAATTAATTCCAAGTCAGTGTGTGAACACACCAATACAAATTCTACACGTAATTTACGCACACTATGATACACACATACAACATATCTAACACTCAAACATGCATGCAAGTATCCTCATGTGAACCTAGTGATCAAAACAACTTATCATAAACATAAACCAATTCATGCCACAATTTGGTGCACACAATCACAAGTTATCAAATTTCAGCTTAACACTCATAATTCAGCTGTTTTCTAGGATTTATAAAATAGTTCCAACATTCCAAAAATTCTAATATTTTTACAGTAGGTGACATTTATACCATAGAAATTTATATAAATTTTCCAAGTCCTAAATCTTTACCAATTAACCATAAATATCAATATACTAGGCTGCAGTCTGATTTATCACTTTCTGACTGCAGTCCACGGAAGAATTTATTTAAAAATCACCGATCGTTCAATTAACAAAATTCCAGTTGGAGTTGCCCGGAAATTTCCATACCTAGTTGCTGTACAAAATTCATGACTCAACTCCCTACTGATTTTAAAATCCAACTCGATAAACGACTAACAAAATTTCAGGATTTTCACAGCTTTAGTTACTGAACTTATTTGGCCCTTTAAAAATATCAAATGACTTCAGAAAATTATGAATCCAGCGCCCTTAGATTCCTTATTCAAATCTCTACGTTCTAGACATCAGAAAATCCGTTTTTCGACAACTAACGACCGAGTTACAGCCAGATGAAGTCGGCTGTAACTATTACTCAGCAAACTGTTTTCATATCATTATCCTGAATTCGCATAACCCGTCCGTATGATTAACCTAGGCGATCTTTAACCGGTTTCCTAGTCATAATCAATACTAATAACATATCCATGCAAACCCTAGTTCATACTTCTAGTTTTTACAAACAACCATACTCGCAAACTTACAAGTTCCGCAAACAATTATACATGCAAACAATGATAGTTCAGCCGATTACTTACAACACATGTAATCCGAAAACAAACCAATTAATCATTCAAGCATATATATATATCCGAACATGATCTCGTAATCAAAGATAACCCTAACCTTGAATAACTAGGTAAACAAGCCGGGACTTGGACAAGAAGTATCCGGCTGTTCCAGCAAACCGCGACCGAGGCTGAAAGGGACAGAAAAGGGAAGCTGCTCGTGATCAACAAGGAGTGCAAGGGCTGTTTGCGGTCGGGAGATGAAGATGGCGATGGCTGCTGCTGCTGCGACCGAGAGGAAAGCAAGAGTAAGGCAGCCGACGGCTGTTTTGCTTGTTAGGGTTTTGGGAATTGTGAAGGAGCATGCATGTGAGTTTGTATATATAGGCGCAAAGAAAGATAAGGGTTACGGTTTAGTTGGAGCTCGTGGCCGAGAGACTAGGGCGGGTCGGTTTGGTTTGGGTTTGATCTTGCGGTTTTGGGCTTGATCTTTGCGGCCGAATAGTTTTAGTTAAAGGTTTAGGTTTGGTTTCGGTTTGGGTTTGCGGTTTGAGCTTGTACTTCGCGGCCAAGGACTTGGGTTGGTTTGGTTTGGTTTGCACTTGGCCGAAAATGGCTTAAGGTTTAAGATCTAAATCTCGCGGCCGAAGACTTGGGTTTTAGGTTTCCTAGTTTCACAAGGAGTTCGGTTTGTGTTTGTGTCGCGGTTCGGTTCGTGTGCATATTTATTATATACATATATTTTATAACTAAAACAATCACACAAACACACATCACGTATTCATTAACTCATACACGTTTAATACTTAGCATATACTTTATTCGACAAGTGTCGCGTTTAAGTTATCCGAAAAACCCGGGATGTCACACTAAAATACTCAATAAATATTACACATAATTGTACCTTCAAATGGGAGACCGAATGGAAGCAACCTCGTCATCCAAGACAAAGTACAGGCTGAGATAATCCTTCTGTTCTAGAGCTTTCTCGGCTTCAGCCGTACAGCTTGTACCGAAACGAATGTTATTAGTGCCTTGGTGTTCTTTTGAGTATTCATGCTGGCAACTAAAAAAACTTATGAGTTGCATCTTTAACATCTTCAAGAACATGAATAGGGACCTCATGGTTATCTGGAAATTTTTTTGTTCTGCATGACATATAGACTTTGCTACTCCCATTCATACGAGGAAGACAAATCGGTAACTAGGATGGAATCAACATTCAATTATTCATTTCCAGTATGATCGAACCATTCTTGTGGTGGTTGAATGTATTGGTATGGTAGCACTTCAGCCCCAGGTCTACTAAGCCTTTGACGCCATGAGCTTTGTTCACCACGAAATCGAGAAAGTCGAGTGGGTTCGAGTGGATCATGGAGAGTGACGGAACCATGGTTCGAGAAGGGTGTGTAGATTACATGGTTTATGTGATGGATTCGTCGTAATAAAAATGTATTCTTTGTACCATGTTTGGTTCTTCTTTACTGAGGATCAACCACATTAAGCCTACTTGATCTATCATTAGTAATTTTTGAGAGTTAGCAAGATGTCTACCTTAGGATGCCATCTCTCTCCACTTGGATGGGAGAGTTGCTATAGATTTTCTTGCTCCTACTAAATCCCCAAGTCTCACCTATACAAACATACAAATCTTTCAATAATTTTGTAGCAACAAAAAAATGTACATTAAAAGACCTGTAGTGACTCCATAACATCAGGTTCTTTGGCTACACCATTTGTTTTAGCTTGCAGCTCCATTGAATCTCTAGCAATTTGACTTAATAAGTTTACATCATAAGACATAATACCCAGCTCTTTCAGAATCTTTGATCCAACTTGCAAACTTGTTTATAGTTCTAATAATGTCAGAATACCAACAAATTGAAATTCAAAATTAACAAAGTACATTAAATTAATGATGTAAACAAACTAAACCACTACATTTTCTAGAATTGCATCAGTTGCCCTTGCTTCTTTCAGATCTAAAAGATGCTAGATGTCCAGGTGCATAATTCGACTTGTATTAAAACATTAAAAGCGTCTTTAATACTCACTCCTTAATACCTGTAGATTGACAAACAGAAGTATATGATGTTGTAAATACCAAATGCCCTAAAATATTGCTAGAGGTTGGCAGCTGACTTACTTAAAAATGTGCAATGCTCAATTGTTGAACAAACATAAACGTCCAAGATTCTAACTTTACTATTGCTCATGTAGGCAGCTCAAATGTTAAATGCTACACGAAACCACTTAACTAGATATACTTTAAAAATAATTAACATTTTCATCATCTTTGAAAGTTTAAGGCTGGATAAATTATATGAAAAGGGAAGATTCTCTTAAATAATCAAGTTTCGACTTAATGATTTAATGTATCTGACACAGGTAAGAAGAAACAGACATAAATAGTTTATAAGCCTCAGCCGCCATAGCCCCGGTGAAACAAAATCCACGGCTACTCTATTACATGACTACAAATAAGAAGATATTATCATTGACATGTGTGAAAGTATGAGGAAAAGTGCATTCAACTATAAGAATCTATGTCTACGAGTAAAAATGTTACTAATGAATGAATGTAACAAAACAAATTTTCATGAGCTCGTGATCTGCAAAGTGGATGCATTAATATCATATTATCTAATGTGTAATTACAATTAGCAAAACCTTGAGAATTACATAATGTCTCGTTCAATTGTCTCGGGGAGTCCTAGGTTATAGACCTGTATATTGCATGGGTGTTGTATAATAGAAATTATATAATTCTACAATGTTTAAAAACTATAATCACCGCCAACATCTTTTATCAAAGTTACACAAATGACATGAACCGAAAGAAAAAAAATGACTCTATACCAAACTTTGAAGTATATGCGTGATGAAAATACCTGTGCATACCACTTCCTAACCCTAGACTTCTCCTATTGTCCTTTGGTCTATTTCATCAAACCCTCAAAAACATCTTCCACGGGTTAATTATATATTTTAATCACCCATCTATGATTTATCATTAATAAATGATTAAATGTTCATTGTAATAGTAGTTAATTAAATACCTACGTCAAATAATCCCTAACCACAAACAGTTTATATTTGAAACAACGCTGAAAAAAGCAGTATACACATAAGATAATGAATAAAAGTGGGCTTCATTAACAACATAAATTGAAATAAGAAATAACGAAACCAACCTGTATCTTCGATTTCAAAGTGAGTCCTTCCGTTGAAACCTGATTTGAGATGAGATATACAAAAGAAAAGAAATTAGAAGTTAGAAATCTATAAAAAATCAAGAATGAAAGTTGATACATTGACGAAATCTAACCTTTATAACGAAGATCAGAGCTGGATTCACAGGGGGATGAATGAAGAAGGTAGCGATGGTTACATGAAAGGAACTGAAATACTGAACATCACTGTCAAAATTAAAGGAAATCAACGAAGTATTGCAATCAACAGAACTATCATATCTTTGGAACGAAGAAGATGGCTGGATCGAATCAATAGAGGCTAGGGTTTCTTCAGAGAGAGGTGGCTAGGGTTTCTCCAGAGAGAATGAGGTAGGTGGTGATTTTGAAGTTTGGTGTGAAGTCGGGTTACATCATTTATATAGTTCCACCTTTTTACCCATTTTTTCTAAACGGTCCTCCTAACCTTTGCACCAAAGATAATTGTTGTGAGTTTTGGCGAGAAAATAGAAAATAGAGGCCTTAGATAGGGGACATGTGTCCACTAACTACAAACTTTATTAGGTAGCATAGATTGAAATTTATTTTGTTATATAGTTTCTAAAAATTAAACGACATAAAATTGAAAATATAACAATCTACATTTACATATTTTTAGCGTTCCTTTAAAAAAAGTTGAGTATATATAAACCCTTGCCATGCAACATCACTATTTCTCCTGACAATGGAAACCCTAGATGAAGCAAAGCAATCGATGACCGCAGACAAGAAAGCAAAGATTTCAATCCCAACTGAAGTCATCGAAGACATCTTCTCCAGACTCCCCATCAAATCCATTCTTCGATTCAGGTCCCATCAAATCCATTCTCCGATTCAGGTCCCTCCCCAACAAACTTCCCCCCTATCGCACTGCCTTATTCATTTTCACTTACGATAAATCCACTCGCAGACGACACATTCTCTCCGCCTCCCATGACGTGGCCCCCTCACTCATGTTATGACACTAGACGACGTTGATTCTGTTGACACCACAGAAGCCCAACATTTGAACGGGTTGGTATGTTTTGCTTGTGTCAAATGGCGTTTAAGTTACTATGACGCTCAAATATCCGTTGTTAACCCTAGCACACACAAGGTTTTTAAACTCCCTCAACAAGATTCGGATCTTTCCATGTAGCCTTTACAAAAGGGGTGTTACGTATTTGGGTTCGATGAGTCTAAAAACGAACATAAGATTTTAATCATCAGGAAGTTTTTTCATATAATGGAGATTATGATTTACTCTATGTTAAACTATTCATGGAGAAAGATCTATTAGAGCCTTGATTGGGATAGTTTGGCCTTTGAGGTC
This sequence comes from Scalesia atractyloides, assembly GCA_947069175.1. Taxonomy (NCBI): domain Eukaryota; kingdom Viridiplantae; phylum Streptophyta; class Magnoliopsida; order Asterales; family Asteraceae; genus Scalesia; species Scalesia atractyloides. The sequence goes on along the minus strand of CAMTDV010000001.1, from coordinate 65,031,060 downwards.
GACTAGGACTTCTACAACTATGCTTGTGTGAATAGTGTAGTGCATCTAATGCTTAGATACACATGACATTTTGGGGTTTGACTTGAGAACAGAGAAGTTTACGATAATTAACACTGCTCAAGGTGAAGCCCCATGAATTTAATAAGTACGTATATGTACATTACATCATAAAAGTCAATGGCGGTATAGGAGTTGCTTGTCATGATCTTGTGTTGAAAAAAAAAATGAAATCCATATCTGGACATTACAAGATTGTGAAAATCGTTTTTGCGTCAAAGAAACCATTACGTTTCCCAAGTCTTGGATCGAACTAGGCGAGCCTTTACCTATAGAGTCTGTTAATATGGATGAGGTTATCTTTTTCGCGTTCAAGTTTTCTCGGAATTTTGAAAAGACTGTATCTCTCTATAACATGAAGAGCAAATGTTTTCAAGATTTGCAATTCACTCTGGGTCATGAAATTCCATCGTCAACAACCGTTAAAGTCAATCAAATCGGGTGTTATGTTGAGAGCATGGTGCCTTTATTGATGAGCACGACAAGGCTTGATGATTCTGCGGAAGTTCTTCCGTGAGCATATGATTCAGTAGTTTTTGTTTTCTAATAGTTGGTTTCTATATCTTACTTTCAGGTTTGCACTTTGTTGGTATATCTTTGATGTATGCTCTTATGAAGTTAAATTGTGTTTTTAGTTTTTACCTACCAACACCTATGGATATTGTGTTCCCTAAACAATTTTTGCTAAATCATAAACCGAATGGTTTTAAATTATGCTATGTTCTAGAAGGATTGTTTGTGTACTTTTCTTAGTACCAACGAATCAACACCAGTGTAGATCGTTATAGTAATCCATTCCCTCAAACTGAAGGAAAGGAAATACAACTCAAATTCACTCTATAATTCTTTATTCAGTTTATTAACTAGTTATATTACCAACCAGACAACATAAGTGTTGTTTATCTAACTAGTTTAAGCTTGTTGTACACTTGGGAGTCAACAATGGGTCATACCCGGAACAGCCTGGGATCGGTGACCGACTAGACTGAGAAATGAGGACCAATGGCGGGACAATATGGGGTTGGGTTGGTCCAATCTTTTTCGTTTGGTCGTTTGGGCCAGATCGAAAGTTGTTATTCCATTAGTTCACTCCAAGCCATTATGGCTGAAACCCACTGCCAATTTAAAAACCCATAATAAAACATAATACAGTATACATGTTATAATTTAAAGAGCAGATTATTACAACAAGAGAGACACAAATACAATTATACACATACAAGTATTTATAGATTATTGATACATTTTCTGGAATGAATACATTCACTGTTAGTTATCAACACACCAGCTAACTTGTTTACCTGCCATTAACACACTTCTTGTAATATATACATAAACATACTCATGAATGAAGTGAAAAACTGTCATTTTGTTTCCACAATATACCTATAATTATTAGTTAATTTTTTTAATTCCTTGTCAGTTTTACACGGGTCAGACAGTTTTCCATAAGGTCTGCCCCGACCTGACCGAGACTGAAATCTAGTAAATAGCAGGATCAAAGACCGAACTGGCAAGGATTAATATGAAAACAAGTCACCTGGAACCAAAAGAATCAAAAACCACCCAAAATAGATTCGAACATGGTTTTCGTTTGAAAATAGATTCTTAACATAATAATTTAGGATGATACAAATCATTGATTTGCCTGCAATGTGTTTTGACATGTTTCACAATTTGCCTGTCCGACCCAGTTTCTAACCACTCCTACTCCGGTCCAGAATCACGCTAGGCCAGTGGTTCTCATCCTGATTGTAGAATCAAACACAAACGGGTTTGAAATGTTAACCTTATACAAAATATAATTTAAAAAACAATCTCTTTTAACAATTAACATCCCAAAAAACATCAATAAAGATTACAATAATTGGGGCATCGAAGCCTGGTTAAAATATCCATATTTGTGAACTTTATGTTTAAAGTGACTTGTAATTTCATATTTTATTAGTGAAATGTAATGTTCTAGGTGTTTCAAAGTATTGACACAATCTATGATGTTACGAATCTCAATTTAAAGAAGACAATTTTTAGTTTTCTTACCAAGGATGATGTCACATGAGTGGGGTTGGCATGTTTTACCTGCTAAAATGGTTTTTATTTTTTGCTAAATGAGTAAAAAAAAGAGCAGAAATGATATAGATAATGGAATAAACAAAGAAATGAAATATATCATTCTATTCTATTGTGATGTTTAATTACCATATATGGATATAATAAATGATTAATTTATACAGTTTTGTAGAAAGAAAGACTAGTTATGAAATACTTTTTAATAAAAACAACAAAAATTTTTGTCTTAATATTAATAATAATAATAATAATAATAATAATAATAATAATAATAATAATAATAATAATAATATAATAATAGTAAAAATATATAAATATAATAATAATAGTTAAGATACCTTTCCAAACCTTGAAGAAATGAAAAAAAGCCCCTTTACCAAGAAACGAAAAAATTTTATACATGGAAGGAATCACATTCTTTGGAATGATCTATTCTATTATCTCATGATAACCAAATATATTTTTTTTATATTCTATTAAAATGATCTATTTCATTCCACCTTCAATTTCTTTCTACCAAACACTACCCCATACTTTTATGTGCTTCTTCCGATAATAATAAGTTTCAATTTTTAATAGTGTCAACTTTTCAGATGATTTTGCTTTATGGTCAAGCATTGACATGTGTTATTCGAGATGTGATTGAAAAATGTAGCTAATGCATCATTCGTCAACTGGAAACTGGTGTTGATATTTTATTTTCATGGTCTCAAGCGATTCAGTTTGGACATTGCTACCAAGATGGGAAACAATTTTTCATTGGTGCCATATGTTATAGTCGTGGTGGATGCTTGCTTCATTCTTATAACTTATAACTCAATACAACTACCTTACGAAATCAAATTAATGCGTGCTATATCCTCGTATGTCATCATTGTTATTCTGGCTGTTGTGTTTGTAATTTTGTATAATAATTTTGATGTGGTTATCAACATTTTCTTGAAAGTTATTGCATTACATAAAATTCCAAGTTAAAAATGGTTAGTTTAAAAAATAATATTTAGATAAACAAGTTAAACTAATTGCGTATTAGTTCATTACACATGAATGATCATATCCCGTTACCCCCCACACACACAATTGTTAACTCTAGAAAAAAAAACAACCGATTTTAAATACGGAAAACGTGGACAACCCACATCTTCTAATGATATGATACGCTTCTTTTTCGTCCAAGCAACCATAACCACAACTTCACAACCATCAATCAGCTAGTTAATTTTTTTTTTGACATTTGTGATCTTATTTTCTTTTTAATCTTTATATTTACACACTAGGTTAGAACTCTGTGTTTACACGAGTTGAATAAATGTAACTTTATATAGTAAATATAAAAAGTTACATCTTTAAAAAAAATATTTGTGTATTGCATAGATTGAATAAACACATGTATTATATGTGTTGAATAAATATAATGTAATCTCATAACATATATATAATCGTCATGATATGTTTTTTAGAAAATGAACTTTAATGACTATTTACTTATTATAACATTTTATTTTGTTTTTATTTATTATTAGGTTAGAAACTTGTATATTACACGGGTTATAACATTTTACTTTGTCTTGTTATTTATTATTAGAATATAAACTTATGTATTATATGGGTGATGTCACTACAAGAAACATGTAGCAATAGCAGCGACATACATCACCGCTAAGGGCCTGGTTTGGCATCGCTATAGCCATTAGCGGCAACATGTTGCCGCTAATGAGGTCGTCCGTAATACTTGGACACTATTGAACAAAATTTCGTCGCTAATAAGTATGTCGCCGCTAATGCCTCTGCTGAAGTATTGCCGGGAAGTTCGTCGGAAGAATATCCAGATTTCAAACGTACAAATCATCATTGTTTGTTTAAGCTCGAAAATGAAACATAACACAATAACAAAAAAAAACGATTTATATCTTATTAAGTTGGTTTACAATACATGATATCTACAAATACAAAATAGAAAAAGTGGCCGGAGCTTTAAACAAAACTACAAAATTCTACAAACACTACATAGAAACAAGTGGGCCGAGCTTTAGTCATCACAGCGGTGGATGGCGGTGGTTGATATCACAGTGGAGCTTCAAACATCACAAAGGTGGTTGATACGGCGGTGGTTGATGGTGGCGGATAACATGACTTTGCTGGGTGGTGAATAGTGGAGTGCCGGAGGTTGACGGTGGCGAGTGGCAACTGAAGGTGGTGGTTATTGCTTGGTGGTGAATGGTGAAGGATGGTGAACATGTAGGTTGAAGGTGGTGTTTGAGATGGGTGTATGTCTTTGGAGGACAATATATATGAGGTTTGTGTTTCTTTGAGTAGGATAAAATCAAGACCGTTGGATCAGTTTGTAATCATTGGTCAGAAGTAAATCTTGAAGAAGCACACGAATGGAGCCTTTAGCAGTGACGACAATAGGGGCGAAAAGGAGCAATAGGGGTGACACGCGTCTAGGTCGCTCCTATTGCTCGTTGTCGCCCCTATTGTTGTGGCCGCTAAAACTCCAATTTCTTGTAGTGTGTATTGCAAAATACATCCAGTTTTCTTGTATTGTACACTTTTCAAGTCCAATTGTGTCGTTTTTAGATAGAAATTGTATATTATTGAATCGTTTAAAATTTCTAGGTCTAGGGAGATAAAAGAAGCTGACACGGGTGAAACACGAGCTAAGTAGGAAGAAAACCGAGCCCAGGACGATTGGTCGAACAACAAAACGTCAAAGAAGTCCAGGGAAATCACCCTGTCATGTCGCGCGATAGGAAAGGGAAGCTCCCTCGCGTGACGTGAGGGAGGATTTCGACCCGATTAACTTATTAGGCTCTTGCACGACGCGAGACCTTTGGCTTTTAACCCTTGCGTGATGCGAGGGGAGGAAAATCATAGAAGATTGCGAATTGGGACAAGATTGCAATCAATTAAACCAAATCTAATTCTTAATTGTTATAACTTAATCTCAGAACAAAAATTCTACACAAGGGACGAAATTTGAGATCTTTGAGAGCTTCTTGGAGAAGGAGTATCGGTTGAAGGTTCACTCAGAAAATTACAATTCTTTGACTTAACCAATAATACCACTCACTGCCGCCTTCTTACCATTGAATATAAGATTATTATATTACAGGTCTTCCAGATGCCCCAACAAGATAAAAGGATGATTGACTGGATGATTTTCGTTCCTGTCTTTGTGAGCTTGAGAGATCCGTGCACTTGAAAAAGGTATTCGAGCACTAGAAGCAAAGAAGGGTGGAAGGTTACACCAAGCTGCAATGGCTGAGAAGACCTCCATGGCAAAAGAGCAGGTAGAAAAAACATGATCTGCAGACTCGTCCACTTCTATGTAGAACAAGCACTCTACTGTATCAACTGGCACATTGCAGATTCGGAGATAGGTCCTTGTAGGTAGCCAGTCCAGAAACAAATGCCAACAAAAAAACATTAACCTTAGCCGGCAACCATTTATTCCATAAAAAGCCAAAGCGCTTTCGACCTCAACAATCTGGAAGAAGTAACTTACGAACCAAGCTAACAGAAAACCCTCTAGCTGGGTTAACATTCTGATGCGTACCTGATTCGAGATCGGCGGTCTCCCAAAATATAAAGTAATGAACGGAAAGTAATCAAAAACAAAATATAAGTTTGCTGCAATTTTTCTTGTTTCATTCATAATGCAAAGACCAACTTAAATACATGAAATAATGGAAACGTGGACTAGAAATGTGGGAATAAAGGTGAACATGGAGATAATGGAAATAAATTAATAAAGCTAAACATGGAGATAAGGGAAATGCGCTTAACTAATCTATAATGCATGCATGATTTTAGGAACTAAGTGTAGACTTCTTCACACCAACGGGTCGATGCATCGGGTTTCACGAAGGACCCATATCAATGTCCGTCCCTTTAAAACGGGGTCGTGTCCTCACGACCCACAGCTAAGGAGGGTACACCGAGCCAAGGAGGGTTGAACGGTGGTTCAAACAATAGAACTTGAGGGGTTTTGCAACGATGACCTAGCTTGAACTTTTCATTATAATGAAAACAAATTCTGGCTGCTTTCTTGGCCTGCATCTCAGCGTGAGTTAGACGTTTAAGGGGGAGTGAAGCTGCTTGTGATGGAGGTACGACAGTGTGCGAAATGTCCCTTGTATAGAGTTTGTCTTCAACGAGCTTGGCAAGACCAGTGGCTTGTTTTAGGGAAGCGGGTTTATGGATGGCTAACTGGTTTTGTATTTCCTGTTTGAGGCCGGATAAATAACAATTTAGCAAGGCTTCTGTTGATAGCCTGACCACGCGGTTACTGATGTGTTCAAACTCCGTTTGGTAAGCTGAAATGATGGATGTTTGTTGGAGTTTAAAAAGAGTAGCATGGTGGTTTTCGTAGGTGGAAGGACCAAATCGTAGTTCCAATGAGCATGAAAATTCCGGCTATGTTCCAAGAAGTCGGTTTTTAGACAAGTGCTTATACCAACTAAGCGTTTCACCAGTGAAGTAGAAGACGACAAGGTAGAGACGTTGGTTCATTGGAATGTGATAGTAGTTGAAGTAGTTATCTGCTTGAAAGAGCCAATCTAACGGGTTAGGCCCAACAAATGTAGGTGGCAGAATTTTGGGAGGGCGGGGCTGGTTGTTACTCGGTGGGGGTGGTGGTGTTGGTGGTAGTTGTGGTGGCGGTGGTGATGGCTGATGACCGGGTGGTGGTGGTGGTGTGTTGTAAGACGAAGAACCGATCCCGAAAGAGGTCATTTCCTTGTCCTTGACAAAGGTGGCTAGAAGCTTGTTACTAACTTCCAACTGCTGGTTCATGGTAGCCTATAAGGATTCAAACTGAGCCTTGGCCTGAGTAGAAGATTCGGCTATGGTGGTGGCGTTAGTTGAAAGAAACTGATCGACCCTCTCAAGCAGAGCCTGCAAGGGAGCGTCAATGGTGGTTGATTCTTTGCGGGGAGACATGACAGAGTCGAGGAATGAAAGCACCAATTGATGCGTACCGGATTTGAGATCGTTGGTCTCCCAAAATATAAAGTAATGAGCGGAAAGTAATCAAAAACAAAATATAAGTTTGCTGCAATTTTTCTTGTTTCATTCATAATGCAAAGACCAACTTAAATACGTGAAATAATGGAAACGTGTGACTGAAAATGTGGAAATATAGGTGAACATGGAGATAATAGAAATAAATAATAAAGCTAAACATGGAGATAAGGCTTAACTAATCTATAATGCATGCATGATTTTAGGAACTAAGTATAGAGTTCTTCACACCAACGGGTCGACGCATCAGATTTCACGGAGGATCCGTATCACATTCCTTACCCAAGAGTCCGGATTTGAGTTACAAGTTGTGCCAAACAAAAGGCCTAGGCAGTCCACGAGATCAACCTCCTCAAACGAGGCAGGATTGTCTTTACATTGTCAATTTAATCCCACTGTTGATGTTTTCTCACCAGTAAGACAGGAATAATAAACCTACAAGCGTATGTAAATTAACTATTAACTAATAATTTAACAAATGATGATCTATAGCCATTTACCGTGAACAAATAGTAAAAAAAATGTATAATTCATCAGTTTTTGTTATATGTTTTAAAGCTCACGCGATCAAATAATGAAAAAAAATAATAGTAGAATTCACCCTTTTTTGTTATGTGTTTAAAAGCTCACCCGTTTACATCAACCGATCAAATAGTGAAAAAACTAATAGTATAATTCACCGGTTTTTGTTATGTGTTTTAAAGCTCACCCGTTTACATCAAATAAATAATGGGGTGTATTTGTATTTACGTTTTGAAGCTGATTATTGTGAGTTGTGGCAATAATTGGGTTTTGATGTTTGGATAGTTTTTTTTATCCACCCTATATATAAACGTCTAAGTAGTGTACTAGAATTAAAATACGGAAAAAATATATTAAGACTAAAACAACTAATTATTCGAATAAAAATTAAATCCAGTTACTAGTTAATAAATTTTCCTTTTTCTTTTTCTCTAATTTGACAAGAACTATTTTAATTAAACTAAACCACTGTGAAAACGATTTGGTCAAAAATATCAACGGACACCACTCTATAAACACTCTATAAGCCTATAACACGAACAAAAACAACAATACTGAATTTCTGTTAAAAGCTAGCGATCCAATTCACACCATGATTATCTTCGTTCTGTTCCTCATATCAACCTTCTACTAGTTATCCTTCTTTCTCAACAAGTTCACCACTTCCATACTCCGACCTCCTCTTCCTCCGGGCCCACACCCTTGCCCTACATCGGCAGCTTAATCAGCATACTACGAAACAGGCCCACGTTTAGATGGATTCATAGGATGATGGACGAAATGAACACCAACATCCTGTGCATTCGCCTTGGCAACGTGTATGTCATATCTGTGAGTGATCCAAACATCGCTCTAGAGTTTTTGAAGGACACAGATAGGATCTTCTCCTCTAGGCCTGATTCCATGTCAGCCTACCTGACGAGTGGTGGTTACTTGAGCACCGTTCTTGCTCCAATTGGAGAACACTGGAAGATGATGAAAAAACTTATTTCCTCTGAGATTCTTTCGGTCGTTACGCATAAGTGGCTTTCGAACAAGTGAAACGAAGAAGATGATAATATACTGAGGTATTTTTATGAGCACATTAAATTAGGGGTGTAAACAAGATGGGCCGAGAGGCCGAGCTCGGTTTAATAACTTGGCTAGTTTCGAGCTTTACTTCTAAAAGCTTGAACACGGTTCTTTTATTATATATTAACTAATTTGAATACAGTATAATGAAATAAATTGTGTGTGTATATATATATATTAATCTAAATATAGATAATAGTTTTGTTTAGGCTAAGGAGCGAGCTGGAGCTCTATTAAGGAAGTTCAGGCTTGAACTCGTTTACTAAACATGCTTATTTTAAGAGTTTCGAGCTCGTTTAAGTTCGGCTTCATTTGAGCTTTGAGAAACACAATCTCGAGTAGTTTAATTTACAAGCGACTTAGCTCATTTACACTCCTAATATTTGTATAATATCAGACCCACCTGCACAGGGCAAGTTGTCCAAAAACCAGTTTTGTTTAGTTTCGCAAGTTTGATCAGCTCTCTGTCATTATCTTCAATTTCATGTGAGTCACCAGGGGCTTTGTGATTGAGTACATTTGCTTAATTGCCTTACCTTGGCATCCAAATATGTACATGTTTCAGGTACATTTACAACCAATGCAAGACAAATCTTGGGGTCACCAAAGGTTTGGTGAATGTGAGGATTGTTGGGCAACAATACTCGAGCAACAGAAAGCTCATCTTTGGGAGTAGGTATTTTGGTAAAGGGAGAGCAGATGGTGGACCTGGGAAGAAGAGATTGAGCATGCTGATTCACTTTCCACGATTATTGTTTATATTTACGCGTTTTGTGTCACGGATTACATACCGTGTTTGCGATGGATAACTGATTTTGATGGGCATGAGAAGAGCATAAGGAAAGCTATCCTCACCGCACGAAAGCATCAAGATCCTTTGATTGATGAGAGGATTAAGCAATGGAATGACGGCGTTAGGACAAAACAAGACGACTTATTAGACGTGCTCATCAACATTAATAATCCGCGACTAAACGCAATGAAATAAAAGCCCAGATCCTTGTATGATTAACGAAACATTTGATCTCTTAGCTTTGAAGATATCACTCATTGTTTTGTTTGATATATTTTGATTAGTTATTTTGTACTACAGGATCTAATTCTTGCACCTTATGTTAATGTTTCAAATAACATCGAATGGGCGATGGCGGAGATGATGAAAAATCCAAAGATATTCGATAAAGCTGTCCATGAGCTCGATTCGGTGGTGGGAAAGCATAGATTGGTTCATGAATCTGATCTACATCATCTCAATTACATCAAAGCTTGTGTAAAGGAGGCTCTGAGGTTGCACCCGGTTGCACCTTTCAACCTCCCTCACGTGTCAACTGCTGACGCTACTGTTGCTGGATATCTCATACCAAAGGGAAGCCACGTGATGGTGAGTCGTATCGGGCTAAGCCGGAACCCTGAAGTCTTGGAAGACCCGTTAACTTTCAATCCGGACCGTCACATGAAGGGTAATAAGGAAGTGGTGTTAACCGATCACAAGCTTCACACGTTTTCGTTTAGCACTGGTTTGCGAGGGTGCCCAGGAGTGCTGTTGGGCTCGACCATGACCACAATGCTTCTAGCAAGGCTCGTACAAGGGTTCACGTGGGAGTTGCCCCCTAACGAACCATGTGTCGATCTCAAGGAGAACCTACATGATTTAGCAAAGGTAAAGCCATTGGTGGCTTTGGCCAAGCCTCGTCTGCCTCAACGTATTTATCAGACTCTACACAATGCTTAGCACTCGCTGATAAAGTTACCTATACGTTTATAACATGAATGTGGTGTATTAAAATAATGATCCCGACGTTAGTTAAATGTTGCGCCATACAAAATTATGAAAACTTATTTGTATTAGACTAGCTAAAAGTATGTCTAAAACATAGTAAAGATCCGAGCCTTACAAAATATGCGAGTATATGATCGAATACTTGAGAACCAAGGCATGTGATGTTTGTTGCATACGTCATGAATACTGTCTCTTATATTATATAAAATTAGAATTGTGTTTTGAAGTAAAAGGTAAGTCATAATAACCATTGTAGGTTGGGAATGTTGCCTTCGAGCGATGAGAATCTAATTAGCGAGATAATATTGTACAAAGAACTTTGAGGTTGTGTAGGAAATAAGTATAATTTTCTTTTTGATAGAGAATTTTGAGGTTGTGAATGTTTCATTATATAAGTTTAGAATACTGTAAGTTTTAAATTAGTAAAACTTAATTTTATTTTTCAATTCTACATATGTGTGATCATAAAAAATAAATACAAAAATAAGAATCATAACTCTTAGATTTTGAAAAAAATAGAAACAAGTAACGGTAAATTAAATTATAGAAAACGATGAAGTTTAAACAATGAAAACATGTGCGGTTGATAAAAATGAAAAAAATGAACTTATTAAATGTAATATTGAAAATGCAATCAGATAAATTTGAAACAGGTAAGGATTCATATGTAAGTTAAATGGTATACGATATAGGCAGAAAAAGAAAAAAATAAGGTCGGCTAGAATTGGGTCATGTATTCATAAGATAGTTATTTATTATATATAGATATCAGATATAGATATAGATAAGGAAGAGGTAAAGACAAAGATTATATAAAGATTTAACATATATTCATGTATTGTGGAAATAAAAAATTAATATTAATTTAAGTAAGTGTAAGTTAACTATAAAATGTGGGAGAGTGATAATGTTAGTGACATAGAGTATTCTTTAAAACCTTTATTAAGATAAGGATTTGATAAGGTTCATATATCTTTATCCATATAATTTAACTTAAAATCATTAGTTCTTTTATTGATCACTTATTTTTCAAAGTCTCACATATCTTATTCCTTATTCTTATTCTTATATTATTTTTTTATTATATTTATTTTTTTTCCAATTACATATTCTTAACTGTTAACTATTTTGTGTAATGATATTTTTCTTTGAGAATTGATCTCTAATAAATTTTAAAAAAGTTTGATTACTAATTATTATTTTCTAGTTAATCGGATATTTTTAAAAAGGTTATATTTATAGAAATATATGTACATCAATTTTACTCTTTTTGACACACAACATCCCGTATGTTGCTAGAAGTACAAAAATTAAGCTTTCACGAGAAGTACAAAAATTAAACCAAAGCCAGCTTACATTCTATCCCAACCGTGATGTGTTGCTAGAAGTCAATCAAAACATCGAAGAAAGCAACATATCATTTGGAACAGCAGGAGTCCATACACTTCTATAGAGAAATAAATGCATTCAAATAAACAAAAGAAACTATGAAACCTAAAAATATATTACCTTTTGCAACTTGATTATTAAACAAAACTAGTTTTATACATGTTCCATAACTTGATTATTAAACAAAACTAATTTTATACCTGTTCGATAGATACTTTTATTTGCGGATATACTCAGATTTATAAACCTTGATGTTCAAATATTCAACATTATTCTATGGTATAAAATAGTTGAAATCATGATTTTGGAAAGTATGATATTTTATAAGTTTAGAAAGAGATTGATAAGACCCATTTTATTAATTTGGTTGGAAATTAGATTGTTGTTGTGTAAGTTTAAATATATTATATTTAATATGTAGCTATTATAATCATTTATATTATATAGATTAAAATAATATTAAATCTATTATATATTAGTTGGTAATTGTTGATGGACCATATTACCCTTATTAACTAATTAGGTTTCCTTCTGGGTGTATATAAGTTGATGCTAGAGAGGTTTAAGATTAGACAAGTACAATAAGATCATGATTATCATCGTCCCACATCTCTCTCCATAACCTAAACCGAATGCATCCCTAGTTCGATTATCACCATGATAATCTTACACCTTAAGGAGGAACCAAATCACACTGACAAAGATGTTGAACTCCATGGTTGCGTCTCTGACTGGATTCTCTACAGACCTGTGTGCCGTCACATGTATTTTATTCATGTTTTTCATTATGTTTAAAAAGAACTGATCTACATGTGGTATCAGAGCATACGTTGATAAATCAGTTTTGTTTTGAATCTATTATTCTGGGATTAAAAATCTGAAAAACAGAATTTTGAAAACCTAATAATAATTCGAAATCATTGTTCTGAAATCACATAAATGGTGAATTAAAATTCGGACTTTCTTCTTAATGGATGTTTGATCACATCCGAGATAACCATTCTTCCGAAATCCACATTAATATGCTAAAATATACAAATTTCGGATTCCAGAATTTGGTTTTATATTTTTTAGAGTTCATCATTATGTTCTTATGAAAATTCGAAAAGTTCCTATATTTTGGAGTTAAATTCGGATTATTGAGTGTTTTCCCAGCTTTGATCTATTTTATTTAATTAAAGTTTTCGAAATGTGTTATGAGAATAAATGGATAATATTTTCGAAATATTTTGATATATTTAGATCAGCATTAAAACAGGAAAACTGATCCTATGATCCCTAAAATTTCGAATTTAAAACTTATCACAACTAATTGTCATCATTAGAGATTTCGAAATCATGGAGAACATGTTTCAGATGGATCAGAGATCCATTCGAGATGCCCATCTCGAACTAACTCGAGTCTCATTAGAGATCCATTCGAGATGAACATCTCGAACTAATTCAAGCCTGTCTCATCAGAGATCCATTCGAGATGCCTCATCGCGGACTAATTTGAGTCTCATCCGAGATGCCCATCTCGGACTAATCCGAAACTCCTCCGAGATGCCCATCCCGAGCTAATCTGAAACTCATCCGAGATGCCCAACTCGGACTAATTCTAGTCTCATCTGAGATGCCTATCTAGGACTAATTTGAGTTTCATCCGAAATCCATTCGAAATCCAAGATTTTATCTGAAATCTCATTACTACATTAGGCTATTATTGTAAACTAAATTTCAGCTCGGGGCTTCGCCCCGAACCCCGTGCGGGGACACGCTGTTCCCCTACACCCCTAAATTTCAGTTCGATCCACGCTAACAGGGGGTTTGCTATTAGATAAATGATTTTGTAAATATTTAATCAATCATAATCAAATAACTTTTTACAAAACCAAATAGCTTAACTTGAATGAGGTTCTGATGTATCACTTCTGCCCAAAGGTGATTTGATGCATCTATTTATTGCTCAAGTATTACAAAAGCTATGTTAATTATGCATTATAAACGTGAATGTCTTTATTCTTGCCAAAGTTGATCTAATTCATTCATGTCTAGCATACTTAACAAGTGCATAATTAAAGTGATTGTCTCATTTCTGGCCAAAGGTGATTTGTCACAATTACTTTGCACACATACTTAGATGATTACACTTCTGGCCAAAGCTGATTTATATTCATTTAAGTAGAATTTTAACTAAGTCTATTATTTTGATGTTAGTAATAGACAATATCACAGGTTCATAATTAAAATGGTCATTGCTTATTGTAACACCCTGTAAAAATCGTGTCCAATAGTATAGTCACACGTGTTGTATTTTTTAATTTAGTCTATTAAAGACTAACAGGGACTAAAAGCGTCAACATGCTTATACTAAGTCTCTGAGTGATATTCTGATGTCAACATGCATAAACCGAGCCTCTGAGTGACCATTAGCGTCAACATGCTTAAAAACATAGCCTCTGAGTGACCATTAGTGTCAACATGCTTAAACATAGCCTCTGAGTGACAATTAGTGTCAGCATGCTAAAACTTGGCCTCTGAATGACCATCGTGTCAACATGCCCAACCTCTGAGTGACATTAGAGACAACATGCTTATAGTGGACCTTGAGTGATCCTTTACCCGAAGTCCTAACTCTCATATGTCCCATTTGTTGGACGAGTGAGTTCAAGTCTATAAATATGTGAAAGTTGGACAATGGAGGGGTTAAAAGTTTCAACATGTTAATTTCTACCTCTGAGTGACTTATTAACGAATCGAGAGCTCGACAATATCTGAGCATACGCCCGGGTACGTTAAATATTGGTCACGGGGAGCTAAAAATGCTAAAAGGGTGTTTTAGAAGGTTTTAGAGGGTTTAAATAAGTTGAGGGGCTAAAAGTGTCAAACTTTGAAATCTGACAAGGGGTGCTTGCGGGGCGTGAGAGGCTTGGCCTTGGCCTCTCGCGGGGCGTGAGAGGCCTGAGTCTATAGAAAATTTGCTTGGCCTCCACACAAATTGCAAAAAACCATTTGATTCGAAACTATGGCTTTCCAAACTGCTATGCCATGTTTTAGGACACTTGTAAGCTTCATCTTACACCCCTTAGCACCTGGCATCAGCTCCTTCAAGCTCTCCAACTATAAATAGGTGTCAAGGATCACCATTTGAACTTGCACCTTTCTCATTCACAACTCTATCTCCCTCCTCTGGAAGTTCCTAACTGAAAGGAGCATCCAACTTAGTTTTATTGCATCCTAGGAACCACTTGTAAGTGTTCCTTCCTCTTGCATTTTCGTTTATAGGCTTTTATAGCCAAAAGTCTAGCGTTTTACAAAAAACGCCTTTATTTTTGTTAAGACCATTATGGTCCAACCATTGTTCATAACGAGCATGGCTAAGTGATCGTAATAAGATAGGTGTTAATCCCTATAAAGGCACATCCTGAAGATCACGTTTGCTAGACCAAAGTTATGATATTAAAAAGTTAAACAGGCCATTTTTCGGAAAAAAATTATAAATTGATCTTATATATCTTATGAAACCTGTTTTGACACTTAAACAAGTTGGTAATAACTATTAGAACATGTGAGAACATGTTCGCTCGTCAATTTCAGTTCTAGGGTCGGTTTGCAACCGAAAGTCGCGAAGTTTGACTTCTGCTTTGACTTTCGATTCTGACCTGATTTTCAATTAGTTAGCTACTGATCCAAAGTTGCATTATGATCGTAATATAATATAGCATAACCCTCTGAGGTTATATTACATGATCACAATCAGAATCAGAGTTTATGCACAAGTTCCGTAATTAATGCCATTGTAACTAAAATGCCCTTTTTGCATAAAAAGATGTTTGAATGATAATGAACTTGAAAATGAGTTTCCTACTGATGTAATATTATAAGTAGGATTATTTGGGATGTCAAAACAGATTACAAACTGAGTTTATGAATAAGGTCTTGTATTGTGTCGATAAATGACGATAAGCCCCTTGTGGCTTAAAAAATAGTTTTAATCACATCTTTTCAAAGTAAATCTTTTACCTACTGATAAGTTATATTAGATAACATATCTAAGACATATTAACCTGACCTTAACATCAGTTTTCTATAAACATCAGACAAATCGTCATTTTACGACATAAGAGCCATTTCGACGCATAGTATGGTTTTAAACCGTAATTACCAACCAAGACATGTTACCTACTGATTTTAAAACTCATTTTAAATATTTTTACAGTAGGTACATGATATAACTCAGAATCACAAATAATTTATAAACTATGTGTAAAATGACCAAAATGCCTATTTGGTGCATAGTTTGGTCATAAAAGATAAATTACACATATTATCATAAATTAATTATTTTTCCAGAATACTTATGATCATAATCTTAAATTATATTCAAGTTCCTTTTTATAAGGTATAAAATTACCAAAATGCCGTTATAAGGCATAATTTCTTTTTAAAACCTTAACGGGCCTATAAGTTGATATCTTACTGATATTACAACTTATTTAAAGAATAATGGCATATAAAACTTGTCCATGACTTATCCGGTTACTCGGTATCGCGAATATGCATACGGTTAAGTATATGTAAGTAGTTTAAGGAAATTAACCGAAACGGGTCTAACCTTGTCATTTAAGTTTCAAAATCCAGAATGTTTATGGTTTACCCATATTAAGCTAGTCAAAGTACTTGTTAGGATTAAACTACATTCTATCCAATCATCGTTTAATTTAGCGTTATACGTTTTAATCAAGTACGCTAATCGGTCTAAGTCTATGACTTAAATAAGACAGTTAGTATTTAATTGGTTAGCTTATGCCATAATCCAGACTAGAGCCTTCATGTAAATGCTATCTACACTTAGTTCATGTTGGATACGACTTAGATATTAAATCTTGCATTTTAAAACAAGACTAGCTCTAGTAAATACTCTCAACTTATTTTCCCTATACAGGCTTGGGATACGGTAAATTATTACCGCTTTGTCGGAAATGGGATTAACCGAATGCCGGATTATGGCTAGTAAATCCGCATATTTTGTTTTAATCTGTTTTGTTTGATAATATCGGGTGGTTAACTACCGTCTCCTGGATATCCTCGGCTCATTACATTAGATAATGGCCACGACCTTAGCGCAGGGTGTAGGCATACACCTGACAGACGCTCAAATGCAACTAACCACACTTGTTGGGGATACCTCCTTCATGAGTTCATAAGTGGTGTGTACGCTAATCATGTCTCGGTTTTTGTACTAGGCCCTGTATGTATGGACAAACATATGAATCTGTTAACAAGGTTGCAACGTCAAATTTCCCAAGTTATAAAAGATTTTGTGCCGTTGTGCACTTAAAATCATTTTCAAATGTTTTCAAAATGAGTCAGTTGGGTATATTTACCAGCAAAAGCTGACGTATTTTCAAAAGACTAAGCTGCAAGTACAATACGAAATAAGCTGGAAGCTGCTCGGTAGTGATATTAGAGGATCTTGCAAATCCTTAGATCTGCCATAAGTCTGTTTTACATTCTTTCTTTTGTACAATTTATGATCTGCCTGTGGATCTTCTATTACAAGCCTGTATATTATTTTGTATTTCGAATATTTGGTTTGTAATAGTAATTTAAACTCCAAGACTTCCGCTGTGATGTGTTTAATTGACTATGACCATATCAACTTACGTCACAATATTCCCCACCCGGGCCCACCAGTGTTTGGTTGAAAATACGGGGTGTGACAGGTTGGTATCAGAGCCAACGTAGAGAATTAAACACTACCCTTCTTGTGTTTAATCTCAAACTTATACAAGCACATTCCTTAGACTTTCGAGTCTAGGCTTTGACCTAGGATTACTCATTTCATTATTAAGTTATTAGTATTGTTTTTGAATTAATTATTAACAGGAAAATGCCGCCACGTGTATGAGGAAGAGGCAAAGGACCCTCAGGACATATCCCTTCTCATCCACATCACCCAAACCCCTATGAAGATTCGGGGGATTCACGGCCATTATCACAACATTCACCTTCTAATACCTAAAACTCTTTTCACTCGTACCATTCACATCATTCACATCACTCTCACCATTCCCATCATTCTTATTAGGATGAATTTAACCCCAACCAATATTTTAACACACCCCCAGCTTATCAGAATCAGTTGGATCAGCCAAAACCAATGGACTTAGACTCTGACCCGGAGATGCAACCGTCAGGTTCAAATGCGTATCCCATCGAGATATCGAGCGATTCAAACTCGTATGCCGCATCTCCATATCAAGGTCCTAATGAGTGGGACCAATGTTAGAACCATTTCACCTTTTCCAACACTCCTTCCCATCACTCTCAACCACCTCTTATACAAGAAGACGTTCACACGGAACCAGTGGAACATCATCAGCCACCACCTGAGCCGCCAAGGAGGAAACGAGGAGCACGTATGTCGGTACGTGCGTGTCAACGGTCGTGATCACTACCACCTTTGCCTAAACCCTACCTCACCATTCAAGAGGACCCAAAAATGGGTGGCCCCTCTAATGCTTCACCTGTGGTGGAACCAACGCCATCACCTGCAGTTCAACCACCACCATCGGGTTATAATAACCCTATCCCAAAATATCAAGATAATACTGGATATGATCCTTTTAACCCATCTACACCTGTTGATTACCAAGCATTGTCGCATGACCCTTACATGGAAGCGGTCATGCATAACGCACTTTACCCGTCTCCTTTCCCACCTGCTTATCCACCTACTGGATATCTAAGTTATGGGTACCAGTATCCTGTTATGCCACAACTACAACCATAACCTCTGCCACCACTTGAGGCCACTAATGAGGCCTTAGAACAAATGAAAGAAATGAAACAACAAGCGCAGAAAATGGAGAAGAAGACAAACAAATTCTTCAAGAAACTCTCCAAGTTGGTTAAGGGAAAGAAGGACGAGTGGTCTCTTCTAAATAAAATATATTAGTCCCTGCGGGGACATTGTTATTCCTTTAGTCCCTACGTGGACATTTTGTTTCTTTTAAAGTCTTTGCATGGGCAGTTTGTTTCATTTATTTCTAAGTATTGTAATTTATATTGGAATTTAATGAAGTATTTTTGGGATTATATATATATGTATTCATCCTCTTCAAGCGAGCGTCTCGATTTTACTCGAAATTTATGTTCTACTATATAATTCCAAAAGATCTTAATGGTTTTGATTAGCCAAGTGGCACAGACCACATATTTGGCCAACTTATAAATGATAGTTAAGGATAAAAGGACATTCTATCATGATAGTTAAGGGAAGTTATCCTTCTATCCAGAGGTGGTGGACTTAAGTTCAAGCCTCCAAGTCATTAAGGTCAATGCGACCGGGACTATTAATCAACCATTAAGGTACTCTTATGTTAACATTCAAGAATGTTCATACTCCTGGTAGTGTGACTTGAGAAACCACACTAGCCGTCTAGGTAAATGGACTATGTCCTAAAACCTATCATATAGCCTATGTGATCAATTTGGTCCCGGCAAATATCATCAATGTGATGATAGTAATTGGCATCCATTAGTCATGCAGGCCAATGTGTCATATTTTATGTCCATTAGTGACAGGCCAATGTGCCATATTTTATGTCCATTAGTGACAGGCCAATGTGCTATATTTTATGTCCATTAGTGACAGACCAATGTGCCATATTTTATGTCCATTAGTGACAGGCCATCATGCCGTATTATTATGTCCATTAGTGACAAGCCTATGAGCTAATTAAAATTTGCCTAATGGCAATGACAGTTGTGATATTACGATCCAGTGTCTAATAATATATGGACTACATCCAAATTGTAATTTGCCTTTGATGGTCCTCTAAAAAGACCTAGGCCAAAAATAGATATAATAAGCCTAAGAGTTGTGATGTTATTCACACTAGCTTGATTAGGCGATGGATTTGTATATCCAATGTTTAAAAGCCAATATGGGTTTTAAAACCATGGCTAAGAGAGAACCTTATTTGGTGTTTAGAACCAAAACTTTGAAGAAATGGCTAACTCGGATGAGGCATAGAGTAGCCACCGAGATATTAACTCCAGTAACGCAGAAAAGGCAGCCATTAATAATGATGATTTCCAAGCTCGCATAGACGCAATTGTAAGAAAGGTCATGGAAAAGGCCATAGAAAAGCTTAGGGAGTCGAGTGCTACTCGCTCTAAACCTTTGTCAATTACCCCATCCTCAGCTCATAAAGAGAGCTCAGTTCACTCTTCAAATGCGAAGAGTGAACCGAAGGAATTAGAAATTGCTAATAGGTCCCGTTCTTTTAAAGACGGATGTACCTATAAATATTTTATCTCCTGCAAGCCCTGAGACTTCAGTGGGGAGAAAGGAGCTGTGGAAGCCTTGAAGTGGCTGGATGAAATAGAGACAATTGTGGATTTCAGCGGTTGTGCTGATAAGGATGTGGTAAAGTATGTATCACAATCCTTCAAGGGCGATGCCCTAATATGGTCGAAAGCCATGATCCAGTCTACAGGTAAAGCACACCTGTACAATTTAGGATGGTCCAAGTTTGTGGACCTTGTTAAGGAAACTTACTGCCTACCCCATGAGGTGGAAAAGATAGAGTCAGACTTCCTGACCCTTACAATGAAGAACCTAGATTGTCGGAAGTACGTTTCCGGTTTCAATTCCCTATCTAGGTTAGTTTCCTATTTGATTACCCCGGAACCCAAACACATTGTGCGTTTATTAATGGGTTAGCACCGAGATAAAGGGCATGGTAAAGGCTGCTCAGCCTACTACCTATAGGTCTGCTGTTGACCTATCTCTCTCTCTTACCTTGGATTTGGTGAGGCAAAAGTCAGTAAGACCAAGACTGATGGCAAAAGAAAACGGGAGGATGATAACTCCCAAAGGTTTAAGAAGAAAGGAAATTTTGGGTTCAAGAAGAACCAACATAGGTCTGATGATAGACCTCTATGCAAGACCTGTAACCGCAGGTGTTGGAGGC
Organism: Scalesia atractyloides; assembly: GCA_947069175.1. Classification (NCBI taxonomy): domain Eukaryota; kingdom Viridiplantae; phylum Streptophyta; class Magnoliopsida; order Asterales; family Asteraceae; genus Scalesia; species Scalesia atractyloides. The sequence continues at coordinate 65,010,180 of CAMTDV010000001.1, read as the reverse complement.
AATGCGATAACGACCCTCAGATTAAACCCTGTGGTATTTGCAAAGAAAAAGGATATAAGACCCACGAGTGCAAAAATCTTAAATTGCCATCTTTTATAGTGGTAATGAGAAAGGGCATATTAAGCCTAATTGCCCTAAGAACCCCTGAAATAATGATGCGAATACTGGAGAGGCTAAGAAAGGGAATGCTCGTGCTTTCCAGATAAATGCCAGGGAGGTCATTAATGACAACAATGCCATAACAAGTACTTTCCTCATCAATGATGTATATGCTAGAGTTCTTTTCGATTCGGGTGCAGATAAATCTTTTGTAGACCATAAGTTTAGTAAACTATTAAAGTTACCCATAAGAACTCTAGACAAAACTTATGAGATAGAACTTGCTGATGGAACTTTAGAACTAGCATCTTCCATTCTTGGCTGATGCTCCATATTCATTAAGAATCATTCCGTTCCTATCTCTCTTTTGCCAATGAAATTGGCGTGGTTCGATGTAGTTTTAGGCATGGATTGGTTATCCCATAACCAAGCCCGTATTGCCTGTGATAAGAAACTCATCGAAATTAAAATCCCATCTGGTGAAATGATCACCATCACTGGAGATTCACACTACAAATTTCCAGACAAGGTGTCGTTATTTAAGGCATCCAAGTGTTTGAGGAAAGATTGTGTCATTTACATGGCACAAGTCACTATTAACGAGCCGAAGCCTAATATTGAAGACCTTCCAGTTATTTTAGAATATTCTGATGTTTTCCCTGAAGAATTACCAGGCCTGCCTCCAGATAGGCAAGTAGAGTTTAGAATTGATATCCTGCCAGGATCAACACCTGTAGCCAGAGCTCCGTATCGTTAGCACCAACGGAAATGAAGGAGTTGAGGACACAATTAGATGAACTCTTAGAAAAAAGGCTTTATACAACCTAGTTCCTCGCCTTGGGGAGCTCCTATCCTCTTCGTTAAGAAGAAAGAAAGTTCAATGCGGATGTGCATTGATTACTCTGAGCAGAACAAGATAACAACCAAGAACCGTTATCCATTGCCCAAGATCGACGATTTATTCGACCAACTTCAAGGGGCTAGTTATTTCTCCAATATTGATTTAAGATCTGGATATCATCAGCTGAAAGTTAGGGACAAGGATGTTACTAAGACTTCCTTCAGGACCTGATATGGTCATTTTGAATTTCTAGTGATGCCTTTTGGGCTCACAAATACACCTGCAGCATTCATGGATCTCATGAACAGGGTTTGCAAACCATACTTAGATAAGTTTGTCATTGTCTTCATAGACGACATAATTATCTATTCTCGTAATCAAGTTAATCACGAGAAACATCTTCGGTACATTTTAGAACTGCTAAGGAAAGAGAAGCTTTATGCTAAGTTCTCTAAGTGTGAGTTTTGTCTTACAGAAGTCCAATTTCTTGGACATATGGTAAGTGAGCGTGGTATCCAAGTGGATCCCGCTAAAATATAAGCCATAATGAATTGGGAAGTACCCAAAACCCCATCGGAAATTCGTAGTTTCCTAGGATTGGCTGGTTACTATAGGAGGTTCATTGAGAACTTTTCGAGGATAGCAACTCCTTTAACTACCTTAACCCATAATAATGTTAAGTTTGTTTGGGGTTCAAAACAACAAGAATCCTTTGAGATTCTAAAACACAAGTTGAGCAATGCTCCTTTGTTATCTCTACATGAGGGTATTGAAGATTTTGTAGTCTATTGTGATGCTTTGCACACTTGCATTGGTTGTGTGCTAATGCAAAAAGGCAAGGTAATTGCTTATGCATCACGACAGTTAAAGGTGCACGAAAGGAATTACACCACCCATGACTTAGAATTGGGTGCCATTGTATTTGCAATTAAGTTATAGAGACATTACTTGTATGGCACAAAGTGTATTATATACACTGACCATAAGAGTCTCCAACATTTGTTCAATCAGAAAGAATTGAACATGCGGCAGCGTCGTTGGATGGAAACACTTAATGATTATGATTGCGAAATTCGCTACCATCCGGGCAAGGCAAATGTAGTTGCTGATGCCTTAAGTCGCAAGGAACGGGTTAAACCTATAAGGATTAACGCCAAGAGCATTGAGCTTAGAAATAGCTTAAGTGAGAAGCTATTAGATGCGCAAAAGCAAGCTCTATTAGAGGCTAATGCTCCTAATGAGGGATTAGGCGGAATCCTTAGATTTAATGATAGAATCTGGGTTCTAATTTTTGGAGGACTTAGGGATCTAATCCTCCAAGAAGCACGTAATACATAATACTCAGTTCACACGGGAGGTGACAAGATGTATCAAGACTTGAAGAAAAATTATTGGTGGATGGGGTTGAAGAAATCCATAGCAACTTATGTAGCTCAGTGTCTGACATGTTCGCAAGTCAAAGCCGGACATCAGAAACCGTCAAGACTTCTACAACAGTTAGAGATTCCCACATGGAAATGGGAAATGGTAACTTTGGACTTGATTACCAAGTTACCTAAGACTAAACGTGGTAACGACACAATTTGGGTCATTGTGGATAGGCTGACTAAGTCAACACATTTCTTGCCAATCAAAGAAACGTATAATTCTGACAAATTGGCTAAGTTATACGTGGACAAAATTGTGTCCCTACATGGTGTGACAGTATCTATTGTATCTGATAGAGATACTAGATATACATCTCATTTTTGGAAAAGTTTCCAACAATCTTTAGGCACAAGATTAAATTTTAGTACGGCTTACCATCCACAGGCTGATGGTCAAAGTGAACATACTATCCAGACATTGGAAGACATGCTTAGGGCATGTGTGATTGATTCAGGTGGAAATTGGGATGACCACTTACACCTAATATAATTATCCTACAATAATACTTATCATACAAGTATCAAGGCTGCTCCTTTTGAGGCCTCGTATGGGAGAAAATGTAGAACACCCGTGTGTTGGGTAGAAGTTGGGGAAGCCCAACTATCAGGACCGGAGATTGTCCTGGAGACCACGGATAAGATTGTACAAATCCGCGATCGTCTCAAAGTTTTCCGTGATAGGAAGAAAAGTTATGCAGACGAGAGGGGAAAACCCCTTAAGTTCCAAATAGGGGACAAAGTATTATTGAAGGTATCACCCTTGAAATGTATGATGCGCTTCAGAAAGAAGGGCAAGTTAAGCCCGAGATATATTGGACCATTCGAGGTAATCGAATGTGTCGGTTCTGTGGCTTATAAGCTTAGACTACCCAAGGAGCTAAGTCGAATCCATAACGTGTTCCACATCAGCAACCTTAAGAAATGTCTAGCTGATGAGTCGCTAGCAATGTCGCACAAAGATGTGCAAATAGATGAAAACCTGAGGTTCGTTGAGAAACCAATTTCGATCGAGAATCGACAGGTTAAGAAACTCCGAAGGAAATTAATACCAACAGTAAAGGTTAAGAGGGACGCCTTTAGAGGTCCCGAGTATACATGGGAGGTTGAGTCCACTATGCGACAAAAGTACCCTCCAACTTTTTGAATAAATCTGGAGGTCGAGATTTCTTTTAAGGGGGTGAGGATGTAACACCCTGTAAAAATCGTGTCCAGTAGTATAGTGACACGTGTTGTATTTTTAATTTAGTCTATTTAAGACTTACTAGGACTAAAAGCGTCAACATGCTCAAACTAAGTCTCTGAGTGATCTTCTGATGTCAACATGCATAAACCGAGCCTCTGAGTGATCATTAGTGTCAACATGCTTAACCATAGCCTCTGAGTGACCATTAGTGTCAGCATGCTAAAACTTGGCCTCTAAATGACCATCGTGTCAACATGCCCAACCTCTGAGTGACATTAGAGACAACATGCTTATAGTGGGCCTTGAGTGATCCTTTACGAAGTCCTAACTCTCATATATCCCATTTGTTGGACAAGAGAGTTCAATTCTATAAATATGTGAAAGTTGGACAATGGAGGGGTTAAAAGTTTCAACATGTTAATTTATACCTCTGAGTGACTTATTAACGAATCGAGAGCTCGACAACGTCTGAGCATACTCCCGGGTACGCTAAATATTGGTTACGGGGAGCTAAAAATGCTAAAAGGGTGTTTTAGAAGGTTTTAGAGGGTTTAAATAAGTTGAGGGGCTAAAAGTGTCAAACTTTGAAATCTGAAAAGGGGTGCTTGCGGGGCGTGAGAGGCTTGGCCTTGGTCCCTCGCGGGGCGCGAGAGGCCTGAGTCTATAGAAAATTTGCTTGGCCTCCACACAAATTGCAAAAAACCATTTGATTCGAAACTATGGCTTTCCAAACTGCTATGCCATGTTTTAGGACACTTGTAAGCTTCCTCTTACACCCTTTAGAACCTGTCATCACCTCCTTCAAGCTCTCCAACTATAAATAGGTGCCAAGGTTCACCATTTGAACTTGCACCTTTCTCATTCACAACTCTATCTCCCTCCTCTGGAAGTTCCTAACTGAAAGGAGCATCTAACTTAGTTCTATTGAATCCTAGGAACCACTTGTAAGTGTTCATTCCTCTTGCATTTTCGTTTATAGCCAAAAGTCAAGCGTTTTACAAAAAACGCCTTGACTTTCGGTTAAGACCATTTTGGTCCAGCCATTGTTCATAACGAGCATGGCTAAGTGATCGTAATAAGGTAGGTGTTTATCCCTATAAAGGGCACCTCCTGAAGATCACGTTTGCTAGACCAATTGACGCATCAAAGTTATGATATTAAAAAGTCAAATAGGCCATTTTTTGGAAAAATTATAAATTGATCTTATATATGTTATGAAACCTGTTCTGACACTTAAACAAGTTGGTAATAATTATTAGAACATGTGAGAAAATGTTCGGCTCGTCAATTTCAGTTCTAGTGTCGGTTCGCAACGGAAAGTCGTGAAGCTTGACTTTTGATTTGACTTTCTATTTTGACCCGATTTAGATTAGTTAGCTACTGATCTAAAGTTGTATTTTGATCGTAATATAATATAGCATAACTCTCTGAGGTTATATTACATGATCACAATCAGAATCTGAGTTTATGCACAAGTTCCGTAATTATGCCATTTTGACTAAAATGTCATTTTTGCATAAAAAAGAGGTTTAAATGATAATGAACTTGAAAATGAGTTTCCTACTGATGTAATATTATAAGTAGGGTTATTTTGGATGTCAAAATAGATTACAAACTAAGTTTATGAACAAGTCCTTGTATTGTGTCGATAAATGACGATAAGGCCTTGTGGCTTATAAACTGGTTTTAATCACATCTTTTCAAAGTAAATCTTTTACCTACTGATAAGTTATGTTAAATAACATATCTAAAACATAAGAACCTGACCTTAACATCAGTTTTCTCTAAACATCGCACAAATCGTCATTTTACGACATAAGCGCCGTTTCGGCGCAGAGTAAGGTTTTAAAACATAATTACCAACCAAGCCTTGTTACCTACAGTTTTTAAAACTCATTTTAAATATTTTTACAGTAGGTACATGATATAAACTCAGAATCCCAAATAATTTATAAATTATGTGTAAAATGACCAAAATACCCCTTCGGTGCATAGTTTGGTCATAAAAGATAAATTACACATATTATCATAAATTAATTATTTTTCCAGAATACTTATGATCATAATCTTAAATTATATTCAAGTTCCTTTTATAAGGTATGAAATTACCAAGATGCCCTTATAAGGCATAGTTTCATTTTAAAACCTTAACGGGCATATAAGTTGATATCTTACTGATATTACAACTTATTAAAGAATAATGGCATATAGAACTTGTCCATGACTTATCCGGTTACCCGATATTGCGAATATGCATACGGTTAAGTATATGTAACTAGTTTACGGAAATTAACCGAAACGGGTCTAACCTTGTCATTTAAGTTTCGAAATCCAAAATGTTTATAGTTTACCCATATTAAGCAAGTCAAAGTACTTGTTGTGATTAAACTACATTCTATCCGGTCATCGTTTAATCTAGCGTATACGTTTTGATCAAGTACGCTAATCGGTCTAAGTCTATGACTTAAATAAGACCGTTAGTATTTAATTGGTAGCTTATGCAATAATCCAGACTAGAGCGTTCCGGTAAATGCTATCTGCACTTAGTTTATTTTGGATACGACTGGGATATTAAATCTTGCATTTTAAAACAAGACTAGATTTCCCTATACGGGCTTGGGATACGGTAAATTATTACCGCTTGGTCAGAAATGGGATCAATCGAATGCCGGATTGTGGCTAGTAAATCTGCATATTTTGTTTTAATCAGTTTTGTATGATAACTTAAATATCGGGGGTTAACTACCGTGTCCTGGATATCCTCGGCTCATTACATTAGATAATGGCCACGACCTTAGCGCGGGGTGTAGGCATACACCTGACAGACGCTCAAATGCAACTACCCACACTTGTTGGGGATAACTCCTTCGTGAGTTCATAAGTGGTGTGTACGTTAATCATGTCTAGGTTTTGTACTGGGCCCTGTATGTATTGACAAACATGTGAATCTGTTAACAAGGTTGCAACATCAACTTTCCCAAGTTATAAAAGATTTTGTGCCTTTGTGCACTTAAAATCATTTTCAAATGTTTTCCAAATGAGCAGTTGGGTGTTTTTACCAGCGAAAGCTGACGTATTTTCAAAAGACTAAGCTGTAGGTACAATACGAAGTAGGCTGGAAGCTGCTTGGTAGTGATATAAGAGGATCTTGCAAATCCTTAGATCTGCCCAAAATCTGTTTTACATTCTTTCTTTTGTACAATTTATGATTCGCCTGTGGATCTTCTATTACGAGTCTGTATATTATTTTATATTTTAAATATTTGGTTTGTAGTAGTAATTTAAACTCCAAGACTTCCGTTGTGTTGTGTTTAATTGACTATGATCATATCAACTTACGTCACAATATTCCCCACCCGGGCCCACCGGTGTTTGGTTGAAATTACGGGGTGTGACACTTATTCCTCCCTTAGTGTAACTTGCCCTTAGATCACATTAGGACTTCTTTTCTTATTATCATAATTTACTCATATTATTTCCACTCTTAGTGCCCAATTGCGGGATTGCACCATTGACTGGTGATAACTTTGCTACATGGAAAGACTCTCTCATGCTTACTCTTGCTTTGCTGGATTTCGATTACCCTTTAAGAGAGAATAAGCCTGAAGATCTTACTCCTCAGAGTAGTGCTGCTGAGCAGTTGGCTCATGAAAAATGGACTAGGTGTAACCGCATGTCTCTCATGTTCATGAAACAATCCATAAGCAATGCAATTCGAGGAGCCATTCCTGATTCTGAAGATGCTAAAAGCTACTTGGCTTCATACGAGTGGAACTCGACGTCGCCTAATAATTTGCTTCAGCATTCTGGATGGTGGTCTCTATAGATTAGAACTAGATGATGACTTTTCCGAGTCTTAAATATATGAAAGTATATTGCTGAAGCAAAAATTTACAATCCTTTCCTAAGGAAACTTGACCCTAAAATAGTTACCTGCTTCTTTATCGGGTATCCTGATCACTCAAAGGGTTATCGTTTCTATTGTCCTTCCCATGTCACTCGTATTGTTGAAACCAAACGTGCCGCGTTCCTAGAGGATTTTAAGGTCAGTGGGAGCACTACCAACCTTTACGAAGAATTGCAAGAAATACAAGATGCGGGAGGAGGAGACTCGTCGCTTACCATTACTCCGTTTACTCCTTTTATACCCAATGTAACAACTACACCTGAAGCTACTGCACCAACTCCAAGTTTACCTCCATAACCAGAAGCCATTATACCTCATAACAAAGGCACATAAAACGCTCAAAACCAAGACATCACTGAACCCGACAATTAACTTAGGAGGTCATCCAGGCAAAGAAGGCCTACTAATTGGGATGATTATGTTACCTACCTAACTGAAATGGATGCCGGAAAGCTCAATGATCCTATCTCTTATAGTGAAGCCATTAGCAGTGATCACTCTTCTGAATGAATAAAGCAATGAATGATGAGCTTGAATCCATGAAGAAAACTGACATTTGGGATTTGTTAGAATTACCCAATGGTGTCAAACCCGTAGGATGTAAATGGGTATTCAAAACAAAACTAGATCCGAATGGGAACGTTGAATGCTATAAAGCGAGATTGGTTGCAAAGGGTTACACTCAGAAAGAGGGAATTGATTATCAAGAGACATTTTCACCTGTCTCTCGTAAAGATTCATTAAGGATCGTGATGGCCCTAGTAGCTCATTTTGACTTAGAGCTGCATCAGATGGATGTTAAAACCACTTTCCATAACGGAGATTTAACGAAGATGTTTACATGAAACAACCTGAAGGCTTTAAACCTGAAGGTCAGGAGCATCTACCCTGTAAGTTGAAGAAATCCATTTACGGGTTAAAATAAGCATCACGTCAATGGTACCTTAAGTTTGATGAAGTCATGAAGAAGCAAGTTTTTATAAAGAATCAAGTGGAACAATGCACCTACCTCAAGATGAGTGGGAGCAACTTTACTATACTTGTCCTTTACGTAGATGATATTCTATTGGCAAGTGATAGTCTAGACATGTTGCATGAGTTGAAGCGACTACTCTCGCATAACTTCGACATGAAGGATCTCGGAGATGCTTCTTATGTCATTAGCATCGACATTCACCGAGACAGACACAAAGGGATATTAGGATTGTCCCAAAAGGCTTACATAGATCGTGCCCTTACACGTTACAACATGCAATAGTGCAAACCCTTAGTCGCTCCAGTAGTTAAGGGAGATGTTTTCGGTTCATTCCAATGTCCGACAACAGAGGTTGAAAGGAGCAGATGAGCTAGATACCTTATGCGTCAGTAGTCGGGAGCCTGATGTATGCTCAAGTCTGCACTCGACTAGATATCGCTTATATTGCTGGAATGCTAGGTCGTTATCAGACTAATCCTGGCCTAGATCACTAGAAAGAAGCTAAGAAAGTACTTAGATATCTGCAAGGGACGAAAGACTATAAACTGACTTATAGAAGAAGTGATCATTTAGAAGGTAGTTGAAAAAGGAGCAGATGAGCCAGATACCTTAGCTTACGGTCAGCTACTACTGATTTTGGCCTTGCAGCTCATTTAACCCATTTCGAGTCCCGTTCGTTCATGCCTATTCCGATTCACATCAAATTAAAGACGTAACATCTAAACGAGGTCACGTTCTCTTTACACTAACATAGTCCAACATTATCAATAGATTCTACACTTACATAAGCCTAAATGTGCTTTAGTTATATCGTTTAAGCGATAATCTTACTACTTAGATTTGCCCGTTTGGTTTTTATCCTACAACTTCCAATTTAGTTGATCATTATCAACCTGATACCATCACACTCATCTTAGTACCTCCGTTGATGTTACGTTCCTACAAGCCTCTCAACAATTAAAATATAATGTTTCCCTTTAGGTACTAAATAGTGATTCCGGAAATCACTTACCTTAGCGTCCGTTTTAGCATCTGTTACGTTGCCTCCTCTTGACCCGTTAGCCTTCCATGCTTCCATCCATTTTGACATGATCCCTATACTTTCATGTCATCGTAATTACATTCTTGTAAGCATACACGATTGCACATATTAACGATCATATCAAATGCATAACTCACATTTGACTTTCATAAGCCAATCCTAACGAGTATAAGGCATATACCCAAAACCACATCTTTTCAAACTCATATAATTCATTATGTCATCACATATAACACATATCGATATATCACATACCGTATGACATTCTATAATCTTACAATTGTGACAACAAGTCTAACCATGCTTCTTATGCGTAGTTGACTTTCAGAAGTCAACGTTTATCATATGAACTTTCGATATAACCTCATATATTCGTGTCATCATATTAGGCTATATTAATGACACTATGTACATTTCATACTCATGATGCAATATACTTACAACCACATGATCGCCTAGCTATGTCATGCACATGTATAACCCAATCAATTCAAACTCAAGCTCTCATGATCTTGAAATTGTCAACTACCTTCAAAGCTAGCAATTTACATAATCTCAACATCAATATTTACTAGTAAGTCCACAAGCTATACATTTCATCCGTTTCTAAATTACCGATAAGCCACTAATCCAACTTATGGTGTACACCACCATTCAAACATAGGGTACTAGTTCCTAAAGCATTCTTTTACCGAATCACATCATCAACTACGTTTCACATATACTTATCAAATACATTCCTAAACTTGTTTTACTAACAAGTATATCATTATCACTTTCGATACATGTTCACCTATTCTTGCATATAATTTCACATATCATAGTCATTTAGACATTTCATCAAACACTTAGTGTACATACTACCTTCTAAGCATAATGTACAAGTATCTTAAGCATGTTCTTCCCTATTCATCTCATGAACCATCACATTCAAGCAAAATCACATAATCATCAATTCTACATCAAGTTTATCTATCACAGTCTATCATATAACACCTTATGCATCACAAAATCACAATATTACATCTACATGTTCTATCATTATCACACTCATGCAATTGGGTTTCAATCTAAATCATCCCATAACTAAAATTTAACCATGATTCAACTTCCACATGATAGTATTAACAAGTATTCATTCTAAATTCAACCAAATTCACGGATTCATCCTAACCCACTTCATGGTAGTCATCATATCAGAAATTTCAACTCACCTTGTGTTAAGAACACTTAAATGATGGAGAATTTGCACTTAGGCATCAAATCCTCCTTCCAATTGCTTGTAAATTTGTAGACTTGTGAAGTGTGTGTGTGTTTTTCCCATGCCTCTCTCTCTCAATCTCGATACATACCCACACACACACCTACACATTTTATTCTTAATATTTACTTCCAAATGTTCACTTTTGTTCCCTCTTGTTTGCCATTTATCACATTTACCACAAATCCTTCTATTTTACCATAAAACTTATAGTTCTAACTAAGTTAAATAACTTAGTTAGAACCTTTCATTCCATATCTTATGAAACCATACTAGTGAGTCGAACATTCAGGTTTTGGGGCGTTACAAATCTACTCCCTTAAGGAGGTTTCGTCCCTGAAACCTTCTCATTCCTGCCAGACCAATTCTACTCTTACTTTTTATTTAATCATGATGCTTACTACGACATGGGTACATTTGGGATCTTTGCAAAAGTTTTATTCATGCATAAACGTAAATGTACACATTGTTCTTACGTTCTTGAATCAAGCAAAAATTACCTTCATAATCACATAAAGTCGAAATTTATCCAGACTCTTATTCGTGTCTTATTCACTTTATAGTGCTAGTTACTAGCATAAATCACCACTAGCGGTTCATTCATTGAATTTATCCCAAATGTATGCTATTGCTCGTACGAGCCTAAGTTATGGTTTGTTCTATCTTTCTAATTAAGTCTAATACATTCATACACTTATTAATCAAATTAAATCGATTTTTTTCATCCTATTCATATATCATATATGATATTTTTATTTTGTTTGCCATGGGCAAACCCCAACATCCCATTATTAACTCTGTCTAGTTACTTTCATATTCATATCATTACACAATTAACTTCCTTCACGCACCACTTACCCTACTAAGCAGGTATGTATCGCGAGCGCTCCATGTGAGCGTTTAACCAGTACCCTGAATTCTTACTTAAAAATTTTGGAGTTATCTTCCTAATGACATAATTTCCTTCTTACATTACCAATTGAAGCAAATCATTTAATATACCAATTCCGACTCTATGGTCCGAAACGGCCTGATTCTTTGTGAGTTTATGCGATACTCAGATTAATCGCATCCATTTATTTGTTGAGCTTTCGCCTATGCGCATCCTTTCAACTATGTCTTGTTCAGATGAACATGGCCAACAAGCCTAGCATTAAAGTTAGCATGTTCTAACGGTACTTACCATTAATACATTCATTTCAAATACTTATTCTTCTAGGTGCTTATGCACCTACCATTCTTTCATAAATTTCTTACATGTATGCTATTACATATTACATATACCAGTTCAACATACAATTCTTACATTTTGTTAATTATTTCACCACTTTTTGCAGTTTGACTTTTCATGCTCAAACTTGCACTTCTACTTATCGCACATGTCTTAAAGTACCCGTTTGGGACTCTTTCTAATTCAAGCATACTTACAAGATATTATTTTAGCTATTCATGCGAAAGTTTTCCTTTCCCTGTAATTTACATAAGTCATTCATCCGAATTCTAACCCATCATTCGTTTTGACTTGCATGGGTCGATTAATGACATTCCTCACATATAACGTATTCAAAACTCATTTCTTTCAATTAGGTTTCTTGCTTCTACGATAGCTTTCATCGGTTATACTTACTTAATGAATCAATTTTGTCATACTACTTTACCATTATTTGCTTAATGATTATTTATTTAACTTCGTTTGGCTCTTCGAAGATCCAACTGTAAATACATTTTTATCTATGCCTTATCAATTACCAACCGACCATTAGGAGGTGTTCCGCATTCAAACTCGGGTCTCCTACTTTTTGTCAAAACTTTTATTACATCCTTCAACACAACTTCCTTTATAGTGGTTTATGCTAGAAAACTTTTATATTTCAATTCTACCCTCCGGTATGACATTAGACCAAAATGACTGTCAACCCGAGTTACTAGATGCATTCCTCTTGGGTTAATCTATTACCCAAATTTGACACATCCTTCTTTAGTCTAGCCATAAGCTCCTACCGGAAGCATAATCTTTTATACATACCAGACGTAAGTCCAAAACCATTGACTCGTTATCCACACTTTGCAATGGTTATTTCTTTCCAATTTGTGGCAAGGCATGCCCATTCATTTTGCTTACCTATAAGCATAAAACTTGTCAACCAAAACATTTAATACCGGGTTCAAATGGCGAGCACCATTTGACCTGCATGTCTCGTTTGTCCTTATAAACCATTCTTGCATACGAACATATTTGCATATATACATATGTAGATTTAGAACATAATTTGAATATTATTTGCTTTAAGGAACGTTTACTTGTTTGTTTTGAGCTTACAGTTCCAAACATTTCCATTCGTATCCTACGTTCTTACCAGTTTGGTCCGAACTTACTTACAGATTCGAACATTTTCATTCGCATTATACATTTTTACTTGTTTGATCCGTACTTACTTACGGATTCACATTTTCATTCACATTATACATTCTTACTTGTTTGATCCGTACTTACTTACGGATTCAAACATTTTCATTCTCATTATACATTGCCCTCCACTTCTTGAGAGTCTAATAACTCTTTTCACCCACACGTCAAACTTATTCCCAACTCTATCGGACATACATGCGTTGATTATCATGCTTTCACGATTGTCGTATGCTTCTTGCGTACTGGCCAGGTGCGCAATCCAAATGCTAGTTTTGTGCCTTCATGATAGTCATCGCCTTATGTCCAAAGAAATGGGTTTTTAGTTCATGCAACATCTTTAAAGCCTTAACAAGGTCATATTATTGTCTTTTGCTTAATATTTACCCTCCCCAAGGAGATTCTTCCTTTTTCCTTCAAAACCGGTACCCATACATACATTAATATTGTGTACCTGGAGTCCATCTGTCTAATTACATGCTTTAGCATTCATCCTAGACCTCATTCTTGGATCATTCTCCTCAATCCTTTGAGCTTACCTTGCATATACAATTCAGTTAGTTTATATGAATACATATATACATGCTTACATTCATTTACACATTTGGATCTTGATCGAGTCTTGAGTTGTACGGTTCTTTTATCACAAGAGCACACGGGTTTGAGTTCAAGTACTTACCTTCTTGTACTTGATTTCACTCAAACCATTGCTCTGATACCAACTTATAACACCCTAAACACGATTTGACCCAAATGAAAACAACGGAAATACTGACTCAAAAATTCTTTCTTTATTAACTGTATAACTTACTTAAAGGTTCATTTATAAATTATTGGACACTTTCTGATTTACTACATTCATTATTGATTAACTTGCTAAATGTAATACATAATACAAGTTATGAGACCATTCTTCCCGTACAATCCTGCTCTTTTTCTCGATCTTCATCCACATATCTCCCATGATGGTAATGATGATCTGACTAATTTGCGGTCACCACATACATAACCAACACACTAGTAATGGGTGACATCTTATATAATCAACTACATAGCGTTCTAACTATGTTTACTACTCCATAATTATATCCTTTTAACTTTGTTCTTTACACCGGACTTCGCACCTTCGAAAGCCCAACACTTACATACCTACATTCCTGTTTCATTCTCATTAGCAATACAGTTAGTAAGACATAATCTCAATGTGTTGCAGACCTCCAACTCCGCGTAGGCACATACCACTGATCTACGTTTAATAAGTTACAATCCTTGTTTACACTCGCACACATCCATATACATACATACATACATATCGCATACAAACGTCTCACACATATAGATACACATGACATGTACCCACTAAAATTCTATACCTAATACATACTTGCAAGTCACGTGTGTTTGTTTACATGCAAGTACCGTACTTAAATCGTATACTCACTATTCATCAATATTCGTACGTGTAATTAAGTTGATTCTTTCATGCCTATAACACATCTACTCAATCCGAGTTTTAATCATACAATTACATAACTAGGTGTTGGCACCCACATATGAAACCACAATCATTATGCGTATATGAAGACTCGTACTTTCACTCATACTTTAGTTTTACAAGTCTAACATCATTTAATAGCCTTAAAAACATCTTACGGGATACTGGGGTGGAACCAAAATCAACCGAAGCAAGAAATAAAAATAATTAGAACGTTGGCTAATCCCGCAGTAAGCTACGATCTGCCTACCGTAGCTTACGGTAGCCACATTCTGCCCAAACTTAAGTCATCCGCCGTAAGCTACGGCCAGCTACCGTAGCTTACGGTCAGGTACTGCTGATTTTGGCCTTGCAGCTCATTTAACCCATTTCAAGTCCCGTTCGTTCATGCCTATTCCGATTCACATCAAATTAAACACGTAACATCTAAACGAGGTCCTGGTTTACACTAACATAGTCCCACATTATCAATATATTCTACACTTACATAAGCCCAAATGTGCTTTAATTATATCAATAGATTCTACACTTACTACTTAGATTTGCCCGTTTGGTTTTTATCATACAACTTCCAATTTAGTTGATCAATATCAACCCGATACCATCAAACTCATCTTAGTACCTCCGTTGATCTTACGTTCCTACAAGCCTCTCAACAATTAAAATATGATGTTTCCCTTTAAGTACTAAACAGTGATTCCAGAAATCACTTACCTAAGCGTCCGTTTTAGCATCTGTTACCTTGCATCCTCTTGACACGTTAGCCTTCCATGCTTCCATCCATTTTGACATGATCCCTATACTTTCATGTCATCGCAATTACATTCTTGTTAGCATACACGATTGTACATATTAACGATCATATCAAATGCGTAACTCACATTTGACTTTCATAAGCCAATCCTAACGAGTATAAGGCATATACCCAAAACCACATCTTTTCAAACTCATATAATTCATTATGTCATCACATATAACACATATCGATATATCACATACCGTATGACATTCTATAATCTTACAATTGTGACAACAAGTCTAACCATGCTTCTTATGCGCAGTTGACTTTCAGAAGTCAACGTTTATCATATGAACTTTCGATAAAACCTCATATATTCGTGTCATCATATTAGGCTATATTAATGACACTATGTACATTTCATACTCATGATGCAATATACTTACAACCACATGATCGCCTAGCTATGTCATGCACATGTATAACCTAATCAATTCAAACTCAAGCTCTCATGATCTTGAAATTGTCAACTACCTTCAAAGCTAGCAATTTACATAATCTCAACATCAATATTTACTAGTAAGTCCAAAAGCTATACATTTCATACACATCCGTTTCTAAATTACCGATAAGCCACTAATCCAACTTATGGTGTACACCACCATTCAAACATAGGGTACTAGTTCCCAAAGCATTCTTTTACCGAATCACATCATCAACTACGTTTCACATATACTTATCAAATACATTCCTAAACTTGTTTTACTAACAAGTATATCATTATCACTTTCTATACATGTTCACCTATTACTTGCATATAATTTCACATATTATTGTCATTCAGACATTTCATCAAATACTTGGTGTACATACTACCTTCTAAACATAATGTACAAGTATCTTAAGCATGGTCTTCCCTATTCATCTCATGAACCATCACATTCAAGCAAAATCACATAATCATCAATTCTACATCAAGTTTATCTATCACAGTCTATCATATAACACCTTATGCATCACAAAATCACAATATTACATCTACATGTTCTATCATTATCACACTCATGCAATTGGGTTTCAATCTAAATCATCCCATAACTAAAATTTAACCATGATTCAACTTCCACATGATAGTATTAACAAGTATTCATTCTAAATTCAACAAAATTCACGGATTCATCCTAACCCACTTCATGGGTAGTCATCATATAAGAAATTTCAACTCACCTGGTGTTAAGAACACTTAAATGATGGAGAATTTGCATTCATGCATCAAATCTTCCTTCCAATTGCTTGTAAATTTGTAGAATTGTGAAGTGTGTGTGTGTGTTTTCCCCTGCCTCTCTCTCTCTCAATCTCGATACATACCCACACACACATACCTACACATTTTATTCTTAATATTTACTTTCCAAATGTTCACTTTTGGTCCCTCTTGTTTGCCATTTATCACATTTACCACAAATTCTTGTATTTTACCATAAGACTTATAGTTCTAACTAAGTTAAATAACTTAGTTATCACCTTTCATTCCATATCTTATGAAACCATACTAGTGAGTCGAACATTCGTGTTTTGGGGCGTTACAATTTAACAGTATTCCATCCCCATGAATACTAAGCAATCCCCTAACCCGAGAAAGTGAAGTTAACAGTATCTCATACTAGGAATACTAAGACAATCCCATAATCGGAAAAATGAGGTTCCCAACCACCGAGAATACATGCTTTTAGTAAAGGTGTGAACTTACCTTTGTTTTGCTCGGTAAGAAATAAAGTGCAAATCATAGCGAAGGCAATCAACCGCGTCCTAAGATGGTTATCATGTAGTTCATTAGTGTGGGTTCATGCAACACGTATGTTCCTACACGCAATCTAATATTTTGCACGTAACACGTTTATACATGAACAATTTAGTCAAATGTAAACATACATAAAACCATAGCATACCATACTTAGTATCAATCATATAGTCGTCAAACACATTAGAACATTCTATGATATCACAAGCAAGGAACAAGCATGTCAGATCAATTTGTCAAAATTCAGCATTTACACTTAATTCTGCGCAGTTTTTGGGAATTTTTCAAATATAGTTTTGGAACTGAAAAACTTCCTAGAAAATTATAGAACGTGCCAAACAGTCCATCATTTTATGTAAAACTTTCAGAGCCTAGTTCTTTATATATTTGCCGGGAAATATCAAACACTAAACAGTGGTCAGATTGGTCGCGATCTGACCCCTGCCCACTAAATATTTTCTCAAAAATTCCTCGTTTATCCGATTGACTTGAAACCAACTGAAAATTCTTAAAACATTAAAGGATATCTACAGTAAGAATTTCTTAGCAAAAAACCAAATACGCTGCAAGTCATGACCCAAAACATATGACCCATTTACTGCAGATTTTCACAGCTTCAACATTTCTTCGTAAATAAGTTATTAAAAATATCAAACGGTGTCTAAAAAATGTGTTTCTAGTTGGGTTTGAAAGGTTGTTTTCTGGAAGTTCATCATAGACTCAAGAAACATCAATTTTTGTTAGCTTTTGACCTGGTTACAGCCTATTAAAGTCGGCTGTAACTTTTAGGACAGATTCTGTTCCATCACTCAGCTTCTTAAAACGATTCCTATGGCTTAAATCCCATACTTAGCAACAAAGAATGACATCTATGCATCATCGATTGCAGTTTTTCATCATAACCTAGATTATGTAACACCTAATTCATCAAGAGCCATCAAGATTCAGCACAATCATACAAGATTTCAAACCTTGGTAACCAAACAACCCATTAACACTCATAACCCAATCAAGCATGAATCCTAGCACCCTAGATTACAAGTAATCACCAAATAACATCAAGAATTATCAATAATTCCAGAAACACTGCCAAGATACTTCACATTATATAAAGAATCAAAACCCAATTGAACCTATACATGTCTATCCATACATAAGTAGTAAAAGGAACCATTATATTTGATTTTCATGAACTCTAGAATACAAATTAACATCATAACCATCAAGATCATCAGTTATATATACAACACATAAAAATGCAGCCTTGTTCATAAACAAACAACATGCCATGAACCTGAGTGAGGGAGAGCTAGAGAAAGAGAGATCAGCGAGAGAGAGAGAGAGAGAGCTGAGAGTTGAGATCGAATGGGGGAAGGGGCCGCTTCTTCACAGATTGCACACTAGGGTTAGGGTTTGGTTTTGAATGTCTGAACATAATAAAACATGTAATTGTGTTTTTATTTGAATTGGGTTGGGGGCAGTTGGTGTAATGGGCTGGGAACTCTAGATGGGCCGAGGGTTATATGGTTGGTGGGTTGGGCTCGATTGTTATAACAAATATTAGGGCCAAGAATTGTGATATAAAAATGTGGTATGGTTAGGCAAAAACTATAAAACGTAAAACATTAACAGCAAAACGCTACACAACATACTATTTTTTTAAAAAGGTGTTCAGTATGAACCTTTATTTGCAAGTTGTCACATCATCACCAAGTTGAAAGAAATTTCATCCCGAAATTTGCAAACAGTCGTTGAAGAAGCTAGTGTGGTTAAGCGTTTTCGCGGGGTGTGACATCATCCCCAAGTTGATTTGGAATTTCGTCCCAAAATTCAGTAGTAGCTTCAGAACTGGGTACATTATTCTTGAACTACTGAGTATACTTGAGTTCCAACGAACTCGAACAATCGGAATCCTGTTCTGCTTGAATGTTTTGATCTCTCGATCCATGATATTGACTAGTTCCCCGATGAAACGAAGTTGATCATCAATCTTGAGTACTTTGAGTGGAATTACGAGTGTCTCATCAGATAGGCACTTCTTTAGATTAGATACATGAAAGACATTATGCACCACCGAGTTCTTCAGGTAACTTTAATCTATACTCCACTGTGCCAATTCTTGTCATGATCTCGAATGGTCTGACATAACACGGATTTAGTTTGCCCCGTTTCCCGAAACAAACAACACCCTTCTAAGTTGAGACTTTGAACAAAACCTTGTCACCAACCTGGAATTCCAATGGTTTCCTATGCTTATCGGCGTAGTTTTCTGACGGTCACGAGCTGCCGCCATTCGGTTTCTGATTTGAACAATCTTCTGTGAAGTTTCAAGCACGAGTTCAGGGCCAGTGATTTGACTGTCTCCAACTTCAGCCCAACAAAGAGGTGATCGACATTTCCATCCGTACAAGCTTCAAACTGTGCAGTCTGATTACTGGTGTGGTAACTATTGTTATCGAAGATTTCCACCAAAGGTAGGTGTCTTTCCCAACCGTTACCGAAATCAATGACACATGCTCGAAGCATGTCTTCTAGAGTTTGAATGGTGCACTCGGTTTGACCATCAGTTTGTGGGTGATAGGCGGTGCTCTTGTCTAGACGTGAGTTGAATGACTTGTGCATAGCTCGCCAAATATCACACGCGAAACGTGGGTCACAATCGGAGATGATGGAGATCGGGACTCCCTGCCTAGAGACTACTTCCTTCAAGTATATGCTGGCAAGTTTGGTAAACTTATCGGTTTCCTTGATCGCGAGGAAGTTAGCTGACTTGGTTAGACGGTCCACGATTACCCAAATGGTGTCGTTCCCTCTCTAAGATGGGTGCGCTACAAAGTTTCTCCTTCAGGAGTTGAAATGAAGACTCTTAGGCATCACCCAACTCGTAAGTGGTACCCTTCTGAATTACAATAGTGAGAGGTTGAGCGATTTTCGAAAATCCCTCAATGAAGTCAATTCTTATTGGAGTCAATCTTGACTGGATTGACAGGTATCCCGGCTTCGTTAACTACATGTCCAAAAGTCACATTTCGAGAATTTCGCATAAAGTTGTTCCTTCCGTATGAGTTCCAAAATGAGATGCAGGCGTAGCTCTTGTTCCTCCTGGCTCTTTGAGTAGATTAGGATATCATCGGTGAAAACAATAAGGGATTTGTCAAGATAGGGTTTGCATAATCGGTTCAGGAGATCCATGAAAACCGTAGTTGCATTAGTTAACCAAAATGGCATAACCAGGAACTCGTAATGTTGTATCGGTTGTAGTTGATTGCTTTAGATGACCAGCTCCTAGTCTAAGAGAAAGTAAGTACAGAAATAAGGAGGTCCATTAAGACGAAGTTATACATAAGTAAGTTGCTTTCTTGCGGAA
Organism: Scalesia atractyloides; assembly: GCA_947069175.1. Classification (NCBI taxonomy): domain Eukaryota; kingdom Viridiplantae; phylum Streptophyta; class Magnoliopsida; order Asterales; family Asteraceae; genus Scalesia; species Scalesia atractyloides. The sequence continues at coordinate 64,989,635 of CAMTDV010000001.1, read as the reverse complement.
AGGGTGTTGACCTCGGTAAACCTCATGGGAGTAGAAAATTTATTTTGTGCTCCTGCACTTGATGAACTTAAGTATGGTTTATTGCTCCTCAAGTAACATTCATAGAGAGTGATTTAAACAAGCGAGGATTTGTGCATAACAGGATTAGACAAGAACTATGGTATTCGTTATAGCATAACAGGATGAAAAACATGCCAAAGTGTGGTCGCAATCAATCTGTTCCACTTAGTGTAGTAGATAATTGTTTTAGAATCATTAGTAATGATTTATCCGATGACGACGATGTAGTTGGTCGTACAAAAGTGATAGAAATAGAAATAAAATGATGTTATCGGTCGATGGTAGTGTTACATTGAAGGTATTGGCACAACAAGAATTATCTAGAGAAAAATGGTTGTTGTACTAGTTTGTAGTGTCGAGGTTCACTGAAACGTCTGACAAAGTTTTCGAGCTCGCCTGTGTGCGAAGGAGGAATAATTCACCTTGATCCATGAACTTAAATGAGTTTGCGTTTTGTCAAGCCGATAAGCAACCAAATTCGAAAGGGTTGAACTAAGTCGTGCAGATGCATTAGAAATAACACATATGTTATCAAGAGGTTTCAATGCGAGGACGCAAAAACATGTTCAAAATGGTATGGTGGTATTACAACACATCACCATCTTCAGGGTTCAAGAAGTGATCACCAAGGATCGAAAATCGAGTTTGACAAATTCTCTAAGCTAGAGCGCAATCTTATTGGAGTTTCTTCATCGAGAAGCAAAGTTGTAGTGTTACCATGATAATGTAACGATAGATTTGTCCAAGTCAATAATAGTAACTAGATATCGCAATAAACGGTAAGCATCGGCCAGCGCAAAGGCTAGTAAAAAAATTTTTATAAAAAGAGAATCTCTCATAGACTAATGACCATTGCAATATAAGGGGGTAAGGAAAATGTTTAAATCATTGTGTTCATCTGTGGGTTGACTAATCCATATCTCCATCTTCCAATGTCCCTAAGACCATCGAATCATTATGAGACATCCATTTGCTGAGTTGGGTATGCTAAGGTGCAATTCAAGTTAGGCTAAGAACTAACCACATAATAGGGAATAGGAGATAGCCTTGTAATTATGGAGTTTATCATATGGTTGTTAGTGTTTAACTATTTCAGTTTTGGATCGAAGGATCGGAAGGTTGGTTATGTTCAGGCGAGTAATGAAGCGAAAACAAAGAATCCTACATATAACCGAAGAATTCCGACAACTATTCCAATCACCTCGGCAGCTCCAGCAGCGACCCGCAACGGAAATGGCACGGATGAAAGTTTGTTGTGTCACGATCACGTGGATATATCGTTTGTCCAAAACGGAGTTCGGATGATAGGGTTTCGAGTTGCACGATGACAAACACGCAAAACTTATGACTTCCAGCCACTATTTCGTTTTCCGACGACTGTAGTGGTGGTTTCTGCCGACAATGAAAGGTGGAGATGATGGGGTTTGTCGACATGAACACATGGTATATTCTTCGCCTAAATCCGAGTTCATTTGGGTCGGTTCTAGTCTGCTCGAATATTAACGCGCAAAACCGAACGAACGGAAAGTCAGATCTATGTTCTGGAAATAGCGGCATCATCAGCGGATGACGCCAATAAGTTTAGATGTTGGGCATGTCGAGACGATCACGTGGATAGGTAGAACGCATGAAACGGATGTTGTATGATCAAGCTTTGGGTGAAACAAGATTCTACTCGCATTTTGTGTCAGGAGTTCAGAGTAAAGCAGACGCGCCAAAGACGTCACGTACGTAAAGGTATGACTCCATAAAAACTTATATTCCTTTTTAGGGCTGTTTTGGGATGTGAGAAAAATGTCGAGGACGACTTTTGGGAACGTTTTTCGGTAACAATAAATCTTGGGTATTGTACGCGAATGGACGTGTTGGTTGTATGTTTTGGGACGGTTTTAAGCCGAGCTTGCAATCTTCTGATTTGGAGTAAATAGGTTAGGTATTGTGATTGAGGTGGTGGTTTAGGAATGACTGGTTCCTTGCCACTAGCGTGTGGTGGTTTCGAATTAGAGTTTAGGGGAATTCATTCTCACATAAGGTATACCATGTTTACATATTTAGTTCGCACATAAGTCATGGTGCTGTAATAATATATATAAAGCACGTGTAAATGCCAAATACTACAATTACCATGTATGCATCTAAGTATGACGAACCTTGCAATCTGGATTGTGGTGTCGTTGTGGTTTTTAATAAAGAATGGTTATAGTCTGGTTTTCATAAAAAAATATTTTATATTTTAAACCTAGTTCACTATAACCAATGCCTCTGATACCAATCTGTCACACCCTCAAATTCCACATGCAGGGTTTTACCGCAAGGCGTGCGACTAACCAGGATCCAGCCAGTAATCATGTTGAACCAATTATTTAAGTTGTAAAATCATCACAATCAACACGATTAGTGATCAATATTTAAAAGTCCAAAAAATACAATTTAAGTTAGCAGCGGAAAAATAAAGTAAACTGTCATAAACTTAAAACCATAAGTTTAATAAATGTACGAAACATAAGGCTTTACGAACCACACACTCCAGCCAATTGCAACGCCCGCCCATAGCTGTACCTAACGACCTGCAAAGCACGTAATAGTATGTCAACATAAAGTCGGCGAGTTCACGGTTTTTTAGTATTGTTTTCAAAAAAACTTAGGTTGTTAATTACTTAATTTATAAAACATGTCATGGGGAGCTACCCCATCTTTAAGCTACTAAACTGTGTGGTATCGAAACTTTGACTGTTTAAGTTGTTTGTGCCCCAGATCAATGTCTATCATCATTGAACAGTTGCAAAGGCATAAAAGTTCATGCCTGTCATCTCAGGTACGGTGTGAGTTTTGTCGAACCTAATAGCGCTATCAACTAATATCCCGTTTGCCAGGCCCCGGCGGTTAATCGGTATAATGTGTGAGGACTTTCAGATAGAGTTGGTTTAGTCCACTAAAACATGAAATATAAATAGTATTTAATAGTATTCCATCCCCAGGAATACTAGGCAATCCCCTAACCTGGGAAAGTGAAGTTAACAGTATATCATACTAGGAATACTAAGACAATCCCATACCCAGGAAAATGAGGTTCCCAACCACCGGGAATACATGCTTTTAGTAAAGGTGTGAACTCACTTTTGTTTTGCTCGGTAAGAAATAAAGTGCAAATCATAGCGAAGGCAATCAATCACATCCTAGGATGGTTATCATGTAGTTCATTAGTGTGGGTTGATGCAACACGTATGTTCCTACACACAATCTAATATTTTGCACGTAACACGTTTATACATGGACAATTTAGTCAAATGTAAACATACATAAAACCATAGCATACCATACTTAGTATCAATCATATAGTCGTCAAACATATTAGAACATTCTAAGATATCACAAGCAAGAAACAAGCACATCAGATCAATTTGTCAAAATTCAGCATTTATACTTAATTCTGTGTAGTTTTTGGGAATTTTTCTAATATAATTTGGAACTGAAAAAATTCCCAGAAAATTATAGAACGTGCCAAACATCCATTTCATTTTATGTAAAATTTTCAGAGCCTAGTTCCTTATTTATTTTCCGTGAAAAATCAAACACTAAACAGTGGTCAGATTCGTCGCGATCTGACCCCTGCCCACGAAATATTTTCTCAAAAATTCCTCGTTTATCCGATTGACTTGAAACCAGCAGAAAATTCTTAAAACATTAAAGGATATCTAAAGTAAGAATTTCTTAGCAAAAAACCAAATACGCTGCAAGTTATGACCCATTTACTGCAGATTTTCACAGCTTCAGCATTTCTTCGTAAATAATTTGTTAAAAATATCAAACGGTGTCTAAAAAATGTGTTTCTAGTTGGGTTTGAAAGGTTGTTTTCTGGAAGTTCATCATAGACTCAAGAAACATCAATTTTTGTTAGCTTTTGACCTGGTTACAGCCGATTAAAGTCGGCTGTAACTTTTAGGACAAATTCTGTTCCATCACTCAGCTTCTTAAAACGATTCCTATGGCTTAAATCCCATACTTAGCAACAAAGAATGACATCTATACATCATCGATTGCAGGTTTTCATCATAACCTAGATTATGTAACACCTAATTCATCAAGAGCCATCAAGATTCAGCACAATCATACAAGATTTCAAACCCTGGTAACTAAACAACCCATTAACACTCATAACCCAATCAAGCATGAATCCTAGCACCCTAGATTACAAGTAATCACCAAACAACATCAAGAATTATCAATAATTCCAGAAACACTGCCAAGATACTTCACATTATATAAAGAATCAAAACCCAATTAAACATATACATGTCTATACATACATAAGTAGTAAAAGGAACCATTATATTTGATTTTCATGAACTCTAGACTACAAATTAACATCATAACCATCAAGATCATCAATCATATATACAACACATAAAAATGCAGCCTTGTTCATAAACAAACAACATGCCATGAACCTGAGTGAGGGAGAGCTAGAGAGAGAGAGATCAGCGAGAGAGAGAAAGAGAGAGAGAGAGAGCTGAGAGTTGAGATCGAAAGGCGGAAGGGGCCGCTTATTCACAGATTGCACACTAGGGTTAGGGTTTGTTTTTGAATCACTCAAGATAATAAAATAAGTAATTGTGTTTTATTAGAATTGAGTTGGGGGCAGTTGGTGTAATTGCTTGGAACTCTAGATGGGCCGAGGGTTATATGGTTGGTGGGTTGGGCTCGATTGTTATAACAATTATTAGGGCCAAGAATTGTGATATAAGAATGTGGTATGGTTAAGGCAAAAACTATAAAACGTAAAACATTAACAACAAAACGCTACAGGACATACTAATTTTTTAAAGGTGTTCGGTATGAATCTTGATATGCGAGTGCATCCCCAAGTTGAAAGAAATTTCATCCCGAAATTTGCAAACAGTCGCTGAAGAAGCTAGTGTGGTTAAGCGTTTTCCCGGGGTGTCACATTAACATCAGTTTTCATTAATCATCGCAAATCGTCATTTTACGACATAAGCGCCGTTTTGGCGTATAGTATGGTTTTAAACCATATTTACCAACCAAGACTTGTTACCTACTGATTTTAAAAATTATTTTAAATATTTTTACAGTAGGTACATGATATAAACTCAGAATCCCAAATAATTTATAAACTATGTGTAAAATGACCAAAATACCCCTTTAGTGCACAGTTTGGTCATAAAAGATAAATTACATATATAATTAATGTCCTACTGATATTATATCATTAACAAGTTATTTTTCTAGAATACTTATGGTTATAACAATAAATTATATTTAAGTTCCTTTTATACGGTATATAATTACCGAAATGCCCTTATGAGGCATAGATTCATTTTAAAACCTTAACCTGTAACATTGATGTAAAACGGGCTTTAAAACCCGCTCCATTTAAGTAAATCAAGTATTTTATTCAAGTTCTATTTTGGTGGTGATTAATTTTTCAGATCCGTTTTGTTAATATTTATAAATAAACTAAATAATAAAAATAATAAATAAATAATAAAAATGTTACAAAGTAAAAAATAAATAAATAAAAGGGGAAACTGGGTTTCGAACCCGGGTCCCCATCTAATGCACACACCACTTTCACCACTGAGCTACCCATACTATATGTGTTAGAACTCAAATCAATTTAATAATATACGCTCTCAAAACTCAGACTTGCAAATTGAAATCTCAAATCAGTAATGACAATCGAGCAATCAAGCTCAATTCTTGATTTCAGTTATGAAGATATCAGTAACCGATATCAAACATCGGTTACAACCGCGAAAATCAAGCCCAATTCAATATATAATCGTTCAAAAACTCAATGATTTTAAAATCTTTGAACCGAAAACTTCTAATCATTGTCCTATAAATACCATATCATGACCTTCATCAGAATTCGCTCACAACTCTCTGTTCCTCCAAAATCTCTCTGAAACCTTACCGCAAGTCGCCGGAAAATACTGAGTAATTGCTCGAAGTATCGCCGGAATCTCCAGTCGGACTAACGACTCTCTTTTGTTTCGGTACAAATCTATCTTTCAAATTTTAATTTATGGAATTGTATGTATGATGATCAAAACAAAGAAATCCAAATGGTTTTATATTATAGTGGAGTTCTGGGTTCTTTTTGTGAAGAAGATGAAGATTTAAATGTATATAAATATAATTAAAATAATAAGATTAACCGAGTTAGACACACAGTCCAGTGGTGGACGGTGTGCAACACGAACAGAGATACCCGGGTTCGAGTCCCTTTACATGAAGCGGTCCTATCAGTTAACATTTTTTTAAATAAATAAAATATCAAGCTGGGTAAGTATATAAAAGTAATAAAAATATAGTTTAAACCGGGTTAGCCACCCAGCCCAGTTGGTAGGGCTGGGTGCAACATATGTCGAAGGTAACAAGGTCGAAACGGGTATAGGGTAGCGGCTTAATGCAATTTTGAAGAAAAGAAATCTTTTTAATTGAATTTCAGAGATAACCTAACTAGTGTATATATATATGTTATATATATATATATGTATATATGTATATATATATGTATATATATATTTAAAATAGAGATTATTTCAGGTTTGACACGTAGCTCAATTGGTAGAGCTGCGTGCACGTATACGGGAGGTCGTGAGTTCGAACCTCACACGCTGCCAAAAATTTAACACGATCTAACCGGTCAGAAACGGTCAGACTTGACAAGGTCAAACTTTTTTTATTTTTCTATTTCAAATATACTTTATTATTATTAATTAAAAATCATTTAAAATACTTAAAAACAAGATTTTTAAAGTTTAAAAATTATAATAATACCATAAAAATAAACCTAAAAATCTAACAAAAAGCACTAATTAAAAATGTTAATTTCAAATAAAAATTTATTTATTTATCGAATTATTAAGTTATTATTTACGTTAGTTTCTCTTGTGGTTAAATCCAAATTCGTGCGCGTTCATCGTCAATCCAAGCAAACACACCCACTGTGATTGAATCCCTAAAAATTCCCTTTTTTATTCATGTTTTGGGGTGTATCATGTGTCGTTTACATATTTTATTTATTCAAACCCTTGTGCTAACACCATTGGATCTAATATGTATGCAATTTTTGTTGTTGTTATATGTGGTTACATTTTATCATTTCAGTGCAATCATTCACATAAGACCCATCAGTTCCTCGTTGGATACGAGTTGAGCATCACGTGCCTTATTAGATCGGCTCCGTTTGATTCAGCCTTGATCTCACAGTTCATCATTTATCATGCTCATGTGTACATTGTTGATGTTATGTGGTTTATGGTTAGATTATAAATACATGTACTCCAATTTGTTCCATGCACACTTTTATTAACCTAATCAATATAACTAATTCGTTTAAATGTTTAATTTAGATTCACTCGCCAACTTATGTTGACCCAAACTTTTATTTTACACATGATACAGGTGGACAGGCTGAGGAGAGGAACACTTAGGAATGGCTTTAGAAGATGAATAAAATATATCTTGTTTAGAACAATTTTTCTTGTGTTTGTATGTTTTCTATGTGTTTGGATATTTCTTTCAATTTACAATAATAAATATGAAATTTAATTATAGTAAATGTCATGAGCTTTGATGAAAAACCCAATCATGCCCCGAATTTTATTTCCGCTGCGGGTCAGGGTGTGACAGATTGGTATAAAAGCTTTTGACTATAGGGATATAGGATAGGTTATTAGACCCTTTAGAGCCTATACTATAGTTCATTAGATTTTTGTTGCTTATGTGTTAGCTGGTTACATGAAAACTCATGATGTTAATTTGTTTCATATATATTTCACACACGAATGCATGCAAGCACTTTCACAATTAAATGTTATTTTGTGATACTTACTACATATCATGCTTACGCAAACACACACATCTCAATTTCACATATTTGAACATTTATCATGTTTTTCTTTCTCAAGAATTTTATGATGTTTTCATATTTTTCAATCTCATTAAAGTGAGTTCTACGACGGGCATGTAGTAACTGGAAGGGTACGAGTACCAGTAGTCGGAACGTCCGGTCTAGGATTGGCATTCGTATAAATCCAACATAATGGACCAGTTTGCCTACCTGGGGACTAACGACGAGAGTGCGAAGGACCTATTAGGCCAAAGCATGCCACATCAAACGTTGTGTGAACTAATCCCACTTTGAGTTGTCACTGTGTCTACACCTGGGCACCCTCCGACCTTATATCTCGCAATCATGTTTTACGATTTTCATTCGGGTGATGCGACTGTTAACAGGCCAACAACAATGTGAACTCTACAAAGCCCAGTAGTCATGGGGCACACATGACTACCTAGGCCAAAGTATGGGAAACATATGGGGGCCCAAACATGAGCAAAGCCCAAGACATCCAATGGATGTAGTAAACTTATTTTCTCATTTATTTTGTGAAAGTTGATTTCTCTTTTTACGACACATGATACCTAAAACTTCAACTCATAATCTCGTTACGTAGTTTCCTGTAGATGTCTGCTAGACACTCTCGAGGTGGTAGCAGGTCATGAAGATCTGGCGAGCGCATGGCTGCTCAAATAGCCCAACAGATGGCTGTTGTACTTCCCGACGTCGTAGTTCAAGTTCAACAAGCCCTTGCTGCTAATCCCATCAACCCAACAAATCAAGAAGGCCAAAATGTTGCCAATCCTCCCCCCAAATGCACCTACAAGCATTTCAACTCCTGCGACCCTCTAAAATAGGAGGGGTGAAGGTGTCACCGCCCTCCTCCGTTCGTTTGAGGAGATGGAGAGCATTTTTCTCAACTACGATTGTCCCGATGATCACAAGGTGAGATATGCTACCGGTAGTTTGTATGGGGTAGCACTTACGTGGTGGAACACGGAGAAAGGTAGACGAGGTGTTGAAGCCGCTGTGACCTTAACTTGGGAAGAGTTGAGGGAGCTCATGACTAGGCGCTTCTGTCCAAGGAGTGAAATCAAGAAATTAGAAGATGAGTTATACCTTTTGAAACAAAAGGAGGGAGACCACATAAAATACAGTAAGAGATTTCTCGAGTTGAATCAGATGGTCCCCAACTTGTTCACTCCACTCTATCGTTTAATTGAGCACTACATTCGAGGTCTTCCCTTGAAAATTCAAGATTCTGGGTTGAGTACTACACCTGCAACTCTCGAGGCTGCGATGGAGCTAGCTACTGAGCTCACGGAAAATCGCATCAGAAATGGTGACTTTAAAGACGAGAAGAAGAAAGACATGACAACTGCTGACACCTCAACTCCAACTCAAACAGGATCATCCTCTAAGTTTGCTAGTAAAAAGAAAAGTAATGGAAAGAATTTCGCTGTTACCCAAACAAATCCCCCTATCACTGCCGCCCCAATCACACAAGTTGCTCCTCCTGCCGCTCCATTCAAGAAACCATACACTGGATCTCATCCAAAATGCAATCGATGTCAATACCATCACCCTCCTGAGAACCCATGCCTTCATTGCACAAGTTGTAGCCGTGCAGGTCATACAATTCAAACTTGTCGTATCCTTCAAAGACCAAACCGCAATCAACCTCAAGCCCAACCCAACAACCAAGTGGTAGGCCAAGCCCAATACCAACAACCTCTACTGTTACCACCTGCTCAACCCATGGCCCAACCCTATTGCTAACCCAACTACCCTATGATGCAACCAGTCAGAGCATGTTTCAATTGTGGTGATCCAACCCATTTCCGAAACACTTGCCCACATTTGGTGAACATCATAACTTCCCAAGCTCAAGCTAATCCCGTAAACCAAGCCAACCAAGCCAATCCGCTCGCGAGAGGAAGAGCTTTTCACATTAATGCCAATCAAGCTAGGGTTGATAACAACATGGTTAACGGTACGTTTCTCATTAACGATACTTATGCATCTATTCTATTTGACACTGGTACGGATAAGAGTTTCGTGTCTTTAGAGTTCGAATCTAGATTCGATTTACCTTGCGTTAGTCTAGCTTAATCATTCATGGTGGAAATCGTTGATGGTGAACCTATTACGTTAGACTCAATTATTTGTGATTGCACTCTCACTCTCAATGATCATGACTTTTCAATTGATCTCATCCCGATGAAGTTGGGTAGTTTCGACGACATTATCGAAATGGACTGGCTTTGCCAGCATCACGCTGAAGTTGTTTGTTATGAGAAGTTCATTCGAATTCCTCTCGCTGACGGTCAAACTTTACGTATCTTTAGTGAAACCCCCTCCAAAGGACTCAAATTGATGTCATGCCTCCAAGCTCGAAGATACCTTCGCAAAGACTATATCGCATTCTTGGCTCACATCGTCAAAAAAGAAGGCAAGGAAAAGAAGCTCGAAGACGTTTCAATCGTTAAAGAATTTCCTCAAGTATTTCCCGACGACGTCTCAGGACTTCCTCCTACCTGGTGCTACACCAGTTGCAAAATCTCCATATCGGTTAGCCCCCTCTGAAATGCAAGAGTTAGCTAGTCAGTTGCAAGAGTTGACTGACAAGGGATTTATACGTCCTAGCTCATCACCTTGGGGATGTCCGGTTCTTTTCGTAAAGAAGAAAGATGGAACTTTTCGATTGTGTATCGACTATCGAGAGCTCAAGAAGCTGACTATCAAGAACCGCTATCCTTTACCTCGTATCGATGATCTTCTAGATCAACTTCAGGGTGCCACCTGTTTCTCAAAAATCGATCTTCATTCTGGTTATCACCAACTTAGAGTACGTGAAGAAGACATTCCAAAGACTGCCTTTAGAACTCGTTATGGCCACTATGAATTCATGGTTATGCCTTTTGGTTTGACCAATGCTCCTGCTGTTTTCATGGATTTGATGAATAGGGTGTGTAAACCCTACCTCGATCGTTTTGTCATAGTCTTCATTGATGATATTCTTATTTATTCTAATATCAAATCCGATCATGAGTGTCATCTTCGAATTATCCTAACACTTTTGAGAACCAAAAAGCTTATGCTAAGTTCTCAAAATGTGAGTTTTGGTTGAAAGAGGTACAATTTCTTGGTCATGTCATCAACGAAAAAGGGATTCATGTCGACCTCGCAAAGATCAAAGCGGTGCAAGAATGGCAAGCGCCACACACTCCTACCGAAGTTAGGTCATTTCTTGGTCTAGCTGGTTATTATCGACGTTTCATCACAAATTTTCTCATATCCCGGTACCACTCACAGCTTTGACTCACAAGGGCAAACCCTTCATTTGGGGGCCCAAGCAAGAAGAGGCTTTCCAAACTTTGATGCAAAAACTTTGTGATGCACCTATCCTTACTATTCCTGATGGTTGTGAAGACTTTGTGATTTATTGTGATGTGTCAGGGCAAGGACTAGGTTGTGTTCTAATGGAAAGAGGAACGGTGATAACCTATGCCTCAAGGCAACTCAAAGTACATGAAAAGAAATATACCACTCACGACCTAGAATTTGGAGCAGCCGTGTTCGCTCTAAAGATATGGAGACACTATCTCTATGGTACCAAGTGTGAAATTTACACTGACCACAAAAGCCTTCAGCATATCTTCAATCAAAAAGAGTTGAACATGAGGCAACAGCGATGAGTCGAACTCTTAAATGATTACGATTGTGAAATCCGTTATCATCCTGGCAAAGCCAATGTTGTGGCTGATGCTCTTAGTCGAAAAGAGTATGCAAACTCCATCCACCTTTTGTGTTCCCAAATTGTAACCGATCTTCAAAACCGAATACGAGCAGCTCAACATATTTCTGTCACGAAAAATGATGTACGAGATGAACTGTCTTGTGGAGCTGAAAGCAAATTAGAATCCAAGTCCGATGGTATCCTTTACTACTTAAATCGCATTTGGGTACCTGATCGTGACGATCTTCGTGCTTTTCTTATGAACGAGGCTCACAAAACACGATTCTCTATACATCCAGGTGCTGATAAGATGTATCAAGACCTACGATACTCATACTGGTGGCCTGGCATGAAGAAAGATATCGCCATTTTTGTCTCCAAGTGCCTCACATGTTCTAAGGTAAAAGCTGAACATCAAAGACCTTCAGGATTACTCGACCAACCTGAAATACCTGTTTGGAAGTGGGAAAACATAACCATGGACTTCATTACCGGGTTACCTCGCACCTCCAGTGGGCATGACACAATCTAGGTTATCATTGATCGTCTCACTAAATCAGCTCATTTCATTCTAATCCGTTACAAGAACGAGAAATTAGCTCGTATCTATATTGATGAAAGTGTAAGCCGTCATGGTGTGCGCTTAAGTATCATTTCAGATCGAGATGGTCGTTTTACTTCACGAACATGGCAAGCCGTGCAATCAGCATTGGGTACACGTTTAGATCTCAGCACCGCCTTTCACCCTCAAACTGATGGTCAATCTGAGCGCACCATACAAACTCTTGAAGACATGTTGCGAGCATGTGTCATAGACTTCAAGGGCAATTGGGATACTCATCTACATTTAGTTGAATTTTCGTACAACAATAGCTATCATTCAAGCATCGGCATGGCTCCTTTTGAAGCCTTATATGGTCGTAAGTGTCGATCTCCTGTATGTTGGCACGAAATCGGTGAAGCGCAAATCACTGGACCTGAGTTGATTCAAGAAATGACTGATAAAATTCTACAGATCCGCAATAATCTTATAGCAGCCCGAAGTCGTCAAAAGAGTTACACTGATAAACGACGAAAACCACTTGAGTTTTGTGTTGGCGATCAAGTACTTTTGAAAGTATCACCGTGGAACGGAGTGGTTCATTTTGGTCAAAAGGCAAGCTAGCACCACTCTATGTGGGACCATTCAAAATACTTGAAAGAGTTGGTCCTGTAGCATACAAGCTTGACTTACCAGAAGAACTCAACAGAATTTATCCCGCGTTCCATGTATCAAACTTGAAAAAGTGTCTCGCCGACGAAAATCTCCATATACCGTTAGAAGATATTCAGATCGATGAATCAATGCATTTTGTTGAAAGACCTTTAGAAATCATGGACTTCGGTGAGAAGCGTTTAAGACGAAGTCGCATTCCAATAGTCAGGGTGCGTTGGGAGTCAAAATGAGGACCTGAGTTTACTTGGGAACACGAAGACTTAATGCGTGAAAAATACCCGCATCTTTTTCCAATTACATCTACTACTTAAATTTCGGGACGAAATTTCTCAAAGTAGTGGATACTGTAACATTGATGTAAAACGGGTTTCAAAACCCGCTCCGTTTAAGTAAATCAAGTATATTATTCAAGTTCTATTTTCGTGGTTATTAATTGTTCAGATCCGTTTTGTTAATATTTATAAATAAACTAAATAATAAAAATAATAAATAAACAAATAATAAAAAGTTACAAAGTAAAAATAAATAAATAAATAAAAGGGGGCAGCTGGGTTTCGAACCCGGGTCCCTATCTAATACACAGACCACTTTCACCACTGAGCTACACATACCATATGTGTTAAAACTCAAATCAATTAAATAATATACGCTCTCAAAACTCAGACTTGCAAATTGAAATCTCAAATCAGTAACTGACAATCGAGCAATCAAGCTCAATTCTTGATTTCAGTTACGAAGATATCAGTAACCGATATCAAACATCGGTTATAACCACGAAAATCAAGCCCAATTCAATATATAACCGTTCAAAAAATGATTTTAAAATCTTTAAATTGAAAACTTCTAATCATTGTCCTATAAATACCATATCATAACCTTCATCAGAATTCGCTCACAACTCTCTGTTCCTCCAAAATCTCTCTGAAACCTTGCCGCAAGTCGCCGGAAAATTCTGAGTAATTGCTAGAAGTATCGCCTGAATCTTCAGTCGGACTAACGACTCTCTTCTGTTTTGGTACAAATCTATCATTCAAATTTTAATTTATGGAATTGTTTGTATGATGATCAAAACAAAGAAATCCAAATAGTTTTATATCACAGTCGAGTTCTGGGTTCTTTTTGTGAAGAAGATGAAGATCTAAATGCATACTAATATAATTAAAATCCTAAGATTAACCGGGTTAGACACACAGTCCAGTAGCGGACTGTGTGCAACAAAAACAGAGATACCCGGGTTCGAGTCCCTTTACATGCGGCGGTCCGATCAGTTAACAAATTTTTTTTAAATAAATAAAATATCAAGCTGGGTAAGTATATAAAAGTAATAAAAATATAGTTCAAACCGGGTTAACAACCCAGCCAAGTTGGTAGGGCTGGGTGCAACGTATGTCGAAGGTCACGAGTTCGAAACGGGTATAGCGCAGCGGCTGAATGCAATTTTGAAGAAAATAAATCTTTTTAATTAAATAAATTTAAGAGATAACCTAACTAGTATATATATATATATAATTAAAATAGATATTATTTTGGGTTAGACACATAGCTCAGTTGGTAGAGCTGCGTGCACGTATACGGGAGGTCACGAGTCGAACCTCACACGCTGCCAAAATTTAACACGATCCAACCGGTCAGAACCAGTCAAACCTTTTTTTATTTTTCTATTTCAAATATACTTTATTATTATTAATTAAAAATCGTTAAAAATACTTAAAAACAAGATTTTTAAAATTAAAAAAATTTTAATAATACCACAAAAATAAACCTAAAAATCTAACAAAAAGCACTAATTAAAAATGTTAATTTCAAATTAAAATCTATTTATTTATCAAATTATTATGTTATAATTTAGGTTAGTTTCTGTCGTGGTTAAATCCAAATTCAAGCACGTTCGTCGTCAATCCAAGCAAACGCACCCACTGTGAGTGAGTCCTTACAAATTCCCCTTTTTATTCATGTTTTGGGGTGTATCATGTGTCATTTAAATATTTAATTATTCAAACCCTTGTGCTAACACCATTATATGATCTAATGTGTATGTAATTTTTGTTGTTGTTATATGTGGTTACATTTTATAATTTTTGAGTGCAATCATTCACATAAGGCCCATCAGTTCCTTGTTGGATACGAGTTGAGCATCGCGTGCCTTATTAGATCGGCTCCGTTTGATTGAGCCTTGTTCTCACAGTTCATCATTTATCATGCTCATGTGTACATTGTTGATGTTATGTGGTTTGTGGTAAGATTATACATGCATATGCTCATATTTGGTCCATGCACACTTTTATTAACCTAATCAATATAACTAATTCGTTTAAATGTTTAATTTAGATTCGCTCGCCAACTTATGTTGGCCCAAACTTTTATTTTACACATGATACAGGTGGACAGGCTGAGGAGAGGAACACTTAGGAATGGCTTTAGAAGATGAATAAAATATGTCTTGTCTAGAACAATTTTTCTTGTGTTTGTATGTTTTCTATGTGTTTGGATATTTTCTTTCAATTTACAATAATAAATATGAAATTTAATTATACTAAATGTCATGAGCTTTGATGAAAAATCCAATCATGCCCTGACTTTTATTTCCGCTGCAGGTCAGGGTGTGACATAACTGGCAGATAAGTTGATATCCTACTGATAATACAACTTACTTAAAATATAATGGCATATAAAACGTGTCCATGACTTATCCGGTTACCCGATATCGCTAATATGCGTACGGTGAAGTATATGTAACTAGTTTACGAAAATTAACCGAAACGGGTCTAACCTTGTCATATAAGTTTCAAAATCTAGAATGATTATAGTTTACCTATATTATGCAAGTCAAAGTACTTGTCGGGTTTAAACTAGATTCTATCTGATCATCATTTTATCAAGCGTTATACGTTTTGATATTGTACAATACTCGGTCTAAGTCTATGACTTAAATAAGACCGTTAGTATTTACTTGGTTAGCTTATGCCATAATCCAGACTAGAGCTTTCCGGTAAATGCTATCTACACTTAGTTCATTTTGGATACGACTGAGATATTAAATCTTGCATTTTAAATCAATACTAGCTCAGGTAAATACTCTCGACTTACTTTCCCTATACGGGCTTGGGATACGGTACATTATTATCGCTTGGTCGGAAATGGGATCAATCGAATGCCGGATTGTGGCTAGTAACTCCGCATATTCCGTTTTAATCAGTTTTGTTTGATAACTTAAACTTCTGGGGTTATCTATCGTGTCCTGGATATCCTTGGCTCATTAGATTAGATAATGGCCACGACCTTAGCGCGGGGTCTAGGCATACACCTGACAAACGCTCAAATGCAACTACCCACACTTGTTGGGGATAAGTCCTTCGTGAGTTCATAAGTGGTGTGTACATTAATCATGTCTCGGTGTTTGTATTGGACCCTATATGTATGGACAAACATGTGAATTTGTTAACAAGGTTGCAAGGTCAACTATCCCAAGTTATAAAAGATTTGTGCCTTTGTGCACTTCAAATCATTTTCAAAATGAGTCAGTTGGGTGTATTTACCAGCGAAAGCTGACGTATTTTCAAAAGACCAAGTTGTAGGTACAATACGAAATAGGCTGGAAGGTACTCGGTAGTGATATAAGAGAATCTTTCAAATCCTTAGATCTGCCTAAAGTCTGTTTTACATTCTTTCTTATGTACAATTTATGATCCGCATGTGGATCTTCTATTACGAACCGACTGTATATTATTTTGGTACTTTGAATATTTTATTTGTAATAGTAATTTAATCTCCAAGATTTCCGTTGTGCTGTGTTTAATTGACTATAATGATATCAACTTACGTCATGATATTCCTACCCAGGCCTACTGGTGTTTGGTTGAAAATACGGGGTGTGACAGGTTGGTATTAGAGCCAACGTTTGAGAGAATTAAACACTATCTTTCTTATGTTCTATCTCAAACTTACACAAGCACATTCCTTAGACTTCCTAGTCTAGGCTTTGACCTAGGATTACTCATTTCCTTATTAAGTTATTAGTATTGTTTTTGAATTGATTTTAACAGGAAAATGCCACCATGTGTACGAGGAAGAGGCAAAGGACCAATGAGGGGAGGACCCTCGGGATAGATCCATTCTCATCCACATCACTCGAACCCCTATGAAGATTCGGGGGATTCATGGCCACTACCGCAACATTCCCCTACCCACACCCAAACTCGTACTATTCATATCATTCGCACCAATCACACCATTCCCATCACTCTCATCATTCATACCATGATGAGTTTAACCCCAACCAATACTTTAACACACCCCCAGCTGATCAGAATCAGTTGGATTAGCCAAACCCAATGGACGAGGACTCCGACTCAGAGATGCTGCCGTCAAGTTCAAATGCGCATCCAATCGAGATATCGAGCGATTCAAAATCTTATGTTAGATCGCCATATCAAGGTCCTAATGAGTGGGACCAATATTGGAACCAATTCACCTTTGTCAACACTCCTTCCCATCACTCTTAACCACCTCCTATACAAGAAGATGTTCACATGGAACCAGTGGAACATCATCAGCCGCCACCTGAGCCACCGAGGAGGAAACATGGAGCACGTATGTCGGTACGTGCAGGTCAACAGTCGGGTTCGCTACACCACTGCCTAAACCCTACCCCACCATTCAAGAGGACCTAAAAATGGGTGGCCTCTAATGTCTCACCTGTGGTGGAACCAACGCCATCACCCGTAGTTCAACCACTACCATCAGGTTATAATAACCCTATCCCAACATATCTAGATAATACTGGATATGATCCTTTTAACCCATCTACACAAGTTGATTACCAAGCATTGTCACAGGACCCTTACATGCAAGTGGGCATGCATAACGCACTTTATCCGTCTCCTTTCTCACCTGTTTATCCACCTATTGGATATACAAGTTATGGGTACCAGTATCCGATTGTGCCATAACCACAACCTCCGCCACTCGAGGCCATCAATGAGGCCTTAGAACGAATGAAAGAAATGCAACAACAAGCGAAGAAAATAGAGAAGAAGACGAACAAGTTCTTCAAAACTCTCCAAGTTGGTTAAGGGAAGGAAGGACGAGTGAAGTCCCTTTCTAAATATATTTAGTCCCTGCGAGGACATTGTTATTTCTTTAGTCTCTGCGTGGACATTTTTATTTCTTTTAATCCTTGCATGGACAGTTAGTTTTATTTATTTATTTCTATTAATGTAACTTTTATTGACTTTTAATGAAGTATTTTTAGAATTATATATATATGTATTCATCCTCTTCAAAGCAAACGTCTCGATTTTACTCGAAATTTGTGCTCTGCAATATAATTACAAAAAGATCTTAATGGTTTTGATTAGCGAAGTGGCACAGACCAATATTTGGCTAGCTTATAAATGATAGTTAAGGATGGAAGGGCCTTCTATCATGATAGTTAAGGGAAGTTATCCCTCTATCCAGAGGTGGTGGACTAAGTTCAAGCCTCCAAGTCGTTAAGGTCAAATGTGACCGGGACTATTAATCAACCATTAAGGCACTCTTATGTTAACATTCAGGAATGTTCATACTCCTGGTAATGTGACTTGAGGAACCACACTAGTCGTCTAGGTAAATGGACTATGTCCTAAAACCTATTATATAGCCTATGTGATCAATGTGATCCAGCTAATATCATCAATATGATGATAATAATTGGCATCCATTAGAGATGTAGGCCAATGTGCCTTATTTTATGTCCATTAGTGACAGGCCAAAGCGCCATATTTTGTGGCCATTAGCGATAGGTCAATGTGCCATATCTTATGTCCATTAGTGACAGGCCAATGTGCCGTATTTTATGTCCATTAGTGACAGGCCAATGTGCCCTATTTATCCATTAGTGACAGGCCAATGTGCCATATTTTAATGTCCTTCATGACAAGCCTATGAGCTAATTAGAACTGCCTAATGGCAATGACAGTTGTGATATAACGATCCACTGTCTAATAATATATGGACTACGTCCAAATTGTAATTTACCTTTGATGGTCCTTTTGAGACCTAGGCCAAAAATAGATATAATAAGCCTAAGAGTTGTGATGTTATTCACACTAGCTTGATTAGGCGATGGATTGTCATATCCAATCTTTATAGCCAATATGGTTATTAATACCATAGCTAAAAGAAATTTAATTTGGTGCTTAGAACCAAAGCTTTAAAGAATGGCTAACTCGGATGAGGCACAAAGTAGCCACCAGGATGTTAACTCTAATAACACAGAAAATATAGCCATTAATAATGAAGATTTCCAAGCTCGCATAGACCCAACTGCGGGAAAGGCCATGGTAAAGGCCATAGAAAAACTTAGGGAGTCGAGTGCTACTTGCTCCAAACCATTATCAATCACGCCATCCTCAGCTCATAAAGAGAGCTCAATTCACTCTTCAAATGCGAAGAATGAACCAAAGAAAATAGAATTTTTTGATAGGTCCCGTTCTTCTAAAGACGGATGTACCTACAAATATTTCGTCTCCTGCAAGCCCCGGGATTTTAATGGGGAAAAAGGAGTTGTAGAAGCCTTGAAATGGCTGGACAAGATGGAAATGATGGTGGATATCAGTGGTTGTGCTAAAAAGGATGTGGTAAAGTATGAATCACAATCCTTCAAAGGTGATTTAATTTGGTGGAAGGCTATGATCCAATCTACAGGTAAAGTATACCTGTATAATTTGGGATGGTCCAAGTTTATGGACCTAGTTATGGAAACTTACTACCCAGCCCATGAGGTGGAAAAGATAGAGTCAGACTTCCTGACTCTCACAATGAAGAACCTAGATTGTCGAAAGTATGTTTCCGATTTTAATTCCCTATCTAGGTTAGTTTCCTATCTGATTACCCCAGAACCCAAACGCATTGCACACTTTATTAATGGGTTAGCGCCCGAGATAAAGGGCGTGGTAAAGGCTGCTTAGCCTACTACCTTTAGGTCTACTGTTGACCTATCTCTCTACCTCACCTTGGATTTGATGAGGCAAAAGTCAGTCAACACCGAGACTGTCGGAAATGAAAACGGGAAGATGATAACTCCCAAAGGTTTAAGAAGAAAGGAAATTTTGAGTTCAAGAAGAACCAGCACAAGTCTGATGATAGACCTTTGTGCAAGACGTGTAACCGCAGGCATTGGGGGCAGTGCGATACCAACCCCCAGATTAAACCCTATGGTATTTGCAAAAGAAAAGGGCATAAGACCCACGAATGCATAAATCTTAAAGATGCCGTCTGTTATGGCTATAATGAGAAAGGGCATATTAAGCCTAATTGCCCTAAGAACCCCAGAAATAATGATGCAAAGCCGGGAGAGGCTAAGAAAGAGAATGCTCGTGCTTTCCACATAAATGCTAAGGAGGCCGTTAATGACAATAACGTCATAACAGGTACTAACCTCGTCAATGATATATATGCTAGAGTTTTTTTATTCGGGTGCAGATAAGTCTTTTGTAGACATTAAGTTTAGTAAACTATTAAACTTACCCATAAGAACTCTAGAAAAAATTTATGAGATAGAACTTGCTGATGGAACTTTAAAAATAGCATCTCCCATTCTTGATGGATGCTCTATATTCATTAAGAACCATTCCGCTCCTATCTCTCTTTTGCAATGAAATTAGTGGCGTTCGATGTAGTTTTAGGCATGGATTGGTTATCTCATAACCAAGCCCGCAGTGCCTGTGATAAGAAAATCATCGAAATTAAAACCCCATCTGGTGAAATGATCACCATCACTGGGGATTCACACTGTGGATTGCCAGACAAGGTGTCGTTATTTAAGGCATCCAAGTGTTTAAAGAAAGGTTGTGTGATTTACACGGCACAAGTCATTATCAACGAACCTAAGCCGAATATTCAACACCTTCTAGTGATTTCGGAGTATTCCGATGTCTTTCCCGAAGAACTACCAGGTCTACCTCCAAATAGGCAAGTAGAGTTTAGGATTGACATCCTACCTGGATCAGCACCCATAGCTAGAGCTCCATACCGATTAACACCAACGGAAATGAAGGGGTTGAGGACGCAGTTAGATGAACTCCTAGAGAAAGGCTTTATTCAGCCAAGTTCCTCGCCCTGGAGAGCTCCAATTCTTTTCGTTAAGAAGAAGGACGGTTCAATGCGAATGTGCATTGACCACCGCGAATTAAACAAGATAACGATCAAGAATCGTTACCCATTACCCAAGATCGACGATTTATTCGACCAACTTCAAGGGGCTAGTTATTTCTCCAAGATTGATCTAAGATCTGGATATCATCAGATGAAGGTTAGGAGTGAGGATATTCCTAAGACTGCCCTCAGGACCAGTTATGGTCACTATGAATTTTTAGTAATGCCTTTTGGGCTCACAAATGCACCTGCAGCATTCATGGATCTCATGAATAGAGTCTACAAACCATACTTAGATAAGTTTGTCTTTGTCTTCATGTTGACATACTTATCTACTCTCGTAATCAAGTTGATCACGAGAAACATCTTCAGTGCATTTTAGAACTGCTAAGGCAAGAGAAGCTTTATGCTAAGTTCTCTAAGTGTGACTTTTGGCTTAGAGAAGTCCAATTTCTTGGACATATGGTAAGTGAGCGTGGTATCCAAATGGATCCCGCTAAAATAGAAGCCATAATGAATTGGGAAGTACCCAAAACCCCATCGAAAATTCGTAGTTTCCTAGGATTGGCTGGTTATTAAAGGGGGTTCATTGAAAACTTTTCAAGGATAACCACTCCTTTAACTACCCTGACCCGTAAGAATGTCAAATTTGACTAGGTTCAAAACAAAAAGAATCATTTGAGATTTTAAAACACAGATTGAGCAATGCTCCTGTGTTATCCCTACATGAGGGTGTTGAAGACTTTGTTGTCTATTGTGATGCATAACAAACTAGCATGGGCTATGTGTTAATACAAAAAGGCAAAGTGATTGCCTATGCATCACGACAATTAAAGGTGCATTAAAGGAATTACACCACCCATGACTTAGAATTGGGTGCCGCTGTATTTGCACTTAAGTTATGGAGACATTACTTGTATGGCACAAAGTGTATTATATACACTGACCATAAGAGCATCCAACATCTGTTGAATCGGAAACAATTGAACATGCGACAGCGTCATTGGATGGAAACACTTAATGATTATGATTGCGAAATTTGCTACCATCCGGGCAAGGCAAATGTAGTTGCTGATGCTTTAAGTCGCAAGGAACGGGTTAAGCCTATAAGGATTAACGCCAAGAGCATTGAGCTCAGAAATAGCTTAAGTGAGAAGCTATTAGATGCGCAAAAGCAAGCTCTATTAGAGGCTAATGCTCCTAATGAAGGATTAGGCAGAACTGTTGATCAGTTAATGCATGGAAAGGATGGAATCCTTAGATTTAATGATATAATTTGGGTTCCAATTTTTGGAGGACTTAGGGATCTATTCCTCCAAGAAGCGCATAATACAAGATACTCAGTTCACCCGGGAGGTGACAAGATGTATCAAGACTTGAAAAAGAATTATTGGTGGATGGGTTTGAAGAAATCCATAGCCACTTATGTAGCTAAGTGTCTGACATGTTCGCAAGTTAAGGTTGAAAATCAGAAACTATCAGGACTCCTACAACAACTGAGATTCCCACTTGGAAATGGGAAATGGTAACAATAGACTTGATTACCAAGTTACCTAAGACCAAACGTGGTAATGACACGATTTGGGTCATTTTAGATAGGCTGACTAAATCAGCATATTTCTTGCCAATTAAAGAAACGTATAATTCAGACAAATTGGCTAAGATGTATGTGGACAAGATTTTTTCCCTACATGGTGTGCTGGTATCCATTGTATCTGATAGAGATATTAGATATACATCTCACTTTTGGAAGAGTTTCCAACAATCTTTAGGCACAAAATTAGACTTTAGTACAACTTACCATCCGCAGACTGATGGTCAAAGTGAGCGTACTATCCAGGAAGACATGCTTCGGGCATATGTGATTGATTTAGGTGGGAGTTGGGATGACCACTTACCCCTAATAGAATTCTCCTATAAATGAAACTTTTTGTATCTTGGTCCCTAAGGTTTCATTTCTGTTGCCATTTTTATCCAATTGGCAAACTGAGTTATAATTTTCTTTTAACCTCCCCTCTTTTGGTCGTTTTCCTCATTTAACTAAAATATATTATGGCATATAATGACAATTATACTCTTAATTGAGATGAGGAAAATAACAAATGGGGGAGAAGTTAGTAGAAAATTGTAACCTGGCTGTCAATTGGATGAAAATGGAAACCAAATGAAATATTAGGGAGCCAGATATAAAAAAAGTTTCATTTTTGGACTGAAGTGTCAAAAGTAGCCTAAACTCATGTACATTTTAGCATTTTCATCATCTCGTAGTTCATCATCCTCATCATCTTAATCTTTTTCCATCACACCTTTTGGAGCATGTGACCAAACTTCAAATTGAGCTTCAAGCTTCTCATTGTGTACTCCAAAAGGAGCTTCAAGTCGGTTGATCGGTGGAAGGTCAGACAACTCCCTCAGAAAACCAAGATCATCTTAAGATAGATGAAATCATGCTGGTGTTCTTCAGCATGCCCATTGCTCCAGCTCACTAACACCTTGAAATCGGCTGAAAATATTCCTAGGGATTAAGAGATTATGTAACACCCTATAAAATCATGTCGAATAATATAGCAACACGTGTTGTATTTTTATTTGATGTCTATTAAAGACTAACAGGGACTAAAAGCATCAACATGCTCAAACTAAGTCTCTAAGTGATATTTGATGTCATCACGCATAAACCAAGCCTCTGAGTGACCATTAGTGTCAACATGCTTAAAACATAGCCTCTGAGTGACCATTAGTGTCAACATGCTTAAAACATAGCCTCTGAGTGACCGTTGTGTCAACATGCCCAGCCTCTGAGTGACATCGGAGTCATCATGCTTATAATGAGCCTCTGAGTGATCCTTTACAAAGTCCTAACTCTCATATGTCCCATTTGTTGGACGAGAGAGATCAAATCCATAATTATATAAAAGTTTGACAATAGAGGGGTTAAAAGTTTCAACATGTTAATTGATACGTCTGAGTGACCTTTTAATGAACCGAGAGCTTGACAATGTCCGGGCATAAACCCGGGTACGCCAAGTATTGAGTACAGAGGGCTAAATATAAATAGGTGCAAAGGTTCACCCTTTGAACTTGCACCTTTCTCATTTACAACTCTATCTCCCTTCTTCTGGAAGTTCCTAGCTAAAAGGAGCATCCAACTTAGTTCTATTGCATCCTAGGAACCACTTGTATGTGTTCCTTCCTCTTGCATTTTCGTTTATAGGCTTTTATAGCCAAAAGACAAGTATTTTACAGAAAACGCCTTGACTTTCGGTTAAGACCATTATGGTCCAGCCATTCTTCGTAACGAACATGGCTAAGGGATCATAATAAGGTAGGTGTTAATCCCTATAAAGCTCACCTCCTGAAGATCACATTTGCTAGACTAATTGACGGGTCAAAGTTATTATATTAAAAAGTCAAACATTCTATTTTCGAAAAAATCATAATTTGATCTTATATATGTTATGAAACCTGTTTTGACACTTAAACAAGTTGGTAATAATTATTAGAACACGTAAGAACATGTTCGGCTCATCAATTTCAGATCTAGGGTCGGTTCGCAACCGAAAGTCCCGAAGTTTGACTTCTACTTTCACTTTCGATTCTGACCTAATTTAGATTAGTTAACAACTGATCTAAGGTTGCATTATGATCGTAATATAATGTCGCATAACCCTCTCAGGTTATATTAATGATCATAATCAGAATCTGAGTTTATGCGCAAGTTCCTTAATTATGTCATTTTGACTAAAATGTCCTTTTTGCATAAAAGAGACTTAAATGATAATGAACATGAAAATGAGTTTCCTACTGATGTAATATTATAAGTACGATTATTTGGGATGTCAAACCAGATTATAAACTGAGTTTATGAACAAGTCCTTGTATTATGTCGATAAATGACGATAAGGCCCTTATGGCTGATAAAATGGTTTAATCACATCTTTTTAAAGTAAATCTTTTACCTACTGATATGTTATACTAAATAACATATCTAAGACATATTAACCTGACCGTAACATCAGTTTTCATTAATCATCGCAAATCGTCATTTTACGACATAAGCGCCGTTTTGGCGCATAGTATGGTTTTAAACCATATTTACCAACCAAGACTTGTTACCTACTGATTTTAAAACTAATTTTAAATATTTTTTTAGTAGGTTCATAATATAAACTCAGAATCCCAAATAATTTATAAACTATGTGTAAATGACAAAAATACCCATTCGGTGCACAGTTTGGTCATAAAAGAGAAATTACACATATAATTAATGTCCTACTGATATTATTTTATAAATAAGTTATTTTTCCAGAATACTTATGGTTATAACAATAAGTTATATTCAAGTTCCTTTTATACAGTATATAATTACCGAAATGCCCTTATGAGGCATAGTTTCATTTTAAAACATAACCGGCATATAAGTTTATATCCTACTGAAATTACAACTTATTTAAAATATAATGGCATATAGAAGTTATCCATGACTTATCCGGTTACCTGATATCGCTAATATGCGTACGGTTAAGTATATGTAACTAGTTTACGAAAATTAACCGAAACGGGTCTAACCTTGTCATTTAAGTTTCAAAATCCAGAATGTTTATAATTTACCCATATTATGCAAGTCAAAGTACTTGTCGGGTTTAAACTACATTCTATCCGATCATCATTTAATCAAGCATTATACGTTTTGATCTCGTACACTACTCAGTCTAAGTATATGACTTAAATATGACTGTTAGTATTTAATTGGTTAGCTTATGTCATAATCCAGACAAGAGCCTTCCGGTAAATATTATCTACACTTAGTTCGTTTTGGATACGACTGAGATATTAAATCTTTCATTTTAAATCAAGACTAGCTCAGGTAAATACTCACGACTTATTTTCCCTATACGGGCTTGGGATATGGTACATTATTACCGCTTGGTCGGAAATGGGATCAATCGAATGCCGGATTGTGGCTAGTAAATCCGCGTATTCCATTTTAATCAGTTTTGTTTGATAACTTAAACATCGGGGGTAAACTATCGTGTCCTGGATATCCTTGGCTCATTAGATTATATAATGGCCACGACCTTAGCGCGGGGTGTAGGCATACACCTGACAGACGCTCAAATGCAACTACCCACACTTGTTGGGGATAAGTCCTTGGTGAGTTCATAAGTGGTGTGTATGTTAATCATGTCTTGGTTTTTGTATTTGACCCTATATATATGGACAAACATGTGAATCTGTTAACAAGGTTGCAAGGTCAACTTTCCCAAGTTATAAAAGATTCTGTGCCTTTGTGCACTTAAAATCATTTTCAAAATGAGTCAGTTGGGTGTATTTACCAGCGAAAGCTGATGTATTTTTAAAAGACCAAGCTGCAGGCACAATACGAAATAGGCTGGAAGCTGCTCGGTAGTGATATAAGAGAATCTTGCAAATCCTTAGATCTGCCCAAAGTCTGTTTTACATTCTTTCTTATGTACAATTTATGATCCGCCTGTGGATCTTCTATTACGAACCGTCTGTATATTATTTTGGTACTTTGAATATTTGGTTTGTAATAGTAATTTAAACTCCAAGACTTCCGATGTGCTGTGAACTTACGTCACGATATTCCCACCCGGGCCCACTGGTGTTTGGTTGAAAATATGGGGTGTGACAGATTACCCTGATTATTTCTTTATACTGTTTTTTGAGAACAAAAAATAAGTTGTTGGTTTCTGCACAATCACTCCCCTGTGGTCTTCCCAACTAGTGCAACCTCCACAAGATCGGCTCGACAGTTCACTAGCACATTTCTGGAGGAGTGGAAGATCATTTTTCTTCTGTCATCCACAAGTAAGTAAAATTTTATTGTGGTATACCAGCAGGAAACAACCATTGGTTTGGCCATTGTGTTTGTCTGACTGAATTTAGTTAGGTTTTTTAATTTCGAGGGTGAAGAACAACTAAGATTTTGTGCCATAAATGCTAACCCTAAGTTCATCATTTACAAGTTTCCATGGAGACGTTCAACTTACTAGGCTAGTGTACCGGTTATGTGAAAGGGTTTAAAGATCATGGCGATTGGCAGGGAAGGGTTTAACCATGTGCATACCTTTAGCCACACAATTTTTTTTAACATAACCATTTCAAATTTTAGCCTCACATAAAACAAAACATACCATGGCAGTTGGTAACATTTAGCCACAAAATTGTCATAATACGTTTGACTTAAGGTTAGAAGTGACGTAGATGAATAAAAATACAAAACAATACCATGACAGTTTGTAACATTTTGGCACATGAAGCTATTTAAGTGACAACAGACAACTAGTAGTCATATATTTGTTATTTTCCAATGTTGACATCTTTTAGCCACACAAAATACTTTAACCATGAGCATAAAATACTAAATAGTTATTATTTTTTTATTTTACTAAGTGGTTAGCAAACAATGCTCTATGGTAACACATGCTCGTAAGTGGCCATATGTTTTAGCTTTTGTCCACATCTAAAAGCGTATTGTGGCAGTTAGTAACATTTCGTCACACCTTTTAACTTGGTTAATAATTGTCACATTTTTAATTAAAAGTGTGGCTAAAGGTTTTAAATGATGTCTTTTGGTCATATAAATAAAAAAATCAAACGAATATCATCACGGTAGTAGGTCACATTTGGCCACTTTTTCTTGTTGTGGCTAGTAAATGTCATATTTTTTTCTAAAGTGTGGCTAAAGGTAACTGATGGTTAGATAATGGTCACATTAATAATAAAATGTGTGGCTAAAAGTGTTTAAAATATTATAAATGACCTTTAGCCACACATTTAGTCGAATGTGTGGGAGGCTGGTTTCGGGAAAAATGTGGTCGTAGGCCACCATTTTTGACGTAGTGGTTATTGAAACATTTTCCTTTTCCCGCAAATCTTGGGTGTTTAACACTAGATGTGGTTTTCATGTGTGTAACCTTTTGCAAGGATGTAGGAAGGCTAAGATGCTGAAGTAGGGAGACTTGGAACTTCATGTGGGAAACAATCAAATAGTTACCATGAAGGTTGTAAGCGAAGTGGAAAATAATCAAAGAGTTTGCGTGAAGGTTGTAAGCGAATTTGTTCTTGTACTCCAAGTGGTCTTGAATTTGTTTTGAACAATTTATGTTTTATTCCTAGTGTGGCTAGGAATATTATTTTTGTTTCAAGTTTAAACAACAAGGATTTTGATATGCTTTTAATCATGAATTTTCCATATTATAATGAGTTATTTTACTTTAATGATAAGCCACATAATGGAATCTGTGAGATAGAGGTAAATTCCAATAGCGTATTATACATCTCCAAATGTAAGAAATTGGACTTTAGTGAGTTCGATCTATGGCAATGTAGACTTGAACACATAAACAAGAATTGTCACACCCTGGTCGTAGTGTAAGCACAATCGTGTGACTATGAGGTAATCATTGCAACCAATTATGTAAAAAACAATAAATCAGTATGTTGATACACTTTTGTGTCTGTCGCTTGTTCTTAGTTACGTCTGTAATTGTACAGTCTTTGTTTACTGTGTCTGTATAAGTTTTGGTCGTGTCGACCAAATCAATATATCCTCCTATCTTGGTTTCGTACGGCGTTTTAGTTTGTCAGTGTTAAACAGTTGCATATGTGCATACTGTTGAGTCTTGTGTACGTTATGTCTGTGACACGTTCTCCGAAGAAAGCATTCTGTGTAAGCGGGAATGCTTCGTACGAGCAAGATATTGCTCGTACCAACCACATGCTTTGTACGAACGAAGCCATCTAAACAAGTGTTATACTTGTTTCGTACGAGCGAATTGATGCTTCGCACGAACCAACTTGTTCGTACGATTATCTTTGGAGAAGTGTTTTAGTGTGTTTCGTATGACTAGCAACTTACTTCGTACGGTTGATAGGCATGGACACTATATAAGCAGACATGCACCTCTTAGTTAGAGGTTGGTCACTGGTTAAAGTTGAACTAGCAAGTTGAGCTGAAGAAGACACAAGAGCACAGATAGTTTGTATGAGTCTATATGAGCATAGTTTGTATATGTTTGTTCTAGTTCTCATCAGTTAATCAAGATATTGAATCTTCGGTTATCCCGTGTTCTTACTTTGCTTTGGTTTGCATGCATACTTGGATTCCGCACTTGTATGTGTGTTGCATGAACAAGGAAGCAGATTTAACTTGATCCTCCAGGTGGACCTACAAGTGGTATCAGAGCTTTGACTCTCTTCCTTTGTTCAAAACCAAGCTTAGTATTGTGTCTGAGATAGTTTGGAGGTTTCTTGAAGTGTTCTTGAACTTCCAACAGAAAACTTAAGTTTTTGAATAGATAACTAACTTAAAACTTAGTTAAAATATGTTATATTCAGAAAATTTTCATAAAAACCTCGTTAGAATACACGGAGACATGTTAAAATCTGGTTTTCTTAAATTTTCTTTTGTTCAAGTTGAACACATTTGCAGAAGAAACTCACCAGAAAACTCATTGGAATAGTGTTGTAGGGTTGACCAACTTTCTGACACTTGGACTTTGACTGTTATAACTGTAAAAGCTGATGGAATGTTTGTCTTTTTAACTAAAATTGGGTAAGACAACAGGCTACTTTCGAAAACCAGTCTGTACAAGAAAAGGAAAGTTTTCATCAAACCAAACCTGCAAAGATTCCTCTGGGAAACACTACGAAAAACAGCAGGTGCGAAAACTCATCCGCACGAAGAACTAAGCTGCTCGTGCGAACGACTAGTCATCCACACGAACAACCTGGTTCGCACGAAGAAGTTCCTTCGTACGAGCATCTTGTTGTTCGTACAAAGAACATTCATCCGTACGAAACTTTGGTTCGTACGAATAACCTTTCTTCAGTAAGTGTTTTTCGTGTTTTCGCTTTTCAAGCTTTGTGTTTTCAAAATTTGTATTTTCTTCTAAGTTGTGAATTTTTAAAGGGGAACAATTATTTTTGAGAAAATTCAAACTTTGAACCTTTCAATTTTTCATAAACAAGAAAATATAATGAGTTCTAATCCGTGGGATTGGAGTATTGGCAGCTCAAATCAGGAGTCTTCGCAATGCTCCGCAACTTCATGGGTTAAGTCTTTGATGCCTCAACATACAACCATGATTTTCGCAAATCAATGGGCATGTGTTGCAAACCAGAATCAGAGCATCCAAACTCTTCTAATGAGCGAGAGTGAAACAGGGAGTAATAACCGTCCACCGAAGCTAAACCACATGAATGATTATCCCTTATGGAAAAATCATTTTCACACATATGTTCTCGGTTAGAACACAGAATTGTGGACGTGTTTCACTACACCCAATAAAGAATCACTCGAAGAAGTCGGATCAAATCTAACGTCTTTGGCCAATCTAGATGAAATTGACAAGAAGGCGTACGATCTAGAGAAAAAGGCTTTTGCTATCCTAACACAAGCTCTTCACAAAGATATCTACCATCAGTTTATGTATTGTACGACCACGAAAAATTTGTGGGATACTTTGGAAGCGAGAGGAGAGGGTAATGCTGCTACCAAAAAGATTCGGCATGACTTTCTCAAGAAGGAATTTGAAGGCTTCATGTTTATGGAAAATGAAACATTAAATGATATGACCATACGTTTTTATCATCTGCTCAGCGAAATGTACTCTTACAAAGTGTTAGCAGCCCCGCAAGAAATTGTGATGCGATTTACTGACGCATTACCACCGAAATGGGGTCAATTTATTTACTTGTTAAAACATACAGGTGTTTTGGACTCAATAAGTATTAATGAATTTGTGCAGAAACTGGAGAACAAGAACGAAGAAGAACTTCGAAAGGCACAAAGAGTCACTGTTCCACTAAACCGTGAGATGTACTTCGGAGGTATAAATACAGGTATCAGTGTAAATCAACAACCGAAGCTTCAGACCACGTTTGTGTCGAACGTGAATCCTTTTCTACCACAACCTGTTCAAGGAAGTCTCTGCAGGCTCAAGTTCTCAAGCCTATGGACAAACCTTTGATCCGAAAGCTTTTCTACCACAACCAAGAGATTTAGCACCTTAAGTTCCACAGCAAGCTCCTCAACAAGCTTTCTATGGAAACAACTTTCAATCTTCAAATCCCAACACTGTCAAACTTGACACGTCACGTCTCTCCAAATTCAGAATAGAAGTTGCATAAGAACATATGGAACTTCTCAACACAATGGTCAGTGCTTATTGTGGTTTAGTTGCAGGTCAAATTGGAAACATAAATTTAACAAATGAAGACTACCAACAAATTGACCGAGATGAGATGGAGCTGATGGATATCAAGTGGGCATTTGCAAGTGCTGTGAGAAGAGCAAAGGATTACATGAGAAGAACAGGAAGAACCAGTTTGGAGAGCAAGAAGGATACAAAATATGGTTTTGATAAAAATGTCGTTACTTGCTTCAACTGCGGAGAAAGAGGTCACTTCAAACGTGAATGCACGAGGCCTAGCAAACAAGACAATCACAACCCCTTTCGAAATTAATCTCAACCATCCAACACAACTCAATTCAACGATGATAGAAGAATAGTAGCTGTCAGCAACTCAAACAATACCAATCAATCAGGACCTTCAAACACATACAGAGCTTTGGTAGTTCAATCAGACGAAGGATGCGATTTGGTCAGTACAGTTGGGAACTAAGAATAACGGAGGAACTGCATGCTATGCCAAGATCATCAGTTAATTTAAGCATGTTCACAGCATTGATAATTCAGATGATGATGATGCTTCAGGGTATACTGATAGTTCTGATGAAGAATACTCAACTTCAGGTGGTTATGGACCTGATAATGATATCAGAAAGGGATGTGATTCTGAGGTTAGTAAAAGAGTGAAAAGGTGGGTCTAATGAGGAAAGCAGAAGCTGCTAAAAGGAAATAGAGAAACTCTTTACAAATTGTGCAGCCTTCCCTCAACACACTGCCTTCATGGCAAATGTTGCAGGTTCTATAAGTCAGGTAAATTCCGACTCTCCTAAAGTTTACAATGTCTGTGTTGAATTAAGAACAAAATATGAAACAGTTAACAGTCATAATCAAAATTTAGTTGTTGAACTATCAAAGTGCAAAGAAAGTTATTCTAACTCTTGATATGTGCTTGATCGTATCATTGATGTTCAAAAGCTAAAGGGAGATGTTAAGTGCATTGGGTATAAGTCGTGTCCACCCCCAATGAAACATAACTATACCAAAATGCCTGATGAAGAGGAGATGTCTCACTTTGAACCCTCCGTACCACTTAATCCTGAAGAATTTGCAGTAGGATTAGGGTTCAAACTAGACAATTCCTCACAAGAACCAAGCAAACAAGAAAACTCGTCATCTTATGTTGATCAGAATTAATCTGAAATAGAGGAAGATGATACATCAGTTGATGAATCGATCAGAAGTGATCACGATTAATCTCTTGATAAAAGGAAAGGAGTAGAACTCTCTGTTGCTCCCAGTACTAAACCTGTTGAAAATCAAGAAAATGATCCTAAGAAATCTGTCAAGACAAAAGTGTCTATAGGTGAAACAGATAATGTGTTGTATACTCTGGTTGGAGATAAGAAAATCTACTCTAACAAACATTTTCCAATTAAAAATGTAAATCCTATCTCTATAGATCAAGTGTTTGAAAATTCAACAACTAAATTTTTAGAGAAGGAAAAACCAACCAAATCATAGCCATTATCACTTTCAAGAGAAAAACAAGAGAAGCGAGTTGAAAAGCCTAAAGTTCCACAACCAAAGGTTGAAGCGAAAGGCTCTCGCTACAAGAAGAAGCTTAAAAATTTTAAATTTG
Organism: Scalesia atractyloides; assembly: GCA_947069175.1. Taxonomy (NCBI): domain Eukaryota; kingdom Viridiplantae; phylum Streptophyta; class Magnoliopsida; order Asterales; family Asteraceae; genus Scalesia; species Scalesia atractyloides. The sequence continues at coordinate 64,956,821 of CAMTDV010000001.1, read as the reverse complement.
TGAGTTCTACGGGTACTGATAAAGTCAAGACCTTTGAAGGAAAGTCTAATAAAGATTTTGTAAACAAAGTCAATATTTTGAAACGAAACAGTCAAAATAATTACACTCAACACACAAATGGGTGTGATGAAAATGAACCCAGTACCTCAAGACCCACAAATTCAGCATCAAGTAGTGAAACACGATCTCCTAATTTTGTTGAAAGGAGAACATTTTTCAAATGTGGAGAATTTGGCCACATTATAAAACATTGTACAAATCCAGCCAAACCAAGATTTATTGAGAGAATCCCTCCTGAACCAACTTGCCAACGTCGATCTGTTTCTCCAAAACAAGACAAAAGAATTGTTAAAAAACAAGAAGAAAAACTGAGATGTAAACAAGTAAAAGCAATTGAAAAATCTTTAAAACTGGATTCTTCAGAAAGGAATCCAAGATCTTCAAATTTAATAAAACCATAAATTTTTAAAACTGTAAATAATAGTAATTCTGGTAAATTTCAAAAATCTTGGAAACCGAAGACCGGTAGTGGTTCAAGAGGAGGAACTCAATTTCGAAATCATCAAGAAATAGAGATCACATTTCTTGATGATAAGGGGCGAACCAAGACCACTAAGGCTTGGGTCCCCATCAAAAACTAATTTGGATTTTGAAATGTGCAGGGTGTTCCAGGAGGAACTGTGAACAGTCATTGATTGTTGACAGTGGAGCATCAAGGCACATGATGGGCGACTTACGGCTCCTGTATGACGTGAAAAGCATTCGGGATGGTTATGTTGCCTTTGCTGGTGATAAAGGTGGATACATCAGTGGAGAGGGAATGGTCTCGAATGGTGTTATGAGTTTTTGATAAGATCAATTATATGTGACAAATTGATCACAATCTTCTTAGTGTTTCTCAAATCTGCGACAAGAAGTTCACAGTACATTTTGATGATACCGGTTGTTATGTGCTGAAACCCGGATTCAAGATCCCCAAATAATGGATTCTCTTATCGGCTCCAAGAATTAACGACTTGTATATTCTTGATATGAGCCAACCTATTACAATGTCTGCGCAAGTCACATGTTTTGTCTTAAAAGCCACCGAAAAGGAATCAATCTCTTGGCACAGACGAATGGGACACATTCACCTGAGGAAAATGAACTATTTGGTGAAGAACAATCTTGTGAATGGTGTACCAGTCAAGAATTTTCATCTTCAAGACGTCTGTGTATCGTGTCAAAAGGGCAAGCAAGTAAGAAAATCCCATCCCGTGAAGAAGATCAACACTATGAATATACCTCTAGAACGTCTTCATATGGATCTCTTTGGACCTATGAAACACAAGACTACTTTTGGTGATTCTTATTGTTTGGTAGTTACTAATGACTACTCCAGATTTTCATGGGTGAACATGCTGGCACACAAGAGTGAAGTTCCTAATATCCTCAAGAATCTCCTGACGTTGTTAGAAAATTTGTACAATCTGAAGGTAAGGAGAATCAGAAGCGACAATGGTACCGAATTTAAAAATCAAGTTATGGATGAGTATTGTTCTTCAAACGACATTTTGCATGAGTACAGTTCTCGCTACACTCGACAACAAAATGGTGTCCCTGAGAGGAAGAATAGAACTTTGATTCAAACAGCAAGAATTATGTTGGTAGAATCAGAACTTCCCGTTCAATTTTGGGGAGAAACTGTTGCTACTACATGCTACACGATGAATAGAGTTCTAACGGTGAAGAGACATGGGAAGACATGCCTTGAATTGTTACATAAAAGGAAACCAGATGTTTCTTTCTTAGAACCTTTTGGAGCTCCATGCACTATGATTGATCCACATGGAAAGTTTAGTCCAAAGGCTATCGAAGGTTTCTTTCTTGGATATGCTACTCCAAATTTCAGGGTGTGGAATTTGTCTTCAAAGAAGATTGAAGAATGGGGTGATGTCAAGGTTCAGAGATACACAGAATCAGTAAGAGCTCCAGGTGCTCCTTGGATGTTTGACTATGATGGACTGTTCGAGTCCTTTAATCTGCCAACTTTTAATGATGCATCAGCTGCGGCTCAAATGTTACTTGAAAGTGACGCGACAATTGACTCATCATTAGTTCGACCAATTATTGTTAACCCTCAAGTGTCTACATCAGTTAACAATCTAGTTCGAAATGAGGAATTCGAAGATGCTGCGGATTATAATGTTTTATCAGAAGATGATGAGTTTCATGATGCAAATGAAGTAACCTCTGGTGCAGTTCCTGGAATTCCTGATGTCACGTCAAATATACAACCTCAAGGGATGACTGATGGTCATGCATCTACATCCTTATCAAATCCAACACTCGATTTGACTGTTGATCTGAATATCAACAATTTGGGTATAAAATCTCGAGTTTTCGATGTTCAAAAAACTCGAATCCATAATACCCACCCTCAGCAGAATATTATTGGAGATGTCCATAGTGGTGTGTAGACTCGTAATCAGCTTTGAAATAACCAGAATGTTGGACTGTATTCAGAAATAAGAGAATCTGGGGGACAGAACGATTGGTCTTTTGCCTGCTATGTTTGCCAAGTTGAACCAAAATCTTGGAAAGAGGCAATGAAAGAAGACTCTTGGGTTGAAGCCATGCAGGAAGAACTTCTGCAGTTTCAAAAGTTGGGTGTGTGGAAGTTAGTTGACAGACCTGATAACTACAAGAATATTGGCACACGATGGGTGTTTACAAATGCAAGAAAGATGACCGTCGTGTTTTTGTAAGAAACAAAGCGCGATTGGTTGTCCAAGGCTTTAATCAGGTAGAAGGTATTGATTACAATGAAGTTTATGTACCAGTTGCATGACTTGAGGCCATAAGAATTTTCCTGGCTTATGCGTCCTACAAGAAGTTCACCGTTTATCAAATGGATGTGAAGAGTGCATTTCTTCATGGTGTGGTTGAGTAAGAGGTATATGTTGAGCAACCGCCAGGTTTCAAAGATCCAATCCATCCTGACAAGGTTTGGCTTCTCAACAAGGCGTTATATGGTCTTCGTCAAGCTCCAAGGGCTTGGTATGAAACATTGTCTACCTATCTTCTGAAGAATGTTTTTCGACGAGGATTAATCGACTGTACTCTCTTCATCAAGGAAAGGAACGAGGATTTGCTGCTAGTGCAAGTATATGTTGATGATATTATTTTTGAGTCTACCAACGAACGAATGTGCAACGAATTCGAGCAGCTATGCAGGAGAAGTTCGAAATGAGCGCCATGGGAAAAATGACTTTCTTTTTATGTTTGCAGGTTCAGCAATCAAAGGAAGGAATCTTCATTCATCAAACCAAGTACGTTGGGGATATTCTCAAGCGATTTCAAATGGAAGACTCAAAACCTTTGGGAACTCCATTAGCTCAAATTCATGGGATTATTCCTGACGGAATGGGTGAACATGTGGAACCATCTTTCTACCATGCTATGATCGGATCTCTCATGTATCTTACCGCTTCAAGACCCGATATAATGTACCAAACATGTCTTTTGGCGCGCTACCAGTCTAGTCCAAAAGTTTCTCATTTGATGGCTGTGAAAAGGATCTTTCGTTATTTGAAGAGTCGCCCAGACACTGGTCTCTGGTACCCTAAGGATGATAACTTCGATTTGACATCATTCAGTGATTCTGATCATGGCGGCTGCAAAATTGATGCCAAATCAACATCAGCGGGATGCCAGTTCTTGGGGAATCGCCTAGTCACGTGGCAATGCAAAAAGCAGACTTGTGTAGCTACATCAACCTATGAAGCTGAGTATATTTCGGCTTCTAGTTGCTGCTCACAGGTTCTATGGATCCAACAGTAGATGCGGGACTACGGTTTTTAATTTCTAACTACTCCTATTTTTGTTGATAATGAAGCTGCTTTACAAATCACTCGTAATCCTGTACAGCACTCAAAAACCAAACACATTAGATTAAGTATCATTTCATACGTGATTGTTATGAAAAGAAACTTATCAATGTCGTTAAAATCCACACTGATCACCAACGTGCCGACCTTTTTACAAAAGCTTTTGACAAATCTGGTTTTGATTATCTACTTTTGGTCAACGAAATCGAGGTGAAACCCGAGTAACTCAATCTTGGCTAATCATTTTTTTGTAAATATTTTCTTAAAAACTCTAAAAACGACAAAAAGATTTCTATTTTCTCTTTGTTTTATATTTTTAGGGGGAGCATATTTCAAGAAAATACTAAAACGTGAGAAAATATAAAAATACAAAAATATGTATTTTATTTACTTAAGTTTTCATTTTATTACCTTCTTGATATAAGGGGGAGAAAAATTCAGAAAAATACAAAAAAATAGAAAAACCAAAAATCAAAAAGGAGTTTCTTGGATAAATAAATTGAAGATGATGAAATACACCAGAATCTGTCAGAAATGGTCAAAAGCATAAAAAGAAGATTGATAAGTAACTTTACTAATGATGTGTCGATAGGCTCACAATCAGACTAAAATATGCAGGTTGATATAAACTTAACGAACTGAATGCTAGGTGGGAACCATTCATTGGCATATGGTTTTGGTACCGAAATTTCATTTAATAGTGTGCCGAGGTTCTGAGATATGCGGTCTTTATGCTGACTTATCATCTGGGTATCATGGTTGAATCTTTTTCCGAAAAATAACGGTGGCGCAAGTATAGAACTTCCATGATACCATACATACGTGTAAATACTGCATACGACCTTCAAATAAGCGATAAAAATATCACATCCCCAAAGAAAAGTGATAAAATATCACCGCTTTATGCGGGAGCTAAGTTCGTCTCTTTTCGGTACGATGGTACTAACCTATTCACGGACTTACTCTTGTGCCCTACATGCATATGAAAATCAAGTTCCTCATCAATAAGTGATTTAATCACATAGGGCTTGTTTTCAATCAAAATAAGTGAGTATCTCACATCATATACGTCAAAACAGATGATAAGCAATATACTCACCGGTAAGATTTTCTCTCGAGCATATCTTGATACGGGAATGTGTCGTTGAAGTGGTTCAACACCGGCTAGTAAGTATAAATCATACACTAATCATATCTCCTAATCATGATTACATCTGATAAGTCGAGCTTACGTGGACAACAATACCGATAACCATAGTAGAATATTTATTTATTTATTTTGATGTTTTAACACAACCTATTTTGACAAGATTAAAAATTGGTATGATTCTTTTACCTTGAAACTCTGAAAAAGATTGTCTGGTAAATATTTAACGTTAGTAATTATTTTAGTTTAGTTTACTATGTTGTTAGATTAAGTTCCTTTTAAATTAGCCAAAGTTGAGACTCAAAAGGTTTTTCTATGAAGATACGCCATGAAAACCATTCGTTTTGATATCACAACTTCACAAAAGGTAATCAACGGTAAACCTAACGGAAACATTAACTACTAAGCATAACAAATTGAAAGAATGGTATCATTCTTGAAATGCTACACTGGTTAAATGCTTTAATGGTATTAAAGTCATGTTTGAAATGAGTAGAAAGCGAGTGAACATTCTGTGGAATGAGAGAAGCAAAGCAAAGGAAATCCAACTTCAACATGACTCGGTTAATGAAGACTATGGCAATCCTGCTGCTTCGGCCTCATCCTCGCAACAAACAGTTTCTGCAATCAACTCCAGTGGTAGAGTCAAATGCTCAAGCAGATAGTGACCGATCCAGCTACCTCAAGCAGTTATCAAGAGGGAACATGAAAGGTTTGATGTTTCTAGAAAGTTTGAAGATCTGTTGCTCTATCAATGGATAGCAGATCTTCAGGGGGAGTTTGTTGATACTCCAGGCCATTCCAGTATGAAGACCAAAGACTGAAGATCGAAGACCAAGAAACAGCCAAGGGGGAGTTTGTTGATACACTTTTGTGTCTATCGCTTGTTCTTAGTTACGTCTGTAATTGAATGGTCTTTGTTTACTGTGTCGGTATAAGTTTTGGTCGTGTCGACCAAATCAAGATATCCTCCTATCTTGGTTTCGTACGACGTTTTAGTTTGTCAGTGTTAAACAATTATATATGTGCATACTGTTGAGTCTTGTGTATGTTATGTCTGTGACACGTTCTCTGAAGAAAGCATCTGTGCGAGTGGGAATGCTTCGTACGAGCAAGATATTGCTCGTACGAACCAAATTCTTTGTACGAACGAAGCCAACTAAACAAATGTTATACTTGTTTCGTACGAGCGAATTGATGCTTCGTACGAACCAACTTGTTTGTACGAGTATCTTTGGAGAAGTGTTTTAGTGTGTTTCGTATGACTAGCAACTTACTTCATACGGTTGATAGGCATGGACAATATATAAGCAGACATGCACCTCTCAATTAGAGATTGGTCACTGGTTAAAGTTGAAACTAGCAAGTTGAGCTGAAGAAGACACAAGAGCACAGATAGTTTGTATATGTTTATACTAGTTCTCATCAATTAATCAAGATATTAAATCTTTGGTTATCCCGTGTTCTTACTTTGCTTTGGTTTGCATGCATACTTGGATTCCGCACTTGTATGTGTGTTGCATGAACAAGGAAGCAGGTTTAACTTGATCCTCCAGGTGGACCTACACAACAACGATGCCATATATGTTAAGTTACAACCAAAGTTTACAAGTTCCCAAAACAAGTTACAAGGTTCAGACAAGTTCACAATGTTATCCAAAGTATAGTTTTTGAGTTGCGTTACACTTTAAACCAAAAGATTGTTTTCATCATAAAAGCATGTTAAGGTTTTGACCCCTTTATACCCATAAGAGGTTGGGATATAAGAGACAAATCCTCCAAAAAGGCATTCGTTGTCATGTTCATTCCCACTTCCCGTAGTCTTTTACCGGCTCAAGTTTCGCGTCCCGAAATACATATAAGTTTGAAAAGTCAACATAAAGTTGGCGAGTTCATGTAGTTATTGTTTTCGTATGAGATTTCTTGTTTGTAATCCAGTAATGAAATCTTAGTAAGTTATTAGCATTCATGGCGTTTAAGGATCTATCAGTGTGTAGCTAGCACCCTGACATATGTGCCATAAGTAAGTAACCAAACCGAGACAACTCTTGACATCAATTGGGATCACAAAAGTACTCTTAAAGGGTTAACAAACCAGGAGTGGAGCGCGCCTCAAACTCGATAGATCTATACCTTTTGCACCTAGGTCACTAAGTGATTAATGGTTACTATTGTCATCATCTTACTTATGGACATTGATTGTGTTATCATCTAACCCCATAGCTAACATACTGTTTGTTATGGCATGTATTTCCCATCGATTATTTTAAAAACAAAACTTTGTAATATTTGAAAGGAGGGACATGAACTCACTGTTTTTGCGTTCTGTAAATCGTACTTATTTGAATTATGGTGTTCGTACACGTGTATAACCTACATGTGTATTAAAATCATTAGGCACCTAGGTCTCGTTGGACGTCGTACCAGTTTTTCATTGTGCGATTATTATTTATATAGATAATAACAACTTTAATTTACCACACTAGAACAAGTTTAATGTTATAATAGTGTTGGTAGTTCATTGTTCGATTATTATTTATATACATATATTTCACAGATATATATATATATATATATATATTGTTCGATTATTATTTATATATATATATTGTCATTATTGGATCGTGTGTGAACGGGCCTCGCCCTTCAAATGTCCTCGTGCCTTGCACGCGTGTCATTAGGCCTAGCCTATGTCATGTATGTCATTGGGCCTAGCCCATGTGCTTACGTGATTGGGCCTAGCCTATGATATTTAAGTCATTGGACCTAGCCCATGTCTTTATGTCAATGGGCCTAGCCCATGTAATTATGTCATTGGGCCTAGCCCATGTCTTTATTTGATTGGGCCTAGCCCATGTAATTATGTCATTGGGCCTAGCCCATGTCTTTATGTGATTGGGCCTAGCCCATGAAATTATATGTTTTGTGTATTTGGGCCTTCCCCATGTCTTTTATATAATGGGCCTAGCCCAACTTAACTTCATGTGTCCATAACTTTTATATTCTTGCACTAGGAAATTTTTAACAAGTTTATACTTTTTAGTATGTTTATATACTTTTATAAATCACTTAGTAATTTTTATACATCCTAACTTTCCGGATTTTGTTATCATATATATATATATATTCGTTAAGTGTCTAAAATATATTAGTTTTAGATATGTTGTCGTTGTCGTTTAATATATATCTCCGCGTCGAAAATCACTCAAGTGTCGTAGTGGCTCTTCATATTAGCGATTTGTTCGTTGATCGATAGCGCGACAGTGTATTGTGTACATTCGACCATTGTCCGCATTATTCCGTTCGTCCGATTATTGTTTCAAGATTTGTGTAAAGGTATAAGTGTTCATGTTATTTACACTTGGTAATTCTTCAAGTGTTTGAGGTGTTGTATAAGTTGGGTATTTTGTGGTGTAATCGCTAGACTTTCTGGATACATACACATGTATTTTTACACATTAATTTTGTGACAAAGTATATGTATCTATATATATATATATGTGTGTGTGTGTAATAAATACTCATTTTTAAGTTGTAAAATATATGTAAGCATTTGTCAAATCCTTGGAGGGGTAGGGTTTAACCCTTGTCATTAGAACTTCCTTAATGACGATTTAGGTCGCTAATCATGTTTAAGCCCGTTAATCACCCCGTTAATTATACTTTAATCGCGATTAGATTTTTTAGAAAATTTCGCGATAGTTTCCCCTAAACTATTGCGTTTTCCACGTTTCAAAAATGTATTTAAATCATGTTTAATCCCATAATCACATTCAATCATCAACTCAAGTTTACATACCACTTTTGTGTGCTTCACTTATACACTTTTCATCTTCATTTCCATGATCTTTTGTAAATATCTAATATAACAACTTACTTAAAAATAATGAGATCTTCTCATATTTATTAGACATTAAAGCCATCATTTTTGTTCTATTTTCTAATCAAGATCTCCACATTAAACCACTTTGTTTACTAAACTTTTTAGGATGATCATAACATAAATCATGATGTTTATTCCTTATAAAAGTCACATATAGGTAATAAATCGTTTTTAAGTTGTAGTAAAGTTCATGGATCATGAGGTTGATGATCTTGTTTAGATTTAAACATCACCATGTTTAAATCATCATTTATATTCTTATTCACACAAGATCATCCATTTAAACAACTTACTTTGACATAATCAACATAATCATGCTAACTAGTTAACAGTAATAAACATAATAAACTATATTAAGTAGATTATTAAGGTGAGGTTAGGGTTTTCAAGTTGGATTTTTCTTTATTTTCAAGATGATTAACAAGTACTTTCATAAACCATATATCATAAGGAGCTTAAATATGGTGAAAGATTAGCTTACAAGTTTGCACAAGATTAAGTGAAGATTAAGAAGAAGATGAAGCTCCAAAGAAAGCTCTAATGCTCCCCATGCTTGCAAACTCATTAGATGATCTTGTGAGGGCTTGAAAGGGAATAAAATGTGGTGTTTAATGGTGGAAAAACGATGGTTATAGGTGAGCCGAAAATGGGAAGGACTTGGGAAGTGTTTGTGTAATTTTTTTGTGAAAATAATAATATTCTAGTCAAGACCACATCTCTTTACCATACTTTTATCTTCATTTCTCAACACAAAACAAGTGGGTGGGGGCCCACATGGGGGGTTAAGTGTAAATTATTTTATAACATGTGATAATTTATTAGATATTTAAGTGTTTAAATTAAGTATGATAATTAGGGATTTGGTCTTGCATCAATAGTGAGCAATTAGGGTTTAGGGTGTTAATTATTATGAATTAGCCCCCTTGACTAGTCGGTATTAGTTTTGAATGGTAAAATTACCACTAGTTTGCTTGTCGTTGCAATACCGGTTGATCTACAAAAGTTATTGTTTCGTACCGTAAGCTTGGTTTTCGACCACCATAAGTACCATGGCATTTATTTAGAGCATTTCTTAGATAGAAATATGGTTAACTAGTTCACTAGTCGAGTATAGGTTGAGTTTGGATGGCCGGAACGCTTCCCGTTGAATTATTCGCTCAACATCGGCACTTATATATTTTGTCGTCGAACATTTCTAGCAGGTGTGTTTCCGTGACCTCAAGATAGTAGAAGGAGTTTTGGATCCCAAATGACGGTTAACTAGCTCTCTAAATTAATGTATGAGGATATCGGCCATTGATATCTTTGTCTGTTCGACAATCGGTCGCTTTCCGGTCAAGTTGTGCACTTCTTGTCGTACGAACTGAAAAGATGTCTTTTATGTATTTATAATATTCTCATATTGTTTTAGGATGTTTATCATCATTCTATTATAATTCTGGAATCCGGAAAATACCAAATTAACGTTGCGGACGAATTAAAATTGTCACGTTTTTAGTCGAAACGGACAATTTTGTAATTTAGTCGTTATACCGGAAAGTTATGTATTATTGCAAGATGTGTTCCCACATTAGTGTTTTCACGTATATATAGACTCATTTATGGCATTAGCATGCCGTTATTCATTGTCCTGTTTTGTTTTAGCGATTTGCTGACATGAATAGTGCAACCGCGAATAGTGCGCCCAACACTTTCTACCAACACTTTTAGGGCGTAGTATGATTTGTTTCGCGTCGTAACGGAATCCAATATATGTTATGGCATGACTCACTTGTCCTACACTTATGATATGACGTACGACTCAGTGACATAATCAAATTACGATATAATGCATGAGATTATGTACTAAAATAGTGATTAGATTGTACGGAATTACTAGTTATTTATCATTTGTCACATACTCCCCTGTTAAAAAGAATTTTGTCCCGAAATTCACCTTGAGGCATCCTCTGAAGGAGTCTCCTTGATCAGGTGGGGGTACTTTGTCTTGATTTGATCTTCACATTCCCATGTATGTTCGGGTCCGTGATGTGAATTCCAGTGAACTTTGACTAGATTGATTCGACTTCTCCTTGTCTTTTGAACTTTCCAGTCCATAACATCAATGGGTTCCTCAGTATACTGGAGTTTGTCATCAATATGAATTCCATCCGCTAGGATGATAACCGTGTCGTTAGTCGGGCTTTTCTTTAGGTTAGACACATGAAATGTGTCGTGTACGCTGTTGAGTTCTTCTGGCAGTTTAGCTTGTAAGCCACTGTACCAACCTTTGGGAGAATTTCAAAAGGCCAAATGTAACTAGGGTTTAGCTTTCCGCGCTTCCTGAATCTGGCTACGCCCTTCCAAGGCGAGACTTTTAGTAACACTTTATCTCCAACCTCGAAGGATAATGGTTTGCATCTTCGATCTGCTTAGCTCTTTTATCTATCCGGGCGGTTTTGATACGCTCGCGAATTTTGAATATTTTGTCTGTGGTCTCTTGGACTAGTTCGGGACCAATGAGCTATTTGTCACCGACTTCTGCCTAACATAGTAGAGATCGACACTTTCGTCTGTAAAGTGCTTCGAACGACGCGGCCTTGATACTTGTGTGATAACTGTTATTGTAGGAAAACTCTACCAATGGTAAATGAGTATCCCAGTTTCCGCCCAAATCCATCACACAGGCTCAAAGCATGTCTTCCAATGTTTGGGTGGTTCGTTTGCTTTGACCACGGTCTGTGGATGAAAAGTTGTGCTTAAATCTAAGCGAGAACCAAACGAAGCTTGAAATGATTGACAAATCCGTGACACAAAGCGACCACCTCTATCTTAGATTAGCGAGAGTGGCAGTCCATGACGTGCCACGATTTCCTTAAGATACAGTTCAGCTAACTTCTTGGTAGTGTCTTTCTCACAGATTGGTAAGAAGTGAGCTGACTTGGTTAACCGATCGATGATAACCCAGGTCATGTTATGACCTTGAGAGGTCCGTGGTAGTTTTGTAATAAAATCCATTTAGATTTGTTGCCACTTCCAAACAGGGATCTCAGGTTGTTGTAATAGACCAGATGGTTTCTGGTATGCAGCCTTGACCTTTGTACAAGTTACACATTTTCCCAACATAGGTCGCAATATCTCCCTTGAGATTAGGCTACCAATAATACTCCTATCCTGATACATTTTATCAAATCCTGGGTGTATCAAGTATTGGACTTGTGTGCTTCGTCCAGCACAAAGTCTCGCAGATCGCCAAAATAGGGAATCCAGATCCTTCCCATGAAATATAAAGTTCCATCCTTATTTGGTTCTATCTGTTTCTTCATTCCCCGTAATGATTCTGCTTGAGTGTTTTCTAGTTTTAGAGCTTCTTGTTGTGCATCGTGCACTCAAGTTGTAAAGTTCGTCTGGATCGTCATCTCTAAAGCTCGTGCTCGTAAAGTTTTGACTCGTTCCTTCTGGCTCAAGGCATCTGCCACTACATTTGCCTTGCCCGGATGATACTTGATCTCTCAATCATAATCATTCAACAATTCCACCCAACGACGTTGGCGCATATTTAGTTCCTTTTGATTGAATATGTGTTGAAGACTTTTATGATATGTTAATATGGTACACTTGGTCCATATAAATAATAACGGCAGATTGTTAAAGAAAATACACTGCGCCTAGTTCTAGGTCATGAGTGGTATAATTCTTTTCATGAACTTTCAACTGACGGGACGCGTACGGGATGACTTTTTCACATTGCATTAACACGCAACCCAAGCCTTGATGCGATGCAAGTCATCGGTACCGTCTGCAAGTGATAATAACGGCGCCTTACATAATTTTTTCCTTTAATAGTTGAAATGCCGATTCTTGCTTTTCTCCCCAATCGAAGTTTTTTTCCTTTTGTGTAAGTGAGGTTAGCGGCTGAGCAACTTTGAGAAGTTCTCAATAAATCTCCTGTAATATCCTACTAAACCTAGAAATTATCGTATTTCTGTGGGGGTTCTTGGCACGGTCCAATTCGTTATAGCCTCGATCTTTGAGGGGTCAACGTGCATTCCGTTCTCGTTCACCACGTGACTGAGAAACTGTACCTTGTGAATCCAAAATTCGCATTTCGAGATCTTGGCATATAATTGTTACTTCTTTAGCAACTCCAGTATAGTTCTCAAGTGTTGTTCATGTTCTTCCTCGGTTCACGAGTATATTAATATGTCATCGATAAATACGATCATGAACTTGTCGAAGTATTGCTTACATACATGGTTCATCAAATCCATAAATACTGCAGGGGCGTTTGTTAACCCAAAAGGCATAACAAGGAACCCGTAATGCCGTAGCGAGTCCTAAATGCCGTCATAGGAATACTTTCCCGTTGGGTTCTTAAGCGATGATACCCGGATCTTAAATCATTCTTTGAATAAAAACTCAACCCTTGTAATTGATCGAACAGGTCATCAATCCTCAGTAATGGGTAGCGATTCTTGATGGTTAACTTGTTTAGTTCCTGGTAGTCGATGCACATTCATAAGGTTCCATCCTCTTTTTCACAAACAGCACCTCGAGCTCCCCAAGGCGAGAAATTCGGTCTTATGAATCCTTTGTCTAACAACTTTTGAAGTTATGTAGATAGTCTTTGCATTTATGACGGAGCTAATCAGTATGGAGGCTTCGCTACTAGTGCGGCTCCCGGCACCAAATCAATGCGAATGTTGGCGTGTTGTTGCGGAGGTAATCAAGACAAGTCTGAATATAGACTTCGAGGGAATTCCTTCACAACAGTTATGTCCTCCAATTTTGGCTCCTCATTTTCCTTGTCGACTACCTGAGCTAGAAAGGCTATGCAACCTTTCTATAGGCCCTTCTGGCCTTCATGCAATTAATAATTCGTAAGGGCGTCTCGTGCTTCTCTTCGTGTACTACAAGTGTTTCTTCGTTTGGAAGGGGATGCAGATAGTTTTCTCAGGATAACCAACTTCCGCTCGGTTATACGTAAACAAGTCTATGCCAAAAGCTACGTCATAACAACCAAGATAAACGGGTAAAAGATCGATATTAAATTCTCATATTCCAAGTTCCAAAGTGCATCCTTTTATAACTTCCCCTGACTTGACTAAATTACTGTTGGCGAATCCTGTAGAATGAGGGAACGTCTATCTTACTTGACTATAGGTCAAGTATATTATGAATTCTATGGAGATGAACTAAAATCGGCATAGCTATCAAACAAGATGGATGCGAGATGTTGGTTGATAGGAAACGCGTCGGTGACCTTTAATGATTCCTCATGACTTAGCTAATTCCCCATTAGCTAACTTGATAATGTGTCTAATTTACATGACTCCTATTCAAGTGTATGCTTAAAACCTAAAGACACTAGCTAAGCTCTGTGTTGGTATCAGAAGAATTGACACGTAATGATTGTAGAGTAGAATGTATGCATGACGCCATTAGGATCTTATGGGATATCCATAGTTTCTGCTCACTCACACTTTAATTCACTTGTCTGATTCATTCTTAAGATGCTTATGCTTGAAGTGGCCTTTGTGCCACACTTAAAATCCTTGTTCTTGGTTGAGTCTTACTAACTTATTGTTTTCCGTTTTATGACTTGATTCACTACACTTCTACTCTTGGCACTTTTGCAAGTGTCCTCATGAGGAAATTTTCACTATCACATTTAGGGTTTCAGTAAGTTATTAGCATATTTCTTGGTGCTAGCATCAATTATGGCAGCAATTGCCTTCATTTCTATAATCACCGGACTTCCCTTTCGTTTGTTACTCACTCTCAATCCTGCCTTAAGGGGTGAGTATTTTTGCTTCCCGTCGCTAGTAGATTCCACATGCGTTTCCTTCCTTTCTGCACCTTTCTTTGATAATTTCCCTTTATCACCGCATCCTTGGTAAGACTAACTGTGAGAGTTATTGTTTAAGTGATGAAGTTAGGGTGGGATAATGTGGTCATGTTTGGTTCTTAGAGTCTAAACCCCAAATGTAGCGCTCAATGCGTTTAATTAAGGTGTTCCCAAGTATGGAACAACCTTGAGAGATCGTGAAAGCGTCGAGTGTAACCAACAACGTTGGTGCAATCATGATCGAGTTCTAGGATCCTGTTTCTACCCTTGAATTCCAGTCAGCGAGCAATACTCTTCTCGCATAAGATTTTTGAGTTCTTCCCTTGATAACCTCTTTGTAGTATCAATCCTTAAAGTTTCTACTTGAGGATTTCACCAAGTTAATGTTGCATTCAGCAGGAGACTCTTTGTTTAACTAATTGTTTACTCAGGAGTGCATTTACTAGCATTGCTAACCGACTCCGTTGTCTTTATTTAGCGGACATAACCTACCGCACCTCTCGCACCAATGAGGTCTTGTGGCTTACAGTCCGGGAAAGCCTTAGAATTTACACCTTGTATGATCGCATCTTCAGGTGTAGCGCTGCCACTCGTTCCCAATCTATTGGGATCCGAACAATTTGAACTACCGGCACCACCAGTCACTAGTGTCAACTAAATTACTCTCGTGTTGTGCGATTTCCGCAACCGTATGTCCTTCCATAAGAAGTCTAGTTCGGCCTACCAAGAAAGTCATGTATTAACTAACCAATTTTGGGTGTAGACCTTCCTTTTGGTGCCATGTTTCTTCTTAATACCCAAGATTAAAAGAAGCTAGACATATATTTGGATAAACATAGTCTACCATGTGCCTAAGAATAAAGAATGCCATCAGTCATGGAAACCTCAAGATTGCATTGTTCATACATGTTTGAAATAATGATAACGTGAATAACAACAATCCAAAATTCGTAGTACCTCTTACGTGTATCGGCCATATGTCTAAGTGGAAAGGAAATAACTCGTTGAGGAGGAGAAACCAAACGGTCGTCTCCAACCTTATCGCATGTATTCCATACTTCGTGGACCTCGATCGTCCAAAGTAGAAAAAATCCTTCGCCACACCAACCCGTGTGACGAATATGTTGATATCTCTTGAGCGCCACGAGCTCCAGCTAGATTACTATAATTTCCCATAGATATCTAGTAGAATGCAATGAGGGTGTTGAAGCATCGATCGTGCCATACCATCCCTTGGAATAAGACAAATGTCAAACGACAAAGTTTAATGTAATCTCTTTCCAATAAATAAGATGAGGTGCCATAGAAACCATGGAACCAACCCATTTACAAGAAATCTGGACCGTTAAGGAAATATCTTCCTTGGGTGGCCAACCCGTTTTTTTGTTGTTTGTTTAGATGACTTAGTCTCAATCGACTCATGATATAGATCGAATGTTAGATGCGAACAAATATGTGTGGTGTTTCTGTATCGTAGAGTGTTATAGCAACTACCCCGGTTAGTGTCCCACTAGATAGAAACTCGAACAACTTAACAATTTTGAATGGGTAGTGATCATTAGCTTGACCCACAGAGCTCACCAGGATTCTCATCCACTGAAGTTATTATTACGTGGGCCCCCATAATATAATTTGCCTCACATGGTCACCCTAGTGTTCTATCGTTCAAAGACGACGATCGGTCAGAAAAGAGGATGCTATTGTCTACATACCTTCAACATAGAAGGGACCTTCGTGATGGTCCATGTGCGATCGTTCGTTGACATTACTCGCGAAAGGGCACGTCGTCAGACAAATTTAGAAATAGAGAGAATTTGCAACAATAACAACTGGAGGGGCACCTTAAAGATGAGTACTTCACCTTCCTTTTCTGGACAAGAGTGTTGTTATTAACGTTTAATATGGGTCACAGGGACCTCGTCCCGCTAATAGAGTTATTGTCCAAGGCTACCACCTCCGCCTCTTCGTCACAACCGAAGCCAGACATCTCCGCATCCGCGGGAAAAGGAACCACCTTATGTGAAATCAATCCTAAGGTCTCACTTAGGAACCACGTTCGCCATAAGCTTCACAATAGACGTGAGGTCGATATTCTCATTGTGCGAGCCAAGGATAATAATAATATTTGTAGTCGAAGGTATTTTGTTCTTGGCAAAATATTCCGTACAACACATATATAAATAAGATATATATATATATATATTTATATATATATATATATATATAATCGCATAAAATCCCATCTAGCCAGGATTTCTATCTTTTGTAACATGTCCATGACACATAGTCTTATAATGTAATGTGTCTATTTATCATAGAGTAATCATGTATTGATCCTTTTTCGTTACTTAAGGCTGAGCTCGTGTGATAGATCCTCGTGTTATCATGTCACAAAGAAAACCTTTTTGTCATATTTCTGAAAATATTTTTGGGATGTTATAAACTTTGTTTTCATGTGAAATCCCTTAGTGATTGTAGACCCAACTTCAATAAAAAATTTTCCCCGGTTCACTACAATCGAAGCTCTGATACCAATCTGTCACACCCCGGTCGTAGCGGAAGCGCAATCGTGTGACTATGAGGTAATCATTGCAGCCAATTGTGTAACCAACAATAAATCAACAATGATGCCATATATTTTAAGTTACAACCAAAGTTTACAGGTTCCCAAAACAAGTTACAAGGTTCAGACAAGTTCACAATGTTATCCAAAGTATAGTTTTTGAGTTGCATTACACTTTAAACCAAAAGATTGTTTTCATCATAAAAGCATGTTAAGGTTTTGACCCCTTTATACCCATAAGAGGTTGGGATATAAGAGACAAATCCTCCAAAAAGGCATTCGTTGTCATGTTCATTCCCACTTCCCGTAGTCTTTTACCGGCTCAAGTTCCGCGTCCTAAAATACATGTAAGTTTGAAAAGTCAACATAAAGTTGGCGAGTTCATGTAGTTATTTTTCGTATGAGATGTCTTGTTTGTAATCCAGTAATGAAATCTTAGTATGTTATTAGCATTCATGGAGTTTAAGGATCTATCAGTGTGTAGCTAGCACCCCTGACATATGTGCCATAAGTAAGTAACCAAACCGAGACAACTCTTGACATCAATTGGGATCACAAAAGCACTCCAAAGGGTTCACAAACTAGGAGTGGAGCATGCCTCAAACTTAATAGATCTATACCTTTTGCACATTGTTCACTAAATGATTAATGGTTACTCTTGTCATCATCCTACTTACGCACATTTATCGTGTTATCATCTAACCTAATAGCTAAGATATCGTTTGTTATGACATGTATTTCGCCTTGATTGGTTTAAAAACAAAACTTTGAAATATCTGAAAGGAGGGACATGAACGCACTGTTTTTGCGTTCTGTAAGTCGTACTTACTAGAATTCGGGTGTACACATGTGTATTAACATCATTAGACACCTAGGTCTCGTTGGACCTCGTAACAGTTGTTCATCTTCAATTCTTGTTGTGTATTTATTTACCACATTAGAATAACTTTAATGTTATTATAGTGTTGGTAGTTCGTTTGTTCGATTATTATTTATATACACATATTTCACAAAATATATATATATATATATAAATATATATATATATATAAATATATATATATATATATATAAATATTGTCATTATTCGGTGAACGGGCCTCGCCCTTCACATGTCCTTATGCCTTGCACGCCTTTCATTGGGCCTAGCCCATGTAATTATGTCATTGGGCTAGCTCATGTCTTTAGTTGATTGGGCCTAGCCCATGTAATTATGTCATTAGGCCTAGCCCATGCAAGTTGTTCACCTTCAATTCTTGTAGTGTATTTATTTACCACATTAGAACAACTTTAATGTTATTATAGTGTTGGTAGTTCGTTTGTTCGGTTATTATTTATATAGATATATTTCACATATATATATACACACATACATATATTGTCATTATTCGATCGTGTGTGAACGGGCCTCGCCCTTCACATGTCCTCGTGCCTTGCACGCGTGTCATTGGGCCTAACCCGTGTCATGTATGTCATTGGGCCTAGCCAATTTGTTTATGTGATTGGGCCAAGTCCATGATATCTATGTTATTGGGCCTAGCCCATGTCTTTATATGATTGGGCCTAGCCCATGTAATTATATTATTGGGTCTAGCCCATGTAATTATGTCATTGGGCCTAGCCCATGTCTTTATGTGATTGGGCCTAGCCCATGAAATTATATGTTTTGTGTATTTGGGCCTTGCCCATGTCTTTTATATAACGGGCCTAGCCCAACTTAATTTCATGAGTCCATAACTTTATAATCTTGCACTTGAAAATTTTGACCAAGTTTATACTTTTAAGTATGTTTATATACTTTTATAAGAAATCACTTAGTAATTTTTATACATCCTAACTTTTCGAATTTTGTTATCGTTGATATATATATATTCATTAAGTGTCTAAAATATATTATTTTTAGACATGTCGTCATTGTCGTCTAATATATATTTCCACGTCGAAAATTACTCAAGTGTTGTAGTGGCTCTTCATATTAGCGATTTGTTTGTTGATCGACGGCGCGATGGTGTATTGTCTAAATTCGACCATTGTCCGCATTAGTCCGTTCGTCCGATTATTGTTTCAAGATTTGTGTAAAAGTGTAAGTGTTCATGTTATTTACACTTGGTAATTCTTCAAGTGTTTGAGGTGTTGTATAAGTTGGGTATTTTGTGGTGCATAACTTAGACTTTCTAGATACATACACATACATACACATGTATTTTTACACATTAATTTTATGACAAAGTATATGTATATATATTTTATCCCAAAAATATATATATGTAATAAATACTCATTTTTCAGTAGTAAAAATATATGTAAGTATTTGTCAAATCCTTGGAGGGTTAGGGTTTAACCCTTGTCATTAAAACTTCCTTAATGACGATTTAGGTCACTAATCGCATTTAGTCCCGTTAATCACCGCATTAATTATACTTTAATCATGATTAGATTTTTTAGAAATTTTCGCCATAGTTTCCCCTAAACTATTGCGTTTTCCACGTTTCAAAAACCTACTTAAATCATGTTTAATCCCATAATCACATTCAATCATCAACTCAAGTTTACATACCACTTTTGTGTGCTTCATTTATACACTTTTTCATCTTCATTTCCATGATCTTTTGTAAATATATATTTTAACAACTTTACTTAAAAATAATGATATCTTCTCATATTTATTAGGACATTAAAGCCATCATTTTTGTTCTATTTTCTAATCAAGATCTCCACATTAAACCACTTTTTTTACTAAACTTTTTGGGATGATCATAACATAAATAATGATGTTTATTCCTTATAAAAGTCACATATAGGTAATAAATCATTTTTAAGTTGTAGTAAAGTTCATGGATCATGAGGTTGATGATCTTGTTTAGATTTAAACATCACCATGTTTAAATCATCATTTATAATCTTATTCACACAAGAGTATCCATTTAAACAACTTACTTTAACATAATCATGCTAACTAGTTAACACTAATACACATAATAAACTATATTTAGTGGATTTCTAAGGTGAGGTTAGGGTTTTTAAGTTGGATTTTTCTTTATTTTCAAGATGATCAACAAGTACTTTCATAAACAATATGTCGTAAGGATCTTAAATATGGTGAAAGATTAGCTTACAAGTTTGCACAAGATTAAGTGAAGATTAAGAAGAAGATGAAGCTCCAAAGAAAACTCTAATGCTTCCCATGCTTGCAAACTCCTCAGATGATCTTATGAGGGCTTGAAAGGGAATAAAATGTGGTGTTTAATGGTGGAAAAAGTGGAGGTTTGTGGTGGTGTAGGTGAGCCGAAAATGTGAAGGAGTTGGGAGGTGTTTGTGTAATTTTTTTTTATGAAAATAATAATCTTCTAGTCAAGACCACATCTCCTTACCATACTTATAGCTTCATTAATCAACATAAATCAAGTGGGTGGGGGCCCACATAGAGGGTTAAGTGTAAATTATTTTATAACATGTGATAATTTATTATATATTTAGATGTTTAAATTAAGTATGATAATTAGGGATTTGGTCTTACATCATTAGTGAGCAATTAGGGTTTAGGGTGTTAATTAATATGAATTAGCCCCCTTGACTAGTTGGTATTAGTTTTGAATGGTAGAAATACCACTAGTTTCCTCATCAGTGCGATACCGGTTGATCTACGAAAGTTATTGTTTCGTACAGTAAGCTTTGGTTTTCGACCACCATAAGTGCCATGGCGTTTATTTAGAGCACTTCCAACATAGAAATATGGTTAACTAGTTCACTAGTCGAGTATAAGTTGAGTTTGGATGGCCGAAACGCTTCCCGTTGAATTATTCGCTCAACATTGGCACTTATATATTTTTGCCATCAAACATTTCCGGGAGTTGTGTTTCGTGACCTCAAGATAGTTGAAGGGATTTCGGATCCCAAATGAAGCTTAACTAGCTCTCTAGATTAATATATGAGGTTATCGGCCATTGAAATCTTTATCGGTTCGACAATCGATCGATTTCCGGTCAAGTTGTGCACGGCTTGCCGTATGACCTGAAACAATGTCTTTTATGTATTTATGATATTCTCATATTGTTTTAGGGTGTTTATCATTGTTCTGTTATAATTCTGTAATCCGAAAAATACCGAATTAATGTTGCGGACGAATTGAAATTGTCACCTTTTTAGTCGAAACGGACAATTTTGTAATTTAGGCGTTGTACCGGAAAGTTATGTATTATTGCAAGATGTGTTCCCACATTAGTGTTTTCATGTATATATGGACTCATTTATGGCATTAGCATGCCGTTACCCATTGTCATGTTTCGTTTTAACGGTTTTGCTGACATGAATAGTGCAACCGCGGATAGTGCGCCCAACACATTCTACCAACACTTTTAGGGCATAGTTTGATTTGTTTCGCGTCATAATAGAATCCAATATATGTTATGGCATGATTCACTTATCCTACACTTATGATATGACGTACAACTCGGTTACGTAATCAAATTACGATATAATGCATAAGATTATGTACTGAAAATAGTGATTAGAATGTACGGAATTACCGGTTATTTGTCACTTGTCACAAGAATTGTGCCAAGAAACTCCAAACCGATGGAATCTTGGATTACACTGGCAAAGAAGCTTTTGACAGATGTGAATCATATTTAAGTGGGAAAGTTAACCATGACACCTTTGACGAATGTCAGAAAAAGAGCTAAGGATATATTAGTACTGGTACATATTAATGTATGCGAACCTTTTGGAACAACGGGTAGAAACCGAGAGAGGTGACCACAGTAGATACGCTAATGTTTATCTTACAAAGAACAAAATTAGTTATCTAAGACCATTAAGATACTTTGGTCAGACCGAGGAGGTGAATATCTTAGTGATGAGTTTGACAAACATCTTAAGAAATGTGGGATCATTTCTCAACTCACTTCCCCTAGAACACCACAACATAATGGTGTGTCGTAGAGAAGGAATTGAACTTTATTAGATATGGTTCAATCCATGATGTGTTATACAAACCTCACACACTCCTTTTGGAGTTTTGCTTTTGAAACTGCCACAAGAATTCTAAATATTGCTCCAACTAAGAAGGTAGACAAAACACAATATGAGATATGGCATGGGAAGAAACCCAAACTACCATACCTTATGGTATGGTGCTCTAATGCTTACATTACAAGTGAGTCTTTGGACAAACTTGATACTCGCATTGAAAATGTTGTTTTCACAAGAGACCATTGAGTGGTTGGTTACTATTTCTAAAATCTTACAAAGAATCACGTTCTCACTAAACGTAAAGGTGAGTTCTTAGAGGACGAACTTCTAGCGCACAAAATTGGAGATAATCTAGTAGATATGGATAATATCTGGACTCCACAAGTAACCAACCACTAGCCGAATTAAACAGTCAATAAGAGATTGTTGAACTTGAACCTAAGAAGACTCAAGAGACGATTCTAACACCAAGGTGTTCGTAGAACTACTAAATATGGTCATGAACCCGATAGATATATTGGCTTTCATGAGAATGATGACATCCTGATAGCAGATGACGTTGAGCATAGCACTTACAAAGCTGCAATCGAAGATTCAGAATCTGAGAAGTGCAAACGTTAAAAGCGAGGTTGGTGGCAAAGAGCTTTACACAGACTCAAGGAATTGATTATGAGGAAACCTTCTCACCAGTAGTCATGCTTAGATCGAATATGATACAGCTTGCGATTGCTGCATTTATGACTATGAAATATGTCAAATGAATGTCAAATTTAAGATCCTCAATGGACATCTTACTAAAGATATCTATATGGTTCAACAAGAAGGTTTGTAAATCCAAAGCATCCTAATAAGGTATGCAAGTTAAACAAATATGTTTATGAATTAAAGCAATCATCTTTTAGCTGGAATCTCCAATTTAATTAGAAAATCAAAGAGTTTGGTTTTATCCAAAATGAAGAAGAGTCGTATATTTACAAGAAGGTAAGTAGGAGCTTTATAACATAATTGATATTGCATGTAAATGACATACTACGCTAGCCACCAGTATAGTTAAGTGGGGGTTATATGTTGCCAAAAGAATTATGTTCTACTTTGTCAAAAGGGAGTTGAACTTTTTGGCACCTTCGTTGATGCAAACCGGTATAAACACGAGGCTACGCTCAAACTAAGAGTAGTTTGTTAGACCACTTCAAATCAGAGAACAAGAACAATAATGGTTAAACAATATATGCAAATGAATGTTGAGCCATGTCTCATGTTTAACGAATGTTCTAAACAAAAAGGGTATTAGATAAGGTTACCATAGCTTTTGTACTTGGTTAAGTAAAGATTTACTTGAACGCAAGGAACTAGTTCCGAATATGATTTTAGTTACTGTTGGCAAAGTGCATCCTTTTTTAACTTCCCCTGACCTGACTAAATTATTGTTGGCAAATCCTGTAGAATGAGGGAACGTCTATCTTACTTGACTATAGGTCAAGTATATTTTGAATTCTATGGAGATGAACTAAAATCGGCATAGCTATCAAACAAGATGGACGCGAGATGTTGGTTGATAGGAAACGCGTCGGTGACCTTTAATGATTCCTCATGACTTAGCTAATTCCCCATTAGCTAACTTGATAATTTGTCTAATTTACATGACTCCTATTCAAGTGTATGCTTAACACCTAAAGACACTAGCTAAGCTCTGTGTTGGTATCAAAAGAATTGACACATAAGGATTGTAGAGTAGAACGTATGCATGACGCCATTTGGATCTTATGGGGTATCCATAGTTTCTGCTCACTCACACTTTAATTCACTTGTCTGATTCATTCTTAAGATGCTTATGCTTGAAGTGGCCTTTGTACCACACTTAAAATCCTTGTTCTTGGTTGAGTCTTACTAACTTATTGGTTTCCGTTTTATGTCTTGATTCACTACACTTCTACTCTTGGCACTTTTGCAAGTGTCCTCATGAGGAAATATTCACTATCACATTTAGGATTTCAGTAAGTTATTATCATATTTCTTGGTGCTAGCATCAATTATGGCAGCAATTGCCTTCGTTTTTATCATCACCGGACTTCCCTTTCGTTTGTTACTCACTCTCAATCCTGCCTTAAGGGGTGAATATTTTTGCTTCCCGTTGCTAGTAGATTCCACATGCGTTTCCTTCCTTTCGGCACCTTTCTTTGATAATTTCCCTTTATCACCGCATCCTTGGTAAGACTAACTGTGAGAGTTATTGTTTAAGTGATGAAGTTAGGGTGGGATAATGTGGTCATGTTTGGTTCTTAGAGTCTAACCCCAAATGTAGCGCTCAATTCATTTGATTAAGGTGTTCCCAAGTATGGAACAACCCTTGAGAGATCGTGAAAGTGTCGAGTGTAACCAACAACGTTAGTGCAATCATGATCGAGTTCTAGGATCCCATTTCTACCCTTGAATTCAAGTCAACGAGCAATACTCTTCTCGCATAAGGTTTTTGAGTTCTTCCCTTGATAACCTCTTTGTAGTATCACTCCTTAAAGTTTCTACTTGAGGATTTCACCAAGTTAATGCTGCATTCAACCGAAGACTCTTTGTTTAACTAACTGTTTACTCAGGAGTGCATTTACTAGCATTGCTAACCGACTCCGTTGTCTTTATTTAGCTGACATAACCTACCGCACCTCTCGCACCAATGAGGTCTTGTGGCTTACAGTCTGGGAAAGCCTTAGAATTTAAACCTTGTATGATCGCATCTTCAGGTGTAGCGCTGCCACTCGTTCCCAATCTATTGGGATCCGAACAATTTGAACTACCGGCACCACCAATTTCGTCACCAATGTCAACTAAATTACTCTCGTGTTGTGCGATTTCCATAAGAAGTCTAGTTCGGCCTACCAAGTAAGTCATGTATTAACTAACCAATTTTGGGTGTAGACCTTCCTTTTGGTGCCATGTTTCTTCTTAATACCCAAGATTAAAAGAAGCTAGACATATATTTTGGATAAATATAGTCTACCATGTGCCTAAGAATAAAGAATGCCATCGGTCATGGAAACCTCAAGATTGCATTGTTCATACATGTTTGAAATAATGATAACGTGAATAACAACAATCTAAAATTCGTAGTACCTCTTACGTGTATCGGCCATATGGCTAAGTGGAAAGGAAATAACTCGTTGAGGACGAGAAACCAAACGGTCATCTCCAACCTTATCGCATGTATTCCATACTTCGTGGACCTCGATCGTCCAAAGCAGAAAAAATCCTTCGCCACACCAACCCGTGTGACGAATATGTTGATATCCCTTGAGCTCCACGAGCTCCAGCTAGATTATTATAATTTCCATAGAAATCTAGTAGAATACAATGAGGGTGTTGAAGCATCGATCGTGCCATACCATCCCTTGGAATAAGACAAATGTCAAACGACAAAGTTTAATGTAATCTCTTTCCAATAAATAAGATGAGGTGCCATAGAAACCATGGAACCAACCCATTTACAAGAACTCTAGACCGTTAAAGAAATATCTTCCTTGGGTGGCCAACCAGTTGACTTAGTCTTAATCGACTCGTGATATAGATCGAATGTTAGATGCGAACAAATATGTGTGGTGTTTCTGTATCGTAGAGTGTTATAGCAACTACCACGGTTTGTGTCCCACTAGATAGAAACTCGAACAACTTAACAATTTTGAATGGGTAGTGATCATTAGCTTGACCCATAGAGCTCACCAGGATTCTCATCCACTGAAGTTATTATTACGTGGGCCCCATAATAATAATTTGCCTCGAATGGTCACCCTAGTGTTCTATCGTTCAAAGACGACGATCGGTCAGAGAGAGGACGCTATTGTCTACATACCTTCAACATAGAAGGGACCTTCGTGATGGTCCATGTGCTATCCTTCGTTGACATTACTCGCGAAAGTGCACATCGTTAGACAAATTTAGAATAGAGAGAATTTGCAACAATAACAACTGGAAGGGCACCTTAAAGATGAGTTGAGAGAATTTGCAACAATAACAACTGGAGGGGCACCTTAAAGATGAGTACTTCACCTTCCTTTTCTGAACAAGAGTGTTGTTATTAACGTTTAATATGGGTCACAGGGACCTCGTCCCGTTAATAGAGTTGTTTTCCAAGGCTACCACCTCCACCTCTTCGTCACAACCGAAGCCAGACATCTCCGCATCCGCGGGAAAAGGAACCACCTTATGTGAAATCAATCCTAAGGTCTCACTTAGTAACCACGTCCGCCATAAGATTCGCAATAGACGCGAGGTCGATATTCTCATTGTGCGAGTCAAGAATAATAATAATATTTGTAGTCGAAGGTATTTTGTTCTTGGCAAAATATTCAGTACAACACATGTATAAATAAGATATATATATTTATATATATATATATATATATATATATATATATATATATATATATATATATATATATATATATATATATATATATATATATAATCGCATAAAATCCCATCCAGCGAGGATTTCTATCTTTTGTAACATGTCCATGACACATAGTCTTATAATGCAATATGTCTATTTATCATAGACTAATCATGTATTGATCCTTTTTCGTTACTTAAGGCTAAGCTCGTGTGATAGATCCTCGTGTTATCATGTCACAATGAAAACCTTTTTGTCATATTTCTGAAAATATTTTTGGGATGTTATAAACTTTGTTTTCATGTGAAAGCCCTTAGTGATTGTAGACCCAACTTCAATAAAAAATTTTCCCCGGTTCACTACAATCGAAGCTCTGATACCAATCTGTCACAACCTGGTCGTAGCGGAAGCGCAATCGTGTGACTATGAGGTAACATTGCAACCAATTGTGTAAACAACAATAAATCAACAACGATGCCATATATGTTAAGTTACAACCAAAGTTTACAAGTTCCCAAAACAAGTTACAAGGTTCAGACAAGTTCATAATGTTATCCAAAGTATAGTTTTTAGTTGCATTACACTTTAAACCAAAAGATTGTTTTCATCATAAAAGCATGTTAAGGTTTTGACCCCTTTATACCTATAAGAGGTTGGGATATAAGAGACAAATCCTCCAAAGAGGCATTCGTTGTCATGTTCATTCCCACTTCCCGTAGTCTTTTACCGGCTCAAGTTTCGCGTCCTGAAATACATGTAAGTTTGAAAAGTCAACATAAAGTTGGAGAGTTCATGTAGTTATTTTCGTATGAGATGTCTTGTTTGTAATCCAGTAATGAAATCTTAGTATGTTCTTAGTATTCATGGAGTTTAAGGATCTATTAGTTTGTAGCTAGCACCCTGACATATGTGCCATAAGTAAGTAAACAAATCGAGACAACTCTTGACATCAATTGGGATCACAAAAGCACTCCTAAAGGGTTAACAAACTAGGAGTGGAGTGTGCCTCAAACTCAATAGATCTATACCTTTTGCACATTGTTCACTAAATAATTAATGGTTACTCTTGTCATCATCTTACTTACGCACATTTATCGTGTTATCATCTAACCTAATAGCTAAGATACCGTTTGTTATGAAATGTATTTCCCCTCGATTGTTTTAAAAACCAAACTTTGAAATATCTGAAAGGAGGGACATGAACGCACTGTTTTTGCATTCTGTAAGTCGTACTTATTAGAATTCGGGTGTACGTACACATGTGTAACCTACATGTGTATTAACATCATTAGACACCTAGGTCTCGTTGGACCTCGTACCAGTTGTTCATCTTCAATTCTTGTTGTGTATTTATTTACCACATTAGAATAACTTTAATGTTATTATAGTGTTGGTAGTTCGTTTGTTCGATTATTATTTATATACACATATTTCACAAATATATATATATATATATATATATATATTGTCATTATTCGGTGAACGGGCCTCGCCCTTCACATGTCCTCGTGCCTTGCACGCCTTTCATTGGACCTAGCCCATGAAATTTATGTCATTGGGCCTATCCCATGTAATTATGTCATTGGGCCTAGCCCATGCAAGTTGTTCATCTTCAATTCTTGTTGTGTATTTATTTACCACCTTCGAACAACTTTAATGTTATTATAGTGTTGGTAGTTCGTTTGTTCGGTTATTATTTATATACATATATTTCACATATATAGACACACACATACATATATTGTCATTATTCGATCGGGTGTGAACGGGCCTCGCCCTTCACATGTCCTCGTGCCTTGCACGCGTGTCATTGGGCCTAGCCCGTGTCATGTATGTCATTGGGCCTAGCCCGTGTCATGTATGTCATTGGGCCTAGCCCATGTCTTTATATGATTGGGCCTAGCCCATGTAATTATATCATTGGGTCTAGCCCATGTAATTATGTCATTGGGCCTAGCCCATGTCTTTATGTGATTGGGCCTAGCCCACGAAATTATATGTTTTGTGTTATTTGGGCCTTGCCCATGTCTTTTATATAATGGGCCTAGCCCAACTTAACTTCATGAGTCCATAACTTTATATTCTTGCACTTGGAAATTTTGACCAAGTTTATACTTTTAAGTATGTTTATATACTTTTATAAAATCACTTAGTAATTTTTATACATCCTAACTTTTCGGATTTTGTTATCGTTGATATATATATATATTCATTAAGTGTCTAAAATATATTATTTTTAGACATGTCGTCATTGCCGTTTAATATATATTTCCGTGTCGAAAATTACTCAAGTGTTGTAGTGGCTCTTCATATTAGCGATTTGTTTGTTGATCGACGGCGCGATGGTGTATTGTCTAAATTCGACCATTGTCCGCATTACTCCGTTCGTCCGATTATTGTTTCAAGATTTGTGTAAAAGTGTAAGTGTTCATGTTATTTACACTTGGTAATTCTTCAAGTGTTTGAGGTGTTGTATAAGTTGGGTATTTTGTGGTGTATAACCTAGACTTTCTAGATACATACACATACATACACATGTATTTTTACACATTAATTTAGTAACAAAGTATATGTATATATATTTTATCCCAAAAATATATATATGTAATAAATACTCATTTTTAAGTTGTAAAAATATATGTAAGTATTTGTCAAATCCTTGGAGGGTTAGGGTTTAACCCTTGTCATTAAAACTTCCTTAATGACGATTTAGGTCACTAATCGCATTTAGTCCCGTTAATCACCGCATTAATTATACTTTAATCATGATTAGATTTTTTAGAAATTTTCGCCATAGTTTCCCCTAAACTATTGCGTTTTCCACGTTTCAAAAACCTACTTAAATCATGTTTAATCCCATAATCACATTCAATCATCAACTCAAGTTTACATACCACTTTTGTGTGCTTCATTTATACACTTTTTCATCTTCATTTCCATGATCTTTTGTAAATATATATTTTAACAACTTTACTTAAAAATAATGATATCTTCTCATATTTATTAGGACATTAAAGCCATCATTTTTGTTCTATTTTCTAATCAAGATCTCCACATTAAACCACTTTTTTTACTAAACTTTTTGGGATGATCATAACATAAATAATGACGTTTATTCCTTATAAAAGTCACATATAGGTAATAAATCATTTTTAAGTTGTAGTAAAGTTCATGGATCATGAGGTTGATGATCTTGTTTAGATTTAAACATCACCATGTTTAAATCATCATTTATAATCTTATTCACACAAGAGTATCCATTTAAACAACTTACTTTAACATAATCATGCTAACTAGTTAACACTAATACACATAATAAACTATATTTAGTGGATTTCTAAGGTGAGGTTAGGGTTTTTAAGTTGGATTTTTCTTTATTTTCAAGATGATCAACAAGTACTTTCATAAACAATATGTCGTAAGGATCTTAAATATGGTGAAAGATTAGCTTACAAGTTTGCACAAGATTAAGTGAAGATTAAGAAGAAGATGAAGCTCCAATGAAAACTCTAATGCTTCCCATGCTTGCAAACTCCTCAGATGATCTTATGAGGGCTTGAAAGGGAATAAAATGTGGTGTTTAACGGTGGAGGTTTGTGGTGGTGTAGGTGAGCCGAAAACGTGAAGGAGTTGGGAGGTGTTTGTGTAATTTTTTTATGAAAATAATAATCTTCTAGTCAAGACCACATCTCCTTACCATACTTATCTCTTCATTAATCAACATAAATCAAGTGGGAGGGGGCCCACATGGGGGGGTTAAGTGTAAATTATTTTATAACATGTGATAACTTATTAGATATTTAGATGTTTAAATTAAGTTTGATAATTAGGGATTTGGTCTTACATCATTAGTGAGCAATTAGGGTTTAGGGTGTTAATTAATATGAATTAGCCCCCTTGACTAGTTGGTATTAGTTTTGAATGGTAGAAATACCACTAGTTTCCTCATCAGTGCGATACCGGTTGATCTACGAAAGTGAATGTTTCGTACCGTAAGCTTTTGTTTTCGACCACCATAAGTTCCATGGCGTTTATTTAGAGCACTTCCGACATAGAAATATGGTTAACTAGTTCACTAGTCGAGTATAAGTTGAGTTTGGATAGCCGAAACGCTTCCCGTTGAATTATTCGCTCAACATCGGCACTTATATATTTTGCCGTCAAACATTTCCGGGAGTTGTGTTTCGTGACCTCAAGATAGTTGAAGGGGTTTCGGATCCAAAATGAAGCTTAACTAGCTCTCTAGATTAATGTATGAGGTTATCGGCCATTGAAATCTTTATCGGTTCGACAATCGATCGATTTCAGGTCAAGTTGTGCACGGCTTGTCGTACGACCTGAAACGATGTCTTTTATGTATTTATGATATTCTCATATTGTTTTAGGGTGTTTATCATTGTTCTGTTATAATTCTGTAATCCGGAAAATACCGAATTAATGTTGCGGACAAATTGAAATTGTCACCTTTTTAGTCGAAACGGACAATTTTGTAATTTAGGCGTTGTACCGGAAAGTTATGTATTATTGCAAGATGTGTTCCCACATTAGTGTTTTCATGTATATATGGACTCATTTATGGCATTAGCATGCCGTTACCCATTGTCCTGTTTCGTTTTAGCGGTTTTGCTGACATGAATAGTGCAACCGCGGATAGTGCGCCCAACACATTCTACCAACACTTTTAGGGCATAGTTTGATTTGTTTCGCGTTATAATAGAATCCAATATATGTTATGGCATGATTCACTTGTCCTACACTTATGATATGACGTACGACTCAGTTACGTAATCAAATTACGATATAATGCATGAGATTATGTACTAAAAATAGTGATTAGAATGTACGGAATTGCCGGTTATTTGTCACTTGTCACAAGAATTGTGCCAAGAAACTCCAAACCGATGGAATCTTGGATTACACCAGCAAAGAGTCTTTTGACAGATGTGAATCATACTTAAGTGGGAAAGTTAACCATGACACCTTTGACGAATGTCAGAAAGAGAGCTAAGGATATATTAGTACTGGTACATATTAATGTATGCGAACCTTTTGGAACAACGGGTAGAAACCGAGAGAGGTGACCACAGTAGATACGCTAATGTTTATCTTACAAAGAACAAAATTAGTTATCTAAGACCATTAAGATACTTTGATCAGGCCGAGGAGGTGAATATCTTAGTGATGAGTTTGACAAACATCTTAAGAAATGTGGGATCATTTCTCAACTCACTTCCCCTAGAACACCACAACATAATGGTGTGTCGTAGAGAAGGAATTGAACTTTATTGGATATGGTTCAATCCATGATGTGTTATACAAACCTCACACACTCCTTTTGGAGTTTTGCTTTTGAAACTGCCACAAGAATTCTAAATATTGCTCCAACTAAGAAGGTAGACAAAACACAATATGAGATATGGCATGGGAAGAAACCTAAACTACCATACCTTATGGTATGGTGTTCTAATGCTTACATTACAAGTGAGTCTTTGGACAAACTTGATATTCGCATTGAAAATTTTTCACTAGAGATCATTGAGTGGTTGGTTACTATTTCTAAAATCTTACAAAGAATCACGTTCTCACTAAACGTAAAGGTGAGTTCTTAGAGGACGAACTTCTAGCGCACAAAATTGGAGATAATCTAGTAGATATGGATAATATCTTGACTCCACAAGTAACCAACCTCTAGCCGAATTAAACAGTCAATAAGAGATTGTTGAACTTGAACCTAAGAAGACTCAAGAGACGATTCTATCACCAAGGTGTTCGTAGAACTACTAAATATGGTCATGAACCCAATAGATATATTGGCTTTCATGAGAATGATGACATCCTGATAGCAGATGAGGTTGAGCATAGCACTTACAAAGCTGCAATCGAAGATTCAGAATCTGAGAAGTGCAAACGTTTTAGCAAAGAGCTTTACACAGACTCAAGGAATTGATTATGAGGAAACCTTCTCACCAGTAGTCATGCTTAGATCGAATACGATACAGCTTGCCATTGCTGCATTTATGACTATGAAATATGTCAAATTAATGTCAAATTTACGATCCTCAATGGACATCTTACTAAAGATATCTATATGGTTCAACAAGAAGGTTTGTAAATCCAAAGCATCCTAATAAGGTATGCAAGTTAAACAAATATGTTTATGAATTAAAGCAATCATCTTTTAGCTGGAATCTCCAATTTAATTAGAAAATCAAAGAGTTTGGTTTTATCCGAAACGAAGATGAGTCGTATGTTTACAAGAAGGTAAGTAGGAGCTTTATAACATAATTGATATTGCATCTAAATGACATACTACGCTAGCCACCAATATAGTTAAGTGGGGGTTATATGTTGCCAAAAGAATTATGTTCTACTTTGTCAAAAGGGAGTTGAACTTTTTGGCACCCTCGTTGATGCAAACCGGTATAAACACGAGGCTACGCTCAAACTAAGAGTAGTTTGTTAGACCACTTCAAATCAGAGAACAAGAACAATAATGGTTGAACAATATATGCAAATGAATGTTGATCCATGTCTCATGTTTAACGAATGTTCTAAACAAAAAGGGTATCAGATAAGGTTACCATAGCTTTTGTACTTGGTTAAGTAAAGATTTACTTGAACGCAAGGAACTAGTTGCGAATATGATTTTAGTTAGGGATAGTTAGATGCAGGTAGGCTTCAACCACTGTCTTAAGTAAAAATAATCAATAAACCCACCAAGTGGAGATTGTTGGATATAAGATGTCCGACTCATGATTATTTTAATGTTACCAAGAAGATATAATCCAAAGAGTTACACACTGGACAACGAAAAAGGAATAATGATTATAAAATAACTATTATAATTCATGTTGTGCGTCTTAGAATGGTAATATGGATCAAATGTTTTGTGAAACCTAAAAGGAATTAGTTGTGTAAGAAATGATTAATATTGTATTTAGTTATTTATTTAACTAAAAGTTAATTAAACAATAATTAAATAATTGTGGAAGAATATTATTTATTAAATGAATAAATATTTAGGTGATTAATATATATTATTTTTTTGATAAATATTTGTATTAGGATACAATTTCTAGTTGGTGGTATTTGAGTGCAACACTAATTCCTACATGCACTAAACTTACAAAGGGTTAGGGAGCCTTAAAGGTTACACTATAATATAAGTTTGTGAGACAAACAATGTCGACCACCATTGCGCTCCGCCATAGTTTTTTCATTGAAACTAGAAACCGGTTTCTTGTTAGTTCTGGTTTAAACGCTTTCATGAATAGGTCTCAGGTATTCAAGTTATAGTACGAGTCAAGGTGTTGATTCAGATCTCGATTCGTGAATAAAAGTCAACTAGCATGATGGTTTGTTGATTCAAGGTATGAAGCTTAAGTTTTTTTGTCAAAGGTTTATTATTCGAAACCCCCTATGGTTGTGTAATTGTTTAATGGTTGTAATTGGATCACAAGAATAGGTTTTTCGAGTTTTAGTTGTACACGCTTCCACTTTATAATTAATATATGATATTAATTAAGAATAAATAAAATTCGATTTTTATTTAAAATTAAAATTGTACACCAACGAAACCTAATAATTATACGAGAACCTCTGCTAAACTTATGCTACGTAGGTGGTTTGTAGATCTTCACAAGATTATATAAGTTATTCCTTACTTTGATGTCACCTTCTACTAATAACTAGAGTATATAAGTTGGTTCCTTACTTTGATATCACCTTCTACTAATAAAGAAGAACTATGAAGCCAAAGGGGTCTCAAGAACCATTATGCGCACACATGGTTGTGACTAGGGCCAACAAGCATATATAGCATAATCTGGAGTTTTGAAGCGAACTTTGGACATCATGTACATGTGCTCACGACCCTCTTGTAAGTTATTGGGGTTTCTGCTGAAAGCACAATAGTTTCTTATGGGAATCCTGTTAATTGCATTTAGTGACTGTAACAACACGACTTTTTTCAGTTTCATTTCTCCTATTCCATTGTACTTGTAATCGAACATTCTTCAATATAACGATTCGACTTTTCTTTTCAATTTTAAATTGTCATTACATTAATAATAAAAGGTTGACTTTTTCAATTTTAAATTTTCATTACATTATCTTATAAAACTTTTAACAATATCAATGTTTATATATCTAAATGTTCTAAATATTATATAACATTTTATGAAGTTTTTATAAATGTTGATAAAAAAACCCGGAGGGTTAATCTTGCCACAACTGGATAGTTAAAAGTGAAAGAAAATTAACCTTGAAACTTGTTTTTCATATAACTTTTAACTACAGGGACTAAGTTGACAAAGTCCCAAAGTTATAAACAAAACTCATTTTCACCCGCCACTTATTATCCGACGTTTCCGACGAGTCCAAAACAACGTTATCTACTCGTTTCATCCCGTTTGCGAAATTTTTTATCTCCGCCCAATATAAAGCTATTACCAAGTTTTTATCTCCACCCAATATCAGCTATATATCACGCTTATCCGATAATCCAACACCTCCTCAAATTCGACTTTTATCAATATATGTTTATCTCTGATACGTGACCCCATGTCTCATTCTAACTAGCACCAACTTCTAATTGCTGTTAATTTTCTTCTCTGCGATCATTTACAACTCGTCGAAATTTTAACTCCGGCCAACACTTAAATCGAATATTGTTAAGCTCGTTAGGTATGTTTTCCCCATGCATTCAGTTTATTTATTTTCATTAATCAAAAGCCCTTACGTCTGTAACAATAACATATACATGTTCAATTTGGGGTTGCAAGAATTAGGGCTCGTATTGGTTAATTTGGGAATTAGGGTTAATCGAACAAGACTTTGAAAACACTTAAAATCACAGGACTAGACTGGTAGTATGCTAAGTCATTGACTCGCTGGAGACCCGGGTTCAACCCGGGTAACCCCTTTTTGGCTTGTTTTATTTTTTTTTATTTTGTTTTATAAATAACTGTCATAAAAACAAAATCCGATAGGTTTTTATAAAACCGTAAATTAAATTAATTTGAGTTAATTAATTTACGTTATTGTTTAAAATCAGTAAATTTAATTAATTTACGTTAATTGAGCTATTATTTTGAATACTAAAAATTAATACTATTTATTCATAAATCAGTTATTTTAATAAATAATTGATAACCATTTTCCATCCAACAGTGCAATTAAAACCTTAGTCCCAAATTAGTTATAGATATCCCTAATTTCCTGTAGTCCTAACATGCCTTAGATAATCAATCTAAGATCATTACTGATTAAACTATATTACTTGAACATGATAGGATAACACATTGGGATTCTCCCAACGTCTTCAGTACAAACAACTTGTTTGTTCATTTTCTTGCTACGGTAAGTTACATAGCCCCCCTTTTGAGGATGATACATATGTCTTATAAAAAATTTGGTTTTCAAATTTCATTTACAATTACAATTCAACTCTTTGGCTTTGTATGATATCTAGTTGCTATTTGTGTGAACTTGGATGATTCAGTACATTTATTAACTGTGATCAAGCCGAGCCGAACAAGAGTATGTAATATACGGGCTTGACGGATGCCACTCCTTGGCCTTATTAGGGAGAGTTTGGGATTATCAAAACCAAATTCTATCAAGAGGTTAACCCATTGGGTTCGTCATTTTTAAGTGAACATAGGTTTAAGTGTGCACCTAGTTTCATATTTTGCTTATAAAATTGCTACAGATGATTACCGTGCCATATGAATTGTTACACATTTTCACTTATTACACATACATATACCCTATGCTGCTCCCCAACTTTTCGAAGTTGACCCTTCATTTTCCGCATGTTTCAGGTAACAATATGTGATGCTATTTCCAAGACTTGCTACACGTAAGAGCTTTAGATTTAGTTTAATTAAATTTGAACTTATGTTTTCTTTATTTGAGAACAATTTGTTAGTTCCTTTTTGTGTTTGGATAATTTAAAATTTGATAATGAACTATTTTAATTTTTTATTGATCATGAGCTATTGAAGAATTTGGTGGCGTCTCGATGTTCCGCCATCGATCAGGGTGTTATAGATTGGTATCAAAGCCATGGTTTAAAGGATTTAGGTTACTAGACACATGAACTAAACTATAACCTTTAGATTCCAAGCATTATTGTTCTCCTACTCTCTAAACCTTATATTTTCCCTTTTATCCTTATCCATACTTTAGCTTGGTCTTTATTTCTGGCTATGCAATCATCATCATGGTGATCAATCTTTAGATTGATAGGATCATACTCCAAGGCTTAAAGCATATATTATTTTGAAAATCTGGTCAATGTCTTGAAGGTTGGATGCATGTACACTAGGTTTTCTAGCTAGAAAAGCATTTTGTATAAATCGGAATCATCCAATGGACCAGTCATGCTTTCCTGAGAACTCTCAAAGTGAGTGTCCACTTCTGGGCTAAAGCATGTCTTCGTAGAATATTATGTGAACCTAACTACTTTGATTAGTCAATGTTTTCATTTGTTCATTTTAATTGATGAATAAATAATTATGATCCTTTTTATTACTTGTTTTACATTTAAATTCTCGAATATTGACTTATCTATGTGACACGAACCCTTATGTTTTGTTTCTTATTCTTATAGAATGCCTCCTCATCACGAGCCTCAAAACAATAACCAAAACCAAGAGTTGCAGCCCACATTGCCCAGCAAATGCCTATTATCCTTCCCAATTTGGTAAACCAACTCAACAATTCTGCTACTGCTAACGAGAATGGAAATGCTCCCTATACCTACAAGCATTTAAATTCATGAAATCTAGTCAAGTTAAGCGAAGGAGCCACTTGACTCTTACAATGGTTCAAAAGTATGAAAAGTACCTTGGTGAACAGTAACTATCCCAATAATCTTAAGGTTCAATTCACCATGGGTGTCCTCCAAGAACGGGCACTTACATGGTGGAATGCAGAGAAGCGAACCAGTGGGACCAAAGTTGCTTTAGCCTTGCCTTGGAATGATTTCAAGAATCTGATGATCAAAGAATCCTCTCATTGAAACTAGATAAAAATGCTCGACATTGAGTTTTGGGATCTTGTTCAAGATAGTGGAGAAAACCTCGTCTACACCACCCGATTTCAGGAATTGAGTCTACTTGTGCCCAATATGGTGACCCCTTTGTCTAGAGGCATTGGGATGTATATGGGTGGCTTGCCTATGCAGATCTAAGATGTTTTTTTGGGAAGTAAACCTACCACTTTCAAAAAAGCAATTCGTTTAGTAGCCACCTTAACCAATAACCACGTGAAAGTCGGTACCCTATTTAGGAAGGACAATAAGAAGGGAAACAATTAGACTAATACTAAAACAACCAGGGATGCTAAGGCTGAACCTTCTCGTAACATCAAAAAGCTCAAGGCCACTCGAAACTAAAAGCGGTTAATGATTGTAATTGTAAATGAGTATCATTGAATAATGATAAACCTTATATATGGGAAGATACAATTATCCCTACCACTATTTTAGGAACTAGATTTACATAATCAATATAAATATTCTAATAAATAACAATAATAATTAGATCTGCTAAGATTTCACTGCAATATAAGTGGGCGGAGGGCAAACCCTCATGCTGGAACGAAACTACTGAAACAGTTGTCTCGATAAGCCTTTTGTTAAAATGTATGCGTAACGGAGGATGCAACATGCAAAACTCATATGTGCCTAATGCGGACCATTTCCAGAACAAGATGAATGTCAATCTCAATGTGATTGGTTTGCTGATATTGTACTAGATTGTTGGATAAATACACAGTAGTTTCGTTATCATAGTAAACGATCGATGCTTGTCTTAACAGCGTATGCAACTTAAGTAGTAGACTGCAAATCCACATAGCCTCTATGGTGGCATTATCAACCCTTCTATACTCTGGTTCAGCACTAATTTGAAAACCGTAGGTTGATGCTTAGATACCATGAAAGAAGATTATCCGCAAGAAACACATAATAACTTGATGTAGAGCGTCTAGAATATGGACATCCACCTTAGTCTTCATCTGAATAAGCCACTAAGGCATGAGAAAAGGACTTAACAATTCGAATCCCATAATCCCATTATGCCCTAGATATATCGACTAATCTATTTCATAAATGTAAAATAGAAATCCCAAGACTCGTGGATGAATAAGCAAACCTACTGTACCACATAGGAAATATCAGGCCATGTAAACGTTAGGTATTGCAATGCACCTGCTTAACTATGATATAAAGTCAGATAAGAAAGGAAAGGTCCATTCGAAGCACCAAGTTTGTTGGATTAATCAATCGACATGGTAGACGGTTAGCATGATGACAAAGACACCTGACAAATAATATCTTTTACATAATGATCCTGAGACAAAAAAATACCATGTGCATGCTAAGTCACGTTCATCCCCAAAACAGTGATGCAAACAACCCAGACTAGTCATTGCAAACTCTCATGAGAGGGTATTGATGATATCATGAAGAAGAAAATCGTGAGAGGCCGTGAGAACAATATGGTCGACACATAGCAACAAATATGTAATATTTGATGCGTCACGATTATAAATAAACAAAGAATTATCACAACACTACTTTTGAAACCATGAGAGGAAATATAACTAGCGAATCGAGTATTATCACAACACTTCTTTTGAAACCATAAGAAGTAATATAACTAGTGAATTGGGTATACTAGGCATGTAGTGCTTGTTTTAGCCCAATATAAAGATTTCTTCAGGTGGCATACATAACTAAGAAATCCCTTATCAACAAATCTTGGTTGTTGATGCATAAAAATTGTCTCATTCAAACGCCCATGTAGGAAGGCATTCTTAACGTCCAATTGATGGATGTGCGAGGACCTAGAAATGGCCAACGGGAGAACTTCCTAATGGTGGATGATTTAACAACCATGCTACTGGTGTCATCACAATCAATACCCACCATCTAAGAGTTACCTTCAATAGCCAAATGTGCCTTGTCTCATTCCAAAGACCCTTCATACCTAAATTTATGCCGTAAAAGCTACATGCATTGTATGACAGGTCAGTATGTGGGATGAGAAACTAGTTCCCATGTTTCATGGTCTTGTAAAGTAGTAAATTCAGTCTACATAGCATGTAACCAATTAGGATCAACAGTGACTTTAATATAGGTTGTGGATCTACTGAACCCTATAAAAGAACAGATCATTGAAAGCCAAAACAATCTACAACATCTTGTCACTAATAAAGATCTGCTGCTCTAAACTATGTTGATACTTATAGACTGTTCAGAAGATCTGTTGAAGACAAAGCTCTGCTAGAAGCAAAGATCTGCTAGAGAGTAAACTCAGATGAAGCATAAAGGTTGTTGAAACAAAGGACTGCTGAAGACCAACAGAGGATTCCGCAATAGTTGTTGTTCAACAGAGTTTTAATATATAATTAATGTAATAGTGTTTAGGTCTAACAGAGGTTAAAGTTGTTAAATGTCACTTTCATAGTGACGTCAGCCAATGATGCTCAGTTGTTTGTAATGTACTATAATAGAACAGTACTTGTACTATTCTATCCATCACTTCTTCTACACATTTTGTACGAACAAATTAGAGTGGTCTTCGCTGAGGGTGAGTTTTGTAATTTGCATGCATACGTGATTAATGTTACAAAAGCATGTCAATGAAAAGAATATTTTTAGTGTTGTGATTACAAAGTTTTACAAATTTCCGCTGCAGTGTTTCAGTTATTATTATCTTCTTCCATTTATTTCATCTAAAACAATCACATCAATATCAAACTTAGATCCTAACAATTGGTATCAGAGCTAGGTCGTTCAAATTTGATTTAGCAAACAGTTTGATATAAGTAGGTCAGCTCTCACTGCTAATTTGTTTGTTCGTTTGTATTGAACAAAGTAAAAGTTTATTTACGTTCAAAGCTTTTAAACAAAACCTGTTTCTAAACAATCAGATTGTCTCAAAATCCACAAGATCCACACAACACTGGCACCATGTACAAACCTTCGATACTTGTCAGATCAGAGTACAATATCTGGTAACGACAGATGGGTCACATACTTGTACAACAGAGCACAGGTTGCTGGAAATCGATTATTTTCGGACCACAGGTTCTGATGGTACCGAGTGCCAAAGACCCAAAAGTTCAATTTCCAAAGAGTCCTAACATTACTCCGAACAAGATTTTCAGAAAATTGAGCTTGATGCAAAGACATTTAGTATCGTGGCAACTGCTTTGCCTAATGATATCTATGCTGGCCTGTTGCACCTCAACAGTGAAAAGGAGTTAAGGGATGCTCTGAAAGAACAATTTGGTGGCACTAAAGTGGTTATTGAAAATCACAGAGAAGTATTGAACCAACAGTATGAAACACTTTGTCATGTGAAAGGAGAATCATTAACTAAGCAATTTGAAAGGTTTAGTTGTTTCATTAGTGAGTTATAATTGATAAAAGTCGAATACCCAATTTACACCTTGAATAGTCGATTTCTAAGATCTGTACTTGAAAAAATGGGACACTATTGCCTTTTTAACTAGAACCGCTGTTGCGTTCAAAGAGATGAGTTTGACTCAGCTTCATTGTGGGCTTCTCACTTATAAGAGAGAGCTTAACCAGATAAAATAAGCTATAAGAGTTAGGAAAAGTGGCTGATGATTATTCTTTTGGTAGTACATCACTTTTTGGTCAAGAAGAAACCTCTTATAGTAGCAAGGAACAGAGTTATGATCATTTTATTGACATAACATTTGGTGGGAATTTCAACTCTGATTCTTGCTCACGCAACTTTGCTTTTGCAGCAAATGGGGAAAACCAAGTTTCTGACACGTATCCTTTGAACTTAATGATCTTCAACATTTTGATCCAACTGATTTAGAAGAAATGGACATATTACACCAACTAGCATTGCTGAGTGTTAGGACCAACAAGTTCTATAAAAGAACTGGTAGAAAATTCCCAGGGTTGCATGGAGAGTTAAAAGTTGGGTTGGATAAGTCAAAGATTAAATGCTACAAGTGTAACAGGTTAGGTCATTCTGCTAGGGAGTGTAGGAGTCAAACAAATGGTGCAATTATCACACTCAAGTCCTAGACCTCAAAACACATAAAACACTATCCATTATTCCCAACATACCCTGCTCCTCATATGCAAAACATTACTAATTTTGCACACCTTATAACCATTGTTCCAGTTCAATATGTCCAATTACTGTTCCTCAGATACAGTATGTTCAAGCTCCAAGTCCTCAGGTTCAAGTGCAACCTGCACCACAAGTTACACAAACCTCTGCTTCTGTAGAGACCAGTCAACAGAGCTTCTTTACACAAGGTTTTATTGATTGGAGTACCTTACCTGAGGAACTGACTGATGAAAACTTTTCTGTAGTTGCTAATACTAAAAAGAAACATGATGATTTTTGTTTCATGGCACTAGACACAATACTTGAAGGGGATGAGTCTGAGGAGGTAGTGTTAAATTCTAGTGATGTTTGTGAAAATGTTGTGGCAGATGTTTCAGAAGAAAAGTTGGTGACGAAACTGTGATCTCAGTGTCAGACCCATGGGAAACCAGTGTTTGTGATTCTGAATGTGATTGCGCCATGATGCTATTGCTAAGGAATCACCTCAGGCGCTTAAAGACTTATGTTCTGATACATGCATTATTGATTTTGTTAACATAAAAGTGGTAAATGAAAATATTAGAAACAAAAATTTGGATGATGAAATTCAGTTTGAAAAACTTGCAAAAGAGTTAAAAACAAAACTGTTTGAAAAAGATTCTGAAATTAGTAGTCTCAAACATGAGTCCAGCATAACCAAGGATCAACTCCAAACTATGATAGAAAACTATCAAAGTTGTAAAGAGGAGCTTGAATCTACCCAAAGTACTTGTGAAAACTGGGTAGAATCCTGTAAAGGTTATGAGTTTATGTTAGAATCACAAATCAAAAGCAATGTAAAATTTGGTGTAAGTTTTAGAAAACATGACCAAGTTTCTCAAAACACTGCTGTAAATGATTATGAGTTGGTTAAAATTATTCCAACAAGTTTGGCCGGTCAAGATATTAAAGTCACTAAACCAAATGGTAAGAAAATTGTTTTAGAAAAACCAACAAGATCCTCAACTATTGAGGAAATTGAAAAGTAGCAGTTCAAACCTATCTGGTCAGATGAGTGTGACATTTTTGACAACTTTAAGCCAATGGATTTTCCAACCATTGAAGGTGTAAACGCACCACAAGTCAAGATCATTCCCTTAAAAGATCTTCCAGGAGATATATAACATATGCTGACAAAAAGACAGAAAAAGGGAAGAAAAGAGAGAAAATATCAAACTTGTTTTGTGATTTTTAGGAAAAGAAGAATCATGTCACTAAAATTGTTTTCTTCTAAACGCTTATGATATAATCAAAACAAGTGTGATCATTGATTCACCAAATTGCACCATTTGTGACAGATCAAACCACAAAACTCAAGGGTGTGGTTATCTAAAATCTTTTGATGTTAAAAGAAATGAATATAAATCTAAAACACTTAAGAGTTCAAGAAATGAAAAGACAAAACAGACCTTTTGTCCTTGTCCAAACATCTGTTACCAAACAATTGAATATAACCTCTGCTCCCAGAAAGGTTCAGGTAACAAATGCACCACCAGCTAATAAATTTCCAAGGGGATATGGCCAACCTGCTTACAAGAGTTTACCTTTTGGCTATGAGGTCTACAAAAGACTATCTAAACCAAGAGTTAAAAGGCATCATTCATGGTTACGATTAGTTGATAGGAAATGTTGCATAGCAGATGTTATCAAAATATGTTCAAACACTGACCATATTCCTGGACTTGTGGCTAAAATATATGTGACCCCATCCAAAGCCATCCTCGCTTTGGAAACTCACCTAAACTAATTGTTTACTAATGTGAAGGGAGCTTCTACTTGCCTTGATTGTTTATGGTATGTAGATAGTGGAGGCTCCAGGCATATGAAAGGACGTAGAGCCCTACTCAAAGATTTGACGTGGAGGAGGTAATATATATTTGGTAACAATTCAAAAGGGAAGGCGTTAGGGTCAGGGACTGTCCAGGCTGGGAAAACTCAAGTTTGAACATGTCAATGTTATTGACAATCTGAAATTTAATCTTCTTAGTGTATCTCAAATGAGTGACAAAGGCTATAGGTCATTGTTCACTAAGAAAACTTGTCAGATTGTTGGGCCAGAAGTGGTTAAATAGATTGATCAAATCATAGCTGAGAGCAAAGCACAACTTGTTGCTCACAAAAGTGGCAATGCGTATGTAGTTTATATGTTGAAAGATAATCTAATGTCCAATGCATGACTGTTCTCAGTTGCTACTAACAAAGAGACAAAAATATGGCATAGAAGACTTGGTCACACAAATCTTAAAATTATCATTACTCTCCAAACAAGGTCTTCTAAGAGGTCTTCCATCGAAACAATTCACATGTGATGAACATTATGTTTCCTATTTAAAAGGTAAACAACATAAAAGTTCATACAGATCAATTGAAGAGTCCAAAACAAGCCAGTGTTTGCAATTGCTACACATGACCTGTTTGGCCCTATAAAAATCACGAGTCTTAAAAAGAAGAGATATTGTCTTGTAATAGTTGATGATTTTTCAAGGTTTACATGGACCCATTTCATTCACTCCAAAGTTGAGACTGCAGGCATTTTGCAAAATTTTGTTAAATAAGTTGAAAAGCAATTTGACCTGCCTGTAAAAGTCTTTAGGAGTGACAATGGGACAGAGTTTAAAAATAATGAGCTGGATGATTTCTATGGGTC
This sequence comes from Scalesia atractyloides, assembly GCA_947069175.1. NCBI lineage: Eukaryota > Viridiplantae > Streptophyta > Magnoliopsida > Asterales > Asteraceae > Scalesia > Scalesia atractyloides. The sequence continues at coordinate 64,912,387 of CAMTDV010000001.1, read as the reverse complement.
AAAAGAGATTTTTAGGCAATATAGCATCCCAAGGACACCAGAAAAAAATAGGGGGGGGGGGTTGAAAGGAAAAATAGAACTTTGATTGAAGCTGCTAGCACAATGCTTGTAGACTCAGGTTTACCCTTGTCTTTTTTGGCAGATGCTGTAAACACTACTTGCTATGTACCGAATAGAGTTTTGATTAACCCCAGGCATCAAAAGACTGCCTATGAAATTCTATACAAAATTAAACATCTGATCTAATATTTCAAAATCTTTGGCTGCCGATGTTTCTATTTAAACTTAAAAGATACAATTTCCAAATTTGCAGCCAAAGTAGAATGTGATTATTTTAGGTGTACTCAACTACTGCTAAAGCCTACAGAGTCTTTAATTCAAGGAGTAGGTATGTGGAAGAGACCTTGAATGCAAAGTTAAATGAACTTTCATCATTAAAAATCCCAGCAAATCCTGCAAAACTGCTTGATTTAGATAAATTTACATTTGAACACGTGTCTATCAAGACTAACAATGCAGGTACACCAAAGTCTTCACATCAAGAGTATACATATGACATTACGATTCCACAATACAAAGTCATTTCATCCACTAGAGAAACAGATGTTACTAACAACTGTGAAAACTCTGCCAATGCTAGATCAACAGTTGTTAATCCCCAAACCGCTGCCATCTCATCTAATCAAACCTCTGTTGACAAAAGTCCATTTTCTGTGAACAAAAGTCAACCTACCTTTACCCCCATTCCACCTATACCCCCACCTCCATTCCAAACAGATGTTAGCTCTTCAAAAATGCCAGTAGATGTTAGCTCAGTGATTCCCATCTGCAGCCTTCACCTCAAAATGCCATCATTCCATACAAGGGAGATCAAATCTACCTTAAAAACCATCCATTTGACCAAATCATTGGCAACATCAATGAAGGGGTTCTCACATGAAGTCAATCCCAAACATTTTTCTTTTCGCTGGTTTTCTATCACTCACACAACTTGTCAAGTATCAAGAGGCACTAAAAGACAACAATTGGGTAGGGACCATGCAAGAAGAGCTCCTATAGTTCAAAAGAAAACAAGTATGTGAACTTGTACCATTTTATAGGATGTATGTCCCATAGGCACAAAATGGGTCTTTAAGATCAAAACAGATGAAAGGGGCATTGTTGTCAAAAATAAAGCTAGGCTTGTGGTTCAAGGCTATAGACAAGAAGAAGGTTATTTTTAGCCTTTGCTGCCAACCACAACATCAATGTGTATCAAATGGATATCAAGTGTGCATTCTTATATGGCAAGATCAAGGAAGAGGTATATGTATGCCAACCCCTTGGTTTTGAAGCTACGTTTTATCCAGATCATGTTTACAAGCTAAACAAAGCTTTATATTGCTTGAAACAAGCACCTAGAGCCTAGTATGAAAGTCTTTCCACCTTTCTCTTATCCATATGCTTTACAAGAGGTAAAATTGATAAAACTTTGTTTTTAAAACGGAGAGGAAAATATTTGATGCTTGTCCAAATTTATGTGGATGACATCATTTTTGGATCCACATGCAATGGTATGTGTGAAGAGTTGAGAGAACTCATGACAACAGAGTTTGAAATGAGTGCTATGGGTGAACTCTAATACTTTCTTGGTCTTCAAGTTAAGCAATTGCAAAATGGTACTTTCATTCATCCAAGTAAGTATGTCAAAAAACTACTTACCAATTTTGATATGAATGTTTACCATGTAGTACACCTATGGCTACATCTAAGCTGGTCACTATTGATGACTTGGTTGATTAAACTCTTTATAGAAGCATGACTAGATCTTCAATGTACCTAACTGCATCTAGGCCAGATATCATGTTTGCTACATGTGTCTGTACTAGATCCCAGTCAGCACCTATGAAGTCAAATCTTATTGCTGTGAAAAGGATATTCAGATACATAACAGGTGCTCTAACACTTGGTACATAGTATCCTGCTAATGGGAATATTGAGCTTTTAGGTTACTCAGATAGTGATTTTGCTAGATGCCATGCCACAAAGAAGTCAACTTCAGGAGGTTGGCAATTTCTAAGCAATTGCTTAGTTTCTTTGCAAAGCAAAAAAGCAAGCTGCAGTTTCAATATCCACAGCTGAGGCTGAGTATATAGTTGCTGCAAGTTGCACCTCTCAACTCCTATGGCTTCAAAATCAATTGCTCAATTTTGGTGTAACTACTCTAAAGACTCCTCCCATGTTGGATAGTCAAGCAGCTGAAAACATCATTAAAAATCCAGTTTCACATTCAACAACCAAGCACATTGACATCAGACATCACTTTGTGAGGGATTGCTATGAAAAAGGTTTGATTTCTCTGCATCATGTTCCAACTAAGGATCAACTAGCAGATGTTCTAACAAAGGCTTTAGATACATCTACTTTTGAAAGCTTGATCTCTAGAATTGGCATGCTTAACATGGATTAAAAGCAAAATTGTTTGCTTTCCATGAATAAAAATCATTACAATGTTTTCAGAAAATTAAAAATCCATCCTTAAAATTAGCTAAAATTGAAAATTTCAATAATCTTAAAAGTTTGTTTTAAAAAACTGTTTCAAAACCTTTGTTTGGCTTAATTTTCTATCCACTGCTAAATGTAACCTTTGTAATCTTGTCCACTGTTCCATCCATTGTTTGGGCTAAAACACTATTTTGCCTTATCCACTGATATCTATCCTCTGATAGAGTAATATCACCACTGTTCATGACCATTATTCTCAACCAATATTGGTTCTCAACAATGGTTTCCCTATTAACTGTCATCCATTATCCATCAGAGGTTACACATGAATAGATTATTAGCCATCAGATCTTTGAAACCAGTGCCATGTCAGCGTTCACTTTTTCCCTTTATATATCACTGTTCTATCCAAACAGAGTTTTCACTTGCTGTCTCGAATTCAAAATCTCTAAAGAAGTTTTCATTACTCTCATCTTCTTCATTACTCCTCACTTCCATCTCCGATCATGGCTCTCAACATCAAACTCCCACATAACTACCTCCTCACATTCGAGAAAACCGAAAATAACACTTCATTCCATCCAATAGTTGATGTTCTTACATCCTCAAAATACAAAGATATCATGCTTGCAAACGTACCAATTTATGTGGATACACTCCGACAATTCTGGGCAAATGCTAAAGTTGAATCCCAAACGAAGAAGCCATATGCTATCACTTTCAAGATCGGAGAAACCCTTGTCCAAATTTCCCCATCCTCAATTTCCACTACTTTTGGTCTAAATGACCTTGAAGGCAAAACTTCCTTTGGAAAGCAGGAATTACATGGTGAGTTCATAGAACGTGGGTATGAGGGTCAGTTATCTGGTGTTACCATTTTTAAACCAAACTTTTCTGCTGAAATGAGATATTTTTTTCCATATGCTACTCATATGTCTTTCAACAAAGACCGCCTCATTTAATGAGATTCCACAAAATATTCAATTTCTAGGATATGCTATTTTGACAAAATTTGATTTTAATCTATTCCAGGTGTTGTTTATGGACTTGGTGGCAAACTTGAATTAATTATCAAAAAATAAGTTTTCTTTTGTATCCTAGACTTTTGAGCTATTATCTACAAAAACAACTTCCAAAAAAAGATTTTAAACAAGGCGTTGTTTTTGAGATGAAGAGTCTTACAACTGAAACTTTTACTAGAATAAAAAATATGGAGTCAAAGGTTTCTAAAACAAAAGCAAAGGGGGATGAGAAAATTTTGGATAAGTTCATATCACAAGCTCAAACCTCTATTGCTGAGCCTACTACTCCTGCTGATCCTGGTACCACTACCGGTGTTGTGAAACCCGCACAAGAAAAATCCAAAAAGAAACCATCAAAATCAAAAAATTCAACCAAAACAAAAATTCATAAAAAGGAACCTCTGGAAAATGAGATCCCAGAGGATAACCTTATGGTATCACAAAAGCCACTTGAAACCACTATTGTTACTTCCTCACAACAGTTGGAGAGATCTCCACCTCAAAGCCAAACTCCTCCTGCTTCCTCACAAAAGGAACAGATTGTAACCACAGGGATCCCACATTATGAAGCAAATGATTCAATTGAATCTTTGTGTCTAAGCCCCTCTCCTAGGGAAAATTCTCTTTCTACTCCACAACCATCACTCTCAATTCCACCTACTATCATACCTCTATTTCGTGCAACTGAGATAACTCAGACCTAAATCAGTTCCTCTCAATCACCTGTTCATGAGAGTTCACCGCCACATGTGACTGATCTGAGTTAAATCTCTTGGCTAACCTAGAAAAAGCTGAGGAGGTTACACCCCATGAGTTACAAGTAACTCTTGATGGTAATTTAAGTGAATTAGCCGCTACAACTAATGACATAATATTATTTCAATTGGACAATGGTTACATCCATCAGACTTCCTTAAAGGCGACAACTGTTGAGGCTACAATCGTAACCTCTGCTCCAGTTGGAAGTCCCAAGTACCAAGGAAAAAGGGCATTTGGATCTGATAACATGGAGATTCCTCCTTTTGATGATCCAAATACAACTACCTCTGGTAGGAATTCAGATAATCCTATTAAATTAGGTGATGAATTGTAATACAAAGAATTGATGGAGAGAATGACATCAATGGATCTTCAATCACTTAAATGAAAGATATGATGAAGCAGATCTTACAAAATTCTCAAAGCCAATCATCAACACAACAAATTACCAATGAGCTATGGAAATCTATGCAAGCAATCATTATAGCTCAAAGGAATTTGGCTGACATTCACCATGAAACTCACATGAAGCTTATTAGAAACATGGTTGAGGCCAGATACAAAGATACTCAAGCTGATATCAAGGCCATTAAAGAACATTTGGTAAAGACCACTGACCTCTACCCTACAACAATCCTTCATGAAGATGTAGAGGATGATGCCAAAAAGGGGGAGAGTGATAAACTGAGAAAGTTACAACCAGATTCAAAGGTGCAACAAAAGCTAGGGTCTGTTACAACCACTGCTACAAATGAAACTTTTGTTGTATCATTATATGCTGGTGTTCAAAAAGGAATTGATGAGACCATGAACAAACTAGCAGAAGAAATTGCCATAGAAAAGGCAAGATACAATGGAATCTAAAGCTTCTAAAATAATTAAAGAAGAAAAGGCCAAACAGATGGAAAAAGAAGACATTGGCACTTCAAAAAGAAAAAAAGTCAACAAGAAATGTCAGATAGCCAATAACCACCTCTTCTAAAACCACTACCATGCCTACAACAAGTGTATCCTCTGCTCCAACAAAACCAACACCACCACCTCAAAAGAAACAAAAACCCTCACCAAAGAAATCATCTTCATCACCAACATATGTTAGTACAGCTGATGTGCCAGCGGATGCTTGAACAGCAGATGTTCCAACAGATGTTAATCAAACCTCTGCCATGATCACATTTACCACTTTAACCCAACCATTATCCACGCCACCAAGAATTCCATTACGACCACCTTCACCACAAGTCAAATTCCAACGCAAAAGAAAAACTTCTGTTGTTGAAGATGATGATGAAGGGATTCAATCACCAGTTCCTTTGACACCAAAACCTATGACTTCATCACCATCCTCATCATCTTCACCTAAAACCACTTCACTTCCAACCATTTATTAACCACCATCCATCATACCTTTTGGTGCCAGATATCCTCTAGAACTGGTAACTGTGTGAAAAGAAATTGAATCATTCTTCACAGCAGATGATAATACAAAACTTGACTTTCCATCTCTCTTTGGTTACAGAAAGCCAAGAAATTTAGATGAATATCTAAAGTTGAATGTTAGACATGCTAAGAATATTGCCAAAGAGAAGAGCAAAGGGAAAGATGATTGGAGTACTCAAGGCATTTTCTCTTTTGAACTGAGAAAAGTAAGAAAGATTGAAGAATTTACCAAAGAGATGGAGTAAGTCTATGTCAGAAAGGCATGTAAATGCTGAGCTTGATAAAGAACTAAAACATAATTACCTTGACCACTTTATGCAATACAAACCTTACAAAGCTACCAGAGCACAGTCCAAAGATTGGTTAACAAATGATCTTAAAGAAGAAATTGACAGAATACAAGTAATGCTCAAAGATCCTCTACACAAGCCAACACCACTTGATTGGAAGAAAAACAGGCAGATGGATCAGAACAGAGCTTTAAAGCTTAAAAGGATGAAACAAGAGCTAGTTGCTACAAATTATGGTAGTGTCTGAGTCCAAAGTTGTAGAGACCTATAGAAAACTACAAGACCTTAGAAAGAAAGATCATACAGTTCCAAGAAAGCCGGACTACTCAACAGATGTTATCCTTCATCAGACACAAACATTTAAAAAGCACCCCTTAACCTCTATCTTACCCACAATTGCCTTACATCAAATAAAAAGGCAAAAGCAGATGGAAGAGGATGATAAACAGAGGTTTGAAGAGCACAGAAAAGAGGGAATCAAAATCAACTACTCTATCACACTGATGCTGCAAGTGACAAATTAAAAGAAACATTTTCCAAACTTGTAATCAAATCACTTCCACCAAGCTCAACAATAAGTCTTCCCCCACAAAATCCAGATGATTCAAAAATTCTAAAATGGATGTCATCCTCAGACACCCATGAATTGACTCTGCTCAGATAAAATGGCAGGATTCAAAAGCTGAAAATGGAGGATGCATATGGTCTGGATGCTTCTGACCTCCAAGATCTACTGAACTTTGAATTGCAAACGGATTTTGAAGACATGTTCTCTATGAACTTTGAACAACAGTTCTAAGCGCAAATTAGGGAATTTTTGTTGAGAAATAAAGATCAGCAATAAAGAAGGGTTTTGGCATTATCAGTTCTAGGAGGAGATTGTTGGATCTATTGAACCCTATAAAAGAACAGATGATTGAAAGCTAAAACAATCTACAACATCTGATCACTAATAAAGATCTGTTTCTCTAAACTCTGCTGATACTTAAAGAATATTCACAAGATCTGTTGAAGACAAAGCTCTGCTAGAAGCAAAGATGTGCTAGAGAGAAAACTCTGATGAAGCATAAAGGCTATTGAAACAAAGATCTGCTGAAGACCAATAGAGGATTCCTCAGCAGTTGTTGTTCAACAGAGTTTTAATATATAAATAATGTAACTGTGTTTAGGTCTAACAGAGGTTAGAGTTTGTTAAGTTGTTAAATGTCACTTTCATAGCGACGTCAGCCAAAGAGGCTCAGTGGTTTATACTGTACTATAAATAGAACAGTGCCTGTACTATTCTATCCATCACTTCTTCTACACATTCTATAAACAAATTCGAGTTATCTTAGGCTAAGGGGGAGTTTGTAATTTACATGCATACGTGATTAATGTTACAAAAGCATGTCAATGAAAACAATCTTTCTATTATTGTGATTACAAAGTTTTACACATTCATGCTGCACTGTTTCATTGATTTTTATCTTCTTCCATTGACTTCATCTAAGACAATCACATCAATATCAAACTAAGATCCTAACATAGGTAGATGTGATAGGTGGGAGATGATGCGTGGTTGAAAACTAGTGTTAGGATATGTTTAAGTTTATTTTTTACATAAATTTAGTTTCAAATGGCCTACTTTTAATTGGAAATGTTTTTTTTAGGTCTAATGGAGTTTAAGGAGCTATTCGGGAGCTTTACAGAGCACCGAGACAGAAAACAGGTCAACCGGTGTGATAAATGGCCGAAACAGAAAACACCAAAAGCAGGCACCACCGCTGACGCCCTCCTAGGCGGTCGGTGACACCTCCCAGATATTCTTGTCTGCCAAAAACCTCCATAAGCAGTGGAATAAGCCGGCGGAGGAATTTGGAACAATGAGGGGCCGTCGCCGACGCCATGATGGGCTGTCGGCAATGCCCCTTCCTGATACCAATCGCAAACTTCATGATTTGAATGACTAGGGACGGGTATATGAGGGGTGTTGATCATTCTTTAAAGGGGTTACACAATTTTGAACTAACAACGCCTCTCTTGGAGCCAAGAACATCATCATCTTCATCCCCAATCATTTCCAATTCATTCCATCATCCAAATCATAAGCTTCAATCCTAACCCTAACCTACCATCGTCATCCCATTCATCATCCATTCATTTTCACCATTCATCCAAAAGCCTAACCATCATCATCATTACCCTCAAGGCTTCAGGATGTCCATGTTCAAGAGTTCATCATCTAGTGACCAAGTTCCGTTCGTCATGAGGGCTAATTCTCAAGGGTTTCACCCCGGTGTAGGTTTTTGTAAGTTTTTAGGGTTAAACATTGTTTGAGTTTTGATTTGTGACAAGTTGTAATTTGATTTTGAAACCTATGATAATTGACTTGCATTTGTATTGTATTCGTGAAATGTTGAATGAGTTATGAAATTTGACTTTGCGGAATGTTTATGTGCAATTATGTCTTGTCTAGGTTAGAATTTACATGTTCTTGGTAGCTTTTGGCACCTAAGCCACGCAACACTAAACTTGTTGGTCATTTCTACAATTGAATTGAATCTAAAACATATAGGAACCCTAGGACTTCGATTACCGAACCAGGTGTGAACCTTGTTCTTTATTATTGGTTAAAACCTTTTAATCAATTTTTTCGTGAAAGTCTCATTTTTTCAAGTTTTTGTAGTCAGTTAATTAGAAACAAATATGTCGGTTTAATCCGACATCGCTTTTCAAACACGTAAATTAATTAATCTCAAAGCAAGCTTCATTAAAGTGACAACACTCATTAAAATCAATCTTGTCCGCACGCAAACCACAAACTCTTTGTAATTTATCCCCTTACTACCACTAACGCATTTGTAAGGGTAATTTGGGACTATAAATATTATCTTTAACCGGGGCGCGACACTCCGATCAGGAGAGAGGCAATTTGCAGGTTAAGGTAGTGGGGGGAGGTGGTTGTGTGAGCTTTGGACCGAGTGGTCATTGGAGGTAGGTGGGGTGAGATGGTGTTGGGCCGGCCGAATTTAGTGGACCTTGTGAGTCCCAAATGCTATCCGGATCACAGTAGCTTGTTTAGGTGTTTGAATGAGATAAAGTTAAGAAAAACCAAAAGATGAAGATTCTTGTTTAGATTAAACAAAAAGTGTTGTTTATGTAATCCAAATGATATACACACTAAAAGCACCTAGATTTTCAGATTTAGCATAAGAACATGAATCATAACACAAGAGAAATCACCAATACTTGTCCAAGAACCTTGGACTAGGGTTTTCCATTAGTAACATATATATACACACAGACCATCTAGCATAATTAATAATTATGCCACATACTTAATTTTGCCATATCCCCCTAGACCGTTGCGTACTCGAGAGTCTTCATTCTTCGTTCTGAGCTTTTGGGCTTGCGACGACATCTTGATCATTTCTTGGTGTTGCAATTTGGTTAAGAACAGCTTCACTAGTTGTTGGTGGGCCCTCCATAGTGACTTCATATGTGGATAAAGTCAGAGGTGGTGGTATTTCTTGAACATCTGACTCAGATGATGGATCTTGGGTTTGAGGAGGAAATGATTGTGGTTCAACAGGCTTTTCTGCAGTTTTTTTTCTTTCGCGGTTAATCTTGCTCTTTCTATTTATCGATCCTGAGCATAATTTCTATCATTTATTTCTTTCTTTCTTTCTCTAGCTCTCTCGACAACCCATTGAAAGAGCATGCCTTCCTCCAGATATTCGTTTCCGCCACCGACATGAATCTTATGCCTGTATAGGATATTCAAGTCAGACAGGAAAAACATAAACACATCCATCGGATCGAGAATTCTGATGTCTTCATTATCGTCCGATCTGATTACAGCTTCACCAGTTTGGTTGTCGTAGAACCACTTCTTGAAGCTGGTGAGCATTTCTAGATGTTCTAGAGGAATCTTCACCCTGGTAACCACTTTTGCAGGATTAATTACCCTTGTAACTCTACCTTTTCCGGTTATTGGGCCTTTGGTGGTTTTTGATACACGTCTTCTCGGGCGTTGAGGCTTGAATATAGTGAATACATGCACGCATTCACGAAGTATAAGTCTTTCAAAATCACCTCCAATGCTTCTGTTTATAAGATTTATCATATCGTGTTTGCTTAGCTCGCTAATATCCCACGTTGGTAAGCTCTGCATATCATTTCTAGTTCAGAAATGTTGGATTACACTACCTCTACGCTTCACAATAAATAGCCCTACCAGGTTGTAGTACTTCCAGCTTATGATTCTGTCGGTTGTCTCGGTTTTCTCAACAGTTACGACCTGATAGAAGTCTTGCATTTTAGCTCGTTCTTTCTTGAACCATTCAGAGTGGTGTGGTTCCACTTCGTCTCCTCCGTCTGTTTCATAAACCAAATCATCTTCTAAACCCCACTCAATAAACTTGGGAGGCATCTCAATTCTGTCTACCTCTTCTTCCTCAATATCTCCATCGATGTTCACATCAACCACTGATTCGAGTCATTTCTTCTTCTTTTTAGCCAACACGACTTTGCGTTTTTCTTCCTCTTTGAATTTGTCAAAGTTGAAGAGGACTTCACCACTGTATTTTGGTTGACGATCGGCAGTGGTGTACAAATCTTGAAGCATTTCATGCTGTTTGATCATTCCTTCATGCTGAAATCTTAAGAACTCTGCTTGCTTTCACACATAATTGTGTTGTTCCTTTTTTTCTTTCGCTGTTCCTACAGTTTTTCTCTGAGCACATTGGTTTCATTGACTTGATTCTTCAATAGGCAGAACTCTTTGGCAGGAAACGACCTGATTTCTCTTGACAGACGATCATACAGTTCTTGAAATGGTCGTGGTCTTGCTGGAGCTCGTTGAGGAGGTGCCTGAGTAGTTGGCGTTGGTTTGGGTGGAACGTCTTTTGAAGATCCCTCTCCAGTTTTTCTCTTTTTGTGGGCAGGGGACTTGCTCGGAGTAGCCTCTTTAGGATCAGAAAGTAAACATTCGACAAACTGATTTATCTATTCCTGTTCTGATGTAACCACAATCAGTGTCTCAAACTCGGTCATTTCTCTTCTTTTCATCCTCCGTTCTCTCTTTTCTACTTCCCTTACAGCAAGGATAGCTTGCATCCGTTCAATTTTGTTGTCTAGTTAACCTGATACGAATGCTATCACCTATAATTCTTTCAGGGTTGGGTGTGTCTTTCTTACTCTTCTTCGATTCACCATCTTCGACTACCTTCTTTCCTTTGTCATTTCTCTTTCGCACCAACTATGTTTAATCTTCAACTTCCGCTTCTTGTCCTTTAACAGCCTATTTTTCACGTCATTCTCGGCTTACCTCACACCTTCTCTATATTTGTTGTATACTTCAAGAACGATGGGAGCATTTCTTCTTTGAACATCCAGTTCATCACCCATTGATCAATTTTCAATTCAGTGTATTGTCTTCCTTTGGGAACAGCTTCAATGGATCACTGGGATCATCACCGAGACACAAGACCTTTCGGACCATTTCTTCAGTCACAGTTACTTGTTTGTTTCGTACTCTTGTTGTGATTGTCTTCACTCTGTCGATGGTTTTGACTTTGGCGGTTCTCCAGAATTCTTCGATGTGTATGTTATAGATTGTTGGCTTTGCTTGAACTGCATAGCGTATTTTGCTTCTTGATAACCACTCCATTACATCTTCAAAGTCGGATTCTGGTGGAACTAGAGTAATGGGTTGATTGTGCTTTCTTGTATTATCCCATGTTATTTGCTTTCCCATTTCTGAAAACATGGAAACGAGCAAAGTGAGATCTGGGTTTCGAAACACAACTGTTTGATGAATAAAAAATAATAAAATAAAATAAAATATAAAAACATAGTCCTAAATACGCTATTAAATGCATTGTCATGTTTTTTGTCACAGTAAAATTACACCGGTTTTAATAGTATTTACGCCGACCTGTAAATTAAAAACGCTGAGATATTTATAAGTGAGGCTAAAAGCACCGATTATTTACGTTGTGTACTTGGGTGCGTAATTGGGTCTGTTTACGAGTTTTAGATCAGCGTAGATACACATCTACACATGTATCTAAATTGATTGCCCGGCGTAGTTGTCAATTACGGCAGTTGCTCGAACTCACATTCAACACTTAAATGCGCAATACAGTGACTTCACTTAATTACGCCATATTCAAAATAAGTACGTTGTATTAAAGATGTTCTTCAAAAACCCTTGAAAAATCCCAAACTGATCTGATTCTTTTCATGATGAAACATTGCATTCACTTGGTATGGTAATCTGTTATGTTTATTCGAAGCGCTCCTATGTAATACATCACCATATCTTGATCGACAAGAGATATCAGATCTTTGTTTTAGAGGATTTGAAAGGTATATGATGAAGATGATAATAAAAAGATTTTAAAAACTTTACAAAACCAAAAACTGATAAGTATATATACATTTGAAAAAAATATCGTCCAACGTAATTATTAGTTACGCTGGGTATTAAATACGTCGCCCCTATATATATGGAAGGATTCTTCAAATCTAAGAAATCCAATCCAAATACGCTCGAAAATTTTAAACTTTCTCGAAAAACGTGCCATCTTATCTAAAATTAATGCAAAATTAAAAAATAATTTAGGAAAATAAAACATTTGTAATTTGGACACCGAAACTCGTTTTTCAAACCAAGGGATTTTCTTTATCACAATTTTCGTTTGTTTGAAACTCCATGACGTTCCTGCAAAAGATTATACCGGCAACACTTGTCAGTTTATCATTTTATTCTTTGATTAATCAAGGCACAAGAAAAACTGCTAGTATGTTTATCCTCTTAAATCCATGCATTCTTCTTTCAACATGCTTTTGGTGAGCATTTTATCATGTTGTGGTAATATTATCAATGGCCCCTACTCAAGCTAGACAGTTAGAATATTGTGCTCGTGAGTCCCACATCAGGAAATACCCCCGCGATCAAGGTATGCACAAAACTTCCTCATAACAGGTGACTATATTGATGTCATTCGTATGAGAGATACAAGGTCAACACAATGATGAACAAGTATTCACTTTCGTGCAGTCAAAACGACCAATGCAGTCCTGACCAGGCTAAGGCAGATACCTGCTATGATTACTTTTGAATGACTCGTTTCGTTGAGGCTTTTAAATTGTAGGGTTTTAGGCCTCTTTGGCACTTTTTTTTAAAAAGATATCATAATCGTGTCTAGGTCTGCATATATCTGGATGCAACAGAAGAGCGACTATGATATCCCCGAATGATAAAACATTATAAAGACCTGAAATCTCGGATTTTGGCAATCTATCAAGGCAAGATTTAAGACCATTAAGCCATATGTCGCAACGTGTTACCTACAAGATGCCCAACATTGTGGGTATCCATAATTTTTGTGTAAGCGTTATCTTTTGTCGCCTAATCGTAGTTTACTCAAAAGTATTGCTGAATCTACTGACATGTCGTTGCTTGGCACCTCGATTTTCTTTTCTTTTTCTATTTCAAAAACAGACAAAGTGTCAACAGTGTTCTATCATTTCTTAACAGATGTCAATCGGGAGATCAAAACTATAATTAAATTTTCGGGATATCTTGCCCCCTAAAATTTTATTTTCGTATGTCCATTGCTTGAAAATAAAATTTTAACTTTGCAGAAAATCTTTTTGTTGGGCACGATTTTAAGATACTCATTTATTTAGGAAAGCAGTTTTTTTAATAATATTATGATAGAGTATGTACAATCAATTATCCCAACAAAGCTTATTTCCACTAAAGGAAATTGATCATTTCCAACTAGGTTACCAACTGGTTGAAACGGGTTTATCGAAGGCTATCTATTACGTAGTATCCACTGGCACCACTTATATGTAATCTTTTTCGTATACATCTCGAATCGCGTGAATGAAAATCTCGATATGTTTGGTTCTCGAGTGATGGATTGGATTCTTCACAATTCCTAGACACGCCTCGTTGTCGATGAATATTGGAGTCTTCATAATGTTGATCCTGTAATCCAACAACCTATTTTGTATCCGAAGGACTTGTGAACAACAATTATAGGCCACAGTCTCATGAGATTCTTTGGGATTCTTCTAAAAACGAGCACAGATACAGATAGCCCACATAATGTCAGGCTTACGGTTAGATACATCAACGAGTGTGACAATTGTGCCTTTTCAATCATTGCACAGTTACAAACAATTTCGTATTCAATGAAACCCTGTGTTTTATTTCCAAATATTTTGTATTCAATAAAATCTTATATTTTATTGATGAGAATGTAAAAATGTCAATCGTTGCACAATTTCGATCATTTTCGTGTTCGTTAAAGCTGTTTACGCATTTTGCAAAACGCATAACCGTACAACCGAACGAACCGACATCCATGACATTTCGGGCGTAATCCAAGTTACACATGTCTTAACACCTTTATATAACCTAACTATTAGGTTAAAGGGGTTAAAAATGGCAAACAAGTGAAAATACAAGTCCAAGGGCCAAAACTGTCAAAAAAATAATAAATATTTTTTGCTTCTTCACCAAGTTTGCCACCTATCTCCAATTTTTGACACCTAGCACTCACTTTGCCACACTTAATATGGTATTGACACATGTTAGGACACTAATCCATACTTGAGTACACTTGTCATCACCTCCTTAATCCTAAAATACTATAAATACCCCATGATTCTTCCATTTTTTACACCACTTCAAAACACTTCAAAGCAAAGTGTGAAGTTCTTCTTTCTATCCTTCTTGGAGCTTGTTTCCAACCTTTGGAAGCCTCCTATCTTGAGTTTTGAATGTGTTCTTCAACACGAGTAAGTACTCTTCCTAGTTCTTTAATTTTTTTTAGCTATTTTGAGTTAAAAGTCGAACATTTTAGCTTCCTGGTTGCATTTTGGTTCTGACCATATTTGGTCAAGTCAAAGTTCAATTGAACTTTTCAATGTGATCATAATCACGAAGGTTATAATCCCTTATGATTTCACTTTCTGATTACAAGGTTTACTAGTCAAAGTGACGAGTCAAAGTTTCGGTAAAAAATGCGCATGATGTGCATTTTACGACGAAACTATTTTCAGGTATCAAAACACCAAGTTTTGATACCAAATCAATTTTATAAACTTAGTTAGACATATATTGACATGTCTAACTCGTCACTTCTAGTTTAGTACTTATTTGGGTCGTAAGTCGAGCGGTCTTGACACCGCTTTGACTTTCGAATCCGACCCGGTTGGTCAATCTTAGGATCTGACCAAACACATATTTGTGACCATAGTTGTATAGGGAATACCCTACTGAGGTTATGCTTTATGGTCACATCGTTTGGTTAGTGTTATGATAAGTTACTTCTATGTTCTTAAAAAAATGATGACCAAAATGCCCTTTTGCACATAAATCCATTTTAAACACATGTAACCAGATTTTTAACATATAAACTGATGTTATAACATTTTCAAACATGTTTGGGCATTTAAGACTTATCATAAGACGATCACGCGTTTACGCTAATGACCCGTTAAAGTATCATAAACTACCTTAACGAGTCATAATGGGTTAAAAGCAGGATCCTTTCCAAATCAGAATGTTAAGTTTGTTAAACCATATCACATGAGTTCCAACACTCGTTTGGTTTAGAAGACTTCATTCTATCCGATCTCCCGTTTGTAGTCCCGACACGCTAACATATTTATCTGACACATTAGGACACGTTTGAGCTTTGTTTATATCGTTGATCAAGAACACTTTCGCAATCCCAAGTGAGTACATAGCCCCCTCTTTTACATTTTCAATTGTTTTGGGGTGATTCATATGTGCCTATAATTATTTTCAAGATTTCAAAACAATATACATGGTTTATATATACAAATGATTTTCAAAGTGAGTACATAGTTCCTCTCTTTTCCATTTTCTAAATGTTTGGGGTGACTCATATGTGCTAAATCATTTTCAAGTTTTCAAAAAACAATGTCTATGGTTTATATATAAAACAATACGATTTAAATAATGTGCACAACTTGTTGATGCGTTATCCCTAACACGAATGACATTCATTAGCTTTGGCCGAGCCGACCAACAGTATGTTATGGTACCATAGGACTGACAATCCCATTATCGGACTGCTCACTGGATTTGGTGGAAGTTTGGGTAATGACAGAAACTATTTCTGATTAACAAATCATGTGTTGATTTGTTAGTCTAGTTAAAGAGACCCTTTGGTGGTCTATTAAAGACACCCTTTGGTGGTATAGTCAACACAGGTTTGAATGTGTTCATTAAAGAACGATCAAAAGTTTTCACAATTAAAAACACGGACGATTTGTTTATGACATGGACAATTGGTTTATAACACGGACGGTTGATTTATAACATGGACGAATGGTTTATAACACGGACAAATGGTTTTGAACAATGTCACGCAATGATTTTCATTTAAAGATATAAACCATACGAAGTTTTCTTTTGAATCAATATACTATAAGGTTTTTACAAAAGAAACGTTTTGGTCAAGATTCATGGCTCTAAAGTTTTCACAACTCTAGCCAACTTGTTTTAGTTGGTTAATTGTATTTCAATATCAAACACTTTTGGTACGAGGTTTTCACTTAACGACTCTTGTAGTCAGACAAGGTGTTGCAATATGTATACAAAGCCAAGAATTTGACACTCTCACAAAACCTATGTACTCGCCGGCATTTTTATGCTGACTCTTTTTTCACATATGTTTCAGGAGTCAATGCCTGATAATATAATGTATGCTTCACGTAGGCATGGACACGGGCCTTAGTGAGTAAAGACATGAAAGGCAATTTATTTATGTGTTGTTTCTGTTTATCCCAAGACAATGTAAACATTTAACTTATTAAAACAAAATTTTAAATTCCATGAGTTGTGAAACAATAGTTCTGTGACATGACTCCCCGACGTTTACGCCGCGGTTCGTTGTTTTACGCGGTCGGGGTATTACAACGAGCCTATCACTGAGGGATAGAAGGACTTGTTCACGGGCTTTCCTTGAAGATCACGAGTGAGTTCCGTTTGTGATGCGAATGGAGTGCTTGTAGTTTTGCAGTCAATCATATTATATTTAACAAGAATATCCCTGATGTATTTAGCTTGACGAATGAGGATCCCGTCTTCTCGCTGCTTCACCTCCAATCACAAGAAAAATGTGAGCTTGCCCATTATTCTCATCTTGAACTTTGCTTGCATAACCTTTTCGAATTCCTTGCACAACGTTTCATCAGTAGACCCAAAAATTATATCGTCTAAATAAATCTAAACCAGCATCACATTGTCACTTATCATTTTTGTGAAGAGAGTCATGTCGATTCTTCCTCTGGTGTATCCACATTCTAGAAGGTATGTTGATAAAGTCTCGTACCAAGACCGAGGATAGAGAGCTTTGTCAAGCTTGTAGTATCGTTTAGGAAAATGTGGATATTCAAACCTAGGAGGCTGAGAAACATAAACTTCTTCTTTTACTTTATGGTACAGAAATGCACTATTCACATCCATCTGGTATACTTGGAAATCTTTGTATGATGCATATGCCAAGAATATTCTAATTGCTTCCAAACGTGCTACCGGAGCAAAAACTTCTTCATAGTCAATCCCTTCCTCCTGCCTAAATCCCTGAACTACCAATCTTGCCTTCTTCATAATGACCACACCACGATCGTCCATTTTGTTTCGAAACACCTATTTTGATCCATAGGAGATTTTCCTTCTGGAAGATCAACCGGTTCCCACAGTTTGAGCTTCTAAAACTGAGATAATTCTTCCTGCATCGCATGCACATAGCTTGAGTCTTGAATAGCTTCTTCGATGTCACTTGGTACAGATTGTGAAAGGAAAGCGGCGTACAATCCTTTTTTATAACGTAAGTCTGACCATGAGTTCGCATGCTGTCTTCCACGGACCTATTACGTTTTCAATGGGGGTGATTTCGATTGATCTTATAACCTCCATTGGTATGGGTTTCAATTTATTGAGGTAGATTGGTGAAGTGTTCATCGACATAGTTGACTGGAGGTCCGTCTTCTTTAATTGGTTCATCCACATTCATCTGAGAAGAGGAAGCATCATTTGCGGATGCATTCTTATCCAAAGTGTCACCCACTTACTTCTTCGACGGGAAGGATTGGATCGGCTGAACCTGGACTAAAACGAGTTGTGAAAGGGGTAAAACCAAGGTTAGACGAGTCAAACACTGGTTCACTTTGAGTAATTTCCACAGTTTCGGTTTCGAAAAAGGGTTCGGGAATGTCGAAGGTGTTGAAAACGACATCTATATCGTAAAACCAATTGGGAGAACTTCCAGTGTTGGTGTAGTTTCCTTCTTAAAAGTCGACATAGTACGATTCAAGCACCATCTTGGTTCGTTTGATGCAGACTCTATATGCCTTCTGGGTGGATGAATAGCCCATGAAGTAACACACATCGCCGACTACTTCAAAATTGATTAGATTGTCTTCAGTGTTGAGAAGAGTGCATGAGCATCCAAACAGTCTGAAGAAATCTCTCAGAGGCTTTCGCTTGAAAAGAAGTTCATAGGCAGTTTTTCGTGAGATTTAACAATGAGAACTTGATTCAATACATATCATGTTGTGTTGACTCCTTCCGCCTAGAAGATGATTGGCAGTTTGGAGTCTACAAGCATAGTTCAAGCAGCTTCGATGAGTGTTTTGTTCTTTCGTTCTGCTACGCCGTTTTGTTAAGGAACTCTAGCTGCACTGTACTGAAGGCGAATGCCCTTTTCTTCACAAAATGAGATAAATTTTTTATTTTTGAATTTAGGTCCATTATCACTTCTGACTGACTTGATCTTCAGTTTGATGACGTTTTCGATCATAGGGATGAAGGTCTGTAGAATGGATGCAGTTTCACTTT
This sequence comes from Scalesia atractyloides, assembly GCA_947069175.1. Taxonomy (NCBI): domain Eukaryota; kingdom Viridiplantae; phylum Streptophyta; class Magnoliopsida; order Asterales; family Asteraceae; genus Scalesia; species Scalesia atractyloides. The sequence goes on along the minus strand of CAMTDV010000001.1, from coordinate 64,893,518 downwards.
TGGTTTAAAGAAAGTAAACCCATGAGAATTGAGAAAAATCATCTATACTCACCAAGCAATAAGATCTTTTAGCCAAACTTTAAACACTAATGGGACCGAAAAGATCCATATGCAACAATTGCAAAGGTGTGGTTATTGTATTCACTGCTTTGGACTTGTGCGGCTTTTTGTGTTGCTATCCTTGGGCGCATGCGATACACTTTTTTGAAAACATAAATTCTTTTATCGGTAAACCTCTTACTAAGTTTAATTTGGACAGTTTATTCATATTTTTTAAATTCACATGCCCCAAACGCCTATGCCAAAGCAGTGATTCCGATTCCGACGCCTTTGAGATCAAACACATCATTTTCTCATTGGTTTTGGCATTTTTCATATTGAGGATGTAGGTGTTGTTTTGACGAGGAGATGTAAGCATAATCATCTCGGCAGGAACTGGGTATTCGGGCTTGAGAAAGAGACATTCTACGTCATTGAACAGCACATGTATTCCTGTGTCACAGAATTGTGATACAATCATAAGATTGTAGCACAATTTTGGTACATAGTTAACATTTTCCAACGTAAGTGCTTCAGAAACAACGTCTCCAATTCCAACAATCTTCCCTCCCTTTTCATCTCTGGCAAAAGATATGAAGTTGCCATCGATGAATCGCAACTTCTTCAGTAGTTCTTTAAATTGGTCATATGCCTTGAGCATCCATTGTCCACATGCTAGATGTATTCCATGAGCATTCAAAGCTATTTTGTAGTTTATTCTGTTATACAACAACAAACAAGAAATATATACAAGTTAGTTAGATTTCGGAACCCATACTTGCTTTATTTTTAATCTATGGTTATTTGGCATGAAAATGTCTTCTTTTCTTTTCCGATGTTGTATTAACTAACTTTTGTTCAGGTTCAGAAAATTTCTTGCTTTTGCAATGTTTCGCTGTATGTCCTAAATGACCACAACGAAAACTTTTCATGTAACCGCTCTTTTTCCTCTTGCAGGATGATGCATTGAAGATGATGTATGAGATGAGTGTCTTGAGCTGTATGGAGCTTCGTCTGATGAAGATGCATTGAGACTTGAACTTCAGATTTTCTTCATTTTCTTGTCAAGACGACTTTCATCGTTAGTGTACTCTTTACCAATCTCGCTGAATGTTGAACAAACTGACTCTTTACTTTCACTTGAATTATCTGATCATTGGTCTTCACTTGAGCTTTTTTCTTCACTTTCTGAAGTTGTTATGTTTGAGTCTTCACTTCTACTGTCTTGGAGTGGTTCTTTATCATACTCTAACATACCTGTACAAGATGGAACAAACTCAGGAATTTCCTCTGTAAGGAATTATCCGAATATGTTTTGTTTCAGTTCTGGAACAAATACAGGAGGTTTAACCACAACATTTTCATATTTCAAGTCAACACATTCAACAACTACATTTTCATGGTTGCGGGTCATAGGTTTAGGCACATGTCTGTTACAGTCATCCTGAATATTTAGACTAGGTTTAATACAGTCATCCGTCCTAGTTAAATTAATACATTTATCCCGAATAAAGTCTTGTTTGTTTTACCACGGTTCCAGGTGAACCAGTTAACCGTAGTGTAACTGTCGCCTGAATACCCTATCCCTATTTTTGTGCCTCCACATTCCTCATCGCCCACATCCTCCTCCCATTGAATTTCATCTACATTGCTTATAGTAACATTAGTATTTTTGTTATTTTCAAAATTTACACTTTGAGCAATCAAATTATTTTTATTAATTAAATCATTTTCTAGATGAGGAGTTGGCATGGGTACATAGTTCTTGCTGTGAGGGGGTGGAAAGATTCTTGTTTCATTCCCAAGTTTATCTTTGTGCCCAATGCCATCTTTCACGTTTGTCGGTTGTTGGCAATTTTTTATATCAGCCAGTGCCTTTTTGTTAACATTCCATTTATCAATGGTGAGTTGCAATTTAGTGTTGTCAATTTCAGATTTTTTAGTCTTTAAGTTAAATCATTTAAAATGAAATATTTTCTGAAAATGAACTTCTTTAAAGTTTGCATTTCAGCTAAAGCTGAGTTCAACTTTCTCTGATATGCAGCTTCATTCAGTTTTAGCTCTTTATTAAATTACAAAACTCTATCTGTTTCTCTAATTAGGTCACGGCTGAGAGATTTATAGTGAGCCACGATGTTGATACATGGTTTTGATCACAATTTTGCTTTAAATTCGTAGGGTATGCTATTTACCAGGTCTTTCTCCTCCTTTTCTTTGGTGGATTCATCTTTCATTGATGCAGCAGGAGCTTGATCCTTTTCTTTCTTTGCACTGCTGCTAGTATCTTGACTCTTCTCTTTTGATTTTGATGTTTCATCCTCTTTCTTCCCTTTGTCAGCTTCCAGCTTGGTTGAGTTGACGATGCTTTTCAACTCTTTGTCAGCAAACGTTTCCCTAGAAATACCAACATTTTTGTTACCTAGAAAGTTTGAAGGACGTGGAGCCTTCAACTTCCTTTGATTGATTGGATATTTTTTGCCATCAGAGCTTTGTTAGCTTCCTCCTTCGCTTCAGCAATCTCATCCGTCCAATCATAGTCTTCTACCACGAGAGCCTTTAGAGTATTTGCAACAACATTGTCATTTCCTTCAATAGTAATTGCCCTTCTAGCTGGGGTAGTATCAACGTTTTTGTTCTTCAGCAATGGATAGTCTCTTTTGAAGTGACCCAAATTCTTGCAATTATAGCATCGCAGCTTTGAGTTGTCGAAACCAGCTTTTCCAACTGACAACCTCTTTCCTGTCTTGTCTTGAAATTTCTTCAGCCTTAAGGTGATCATTACCATTTGCCATTTTAGATGCATTTCCTCTGTTTCATCTGGATCTACTTGGTACATATCTTCAGCAGAAAGGAAATCCCGTTTCAGCTCACCTGACATAAGTGCTTCATAGCTACTCAGGAAGGTGTTAAACAGTACAACATGTTCAGTGGATATCTTGAGTGCTTGAGCATCACCGACCACAGTAGTCTTCTCGTTAGACTATGGAGCCTTTGCCTAGAGGAAGCATTAAAGTAAGATGCACTAGCACTTTGAGAGCTTGAACCACCAGAGGTTATGGGGGCAAGGGATTCCATGTTCTTGGGAGCAGCAATAGTAGTGGATTTGACGGTTTTGAGAGTATCATGTTTGATTCAGCTCTCACTTAAGCACATCCATTTCAAATGCCATTAGAGTGTTGATCAGATCTGAAAGAGTGACTAGAGTTGTACTAGTCAAGAAAGTTCTTTTGATCATCATGCACGGTAAGCTCCATTCTTTTGGAAGAGAGTCCAAAATTTTCTTGATTGAAGCATAGTTGGCAACGGGATTACCAACTTTCTTCATTTTTGTTAACACATTCAGAAAATGATTGATATGATCTAATAAACTTTCACCTCGAACACTTCCAAACATATCATATTCTTTCTGAACCATATCTCTCTTATTATCCATCAGTTCTTGGTTGCCTTCATAGTGATCGATACGTGCTAACCATAATTCATGAGCTGAGGTGTACTCTTCAAACAAGTTGTTGTCATCCTTTGATAGAGCCATTGTTAAAGCAGTGTGAGCCATTGTATGAACATTGTCACGCATTACCATGGGAACATGAGGTCCAACGGTAACGGACATCCATTGAGTATAGTCCGTGTACTCAAAGAATGCCTTGATACTGTTCTTCCAGCTACTAAAGTCCTCACATCATTTCAACTTTGGAGGCCTAGTTGCAGTTCTAGTTTTAAGTTCGGGTTAAGCGATCGGGTTCAGTTGATTAAGAGACATTTTGGTATGATTTTAAGTTCAAATTTCTGAGCAGAGGTTAAATACGCTGGTTTGTTAAGGTTCTGTGTCCAATTGCTGATTATGGTTAATTTCGCTTGTGGTTGGCAAATACACTGAATTTCAATAAGTACGCTGATGGTTCTTGAGTTCTTGGACCGGTGACAATAGCTAAATCTGCTGACACAAACAAAACACACATGAGTTTGGGTAAGTACGCTGATCACCGTTATAAAATCGTTGTGGTCTTTATCACTGACTTTGAAGTTGCCTTCGATTAAATACGCTGACACTATTTCGTTGATATTCAACAATTACGTGATCTTCAACATAAAAACGTTGTTTTCAAATTTATCTACACTGACTTCAAGTTTAAATATGCCAAACAGGGTTTAAATACGAACAAAAACTCTCTAATCACTCAAAAACAACTAAAAGTTCATGTCTTTTTGTACCAAAATAACCCAAATGTTCACCAAAACACTGATTAACAACAACGTAATGATTAATCACACGAGATCAAGCCAATTTAAGTCCAAAATTTTGAAAAACCTTGAAACTTTGAAAACTTTTGGAAAACCATCAAAATTTGAAGAATCTTAACAAAAACTCAAATAATCAAGAGCACAAAGGCTCTCATACCAAATTCTGAGTCCTAAATGCTATCAGGATCACAGTGGCTTGATTGTTAACACCGAAACACCTATTCATTAAGTGTTTGAATGAGAATAAGTTAAGATAAAACTAAAGATGAAGATGAAGATTCTTGTTTGGATCAAACAACAAGTGTTGTTTATGTAATCCCAAATGATATACACACCAAAAGCATCTGGATATTCGGATTTAGCACAAGAACATGAATCACAACACATGAGAAATCACCAAAACATGTCGAAGAACCTTGGACTAGGTTCTATTAGTAACACATATATACACACAGACCATCTGGCCTAATTAATAATTACGCTAGATACTTAATTACGCCATTTCTGGCTCAAAACCCAGTAGTTACACTTTTAGCCCTTCTAGCTTTGCTAACTATTACAATCAAGCGACAACATATGAAACTCAAGTATCAACGGTCTCCAAACGTCCTAACAGACCTGGTGTGGGTGCATTTATTAGTAGGTCGGGTGGGGGTGTGGGTTAGATGGAGTTAGTGGGTCGGTGCTAGGTAGGGAAGGGTTCCGCTGTGAACAATGGGTGTAAGTGAAGGGATACGATGCAAATATGGATGCAGAAGTAACTGGACATTGGAAGTTAAACCCAAGGCAATGGGATCATCTAGGAAGCTACAGGATTTAGGATTTTACGAAATGGTATAGGGAAAGTTTGTTCATCAAAGGTCACATGATGTGATATGTGAACTTACTAGTTGTAGGGTTGAAACATCAGTACCCATGGAAGTCGGGTGGATACCGAAGAAATATGCATCGAACTGACCAATGGTGAAGTTTATGAGACTGGGGGATGAGGTGTTAGGGTAGCATGCACATCTGAACACGCGCAAGTGGTCATACTTAGGATGTCTTAAGTAAAGGGCAAAGCTAGGTGTGTAAAAGCGCAAACATTTGGTTGATAAGATGTTGTGTAGGTAAACCGCGATATGGAGAGCTACCACCCAAAAGGCAGGTGAAGGTTGGAATAAATGAGAATGGCGCAGATGATGTCATTGAAGCGACTAATCATGCACTCCACTCGACCGTTTTGGGATAAGATTTGGGGACAAGAGAACTGGAATAAAAGACCATGTTCGTTTGCAAATTTTTTAGAAGGCATGGTTGTCAAACTCACCCCCTAGGTTAGATTGAAAATTTTTCACCTTGCGTGAAGATAAGTTGACAAAATTTGGCAAAGGTGGGGAAAGTTTCAAATTTATACTTAACGGGGTATGTTGGATCTAAGTGTGTGTTTGTGTATGTTTTTGATAAAATAATTTAGAAATCAATCAAAATAATAATGATAAACACAACAATTTAACATACAACTAGATTTGGGAATGATTGTCAAATGATTTTATATATTCAGCATGGTTAAGTACGATCAAAGGTATAACTTGCTCCCCCTAACCAGGTTCACTCTCTCACTCTCTCTCTCTCTTAGTTCTTCTTCTTATCACCTCTAAGAGTTCTACTAATTACATTGTGATACTGTTCAATTTCTAGAGGAAAGAACTACTAGTTATCTCACCATGAAAGTGACCCTAAACAACCTATTAAATGGTGTAACTGCAAGTAGTTTGCAAAACTGTTGGACAACTGGAATAAAACCACTGTTACATTAAACTACTGAAAGATATAAGGTGAATAGCAGAGATTACAAAACTACTAGAAGGATTCCAACACTTTTGGAATCCTGTGTAGTTTTCAAAACTGTTGGACAAGTGGAATAAAATATATCCGGATGGATCTAGGTACGTGTAAAAGGTTTCTGCATGTAAAGGTTTATCCCTTGTTTGACCATCGATATAACGATCCTCATCCAGGCTCACTGCAAAACTGAAGACCACCAGTAGTCTCGCCACGGGGAGAGGGGGGATTCTCTCCATGACCACACTCCAACATGAGAATATGTACAGTGACTCATCGAAGATAATGTATGTAATGAGTGAATGAATAAGAGTGATGATGATTCACCCTGAAGGTGAAGTCCTTTTTTGTAACCAGAGAGATTCGTGAAGGAGATAGGCTGATAGGCCTAGAAACGACAATCAGGAATATCCATTTTGTCCCTTTTGCCACAACCGTTAGTGATCCATGGCATTTGGCGCACGGTGGATGGAGCCACGTGTCTTAGCAATTGTCCTTGTTGTCTGGTCTGTCATCAAACGTTAGTGGAGATCGTGTGACAATTGTTGGCATGAGCTTGCTGGTGCCAAGTGTACGTCCTTGCATGCTTTTTATCTCTTGCACGACTGTTCATCGTGCAACTTGTCCTAGTACAGCCTGTCGAGCACCTATGAGTCACAGGTCTGCCACTTGTACCTTTTGTACTTGTTCGATGCCTCTTTGCACTTCGCCTTACCGCGCGACCTTATTAGCGCTTTTGGTCAGCGTGAACTTGTAGAAATCAAGTTCTTTTTTCATGACCAAGTGCGAGTTGCTCTCGCCTTAGTCTTGGCCTTGTGTGCGACTCACAAAAGGGTTGTGTAGTTAGTGCAAGATTTGAGAGGTCATAGCTAGGCATTTTTCTAAGTATGGTCAGATGCACAGGTAGAAGCTAACTTACTTAATTAGCGCAGGATTTAGGATCTGCGCTTTTAGGTCTTACTTGCCATTGCGCAAGGTTTGTTAAGCAACCTGTTGTCTTCAGGGCTGACTCACCATTGCTAAGGTGCGTGAGGTTACTCAAGCGAACTGTTTTTATTCTGAGGGTACTGTATCCTACGCCGACGCAGTTTTTTGGGTCCATACCCCTCCAACGACCGTTACATTAAACTACTGAAAATACAAGGTAAACATCTGTGATTCCAAAAAAACTAGAAGGATTCCAACACTTTTGGAATCCAGTACTTATGGTCTTCAATGTTAACTTGTTGACTGGGCTATTGACTTGTTGACCAACACTTTGTCATTCTGGCACTAGTACTCTCTTCCAGTACTTTGACCCAATAGTTCTTGTATCAACAGGTTTGGTTGGTTGTTGGTGAAGCTATTAAGGTGGGAAATTCTAGTACAACTGATCATACTTCAACCTTATTCCATCAGATAATGAGATGGTTCCTTTGGTTTTTGGCTTCTTCATCAATAATGACTTTAATCACACTTATTATTCCCTATCTTCCCCTAGATCCGTTGACGCCAAAATCACACTTATTATTCCCTATCATTTATTCTTTTATTTACTGATGCCCAAAAGCCTTTCTCTAATCACTCCTTTGATGCCAAGTTCTAGATTTGAGGCTTGAACATCATCTTCATCTTTTTCAAGTTCCTGATCAATAATGACTTTAATGTCATCCGGACTTCAACTTTGGATACCATACCCATCCACCTGGATTCTAGAGCCATCTTCTCCAAATATTTCCACATCATTTGAGTATTTCATTGTTTTCCATCTCACAATCCTTGGGTTAGGGTGGATTGAAGGCATGTCTAGGACTTTTGTTCATGTAGTTTTCTATAAGCCTTGGATTGTATGAGGATATCTCTTGGGGCTTAAAAGACACAACAATAGACTCCTTCTTTTCGCAAGGTAAATCTATTTGTTCTCCCATGATAAAGGTGTGGAAACTTCTCAGGGTTCCTTTTTTTACATCCAGATAGTCCATATATTCTTTTGAGAGAGTGGACTCCTTCCATCTTATGATTGAGCCTTTTAGAGCCAAATTGACATGGATCAGCTCTTGTTTCATTTTGAAGGTCGTTGTAGCCTCTTATGGAGTTATTTTTATTTTACTACCAAGCTCCCAATTTAAAGGAGTCACCTTCAGGTTTGGATTAGCCAACATATTCTTGACGCCTGCAACTTCTACCAATAGGTTTTGAGCATCCCAGTTTTGGAAAAAATGAAAATCTTGACTAGATAAGGTATATTCTCTTATAGACATTCAATAACTTCTTGCTTTAATAGTTTGGAAATTGATGGATTTTTGAAAGGTGGGACTTGGGAGAGTCTTTGGGATTCCTGATACATGTGTAGCTCATAAGTTTTTATCTCCCTCATCCTTGTATCCATGATGTACTGAGCTTTTCTATAGGTTTGGTTCTCTGCAAATTCCTTAGCAGCCTCTTCTTCCATCCTTTTTTACATTCTCTAGGTAATTTAACTTGCTATTATATTTTAGTAGTGGCAACTATTTTAGTGATAAGATAAATTTTGGAGATGGAGGAGGTTCTTCAGTTGTTTGGTTTCTCTCTAAAGCTTCCTCTTGTTGATACTGTATCTTCAATTATTATTGTTGTTGATGTTGGAGCATGTGTTGTAGAATCTTTAGGATCATCCTGTAGCACTAGATTTCTTTTTCTTGAACATTGAACAATAGGATTCTCTTTAACTATTAGTTTCTCCGAAACTACTGGTTTTGTACCAAATACTGGTTTTGCACGAGGATGTGTACCAATAGTTTTAGCTACAACTATTTTTGTGTTAGTATGTGCTTTTGAAGCTTGTAGAGATCTTGTTATGTGTGGTTGAGCTCCAATAGTTTTGCCTAGTCTAGTTGTTTGAGCTTTAACTCCAATTGTTTGACCTGGTCTAGTGATTTAGTTTTTAACTCCATCTATTTGACCTTGGGCATGAACTTGTGATTTTTGAAATTGAATTGCCAGATGAGCTTCAGGAGTTTGTCTCCTTTTAGTCTCCAACGTTGTGAGTTTAACTTTAAATCAAAATAGTTGCTAAGTTAATGTTATTGAACAATTTATTTGTGATTGTTTAGTGGTGTTTGTTTATTTTGGTGATTTAAACAATGTAATTTGGTTTGATCAATATATTGAAACTTTTAATTAGTACCATGTGTTGAGCAATCTTGTTATGTGACGCCCCGATGTATACCACTGTCGGTTGGGATGTTACATGATGACGTTTTAAAAAATCTATGGGGAAAAGCCTTGTAGTGGGCCTAAACTCATGTCTTCCTCTACAGCCCAATTGTACTAACGTAAGAAGTACATAGCCTCTAAGCTCATGTCTTGGAAAAGAAAGACAAGGTAAAAAACCTACAAGATATTCCTATCATGCTAGACATTCTAGAAGTTTTTACTAGAGATGTACTAGGTCTTCCTCTTGTTCGTCAAGTTAAATACTGTATTGACCTTGTACCTTGAGCCATTCGCTTAGCCAAATCTCCAAATCATCTTGCACCTTTAGAAATACAAGAGTTTACCAGCCAACTACAAGAACTCTAGGATAAAGGTTTCATTCGTCCAAGTTTCTCACTTTGGGGAGCTCATGTTTTATTTGTGAAGAAGAAAGATGGATCTTCTTGTACGTGTACCGATTGTTGCGAGCTCAACAACTCACTATCAAAAATTGATACCCCTTACTCAGAACTGATGACCTTTTTGACCAACTTCAAGGAGCCACCCATTTCTCACATTCAATCTTCGTTCGGTTATCATCAAATTCAACTTCTTGAGGAAGACATCCAAGAGATCACCTTTCATACAAGATATGGTTAATATGGATTGATGGTCATGCCCTTCGGTTTGACCAATGCCCCTGCAGTATCCATGGACTTAATGAACTGCGTTTCCAAACCTTACTTTGATAAGCTCATAATTATTTTCATTGATGACACCCTTATCTATTCTATACCCAAAAGGAACCATGAACAATATCTCTATTTGGTTTTCAAGCTCTTAAAGAAAGAATAACTGTATGCCAAATTTTTAAATGTTAATATCGCTTAAGGAAGTTCAATTTATAGGACACATAATCAACGAGAAGGGAATTCATGTGGATCCTGCCAAAATTGAAGCTATAAAGAACTAGAGTACACCTAAAACCCCTACTAAAATCCACTCCTTCCTTGGCTTAGCAGGTTATTATCGTCGTTTCATTTCCATCTTTTCAAAGGTTGTTGTACCCCTCACTACCTTAACCCATAAAGGTAAAACTTATGAGTGGGGACCTAAGCAAGAAGAAGCTTTCTAAGTCCTTAAGCAAAAGCTTTGTGATGCCCCTATCCTAACTCTCCATGGCAATGGTGATTTTATGGTCTATTGCGACGCTTCTAACCTTGGTCTTGGTTGTGTCCTTATGCAACGAGGCAAGATAATCGACTACGCATCAAGATAACTCGAAATACATAAGAAAACCTACACAACCCATGACCTTGAGTTGGGTGCGGTCGTCATTGCTTTGAAAATTTGGAGACACCATCTCTACGGCACTAAATATGTCGTTTTCACTAACCACAAGAGTCTCCAATACATCTTCAACAAAAAGGAGCTTAATATGTGGTAATGATGTTGGATCAAACTACTTAAGGACTACAACTACGAGATTCGCTACCATTCAAGCAAGGCAAATGTTGTATCTGATGCACTTAGTCAAAAGGAACGCGTTAAGCTTCGTAGCATTAAGATCCAAACTGTCATCAAACCCGTACTCTTGAAGAGCGGCAAACCTCTATCACTCAAGCCAACATTCATAAGGAAATGTCATGTGGTGTTGAACTCCGGTTATCATGCATAAGGAAATGTCATGTGGTCTGCTTAACTATCTGAACCGTGTTTGGATTCCTAATCGAGATGATCTTTGTACTTCCATTATGAACCAAGCTCATAAGTCTCGTTATTCCATCCATCCTGGTGGAGATAAAATGTACAAGGATCTTTGCTATCATTATTGGTGGTCCAATGTGAAAAGATTAAAAGCTGAACACCAGCGACTATTTGGTATGCTCGAACAACCAGAAATGACTATGTGGAAGTGGGAAAATATAGCTATGGATCTCGTAACCAAGCTGCCATGCTCATCTCAAGGTGAAGAGAACATTTGGGTGCTCATTGGCTCATTTCCTACCTATTCATGAACCCTGTCCCGTGGAGAAGTTAGCCAAAATATACATCGGCGAAGTTGTAGGTCATCATGGTGTGCCTTTGAACATAATCTCTGATCGTGACAGTCGTTTCACCTCTCTTTTTTGGAATCTCTACAATATGCCTTGGGAACTCAACTAAATCTTAGCACTGCCTACCATCTTGAACCTGATGGTTAAATTGAAAGAACTATTTAAACCCTTGATGACATGCTCAGAGCTTATGTCATCGAATTTGGTGGCAATTGTGGAATTCCGTGTCGCAGGTCCGTTCTAGGATCCGATAAGCTTAGGTCTGATATGATTAACCTAGTCTTTCACGTGCGGAATCCATTTTAGATTAGGTGACATGTTTAACAAGATTACATTTCTTCAATTATCTATTTTCATTAATAGTTCAACATGTACAAGATCTTAAAAACACTTGAATAGAGCTCCATGTCCAGTCTAGTAGAACGAATACCTAACATCAAGTTCACTATCCTATTTATAGACCTAAACACTTCGTGCGAACTTGAATGTTCATCTTCGTGCGAAGATAAAAGGCTACATTCGTACGAAGTGACTTGTTTACCTTCGTATGAAGGTGATCTATTTACATATAATCATAAATCTAACATTCAGTTCCTATTACAGACTCAATATGATTCCGTGACGTAGGCAATAGGCATTTACATTAACAGTCTCACCCTTGGATGTTGGCACAGTCTTTGAGTTTTCTTAAGCTTCAGAGTCTTTGACCATCTTCAAATTTCTTCAATCTTTAATAACTTTAACATTCTTGTTCAACAAGTATCATCAAGAATCTCCTCTTTTACTTCGAACTTAAATTGTAAACTTTGAATATCAATCATATTCCCCCTTTCCTTGAACTTCCTAAAGCATTGTCCAATGTTTCACATCCTGCTCCCCCTTTCTATCATCTTCCTGTTCAATTTACTAAATATTCAAATACACATTTCAGTCTCAAACTTTGAAATTTTGACTTGTAGGTCCGTTCTAGGATCCGATAAGCTTAGGTCTAATCTGATTAACATAGCCTATCACATGTGGAATCCGTTTTAGATTAGGTGACATTTTTAACAATATTACATTTCTTCAAGTATCTGTTTTCATTAATAGTTCAACGTGTACAAGATCCTGAAAACACTTGGACAGTCCAGTCTAACAGAACAAATACTAACATCAAGTTCATTCTCCTATTTATAGACCTAAACACTTCGTGCGAAATTGGATGTTCACCTTCGTGCCAAGATAACAAGCTACCTTCGTACGAAGTAAGGTGTTTACCTTCATACGAAGGTGATCTATATACATATAATCATAAATCTAACATTTAGTTCCTATTATAGACTCAATATGATTCGATGACGTAGGCAACAAACATATGCATCAACACGTGTTCGGGACCGTTAATCATGTATTAGTGCGACATTAGGTCATAGTTGGAAGGTAAGAGATAGATAAACACTATCTTATATTGATTTGGACAACATAATTATGTGTTCAAAGCGGTCTCTAAAAACTAACTAGTTTTAACCCTAAACTAGACACTCTAAGTTTTAAATTTATAACTAAGGCTCTCGAAAATCTAGACCACACAACCGGCAAGTGTACTGGTCAATCTAGTAAAGCGTAAGTAAGTCCGAGTATCAAACCCACGAGACCCTACTCTCTACTGATTATGAGTACTAGACTCGATAAATTATAAACTAAACTAGGGGGTTTCTAACAAACTACTGAACTCAACTAAATTAACTAAAATTGAATGAGGTACAAACTAAACTGAGATATGATTAGTGTCACACCCCATGATTTACAACCAAACACAAGTGGGCCCGGGTGAGGAATATCGTGAAGTAAGTTGATATCATCATAGTCAATTAAACACAGCACAGTGGAAGTCTAGGAGTTAAATTACTATTACAAACCAAATGTTCAAAGTATGAAAAATAATATACAGACGGCTTGTAATGAAGATCGACAGGGGGATCCTAAAATGTACAAAAATGTATAACAGACTTTGGGCAGATCTAAGGATTTGCAAGATCCTCTTAATCACTACCGAGCGGCTTCCAGCTTATTTTGTATTGTACCTGCATCTTAGTCTTTTGAAAATACGTCAGCTTTCGCTGGTAAATACACCCGACTAACTCATTTTGAAAACATTTTAAAATTAGATTTAAGTGCACAGGACACAAATCTTTTATAACTTGGAAAAGTCAGCCTTGTAACCTTGTTAATAGATTCACATGTTTGTCAATACATGTGGGGCCCAGTACAGAGACCGAGACATGATTAACGTACACACCACTTATGAACCCACGAAGGAGTTATCCCCAACTAGTGGGTAAAAATAATTTTGAATGAGCATCTGTCAGGTGTATGCCTACACCCGCGTTTTGGTCGTGGCAATTAACTAATGTAATGTGTCGAGGATATTCAGGACATGGTCGTTAACCCCCAATGTTAAGTTATCAAACAAAGTAGGTGGGTATGGAGACGGGTAAAGTGCATTATGCATGATCGCTTACATATAAGGGTCATGCGATAGTGCCTGGTAATTTACCGGCGTAGATGGGTTAAAACGATCATATCCATATGTATCCGGATATGTAGGAATAGGGTTATTAAAACCTGATGGTGGTGGTTGAACTACAGGTGATGGTGTCGGTTCCACTACAGGTGAAGTATTGGAGGGTCCACCCATTTGTGGGTCCTCGTGAATGATAGGGTATGGTTTGGGTAATGGTTGCAGTGAACCTGACCGTTGACCTGCACGCACTGACATGCGTGCTCCACGTTTCCTCCTTGGTGGCTTAGGCGACGGCTGAGGTTGCTCCACCGGCTTCATATGAACAGCTTCTTGTATAGGAGGTGTTGGGGAGTGGTGTGGGGGAGTGTTGGCAAAGGTGAATTGGTTCCATTATTGGTCCCATTCATTAGCACTTTGGTATGGTTATCTGGTGTATGAGTTAGAATCACTAGAGATTTCGATAGGGTGTCCAAGTGATCCTTACAGTGGCATCTCCGGGTCAGAGTCCTCGTCCATTGGGGTGGGTTGATCTAACTATTTTTTATCAGTTGGGGGTGTGTTTGAGTAGTGGTTAGGGTTAAACTCATCATGATATGAATGATGAGAGTGATGAGAATGGTGTGATTGGTGAGAATGATATGAGTGGTATGAGTTTTGTGTGTGAGTAGGTGAATGTTGCGCTAGTGGCCAAGAACTCCCCGAATCCTCATAAGGATTCGAGTGATGGGGTTGTGAAGGGATATGTCTAGATGGTCCTCCCCTCATAGGTCCTTTACCTCTTCGCCGTACTCTTGGCGGCATTTTCCTATTTAAATTCAAGTCAAAACAATAATAATAACTTAATAATGACATGAGTAATCCTAGGTCAAAGCCTAGACTCGGAAGTCTAAGGAATGTGCTTTTGTGTAAGTTTGAGATTTAACACAAGAAGGCTAGTGTTTAATTCTCTCAAACGTTGGCTCAGATACCAACCTGTCACACCCCATGATTTACAACCAAACACCGTGGGCCCCGGTGGGGAATATCGTGACGTAAGTTGATATGATCATAGTCAATTAAACACAGACAGCGGAAGTCTTGGAGTTAAATTACTATTACAAACCAAATGTTCAAAGTATGAACAATAATATACACATGGCTTGTAATGAAGATCCACAGGCGGATCCTAAAATATACAAATATGTATAACAGACTTTGGGTAGATCTAAGGATGTGCAAGATCCTCTTAAATTACTACCGAGCAGCTTCAAGCCTATTTCGTATTGTACCTGCATCTTAGTCTTTTGAAAATACGTCAGCTTTCGCTGGTAAATACACCCAACTGACTCATTTTGAAAACATTTTAAAAAATAGATTTAAGTGCACAAGGCACGAATATTTTATAACTTGTGAAAGTCAGCCTTGTAACCTTGTTAACAGATTCATATGTTTGTCCATACATATGGAGCCCAGTACAGAGACCGAGACATGATTAACATACACACGACTTATGAACCCACGAAGGAGTTATCCCCAACTAGTGGGTAAAAATAATTTAGCGTGAGCATCTGTCAAGTGTATGCCTACACCCCGCGCTTTGGTCGTGGCCATTAAGTAATGTATAGAGCCGAGTATATCCAGGACACGGTCATTAACCTCCAATGTTTAAGTTATCGAGCAAAACTAATTAAAACGGAATATACTGATTTACTAGCCAAAGTCCGACATTCGATTGATCCCATTTCTAACCAAGCAGTAATAGTTTACCGTAACCCAAGCCCCTATAGGGAAAATAAGTCAAGAGTATTTACCTGAGCTAGTTATGATTTTAAAAATGCAAGATTTAATATCTTAGCGATATCCAAAATGAAATAAGTGCAGATAGCATTTACTGAAAGGCTCCAGTCTTGATTATGGCATAAGCTAACCAATAAAAACGCTAACAATCTTAATTAAGTCATAGACTTAGACCGACTAGCGTGCAGGGTCAAAACGGTATAATTCGCTAGATTATGTAACGCCTTGCTTTTTTCATACTTTCCTTAATTAGAAAGTGTAATCGTATTTCTATTTATGGAAACTTGTATTCGTATCGCAGTCGTATTTCATTTCCCAATCTTATAATCCGAGACTTTGATCGTAATAAAATTCATACCTGATACATACTTGTCTTACATGCATTTAATTGTTAAATACGTGTTTACATACAAACCGATACTTGTTATACGTGTAACTACTCATACATTCATACTTGATACCTAAAATATACTTACATATACATTATACACTTGAAAACATGCAAAAATATCAAGTTTTACCATGAAATGAAAGATAAACTAAGTTCAAGGACTAAAAATAGCATAATCCGAGAAAGTGGTTTCTTGCCCATGGATTCGTCCATTTTTTGTTTGTTGCATTAAATGCACCCAACTAACAACCCCCAAAAAATTCCATCTATAAATACCCATCTCCTTCTCCTCTCAAATCACACCTCAAACATTCTTCCTCTATTCTCTCTAAAGCTCTAAGAGCTCTCTCTACATCTAAAGGATCAAGGTTTTCAAAAGATAACTCGGTGCTCCATCCACCAAACTCTCCCAACACTTTACGGAAATACCAAGTGGAAGCTTACAAAACCGTGAGTACACTCGAACACCCTTTTTACGCTTTACACTTTTAGGTGCAGTATGTTAACCTATCAAAACACACGCAATCACACTTATACTTTTATGCAATCACCCAAACAATCCATCATACATGCTATAGTTACGTGATACACTGTCACACCCCCATGTAATCCCTTCACATCAGAGCGGGGCGTGAACTAAAATGGTATCTTCATTGCACAGCGGAAGTAAATGTGAGTGCTAAGACTTCTAATAAGTGAACGCCTGCTAAGTACTCTAATCCCCATGGGTTCCACTATTCCAACCGTGCCATACTTGTAATTGTAACCTGAGAAAGAACATGCGAAAAAGTCAACATAAAGTTGGCGAGTTCATAGTTTGTTTGTTTTTGTTTCAAATGAATCGTAAAACATTTGAAAGTCTTGCATTCGAAAAACCGGTTTGTGGGATCATAGTATCCCAAAGCATTTGAAATGTCATGTCTTTATAACAGTATTGAAATGTTTTCCATGTTGTTTGCAAATCCATGCATATAACTGTTATGTTGATAAACCGGTGATAAAATGTTTTCAATCGTATCTGTATATAAACCGGTATTGAAATGTTTTCTTGTTATCTTTATAAACCAGTATTGAAATTGTAGTATGTAGTTTGCCTATGGAATCTAAGGATCAGTCAGTGTGTAGCTAATACACTGGCCTATGTGCCATAAGTAAGTAACCAAACCGAGACAACTCTGACATCATTGGGATCACAAAAGCACTCCTAACCGGTTAACTTACAAGGAATGGAGCGTGTCTCAAACTCGATAGATCTATACCTTTTGCACCTTGGTCAATACGTGATTAATGGTTACTATTGTCATCATCCTACTTATGCACAATGATCTTTAATCATCTAATCCCATAGCTACATACCAATTGTTATAAATCTGTTATGCGTGTTATTGGGCCTAGCCCATGTTTTCGTGTTATTGGGCCTAGCCCATGTTTTCTTGTCATTGGGCCTAGCCCATGTTACAAATAAAATCGGGGCCTCGCCGCCTAGTTGTGACTATGACAATCCCGTCACTAGTTATAAAACTCATGCATGTTTCGAAAAGCTTTGTATAGCTTGTGGAAAACTGGTAAATTTAGCATAAACCTTTCATTAACCATTTGAGTTCGTTGAAATCAATTTGTACCATGGTTTAGAAATATATGGTTTTTGTTCATCAAAACATTGTATGCTTTCGCAAAACTTGCATGTCTTTCCACCCCCGAAAACATTTATAAAAATGTAAAACGGTAAAAAGTGGGGGGTTATGAACTCACCTTGATATCCAGTGCAAAGCTAGCTTAATGTGATTTCCATAGTGTTGTCTCCACAGCTTGACTTGCTAGCATGCAATCTAAGGTATTCCTAAAATGGAATACTTGTAAGTTTCTAAGAATATCGTCGCTATACTACGTGATACCGAGCTCTACCGAATCGTTACTCATACGATTTCTATGAAATTGTCATTGTCTTAACTTGGTTAACCAACCTATGGTTTTCTTAGAAACGATTTTGTTTTCGAGAGACTTGAAATATATGTTTATATATAAACATAACTATATTTCATGAAATCGTAGTTAGTCATCATGTACGTCGATGGATAATAGTACGACTCTTCGTAGTTTTCGTAAGATATAATGTATATATACTCGAAAATATATTCGTATAGGTAACACATTTCGTATTTGAGCAAGAGTCTGGCGTATCATTTATAATAAATAACGGTGTCATCGTACGCTTGTTATAGTCTTGTGGAGTTGCGTCGTACTTCGTTTAGGCGTTGAAATCGAATATAATCAATATATACTATTGTTATATAATCCTTCCAAGTATTCGAGTCGTCGACGTTTGAAATAAATAAAACGATATTTATTTTATGAAGTATTCAAGTCTCGACATTCGAATATATATAATTATATTCGTGTTATACGATTTCCGAATTTCGTAGTTTGAAATAATACGTGCGTTGTACTTATCTTGTAAAAGCGTTTCGGAAATCTTGAAGTTCGAAATAAATATAAACAATATACTTATTTTTATATCATCATTAGAATAAATTATCGATGTTTGAAATCTAGCTTCCGAGTTTCTTGTGTTTGAAGTAAATACAAACAACCATATTTGTTTTATAACTGATTGCCGAAACTTGTTGTCTTGAAATTACGCTCATTGTACGTTATCGGCTTGATTGTTATAAGTTACAATAGCGTCGGCAAAATAAATATATCTATATTTATTTTATACAGTCGTTTGAATTCAGACTTTTTGTCTTTGAAATGTAACGCGTTTCATATTATATATTTTCCGAAAATCGGGCAGAGTTTCCTCTGTTTTTGGACGATCCCGACAATGCAAGTTGTCGATTTAATTGACAAAATGCAATAATCAATATAACAATAACAATATCTATAACTTCTCGTCGTGATCGAATATAATGTTTCGCCAATTAATATTTCCGATTTATATATTTAACGATGTCGGTTCGATGTTTAACTAGCGACTTTTACGCGAATATTATACGTCGATTCATTTATTAATTTTAAACTTTTAGGCGATATGTAAGCATTTACGGTTCGGTTTTGAGCTCGGTTTCGCGATATATAATATTAACGTTTATTAACTAATATAAATAATTTTCACGTCGTAATTACATTTTTACCGAGTCTTAGTCGACCCATTGACCTGGCAGTTGACCGGGTTTGACCAGTTGACTGCGTTGACCAGCGTTGACCAGGTTTGACCGAGTCGAACAACACATTTCCGGTGCCGAAGAATCTGACCGAACCGAACCCGAACCTGTAACAAACATTTAGACTTTTAAATTGAACTGAAAATGTTTTGAACTTGAACCAAAATCTGAGCCGAGATCTGAACCGGAACTGAACTGAGTCGACCCGAGTGAACCGAACCCGAGCCGCAGTTGAACAAACCCAAGCCAAAACTGACCCGAACCTTTTCGAACCCAATCTGAAGCAGGCTGTACTGAACCAGAGTAACCCACTGCCGCGACACCGCAACCGTCAGCCGGCAAGATGTCGCCGACGTCGGCTGCCGTTGTTGAAACATCGACCCAACTCAGTTATTACCCGAACCAAAACAACCACCACGCTGCCTCCGAGATCGCCTCCCCTGTGAACCGTCTCCGCCGGCTGGGCCAGTGCTACGCGGCGGCTGCCGCCGCTAAGACACGGCTGCTGTCGCCGTTGAGATCCTCCAACGCCGCCGTCTCTCTAGCTTGTCTCTCTCTCTCTTCCTATCTCTCTCTCTCTCTCTCTCTATGCGCTGCTCTCTCTCTCTCTCTCTATGCTCTCCCTCTCTCTACCAGATGCACGAGCGTGTTTGTGTATAAGAAGGTTTCAGGTGTGGGTGGTGCGTGCGTCGGAGAAGATGACCGGAACCGGAGGCCGCCGGAATCCGGTATCCGGTGACCGGATAGATCAGAGAGAGAATGCAGGGAGTCTTGTGGTGTGCTAGGGTTTGGTTGTAAGAAAAGGAGAGAATTAGGGTTAAGAAAGTTTATATAGGTCTAGGGTTTTAAGCGAGTTGGGCCTGAAGCCCGTTATCGTGTGTAAGCCTAATAGGTATTCCAAAGCCCGTTTTCATAACCGAACTTCGTGGTTTACCAAATTTATTTATTCGGACTCGAAAACGTTTAACATTATACCGGGGGTCGTTGTTTGACGCGTAAATCAGTTCGTTGCGTTAAAATCGCGTAAATGATTCGGTGGTCGTTTCTAGTCCGTTTTTCGATCCGATTTCGAATGTGAGCATTAAAATTCGAAAACGAAGCCAAATATCATAATATATTAATAAGTAGACGAAATTCTTGTCTGTGGCTTTCGTTTCGTTGTCGGTGCATTCCGGTTTTCCGCGTAACTTCCGCGTTGTGCTTTGCGATGTCCGACGATCCAAATTTATCACATAATCATAACTGTATGGTAAATGCAAGAAAAAAATTCGTATTTTTTAGACGTTTTCAGTATTTGTTCGGCATCAGTTCGCTTATCGTTCAATTTCGCGTTTAGATTTCTCGATTGTCGCCATATCGCATAACGTGAATCAAGTAGACGTTCCTATGCTCTCCAGAGGCCTGGTCGAGTTAATTTACGTCTAATTACTTTGTTTATGATTATATTATTGTCCATTACACGCTTAATTACAACCGGAAACTGGCGGTTGTCACACACACGATTTGTATACTTGGAACATTCTTATGTGATGCTATCTGTCATTAACTACGTACGAGCCTCCCCTTTAACATGTATAGCGTCATGTATAGCGCTATAGGAGTAACGCACCGCCCGTATTCTAGAGGTCATGTTAAGTTTTATTCTATTTTTGTGGTACACGCGAGGATTGACTTATAGATTGCGTGCCATGTTACATAAATCTTGTATGCTAGCTTAACATTGGGATTCGTTTAAACCTTTTTGTACTTATGCTATATCAAACTTGTGTACTCGCCAATACTTGTTGTATTGAACTATACTTTTAACATGTTGCAAGTTAAAGATGTTGATCATGATGGAACTTAGTAGGGATGGCTTAGAAACACACGTAGAATGACAAGATTTATGTTGTTGAATTGATTGTATTTGAAATTTCATGTTGTACTTGACAATTTTGTTATGAACTGATACGGGTTTGACTAAATTATTGTCGCAAATAGTGTTATGATGCCTTGAGCAATCTATTTCTTCTCACTCTGATGTTTCCGCCATCGGTTGGGGTGTGACAGATTGGTATCAGAGCCATAACTATAGGGAATTAGGTAGAATTGCCATGTTCGACCTAGTCTATAGTTTAAGTGTCCAATTTTGACCATTCTTGTTTCTTGCTTAAAATATTAATTCTTCCTACCTTGCTTCTTCCTGTTTCTTTTGGTCTTAATGTATACAATATGTCTTTCCTAAGACATTTACACAATAGACACACTTGGAGACTTGAGGATACTCTTACTAATGAGACGATCTCGCCTAAATAGGGGTGAAACCCGCACTTTGGTGATCACTCTGAATCCGCGTATTCGATTTTTCACGAAATTACGCCATCAAGTTACGAGTGATATCCATACCTTGTTGGAAAATTTCCATTTCATACTCTAGTGGACCCTTACCAAAGAGTCGGAATTCGTTCCTCGTTTGGTAAGTACCAACAACGCTTAGGGTACGATGTTGTCAAGTTAGGGGTGAAACCCGCACCTTGTCAACTAGTCCCACTCCTCGATTTTCGATCTCGCCAAAGTTTCGATATTTCGATCAATTAGAGACATGTAGTGACTGGAAGGGTAAAACGCCGTTAATCGGTTCTCGACGAGAGCATTTACCTATAGGCCAAAGCACGTTCCTTTAATTTTAAAGGATCTTCGATTCATTTTGGAATAATCGACGCTTCTCAACCCAAAGCACTCCAATATTTTACTAAGCCTATCTTTTATGTTATCTCAATTTCTATGTGTTTTAATACTTGTTACGTTCATTTCGAACCCGATGCAAAATTCGCACATCTTTCGCAATAAAAAAACAACAATACTAATTCCCGCAAACCAACTAAATTTATACTCCTAACGCAATCATATGTGTTTATACTTTTGAATACTTGTTATGCTTATGGCATCTATGTGAACTCATACGTATTACTTACATGCTCAAACGTGACTTTATTGTCGATCACTTAGATATGTTTTTCGCGAAACTCAAGCTGGAGAAATAAGTCAAGTCCAACTCCAACTCGACTATTTTCGTAACAATCACTATATCAAAACTTATACTCTAACCTTTAATCATTGTTTCAATTTTTCTCATTTATACATAAAACACAAACCTTATTATTTTATCCAAATAATTTCTCATCCTACAATTTATTTACGTAAATTACATACACGAAACTCCTAATGATACTTTAAATGTTTCTTTCCCATATTTACACACTCACTTTATACTATCACTGTAAAGACATTTTGTTCCCAACGAAGAACCAACGAAAACTTTCTCTCACATACATACAAGTACGTTTTGCACAAAAAAAAATTCCTTTCAAAAAAATCAAAGTTTATCCACGGAATTTTCAAACACAACTTTCCTTATTCCGATATAAAACACCTTCAATGAAGCAAGCTCACTGTTTTAAAGCCTTTTTCAAGAATGTTAATAAGCAATTCTAAATCTAAACACGTGGGCATGAAAGACTCTTAGGTCGAACAAGCTTCGATACTCAAATCCTAAACATTTTTTTGAAACCAAGGTAATATTTTTTTATAAACCACATCTTACATCAAAAATTAATACTATTCTCAATATTCACCTGACATTCACAATTTTGGTCCTTCATTCCCGACAACCCCGACTTATTTTATTTCAACCAACTCAATGTTTTGACTCAAGCAACCATTCACATGCATATCACCTTACATGTTTCTACTTATACAGTTAATATTACATGACAATGTTACACATATCACCATTACACTTTGTATTTTACACACTCGCAACTTCATGGTAACTTATATATGCTAAATCCTATTTTATTCCACCTATACGCTCGATACTGCATGCTAATGTTATACGTATTTGTCTTCAAACATACTCAAAATTTATGCATTCGCACTACTTGGTAGTCATACTTGGAATCTATAAGTAAGCATAACCCGAGTGGTTTCGCTTACGTTCGACACACTCATACATACATACAATCATGCTTACATGCTTAATTTTTATACGCTATCTTACACACCTTTTGCTTGTAATACTAAACGTAACCTGACCCGTACACTACTAGTACAAACTATGCGCATCATGCACAAACCAAAATAATCGCGGGTAAACACAGGATTATATTGGTAGGCGCATGAAAACCATAGTGGGTTCTAATGTGTATCGTAACACGGAACGTAACATGACACTGAATAGCGAAACGGACATACATGGTGTGAATATGGTGGATGCGCCGCTGGTACTTCCTATATATAAGTGACCCTCCATGTTACCAAACTTTCATAAAACATGCCATGAGAAATTCGGTGTTTTCCCGGACCTTGTTAAATACATTTGATTCATAACAAACTTTGGTGACCCCACTTCGAAATGATTAGTACTCGATTATCCATGACAAGCTTCATTCTCCAAATCGTTAGCTTTAATCGCTACAACTATCTCTAGCATTTCTCAACGTTCCATGTTCGCATTTATCGATATTCATACCATTTTTTACCCCTCGAGTCATTCACTATCATACCATGATATTCCCAATTCTTCCCTTAACATTTCATCCAAACTTTATTTATAGTGAATCAAGCTAAACGTTCAATCCATTTTTTTTTAAATCGTCCCCACCAGCTCAATCTTGTAAAATGTTCCTTTTCTTTAAAATCACTCTTATCTACGCATAAACTTCAACTAGTCGGTCTATTACTGCCAAAACTTTTTAGAAACCTTAAATACTTACCATCCTAGTTCTCTCCAATAAATATTTTCTACAACAAGTGATTTTACTAATACGCCTTAGAACTGACAGAACTTTTCTTACAACTTACGGTGCGGACCGCTCATTTTAATCAAAATACATCCTTAGTCATACTAAAACCTTCCTCTTAGGTCGTACTCTTTTAAAATATTCCTTACAATGAGTTGTCCAGACCCAATCAAACTCACTTGCTTACACACACACATACACGTTTTACTTATTTTTATACACATTTACGATTGGTGTGTCAAAAACACCTTGTCAAATAAATTACTTTCACGAACCTACCATTTTTATCCTTTAAGATTTCGATACATATTGACAGACTTATACATGACCTCCGCAAAAACTTTAAACTTCAAAATCTTGATTTGGGCCAAATATTTTCACCAAAATGACATCTTTTCCAAGGTCTTCCTCTTGAATAAATTTCCTAAAGGAGGGGAGATTGTAACACCTCGCTTTTTTCGTACTTTCCTTAATTAGAAAGTGTAATCGTATTTCTATTTATGAAAACTTGTATTCATATCGCATTCGTATTTCATTTCCCAATCTTATAATCCGAGACTTTGATCGTAATAAAATTCATACCTGATACATACTTGTCTTACATGCATTTAATTGTTAAATACATGTTTACATACAAACCGATACTTGTTATACGTGCAAATACTCATACATTGATACTTGATACCTAAAATATACTTACATATACATTATACACTTGAAAACATGCGAAAATATCAAGTTTTACCATGATATGAAAGATAAACTAAGTTCAAGGACTAAAAATAGCATAATCCGGAGAAAGTGGTTTCTTGCCCATGGATTGGTCCATTTTGTGTTTGTTGCATTAAATGCATCCAACTAACAACCCCCAAATTCCATCTATAAATAACCATCTCCTTCTCTTCTCAAATCACACCTCAAACATTCTTCCTCTCTTCTCTCTAAAGCTCTAAGAGCTCTCTGTACATCTAAAGGATCAAGGTTTTCAAAAGATAACTCGGTGCTCCATCCACCAAACTCTCCCAACACTTTACGGAAATACCAAGTGGAAGCTTGCAAAACCATGAGTACACTCGAACACCCTTTTTACGCTTTACACTTTTGGGTGCAATATGTTAACCTATCAAAATACACGCAATCACACTTATACTTTTATGCAATCACCCAAACAATCCATCATACATGCTATAGTTACGTGATACACGATTTGTATGCTTGGAACATTCTTATGTGATGCTATCTGTCATTAACTACGTATGAGTATACCCTTTAACATGTATAGCATTATGTATAGCGCTATAGGAGTAACGTACCGCCCGCATTCTAGAGGTCATGTTAAGTTTTATTATATTTTGCGGTACACACGAGGATTGACTTATAGATTGCATGCCATGTTTACATAAATCTTGTATGCTAGCTTAACATGTGGATTCGTTTAAACCTTTTTGTAATTATGCTATATCAAACTTGTGTACTCGCCAATACTTGTTGTATTGAACTATACTTTTAACATGTTGCAGGTTAAAGATTTTGATCATGATGGAACATAGTAGGGATGGCTTAGAAACACATGAAAAATGACAGGATTTATGTTGTTGAATTGATTGTATTTGAAATTTCATGTTGTACTTGACAATTTTGTTATGAAATGAAACGGGTTTGACTAAGTTATTGTCGCAAATAGTGTTATGATGCATTGAGCAATCTATTTTGTCTCACTCTGATGTTTCCGCCATCGGTTGGGGTGTGACAGATTAATCGATGACCGGATAGAATGTAGTTTAAACCCAACAAGTACTATGACATGTATAATATGGGTAAACCATAAGCATTCTAAATTTTGAGATTAAAATGATCAGTTAAACTCGTTTTGGTTAATATTTGTAAACTAGTTACATATACTTAACCGCGCGCATTTAGGCGATACCGGATAACCTGATAAGTCTATTTGTCATTATACTTTAAATAAGTTTAAATATTAGTAGGATATCAACTCACCTGCCTGTTAAGGTTTTAAAATGAAATTATGCCTCATAAGGGCGATTTGGTTATTATATACCGTATAAAGGAACTTGAATATTATTTGATTTTATGATCATAAGTATTCTGGAAAAATATTTAATTTAAGGAACAATATCAATAAGATACTTATCTTATGTGTAATTTATCATTTATGACCAAACTATGCACCGAAGTGGCATTTTGGTCATTTTACACATAGTTTCATAATTTATTTGGGATTCTGAGTTTATATTGTGTACCTACTGTAAAAATATTTTAAATAAGTTTTAAAATTAGTAGGTAACAAGTCTTGGTTAATAAATATGGTTTTAGACCATACTGTGCGTTGAAACGGCATTTATGTCAAAAATGACGATTTGTACAAAGTTTAATGAAAACTGATGCTAAGACCAGGTTTGTATTTTTAGATATGTTATTTAATATCACATATCATTAGATAAAAGGTTTGGTATAAAAATATGATTAAAACCGTTTTATGCGCCATAAGGGCTTTATCGTCATTTGTCGACATAATGCAAGGACTTGTATGTAAACTCAGTATATAAACTGACATAACATCCCAATTAATCTTACTTATGATATTACATCAGTAGGAAATCAATTTTCAAGTTTTTTATTGATTAAAACCATATTTTACATACAAACGGCATTTTAGTCAAAATTTGGCATAATAACGGAACTTATGCATAAACTCAGATTCTGATTATGATCATGTAATATAACCTCAAGGGGTTATGCTACATTATATTATGATCATAATGCAACCTTAGATCAGCAGTGGCTAACTAATATAAATCGGATCAGAATCAAAAGTTAAAGCAAAAGTCAAACTTTGCGACTTCTGGTTGCCAACCGACCCTAAAACTGAAATTGATGAGCCGAACATGTTCTCACATGTTCTAATTATTATTACCAAATTTTTAAGTGTCAAAACATGTTACATAACATATATAAGCTCAGATTATAATATTTTCGAAAACTGGCTTGTTTGACTTTTTAATATTAAAACTTTGACCCGTCAGTTGGTGTAGCAAACGTGATATTTAGGAGGTGCCCTTTATAGGGACTAACACCTACCCTATTATGATCACTTAGCAATGTTCGTTACAAACAATGGCTGGACCATAATGGTCTTAACCGAAAGTAAAGGCGTTTTACTTGAATTTTTGCTATAAAAGCCTATAAATGAAAATGCAAGAGAAAGGAACACTTACAAGTGATTCTTAGGATGAAATAGAACTACGTTGGATCTTAGCTAGGAACTTCGAGAGGATGGAGATAGAGTGACAAATGAGAAAGGTGCAAGTTCAAGTGGTGAATAAATGCACCTATTTATAGTTAGGGAGGTTGAAGGAGGTGATGCTAGGTGTTAGGGAGTGTTAGAGGGAGCTTACAAGTGTCCTAAAACATGGCATAGAAGTTTGGAAGTTCATGGTTTCGAATCATATGGTTTTTGGCAACATGTGTGGAGGCCAAGCAGATTTTCTACAGACACAGTCACCTCGCGCCCCGCGAGAGACATGTGTGGAGGCCAAGCGGATTTTCTACAGACACAGTCACCTCGCGCCCCGCGAGAGACCAGGCCCGTGTCTCTCGCGGCCCGCTAGCGCCTCCTGGGAACTTTTAAAACTTGCCACATTTAGCCCCTCAACTTATTAAACCTCTAAAACACCTTTATAGCATATTTAGCCCTCCGTAGCCAATAATTGGCCTACCCGGGAGTATGCCCGGACATTGTCAAGCTCTAGGTTCGTTAAAAGGTCACTCAACGGTGTAAATTAACATGTTGACACTTTTAACCCCTCTGTTGTCCAACTTTTACATATTTACATAATTAATCCCTCTCGTCCAACAAGTGGCTCGTGTGAGAGTTAGGACTTCATAAGGATCACTCAGAGGCTTAGTATAAGCATGTTGACTCTGATGGTCACTCAGAGGCTAAGCATGTTGACACTAATGATCACTCAGAGGCTTGGTTTAAGCATGTTGACACTATTGGTCACTCAGAGGCTTAGTTTAAGCATGTTGACACTAATGGTCCCTTAGAAGCTCAGTTTATGCATGTTGACACCAAATGGTCACTTTGAGGCTTAGTTTGAGCATGTTGACACCTTTAGTCCTTATTATTCCTTAATAGACTTATAAAAAAATATATGACACGTGTCACTAATATTGGACACTACTTTACGAGGTGTTACAATTAGATGATGGAAAACACACTACCTAAGTCTAAATCCTACACATGCATGACACGTTTCATTGGGTTTGGAACTAATGTAGAAACCAGGATCTTAAGATGCTAAACTTAAAGGATAATCGAACAGGGACCCCGGCCCTACTCGAGAAGACACCTATGGAAACCTAATAAGTTGTTTAACTACTGTTTATAGGACTCCCTCACAAGCTATCCTAAAGCACCCTTAGACACTTTACCTAGTAGCACAGGATTCTAGGGAAACTTAGGTTTATGATATAACTCAGCCAGTAGAAAGAGATCGTGAACTAGGGATCTTCTCACGAAGAATGTAACCTAGAAACCTAATCACTCGAGACTAGCCAACAACCACTCACATCAAAGCTATTGAAATTGGTAGAACACATAAACCTAGACAAATCACAATTAAATTCCTATGGCTACTACGTAGGCTAGCAAACTATCTAAAAAGCACCAAGCAATGAACCTGGCATGCAACTATCACATAAAAGACATTCAACACGTATGTATGAGGAAATATTATTGATCAATGAACAAATTTAAGCATGTACATACATAAGATATATGAAATACAAAAGTATTACTCCAAAAGTAAATCCACAAAATATATAAAAACTGAAAGAACATAATCATACAAGTATATTCATCATTCGACCTTGGCAGTGATAAGGATTTTAGTCTAACATTATTGTGAAAACAAAAGCACAAAACATAATCAATTCAAAAGACATGGTTTGAAGAAAAGATAACAGAGAACGTGACACCCGAATTGCAAAACCTGAAGAAATCACAATCTTAGCTTCGAAGCTTCAACCTTTATGCTCCTTGATCTTCAAGTCACCTTCTTCACCTTCAAAATTCATCTCTAGGGTTGTAGGTTCATCTAAGTTATGGTCTTTAATGTTAAAATCTGTGTTTTAACATCCTCATGAAACCCGGACCTAATCTATTTCAGCCCGATTTTAATGATGATCGCGCCACGTGACGGGTTAACCAATGCTCTTCGCACAACGTGTAGCGCGATTTTAATGATGATCGCAATACATATGATCGGCTTTAACTTTTAGTCCATCCCGCCACGTGACGAATTCCTCTTTCCCTATCGTGTAGCGCGAAAAGTGATGTTTTCTTGATTTCCTATTCGTCGGAAGGCTCGATTTACCCATGTTAGCTCATTTTAGGTCTTTTCTCCCTCGGAACCCTACAATAGACAAAATAATTGATAATATACAAAACTAATGATAAAAGGACACAAAACGACTCCATAAATAATACAAACTATACATGGAAACAGATGTAATTTGACTTATATCAAATATCCCTACACTTAATCTTTTTTCGTCAATGAAAAACTGCAATGGAATCAGAACTAGGATCACTATTTCAAAAACTTTAGAATTTCTATTTCAAAAGACTCAAAACTTTTAACACGATTGCCGGTATATTGATCCGTTTAAACCCAACCATCGACTCATAAGCCCCTTTCATGTTAACATTAAATTCAAGTGAACAATTCATCTAAAGGTCTCACACTCAAGGTCAACAAATCCACCTAATCCCGTCTCAAGCTTATAAGGCACAGATTAAAAATCTACCATCTTATATATAAATTTTCAAATTAAATTTGATGGAATGAATGAATAATGATTGATGAGTTTTTTAGCAATTTCTTCCCATGATCAACTCAGAGGTATTATCACGAAGTCACTATCCCGGTGGGAAACACCATATCCCATTTATTTTCAAATATAGCTCAAATGAATGAATGATGGATGCTTTAGGAGCCACCATAATTCAGATTTATTCTCATAAAAGGATCAGTTGTGTCAATTTAATTCAAAATAATAATAGGTTATATAATGATTCCTTTTAAACCCTCAACAGTTTCAGCTTTTCTATATCCCCTAAGATGAGAACCCACTAGACTTCATGATTTAAATAGAAGATATATTAAACATTCTAGGGAACCCTCTAAGTCGGCTGGTCTACTAGTACATCCTAGAAAATACATATTTTATCTGGTTTATCTTATATGTATAATATTTTGAACCAACTAATCCCAATTTTTCTATCATTTCCGTTATTTGCAAAAACTTTCACCAGAACATTTTAATTTTTTTTATTTTTTGGATTTTTAAAATTTTCAATTAATTTTTTTAAATTTTCTGATTCAAATGACTCAGTGTACAGATTAAACGAATGTGTCCCATCCCCACACTTAAACTCTACATTACCCTCAATGTAGAAATAGAAACTGACTCCAAAGACTATAACAGATAAAAATAAAAAGACAAGGAAAAATTAGAAAGGTTAACTAAACGCGTAAGCTACAAAAACTCTCGATCCAATTCGATCATATAACATTTAATTCACGATCGACTCTGATGAATGACTGACTGATATACTCGGTAAATGCATTGAACTCTGATGAACAGTTCCGAAATCACCCAAATGGAGATTGAGTACAGGTGGAACAATTTAAACGTACACAAACAAAAACAAGCAAAAACCAAAGTAGTACCGACTCAACACGGAAAACCGACTAAAAACAATAACTTAAACTCATGATACAAAATTAAAATTCAAGATACAAGAAAATACGTACCGTAACTAAACCGGGCGCAAGGAACTAACCAAAGTAGACAACAAACTGACCTAGCCATGAAATCCACCCCGTCACGTGGCACAATCACCGACTTTGACTCGTTGACCATTAGGCAGCTCGCGCCGCGGACCAAGTTTGCACGAGGGCTCTTTTACACATAAAGTTTCTTGCAATTTTTAGTTCCATGCCTTAGAAAATTTCCCAAACTCGTTCCAAACTCATTTTAGGTCAAATTTCCAACTAGAAAAAACATAGGAACTATGTTTCTGCGCATTCTTAACTCCATGACGGATATGATTACTTGTAACAAGACTCAAGAACAAAGCATAAACTAAAAATCTACCAAAACTACCAAAAAGTCTCTAAACTATGATGTACGACTCAAATTCTACAAATGTGATTTCCCTACTGTCTAACTTTCAAATACAATTAAAAAGGATCATGTAGATCCAGCTCACCTCCGTATGTAACCTTATGGGATCTGGCACTAACATTCAAATTACTTCTTGTTTCTCTTAAGCTCTTACCATCTTTCTCGCAATCATTTTCAACAAAACTAAACCCGAGTGTTGGAAACTTAAAATGTGAATTGCAAACTACTAAATCCTCCCCACACATAGGCTTTTTAATGCCTTCTAACCTACTCTCAAACCACTTGACTTCTGTCTCCAACTCATCCGTAAAGCTATCCCCACAATTGGGTTTTCTCTCAACATCAAGACTAGGACCATCAAAACTCATAACCTCCTCCTCAACGCTAATCTCACGCTCACATTCAAGGTTGATTACCATTCTAATAATGCCTCTAAAATCGCAAGATCATCTTCCGGATCAAACACTCCAGTTTCCTCATAAACTCAGAAACCTACCAACTCCTCGTCTAAACTCAACTTACACACTTCATCATTACCCTCTACCCGATCCTTCACTCTCTCAACCTCTCGAGTATCAACTAAGAACACCGATTCTTTCCTTTCACTCACATTCTTCATAGACTTGGAGAATTCAAATGTCATGGTTTCCACACCTACCCTTAGGGTAATGGTGCCTTTAAAGGCATCGATTAAGGCTTTGGTGGTGCATAGGAAAGGTCTACCTAAAATTAGAGGAACGTTCTCATTAGCTTCCATGTCAAGAAGTAGAAAATCCACGGGGAACACAAATTTTTCAACTCTGACAAGCAAGTTTTCTACTATGCCCTGCGGATATTTAACAGATTTGTCAGCTAGAGAAAGAGTCATGCGGGATGATTGAAGTTCACCAAGGCCTAGTTTTTTGTACAAGGAGTACGACATCATGTTGATGTTAGTACCAAGTTCCGCCAATGCATAGTTTTGGACTTCACTACCAAACAGGCACGAGATCGTGAAGATGCCCCGATCTGTTAGTTTCTCCGGTAGTTTGTTCATCACCGCCGGGAAATAACCAGTTGTCAATGGAACATTCGAAAGCACCCCCAACTTGCCTTTCCCTTTAAGGGATCTTTTAAAAATTTAGCATACTTAGGCCCATGCTGGAGGACTTCGATAAAAGGGAGATTTATGTTAATTTCTCTAAACATATCAAGTAAATGGTCGTACTCTTAGCATATTTTTTATGCTTGAGGCGAGCGGGGTGCGGAACACTAGAACGATCAATTCCTAGGCTCTATCTAACTACCGTAACCAGCTTCTTAACTACGAGCTCGACCGGAGGGTGTCTCTAACTATAATCTTAATACACCGGCTCCTCTTCATCTACTCGAACCGATGATTTCGGACGTGAGCGAGAGTGTGTATAATTTCTAGATATATTTTAAATACTTTTCACTCGTTTGTTCAAGCTTTACATTTATAAAACATGATATGCAACTATTACTCTCTACAACACACTAGGGTAAGTGCACCCATTGTTGGCGTAGTATAGTGATGGTAAGATACCGAGCTCGTCCAAGGCCACAAGAGCTTTTAATACCGGAATATAACCGACGTCTAATCTAATCAAAATTTGAGAAAAGGTTTTTTTAATAAATAAACATAAAGAAATAAAGTAAGTAATAAAAGAAGATAGACAAGATAGACTCACTTGGTTACGACTTATTATTTAAGTATCCTTTGATGATTTCCATGCTATGGGTTGTTTAAAAGATTATCTTAGTTAAAGTGGCATGTCCCTCTTTTGGAGGCAACGCTACCCTCAGCCATATTGGTCTGAGTCAGCAAGGATACAGTCCTGCAAGGCCGGAATATTGAAAGATAATTAAATAAGTTGTTAATGCAAAATGCGGCATGTC
The DNA here is from genome assembly GCA_947069175.1 of Scalesia atractyloides. NCBI lineage: Eukaryota > Viridiplantae > Streptophyta > Magnoliopsida > Asterales > Asteraceae > Scalesia > Scalesia atractyloides. The sequence continues at coordinate 64,860,471 of CAMTDV010000001.1, read as the reverse complement.
CCTCTTTTGGAGGCAACGCTACTCTTGGCCATATTGGACTGAGTCAGCAGGGATACAGTCCCGTAAGGCCGGGTTAAAGTTTTAATACTAGTTTATTTATAAGGGATTCAAGCCGTTCTTACTTCCCCCATTGATGCTATCTGCCTCAAAGGAAGTCCTAATAAGCTTGAGTCAAGTCCTCACAGGATCTATACATTGAACGAGGCAAGAACTTTACCCATACCACCCTTCTAACCCCCTTCCAGGCACTTAACATGCTTTATATAGACCGTATAGACACGAATGAGTGAATCAAAAAGACATCAAAAAGATGAGAGAATAAAGTCACTTTCAAAATAAACAAAACTAGTTGTTAAATTCATTAATACATACACAATTAAAAAGTTAATCAAAGCTAGGAAATCAAAAGTAATACATAAATAACTTGTCTTCACCAAGCGATGTAAGAGATTTGCCAAGCATGGCCTTTGCTTGACAAAAACTCTTACAATCAATCTTGGATCTGAGACTACTACACACTCTAGGATGGATGATAGTGGTATTGTGGTGGTGGAGTGGTGGTAGATGTGAGATCAGTGGTTTGCCAAGGGATAAGTTGGAATGACACCAAGCACCCCTATTTATAGATGGGAACACACTGCTCACACAGCCCCGTTCCCTCCTTCTTGTCTTTCTTCATTTAATTCGTTTGTTAGATCAGTCTGTTACACGGCCTCGTGTGTCAAAGGCACGACACGACACGACACCGTTGCCATTGTACTTGCTATACTATCCAAGATACACAAATCTGGAAGTTAACCATGACCCGTGTCCATAGGGACACCGCCCCGTGTCTCTTGTCTGCGTTTGTTTGTCTTCTTCTGGTCTGGAATCCTGAAGGGGCACGACCCCATGCCGACGAGGCACGACCCCCTACCAAACTTTTGATTTGTTGTTTTTGTTCTTGGGGTGAAGCTTGGGTGTTTGGTATAATGTGTTTTCCCTTCTTTCATAATTATGCTAAATTTTGTTGTTAATTTGTTCCTTTTTTACATTTAAGCTCTTTTTATCATGAAAATCAGAAGTATACAAAGAAATGCACTTTTTCCAACATTAGTACTAAAAGGGTAGATTTTATATCGTATTTGATACAATTTATATGTTGCATTTGGTGCATATTAAATACCCGCACACTTGAATATATGTTTTTCCTCAAGCAAAACTCTTTACTTATTGCTTACACACTCAAATGTAATTGTAGAGAAGAAGTTTTTTTGGGTCTTGTTTGTAGAATGTCGGGAATCCAAGTTCTTTTTATTTTTTATTATTTACAATCCTATTTGACATGATTTATTTTAGAACCCTTTTAAGAAAAATAAACATTTTTGGGCATTACATGCCTTTATAAATTCGATTCAGCTATATACAAATTCACACAATTCACAAGTAATCACTCAACACTCTGTCGTAAATGTGTAAGTAAAACGCTCGCTACCGGTATGGGACTTACTCATACCTTATACTTGACAAGCAATCAAACCTCCTTCTTTTTAAAAACATCTTTGTAAATATCTAGAGGACTTTTAGAAGGGTAGGTTTTAGCTAGGGGTAGGTTAGTATTATTGAAAAGTGGCTAAAAAAATAAAATGTCGGTTTTATTTTGAAAATTTATTTGTTTGTGACTTAGTTATGAACTATATATTCATAAGCAATAAAATTTTTTGCTTATTTATTTCGAGTAACTAGGAGAATTGTTTTTTTAAATAAGATAAAACTAAGTGACCTCTTTTTATTTTCAAAAAAAACCGTATTTTACTAAAGTAAAGAGGTGTGAAAATAAAGATTGGTTTTAGGTGATGGGTAGTTTGTGAAAAATGGTGTTTGCGGGTTTTGAAACGAAAGGCTGAGGCTCAAAGGGGTTAACTAGGGGAATATTTTTTTGTTTTATTTTGGAGGGGAGATAAAAAGAAAATAAAGTTGAAGATGAAAAAGAGGGTTTATATATCCTAATGTCTCTATCATATACTTATTTGGATTTGTTGGTAAGGACCGCCAATGTATTGTCTTGTCAAGTTCTAGATTCGTAAGAACTATATGGCTATTCACACAAGAAACGCAATTCAGCAATTAGTAAAGATATAGATTTGAATGCTCGGAAAAGACTCAAAACTCACATTTTTGTGGGAAAAGGGGTATAAGTGTGAAAATGTATATACAACGAAATTTTACCAAGAATAGTCATGCCATTTTTATAGATTTTTCTTGTATGGTTCTTTTTTATCACGACGGTATCAGTTGTAAACTTTATAAATCTTGAAAATTTTAGATCTTGGTTTCTAACTAAAACTATAAACAAGACAAAACAAAGGGAAAAATGTTTTTGAAAAAAGATTTGGGGTGTTTTAGTATTTCCAAGTAGAGTTTTGTGTATGGCTTGTTTTAGGACAAATAATATCAAGTTTAGCTTACCCCAAATTACACATTGTCCTCAATGTGTCCAATAATTGGTTAAAATTGGTTAGGGTTAAAAACAATTTTTTTTGCAAAAACCAGGCACTATGCACAGGGATGTGGTAGGACGACACGACCCCGTGTCAAAAGTGATAGTAATAGATTTCTGAGAAAATTTTCAGGAGTCACACACAGGGGTGTAGTTGGGGGACACGACCCCAAGTAAAAAGTGCTAGTAATGAAAATTTTCTAGAAGCAAGGCACAGGGGCATGTCTACGGGACAAGGCCCCAAGTCAATGTTCTAGTTTCAAAAAGTTTCTATAGACTTGAGGAACAGAGGCGTACTTACCTTACACGATCCGTGCTGCACTTACTATTTTGAAGATTTTTGCTTCAAGAAGTGTATGTTTACGTGCATGGGGTGTTGTTTGAACGTTCCTTTGGCTATTTTGATATTTCCAATGAGTGTGGCTTATTCCTACAAGGAGATTTCTTTAAAGAAAAACACTAAACTAAAGATTACACTACAATTTAAACTAATTAACCTAAGGATACTCCATGGAATGCCACAATGGTGCGCCACATTTATAAGGGTCCTTGGCTAGACCCAAAGTCTGTCAAATGTTTCCCGAGCGGGAAGACTCGCATCCGAAGTTGTATCGACAAAGGGTGTGGTCGAGGCCCGAATCTATAGCTTTGATGTAGTTGACCGGGTCATCCTCCACCCATTGTCCTACTTCGAACTTGATCTCCTTGTTACCTTCCCTCAATGTTAATCTTTCGTCGCTCGTGTCCATCACTGCTCGTGTGGTGGCAAGGAATGGTCTTCCTAATATGAGAAGGATCTCGGTGTTTTTCCTCCATATCAAGGATTACAAAGTCGGCTGGATATACAAATTATCTTACCTTTAATAAGAGATTTTCTACGACACCTTGTGGGTATTTTACCGACCTATCCGCGAGTTGTATGCTCATTCTTGTGGGATGAGGTTTTCCTAGTCCAAGACGTTTAAAAATAGAGGTGGACATTAGATTAATGCTAGCCCTTAGGTCGGCAAGAGGATTACTTATTGATGACCCTCCGATGGAGCAATGGATGGTGAAGCTTCCGAAATCGATATTCTTTTGGGGGATTTGTTGAGGAGTCCCGCCGAGCATTCTTCACTTAGGTTTACTTGTTGAATTGATTTAATCTTCCTTTTGTGGGTTAGGAAGTCCCTCATGAATTTGGATTACTTTGGCATCTGGGTGAGGGCTTCTACAAAAGAAAGGTTGATATGGAGTTATTTAAGCAGGTTAACGACTTCGTGAATTACTCGTCGGTCTTTTTCCTGAGTAAATGACCTGGGTAAGGGACTGGAGAAGGTTTGGTTAGTTCGGTATTTTAGGGTTGAGTAATTTCTTGGTTACAGGTTATGGGTGTTTTTGTGGGTTGTGAGTCGGGTTGTTGGGCTGTTGGTTCATCTTCGTGTCCTACCTTCTCGTTTTTTTTAGTTGATAGGGTTTACTTGGGCTTTGGTGTTTGTTTCAATGTTGCTAGGCAAGGCTCCTTGTGGTCTTTCGGAGAATTTGTGGGCAAGTTGGCTTACTTGTTTTTCGTTGTTTTGCATGCTAGCCTGTTGGTTCCTTATTTCGGCTCAGTTTGTAGGAACCTTTTCGACAACCTTTTGTCAGTTCAGAGAAAATGCGGGTGGTGAGGTCCTCAATGTAACATCCGTCAAAAACCGGATTTACCAAACCCGCTCCGTTTATTAACCGAACAATCAGTTAAAAATTTCGTTGCGTATTTAATGCCCAAATTATTTTTAAACGATACATAATTAATAAGTATATTGGAATATATAATTTATATTTGAAAAAGTATTTAAAATAAGGAAATAAAAATAAAAGGCTTCTGCCGGGTTTCGAACCCGGGTCAGCCAGCGAATTCAGCAATGACTTAACACACACACGCTCAACCACTCCGCCACTTGTGTTTCTTGTTCATTAATGGAAACAATTATTACATAACATAAATCTCGAATTCAAAACCGACGCGCCCAATCGCAGTCGTTGGAAATCCCGACGATTTCGCCGAGATTGGACGGTTACTTCTGTTTTAACCGAAGCCTTAACTACTACATCGGTTATAACCAACGTCTGAACCCGCGACGCAGGTCATAACCGCCGGAAAACTTATTGACCGACGAATCAAGACGGAAAACCGACTAAATTCGTCGATGTCCTGCCCTATAAATACCCCCCTAACCTCTGTTAGCTTTTTCGCTCACAATCACACTCTTTCCCGACGTAATTTCACTAGCCGGAGAATTTCTGCAACTCGCCGGAAAACCGAACCTTTCCACCTCTGTGCATCACTCTAAAAACTGAACCCCCAGAGCTCATACCGAAGCCACCCACACTCATCTCAAGCTCCCTGAAGACCCTCTGCCGCAGGACACACGTCGCCGGAATCATCTGCTGTCACCGGAGTTTCGCCGGCGAAACAAAGGAGCCACTGTTCGGTATATCTTACACTTAATCTCTCGTTCTTTTTATTTATCGCACCTGTAATTAATCACAAGACACTAAAGAACTTGATTAAATCTTCGAACCAGTCGGACTTTCGTTTCTGGTTAAGTTTAACGAAGAAGACGGAGTTATCAGTTGTGTATATGTTTAATTAAAATCAAGATATATCCCGGGTTAGACACACAGTCCAGCGGTGGACTGTGTGCAAATAAACACGCATACGTTCCGAGTTCGATTCTTGTCCCACGCACACTCGCCTTAATAAAAAGGTTCCTTTTTTTAACCGAACCGGATTCACTGCAATAGATGCTAAGTTTAATAAAAACCGGAATAATAACCAAGATAGACACACAGTCCAGTGGTGGACTGTGTGAACGTTTAAACCACATGTCACGAGTTCGAGTCCAGACTACCGCACCGGTCCGGACAATTATCAAACTTTTTATATAAAGCAGAAACGAAATTATTTAGTTTGTATATAAGTATAATAAAAATCATATTATTTAACAAGTTAGACACACAGTCCAGCGGTGGACTGTGTGTTAACCTAACCCACAGGTCCCGGGTTCAAGACCTATGGAGAGCACCGAGCGAGACATTTAAAACTGTTTTTAAAACAAATGATTTTCGGATTAATTCAGTTAGTATATAAATATAATTAAAAACAGAAATATTTCAGGTTAGACACGTAGCTCAGTTGGTAGAGCTGCGTGCACGCGAACGGGAGGTCTCGGGTTCGAGCCTCACCCGGCGCACACAATTGCACAATAAAATCGGTCAACAGGTCAACGGTCAACAAGTCAACAGTCAAAAAGTCAACATTTTTTTATCATTTTTATTTATTTATTTTATTTAAAAATCAATTAAAAATACTTAAAAATAACATTTTTGAGGTTAGAAAATAGCCTTAAACTCACAAAAATACATCCAACAATCCTACTAAAATTGATTAATAAAATCCGTTTACTTACCGAACCATTATGCCATTATCTAGGTTAGTTTCACTCGTGGTTAAAACCAACATCGTGCGCATTCAACATCATCAACCGAACGCACCCAATGTGAGTGAATCTTACAACTCCCCTTTTTAATTACACGTTTTGGGGTGTGTCATGTGTCACTAAAATTAACTCGTTTATTTAAACTTGTGCCATACCATATTGTGATCTAAACTTAGATTGTATATATTGTTTGTAGTTATGTATTTCATATTGTCAAGTTATATGCAATTCATTCATTAGGCCCATCAGTTCCTCGTGGGAGACGAGTTGAGCAACGCGTGCCTCAAAACAAATCCATTATTGTTCGTGTGTGCATTATTTAATATTAAATGATTGGTGAATAAGTTTGACTCATGTGTGGTTGTGCACTTTATTTTATAATCAATTCAATAAACTTGTTCAAATGTTTTTCATAGGATTCACTCGCCAACTTTTTGTTGATCCAAAAACCATTTTTACACATGATACAGGTGAACAGGATGAAGCAAGGAAAACACAGGAAATGCCTTAGAAGAAAACAATGAAGTCTAGAATGATGTTTAGGACATGATGTAATTATGATTGCATATTTCCCATTAAATTGTATTAATGAATATGAAACGTTATAATAAATGTCATGAGCTTTTATGATAACCCAATCATGCCCCGATCACCTTTTCCGCTGCGGGTCGGGGTGTGACAGATTGGTATCAGAGCCATGACTATAGGGATATAGGATAGGTTATTAGACCCTTAGAGCCTATACTATAGTTGCCTAAATTTTAATTGTTTATGTGGTTACATACAAACTTATGATGTTTATTTGTTTCATATTTGTTTATACTTACAGTCAAACATACATACTTACATACACATTCATCATACATATTTCAATGTTCATATATTCAAATCATCTTCATACTTTTGTTATTCAAAGATTTTGTCGTAATTTTCAAATCTCATCAAAGTAAGTTCTGCGACGGGCATGTAGTAACTGGAAGGGTTCAAGTACCGGTAGTCGGAACGTCCTGTCTAGGTTGGCATTCGTATAAATCCAATATAACGGACCAGTTTGCCTACCTGGGGACTAACGATGAGAGTACGAAGGACCTATTAGGCCAAAGCATGCCACACCAAACGTCATTCGAACTAACCCCACTTTGAGGTGTCACCGTGTCCACACCTGGACACATTCCGAATATCATACGTTATATACATATTTCTCGATTTTCTCCGGGTTTTAGTGTACGTAACCAAGCTAACACATGCGAACCATATGAAAAACCCGGTATTCATGGGGGCCCACATGATTACGAAGGTGAAGTATGGCGGCATGCAAGGCCCAATTACGAGCAAAGCCCAAGACATCCTATGGATGTAGTAGATTTATTTTTTTATATTTATTTTATGAATGTTCATTCCTAAATACGACCCATGATCCCAAAAACATCCAACTCATACTCATGATACGTATTCCTTGTAGATGTCTTCTAGCCTCGCCCGTAGGAAGATGAGAGCAGGAAAAGCCCGCGAGCACATGGCTGCCCTAATCGCTCAACAAATGGCTGCCGTAATACCCAACATTGTAATTCAAGTCCAACAAGCCCTTACCGCTAATCCCGTCAACCAAGAAGATCAAAATGTTATCAACCCTCCCCCAAATACCACTAAATGCACCTACAAGCATTTCAAATCATGCGACCCTCCAAAATACGAAGGGACTGAAGGTGTCACCGCTCTCCTCCATTGGTTTGAAGAAATGGAGAACACTTTTCTAAATTGCGATTGCCCCGATGATCGCCAAGTGCGATATGCTACCGGTCGTTTATATGGAATAGCACTTACTTGGTGGAATACAGAGAAGGCCAAACGAGGCGTTGACGATGCTATGACTTTGACTTGGGAAGAGTTGAAGGAAATCATGACAAGACGGTTTTGCCCAAGGAGCGAAATCAAGAAATTAGAAGATGAGTTTTATTCGTTGAAGCAAAAGGAAGGAGACCACACCACATACAACAAAAGATTCCTCGAGTTAAATCAAATGGTTCCCAACTTGTTCACTCCCCTCTACCGTTTGATCGAGCACTACATTCAAGGTCTTCCGTCAAAGATTCAGGACTCTGTAATAAGTACCACGCCTGCAACTTTGGAAGCAGCAATGGAGTTAGCTTCAGAGCTCACCGAAAACCGAATCCGGAACAAAGACTTCAAGGAGGAGAAGAAGAAGGATAAGGCATCGACTGAAACTTCAAACTCCACCCAAACCGAATCCCCTTCTCAACCCATTTCTAAGAGAAAAAGAGACGGGCAACTTTTCGCTACTACCCAACGTAATCAACCAGTTTTACAAGCCATACCAATCCAAGCTATCCCAATCACGCAAATAGCACCCAACTCAACTTACCCAAATAAGAAACCATACCTTGGGCCTCACCCTCGATGTAACACCTGTTTTTATCACCATCCAACTACCTTACCTTGTCGACTATGTGCGAATTGTGGACGCTATGGTCATTTGAGCAAGGTTTACCGCACCCCTCAAAACCAAACCACACCCCCTACTCAAAACATGATCCAAACCTATCAACAACCCCAATGCCCCATGTTCTCATATGTTCGAGCTTGTTTCAATTGTGGCGACCCTACCCACTTTAGAAACACGTGCCCTCGATTGGTTAACATCATAAACGCCCAAGCTCAAGCAAACCCAGTTAACCAAGCAAATCAAGAAAACCTGATCATTGGGCCACCAGCAAGAGGAGGAGTTTTCAACATCAACACCAATCCTGTTGAAGATAATGACGGCCCAAGCGAAACCACCCAACTAGTCCCCTTCACTGAAAATCAAGATTCAACTCCAATCGTTTAGTTTTATGTTTTTCTTTATGTTATCTCAAGCTTTGGTTGATTTTGTGTTTGTTTATGTTTTAGAATCACATAGAACCAATCATAACTTAAGGATAAAGCCAATGAAAATTTGACAAGAATATGGTGGATACGCCGCTGGTACTTCCTATATATAAGTATTCTTTCCAAAGGATCAGAGGCATTATCAGGCGGTTATGAGAAGTTCCATGTAGGATTTAGTATTGTCTTGGTTGAAATTTGTGTTACATTCATATCATCTCGCCATTTAAAGAAATTGGATTGTGTTCTATTTCTACATAAACTAACCTCTCCATCATAACAAACGAGAGAGGAACTGTCACCATTCAAACATGTATGCTATCAGAATGTGGACTCAGATATTGGTTGTTGTGTTTATTTATGTTCTAGAGTTACATCATAGAACCAATCATAACTTACTGATAAAACCAATGAAAATTTGACAAGAATATGGTGGATACGCCGCTGGTACTTCCTATATATAAGTATTCTTGTCAAAGGATCGGAGGCATTGTCAGGCGGTTATGAGAAGTTCTATGTAGGATTTAGTAATTTCTTGGTACATTGGTTGTGGCGTTTATTTATGTTTAGAGTCACATCATAGAACCAATCATAACTTACTGATAAAACCAATGAAAATTTGACAAGAATATGGTGGATACGCCGCTGGTACTTCCTATATATAAGTATTATTGTCAAAGGATCAGAGGCATTATTAGACGGTTATGAGAAGTTCCATGTAGGTTGTAGTATTAGAAATTTTGTTTTAGGATATAACCCTATCCTTCCAAACATATCAAAACTCTTATGCATGATATCATATTTAGTGAATCAACTCTGCTTATCGATATTTTTACCGTAGGCAACAAAAAGTGATTCATGTAGCAGGGTACTTAACCCTTACAAGGGACGTTACCACCTCAAACAAAACTTAAACTCTTACTCTTTTTCTAAGTATGTAACTGTCAAACTAAACACCATCCTTTCTAGACAAATATGTCACTACTTAAATTTCGGGACGAAATTTCTAAAAAGCAGGGGATACTGTAACATCCGTCAAAAACCGGATTTACCAAACCCGCTCCGTTTATTAACCGAACAATCAGTTAAAAATTTCGTTGCGTATTTAATGCCCAAATTATTTTTAACGACACATAATTAATAAGTATATTGGAATATATAATTTATATTTGAAAAAGTATTTAAAATAAGGAAATAAAAATAAAAGGCTTCTGCCGGGTTTCGAACCCGGGTCAGCCAGCGAATTCAGCAATGACTTAACACACACACGCTCAACCACTCCGCCACTTGTGTTTCTTGTTCATTAATGGAAACAATTAATACATAACATAAATCTCGAATTCAAAACCGACGCGCCCAATCGCAGTCGTTGGAAATCCCGACGATTTCGCCGAGATTGGACGGTTACTTATGTTTTAACCGAAGCCTTAACTACTACATCGGTTATAACCGACGTCTGAACCCGCAACGCAGGTCATAACCGCCGGAAAACTTATTGACCGACGAATCAAGACGGAAAACCGACTAAATTCGTCGATGTCCTGCCCTATAAATACCCCCTCTAACCTCTGTTAGCTTTTTCGCTCACAATCACACTCTTTCCCGACGTAATTTCACTCGCCGGTGAATTTCTGCAACTCGCCGGAAAACCGAACCTTTCCACCTCTGTGCATCACTCTAAAAACTGAACCCCCAGAGCTCATACCGAAGCCACCCACACTCATCTCAAGCTCCCTGAAGACCCTCTGCCGCAGGAGACACGTCGCCGGAATCATCTGCTGTCACCGAAGTTTTGCCGGCGAAACAGAGGAGCCACTGTTCGGTATATCTTACACTTAATCTCTCGTTCTTTTTATTTATCGCACCTGTAATTAATCACAAGACACTAAAGAACTTGATTAAATCTTCGAACCAGTCGGACTTTCGTTTCTGGTTAAGTTTAACGAAGAAGACGGAGTTATCAGTTGTGTATTTGTTTAATTAAAATCAAGATATATCCCGGGTTAGACACACAGTCCAGCGGTGGACTGTGTGCAAATAAACACGCATACGTTCCGAGTTCGATTCTTGTCCCACGCACACTCGCCTTAATAAAAATGTTCCTTTTTTTTAACCGAACCGGATTCACTGCAATAGATGCTAAGTTTAATAAAAACCGGAATAATAACCAAGATAGACACACAGTCCAGTGGTGGACTGTGTGAACGTTTAAACCACATGTCACGAGTTCGAGTCCAGACTACCGCACCGGTCCGGACAATTATCAAACTTTTTATATAAAGCAGAAACGAAATTATTTAGTTTGTATATAAGTATAATAAAAATCATATTATTTAACAAGTTAGACACACAGTCCAGCGGTGGACTGTGTGTTAACCTAACCCACAGGTCCCGGGTTCGAGACCTGTGGAGAGCACCGAGCGAGACATTTAAAATCGTTTTTAAAACAAATGATTTTCGGATTAATTCAGTTAGTATATAAATATAATTTAAAAAAAATTATTTCAGGTTAGACACGTAGCTCAGTTGGTAGAGCTGCGTGCACGCGAACGGGAGGTCTCGGGTTCGAGCCTCACCCAGCGCACACAATTGCACAATAAAACCGGTCAACGGTCAACAAGTCAACAGTCAAAAAGTCAACATTTTTTTATCATTTTTATTTATTTATTTTATTTAAAAATCAATTAAAAATACTTAAAAATAACATTTTTAAGGTTAGAAAATAGCCTTAAACTCACAAAAATACATCCAACAATCCTACTAAAATTGATTAATAAAATCCGTTTACTTACCGAACCATTATGCCATTATCTAGGTTAGTTTCACTCGTGGTTAAAACCAACATCGTGCGCATTCAACATCATCAACCGAACGCACCCAATGTGAGTGAATCTTACAACTCCCCTTTTTAATTACACGTTTTGGGGTGTGTCATGTGTCACTAAAATTAACTCGTTTATTTAAACTTGTGCCATACCATATTGTGATCTAAACTTAGATTGTATATATTGTTTGTAGTTATGTATTTCATATTGTCAAGTTATATGCAATTCATTCATTAGGCCCATCAGTTCCTCGTGGGAGACGATATCCATTATTGTTCGTGTGTGCATTATTTAATATTAAATGATTGGTGAATAAGTTTACATCTATTTTGACTCATGTGTGGTTGTGCACTTTATTTTATAATCAATTCAATAAACTTGTTCATATGTTTTTCATAGGATTCACTCGCCAACTTTTTGTTGATCCAAAAACCATTTTACACATGATACAGGTGAACAGGATGAAGCAAGGAAAACATAGGAAATGCCTTAGAAGAAAACAATGAAGTCTAGAATGATGTTTAGGACATGATGTAATTATGATTGCATATTTCCCATTAAATTGTATTAATGAATATAAAACGTTATAATAAATGTCATGAGCTTTGATGATAACCCAATCATGCCCCGATCACCTTTTCCGCTGCGGGTCGGGGTGTGACACTCAACCCTTTCTCTTCCTGCTTGTTGTTGTGGTTGGAATCCTTGTTGCTCGTTTTGGGGTTGTTATTGAAAGTTGGATCGTTGGTTTTGATTTTGTTGGTTGCTACCCCTCAAATCTCTCCAACCAAAGTTGGATTGATTTCGCCACTTAGGGTTAAAGGTGTTACCTTGACCACCAGGTAGATGAGGGTTGTTGTTAAGGTAGTTTACCACTTCAGTTTGATTTTCCATTTCTTTCATACAACTCTAGTTTTCATGTGGTCCGCCACACCCTTCGCAAGCCATAAACGAAACTGTTTTATTCAATTCAAGTTTCTTTATTTTTGTAGTTAAAGCTTTGATTTGGGCTTGTAAAGAGGTGGTTTCGTCCACTTTATGAGCACCGGGGGTAATCGATTTTGAGCCTCGTGGTGTGTGCCATTGAAAACTGTTTTGGGCAATTTCCTCAATTTGATTATAGATTTCCTTGGGTCGCAGATTCCCAAAGAGTCCCCGAAGTTGGAACGAAGGATTTGCCTTGTGTGAGGTAGGAGTCCATTGTAAAAAATAGACACTTGTTGCCAATATTCATTACCATGATGCGGGCATTTCCTCAATAACTCCTTGAACTTTTCCCATGTTTCGTACATAGACTCCCCGTCATCTTGTGAGTAAGAATTAATTTTGGTTTCGGTCATGAGTTTGGCGGTTTTAACGGGATGAGGTGTGGTCGAAGCTCAAAGTTATTGGCATTGACATTAGGAGCGTTAATTGCGGCTCCAAGATTACCAACCGTAGGCCGTAGTTAATCCATGAGAGTGCGTTGATCCACCATAGGGGGGTTTTGGGTTGAGGCTTTTTGTTGGTTTTTGGCTTGAAGTCTTTTCCAGAAAAAAAAAAGAATGCTTTGGTTCCTCTAGCAGCACTTTTATGTCTTTGTCGAAGGTAGAGGTCATACACTAGGTTGTATTCCTTGAGAGTTATGCGGGATGGCGTGACTTTATGCAAACAAAAACAAAAAAAATGTTGGCTAGAAGAATAGCACAACCCCGTGTCAATTTGGCAAGACCCTTTGTTGTTAAGAAAAAGTTTATGTTTTCAGGTTCCCAGATACTAGAATTCGGACACGGCCCCGTGCTCTTGTAACACGGCCGCGTGTCATGGTTCCAGTAACCTTAAAACAGATTATTTCCTCTGTTGTAGGTCAGACACGACCTTGTGTTGATTAAACACAGTCCCGTATTGTTTCTGCATAAAGAAGAAAATTTTGAGAAAAAGAAGAAAAACCTAAAAAGATAAATCATAAAAGCATAGAAATGATTAGGCCGCCGATTTTAAACTTTCTTAAAATCCTTGTGTCCCTGGCAACGGCACCAAAAACATGACATGAGCGATGGTGTGTATAATTTTTAGATATATTTTAAGAACTTTTCATTCTTTTGTTCATGCTATACATTTATAAAAAGAACGATATGCAACTATCACTCTCTACAGCACGCTAGGGCAAGTGCACTCATCGTTCACGTAGTATAGTGATAGTAAGATACCGAGGTCGTCAAAGGACACAAGAGCTTTTAATAACGGAATATAATCGATGTCTAATCTAATCAAAATTTGAGAAAGGGTTTTTTTAATAAATAAACATAAAGAAATAAACTAAGTAATCAAAATAAAATAAACAAGATATAATCACTTGGTTCCAACTTACTATTTACATATCCTTTGATGATTTCCACGTGTTGGATTTTTGAAGAGATTATCTTAGTTAAAGTGGCATGTCCCTCATTTGGAGGCAACGCTACCCTCAATCATATTGGTCTGAATCAGCAGGGATATGGTCCTGTAAGGCTGGAACATTGAGAGATAATTAAGTTATTAATGCAAAATGTGGCATGTCCCTCTTTTGGAGGCAACGCTACCCTCGACCATATTAGTCTGAGTCAGCAAGGATACAGTCCTGCAAGGCCGGGTTAAAGTTATAATAGTAGTTTATTTATAAGGGATTCAAGCCGTTCTTACTTCCCCCGATTTGATGTTATCTGCCTCAAGGAAGTTCTAATAAGCTTGAATCAAGTCCTCGCAAGATCTGTACAAGAACGAGGCAAGAACTTTACCTATACCACCCTTCTATCCCCCTTCCAGGCAGTTAACGTGCTTTATACAGACCGTAAAGACACGAATGAGTGAATCAACGAAACATCAAAGATGATAGAATAAAGTTCACTTTCAAAAAAAAAAGTAGTTGTTAAAGTCATTAATACATAGCTAATTAAAAATTTAACCAACGCTAGGAAATCAAAAGTAATACATAAATAACTTGTCTTCACCAAGCAATGTAAGAGATTAGCCAAACTCTTACGGACAATCTTGGATCCTGAGACTACTACACACTCTAGGATAGATGATTGTGGTGGTGGAGTGGTGGTAGGTGTGACAGATGTGGTTTACCAAGGGATGAGTTGGAATGAAACTAAACATCCCTATTTATAACTGGGAATAGACTGCTCACACGGCCCCGTGCCTTCCATCTTCTCTTTCTTCATTTAATTCATTTGTCAAATCAGCCTGCTACACGACCCCGTGTTTCAATGGCACGGGATGGTGGCCATTGTACTTGTTGTACTATCCCAGATATGCAAATCTGGAAGTTAACCACGACCCGTGTCCAAAGGGACATGGCGCCATGTCTCTTGTCCGTATTTGTTAGTCTTAAACTGATCTGGAATCTTCAAAGGGCACGGCCCCATGCCGATGAGGCATGGCCCTGTGCCAAACTTCTGATTTGTTGTTTTTGTTATTGGGGTGAAGCTTGGGGGGTTGGTATAGTGTGTTGTCTTCCTTTCTTTCATAATTATGCTGGATTATGTTGTTAATTTGTTACTTTTGTACATTTAAGCTCTTTTTATCCTGAAAATAAAAAGTATACAAAGAAACACACATTTTCCAACATTAGTACTAAAAAGGGTTGATTTTATATCGTATTTGATATAATTTATATGTTGCATTTGGTGCATATCAATTTTATGGTCCCATGTGCGGCGGCGGTTCTAGACGGAGGTTTTAGGGATAGTACAGATTCGGCAGAACGAAATAGACATGTAGGCACAGAATCAGTGGAAGCTTTTCATTTCATTCATTCATAACGAAAGAGTATACATCTTGACTGATTGGCGGAGTTCCTGGAGAGAATCCGCCAGCGATTTCCCTAAGGGAACTTCCAAAACTTACAAACAACGAACACACAACACCTATTTATAGACATGATAGCTTGTGCGAAGCGAGACTGTTGTCACTCGTAGGAAGGGTCATTCGTACGAGTGAGATGATGTTGTCACTTGTACGAGTAACAAAGTCACTCGTACGAAGCATATAGTCACTCGTACAAGGCACATGTCACTCATACGGGCCAGTACTCGTTCGCACTTGGGTTGTGTGTTCGTATCTAATCTATACAATATTCAATACGCACTCTTTCTAGCCTATTCGCACAGTGACAACCATAAAGTGCATCAACAAATTTCTTTACCTCTCCTAACTCTTGACCCAACCTAGTGGTAATGGCTTTGACATGGGCACTCGGGTTCATTTGTGTACTACCTGAAAACTGACCTGAGGCTCTCTCATCTAATCTCTTAACTATATCCCCTACACTTCTATGAAGATCTAAGAAAGCTGAGTGTCAATTTTTCAAGAGGATATCATGTTCGGCTAAAGTTGTTGCGTTTTCTAATACTAGACAACTAGTTGAGACAACAAACTCTCAATCTAGTCTAGTATACCCTCACTACCCCGAATAGACTGATCACTACCCAAGTTGACCACTAAAACGACCCTTCCCTTGGTTAAAATTTTGATTATGATGGAAACAGGGGGATGATTGCAAGAACGGAAGATGGAATTTTGATTTCTCCAATTGGAGTTATAAGAATTTCCAAACTGATTCTAACCTCCTACAAACTCTACCTATTCTTGCTTCATCAACAGACACTCTAACGTACCATGGCCTCCCAACACATCTCATATTTATCTACCTTTAGACTTAATCTCTTTCATATCTTGGGTTAGGGTTTCTAGAGCAACAACCACACTATATCCAAGCTGACTTGGTGATACCTCACGTAGATGCCGGTGCACTAGTAGCAGGTGTTGAATTCATGTTTGCTGACCGTTGCTCATATTCGGTATGAGCAAAACTCTCAAACAGATCATTGCATTCGACCACATTTTTCTTACCCATGAGATGGCCTCTTGCAATTGTGTCAAACCGAGCACAGATCTCGTAAGTGAGATTGTTGTGAAATTTATTTAAAGGTGCCCAATCAAATAAGTCATGCTGAGAACATCAGGTGAGCAGGTTTTGAAATCTTTCCCATGTAAGGTAATATGGCTTGTCGGGTTCCATCCGAAACAAATGGATTTGGTCTCTAAGCCTCGAAGCTTAGTAGGTGGGAAGTATTTGTTCAAAAATCCCTCATGGAGTATTGTCCATGCGGTATAAGTACCATCAGGCTGGGAATCAAGCCATGTGGCGGCCCAACCAGCTAAAGTGAATGGAAACAACTAAAGGAAAATTGAGTCAGTGGTGGCACCTTGTAGTTTGAAGGCACCTAAAATTCGTGTGTGGCGAGCTATGTGGGCGGGTGCATCCTCATCATCAAGACAATAGAACTGACTTGAGTTCAAAATGGTGGTTATGATATAAGAGGAAATCTGCCAAGATTTTTCATTGATGATTGGTGGGACATTGATAGGAGAATTAACTCCCATGAAACCTTGGTTAGACTACTGATGGATGGTTTTACGGTAGCCCATTTGAGGACGTGGGTGGGGTATATTAGGTGGTGTGGGTGGTGTAGATGGAGGAGTGTGAAGAATAAGATGTATAACCTTGAATATAAGATCCAAAAAACTTTGGAATAATTAGCGGTGGAGGCGGTCCTTACGAACGCGTATGGGGCATTCACTGAAAACACAAACACACAACAAGTGAGAAGATTCTAGACACGACTAAAAAGACTCAAAAAAAAAGACACTAGCACAAATATATCAAATAAGTCTATCAAATCTAATAAACACAATTGCCATGAGTCCCCGGCAACGGCGCCAAAAACATGATGTGCTCAAAGTGGTCTATAAAAACTAACTAATTGTAACCCTAAAATTGACACTCTAAGTTTTAAATTTATAACTAAGACACTTTAAAACCTAGACCATACAACCGGAAAGTGTACCGGTTAATGTAGTAAAGCTTAAGTAAGTCCAAGTATCGAACCCACGAGTGCTGATAACGAATACTAAACTCGATTAACTAAAACTAAACTGACTCGTCTTATTTGTTTTATTGATTGGCGGAGGGGGGTTTCTAACTAAAACTGACTAAGGTACAAACCAAAACTGAGATGCGATCATATGATGGAAAGCACACTACCTAGGCTTGAATCCTACACATGCATGACACGTTTTATCGGTTTTGGAACTAATGTGGAAACCGAGATCTTAAGATGCTAAACTTAAAGGATAACTAAACATGACCCTTGACCCTTCTTGAGAAGAGATCTATGGAAACCTAATAAGTTGTTTAACAACCGGCTTATAGGACTCCCTCACAGGCTATCCTATTCTAACAATAAAGCACCCTTAGACACTCTACCTCATAGCGCTGGAATCTAGGGAAACTGAGGTGTATGATCTAACTCAGCTAGCAGACAAAGACCATGAACTAGGGGATCTTCTCACGAAGTATCTAACCTAGAAATCTAATCACTCAAGACTAGCCAACAACCTCTCATCTCACAACTATTGAAATAGGTAGAACACTCAAACATAGATAAATAATAATTAAATACCTATGGGTACTATGTACGCTAGCAAACCATCTAATAGTCAAAAGCACCCAATAGTTAACCAAGCATGCAACTATTACATGAAAGAAATTCAACAAGTATGCATGATGAATTACAATTGATCAGTGAACAAATTTCAGCATGCACATACATAAGATCATATGCAAAACCAAAGTATTACTTCATACGTAAATCCACAAAGTATCCAAAACAAAAAGAACATAATCATACAAGTATATTCATCATTCGACCTAGACAGTGGTAAGGCTTTTAGCCTAACATTATTATGACAACAAAAGCACAAAACATAATCAATTCATAACACATGGGTTGAAGAAAAGACAGAGGAAAAAGTGACACCCGAATTGTAAAATCCAAAGAAATCATGATCCTCAGCTTCAAAACTTCAACCTTTATGCTCCTTGATCTTCAAATCGCCTTCTTCAGCTTCAAAATTCATATCTAGGGTTGTAGGTTCGTCCAAGTTATGATCTTTAATTTTAAAATTCGTTTTTATAATATCCTCATGAAACCCCGAACCCTAATATGTTTCAGCGTGATTTTAATGCCAGTCGTGCCATGCGACGGGTTAACCAATGGTCTCTGCGCGACGCAAGAAATACATATGACTAGCTTTGACTTTTAGTCCACCATGCCACGCGACAAACACCTCTTTCACTATCGTGTAGCACGACAGGTGATGTTTTCTCGATTTCCGTTCCGTTTGATCCCCTATTCACATCTAATTCATCCAAAGGTTCGATTTATCCCATATTAGCTCGTTTTTAGTTATTTTCTCCACCGGAACCCTGGTATACACAAGACTCAATAATATAAGGAACTAATGATAAATAGACACAAAAAATCAACAAATAATACAAACTATACACAGAAACAAATGTAATTTGCATAACATCACATAATGTTACAATCATTAATAAGCCATCCAACATACCGAGATATCTCACATCATGGAAACCAGGAGAGGCGAAGTGGTGGTCTGATGTGCTCACAATGGTCTATAAAAACTAACTAATTTTAACCCTAACTAGACACTCTAAGTTTTAAATTTATTAACTAAGAATCTCTAAAACCAAGACCACACAACCGACAAGTGTACCAGTCAATGTAGTAAAGCTTAAGTAAGTCTGAGTATCAAACCCACGAGACTCTACTAATTACATTTACTAGACTCGATTATTGTTACTAAACTGAGTCGACTAATTTGTTTTGTTTTGGCGGGGAGGGTTTTACGAAACCACTAAAATTAACTAAAACTAACAAAGACACAAACTAAAACTAAAGATGTGATTAGCTGATGGGAAACACACTACCTAAGTCAGACTCCTACACATGTCTAACACATTCTATCGGTTATGAAACTATTGTGGAAACTAGTATGGAACATGTCTGATAAGGGACCTTCTCACGATGTATTTACCCTAGCAATCTAATCACTCGAGACTAACTGACAACCTCTCACTTCATAGCTATTAAGGTTGGTAGAATACGTAATCCTATTCAAATCAGGCCTAAACCCAATGGTTACTATGTACGCTAGAAAACCATGTAATAGTCAAAAGCACCAAGCAGTCATCCGAGCATGCAACTATTATGTGAAAGACATTTACCAACAAACATGAAGAGTTATAATTGCTCAAAGAACAAGTCTAGATATGCAAACACATCAAACCATTAAAACCAAAGTTCATTACTTTATTAGTAAACCACAAGCTAGTCTATAAGCCAAACAGAAAATGAAGTATCAAAACTTGGTGATCATCAACCTAGGAAGTATATAAAGTATGTAACCTAAAATAGCTTTTAAAATATAAACAATCATCTTAAAGTATTCACAAAACATGGTTCAAAACAAAGAAAACAAGAATGTGTAACCTAGAGTATGAAAACCCGAAGTGTTCACAATCCCGTGCTCCAGAGCTTTGACCTTTATGATCCTTGATCTTTAAAACACCTTCAAAAGCTCTTTTAATTCCAAACAACAATGTTTACTAAATGTAGCAAATGATTTCAACAATTATGAAAAGTAATGTGCAAAATTTAGAAATTAAACTTTCAAGAAACCGAGCTACAAAATTTTCAAGTTTATATCACTTTGAATGCTTACAAGGTGAATGGAAATTTATTGGCTAATACAAAACAAATATTTAAAGAATTCCATGTTGAAGGGTAATGGAGTTTGTAAGATGCATTAAATGCAAGATTTGGCTCATTTACTCTTCGATAATATACTTTCTATTTATAGTGACATTTGTTTATTCATGCACTTGTATTATGAAAAGTGGTTTTTTGGCATATTCATTGAGTACATTGATCCGCTAGTCACTTTGGAGTTCATGCAAACCTTATCGATTTAGCAAATTGCTTTCATCAGAATTCTGATGAGTCCTATATGAGAATTCAAATGACTTTGATCATCAGATTTCTGATGATCTGATCTGATCAAAATCTTTTCTGATCAAATCTTCTTCTTGTGCAAAGATTGACTGTCTGATCTTCACTTTATGCCAATTTTACATTTTCTTATCCAAATACAAATATACTCTTCCCGTTTGACTCTTTGACCTTGTCAACATCAAATCAAATTAGAAGGATCAGATTCCTTCATCATTTTTCTTCAACATTTACATAAAAAGTTTCCTAACAATTTCCCCCTAAGTGTTGTAAGTAAAACGATCACTATGCCAGACTAACTGAAACATAACAATCAAAAGAAATCTTTCAAGATTACATCAACTAAAAAAAATTGTTCAACCGAACATTCAAAAGTACACAGTATAAAATTGTTTTTCAATCAAAATGATAATGATATCCTTTTCTCAATTTCTTCTCTTATGGGATAGGTTTGCTGCATTCTTTGTATAGAGCCTTGTAGACCTCTCTACTGGAGTACTTGCAAATTTCACTGACTCTGGACATTGCACTAACTTCACTAATGTCCCTGTTTATGATAATAATTCAGGTTTTTCAAAAATCAAACATGTTCTTGCCTTAGCCTTGAGTTCATCAGGGATTTCTATACATGGTGGGGGTATTTGATATGCACAAATGTAACATATAAATTATATCAAACAAGGCATAAAATCAACCCTTTGGTGTACTAATGTTGGAAAAAGTGCACTTCTTTGTATACTTATGATTTTCAGGATTAAAAGAGCTTAAATGTACAAAAGGAACAATTTAATGGCAAAACCAACATTAATACAAGAAAGAAGAGTTGACACACCATGCGTACCCTCCAAACTTCACCCCAAGACCAAAATAACAAATCAAAAAACAAGCACGGGGTCGTGACACCAAGGCATGGGGTCGTGCCCCACTCGTAGAGCCCATACAGAACAAGGCAAAAAGAACAGATAAGATACACGAGGTCATGTCCCTTGGACACGAGGCCGTGGTTAACTCCCGAATATGCGGAATCTTGCATACTACAACGAGTGCTAACCACTAGGTCGTGCCCTCTAACACATGGGGGCCCTGTGTACATACGGACTGACACTAGGCAATAATGAAGACAGAAAGGAAAGGACAAGGGGCCATGCCCCTTGGGCAAAGGGTCGTGTGAAGGGTCCGTTTGCAGCTATAAATAGAGGTGTTTGGTACATTACCAACTGATCCCTTGCCAAACCACTTCTATCCCACTTGCCACCATTCCACCACAACTACAACACCATCATCCACCACATTCCTCCATTATCCACCTTTAGAGGATGTGTAGTAGTCTCGAGATCCAAGATTGATTGTAAGAGTTTTTGTCAAACAAAGGCCATGCTTGGCTACATCTCTTACACCACTTAGTGAAGATAAATCTTTGATGTATTATATTTGATTTCAAAGCTTTGGCTAACTTTTTACTTGGGTTTGTATTAATGACTTTAATAACTAATATTTATATTGAAAGTGAGCTTTACTCTATCAACTCTTCATGTCTTGTTAATTCACTCATTCATCTCTTTACAGTCTATATAAAGAACGTTAACTTCCTGGAAGGGGTTAGAAGGGTAAAGTTCTTAGCTCGTTCAGTGTATAGATCCTACGAGGACTTGATTCGAGCTTATTAGGACTTCTCTTGAGGCAGATAGCATCAAATTAGGAGAAGTAAGAACGGATTGAATCCCTTATGAATAAACTACTATTAAAACTTTAAACCGGCCTTGCAGGACTATATCCCTACTGACTTAGACCAATATGGTCGAGGGTAGCATTGCTTCCAAAAGAGGGATATGCCACATTTTGCCTTAATAACTTACTTAATTATCTTCCAATAATCCGGCCTTGCGGTACTGTATCCCTGCTAACTTAGACCAATTTGGTTGAGGTAGCATTACTTTCAAAAGAGGGACTTGCCATAATAACTAAGATAATGTCTTAAAAAAACAAAGTGCGGAAATCATCAAAGGATACTTGGAAGAGGAGTCGGAACCAAGTGATTCTAACTAGTATATCGTTTCTTTTAGTATTTTATTTTCTTTCTAATTTTATTTACTAACATCTTTTCCTCAAAATTTTGGTTAGATTAGACGTTGACAATATTCTGGTATTAAAAGCTCTTGTGTCCTTGGACGACCTCAGTATCTTACCATTACTATACTAAGCCAACGATGGGTGCACTTGCCCTAACTTGTTGTAGAGAGTGATCGTGTTATATAATGTTTTATAAATTTAAAGCTTGAGAGCGAGTAAAAGTGCAAAAAATACAAAAAATTATACCATGCTCTCTTCACGTCATGGGGTTATGAGCAGCTTTCAAGAGATCGCATGGTCAAATTTAATGCATAGATCTAAATTACTTAGAGCAATTCTAGTGAAGAGTTTGATGCCACTGGTGGTGATGTTGTTGATGGCTCTTCTAATAGATCTTCTATGTGATTTTTCTTCTTCATAAGTCTTTCTTAACTTTATCTGATCAATTGGATGAATTAGAGATGCCAATTCCCCATCAATGAATGATTGCTCTTCACCTTGTATTCTCAGCACTGTGTATTTATTCTGATCATGAAACCCTATTATGCTAAATAGAGAAGAATGGTCTTCTACTTTCATCGCTCTTCTTATTGGATTGGTGAGAGCTTTATGAAGACTGTATGTCTCCTAACACTACTTTCTAGATAAAAATTCCTGGTTATAGGACTTAAAGGTCTGAGACTTTCTTCTTTCTCATCTCTATAGAAAGGTATGAGGTGGTATCTGGAAAAAGCATATCTTCATTTCAGACTTGTACTATGAACCTTGTGACATTTGTTGGGAGATTCGATTAGGGAATTATCCTTGGCTTCTTTGAAGAAGTTGTTGTCTCTTCCAACCTATTCTTGACAACTTGAACCAGAGATAACTGAAGGTTGTATCACCAGATGTTGTATGTTTGGGTGATGCTTGCAGTTTCTCCTAGTTCTTGGGCTGTGAAGATGTTCACTTTCTTGTTTGTTCTCTTTGTTGTTGGATTTTATGATGTAGTTGATGTGGTTTCTTTTGTTGAAAACAAGATCATTATAGTTTCTTGATTTTGTAGAGGTGGAGGTGGACCCAACGGTCCTTTTCTTTATGTAGTGGCTGATGTTGCTATGGGTATTGCTTCCTTGATTACTCCTAATAAAGTTCCTTGTTTTGATGATTCCTCTAGTATTGGCTTTATCAGATCATGTATTCTTATCTTTGATAGTTGTTCAATGTTGTAGGACAATCTTTTTAACAAGTATTTAAAATTATTGATTAGAACCTTGTTGTTCATTTCTTCAGCACATATTCCACTTAGCCCTGATTGAAGCTTTTCTTTGTACTCACTCCAGTCTTCTACTTATCTCACAAGTGCATATGCAATAGTGTCATTGCTAACCTTTACACTATTGAGATCTTCCTTGATGTTATCAAAATTTACTTCTCCTTTGAGTTCACAACTTCTTCCATCTGATTCTTCATTTCTTTCGGTTCTAAGATCACCTTTCTAAACTCTAATGTGAAGTTGTTAATATATTTAGAGCTTGTTGGGGTCTTTTGCATGCAAGACAGCTACTTTGTATTTTTCTCTGTCTGTTTTTTTTTTTTTTTTGAAGAATTCTAATGTTAGACAATTTTCTAATCTCATATTTTTGGCTTTCCATTTCATTCAACAACCGGTCCAGCTTGTCTTCAACAGCTAACCTTGACTCTTCTGCAGGCTGTTTGATTTCTCATAGTTTACTCATAACCTGCTTGAATATTGTATCAAGTTCTAGATGTCATAGTTTGGGTTCTTGGGTAAGGTGGAACAACAAATGTTCCTTCTACCCGACTTGTAGAAGACACACTTCTTGATGTTCTTAAAGGTATGGACTAATCATAGGACCAATCCATAGGACCTTTTACCCGATTTGTGTAACAGATTTACATCTAGATTTTCCTCATTTCCTTGAACTATCTTTGCAGATTGTTCTCCATGAGTTGATGGGCAAAAAAGATTTTCCTGTACCGGGTTTCCTTGATTAGAAATCTTATTTCCACCTGTTGTCATCTCATTCTCCTCCTTTATTAGATTTGGAGTCAAGATCTATGGGGCCACCGATTCTTTCTTCTAAGTTAACATGTTTTTCTTGCACCAAATTCATAGTTAACATCAATAGAATCAACATCTGATAGTGTTGAGTTCTACACATAATTAAAGAAGGATTGGTTTGTACACTAGATCTGATGAAGGGTTCTAACTCAGTTTCCTGATTCTGTCCTTCCCCTATCAACACAGTTTGTTCAACGCTTGTTCCTACAATTTCTGGTATGGAGTCACTATCAGATTAAGGCTTGGACTTCTGAGTTGTGCCTTCCATATATTGAATCTTTTAGGCTTGATCATCATCTAGTGAGGAGCTATTATCAAAGAGTTCTTCCTTGTTGAATAGTTCTTCAGGTTTCCTTTTGAATGGAGAGTCTTGAGCTATCAGTACTAACATGCTTTCGGGTAATGCAGGTATATCACTAGCTGATGTCTATCCTCTAGCAACACACCATGGCACCATTACTGGTGTCTTCTGTGTTTCTTAAGATATGGGTTACTCCATATTTCTTTCTTCAATGGCTTCAGCAATTATAATTGCCAAGAATCTGGGATATAGAAGATGGGTAGTGACACGTCCATTGTTTCATTAGATAAAAATTCTTTCTTGCATAATAAACATTAAACCCGGTGATGAGTCCATACATGATTGTCGGGATTGAGGTGTTGATCTGATCTGCTCCACCAATTTTTGGCGTCAAGCATCTATACAGTGTCTCCATGAGAACTTGCCAAAAAGTAGGCAATTTTTTCCTCTTGAAATCTCCAATCTTTGTGATGTTCTTCTTGTAACCCATATTTTTTAAAGTTGTAAGTATTTCAGCTTTCTCTAGTGCATCAATATACTGGTCTTTCACTAGTAACTCTAACCATTCTCTGATTTTCTTTGGGGGTGATAATCATGTACATGTTCCCCTACATATGTGCATTCATCTCTTCCTTGTTTTTATCTGATAAATTTTACAGAGTATTGACTAGTTGTTGGAGTATGATTACCAGTACTTCTGTTGTTTTCATCATAGCTTGCTTCAGTCGGCAATTTTTCATATATTTAACCAGAATTTGACACCTTTGATCATATAAATTGTGTTGATCAGTCATCTGAAGATTGTTGTCTTTTAGGGGCAGGAATCTGTTCATGTTTATGAGAAAAGGAATGTTGAGGTTTAGTGAGGTTGAGGCAGACATGCTGATTTGGTGAAGAATTTTAGGTTTTAGAAATGATTTTTGTAGGGCTTGTATGTGGGTTTTGAATTTCTGAGTGAATGAAGGTTTTCTTGTTGAAGAATGTTATTTATACCATCTAGGAGTTGTGGTATCCCATGTATAGAGGTCATGGGTGGTTAGTATTTAAGTTGGTTTATGTTACGTTAATTGGTGATCAACTTATCAAAACCATTTAAAAAAATTAATATATCCTTCTAATAGTTTTCAAAGAATTATAAAAAAAATTAAACTTTTAATTAGCGAATACTAACGGCCAAGTTATACCTTTATCTCTTGGTGGGTCCACCTTTTGAAAGGTGGTCCACTAACATTCATTTAAACTTTGAGAAACCTGATATTCTTCCCCCTTTTTGAAAGATAAAATTCTTTTTGCACATGTGGGCTAGATTTCCCTTTGAAATATTTTCTTATAAGAGTTTTTTATCAGAAAAAGAGTAATCTGCGCATTAGATATGACCATGATTACCATATATATTTATTATTTATCATACGTTGTTATTTCCAAGTCCCTTTTTGAGATCACCATTCGCTTATGTTTTCAGAAAAAGAGTAGTCAAAATTTATGTTTTCTGATTAGATCATTTCTTCATGTTGGCTATAATATGTCGATCATCTTGATGTTTTTTTCATTAGAACTTTTACCAGAACTAGTCAAGGGTAATGTTGCCCCCCCCCCCCCTTTTTTAAGATGAGAGGGAATGACGGTTGATGAGAATTTTGACTTACATAGCATTTCTCTTGGCTGATTGATCTTCACAGAATATTTATCTTAATCTTATATTATGGTAAGCTCATTAGATCTTCTTGAATTTTATTAGAAAATCTGTTATTCTCTGGAAGATTCACCAGAAATAAAATTGCGGGTGTGAAGTGTTCTTTTCAAGATAGGAGAAAGAGATATTACATTGCTTTTGAAAGAAAGAAGGAAAAAACAATTATTAAAATATTTTCTATCTGACATTAGGAAAAATTTCTTTAATCATTTAAGAAATTTTCATTACTCTTGTTGATTTTAAATTTTTTTCTTGACTTTGTTTTAGGTGACTTTTATTGTTAAAAATGTTTAACAATTATTTATTTTTCAGTGTTTGATTAAAACCTTGTTTGGTCAGTTTTGAAGTACTTTTGTTCCCATTAGATCAATCACTTTGTTTTAGTCAAATTTCTTCAAAATTATGTTGACCTTTTTGTTCCCCCTTGATTAAAAGCTTGTTTAGTCAAATTTGAAATTATTATGACTTTTGTTCCCCCTTTATTGTAGTTCCGTTTTTCATTTTTACCATCCCCATTCTTGCCCCTTTTTAAACAAATAAATAAACACTAAAGTAGATGTATAAAAGAAAAGAAAACAACATTATTTAATCAACATCATAGATCAAGGAAATGAAGGTCCATAGATTTGTGGATGCTCCTTGGTGATTGTCCACTGTCACGAGTTGTGCACACTGAAAGTTCTCCTGAAACACCATCTGTGCTCTGGGATACCAGACCGGAACACTTCTGAAACCCAGCTGACTGGTGATAACCTTCATCAAGAAACGAGGATACATCAAAAAGGGTCGACTAGAGTAGATGTTACCAATGAAATGTCTCATCAAGTAGTGAGAGAAGTTAAATGTAACACCATGCACTAGTGCATGAACAGGTTACATGAGTTTGTATGAGATCTTGTTGAAGTTGACTATCTTCTTTAAAAAGCATATTCCGAGTTGTGTCACCAAGAACTACCATGGTGTGGTGAACCCTGATTTCACAATCTGCCTTGTTGGAGTAGGTACTCTATATCCCATTTTCCACAAATTATATATATCTTCCAGCTCAGCATGAGTGAAGGTAGTCACGTCGGTGTCATCATTGAAATGGAGAGCTTCCCTTATGGTGTACACATTGAGGAGAATGAGTTTACCCATCACTCGTTCGACAATGGTGGTGAGTCTACCATCCTTAATGATGAGATGGGCAGAATACTAGAACCGTTGGTGCAAAAGATAGGGGGTTATTCATGATCAGTGCAAAAGCCACGGGGTTGTTATGTCCATGCAAGGATGGTACTACACCTCTCCAAGGTTTCTCTTGAAACATCCATCTGAACTCTCAAGATTCCACACTTGATTTTTCTCAAATTGGTCATGCTCCTCTTTCTATTGCTTGTACCCAATCTGAATATTTGAGTGCTTCATTAAAAGTTTTTGGTTCTATCATGCTTAAAAATCATGCATGAAGACATTCATGTGTTGTTGATGTCCTTGTTCTAACACCTTCTTTAGGATTCCCAATGATATTTGTTGTAGAGTGCCATTTGATCCATCATAGATTGTTAAGAGTTGTTAATTTTGAATCCTTTTATGAAGAGATCTTCCTGCTTCCCCTGACTGATTACCTGTTCTGATCATGAAGGATCAAGAATCTGATTTATTTGATGATTTTCTAATAAAATCAAAATTCTGATTATGTGTTCCTTGAATTTTAGTGATTGGCTTTCGATTTTCTATAGGATTAGTATATGATTGATTCCTATTAATTTGACTATAATTTCTTTCCCAATCATATCCTAGCAGTTCTTCTATTAGTTGATTAAAAAGATGTTTGGAATTTTCTGGATTATGTTTTTTAATATCCTCCAAGATGTCATTAGAATTTTCTCTTTCCAATGTATTCCTCAAAGGATACGTATAAACTATCTCTTTTGGTTCTTATTCTTATTACAAATACTTCATATGCTTTTGAGGTAAGAGAATATCCAAGAAAAAATCCTTTTTCAGCTTTCTGTCAAATTTTTCAAGACCATAAAAATCATTAAATATAAAAAACTTGCAACCGAAGGGATGTAAAAATTTGATATTGTGAACTCTGTTGCTGATGATGTCATAAGGTGATTTCTGATACCTTTTGTTTATGATAGTTCTGTTTTATGTGAAACATGCATTTACTATAGCCTCTGCCCAAAAAAATGTAGACAATTTGGCATAAGCAAACATTTTTCTTGCGAATTCTACCAATGTTCTGTTTCTCCTTTCCACTACTCTATTTTGTTGAGAAGTTCTGGGAGCTAAAAAATCATGAGATATTCCTTTGCTGATGAGGAATGTCCCAAGTTTTACATTTTTTTTAATTTTGTCTCATTGTTAGATCTGATCTTTGTGACAGATAATTTTAACAAAATTTCAATTTTCTGAATAAACTTTATGATCAGGATCTAGGGTTCTATTTTTCTGTCTTAAAAACTCAACCCATGTGTACCTTGAGCAGTCACTCCAATCACTAAAATGTATTTCTTTCCTAAAGAACTTTTCTTACTCACTGGTCCACATAACTCCATATGCAAAAATTCAACATTTTGAGAAAGCGAATATTCAGTTACACTTTTATTTGACCTCTTTTTTATTTTCCTAGCTCACATGCTTAACAAAGTTTATTCTTCTTGGAAGAGATAAATGGTAAACCTTTTACTAAATTCTTGTTTGCAAGCTGATTTAAAGTTTTAAAATTTTGATGAGCTAGTCTTTTGTGCCATAGCCAACTACTACTTTTGTTATCTTTGGAAAACATACAAAGTTAAGGATGTTCAACTTTTCTTTTGTTGGGCTTGGAGCTTTAAAGGTTTATTCATTTATAGTGTATTTGGGCTTTTGGGATTAGTTTGGGCTTCCTAGTTTCTAGTGGGCCTAGGGTTGTACTTTTGGGCTTTGAGATGTTTATAAATAGTGGGGTTAGGTGTAGGTCCCCTAGTCCTTATGGATCTTGACAGAATCGTCTATCTAATCTAGAGTGCGGAATCCCCTAGATCAGATTTCACAGAAACAAGAACACGAACACGAACACGAATTCCTTTAAACAGTCTTCTATTGATTATCGAACACGAAGTGTTTACAACCAATTCAAGACTTTCCAGAAATCTCTCAGCCACTCTCTGTAGATTTCTCACACTCTTCTATGTTCTTCCACCAATAACTCAACTTGTCTAACCTAAAACCCAAATGCATAACATGTATATATACTACATGTCTACATACTAGGCTTTAGACTGGCTAGGCCATTCTCCAAGCCCATTACAACTCTAAACAAGCTAAACACAAATACTAAGCCCAATACAAAATATCCAAAGACTAAACTATTAAACTATAAAGTTGTTGTCACCAATATGCACCAACAGACTCCCCCTTGACAATAGCTTCATAGTGTAACTTTGTCTTCAAACATCTTGTGATCTTTTGGTCTTTGAATAGCTTCAGCTACACCCAAATACTGACATTAACAGACTCCCCCTAGGCTGATGCATCCAATCACCAAATCTTCATTCTTTGTAGATTAGTGAGCTAGCATTCTCTGGTTAAGCTCATATCACCAAATTCCTCTGTATCTCCCTTTGCAATGTAATAGAAGGATCCTCCCATTCAACTTCACACAATCCTGTACTCCATTCTTAAAATGTACTTTACTTGAGCACTGCACTTCAATCTGTTTAGAAACACAAGCAAGTAACTCGAAAAACCATTAGTTCTTTTCCACATTAAAGATAAACCAATATTTTATCTTATCATGCAAAAACAAACAACTTATCAGTTCAAACTGAGAGACTTTAAAACAAATCTTTTTGTATTTTTATATTTTCTGAAAACAAATAACTAACAAGAAATAAACACTCTATTTTTGCGAGATTCACCGGTAAGAAGATCATATCATCAACATCAAACTGTTTTCACACTATCAGATTATTTTCTATGCAATATTCATGAATAGCAGTTCAAGACGATTACCAATATTGTTTGTCCACTTAAACAAAATACATAAACATTTCAAGTACTATTACCTCGTGATATGTTTAGATATTGTATACTTGATATACTAATGTGTCCCACTTCAGGACATACCCCCGCAATCAAGGTATGCACAAAAATTCATCATAGTAGGTGAGTATACTGAAATTCATCCTTTTTTAATTTACACAACGTTAGATAATTGGTGATCAGGTCAGTACATCCGTACAGCAAAGAGATCAAAATCCAATGAGGGTGAGGACAAATACCAAATTTTGGTACGAATAATGCAATTTTGCACATTTGAATAACTCTCTAGGAGAGCTTCTTCAATATTTGGGATTTGGCATTTTAGCTCTTTTAAGATATCCTGGTTGTGCCTAGGTCAGCATATATCTGGATGTAGCAGAAGGACAACCTTGATACCCCGGATGAAATAACGATATAAAGAACTAAAACCTTAGATTTTTTGCAATCTATCAACGCAAGATTTAAGATTATAAAACCATACGCCACTGGTATGTTCCCCACTCATACACAGTTTAGTTTATTTGTATCACAAAGGTAAGTTGATTATTTCATGCCTTTTGCCTACTGGTACATCATACGATGAAGCTGCTCTCACACTTAAGCAATTTTCTTTTAATTTCAGTGCGACAGTCTAACTTGCTGATGTAACTATCATTTCTTCTTTTTCACACAGTGAAAACTCATTTTTTTTAATTTTTGAACAAACTTTAAACTTTTCAACTTACTCCCCCTAAACTCACGCACTAACTAACACTCTTTTTGGCTTAGGGAAATTTCTCCCCCTAAATTTTTGTTTTTATGAAGTAAAGATTTAAAAACAGAAATTTAAACACAAACAGACTCCCACTTCAACCTGACAAAAGGTTTTTCACTGTTAGTAAACATTTTCTATCACAGAAGTAAATAATCCATTACCATGGGTAACCTACTATTCACCTCAGATGATTTACAGGAATAACCACTGTTGAACACATCAACAGTCCTTCTTGGTCATCCTGCACACACTCAACAACTTAGTTAGAATGGGGGACCCAAGCCTTAAAGGTCTTGGATCGTCCAGATTCATCAACCACTAGAACATCAATCCAATATACATCACACCCTACTGATGTCTTGGATGTCTTCCAAGTTGTTGGACACGATTTATAATTGTCACGAGATCTTTGATTGTTAGAGTTTCAATAAACTCTCGGATTTTTCGACCTTTGAAAATTATTATCTCGAAACCTTCTTCTCCCATTATCATAATCTGATCTTTGAAAAATATTTGGATTGTTTCGAATATTTGAGTTACAAAAACCCCTATATTTGCTTCTTCTTTGAAACTTTCGATTACCAGAAGTTTGGTATCGATTTCAATATCCAAAAATTTTTACTTTGAAAAGAATTTGTTTGACCCTTATTGTGACATGATTTAGGAGAAGAGTTTCTTGAACCAACAAATCTTCTTGATGTTGAAGGTTTAGTTTGAAATCTTGGTTGATTTGTCTAAAAACTGGATTTAACATTTTTATTTGAACCAACCTGATTTCCATCCTTAACCTCAGTCTCTGCTTTCTTACCCTTTTTAAAAGGAAAACAACTAGCTACATGCCCTTTGTTGTGACATTTAAAACACTATATTTTCTTAAAAATTTCCTTTCTGTTAGATCCCTTCTTAAATGCTTTGTCCGTTTTGTCTTCAGTATCTTCATCCACTTTATGAGGTGTATTGTTAGACCTAACCGATTCTTTCAAAGAACCTGGACTATCAGGTATGTCAACAATTTTCGAATCCACTACAGCTGGTGTAGTAAGCACAAAATCTGTTAGCTCTTCTTCATTTGGTAAAAAGGAGTAATCCTTATCCTCATAAGATGGAGCTTTACTAAACCCCACTCTTGTTTTATCATTACTCGGTTTCAAATTTTCTGAATTTGAGTCCTGACTACCGAGGATTCTCCAAATTTGTCTAACTTCCTATGAAGTTCAACAATTTTGGCTTATGCACCAGCCAATTCTGTGCACTTTTCAGAAAGCTCGTTAGTCTTATCCTTCATAGTTTTACGAGCCAAATCAATGATCTGTAAAAGTTCATTGACTTTGCTGGTCAAACTGATGATTTCTTGTTCATTTGAATTGAGTGTATTTAAAAAATTTGACTCCCGTTTACTCAAAAGAACATTTGACTCTTTCAGTTTTTCTAATTCCACTAACAGAATTTTGTTTTGCTCCGATAATTTGTCAACTTTACCCTGTAGTTCAGTGCAATTATAACAAGTATGACTTACAGATTGAAATTTTACTTGTACCTCTGCTGTAAGCTCATCTGTATAATCCATGCACACTGTATCTTTTGCATCCTTGACTTCCATTCTCTCCTTCTCAGCTTCCTTCTTCTCTTCTTTCTTCGCAACTTCTTCACCAATCTTCACAGCTGCAGTCTCACTCGCACATGTACTTTGTCTTGAAGTACTCTGATAACATTTTTCTAAAGCTTCCCACAACTCTCTAGACGATCCATACCTATTACAAATGTTTTTCATATCAAATGGCAAGGACATCTTTATCGCTGCTAAAGCCTTCTTCTCAGCAACATATATATGTTTCTCAGAATCTTCCATCTTCTCATATGAGAGAACCATAATTCTTCCATTAACTCGACATGTGGGAGCAATGTACCCATCGATCATACAATTCCACATCTTAGTATCTTCACTTTGAGCAAATGCCTCAAACTGCTTCTTCCATTCTACATATTGTTTAGCGTTTATCAGCTTTGGCCAGTTTTTAACACCCTCACTTAGATTGTTCAATTTGCCCATCTTTAACACGCAGCTAACAGTATAAATGGATTTTGGTATACCTGTGTCAAAATCCAAATCTAACTCGCAGCTTATCATAACTAAACCGTTAAAAATGTTCAGAAATTGTCCGATAAGTGTGATTACCAAATTGTACCTTCAGTCTCATCTCGACGATACGAATCCAATGATATATAATGTCCGATAGTGATTTAGGGTTTTTTCTGGCCAAAAATCATACGAGCCTAACCGTGTAACCGGTTTGTCAAGAATATTTATGGATCAAATTCTATGTCTGAAAATGTTTAACTCCAGTTATGTCAGCTTTCCACATTCTTGTGTATAACTCGGAACAGTACCAAACCCGAAACAGTAACTCGGATAGTAAATCCGAGATAGGAATCCTGAACAGTAATCCGGATTGCTAATCCGAAATGGTGATCCGGAATAGTGATCAGAGATGAATCCGGATTGCACTGTTCTGATCCGAAATGGAAATCCGGAATAGATTACTCTGATCCGAGATGGATTCCGGAATAGTTCTGAATCTGAGATTGAATCCGGAATAACTTTTGATCTGCAAAGAAATCCGAAATGGAATCCGAAATTGCTTCTGATCCGAAATTCAATCCGAAATGGACTGTTCTAATTCGAGATGGACTGCTAGAATCCGAAATGCAATCCGAAATGAACTGCTTGAATCCGAAATGCACTTTGTTGATCCGAAATTCAACCTTTTCTGTTCCGAATACAAGCTTTCAATCCGAAATGCTTCACTTTGGATCCGAAATGCAAGTCTTCTATCCAAAATGCAAGCTGTTAATCTGGAACAAAAACAAAAACCCTAATTTTGTCGTCACAAACTCCAAAACAGCCTCCAAAATGCCCAAACACCCAATTTTTCTACTGTCACGATTCTGAACCGAGCAATAATCAAGAGTCGAATGCTCTGATACCAATTGTAGGTCCCCTAATCCTTATGGATCTTCACATAATCGTCTAGCTAATCTAGAGTGCAGAATCCCCTAGATCCGATTTCACAGAAACAAGAACACGAACACTAATTCCTTTAAACAGTCTGTTGATTATCGAACACAAAGTGTTTACAACCAATTCAAGACTCTCTAGAAATCTCTCAGCCACTCTCTGTAGATTTCTCACACTCTTCTATGTTCTTCCACCAACAACTCAACATGTCTAACCTAAAACCCAAATGCATAACATGTATATATACTACATGTCTACATACTAGGCTTTAGACTGGGCTAGGCCATTCTCCAAGCCCATTACAACTCTAAACAAGCTAAACACAAATACTAAGCCCAATAAAAAATATCCAAAGACTAAACTATTAAACTATTAAGCTGTTGTCACCAATATACACCAATAGACTCCCCCTTGACAATAGCTTCATAGTGTAACTTTGTCTTCAAACATCTTGTGATCTTTTGGTCTTTGAATAGCTTCAGCTACACTCAAGTACTGACATTAACAGACTCCCCCTAAGCTGATGCATCCAATCACCAAATCTTCATTCTTTGTAGATTAGTGAGCTAGCATTCTCTGGTTAAGCTCATATCACCAAATTCCTCTATATCTCCCTTTGCAATGTAGTAGAAAGATCCTCCCATGCATCTTCACACATCCTATACTCCATTCTTAAAATGTATTTTACTTGAGTTTTGCACTTCATTTTGATAAGTACATCAATCTGTTTAGAAACACAAGCAAGTAACTCGAAAAACTATTAGTTCTTTTCCACATTAAAGATAAACCAATATTTTATCTTATCATGGAAAAACAAACAACTTATCAATTCAAACTGGGAAACTTTAAAACAAATATTTTTGTATTTTTATATTTTGATAAGTACATCAATTTGTTTAGAAACACAACTTACTCCCTCTAAACTCATGCACTAACTAACACTCTTTTTGGCTTAGGGAAATTTCTCCCCCTAAATTTTTGTTTTATGAAGTAAAGATTTAAAAACATAAATTTAAACACAAACAGACTCCCACTTCAACCTGACAAAAGGTTTTTCACTGTTAGTAAACATTTTCTATCACAGAAGTAAATAAGTTGTTACCATGGGTAACCTACTATTCACCTCAGATGATTTACAGGAATAACCACTGTTGAACACATCAACAGTCCTTCTTGGTCATCCTGCACACACTCAACAACTTAGTTAGACTGGGGGACCCAAGCCTTAGAGGTCTTGGGTCGTCCAGATTCATCAACCACTGGAACATCAATCCAATATCCATCACACCCTACTGATGTCTTGGATGTCTTCCAAGTTGTTGGACACGATTTATAATTTTCTGTTATACCCACGTTTTATTCAGCTGATACTTGATGCGCGTTATCCAGATTTAGCGAAGTATGCTATAGACGCTAATCTACTGAATATGAAGCCAATGGGGCCTACTATTTTTGCAACTATGAAGAAGAAACGCTCTACCTCGAAGACGGTATCTGTTGGTAGGTTTCCTCTGAGGAAGTTTGGAAAGTTTTCTGAAGTTGTTGGTTTGCATGCTCCACCACCTCCTCCTCTTCTAGTAAATGCGATTGTAGCTGAAGAACACGATATACCGGCAAAGGAAAAGGAGATAGAAGTACAAGATTAATCATAGATGATGAGGATGATGTTGGTCAAGCCTTTCTGGATGATCTTGATACGTTCAATGCTACTTTAACTCCTGTTCTGCCAGAGCTGTCTTCTGAGAACCTAGTTGCCTTGATCGCTCAATTGAAGGATATTCAAGAGAAACAGGTTGATCCCCCGCTTGACATTCCGTCTATTGTTGCACCAACAATTCAGACTGAAGAAGATGATGAAGACGAAGAAGATGAAGTACCGTTGATCAAGAGGCGAAGAACTGGGCCGAGCAGTTCATCTAATACACCTGAGGTTCCTGTTGTTGTTACTGTTGTTGCTTCTGATTTGATTACATCCACTGCTGCTGAGATCACTGTTGCTGAGGTTACTACTACTGAATCTGTTGATCGTACATCGATGGTCGACATGCCTATTATTTCTGAACAGGAAACTGCTCCTATCATTACACAGTCCATAGTTGTTTCAGTTCCTGATGACACAGCATTGAAAATGATGGAATTTGGAGGTAGTTCGTCTGGTGCCGGTGGTTTGGAAGCCGGTGGTAGTGGAGTTGGTTATTCTGATACTGCTGCTGACGATATATGCGTAGATCTGAGAAGAGTGCATTCGAGTTTGGGGGATTGGACAGTGATGATGATGATACAGAGGTGGATGTCGTTGATTTGAAGAAACGAGTAGTAGTGCTGGAACAGGAGGTTATGTTAAAGGATCCTCAGATTGCCTCCTTGCAGAATCGCTTGGATGTTCGAGATCAAACTATCGATCAGCTGTAGGGGGATGTAACGATGTTTATGACTATTGTGTTTGATTTAAGGGGCAAACTGGAGAACAAGTTTGGCAAGGAGTTTAGCAATCCCACCTATGATCCGATGAATGTTGAAACTCGACATCGTGCAACACAACAGCGTATGGCGGAAGAAACGGAAGAACAGAGGTTGGTAGCTGAGCAATTAGCAGCCGAACGTCAAGCCGATCTTGATGATTACTTAAGAGATCCACGCAAAAAGTTCACGACAGACAGAAACGTACTGCAGATCAGAGGAAGAAGAAGCAAATGCTATTGATGAATAATGTTAACGTGAATCCTCTGGACGAAAATTTTCAGCTGAAAGATCCAACAAATCAATCTGAGAGATACGTGATGGAGTTGGGATCCAGTTATTATAGTAAGGTGGGCAACAAGTCGAAGGTGCTGAGTTGGATGTATGATCATATTAAAAACATGTGGATCATTGTGCGCCAGGACGGAACGAGGTAATATTATTCGAAAGAATAGCAGTTTGAGACATGGACTAAAGTAGCACTGACTAATCTTTTAAGAGCTCCATACACTGACGATGACACTACAGAGCATGGACCAGGTTGGAAATTCTTTAAGAAGCTTGAACGTGAGGTTAGGAGTGGATTAAAGAGTATGAAGACTGCTGAACCGTACCTGAGAGCAGCTAAGGGTGTTCGCGATGCGCACACGGGCAAAAGGTTTAAATCTGTGATGTGGCCGCCTACAGACAAAGAGTTAGTTATTCCCGTTGCTCCTACCTTTCCAAAGGAAATTCTGAAGAACTTCAACTTTTGGTTGTACGATCCGAAAGTTGGAAGTGCTGCTATTGTAACTAAAGAAAAGGCGTTTAGGGTAAACGATGTGGTGGATCTGGTTAGCTTTCATGATGAAGATTTACGAGTTCTGGCTGCTCATCAAATACGTACTTCAGAGCTATATGAGGTGTGTGCTAAAGATTGGACAGCTGCAGTTGCTGGTATTATTGTTGGACGTTTGGGTGTGGATGCGGCACCGAAGGACAAATGAAGAAACCTAGGGGGAGAATGTTGGGCTTGGAGCTTTAAAGGTTTATTTATTTATAGTGTATTTTGGTTTTTGGGATTAGTTTGGGCTTCCTAGTGCCTAGTGGGCCTAGGGTTGTACTTTTGAGCTTTGTGATGTTTATAAATAGTGGTGTTAGCTCATTTAGTAGGGGTTAGAGAGTTGACAGCAAAACTTGTATCTGACATCTTTTGATGTATGCAAGTTATATTATTCAAGTTGTTCAAGTTGTTCTTCTTCCTAATCATAATTTCCGCTATTGATTAGGTTAGTGATACCTGTTTGATCCGTTTACGGGACTTACATCTTTCAAATCAATGTAGTAAATGAATTACTGATTCTTTTGCCACGCAAATAAACTTTGCTATCTTCCAAACCAATCAGCAAACATATATCAGGAAAAAAGGTTACCTTGAAGCCCTTATCACAAAATTGTCCACAGCTAGAGAAGATTATATTTCAATCCTTCTACATATGCAACTTTATCAATTGTTAGTGCTCCACATGCAATGCTACCATACCCTTGTGTTCTTCCCTTTACACCATTTCTAAAGTGTACTAATTTACCTGGTTCTTCTTCATAATTACTGAGTAAGTTCCTATCGCCAGTCATATGCGTGGAGCTACCAGAATCGTAGTACCAGATCTGCTCCACATGATGGTCCTGAAATGGAAAGGTTAAAAATTTTTAGGTGCCCAAACTTGTTTGGGTACTCTTTCTAATGAATTTTAATTTTGAATATCTCACAGTCCTCAGTCCTTTTCTAATGAACTGTTGTAATCATATTTTCTGTTCAATGTTGAGTCATTGACAAGTGTTTTGGTTTTTGAAAGATGGTGTTGAATTATTCTCAGAATTTCAACACACATACAAACCATTTTATCATAATTTTCTGATGAATTGCATTATGATGAAAGATCATTTTGAAGAATATTTTGTTTTTCTACTGAATTTTTTTTGTGTTGCATCTTGTTTCAGTTTTGAGGTAGGTTTTATAGAGGATGTCAAACAGTCAGAACTTGTAGATATGCTTGATTTCGTATTATATTCTGATTATAATATTATCAAAAACTTCTTTAGAGGCACGAACAAAGATAGTTGGGTTGTAAAAAATTTTGTTTTTGGGTAACCCAGACCTTAACTTTTGATCTTTGGTGTTGTTTCAATGTAATCAATGAAGTCTTTTGCTTGTTGAAACCCTTTGGCATTTATTTCACTTTCATGAATCTTTTTCTACGGATTTTTTTTCTCTTGTCATAAAAAGAATATTTTTTGTATTTTTTATCAAACCTTCATCATAAAGTAACATGTTATCGATTTGATTTTCTTTTAGCTGCTTTGTAGCTCAACAATTTTTTTTAGTTTCTGCCAACCGTTTCTCTTGCAGACTTTTCAAATCCTTCGTCAGCTTGTTTAACTGATATTCCAAATCTTGATTACTTAAACTTACCTTACTTTTTGATGCTTCTGATTCAGTATCAGATATTCTTGCCATCAGACAGAAGTTAGCCATTTGTTCTTGCTCATCATTTGATGAATCATCTATTATCCAGGTGTTAGTAGATGCAATCAGACTTATCTGTTCTTGTAGGTTCAGATAAATCGGATCTGACTATGATATCACACGATCACCAAGGATTGACGAAATCCAAACTTGATGATATTCAAGAAAACCGAAAAGATGAAAGAACAATACGAATCAACTTTAACACCTTGCACATGATTCTATTACTTGAACAAGCAAAACCGTCTGGTACAAGTTGGAGGCTCTCTAGAGAAATCCC
This sequence comes from Scalesia atractyloides, assembly GCA_947069175.1. NCBI lineage: Eukaryota > Viridiplantae > Streptophyta > Magnoliopsida > Asterales > Asteraceae > Scalesia > Scalesia atractyloides. The sequence goes on along the minus strand of CAMTDV010000001.1, from coordinate 64,820,758 downwards.
AAAAGCCTAGCCCTAGATATGACATAAGCTTAGCTTATATACCTAGGCTAAGGGCATGCCCCTCAAGGGCTTGCCTATGGGCTTGCCTAGCCCACATGGCCTATGGCATGCCCAAATGACCTGTAAAGGTCCAAACCTACTACAACGAACCCAGTTAACTACCATAGACCATTACGTATATTTGATGCGTTAGCCTCACACTTCTAGGACCTAACAATCTCCCCCTAGACTGATGCATCAAATTGTCTTCATAGCATAAATTCAGCAATGTCTTCAATAGAGTCTATGGTTGTCTCTATGTTGTAAGTGTTGTGGAAGTTAGTCTTACACTTATAGGACCTCACACTTCGACGAACTCTTAGCACCGGGTCTCTTTCTTCTGCTCTTGTGGTTAGTTTCATATCAGGATCTTGATCAGCTTTGCTTGAAACCTCTTTTTCAAAAAGAATGCAAGAGGAGGAATCTCAGTAGCTCTTTCTTTCTTCAATATTTCTCTTTCAAGCAAGCAGGTTCACAGGTACTTCTCCAAATGTACTATCACTGTCAGACGATGACTAGCATCTGGTTCTTCTGACTCAGGTACACTTTGCTGATGTGATGCTTCATGCTTTGTCGGCAACTAACAGCATCTCAATTTTCAGCAACCCCTGTTTCTTGATCTAAATCAAGATCTGCACAATTTTCAGAAATTTATAAGCAAACATTCTTATGCAACAGGGACAGTACCGCATGAACACTTGGTACATCCAAGTACTTGTACTCGGATCAAAATTCAAATTTCTTTCATCTTTTGATGATTAGTCAAATCTTCAAGAACGGTTAATAATCTTTAATAAAACAAAGAAAGCACTCTATTTTTGAATTTTCCATTTTTTTATTTTTAGAATATAAGAATATAAATAGAAACGCAAATAAACGAAGAAACTAACTCAGTAGTTACAACTATACAATTTCAATGGGATCAAAATCGTTTTTCAGGCGGACCAAGGAAAACTTTTTAGTGCGAACTTATTCAGATTGGTCTAAGTGATTGCCAATATGTTTGTCCACTTAAACTTTACGCTCAACTTTCATTTTTCAACTTCGTGATATGCTTAAGGTAGTATTATACTAGAATACCCGTGCGTCCCATACCATGACATACCCCTGTGATCAAGGTAAGCACAACGATTCATCATAGCAGGTGAGTATACTGAGATTATCCTTTATCTTTTACAACGCCAGGCTATTGGTGAACAGGTCAGTACATTCATACAGTAGAGTGACCAATAATATCTGACGAGGGTTAGGCAAATACCTTATACGGTATGTTAGACTTTTCAAGCACATGGAATTTTCTCGTGATGAGATTTCCTTTCCTTTAAGGTTTTGGCCCTTCTATTTTGTCTCTTTTAAGGATAGACTAATTGTGCCTAGGTCTGCATGCATCTGGATGCAACAGAAGGGCAACCCTGATATCCCGGATGACTCATCAGCATAAAGACCCGAAACTTCAGACGTTGGCTATCTATCAACACAGGACTTAAGACCATGAAATCATACGCCGATGGTATGTTACCCACAAGATACATAGTTCATTATGTTTATATCACTTAGTATCTTTAAATCACTTTGAGCGTTAAGCCTACCAACATATCACATTAGATCCTAACCTTTTCAGCTACGACACCTTACATGTATCAGTCACGCCCTTTATCACGAATATCCATTTCATTTCCCATTTGACGCAAAAAGACTTTTTGGATTTTTCAGTTTTTCAAAAGTTTTTGTATGTTTTTGTTTTTCAATTTTTTTGTATTTTTATCTTTTTCAAATGTTTTTGTATTTTTCTGACTCCCCCTCAAACAATGCATATATACATATATCTCCGTCTTCCCCTCTGAATTTGTGCATCACACTTTATGCACAAATTTACCTAATAAAGAAAACGTATGGACAAAGTTTTAAACAAAAGAAAAGAAAGATGTTTTTGTTGTTTTTGCTTAACCATTCCATCATTAGATTAAAGACTAATCAAATTCAAAATTAAAGCACGAAATTTAAATTTGTACCTTTTCGCTCATCTTTTCTTACCTCATCTCCTCCAAAAAAACATCGCACTCGTAAAAAAATTTGAACTTTTTGTAACAGTGAGATGTTATCCCATATGTCCTTGGAACAACCGCTATCAACATTCCAGAGATTGTCAATGGCTCCTCCTTGGTTGTTCCTGAAAAATAAGGAGATTAGCAAGACAGTGGGACCTAGGCCATCGTGGTTCTGGGTTTCCCTGAAGCATCAAAATAGGACACTACTTTCAAACACAAGTCCCCTTTTGTTTCGAGGATTGGGGATGTTGCTACCGCTTTGGATTTTGGTTTCCAAATCTGTTCATGTTAACAAACGTGGTTGTTGCCTTTGATTGAGAAACTTTGGCTGTTTCAAGTTTAGTCATTTTAAAAACAGATTTTTGTTTCTGAACAGCCTTGCGTTTTTTTTGGCAACATTCTAATCCCATCAGATGGTTTAACCTTGGAATTCACATTCTTCATTGCCATAGGTGATGATACCTTCATCGGCTTGGAATGATTGTTATCCTTTGGTGTAACCTTCTAATTTTGAGCATAGTAGGGTACATGGAGACCATGAGTGCAGTTCCGAGCAATGTCACCAGGAATGCCGCAATTGAAGCACGTTTGTCTCTACACGTATAAAGCATCCTGATCAGTTTGATTTGCTCTTGTAGGCCTTGAAGGATAAGTTGATCCTTTCTGTGCTTGATTTCCTTGCACATTTCTTGAAGACGAAGATGAATTTTGATGTCTATACTTGTCATTTGTAAGGGTCTTCTTTTGTTGTGGAGATTTCTTTTAATTCTTCTTGTTTTTTTAGACTGCAACTCTTGTTTAGAGATCTCCCCAACCTTTCCAAAAGCTTTGCTAGCACGGTCAAAAGCATATTTTTCACATTTTCCATTATTGACTGGCTTAACAAAATCATTTTTCACATTACTAGCCTTTTGAGGGCTATTGCTGCCCATTGAGGATTTTGGAGAGTGTGACTGTCCTTGACGTTTGGACTTCTCCTTTCTTCGTCTCCGATTTGCTCGTTTCTGCTCCTTTAGCTCGCTCTAAACCTTTTCATCACAAACAAAAGGTTCAGATTGTTCAGTTTGCACACTTGGAACCTTGTTCACGTCAGCTCTCTCTTCATCACTTTTGATAAAATCAGAGAGTCCTGGTTTATCAGATGAAAGACCAGACACTCCAGCTGAATCATTAGAAGAGTCAACGGCACCAGATGGTTCTCGTGTATCTGACGTATAATCACTAGGTTTGTCGTACACCATATGTTGTGCTCTTTCAATTTCTTCATCGGTTTCAGGCATTGTCGTGTAGTTGTGATTATACGGTGGGGAAACCTGATTGAATCCCAAACCCTTCCCCTTGTTCTCCTTATATGCCAGCTGCACATTGCACACGTCTTGAACACGCTAGCTTGATGTATCAAACTTCTTTATATTTACTTTGTTTTGTTGATATTTTCAAGTAAGAAGTCCCAACTCAAATCTTACCAAATCGCATTCCATGGTTTTTTACTATAATCTGGTCTTTTAATCATGGACCCGACATTTCTGTTGATTTACGTCTAGATAGAGCTGAGCGATGTCTTTCTTTTGTGCTTCAACCTTTTTTGTGAACAACTTGTTACTTTCTCGAAGGCCGATGCACTGAGCCATTGCATTGTTGTAATAATCAGCCATTTTGGAATTAAGTGCCCTGAGTTGAGCAACCCTATTCCTGCAAGGTTCAGTGCACCAAAGGTAGTTGACTGTGTCAATGAGCGATCTTGGTTTGTCAGCGTGAATTTGGGCTTGAGGTAGAGTTTGGGGTGCTGGGCTGCTGATTGCTGCTTGTTGGGCTTGAGGTTTCTGTTCGGACACTTCTTCAGGATGAGACTTTGTTGATTTAGCGTATAGATCTTGGAGATCTTGGTTTAATTGTAAATGATCCCACAACCAAGATACCAAGGAATCTTTGTCATCACCCAAAAAGTTATTCATCTCATTTCTTACTTCCTCTTTTCGCCTCCCACATTCATGCAAACGCATCACATAGTCAGCAACCGGATCAACATTGTAGTTTCCAATAAACTCATTCAGCTTTTCCTTCACTTGATCCTGCAAGTTCGGGTTTTGATTTTGTGCCTAGGGTGAAGTGCTGGTAACGGATGCTTTGATCAGTGGGCTAAAGACAATGTTTGGATTTGCATTCAGTTTTGAATTACATACTGTGCTGAAAACTATGTTCGAGTGCTGAGCTTGGGCTGAAAACTATGCCTCACTTTTTTCGTACTTTCCTTAATTATAAAGTCTAATCGTATTTCTATTTATGAAAACTTGTATTCCTATTTCTTTTCCCGATTTTGTAATCCGAGACTTGAATCATAATAAAACTTCATACTTATTATATATACATGTCTTACAGGCATTCAATCGTTTAAACTGGTACTTGTTATACGTGCAAAGACTCGTACATTCACACTCGATACTCAAATCATACTTATATGCGTTATACATGCAAAAATGAAAAGTTATAGCCTGAAATGAAAGATAAACTAAGTTCAAGGACTAAAAATGGCATAATCCCAAAAAAGTGGTTTCTAGACCATGGATTGGTCCAATTTGTGTTTCTTGCATTAAATACACTCACCTAACTCACCGCCTAACCTCAACTATAAATACCCACCTCCTCTCACTCTCATTTCACACCTTAAACACCTCTCTCTTTCTCTCTAAAGCTCTCTCTCCATCTGAAAGTTCAAGACTTTCAAAGTGAGTTCTAACTCACCCTTACCTCTCTTCTTTGATCTTTCTTTCTTTTTAACACTTGAATCACCTTACGGAATGTTTCCATAGGTTTTCCATGGAAAACCAACTTGGAACATCACCATATATGAGGTCTCAAGTGTAAGAACTTTTCGTTTTAATAGGGTTTTAACCCACAAGTGTTGTATCCCTTCCAAGCTTGTTCTTGTAACAAGACTTGAGTTGGTAGTGTGTGATTACTTGGAAGACTTGGCTATCCTACCTTCAATCCACCACCTCACTTGATGATTTTGATTATTTTTAGTCTTTTACTTTTATGCTTTACTTATTCATGACCATCCTTGTCGTCCTTGTGACGACTTGTGCATTGGTGAACTATGCGAAAGAGGTTAAAGGAAGGTTATCCTCCCACCTCCATGCATGACTTCCATGAACTTCCATGATGTTTATGATCTACTTTATGTGTACTATATATATACATATATATATATATATATATATATATATATCCACTAACCAAACCCTTGATGATAATCGAATGATTGTCCGTCTTGGTACTAGGTTATATCACCTAAGTACTTAATCTCTCGTTACGATTCTAATGGGTATCCATAACCATGAAAACACATCAACCCGAATGGGTATTATAGTGTCAACAACGAGTATTAAGTCTAGATGATTATTTTCTCGTATACATACTTTAGTGTATTTAAATTTCCTAATCCTCTGTTATCATTCGAATACTTACCAACCTATGTTTTCCTCCTGTACGATAACTCGGTGCTCCAACCTCCAACTCCCCCAACACTTTACGGAAATACAAAGTGGAAGCTTGCAAACCGTGAGTACACTCGAAAACCCTTTTTACGCTTTACACATTTGGGTGCAACATGTTAGTCTACCAAAATACACGCAATCACACTTATATTTACGTAAATTACATACACGAAACCCCTAACGACACTTTAAACATTTCTTTCACAATTTTTCAAAAACTTTATGAAATGCTACCCATCAACTTAGTCGGTCAAACGAACCTCTTGCCCTCGATTTTCACAACTCGTCTAAAAGACATTCACTTTCTATTACCATTCTAAAGACATTTTATTTCCAACAAGAAACCAACGAAAACTTTCTCACATACGTATAAGTACTTTGCTAAAATACTTTTCAAAAATTTAAGTTTTACATGAAAATTTTCAAAACACGACTTTTCTTGCATCAATAAAATAAAATAAAATAAATCAAGCTCACTATTTTACAACCTTTTCAAAATACGCAAATCTAAATCTGAACACATGGGCAAGAAATTTCATATGCGAATACAAGTTTTAAAACAAAAGTAGCATTTTTTTTACAAACCACATTTTACATCAAAAATTAATACTTTTCTCAATATTCACCCGACATTCACAATTTTGGTCCTTCATTCCCGACAAACCCGACTTATTTTAACCAACTCAATGTTTTGACTCAAGCAACCACACACATGCATACCGCCTTATACGTTTCTATTTATACAGTCAATATTGCCTGACAATATTACACATATACCATTACACTTCGTATATTACACACTCGCAACTTTATAGTAACTTATATATGCTAAATCCCATTTTATTCCACCTATACGCTCGATACTGCATGATAATGTTATACGTATGTGTCTTCAATCATAATCAAAATTTATGCTTTCGTACTACTTGGTAGTCATACTTGAAATCTATAAGTAGGCGTAACCCGAGTGGTTTCGCCTACATTCGACACACTCATACATACATACAATCATTCTAACATACTTAATTTTTATACTCTATCTTACATACCCTTTGCTTATTAGATGTAACCTGGCCCGTACACTACTAATACAAACTATGCGGATCATGCACAAACCAATATAATCGCGGGTACACACGGGATTATATTGGTAGGCGCATGAAAACCATAGTGGGTTCTACTATGTATCGCAACACGAAAAGTAACATGACACCGAATAGCGAAATAGTTTAACATGGTATGAACATGGTGGATACGCCGCTAGTACTTCCTATATATAAGTGTCCCTACCATGTTACCAAACATTCGTAAAACGTGCCATGAGAAATTCGGTGTTTTCCTGGACCTTGTTAAATATATTTGATTCATAACAAAATTTCGTGACCCCACTTCGAAATGATTAGTACTCGAATACCCATGACAAAGCTTCATTCTCAAAATCGTTAGGTTTAACTGTCACAACTATCACTAGCATCTCTTAAAATTCCATGTCGCATTTTATCCGATATTCATACAATTTTTACCCCTCGCATACACCTACCGAATCATTCACTACCATACCACGATTTTCCCAATTCTTCCCTTAACCTTTCATCCAAACTTTATTTACAGCAAATCAGCTTAAAAACATTCAATCCATATTTATAAACGTCCCCACCGGCTCAATTTGGTCAAAGTGTTCCTTTTCTTTTAAAACTATCTTTCACTCTTATCTACGCGCAAACTTCAACCAGTCGGTATATTACCACCAAAACCTTTTAGAAACCATAAATATTTACCATCCTAGCTCTCTCCAATAAACATTTTTTTCTAGAACAAGTAATTTTACTAATACGCCTTAGAACTCACAAAACTTTTCTTACAGATTTCGGTACGGACCGCTCATTTTAATCAAAATACATCCTTAGTCATACTAAAACCTTCCTCTTAGGTCATACTCTTTTAAAATATTCCTTCCAATGAGTTGTCCAGACCCAGTCAAACTCACTTGCTTACATACACAAATACACATTTTTACTTATCCTTATACGCGTTTACGATTGGTGTCCCAAAAACACCTTAGTCAAACAAATTACTTTCACGAACCTACCATTTTTATCCTTCAAGATTTCGATACATATTGACACACTTATACATGAACTCTACAAAAACTTTAAACTTCAAAATCTTGATTTTGGCCAAACATTATCACCAAAATGACATCTTTTCCAAAGTCTTCCTCTTCAAAAAATTTCGGGATGAAATTTCCTAAAGGAGGGGAGACCGTAACGCCTCGCTTTTTCCGTACTTTCCTTAATTATAAAGTCTAATCGTAATTCTGTTTATGGAAACTTGTATTCGTATTTCTTTTCCCGATTTTGTAATCCGAGACTTGAATCGTAATAAAAATTCATGCTTGTTATATATACATGTCTTACATGCATTCAATCGTTTAAACTAATACTAGTTATACGTGCAAAGACTCATACATTCACACTCGATACTCAAATCATACTTATATGCGTTATACATGCAAAAATGAAAAGTTATAGCCTGAAATGAAAGATAAACTAAGTTCAAGGACTAAAAATGGCATAATCCAGAGAAAGTGGTTTCTAGCCCATGGATTGGTCCAATTTGTGTTTCTTGCATTAAATGCACTCACCTAACTCAACCCCCTAACCTCAACTATAAATACCCACCTCCTCTCACTCTCATTTCACACCTTAAACACCTCTCTCTTTCTCTCTAAAGCTCTCTCTCCATCTGAAAGTTTAAGACTTTCAAAGTGAGTTCTAACTCACCCTTACCTCTCTTCTTTGATCTTTCTTCCTTCTTAACACTTGAATCACCTTTCGGAATGTTTGCATAGGTTTTCCATGGAAAACCAACTTGGAACATCACCATATTTGAGGTCTCAAGTGTAAGAACTTTTCGATTTAATAGGGTTTCAACCCACAAGTGTTGTATCCCTTCCAAGCTTGTTCTTGAAACAAGACTTGAGTGGTAGTGTGTGATTACTTGGAAGCCTTGGCTATCCTACCTTTAATCCACCGCCTCACTTGATGATTTTGATATTTTTCGTCGTTTACTTTTATGCTTAACTTATTCATGACCATCCTTGTCGTCCTTGTGGCGACTTGTGCATTGGTGAAGTATGCGAAAGAGGTTAAAGGAAGGTTATCCTCCCACCTCCATGCATGACTTCTATGAACTTCCATGATGTTTATGATCTACTTATTATGTGTACTATATATATATATATATATATATATATATATATATATATATATATCCACTAACCAAACCCTTGATGATAATCGAATGATTGTCCGTCTTGGTACTAGGTTATATCACCTAAGTACTTAATCTCTCGTTACGATTCCTAATCCTCTGTTATCATTCGAATACTTAACAACCTATGTTTTCCTCTTGTAGGATAACTCGTTGCTCCAACCTCCAACTCCCCCAACATTTTATGGAAATACAAAATGGAAGCTTGAAAAAACCGTGAGTACACTCAAACACCATTTTTACGCTTTACACCTTTGGGTGCAATATGTTAGTCTATCAAAATATATGTAATCGCATTTATACTTTTATGCAATCACACAAACATCCATCATACATGATATAGTTACCTGATACACGATTTGTATACTTGGAACATTATTATGTGATGCTATATGTCATTAACTACGTACGGGCCTCCCCCTTAACATGTATAGCGCTCTAGGAGAAATGCATTGCCCGTATTCTTGAGGTCATGTTAAGTTTATTCTATTTTTTGGTGACACGTGAGGGTTGACTTATAGATCGCATGCCATGTTTACATTAATCTGGTATGCTAGCTTAACATGTGGATTCGTTTAAATCTTTTCATACTTATGCTATATCAAACTTGTGTACTCGCCAATACTTTTTTCTATTAAACTATACTTTTAACATGTTGCAGGTTAAGGATGTTGATCATGACAAACTTAGTAGGGACGACGTAGAAACACATCTAGAATGTTAGGATTTATGTTGTTGAACTTATTGTATTTGACTTCCTTGTTGAAATTGACAATCTTGCTATGAAATGAAATTAGTTTGATATAAATATTGTTGCAACTAGTGTTATGATTCCTTGAATAATCTATTTCGTCTCATTCTGATGTGTCCGCCATCGGTTGGGGTGTGACAAAGACCTATTTCGGAATTTTCGTGCCTTTTTTTGGCAATCTCAAAACGATGGATCCAAGATGGTAACAGTATCTCGGAACAGTAACTTTTCTGAGAGGATTATGATGGATCTGAGATGGTCTGATGATCCGAGATGATTATTATGATTCGAGATGGTTCTGATGTTTGAAGATGGAGACAAAGTTGAACACTAATGATCCGAGATGAGTTCGAGATGCATGTTCATCATTCGAGTCTTCAAGGGTTCTATCCGAGATGCTGATCGAGATGGTTCGAGATGATCCGTGACGGTTCGAGTCTTCAAGATTTCTATCTGAGATGCAGTTTGAGATGGTTCGAGATGCAAGCTGTTGATCCGAGATAGTTCGAGTCTTCAAGATATTCAATCTGAGATGTGATAGTTGGATTCGAGATCTTCAACAAGACAATCCGAGATGGTCCGAGATGAACTAGAAACTCAACCAGAAACCAAAACAGTAGCAGATGCGATCCGAAATCCGTGTGATATCAGATATGAGAATGGAAACAGGTTCAAACAGGCTCTGATACCAATTGTAGGTCCCAATAAATCGGATCTGAAAATGATATCACACGATCACCAATGATGGGTGGAATCCAAACTTGATGATATTCAAGAAAACAGAAAAGATGAAAGAACAATACGAATCAACTTTAACACCTTGCACATGATTCTATTACTTGAACAAGCAAAACCGTCTTGTACAAGTTAGAGGCTCTCTAGAGAAATCCCTAAAGTCTAACCCTAGAAATGACATAAGCTTAGCTTATATACCTAGGGTACGGGCATGCCCCCTCATGGGCTTACCTATGGGCTTGCCTGGCCCAAATGACATATAAAGGTCCAAACCTAATACAAACTAATGAAGTTAATCCCAGTTAACTACCATAGACCGTTGCGTATATTTGATGCGTCAGTCTCATACTTCTAGGACCTAACAGTTGTTGATTCTTGGCTTCCTCTAACATCTTTTCATAATAAGAAACTTCTTTTAGTTTCTTATTTTTGTATTCTGGTGGATAATGCCCCTTTTGTTTGCATTTATAACAAACTACTTCTGACTTCCCTTTAGATCTTCTTTCCCTTGTTCTTCGTTCCATCCTTCCTTTATCACTTCTTTGATTTTTGGAACTTCCTCCTCTTAACCTTTGCTCGAAGGTTTTTGTGAGCAATGCTCTTGCTTCAGCAAATGCAGAAAAATCAGATGGAGTATCACAATTTTCTGATTTGGATGTTTGATATATGAGGGTTGAGGAATAGAAATTTTGACTCTTTGTGTATTGGAGATGCGAGCTATAGGTCCTCCTCTTTGGGTTAAATTTTCATATATTTCTTCCTTGGGCATTAAAATGTTATTGAGATCATGCAGATTCAAATTGCCTAACTCTAAGGTGGATGCTAGTGTCATGGTAAGATTTTTCCATTCTCTTGGTAAGGCATTCAAAAACTTGACATTTCTTTTATCATTTGATTTTTCAACACCGATTATTTTTAATCATCAGAATTTTACAAATTTATTATATGTTTCTAAAAGAGTTTCAACTTTTAAATGTAACGTTGATTAGTTCACTTGTTTCTTTTTATTCTTTCTCCTCCTTCACAAAGTTTTTCGAACTAATCCCATATTTCATTTGTAGATGCACAAGCATCCAATTGAGAAATATATCATTTGGAAGTGCCATAATCAAGAGTGATTTGGCCCTTTGATCTGCTTCCACCAATTTCTTGTCAATGTCAGTGTATAAAAATTCTTGTTTAGGAGCACATGACGCAGGAATTGGTGGAGTTTGAACAATTTCTAGCACAACTGCAATTTCAACATGGGGTATATGTGGGCCTCCCTCAATGGACTAAAACAGAGCTCGATCATGACCATTAAGGAAATTGATCATCCTGATTCTCCATTGGGGGTACTCTACTCTGACTAAAGTCAGAGGCTTTGAAATAGACCCGATATTGAATGCATTGTTCCATGTTTGAAAGTTTGTCATTTATAGTTAAAGTAACTTTTGAAAAACCTGGTATACCAAAAAAAAGATATACTCAAGCAGTTGCTCATTTGAAAATAAGTTATTCAATCCGCTTTGATACCAATTGTTGATCCCAGATAACAATGTTTAACTAAATGTGGCAAATGACTTCAACAAGTATGAAAAATGATGTGCGGAACTTAGAAATCAAACTTTCAAGAATCAGGATATGGCCCTTTGATCTGCTTCCACCAATTTCTTGTCAATGTTGGTGTATAAAAATTCTTGTTTAGGAGCACATGACGCAGAAATTGCTGGAGTTTTAACAGTTTCTAGCACAACTGCAATTTCAATATGGGGTAAATGTGGGCCTCTCTCAATGGACTAAAACAGAGCTCGATTATAACCATTAAGGAAGTTGACCATCCTGATTCTCCATTGGGGGTACTCCACTCTGACTAAAGTCGGAGGCTTTGAAGTAGATCCGATATTGAATGCATTGTTCCATATTTGAAAGTTTGTCATTTATAGTTAAAGTAACTTTTGAAACACCTGGTATACCAAAAAAAAGATATACTCGAGCAGTTTCTCATTTGAATATAAGTTATTCAATCCGCTTTGATACCAATTGTTGATCCCAGATAACAATGTTTAACTAAATGTGGCAAATGACTTCAACAAGTATGAAAAATGATGTGCGGAACTTAGAAATCAAACTTTTAAGAAACCGAGCTATAGAATATTCATGTTTATATCACTTTGAATGCTTTCAAGGTGATTGGGAAGTTATTGGCTATTACAAAACAAATACATAAAGAATTCTATGTTGAAGGGAAGTGGAGTTTCTAAGATGTATTAATGCAAAGTTCGGCTCATTTACTTTTCGATGATTTACTCTCTATTTATAGAGAATCTTGGGCTGTTTATTCATGCACTTGTATTGTGAAAAGTGGCTTTTTGGCATATTCATTGAATCCATTGATTCACTAGTAACTTTGGAGTTTGTGCAAGCCTTATCGATTTGGTAAGTTGCTTCATCAGAATTCTGATGAGTCGTATATCAGAAATCTGATGACTTTGATGACCTGATCTGATCAGACACTGATGATAATCATCAGATTTATCATTAGAAACATCCGATTCTTTTGATCCACTCTTCTTCACTATCTGATCTTCACTTGATGCCAATTTTACCTTTTCTTGTCCAAAGTCAAGTATCTTCTTCCCTTTTGACTCTTTGACCTTGTCAGTGTAACACCCCGACTGCGTATAACAACCCGCGACGAAAATGTCGGGGAGTCACGTTGCAAATTGTTTCAAATACATGGTACTTAAAGTTTAATTGTATTGAGTTATCTGAATTACATTTACTTTTGGAATTTGAAATAAAACACAAACAACTATTTTATTTTAAGCAAACTAAGGCTCGAGTCCATTCCTACATGTAGTATACTTGAATAATCATCACACATTTGCACCTGAAATATATGTGAAAATAACGGTCAACAATTAAGTTGGTGAGTAACATATGTTTTGTGGTCAAACTCAGGGCTTTAAATTGGTATTGCAATACCTCATTCGACTATGAGAGTCAATGAGTGAAAACCTTGTAACCAAACTTGTATCAAATGTGTTTGGTATTGCAATATTTTAACAAACTATGAAAGTTGGTATAGTAAAGAAAACCTTATAGCCATGAATCTTGAAAAAATGTTTCTTTTGTAAAACCGTATGAGTAATCAATCGATTTAAAAGAATACATTGTACAGTTTACATATTTAAATGAAAACCATTTGTGACTTTGTCTCAACCAGTCGTCTTGTTTTGAATAAAGCAAATGTCTAGTTTGGTACAAACCAAATGTCATGTTTTGTATGAACCAAGTGTCTTGTTTTGTATAAACGAGTGTGGTTGTTGGCGAATACATTCAAGCCTTTGTAGACTGTCGGATTATCCCTAAAAAGGGTTTATCAATTGAGTTTCAAAGTTTATGTCATTCCTAGAGGTAAGTTCCAAATAAACCTAGGAAACTGGAATGGGGTGTCAATCCTATAGCGCTATAACATACTACCGGTCGGCTTGGCCAAAGTGAATGAATGTATCAATGTCATGTTCAACTCCCATCATGTTTAATATAATGGACAATGTACTATGTATATGTAAACCAAATGTAATAAGTTTTGTAATCTTGGAAAAGTAATAGGCACATATGAATCACCCCAAAACAATTTGAAACTGAAAAGTGGGGACTATGTACTCACTTGAATTGTCGATCATCAAAGTTTGGTTGTGATAATGTTTTTGGAAGAATGAAGGTTATGGAAACATCATAATTTTTTGAAAAAGTTTATATGTTTTTAGAAGATAAGAGATTTGGCAGCCTTTTGTGCTGTTTTGTAACATACTTTAAAAATAGCAAACGTTGTCGAAAAAATTAAAAAACTTATCTAGTTTACTGGTACAATGTGTGCTCTACAACTTCCATTTAGAAAGTTTTTCTGTTTGGAGCCCAAAAAATGGTCAAAACTATTGATCTTTAAAAATTGTCCAGTTTTGACATTGAGTTTGGTTTTAGACATTTGACGGTCCATACATACGTGTTTGTAGATGTATCATACATCGTTGAAATGATATTTCAGTGAACCTAATCAAAATGTAAGAGTTTACTTTGTTTGGTTAAGTTTTGACCAAGTTATGCTTGTTTAAAGTAACAAGACATAATCTATCTAAACATGAAGTTTACGTCGAAAGTTTACTAAATGCACATAACACGGATTTGACGGAAGAGTGAATAGAATGTAACCTATAACCATGTGAGCAAAAGACCTCATGTAACATGGTTGGTTAAACCTAACATTCCGCTTGGAAAGTGTTTTGAAGTGTTTTGACCCGTTACAGCTAGTTCACGCTAATTAACTAGTCATATGTGCAAACACGGGTCCGAATGGTCGAATGGGTCTTATGACGAGTCTGAAATATCAAAACAAGCTAATTTATGTTATATGACCAGTATTGGTGTAAAAATATAGCTTATATAAGTTTTAAAGCGTTTTATTTAAAAAAAAAAGGTATTTTTTTCATTTTAAATATATATAGTTGTCTCATCATTTAACCCATCAAACGATATGAACATGAGGAATAACCTCATAGGGTTATTCCCTATATTACTATGGTCATATAATTGCGCTTGATTGAGTCCTACGGTTGACCAAACGGGTCAGATTCGAAATTCAAAGCAGAAGTCAACTACTTGACTTTTGACTAAGAATTGAGCACTAAACTAGAAATGACGTGTTAGACATGCTAAAACATGTTTTATAATGTTTTATAAATTGATTGATTGTCAAAAACTTTTTGTTTTTATACTTAAAAACTCATTCGTCATAAGATGCATATTTTTACATTTTTTTACTTTTATTTCATAAAATTTTTACTCGTCATTTCACCTACTAAACTTAAAATGAACTTTGCCTTGACCGAAATGGTCAAAACTGAAAGTAAAAGAAAACGTCAATTTGTTTGACTTTTGGCACATAACTAGCCAAATAAATGAAATAGACTAAGAGAAACACTAACTTATGTTTGGAAAAAGGATTAGAAGTAAGGAATAGAGGCCCCAATGCAGAAGCAAGCTCGATGAGAGTGTAAGTAAGAAAGAAAAGAATGGTGTGAAGAAAATGTAAGAACAAGGCACTTATTTATAGTGATTTAAGATCAATGAGGTGATGATAAGTGTTAACAAATGTTGATTAGTATCCTAACATATGTCAAAACCATATTAGAGGTGGCAAAATTCGTGTTAGGTGTCAAATATTGAAGATATGTGGCAGAATGTGGTGAACAAGAAAACATTTTGCATCTGGGCACCCCTTACGGATCGTATGGGAAGCCTTACTGTCCGTAAGGCCCTTTGATGCAAAATATTTTCATTTTTGACAGCTTTCGTCCATAGACTTGTATTATCACTTGTTTGTTATTTTTAACCCTTCTAATACATTGTTTAGGTCATGTGAAGGGTATTAAGGCATATGTAACTTGGATTTTGTTCTGGAAATGTCGTAAATATCGTTTTGTTCGATTGTATGATTACGTATTTCGTAAATAAAATATAATATTTTATTAAACACGGAAAATGATCGAAAGTGTACAACCTTTGAAATGTTGTTAAATGTTATAGTCAGCGTCAAATCTAATAAGAAGCATCAGATTCCTTCATCATTTTTCTTCAACACTTACATAAAAAGTTTCCTAACAAGCTCAAAATTCGTCTTTTAGGTTCTTGATTTTCATCCAAAGGATGTTAGATTCTCTCTATGATGTATCAAATTCATTTTTATATCAATTTCCTCAAAATCCCAAAACCCTAATCACTTTTCACGAATGAAAGACCCGTCGCGCGACCGAATTTGACTTTAAGGCCGTCACCCGATGTGACAATGGTATCCTCCCCTGTAGCGCGACGCGATAGAGCTTGTTCTCTTGAATTTTTTCCTGTTATCTACCCGATCACCTGTGAAGCGTCTAGAGGCTCAGGTTCATCCATTTCTTCGTTTTAACTTCCTTTTACCTCCAAAGCCCTGCAAAAAGAGAAATGACTCGATAATATACAAAACACACCAAAAACAACACCAAATGACTCGATAAATAATACACGAAAACCGATGTATTTTGAAATACATCATGATCTTTTCCCACACTCTAAAAACCTTAGTTTGCAAATAACACAAGAACAAGTATATATATAGGTCAAATGTTCTTTGGAAATTCCAAACAACATCCCCCAATAGTCAAACAACAACCACTTATTGTGTGACCATACTTGTCTCATTCGCAATCACACAAAGTCAAATGAAAAACCTTTCGTTTAACCACTCAAACAAATGGGTCTAAACATATTCGTTTAACCACTCACTAACTAATATATAATCAACCAAAAAATAATCTATTTTATTCATTCAACAACAGACACAAACTGCACTAACAAATTCCCACTTGTCCGTTGTTGAATGCTGAATAAGCAATTGTAATCGATCTTCAGTCTTCATCTGTTGATGTCAGCTTCGTTGTGTTAATAGTTCCCCCTTAACCAAAAATCCAGGTACACAGAATCTTGACTTGAGTCTTCACAGCAATACCAAACCCCTAAAGCTTCTAGTATTAGATTTCCCCCTCAAAGTACCAAAATCCATGTTGATTGTTGTGCAATGTCCGCATAAGGCATCATTGATAGATGTTCCGCTGATATTTGAATACTCTAACCGGTATTGGATAAGGGTTCCATCTTCAATAATCTACATCAGGTCTCAGTCTTGTCATAAAAACTCTAATCCATATCAAAGCATACTGCAATTGTAAAGTTTTCCGGTGAAATATCTTCTATAAACCATCTTTGTGGAGGCAACCAAGCAATGCACTTTGATCATAAGCATCAATACTCAGGATGTCAACTTGACCAAGTACATCATTTGCAAATTCAACTAATTGAATTACACTCAGATCCCTGTAAAATCCTAATGGAAACATCAAACCTAATACCGACTCCTTCAAATTCCCCCTTAACTATAACCTCATCCGAGTTATGTTTCAGCACGATCCAAAAGGTGTGACTGCTTTAATCCTCACGATCCAAAACTTAACTGGCATATGATAGAATCGGAATCCACACTTGTCAGCCTCAAACTATCATCTCTCATAAATATTCCACATACTATCGACTTTAGATAAATGTATGTTTCCATGAAAAACACTTCATGTTGGCTGGAGAATTAATTAAAAACCTCATATATATGTATGTGCAAAACGTTCCACGCAAACCTTTAGGTATCACAAGAAAATCACAAACTTTGCCACCTATGATTGCATTTAGGAATTTACCGAATAAATCCAAAACTATAAAAAAATCTTATCCTCCATTTCTTTGGTGAATTGTCTTAACCTCTCAAATTTTCTCACGCGGAAATAAATTTGACATTTGGGCCCGAAATAGTCACATCGAACACTTATATTCTGCAGCTAAGGATCTTGGACACTTCCGTATTCTCTAAATCCCGTGACTACCCCACATTCTTTAATATTATATGTTTTCATTATCCTAAACTAACTTGACGTGCTCTCGAAGCCGTATTCCAAACACATAAAATTCCTGAAAAATTATGTTACCAATTTTTTTCCCAACAATCATTCCCTTATTCCTTTTTTGGAATGGATAAGGTCTTGGTCTTATATGGTGAAATTAAGAAGTTAAGTCAGGTTAGATCTGCGAAAATCATTTTCAAATGACACAAGGTCAAACCATACTACTTTGGTCACACCACTATAGTCAAACAACACCATTTTCGTAAAACAACATCACTTATGTCAAAAAAACACCCTATGGTCAAACAACACCACATTGGTCAAAAAAAGGGTTGTTATTTCGAAAAATCAAACAACAAGGTTGTTGTTTGGAAAAACTAAACAACAAGGGTGGTTATTTGGAAAATCCAAACAACAAGGGTTGTTGTTTGGAAATGACTAATGTCATTTGAAAGTCAATCAGATGTCGTTTGGTGATTTACGGATTTGAAGAATAGGTTACGAACTATTCTTCTGCAGGTCAGATCGAATACACCTCAAAAAAAGTAGTTTGATGATGAAAACTTGTTACATTTGACGTGAAAAAGGAAACCTAACACTCCTGTATGGTATATTTCATCCTAGACCTATGTATTTAGCTTTGATTTTCAAATATAGGTTTTACACATCTCTTTACATCTTGAACAAAACTCACAAAAATCACTAATCAAGAGCTCATGTGACCTATCAAATGGTTAGATTCACTAAGTCTAGTACCATGGCTTCGATACCAATTAAAATTCCATGTTAGGGACTGGTAACCATGGATTAGTGCGAGATTTATTTATAGATGGAAGGTTAGAGATAGATAAACACTTTCTTGTATTGATTTGGACAACATAACGTTAGAATCATTCATATAACAAGCTATCCAACATACCGAAAGAGCTTACATCGTGGAAATCGGGAGGGACCAAGTGGTGGTCTCTCCCCACACTATAAAAACCTTAGTTTGCAAACTGACACAAGAACAAGTATATATAGGTCCAATGTCCTTTGAAAATTTCAAACAACAACCAATGTCCTCTAGAAATCCCAAACAGAAACCCCTTGTTGTTTGACCATACTTGTCTCATTTACAATCACACAAAGTCAAACAAAAAACCATTTCGTTTGACCACTCACTAACTATTACATATTCAACCAAAAATATAATCTAGTCTATTTGCATAGCAGTGGACACAAAACTGCATTAACAAATTGGGATTCACATCCTCACTTGATTAAATTCTCATACAATAATAGCTATCATGCGAGTATTGACATGGCTCCATTCCAAGCACTCTATGGTCGCAAATGTCACTCTCCCATCTGTTGGAACAAGATCGGTGAAGCTCATATCACTAATCCTAAACTAATCCAAGAAACCATATACAAGATTGTTCAAAGCCACGATAACCTTCGAGTCGCTAGAAGCTGTCAAAAGAGCTAAGCTGAGAAACTACGTAAACCCTAGAATTTCAAATTTGTGATCTCATACTTCTAAAGGTATCTCTGTGGAAGGGTATTGTCTGACTGAGGAAGAAAGGCAAACTAGCACCGCTTTATGTGGGTCCTTGAACCACCTCCTGAACTTAGCAACATTCATCCTACCTTTCATGTGTCCAAACTGAAGAAATGCCCAGCCGATGCAAACCTCCAAGTCTCTCTTGAAGAAATACACATTTATGACGCTATTGTAGAGAAACCCGTTCAAATCATGGAACTTGATGTGAAGAAACTCAAGCATAGCCGTATACCTATCGTCGAAGTTTGTTGGGAATCCTAACGGCCCAGAATTCACATGGAAACGCGAAATCCAAATGAAAGCTAAATATTCTCATCTTTTTCCTGAAGCCTCCTCCACCATAATTTTTCAGACAAAATTCTCAAAAGTAAGGGAGACTGTAACAACATGACTTTTTCAATTTTGTTTATCTTATTCCGTTGTACTTGTAATTGAACTTACTTCTATAAAATGATTTGTCCTTTTTTATTTTAAATTCTCATTACACTTATATGTGTCTATATATATATATATATTATATATATAGTTAATGGTTTAAATAAGAAGAAATTCCTTCCCTGTAAAAAGAAAAAAGGGAATGCTTCATTTTACATAATTTAATTTTTGTTTTTAATGTTATTATAAGAGTATATTAAAAAAAACTTATATAGATAATTAGTTTGTACTCTTCCTCTCTAAGGGTTTAGTTCACGTGTGAACAACCCCCTTGAGAGTGAACACTAGTGAACTAATCATAGGCTTTGATTATCAATACGTAAGTGTATACACAAATATAGACAAGTGTATATTAATGGCTAGGATTTGATGATGAAAATACGCTACTGTATTTTACGATTTGATGATTTGTTCACTCAGTTCACAAATACAGTAGTGTTCACTCTAGAACCATACCCTTCTCTTAATAGCTAACTATATTAAATTTATAACTTAATTTCAAAATATATATATTTCAAAAGAAAAATACAATAATAATAATAATAAATTAATTTAGAATATAGGATAAATTATGAGTTATGTTGGATTATTTTATGTGTGTGAGATAAAATGAAATTGACTAATTATCTGAGAGCGAATAATTAATGTAAGGATATATAAACTATTTAATGTTTTACCGTTACACCATTTTCTTTCTTTATTGCTTATTCAATTGATTTTTCTTCTCGTTTTATAAAACATTTAACAATATTAAAGTTTAAAAGATCTAAATGTTATAAAAATTATATAAAATTTTATGAAGTCTTTATAAAAGTTGATAAGAATATCTAGGGGGGTTAATCTTGTCATAATTGGGAAGATAAGAGTAAAACAAAATTAACCATCAAACTTGTTATTAAAATAACGTAAAACTATAAGGACTAAGTTGACAAAGTCTCAAAGTTTTAAAACAAATCTCATCTTCACTGGCCACTTTGGTTAGCCGTCCAGCGTTTCTGACAGACTTCCAGCGAGTCCAAAACAGCGTTGTCCACTCTTTTCATCCGATTTTTCTAGCGACAATTTTTATGTCCACCAAAACTTAAGTTGTTACCAAGCTTTTATCCCATATATCATGTTTATCCGATAACCTCCTCAAATTCGATTCTCATCTATGTCTTTTTATCTTCAAAGTTTAGTATAAATACATGACCCCAGACCTCACTCCAACTCGCACCAACTTTAAGTAATATCAATTTTATCCTCCGTGATCGTTTACAACTTCGTCGGAATTCTAACTCTGGCCAACTCTTAAATCGAATATTGCTGAGCTCGTTTGGTGAGTTTTTCCCAGTGCATTCACTTCGCTTATTTTCCTTAAACAAAAGCCCTAACACATTTTTTTTATAACAATAACATATACATGTTCAATTTGGGGCTATAAGAATTAGGACTCGTATTGGTTAATTTGGGAATTAGGGTTAGTTGAACAATATTTTAAAAACACTTTAAACCACTGCACTACTAGGGGGCTGGTTGTGTGCATGGATGCTAGTTGGTTGTGCCCATGGATCCTAAGTCGTTGACTCGTTAGGAACTCGAGTTCGACCTGGGCAACCCTTTTGGCTTGTTTTATTATCATTTTTTTGTATAATTGTTTTCAGCATCTTATTTTTACTGAAATATTTTATGAAACAGTTTTATTTTTTGTTTAACCTGATAGATTATTAATACATTTCAGAAAAACAAAATTCGATAAGCTTTTATAAAATTAGTAATTAAATAAATTTGAGGTAGTTAAGTTATGTTATAATTTAAAATTAGTAAATTAATTATTTTTTGGGTTAATTAAATTTGAGTTATTATTTTAAATACTAAATAATAAACTTCTTGTTTTTATAAAAAATATGTTTTATATAATGGACTTTTAAGAAATTAAGAGTCGTTTAATATTTTTTAAGTATACAAGAGTAATGTCTGAAATTCACATAGTTAAGTTATGTTATTACTCAGTTATTGACTGGCTAGCGATTACTCGCCAACTAGTCGCTGTTTAATCACGATTTTTACAACACTACTATTTAGCTGATAAATTATACACCTTTTTTTTTCTGAATTTATTTTGTAAATTAAATAAAATAAATTCCCACACTTCAATTAATTAATTTGTAAAAAAACTAATTAAGTATTTTTCTCATTTCAACAAATTAGATGATTACTTATTTAAATAATTTAGTTTACAATCAAATAGGAGAATACCTTATATTTATGTCTGTTAGAGTAGTTTTGTGTCCACTACTCTACAAATAAACTAGATTACGTTTTAGGCCGATTGTGTAATAGTTAGTTAGTGGTCAAACAAAAGGTTTTCGTTTGACTTTGTGTGTTTGCAAGTGAGACAAGGATAATCAAACAACATAGGGTGGTTGTCTAACTATTGGGGTGGTTGTTTGGAATTTCCAAAGGACAATGAATGTTGTTTGGAATTTCCAAAAGACATTAGATGTCGTTTTCAATTTCCAAAAGACATCATTGGACCTACATATACTTGTTCTTAGGTCATTTGCAAACCAAGGTTTTTAGAGTTGGGGAAAGACCACCACTTGGCCACTCTCGGTTTCCACGATGTAAGCTCTTTTTGTATGTTTGATAGCTTATTATATGAATGATTATAACATTATGTTGTCCAAATCAATAAAAGAAAGTGTTTATCTTTCTCTAACATTCCATCCATGAACTAATGTTGTACTAATCCATGACTAGTGGTTCCAGACATAGAATTTCAATTGGTATCAAAGGCATTGTACTAGACATAGTGAATCTAACCGTTTGCTAGGTCACATGGGCTCTTGATTATTGATTTTGTGAGTTTTGTTGAAGATATAAAAATGGTGTGAAAACCCTAGATCTTGTAAATCACAACTCAATACACAAGGTTTAGGTTTCCATTTACGCAACATTTAGAGTATTTTTATCATCCGATTAACTTATTTGAAGAAGTTTTAACAGATCTGCAAAAGAACAATATGTGAACTGTACTATAAACCTGCAAACGACATCCAAATGACACTTATTAGTGTTCAAACATCGTTGATCATTCTTCAAACGATATCATTGTTCAAACTAAGGTCTAAATGACACACAAATGAGTCCTAAACGACATCCAAATGATTTCCAAACAATACATCATCATCAAACGATACCATGAACTTCGATCTTCATTGTTCAAATGACATCAAACCTTAAAACGAGAACCTTATTATTCGGATAACACTCATCCTTAAACGACAATTTGTTCATCTTCAACGATGTCATTTGTAGAAGGCTGCCATTTGTAGAATGTACCTTCAAACAATAACCTGCTCGTCAAATGATATAGAGTTGGGGTCTGAAAGGAGGTGGTTTTGTTTCATGATGGGGTAGCTTCTAGTTAGAGTTTGGTTTGGTGGAGGGTAGCCAGGCGCGGTGGCGTAAGGTGGAAGTTGATGACAATGGTGAAAGCGGGTGACAAAAGTGTTGGCGAACGAAAATGATTGTCAGAGATTCTTCATGCGATTTCCAACAACATATCCGTTCTCCTATGACCATCGGATTAGTGACAACTTCTACATGTTTGTAGCTAAGGTTGGGATAGTGGAGCTGTAGGGTTTGGCAGCTTACGTGGGCTTGTTTTATTGTGGGCTCAATGTTTGAATGCAATTTCACGGGCCATGCAAGGATCTTTGTTTTTGAATCAACATGATATATTATTAGTCCCCACTAGATTTGCAACAACTCACGCACAGAATGGAAATCTCCAGATTTCGAAGTGTGTGATGTAATACGTTGAAGAGCTTCATGATTTTTATTTTTATTTTTCGTCACACATGAAGTTACAAGTTCGAATGTTATGGATTGAAATGATTACTAAAATGATTGGAACACAATTCATAATTTGGATAATTATCTCTAGGCCCAAGAAGAATGTTGGTAACGACTAATGTGGAAATTAAGGGTTGCATATTTTTTTCTGGGCCCACTAGATTGAATTTATCTAAAGATGGCATAATCGGGTTTTATTATTATCCGGAACCGTTTCTAACCTGGACCCGGTTCTGCTTGGATGTCATTGGAACCGGGTATGGTGTGGAACCGGGTCCAGCTCATACCCGGGTTCACACTCAAGAATATAGAACCGTGTAGAACAGGGTACGGGTATTATGGAACCGGGTATGGTGTGGAACCGGGTATGGTGCGGAACCGGTTTCTGACAGTATTGGGAACCGGTTCCTGACAGTCAAACCTGCCATTTACTATTGGGAACCGGTTCCTGACAGTCAAACCTGCCTATTCAGAACCGGTTCCACATAAATGTTACTTATTAAAAAAATTGGTTTTTTTTGTATATAAACCCCTTCCTACTTACCATTTCTAAACTTAACACTCACCGTCATCAACTTACAAAATCAATCAACTTCTAAGTTCTTGCAAATACCTATGGCATGCAACGATGAAGTTGTTACGGTCTTAGAGACGAAAAGAAACCCTGCTATATGGAAGAATGTTGATCTCTGTTTAATGTCCGATAGCCACGAGATGGCTAGATGCAAAGATTGTGGAAAATTTATGAATGCCGCCGCCAACTCAACCCTTAAGAAACACACTGAGCGGCATTGCCCATTGACGAAGGCAAAGAAAAATGAGACGGGAGAAGGTTCCGGCACCGGTTCTTCAAATGTTTGATGTAACCCGTTTGGTTTGGTGTTTTTAATAAAGTTTGTGTAATGTTTCTTTCTATTGTGTTTGTTATATTTGATTTTTATTATTAGTTACATTGATAAATAAAAATAGTAACAATAATCGGTTAAAATTAAAAAAAATTAATCGGTTACAATATATAAAAAAATTAACCGGTTACAAAAAAAATAAAAAATTACTCAGAACCTGTTCCAGTAAGATTTTATTTCTTTGATCGTTTACTAGCGGCAGGTGCAACACTTTCCGATGAGTTTCTCTTAGGTGCGGGTACCTCGATACAATCGTCGTCCGAATCGTTAGTCTCCACTTCTTCGTCCTCCTCTTCGTCAACAATTTTATGCTCTAACTCAACTTCATCTTCTAGACTAGTTGTATGTTGAACACGATCAACGGCATCCAAATGGTCCTTTAAGCATATTGCCATCTCTAGCGATTCCGGAGTTAGTCTTGTTCTTCTAATTGACAAAACCCTGCCACTAAGAGAAAACACACTTTCCGAAGCTACCGTGGAAGCTTGGACCGTTAGTATATCACGATCCATGGTGGCTAGAATCGGGTATTCGGATTCTTTCGATTTCCACCATGACAAAACATCAAATTTCCTATACTCCTCGGTGGTCATAGTAAGCTAATACTGATTTTTTTATATCTCCCAAGTTCACTTGTTGGTTCACTACCCCTTTGTTGTCTAGCTGTCTCGTCTCTAACGACATTCAACATGGTTATAAGTGGATCCCCGCTTATTTCATCGTTAGAGGCCGTGGACCGAGACTCAAACAAATTTGTATGATTTTTTTCACCATATTTTTTAAAATAATGATCATAAAGTTTGGCCATACACTCATTGAATATTTTTTTTGTTTTTACTTTTAAAGTTGGATCCTCCTCATGCATATCCAACTTGTCATAAATTTCATCAATTAAAGCTTCAACACCCAGTACGTTTAAAGCTGGATTTAAAGCGGCGGCACATAGAAAAACGGGTGGTAATTCTAAAAAATATTTTTTAAATTTTTGAATCATTGGTCTCATCATATTCCTTAACATGTCACTAGAATTTTCAAACTTTTTAAAATTAGTTGTTATCAAATACAATTGGTCCACAACTTTAGAATTAGTAGGATAATAAACACCGGAAATCAAAGTCGTTGTAGTTTTAAAAACTTGTAAAAAAATACTTAGGTTATGAATATTTTCCCAAGCCGTGTCGGGAAAGGGGACGACTAGGTACTCATCACTTAAAGTTGTATGAAAAGATTTTAAAGTGCTCATTTGCTTTATAGCCATTTCAAACACATGACAAGTTGAACTCCAACGAGTCGGTATATCCCAATTCGGTCCAATAATTTTTTGGTTGACATCTTTACAAAGTTTTTTATATTCTTGATATCTTTCTTTTTCACTTTTGAAAACATCTTGGAGCATAGCTCTAAATGCTATAATAAAATCCGATACAAATTGATCTTTTAAACCGGTTTGCACTACTAAGTTAATAATATGTGCAACACATCGTGTGTTGAAAAAAACACATTCAACTATTGGTTTGTACTTCAACTTTAATTTTTCAATCGCCGTTGTGTTGTTTGAAGCGTTATCAAAGGATATTGAAAAAATTTTATCTTCTAAACCATATTTAATTATTGTGCCATTTATAATTTTATAAATATTTTCTCCCGTATGAGGAGAAGGAAACTCGTCAAACGCAATCGTACGCTTCATCATTTGCCATGTATCGGGATCAACCCAATGAGCGGTGACACATATGTACGATTCCGGTAAACCATGTGGAGCCGACCACACATCACTAGTTAGGTTTACACTAGTTTTTAAATTCTTAAAAAAAACAATTAAATCTTTTTTTGCATTTTCCCATAAACTTAAACAATGACGTTTTAAAGTGCGACGGCTTACATGTTTATAGCGAGGTTGTAGCGTCTCCCGAATAAGATTAGTAAGATCGGAGTCGTAGAAGTGTCCAAACGGCAACGCTTTTTGTATCACCAACTTCGCCATCTGATCGTGTGCTAATTTTTGCTCATAACGAAAAATGGTACCATCTTTGGATAATGGAACTTGACCGGATGTCATTTCCTTTAAAGCTTTGCAATACTTATTAATATGCTTCGTTAACGTTGAGTTTGATTCCTTGGCTAATAACGATCCACAATGTTTACATTGAGCTTTTTGCGAGCCGTCACTCATCTCAACCAACTCCCAATTGCTCCAAACTTCCTTATTGCGATTATGAGACAATGTTCCAACCACATATGGAACCGATTGATCTTGAGGAACATTGTTAACGGATTGGGAATTTGCGTTTTTAGAACTCTTTGAGGCCATTTGTTGATTAGTATGTGAAAAAGAACAAGAAAGAAATGTAACAAGAAGAATAGATATGAGAAATTGTGTGCTAAACAATAGATTTCTAAACACTATATATAGAATCGGTTCCAACGGTCAGGAACCGGTTCCAACGGTAACATTATAACGGATATAACCAGTTCCAACGGTAACATTATAACGGCTATAATCGGTTCATACGCCGGGTACTGGTGGAACCGGGTACGGGTAGTAACCGGGTACGAGTAGGAACCGGGTACGACCCGATTCAAATGGTAAAATTGTGGAACCGGGTTGGAATCAACGGGTATATTGAACCCGGAACCGGTTCTACTTAATCTCGGGTAGGAACTGGAATCGGGTCCAGTTCGATTCTACCGGTTCGGGTTCAGAACCGGTTTTTATGCCCATCTTATGATCCTATTATATCTTTCTTTGGGCTTCAGTTGGACCAAAGTATGATTTTCGGGCCAAGGTGCTTTTAAAAAGTTTAGATGCGCCAGATCTTACAAGTTTATATTGGGCCTACAGAATAGATGCAACTAATCTTAGGATTTATTACACGTATTTTTTTGTGGGCCACATTTAAACCTATGGAGTATTAAAAGTTGGGCTTGCGAAGTTTATTTGAACTAAGCTTCTAAATTTCAACTTCAAATTCATACGAGTTCAGGAGCTCGTCGAATCAGTTTGGGATGATCAAAACACCTAATTTTGAAAAATGTGGGGTAGTCACAATTACTAGTGTAAACGTTAAATTTGGTGACTTGACTATTATGGGCCAAAATGTTAAACTTATTTCCGCATGAGAAAATATTTCTTTGTGGAGGGAATTTGTTTAGAGAAGAAAACGATAGTTCCGCTCCGATGAGGGAATTTATTGAGATTTAGAGGATTTACCAAAGAAGTGGGGGTAAAGGTTTATATATTTTTGGATTTCTTTGGTTATTCCTAAACGCAATCACATGTGGTAAAGTTTGTGATTATCTGGTAATACCTAAGGGTTTGTGTGGAATGTTTTGCACGCACTTAGATTTGAGGATTTTAATTATCTCCAGCCAGCGGGAAGATTTTTGCACGAATACATATAGGTATCAAAAGTTAACAGTAGTTCTGCAGAACGTTGTTCACTAAGGACCTGGAGAATCTTTATGAGAGCTAATAGTTCGAGGATGATGAGTGTGGATTCCAACCCTATCATATGCCAGTTAGGTTTTGGATCGAGACGATTAGAGAAATGACACATTGCAGAGGGAGATTGCTGAAAGTTAACGTGGATGAGGTTACAGTTGAGGGGGAATTTGCAAGATTCAGTTTTGGGTTTGATGTTCTCATTGGAATTTTACAGGGATCTGGGTATAGTTAAACTAGTTTAATTTGCAAATGATGCACTTGGTCAAGCTGACATCCCAAGTACTGATGCTAAGGAAACGTAGTACATTACATGGTCGACTTCACAAAGGCGAGACAACGAGATCTAGATGTAGTTCAGCTAAGCGTGCTAGTTGAGCTTACAAATGATATACTTGGTCTAGCTAATTTCCGTAGTATTGATGTTGATGATCAAAGCGCATTACTTGGTAACCTCCACAAAGATGGTTTACAGAAGATATTTCACTAGAAAACTTAACCAATGCAGTACACTTTTAAGGTCACCTCCACAAAGATGGTTTACAAAGATGGAACCTTTATGAAATGATGGTTAGAGAATTGGAAGATTAGCGGAAGATTGGCCAGTGATGCTTTGGGAGGACATTTCACAACACTCAACACGGATATGTGTACTTTGAGGGGGAAATCTGATACGAGAAGCTTGGGGTTTAGTTTTTGCTGTGAAGACTCAAGTCAAGATTTTGCATGCCTTGATTTTTGGTAAGGGGAATCTATTAACAAAGAGATGTTGACATCAATAGATGATTGAGTGAAGATCGATTACAATTGCATGTTCAACATTCGACAACAACGGAAAAGGGGGAATTTGTTAGTGCAGTTTTATGTCCGCTACTGTGCGAATTGACTAGATTACATTTTAGGCTGAATATGTAATAGTTAGTGAGTGGTTAAACGAATGTGTTTTGAGTTAATCGTTTGAAGTGGTCAAATGAAAGGGATTTTCTTTTAACTTTGTGTGTTTGGAAGTGAGATAAGTATGGTCAAACAACCTGGGGTTGTTGTTTGGATTTCCAAAGGACATTGGATGTCGTTTGGTATTTACAAAAGACATTGAATTTTGTTTGGAATTTCCATAAGACAACATTGGACCTACATATACTTGTTCTTGTGTCATTGCAAACCAAGGATAAAGAGTTTGGGGAGAAACTACCACTTGGTGTCTCCCTGTTTCCACGAAGTAAGCTCTTTCGGTATGTTGGATAGCTTATTATATGAATGATTGTAACGTTAAGTTGTCCAAATCAATACAAGAAAGTGTTTATCTATCTTTAACTTTCCATCTATGAACTAATCTCGTACTAATCCATGATTAACGGTCCCGGAGACGAAATTTCAATGTCTATCAATTTAGTTCATATTTTATTTATTATTTTTACTAAATAATTAATTATTTATATCCATAAATTAATTAATTTAATAAGTATTTAATAACCATGATTAACTATCATTGTTAGTACATTCATTAACTTTGATCAAGTCGAACAAGATTATGTAATAGATCTATTGGCCTGACAATCCATCCCACTCCTTGGCATTTTTAGGGGAAGTTTAGGGATTATTGAAACCGGATTCTATCACGAGGTTAACCGTTTGGGTTCCTTATTTTTAAGTTAAAATAGGTTGAGTGTCCACCTAGTTTCATGTTTTGTCTATCAAATTGCTCTAGATGATTACCATGCCATATGAATTGTTATACATTTTCACTTATTATATATACATATACCCTATGTTCCTCACAAACTTTTCGAAATTTACCCTTTATTTGTCCATGTTTCAAGTAAGAATATTTGACGCAATTTCCAAGACTTGCTATACTTAGGAGCTTTGTCCAAATTTTAATTAAATTTGAACTTATGTTTTCTTTATTTTTTGTTATTTCCTTTCTATGTTTGTATAATTTGGATATGGATAATGAATTATTTAAATTTTTAGTCCAAGATGAGCTATTGAATAATTTCTTTAGCGCCTCGATTTTTCTACAATTGGTCGAGGAGTTATAGTGACAACAGTTGCAGCGAAAGGATCGGTTCATGCAGAAAAAGCCTTGTTACTCCTAACGGCAATTCCTTTCTAGTAGTTGACACTGTAGTTCTTATTGTTTATAACTGCATTAAATTAATTAAATTATTAGTGAAGATAGTGTTAGAAAATTACTACTGAAAGAAATAAATATAAAGATAGAAATAAATGAAACACTAAACCGAGTTTGTGTTTGACACATTTCTCTTAAACAGATTCGTCGTTTGTTCCCCGGTCCGAAGCAGCAACAGTGCACAGCCGGATTTGAACACTTGCCTGAAAAGACAACCGGAGATGTTGCAGAGAAAATTAGAGAGGAAGAAGAGAACTGTTTCGAAATTGAAAACTGACTTGAGTGGGCCCGGGTTTTCGGAACCGCAGGATGTGTGGGCATACACGAGTTCAACTAAATTCGGCTCAACTTTTTCACCCCCCTGTGCGCCCGCGTAGGAGTTTTGGTAAAAACATGGCACAAGGATATGTTATTTAGGTAAAACATTATCTCATAAACTAACTTCCACTTTGTTCCCACATCTATGTGGGACAAAGTTCGAGACTTCATTCACACATACTCAAATTTCCAACAGATAGTTTATACAATCTAACTTTTTGTTTAGAGACGGGTCTTAGCTTAGGTCGGGGGTTTATGCCCTACATGTTTTTTCGCTTCGTAGTGTAAATTTTACTTATGTATGTTGAGTCCGGGCACCTCTAATTTTACCAAAAACTAGCTTCGTAGTGTAAATTTACTTATGTATATTGAGTCTGCCCTCCTCCCCCTCCTAATTTTACGGAAAACTAATTTCAAGATTCGTTAAATATTTTTATTTAATACAGTCGCTAAATATTTTTATTTAATATAATGTTGACACGACTATAAAAATAAATATTTTTATTTAATACAGTTGAAAGATTGGAGGGTTGACACGACTATAAAAGTAAGGTGACTACCTTAGTTCTAGAAACTTTAGAACTCAAGGAGAAATTGGAAGAGTGAAAACTAAGGCTTGCAATGGGTTGGGTATAGGATGGGTATGACTAATCCCAGTTTCATATCTGATTATAAAATATTGTCTAATAATCGGTTGTAGAATTTTGTCTCATATCCGACCCGTTACCCTTTTAAGTATCGGACATACCCGCCGGTATCAGATATGCCGATTAAGACATTCATGTGTGTATATTTCTTACTTTCATTTGTAATTTTATGTTTTTAAAATATATTAAATTGTTATAAATAACATACATATGTCTATCACTATAAAATATTTTAAATATTCAAAAATGTAAATTTATTATAATATTGATAAAAAAATAACTTTGTATTTTGTAACACATATATAAACTTATCATAATATTTAATCCAAAATAAATCAATAATTTTCATGAAGCTACTAAAATGAAGCCTTACTAAAAAAATAGTTAAGGAAAAATAATAGTTAAAGTTTTAGGGTAAACGGGTATACAATTTCGAATAATCAAGTTGGGTTTCACCTTATCCCATATTCGTCTCAAATCCTCTAAATATTTATTTTCCAATTATATACATAATCTCATACCCATCAGATATCGAGTATATCCGTCCCAAGTACTTACAGATTTTAGGTATAACCATTGGAATATGATTTTTTTGCCATCTCTAGTGCAGACATTTAAAAGAATACATGAAATATATATGCTCAATGCTACCTATACACTTAGAGAAAACACCAAACCATTCCCGACAACCTTAAGATACTTGTTTAAGTTGTATATCCAGATTTTGTTGGTTCTCTGGTAGTACAACGAATTGCTCATGTTATCCCTTGAAAAGATTTCACGAGTGGACGAACATCGTTTAAAGAAGCCATGTCATGTGGTCTCAACAAAATTCTTTTTGTTAGATTCAATATTAGCATGTTAATAGAATGTTGTTGATATTTGTTTGAAACCCTATACCTTTGTTAAATATATATTTTGATATAAATTATTTATTTTAAATTATATTGTAATACAGAAGTTTCCACAAAGGAAGACACTATCTTTATTTTAGGACATCACATTCATGCTATGTAGAAACGTAACTTCATTTTTTTCAACTAGCTTTATAAAGATAGAGAGGGAGAAGAGGCTTTGCTATTACGGACAATGGCCTAGCCTTTACTAAATCATGCAAGTTCTCCTTGAGATCAACGTGTTGTTCGTTAGATGGCAGCTCCCACGTGAACCCTTGTACGAGCCTAGCTAGAAGCATTGTGGTAATGGTCGATCCCAACAACATTCCAGGGCACCCACGCCAACCAGTGCTAAACAGAAACGTGTGAAGGTTGTTGTCAGTTAACACCACTTCCTTATCATTCTTCATGTGATGGTCGGGATTGAATGTCAGTGCGTCATCCCAAACTACAGGGTTTCTTCCTAGCCCAAGGCGGCTCACTATCACATGACTATCCTTGGGTATGAAGGATCCTGCAACATTAGTCAGCAGTTGTCACATGGGGCAAGTTAAAAGGTGCAACAGGGTGCAACCTGAAAGCCTCCTTTACACATGCTTTAATACAATTAAGGTGTTGTAGATCAGATTCCTGAACCAATCTATCATTTCCGACCACATCATCTAGCTCATGGATGGCTTTGTATAATATTTTTGGCTCGTTTATCATTTCCGCCATTGCCCACTCGATATTATTTGAAACATTGTCAAAAGTTGCTACAATTAGATCCTGTAGTACACAACAATAAAACAATTAAACAAAACTAAATAAAAATGATATCTTAGAAGAACGGAACACAAACTTTTTGTTAATCTTACAAGGATTTGGGATTTTATTACGAAGACGTTTAGCCCAGGGTTTTTAAGGTTGATGAAGACGTCTAGTAAATCATCTTGCTTGGTCTTAACACCATCTTTCCATTGTTGAATCCTCTCATCAATTATATGATCTTGGTATTTTCTTTCAGTAAGAATCGCCTTCCTTATGATCTTCTCATGCCCATCGAGATCACTTATCCATTGCAACCATGGGAGGTAATCCGTGACACAAAACGCGTAAACATAAGCAAGAATTATTGAGAGTGAATCAGCATGCTCAACCTCTTCATCACCAGGTCCACCATCTGGGCTCCCTTTACCAAAATACCTACTTCCAAACATGAGCTTCCTTGCCATGTTGCTCCAGTATTATTGAGCTATAATCCTCACATTCACCAAGCCCACGGTAGCCCCAAGATGGATCTCACATTGATTTTTAACGTATCTAACATATGTCAAAATTTAGATGCTAGAAATATATATTCATTAACAGAAAAAAAATTAAGGTTATGGTTTTGTTAAGGAAGGTTCTATGCATGACACTAAATATTGCAAGAACATGCAGAACACAATGAATCAGCCATTTTTTCAATCATAAAAACCTAAAAAGTAAATAAAATGTTGCAAGTGTAAGATTTATTGTTTCTTACACTATAATTCAAAAAAAATATGAAAAAAAATTCACTTCTTGTATAACTTACACATATGTAGATTATATTATCAATATGTATGTAGGCTATGTGTAAGTAAAAATATATGATTTTTTTTATGTATATAATACACATATGAATGTAACAAACAGAAAATTTTACAAAATATGAACCTTAAATCCCAAAATTTAGTGTTTTAGAGTTTTTTTTTGTCCTCGCAATAGTTAGTGTTCTGTGATGACACTCATCTTGGTTGTGCATAGTTGAAGTGAAAGCGAGTAACTATCAAATTAAACAAAACTGGTTTCTTTTACGTGAAAATTGTTAGCGGTGTAGTTATTATAGGTTCAAATAAGAAGGATTTTTTTTAGAATAAAAGATAAGAAATTTCAACCAATAAGAGTGCTTCAGTTTACTAAATTTAATTTTTGTATTTAATATTAATGTAAGGATATACTGGTAAATTTCTATTCAATAGCTAACTAGATTTAAATTTGTAACTTATTTTCCAAATATATATATATATATATATATATATATATTAAAGAAGAAAAAACATAATTTAAAGTGTACGATAAATTACGACGTGTGTATAATGAATTACGAGTTGTGTAGGATAAATTTCAATATGTGTATGATAAATTTGCAAAATTAATTTTTTTAATGTGGAAGATGATAGTTTTTATAACTAATTAATTAGTTAAAGATAATAATGAATGGGTTAAAAAAACTTATTTAATGTTTTACAATTGTACTTTTTATTATTTTCCTTATCAATTTAATTTTCTTTTTAAATTAACCTCCCCTGTTATATCATTACCAACTATTTTACTTATCATTATCAAATAAATTGTTGTTTAAATTCAAATGTATTAGATAGGAATCTATATCCTACCGGTTTATCTTTGTTACAGCCTCTCTGTCTCTCTCTATATATAGAGAGAGAAAGGAGAGAGAGAGAGGGAGAGGTGATTATTATCGATTCAACTAATGAAAATCCTCCCTACGAATTTATCATGATATATATCATATACCTTTTTAGTATTATTGCTCATGAAGACCACATCATATTTTGTTTTAATTATTTTTCTTTTAATAAATCATGCACCGACCCTAAACTTTATTACTTTGACCAAAGTTTGTAGTATGCTCGATTGCTACTATTTTTTATACTTTTCAAAGGTGATATACAGTAATTATATTAAAATTTTATTTAATTTTCTTAATTTTTATATTTTACTTTTTTAGTTTTACTAATATTTTACTTAACTATTTTAATTCATTTATTTAGATTTTTAAGAATTGTCAATTTCAAAACCATCTTAATCACACGTTATGATTGCTTACATTCAATCCAACGAAGTTACAATTTTCTTTTCTTTTCAGTGTTTTCGACCGATCTAAAATTTACATAAATTTGTTTTATCTATAAAATAGTCTTTCTTAATTGTCTTGAATATACATAAAATAAATATAAGTATTCAATATTCTAAATTAACTTGGTATTATTATTTTGAAAATGTAGTTAACATTCACAATAGAGTATTTTACTTATATCGTAAGCTATAATAAATGTCGATAATGTATTGGTACTGTAACGAATCCAATTGATACCTCCACAACAATATCGGGATCACACCGATTCCAATAAAATAATGGTATCGGTATTAGTACTATTGGAATCGTTAGTGATATTCGTTTTTCTTTTGATCAATGTAAAATAAACGTGTTTATATCCTATTGTGCAAATGATGAAGTTATTTTTTGAGTTTTATCTTTCAGTCGTTATACCAAATGATAGTACCATATCGATACCATAATAAACCAAACTGAAATCGATCAAATTACCGCCGTAACGCGCGAGAAATTCTACTAGTTAATTATAAACTACAAGTTCCTCGTAACGTCCAACTAATGGGTGCATGTTAAACGAGTTTACTTATAATAATATTTAAAGCCTTTTGGAGTAAAGTGGAGCTCCTCTTTTAAGGTCAAGGTGGGAGCCTTGGGAGAAACACAACCTCTCATGTTTTATCGTTATCATTATTCTGATTAATAATATGTCTTCCTTTATTTGTAAAATTAATAAACTACGGTTATTTACTAGTTTATGTTATGCTCGCGTTGCAAGGCGTCACACCAAATATTTTTTACCAATTAAAACGAAACGCTATGATAGTTTTACTCAAAGAAAAAGAAACTAAAACGATAATAAAACTGTAATTCTAAACTAATGGACAAATCTATAATTGTCATGACCAATGAGTGAGCGCTAGCGAATAAAAATATATCAAGTCAACAAATTAAAACAAAAACTACCATAAGTTTGCAAAAAAAAAAAAGCGAAAACGAAGGCAAGACTGTAATGTTGAACAAGGCGAAAATCGTAACTTTTACTGGGGGCAAAATCGTAACTTATCAAAAGATATAATGATTACAAGATTGTAATTTTGAATTGTGGGCAAAATCGTAATTTTGCCCAGGATAAAACCATAATTTATCAAAATCTACAACGATGGCAAAACTGTAATTTTGAACTGGGGGCAAAATCGTAATTCTGGACTGGGGGGAATCGTAATTCTAAACTAAGGTATCGTAATTTGGTCGGCCAAATGAGGAAATGTCAGGCAGCTACCTAGCACTACTCCCCTCTATGGCTTTTGTATATTATAAAATCTTAATAAATAATATTAATTCAAAAATGAAATATAATCATATGCAAATTATAATATTATATATTCACTATATACTTGTATAATTTTGGACAAAATAACTTGGCATCATACAATAATCATATGTAAATTATAAGTTTTATTTATTTATTATATATGTGTAAAATAACCAGACTGGATAATTTAGCATGGGGTAAAAATTGAGTTTATGAAGTGCATTAAGTTTAATTTGAGTGAATACATAAACTTTTAAGTTTTAACTAATAATCATAATGAATTTTTAACCAAAATTTATCAAAACATTATTTAAAATTATTAATAAGAATAAAAATAAGGATTAATAGTATTCATGTATTAATTTTAAAAAAACATAATAAAATATAACTAAAGGTTTTAAGAATGAAGAAGAAAATGGTACGTATCATTAATAAGAGTTTTTTTATTATAATTTAGATTAGATTAGATTAATTAATAACAAGTACTCTGCCTTATTGGTAAAACTATCAAACTATGGTTATCTGTTTTGACGACATTTTGCATTCTATGGACGTAAATAAACACATGAACAACCATATGCAAATGTGCACATTTAATACCTCACTATATTGTCGTACTCTTCATTTCGCTTGTTCAAAAGCCACTTATGCCTAGCTCCCGAAAGAATCTCATTGAACAAGATTTTTTTTTATCTTCTTCCAGTGATCACCCATTGGAGCTAGAGCGGTGTTCAAGTAACCATCACTCGTGAGATAGGCCGACATGGTGTCAGGACTAGATGAGAAGATCCCATTTTTGTCCTTCAAAAACTCAAGAGCGATCTTTGGATCACTCTCGGCTATGACATGGACCTTTCTGACACGAATGCATAGGATCTTGGTGTTCATTTCCTCCATCATCCTATGAATCCAACGAAATGTGGGCTTGTTTCGAAGCATGCTGATTATGCTGCCAATGTATGGCAAGGGAGTTGGGCCAAGGGGAAGAGGTGGTTGGTTGGAACTCAAGAACTTGTTAAGCATGATGGAGAACAAGTAGAAGATTGACACGAGAGGCAGAAAGAATGTAATCATGGTGAGATTTGGAAGCAGATTTTTGACAAGAAGTTAAACAAATTTGTGTTTGTTTTCCGGTGTTTTTGTAGTATTTATAAGGATGTCTAGTGGGTTCGATATCTAGTTTTTATTTTCTATGTTTTAGAAGTAATGGTTATTTTAGAAGTAATGGTTCTTGAATGCGACTTTGTTTATGGAATAATTGAACTTGCTTGAGGTAAGCGAATTCTAAATATAATTGTTTTTTTTTTGTTTTAATCTGTCATTTTACCTATAACCTAATTTAATTAAATTTTCTCTAAAATTAAAAATTTTTAGAAGGAAGTTTAAAACCAACATTTTAGTTTTATCTTTTTTTTATATGTAAATAAAAATTTTAGATTAAATTGTAATTTGCGTATGTGCCTAAGGTTTCCGAGCGCACTATCAACTTGATTCCCCGCAAAAAATATTGTATGTCTGAGTTTCTATGATTTATAATTCGCTACACATTGTGTCATCCTCTTTGTTTGACCATTTTAAAGAAAATTACTGAAATGACTATTTCCCCCTTATTCTCAATGTGAAAAGTCTTTTTTACCCATTATTATTATTATTATTATTATTATTATTATTATTATTATTATTTTACAAAATCACAATCTTCATAATCTTTAGCATTATCAGTTGGGAGTGAAATATGAGCACCATCATCAACATCATCTTCCTCATCCTCTCTCTCTCTCTATATAACCCATTCAACATCTATACTTTACTCTTCTCCAACCTCCTTAAAAAAATCACATCAATTTGATACAAATTCGTACCAGAAGTAGAGTTCATCTAAAAATTCCCTACAATTTGCTAGCAACTCAGCAGTAAGCATCACACCACAAGAAAATTGAGCAATTGTAACTAGAATTTGTGACCAATAAATGGTCCTAAATATGTGACCGTTTTTCAACCAATATCTTATTGATAGCAAAATCTTATGATACGGCCGCAAAACAATGTGAAAAGAATCCTAAATACAAATAACACAAATAAATGATAAAGTACGGTTACAAAATGGTGTCAAATACTAAAATAAAAAAGTTTGGTGGGGGTTGCTACTGCTTAATGTGATCAACGACAAAATTATCTGGTATCTCTGTACTACTTAATTGATTTTAGTAAAAACATAATTTTTAGAACTTATTTTCCTAATCTAAACCAAGATAAGTGAAAACAATTTTGAAAAATATTAGGGTGATTAGCGATTTTCCAAAGCGAGTTTTGTGGAAGACTTGTTTTTAGGACAAACAATTCCAGGTTTTAACATCTCCCCCACACTTAAATCACACATTGAATTTGTCCCACATAGGATTTGTTTTGAATAAATATGTAAAAGGTGTGGTTAAACAACAAATTTTTAAGGTTACTTGGCACTAGGCACGGGGGCGTGCTAGGGGGACACGACCGTGTGGCCAAAGTGTCAGTAACAAAAATTTGTGTAAGTCCCGAAAATCGGATCTAACAATGATATCACACAATCACAAGGATGGGCGGAATCCAAACTTGATGATATTCAAGAAAACCGAAAAGATGAAGAACAATATGAATCAACTTTAACACCTTGCACACGATTCTATTACTTGAACAAGCAAAACCGTCTGGTACAAGATGGAGGTTCTATATACAATTCCCAAAAGTCTAACCCTAGATATGACATAAGCTTAGCTTATATACCTATGGTAAGGGCATGCCCTCATGGGCTTGCCTGGCCCACATGGCCTATGGCATGCCCAAATGACCTATAAAGGTCCTAATACAAACTAACCCAGTTAATCCCAGTTAACTACCATACACCATTGCGTATATTTGATGCGTCAGTCTCACACTTCTAGGACCTAACAATCTCCCCCTAGACCGACACATCAAATTGTCTTCGTAGCATAAATTCAACAGCGTCTTCAACAGAGTCTATGGTTGTCGCTATGCTGTAAGTGTTGTGGAAGTCAGTCTCACGCTTCTAGGACCTCACACTTCAACAAACTCTCAGCACCAGGTCTCTTTCTTCTGCTCTTGTGGTTAGCTTCATATCAGGATCTTGATTAGCTTTGCTTGAAACATCTTTGTCAAACAGAATGTGAGAGGAGGAATCTCAGCAGCTCTTTTCTTCTTCAATCTTTCTCTTTCAAGCAAGCAGTTTCATAGGTACTTCTTCAAATGTACTATCACTGTCAGACGATGACTGGCATCTGATTCTTCTAACTCAAGTACACTTTGTTGTTCTGATGCTTCATGCTTTGTCCGCAACTAACAACATCTCAATTTCAGCAACCCCTGTTTCTTGATCTAAATCAAGATCTGCACAATTCTCATAAATTTATAAGCAAACATTCTTATGCAACAAGGAGAGTACCGCATGAACACTTGGTACATCTAAGTACTTGTACTCGGATCAAAATTCAAATTTCTTTCATCTTTTGACGATTAGTCAAATCTTCAAGAACGGTTAATAATTTTTATTAAAACAAAGAAAGCGCTCTATTTTTGGATTTTTGAATTTTCTATTTTTTAATTTTAGAATATAAGAAAAAATAGAAACACAAATAAACGAAGAAACTAACTCAGTAGTTACAACTATACAATTGCAACGGGGTCAAAATCATTTTCAGGCGGACCAAGGAACACTTTCTAGTGCGAACTTATTTAGACTGGTCTAAGCGATTGCCAATATGTTTGTCCACTTAAACTTTAACGCTCAACTTTCATTTTTCAACTTCATGATATGCTTAAGGTAGTATTATACTATAATACCCGTGCATCCCATACCATGACATACCCCCGCGATCAAGGTAAGCACAACGATTCATCGTAGCAAGTGAGTATACTGAGATCATCCTTTATATTTTACAACGTCAGACTATTAGTGAACAGGTCAGTACATTCGTACAGTAGAGTGACCAATAATATCTGAAGATGGTAAGGCAAATACCTTAAAAGGTATGTTTGACTTTTCAATTTTGGCTCTTTTAAGGATA
The DNA here is from genome assembly GCA_947069175.1 of Scalesia atractyloides. Classification (NCBI taxonomy): domain Eukaryota; kingdom Viridiplantae; phylum Streptophyta; class Magnoliopsida; order Asterales; family Asteraceae; genus Scalesia; species Scalesia atractyloides. The sequence continues at coordinate 64,780,547 of CAMTDV010000001.1, read as the reverse complement.
TCCTGACTGTGCCTAGGTCTGCATGTATCTGGATGCAACAGAAGGGCATCTTTGATATCTCGGATGACTCCTCAGCATAAAGAACCGAAACTTCAGACGTTGTTTATCTATCAACGCAGGATTTAAGACCATGAAATCATACGCTGATGGTATGTTACCCACAAGATACATAGTTCGTTATGCTTCTATCACTTAGAAGCATTTAATCACTTTGAGCGTTAAGCCTACCGACATATCACATTAGATCCTAGTCTTTTCAGCTACGACACCTTACATATGTCAGTCACGCCCTTTATCACGAATATTCATTTCATTTCCCATTTAATGCAAAAAGACTTTTTGTAATTTTCTCTTTTTTCAAATATTTTTGTATTTTTCTGATTTTCTCCCCCTCAAACAATGCATATATACATGTATCTCCCTCTTTATCACTATATGCTTGTGTAATTTTGGACAAAATAACTTGGCATCATACAATATCATATGGAAATTATAATATTTTATTTATTCACTATATATGTGTAAAACAACCAGACTAGATAATTTAGCATGGGGTAAAATTCAGTTTATGAAATGCATTAAGTTTAATTTGGGTGAATACATAAACTTTTAAGTTTTAACTAATAATGATAATGAACTTTTAACAGAAATTTATCAAAACATTATTTGAAATTATTAATTAGAATAAAAGTAAGGATTAATAGTATTCATGTATTAATTTTAAAAAACATAATAAAATATAACTAAAGGTTTTAAGAATGAAGAATAAAATGGTACGTATCATTAATAAGAGTTTTTTATTATAATTTAGATTAGATTAGATTAGATTGATTAATAACAAGTACTCTGCCTTTATTGGTAAAACTATCAAACTATGGTTATCTGTTTGGATGACATTTTGCATTCTATGGACGTAAATAAACACATGAACAACCACATGCAAATGTGCACATTTAATACCTCACTATATTGTCGTACTCTTCATTTTGCTTGTTCAAAAGCCACTTATGCCTAGCCCCCGAAAGAATCTCATTGAACAAGATTTTTTTCATCTTGTTCTAGTGATCTCCCATTGGAGCTAGAGTAGTGTTCAAGTAACCATCACTCGTGAGATAGGCCGACATGGTGTCAGGCCTAGATGAGAAGATCCCATTTTTGTCCTTCAAAAACTCAAGAGCGATCTTTGGATCACTCACGGCTATGACATGGACTTTTCCAACACGAATGCATAGGATCTTGGTGTTCATTTCGTCCATCATCCTATGAATCCAACGAAATGTGGGCTTGTTTCGAAGCATGCTGATTATGCTGCCAATGTATGGCAAGGGAGTTGGGCAGGGGGAAGAGGTGGTTGGTTGGAACTCAAGAACTTGTTAAGCATTATGGAGAACAAGTAGAAGATTGACAGGAGAAGTAGAAAGAATGTAATCATGGTGAGATTTGTAAGCAGATTTTTTGACAAGAAGTTAAACAAATTTGTCTTTGTTTTTCGATGTTTTTGTAGTATTTATAAGGATGTCCAGTGGGTTCGATATCGAGTTTTTATTTTCTATGTTTTAGAAGTAATGATTATTTTAGAAGTAATGGTTCTTGAATGAGACTTTGTTTATGGAATGATTGAACTTGCTTGAGGTAAGCGAATTCTAAATAAAATTGTTTTTTTTTGTTTTAATCTGTCATTTTACCTATAACCTAATTTAATTAAATTTTCTCTAAAATTTAAAATTTGTAGAAGGAAGTTTAAAACCAACATTTTAGTTTTATCTTTTTTTATATGTAAATATACATTTTAGATTAAATTGCAATTTGCGTATGTGCCTAAGGTTTCCGAGCGCACTATCAACTTGATTCCCCGCAAAAAAATATTGTATGTCTGAGTTTCTATGATTTATAATTCGCTACACATTGTGTCATCCTATTTGTTTGACCATTTTAAAGAAAATTACTGAAGTGACTATTTCCCCCCTTATTCTCAATGTGAAAAGTCTTTTTTACCCATTGTTATTATTATTATTATTTTACAAAATCACAATCTTCATAATCTTTAGCATTATCAGTTGGGAGTGAAATATGAGCACCATCATCAACATCAGCTTCCTCATCCTCTCTCTCTATAACCCATTTAGCATCTATACTTTACTCTTCTCCAACCTCCTATAGAAAAACACATCAGTTTGATACAAATTCGTACCAGAAGTAGAGTTCATCTAAAAATTCCCTACAATTTGCTAGCAACTCAGCAGTAAGCATCACACCACAAGAAAATTGAGCAATTGTAACTAGAATTTGTGACCAATAAATGGTCCTAAATATGTGACCGTTTTTCAACCAATATCTTATTGATAGCAAAATCTTATGATACGGCCGCAAAACAATGTGAAAAGAATCCTAAATACAAATAACACAAATAAATGATAAAGTACGGTTACAAAATGGTGTCAAATACTAAAATAAAAAAGTTTGGTGGGGGTTGCTACTGCTTAATGTGACCAACGACAAAATTATCTGGTATCTCTGTACTACTTAATTGATTTTAGTAAAAACATAATTTTTAGAACTTATTTTCCTAATCTAAACCAAGATAAGTGAAAACAATTTTGAAAAATATTAGGGTGATTAGCGATTTTCCAAAGCGAATTTTGTGTAAGACTTGTTTTTAGGACAAACGATTCAAGGTTTTAACATCTCTGCCACACTTAAATCACACATTGTCCTCAATGTGTCCCACATAGGATTTGTTTTGAATAAATATGTAAAAGGTGTGGTTAAACAACAAATTATTAAGGATACTTGGCACTAGGCACGGGGGCGTGCTAGGAGGACACGACCGTGTGGCCAAAGTGTCAGTAACAAGAATTTGTGTATGTCCCGAAAATCGGATGTAACAATGATATCACACAAGCACTAAGGATGGGCGGAATCCAAACTTGATTATATTCAAGAAAACCGAAAAGATGAAGAACAATATAAATCAACTTTAACACCTTGCACATGATTCTATTACTTGAACAAGCAAAACCGTCTGGTACAAGATGGAGGTTCTCTATACAATTCCCAAAAGTCTAACCCTAGATATGTCATAAGCTTAGCTTATATACCTATGGTAAGGGCATGCCCCTCATTGGCTTGCCTGGACCACATGGCCTATGGCATGCCCAAATGACCTATAAAGGTCCTAATACAAACTAACCCAGTTAATCCCAGTTAACTACCATACACTGTTGCGTATATTTGATGCGTCAGTCTCACACTTCTAGGACCTAACAATCTCCCCCCTAGACCGATGCATCAATTGTCTTCATAGCATAAATTCAGCAGCGTCTTCAACAGAGTCTATGGTTGTCGCTATGCTGTAAGTGTTGTGGAAGTCAGTCTCACGCTTCTAGGACCTCACACTTTAACAAACTCTCAGCACCGGGTCTCTTTCTTCTGCTCTTGTGGTTAGCTTCATATCAGGATCTTGATTAGCTTTGCTTGAAACATCTTTGTCAAACAGAATGTGAGAGGATGAATCTCAGCAGCTCTTTTCTTCTTCATCCTTTCTCTTTCAAGCAAGCAGTTTCACAGGTACTTCTTCAAATGTACTATCACTGTCAGACGATGACTGGAATCTGATTCTTTTAACTCAAGTACACTTTGTTGTTGTGATGCTTCATGCTTTGTCAGCAAACAGCATCTCAATTTCAGCAACCCCTGTTTCTTGATCTAAATCAAGATCTACACAATTCTCATAAACTTATAAGCAAACATTCTTATGCAACAAGGAGAGTACCGCATGAACACTTGGTACATCTAAGTACTTGTACTCGGATCAAAATTCAAATTTCTTTCATCTTTTGATGATTAGTCAAATCTTCAAGAACGGTCAATAATTTTTAATAAAACAAAGAAAGCACTCTATTTTTGGATTTTTGAATTTTCTATTTTTTAAATTTAGAATATAAGAAAAAATAGAAACACTAATAAACGAAGGAACTAACTCAGTAGTTACAACTATACAATTGCAACGGGGTCAAAATCATTTTCAGACGGACCAAGGAACACTTTCTAGTGCGAACTTATTTAGACTGGTCTAAGCGATTGCCAATATGTTTGTCCACTTAAACTTTAACGCTCAACTTTCATTTTTCAACTTCATGATATGCTTAAGGTATTATTATACTATAATACCCGTGCATCCCATACATGACATACCCCCGCGATCAAGGTAAGCACAATGATTCATCGTAGCAAGTGAGTATACTGAGATCATCCTTTATATTTTACAACGTCAGACTATTGGTGAACAGGTCAGTACATTCGTACAGTAGAGTGACCAATAATATATGAAGAAGGTTAGGCAAATACCTTATAAGGTATGTTTGACTTTTCAATTTCTGCTCTTTTAAGGATATCCTGACTGTGCCTAGGTCTGCATGTATCTAGATGCAACAGAAGGGCATTCTTGATATCCCGGATGACTCCTCAGCATAAAGACCCGAAACTTCAGACGTTGTTTATCTATCAACGCAGAATTTAAGACCATGAAATCATACGCTGATGGTATGTTACCCACTAGATATATAGTTCGTTATGCTTCTATCACTTAGAAGCATTTAATCACTTTGAGCGTTAAGCCTACCGACATATCACATTAGATCCTAGTCTTTTCAGCTACGACACCTTACATGTGTCAGTCACGCCCTTTATCACGAATATTCATTTCATTTCCCATTTAATACAATAAGACTTTTTGTAATTTTCTGTTTTTCAAATGTTTTTTGTATTTTTCTGATTTTCTCCCCCTCAAACAATGCATATATACATATATCTCCCTCTTTATCACTACATGCTTGTATAATTTTGGACAAAATAACTTGGCATCATACAATAATCATATGTAAATTATCATATTTTATTTATTCACTGTATATGTGTAAAACAACCAGACTGGATAATTTAGCATGGGGTAAAAATTCAGTTTATGAAATGCATTAAGTTTAATTTGGGTGAATACATAATCTTTTAAGTTTTAACTAATATTGATAATGAATTTTTAACCAAAACCAGCCCTGCAAAATATAGTTTAGGTATAGATATCATTATGGTAGATGTTGATCATTAAAATGATAATTGATATAACAAAGGAATGGATTTAATTGTACATTCAAGAGTAGATATAAGAGAACAATTATCAAAACATTATTTGAAATTATTAATTAGAATAAAATAATGATTAATAGTATTCATGTATTAATTCTAAAAAAACATAATAAAATATAACTAAAGGTTTTTAGAATGAAGAATAAAATGGTACGTATCGTTAATAAGCGTTTTTATTATAATTTAGATTAGATTAGATTGATTAATAACAAGTACTCTGCCTTTATTGGTAAAACTATCAAACTATGGTTATCTGTTTTGACGACATTTTGCATTCTATGGACGTAAATAAACACATGAACAACCATATGCAAATGTGCAAATTTAATACCTCACTATATTGTCGTACTCTTCATTTCGCTTGTTCAAAAGCCACTTATGCCTAGCCCCCGAAAGAATCTCATTGAACAAGAGTTTTTTCATCTTCTTCCAGTGATCACCCATTGGAGCTAGAGCGGTGTTCAAGTAACCATCACTCATGAGATAGGCCGACATGGTTTCAGGCCTAGATGAGAAGATCCCATTTTTGTCCTTAAAAAACTCAAGAGCGATCTTTGGATCACTCACGGCTATGACATGGACTTTTCCTACACGAATGCATAGCATCTTGGTGTTCATTTCGTCCGTCATCCTATGAATCCAACGAAATGTGGGCTTGTTTCGAAGCATGCTGATTATGCTGCCAATGTATGGCAAGGGAGTTGGGCCAGGGGGAAGAGGTGGTTGGTTGGAACTCAAGAACTTGTTAAGCATGATGGAGAACAAGTAGAAGATTGACACGAGAAATAGAAAGAATGTAATCATGGTGAGATTTGGAAGCAGATTTTTGACAAGAAGTTAAACAAATTTGTGTTTGTTTTCCGGTGTTTTTATAGTATTTATAAGGATGCCCAATGGGTTCGATATCGAGTTTTTATTTTCTATGTTTTAGAAGTAATGGTTCTTGAATGCGACTTTGTTTATGGAATAATTGAACTTGCTTGAGGTGAATTCTAAATATGATTGTTTTTTTTTGTTTTAATCTGTCATTTTACCTATACCCTAATTTATTTAAATTTTCTCTAAAATTAAAAATTTTTAGAAGGAAGTTTAAAACCAACATTTTAGTTTTATCTTTTTTTATATGTAAATATAAATTTTAGATTAAATTGCAATTTGCGTATGTGCCTAAGGTTTCCGAGCGCACTATCAACTTGATTCCCTTGCAAAAAATATTGTATGTCTGAGTTTCTTTGACTTATAATTCGCTACACTTTGTGTCATCCTATTTGTTTGACCATTTTAAAGAAAATTACTGAAATGACTATTTCCCCCCTTATTCTCAATGTGAAAAGTCTTTTTTACCCATTATTATTATTATTATTTTACAAAATCACAATCTTCAAAATCTTTAGCATCATCAGTTGGGAGTGAAATATGAGCACCATCATTAACATCATCTTCCTCATCCTCTCTCTCTATAACCCATTTAGCATCTATAGTTTACTCTTCTCCAACCTCCTTAAAAAAATCACATCAGTTTGATACAAATTCGTACCAGAAGTAGAGTTCATCTAAAAATTCCATACAATTTGCTAGTAACTCAGCAGTAAGCATCAAACTACTAGAAAATTGAGCAATTGTAACTAGAATTTGTGACCAATAAATGGTCCTAAATATGTTTTTCAACCAATATCTTATTGATAGCAAAATCTTATGATACGGCCGCAAAACAATGTGAAAAGAATCCTAAATACAAATAACACAAATAAATGATAAAGTACGGTTACAAAATGGTGTCAAATACTAAATTAAAAAAGTTTGGTGGGGGTTGCTACCGCTTTAATGTGACCAACGACAAAATTATCTGGTATCTCTATACTACTTAATTGATTTTAGTAAAAGCATAATTTTTAGAACTTATTTTTCCTAATCTAAACCAAGATAAGTGAAAATAATTTTGAAAAATATTAGGGTGATTAGCGATTTTCCAAAGCGAGTTTTGTGTAAGACTTGTTTTTAGGACAAACGATTCAAGGTTTTAACATCTCCCCCACACTTATATCACACATTGAATTTGTCCCACATAGGATTTGTTTTGAATAAATATGTAAAAGGTGTGGTTAAACAACAAATTTTTAAGGTTACTTGACACTAGGCACGGGGGCGTGCTAGGGGGACACGACCGTGTGGCCAAGTGCCAGTAACAAGAATTTGTGTAAGTCCCGAAAATCGGATCTAACAATTATATCACACAATCACCAAGGATGGGCGGAATCCAAACTTGATGATATTCAAGAAAACCGAAAAGATGAAGAACAATATGAATCAACTTTAACACCTTGCACACGATTCTATTACTTGAACAAGCAAAACCGCCTGGTACAAGATGGAGGTTCTATATACAATTCCCAAAAGTCTAACCCCAGATATGATATAAGCTTAGCTTATATACCTATGGTAAGGGCATGCCCCTCATGGGCTTGCCTGGCCCACATGGCCTATGGCATGCCCAAATGACCTATAAAGGTCCTAATACAAACTAACCCAGTTAATCCAAGTTAACTACCATACACCGTTGCACATATTTGATGCGTCAGTCTCACACTTCTTGGACCTAACAATATCCCCCTAGACCGATGCATCAAATTGTCTTCATAGCATAAATTCAGCAGCGTCTTCAACAGATTCTATGCTTGTCGCTATGCTCTAAGTGTTGTGGAAGTCAGTCTCACGCTTCTAGGACCTCACACTTCAACAAACTCTCAGCACCGGGTCTCTTTCTTCTGCTCTTGTGGTTAGCTTCATATCAGGATATTGATTAGCTTTGCTTGAAACATCTTTGTCAAACAGAATGTGAGAGGATGAATCTCAGCAGCTCTTTTCTTCTTCAACCTTTCTCTTTCAAGCAAGCTGTTTCACAGGTACTTCTTCAAATGTACTATCACTGTCAGACGATGACTGGCATCTGATTCTTTTAACTCAAGTACACTTTGTTGTTGTGATGCTTCATGCTTTGTCGGCAACTAACAGCATCTCAATTTCAGCAACCCCTGTTTCTTGATCTAAATTAAGATCTGAACAATTCTCATAAATTTATAAGCAAATATTCTTATGCAACAAGGAGAGTACCGCATGAACACTTGGTATATCTAAGCACTTGTACTCGGATCAAAATTCAAATTTCTTTCATCTTTTGATGATTAGTCAAATCTTCAAGAACGGTTAATAATTTTTAATAAAACAAATAAAGCACTCTATTTTTGGATTTTTGAATTTTCTATTTTTTAATTTTAGAGTATAAGAAAAAATAGAAACACAAGTAAACGAAGAAACTAACTCAGTAGTTACAACTATACAATTGCAACGGGGTCAAAATCGTTTTCAGGCGGACCAAGGTACACTTTCTAGTGCGAACTTATTTAGACTGGTCTAAGCGATTGCCAATATGTTTGTCCACTTAAACTTTAACGCTAACTTTCATTTTTCAACTTCATGATATGCTTAAGGTAGTGTTATACTATAATACCCGTGCATCCCATACCATGACATACCCCAGCGATAAGGTAAGCACAACGATTCATCGTAGCAAGTGAGTATACTGAGATCAACCTTTATATTTTACAACGCCAGACTATTGGTGAACAGGTCAGTACATTCGTACAGTAGAGTGACCAATAATATCTGAAGAGGGTTAGGCAAACACCTTATATTGTATGTTTGACTTTTCAATTTTGGCTCTTTTAAGGATATCATGACTGTGCCTAGGTCTGCATGTATCTGGATGCAACAGAAGGGCATCCTTGATATCCCGGATGACTCCTCAGCATAAAGACCCGAAACTTCAGACGTTCTTTATCTATCAACGCAGGATTTAAGACCATGAAATCATACGCTGATGGTATGTTCCCAAAAGATACATAGTTCGTTATGTTTCTATCACTTAGAAGCATTTAATCGAGTTAAATGCTTGGTTGGTCCCTGTGGTTTGTAAAAATGCAGATTTGGTCCTAGTGGTTTACTAATTACACGCGTGGTACCTAAACTTATCAAAAATGAACTCGCTTTGTCTCCAGCCCTAACATCAGTTAAATATTTCAGTTAAAACACCCCATGTGCTTGACACATGAGGGTAATTTGGTCATTTAAGTCCAGCCTACCTGGTTGGTCCCACCCCACTCCTTCTTCTTCTTCCCAAACCACCACCATCTCATCTCCTCCACCACCACCACCACTGAACTCCATTTCTGCCGGACCTTATATATCTTCATCTCCACATAACACAATAAAAACAAAAAAACAAATCTTCAAACGTATTAAGCGATTTAATCACAGCAAAACAAAACAATGAGCTGCAAAACACATCGATTCACCGTAAATCACCAGCATTCAAACCAACAAAATCCTAAAAAACCCCATATCTAAACAGCTACACGTTTCACTTCAATGCTACAACTCAACAAAACGAATGTTTAGAACAACACACATACCATTAGCAATCAAACTTGGATCAGCTCGGGAACGGTGGCACATCTCCATGGAGTCTGCCGCCTCCACCAAATCAGATATCCCCGGTCCGGAGTTAACGGTGTCGCAGAGGGGAGGCAGCAGTGGCGTTGCCGTGTTGAGGGTGTTCAGGCGGCGCTGGGTTATGAGTATCGACGAGGGTGGCTACGCGGCGTCGGTGGTGAAGAGGAACAACATTGTATTGCAGGGGTGGTTTAGAGTAACAATCATGGCAGATTTATGGCGTCTGGGGCATGGATCGAAGTCCGACGACCCGTGTTTTCTAGCGAACTCCACAGGAACGACCGGTGGTGAGTGGGAGTTCAGTGGAGGTGGTGGAGGAGATGAGGTGTTGGTGGTGGAGGAGATGAGATGGTGGTGGTTTGGGGAAGAAGAAGAAGAAGGAGTGGGGTGGGACCAACCAGGTAGGCTGGACTTAAATGACCAAATTACCCTCATGTGTCAAGCACGTGGGATGATTTAACTGAAATATTTAACTGATGTTAGGGCTGGGACCAAGCGAGTTCATTTTTGACAAGTTTCGGTACCACGCATGTAATTAGTAAACCACTAGGACCAAATCTGCAATTTTTGCAAACAACAGGGACCAACCAAGCATTTAACTCCATTTAATCACTTTGAGCGTTAAGCCTACCGACATATCACATTAGATCCTAGTCTTTTCAGCTACGACACCTTACATGTGTCAGTCACGCCCTTTATCACGAATATTCATTTCATTTCCCATTTAATGCAAAAAGACTTTTTGTAATTTTCTGTTTTTCAAATGTTTTTTTGTATTTTTCTGATTTTCTTCTCCTCAAACAATACATATATCTCCCTCTTTATCACTATATGCTTGTATAATTTTGGATAAAATAACTTGGCATCATACAATAATCATATGTAATTATAATATTTTATTTATTCACTATATATGTGTAAAACAACCAGACTGGATAATTTAGCATGGTGTAAAAATTCAGTTTATGAAATGCATTAAGTTTAGTTTGGGTGAATACATAAACTTTTAAGTTTTAACTAATAGTGATAATGAATTTTTAACCAAAATTTATCAAACATTATTTGAAATTATTAATTAGAATAAAAAATAAGGATTAATAGTATTCATGTATTAATTTTAAAAACCATAATAAAATATAACTAAAGGTTTTAAGAATGAAGAATAAAATGGTACGTATCGTTAATTAGTGTTTTTATTATAATTTAGATTAGACTAGATTCGATTGATTAGTAACAAGTACTCTGCCTTTATTGGTAAAACTATCAAACTATGGCTATCTGTTTTGACGACATTTTGCATTCTATGGACGTAAATAAACACATGAACAACCATATGCAAATGTGCAAATTTAATACCTAACTATATTGTCGTACTCTTCATTTCGCTTGTTCAAAAGCCACTTATGCCTAGCCCCCGAAAAAATCTCATTGAACAAGATTTTTTTCATCTTGTTCTAGTGATCACCCATTGGAGCTAGAGCGGTGTTCAAGTAACCATCACTCGTGAGATAGGCCGACATGGTGTCAGGCCTGGATGAGAAGATCCCGTTTTTGTCCTTAAAAAACTCAAGAGCGATCTTTGGATCACTCACGGCTATGACATGGACTTTTCCGACACGAATGCATAGGATCTTGGTGTTCATTTTGTCCATCATCCTATGAATCCAACGAAATGTGGGCTTGTTTCGAAGCATGCTGATTATGCTGCCAATGTATGGCAAGGGAGTTGGGCCAGGGGAAGAAAGTGGTTGGTTGGAACTCAAGAACTTGTTAAGCATGATGGAGAACAAGTAGAAGATTGACACGAGAAGTAGAAAGAATGTAATCATGGTGAGATTTGGAAGCAGATTTTTGATAAGAAGTTAAACAAATTTGTGTTTGTTTTCCGGTGTTTTTGTAATATTTATAAAGATGTCCAATGGGTTCGATATCGAGTTTTTATTTTCTATGTTTTAGAAGTAATGGTTATTTTAGAAGTAATGGTTCTTGAATGCGACTTTGTTTATGGAATAATTGAACTTGCTTGAGGTAAGCGAATTCTAAATATAATTGTTTTTTTTTTGTTTTAATCTGTCATTTTACCTATAACCTAATTTAATTAAATTTTCTTAAAATTAAAAAATTTTAGAAGGAAGTTTAAAACCAACATTTTAGTTTCATCTTTTTTTATATGTAAATATAAATTTTAGATCAAATTGCAATTTGCGTATGTGCCTAAGGTTTCCGAGCGCACTATCAACTTGATTCCCTTGCAAAAAATATTGTATGTCTGAGTTTCTATGATTTATAATTCGCTACACTTTGTGTCATCCTATTTGTTTGACCATTTTAAAGAAAATTACTGAAATGACTATTTCCCCTTATTCCCAATGTGAAAAGTCTTTTTACTCATTATTATTATTATTATTATTATTATTATTATTATTTTTACAAAATCACAATCTTCATAATCTTTAGTATTATCAGTTGGGAGTGAAATATGAGCACCATCATCAACATCATCTTCCTCATCCTCTCTCTCTATAACCCATTTAGCATCTATACTTTACTCAGCAGTAAGCATCACACTACTAGAAAATTGAGCAATTGTAACTAGAATTTGTGACCAACAAATGGTCCTAAATATCTGAAAAGAATCCTAAATACAAATAACACAAATAAATGATAAAGTACGGTTTCAAAATGGTGTCAAATACTAAATTAAAAAAGTTTGGTGGGGGTTGCTACCGCTTTAATGTGACCAACGACAAAATTATCTGGTATCTCCGTACAACATAATTGATTTTAGTAAAAACATAATTTTTAGAACTTATTTTTCCTAATCTAAACCAAGATAAGTGAAAACAATTTTGAAAAATATTAGGGTGATTAGCGATTTTCCAAACCGAGTTTTGTGTATGACTTGTTTTAGGACAAACGATTCAAGGTTTTAAAATCTCCCCCACACTTAAATCACACATTGAATGTGTCCCACATAGGTTTTGTTTTGAATAAATATGTAAATGGTGTGGTTAAACAACAAATTTTTAAGGTTACTTGGCACCAGGTACGGGGGCATGCTAGGGGGACACGACCGTGTGGCCAAAGTGCCAGTAACAAGAATTTGTGTAAGTCTCAAAAATCGGATCTAACAATGATATCACACAATCACCAAGGATAGGCGGAATCCAAACTTGATGATATTCAAGAAAACCGAAAATATGAAGAACAATCAACTTTTACATCATGCACACGATTCTATTACTTGAACAAGCAAAACCGTCTGGTACAAGATGGAGGTTGTCTATACAATTCCCAAAAGTCTATCCCTAGATATGACATAAGCTTAGCTTATATACCTATGATAAGGGCATGCCCCTCATGGGCTTGCCTGGCCCACATGGCCTATGGCATGCCCAAATGACCTATAAAGGTCCTAATATAAACTAAACCAGTTAATCAGTTAACTACCATACACTGTTGCGTATATTTGATGTGTCAGTCTCACACTTCTAGGACCTAACAAACTCCCCCTAGACCGATGCATCAAATTGTCTTCATAGCATAAATTCAGCAGCGTCTTCAACAGAGTCTATGGTTGTCGCTATGCTGTAAGTGTTGTGGAAGTCAGTCTCACGCTTCTAGGACCTCACACTTCAACAAACTCTCAGCACCGGGTCTCTTTCTTCTGCTCTTGTGGTTAGCTTCATATCAGGATCTTGATTAGCTTTGCTTAAACATCTTTGTCAAACAGAATGTGAGAGGAGGAATCTCAGCAGCTCTTTTCTTCTTCAATCTTTCTCTTTCAAGCAAGCAGTTTCACAGGTACTTCTTCAAATGTACTATCACTGTCAGACAATGACTGGCATCTGATTCTTCTAACTCAAGTATGCTTTGTTGTTGTGATGCTTCATGCTTTGTCGGCAACTAACAGCATCTCAATTTCAGCAACCCCTGTTTCTTGATCTAAATCAAGATCTGCACAATTCTCATAAATTTATAAGCAAACATTCTTATGCAACAAGAAGAGTACCGCATGAACACTTGGTACATCTAAGTACTTGTACTCGGATCAATATTCAAATTTCTTTCATCTTTTGATGATTAGTCAAATTTTCAAGAACGGTTAATAACTTTTGGTAAAACAAAGAAAGCACTCTGTTTTTGGATTTTTGAATTTTCTATTTTTTAATTTTAGAATATACTAAAAAATAGAAACACAAATAAACGAATAAACTAACTCAGTAGTTACAACTATACAATTGCAACGGGATCAAAATCGTTTTCAGGCGAACCAAGGAACACTTTCTAGTGTGAACTTATTTAGACTGGTCTAAGCGATTGCCAATATGTTTGTCCACTTAAACTTTAACGCTCAACTTTCATTTTTCAACTTCATGATATGCTTAAGGTAGTATTATACTATAATACCCGTGCATCCCATACAATGACATACCCCCGCGATCAAGGTAAGCACAACGATTCATCGTAGCAAGTGAGTATACTGAGATCATCCTTTATATTTTACAACATCAGACTATTAGTGAACAGGTCAGTACATTCGTCCAGTAGAGTGACCAATAATATCTGAAGAGGGTTAGGCAAATACCTTATAAGACTTTTCAATTTTGGCTCTTTTAAGGATATCCTGACTGTGCCTAGGTCTGCATGTATCTGGATGCAACAGAAGGGCATCCTTGATATCCCGGATGACTCCTCAGCATAAAGACCCGAAACTTCAGACGTTGTTTATCTATCAACGCAGGATTTATGACCATGAAATCATACGCTGATGGTATGTTACCCACAAGATACATAGTTCGTTATGCTTCTATCACTTAGAAGCATTTAATCACTTTGAGCATTAAGCCTACCGACATATCACATTAGATCCTAGTCTTTTCAGCTACGACACCTTACATATGTCAGTCACGCCCTTTATCACGAATATTCATTTCATTTCCCATTTAATGCAAAAAGACTTTTTGTAATTTTCTGTTTTTCAAATGTTTTTTATATTTTTTCTGATTTTCTCCCCCTCAAACAATGCATATATACATATATCTCCCTCTTTATCACTATATGCTTGTATAATTTTGGACAAAATAAATTAGCATCATACAATGATCATATGTAAATTATCATATTTTATTTATTCACTATATATGTGTAAAACAACCGGACTGGATAATTTAGAATGGGGTAAAAATTCAGTTTATGAAATGCATTAAGTTTAATTTGGGTGAATACATAAACTTTTAAGTTTTAACTAATAATGATAATGAATTTTTAACAAAAATTTATCAACACATTATTTGAAATCATTAATTAGAATAAAAATAAGGATTAATAGTAGTCATGTATTAATTTTAAAAAACATAATAAAATATAACTAAAGGTTTTAAGAATGAAGAATAAAATGGTACGTATCGTTAATAAGTGTTTTATTATAATTTAGATTAGATTACATTAGATTGATTAATAACAAGTACTCTGCCTTTATTGGTAAAACTATCAAACTATGGTTATCTGTTTTGACGACATTTTGCATTCTATGGACGTAAATAAACACATGAACAACCATATGCAAATGTGCAAATTTAATACCTCACTATATTGTCGTACTCTTCATTTCGCTTGTTCAAAAGCCACTTATGCCTAGCCCCCGAAAGAATCTCATTGAACAAGATTTTTTTCATCTTCTTCTAGTGATCACCCATTGGAGCTAGAGCGGTGTTCAAGTAACCATCACTCGTGAAATAGGCCGACATGGTGTCAGGCCTAGATGAGAAGATCCCATTTTTGTCCTTCAAAAACTCAAGAGCGATCTTTGGATCACTCACGGATATGACATGGACTTTTCCGACACGAATGCATAGGATCTTGGTGTTCATTTCGTCCATCATCCTATGAATCAAACGAAATGTGGGCTTGTTTCGAAGCATGCTGATTATGCTGCCAATGATTGCAAGGGAGTTGGGCCAGGGGAAGAGGTGGTTGGTTGGAACTCAAGAACTTGTTAAGCATGATGGGGAACAAGTAGAAGATTGACACGAGAAGCAGAAAGAATGTAATCATGGTGAGATTTGGAAGCAGATTTTTGACAAGAAGTTAAACAAATTTGTGTTTGTTTTCCGGTGTTTTTGTAGTATTTATAAGGATGTCTAGTGGGTTCGATATCGAGTTTTTATTTTCTATGTTTTAGAAGTAATGGTTATTTTAGAAGTAATGGTTCTTGAATGCGACTTTGTTTATGGAATAATTGAACTTGCTTGAGGTAAGCGAATTCTAAATGTAACTGATTTTTTTTGTTTTAATCTGTCATTTTACCTATAACCTTATTTAATTAAATTTTCTCTAAAATTAAAAATTTTTAGAAGGAAGTTTAAAACCAACATTTTAGTTTTATCTTTTTTTACATGTAAATATAAATTTTAGATTAAATTGCAATTTGCGTATGTACCTTAGGTTTCCGAGCGCGCTGTCAACTTGAGTCCCCGCAAAAAATATTGTATGTCTGAGTTTCTATGAATTATAATTCGCTCCACTTTGAGTCATCCTATTTGTTTGACCATTTTAAAGAAAATTACTGAAATGACTATTTCCCCCATTATTCTCAATGTGAAAAGTCTTTTTTAACCATTATTATTATTATTATTATTATTATTATCATCATCATCATCATCATCATCATCATCATCATCATCATCATCATCATCATCATCATCATCATCATCATCATCATCATCATCATCATCATCATCATCATCATCATCATCATCATCATCATCATCATCATCATCATCATCATCATCATCATCATCATCATCATCATCATCATCATTATTATTATTATTATTATTATTTTACAAAATCACAATCTTCATAATCTTTAGCATTATCAGTTGGGAGTGAAATATGAGCACCATCTTCAACATCATCTTCCTCATCCTCTCTCTCTCTCTATAACCCATTCAGCATCTATACTTTACTCTTCTCCAACCTCCTTAAAAAAATCACATCAGTTTGATACAAATTCGTACCAGAAGTAGAGTTCATCTAAAATTCCCTACAATTTGCTAGCAACTCAGCAGTAAGCATCACACTACTAGAAATTGAGCAATTGTAACTAGAATTTGTGACCAATAAATGGTCCTAAATATGTTTTTCAACCAATATCTTATTGATAGCAAAATCTTATGATACGGCCGCAAAACAATGTGAAAAGAATCCTAAATACAAATAACACAAATAAATGATAAAGTACGGTTACAAAATGGTGTCAAATACTAAATTAAAAAAGTTTGGTGGGGGTTGCTACCGCTTTAATGTGACCAACGACAAAATTATCTGGTATCTCTGTACTACTTAATTGATTTTAGTAAAAACATAATTTTTAGAGCTTATTTTTCCTAATCTAAACCAAGATAAGTGAAAATAATTTTGAAAAATATTAGGGTGATTAGCGATTTTCCAAAGCGAGTTTTGTGTAAGACTTGTTTTTAGGACAAACGATTCAAGGTTTTAACATCTCCCCACACTTAAATCACACATTGTCCTCAATGTGTCCCACATTGGATTTGTTTTGAATAAATATGTAAAAGGTGTGGTTAAACAACAAATTTTTAAGGTTACTTGACACTAGGCACGGGGACGTGCAAGGGGGACACGACCGTGTGGCCAAAGTGCCAGTAGCAAGAATTTGTGTAAGTCCCGAAAATCGGATCTAACAATGATATCACACAATCACCAAGGATAGGCGGAATCCAAACTTGATGATATTCAAGAAAACCAAAAAGATGAAGAACAATATGAATCAACTTTAACACCTTGCACACGATTCTATTACTTGAACAAGCAAAACCGCCTGGTACAAGATGGAGGTTTTATATACAATTCCCAAAAGTCTAACCCCAGATATGACATAAGCTTAGCTTATATACCTATGGTAAGGGCATGCCCCTCATGGGCTTGCCTGGCCCACATGGCCTATGGCATGCCCAAATGACCTATAAAGGTCCTAATACAAACTAACCCAGTTAATCCAAGTTAACTACCATACACCGTTGCACATATTTGATGCGTCAGTCTCACACTTCTTGGACCTAACAATATCCCCCTAGACCGATGCATCAAATTGTCTTCATAGCATAAATTCAGCAGCGTCTTCAACAGATTCTATGGTTGTCGCTATGCTCTAAGTGTTGTGGAAGTCAGTCTCACGCTTCTAGGACCTCACACTTCAACAAACTCTCCAGCACCGGGTCTCTTTCTTCTGCTCTTGTGGTTAGCTTCATATCAGGATCTTGATTAGCTTTGCTTGAAACATCTTTGTCAAACAGAATGTGAGAGGATGAATCTCAGCAGCTCTTTTCATCTTCAACCTTTCTCTTTCAAGCAAGCTGTTTCACAGGTACTTCTTCAAATGTACTATCACTGTCAGACGATGACTGGCATCTGATTCTTTTAACTCAAGTACACTTTGTTGTTGTGATGCTTCATGCTTTGTCGGCAACTAACAGCATCTCAATTTCAGCAACCCCTGTTTCTTGATCTAAATTAAGATCTGAACAATTCTCATAAATTTATAAGCAAACATTCTTATGCAACAAGGAGAGTACCGCATGAACACTTGGTATATCTAAGCACTTGTACTCGGATCAAAATTCAAATTTCTTTCATCTTTTGATGATTAGTCAAATCTTCAAGAACGGTTAATAATTTTTAATAAAACAAAGAAAGCACTCTATTTTTGGATTTTTGAATTTTCTATTTTTTAATTTTAGAATATAAGAAAAATTAGAAACACAAATAAACAAAGAAACTAACTCAGTAGTTACAACTATACAATTGCAACGGGATCAAAATCGTTTTCAGGCGGAACAAGGAACACTTTCTAGTGCGAACTTATATAGACTGGTCTAAGCGATTGCCAATATGTTTGTCCACTTAAACTTTAATGCTCAACTTTCATTTTCAACTTCATGATATGCTTAAGGTAGTATTATACTATATTACCCGTGCATCCCATACCATAACATACCCCCACGATCAAGGTAAGTACAACTATTCATCATAGCAAGTGAGTATACTGAGATCATCCTTTATATTTTACAATGTCAGACTATTGGTGAACAGGTCAGTACATTGATACAGTAGAGTGACCAATAATATCTGAAGAGGGTTAGGCAAATACCTTATAAGGTATGTTTGAGTTTTCAATTTTGGCTCTTTTAAGGATATCCTGACTGTGCCTAGGTTTGCAGGTATCTGGATGCAACAGAAGGGCACCCTTGATATCCCGGATGACTCCTCAGCATAAAGACCCGAAACTTCAGACGTTGTTTATCTATCAACGCAGTATTTAAGACCATGAAATCATACGCTGATGGTATGTTACCCACAAGATACATAGTTCGTTATGTTTCTATCACTTAGAAGCATTTAATCACTTTGAGCGTTAAGCCTACCGACATATCAGATTAGATGTGTCAGTCACGCTCTTTATCACGAATATTCATTTCATTTCCCATTTAATGCAAAAAGACTTTTTCTATTTTTCTGTTTTTCAAATGTTTTTTTGTATTTTTCTGATTTTCTCCCCCTCAAACAATGCATATATACATATATCTCCCTCTTCCCCCCTAAATTTGTGCATCACACTTTATGCACAAATTTACCTAATAAAGAACACGTATGTACAAAGTTTTAAACGAAAGAAAAGGAAAATATTTTTGTTGTTTTTGCTTAACCGTTTAGTCATTAGATTAAAGACTAATTAATTTCAAAATTAAAGCACGAAATTTAAATTTGTACCTTTTCGTTGATCTTTTCTTACCTCATCTCCTCCAAAGGAAGCATCGCACTCGTAAAAAAAATTGAACTTTTTGTAACACTGAGATGTTATCCGATATGTTCCTGGAACAACCGCTCTTAACATTCCAGAGATTGTCAACTAGGGCTGCAGACGAACCGAAAGAACACGAACAAGACCTTGTTCATGTTCGTTTGTTAAGAAATATGTGAGTTCAAGAACTGTTCACAAACACTTACCGAACGAGATTTTATGTTCATGTTCATTTGTTAAGGAAATGAACTTGTTCGTGTTCGTTTTTGTTTGTTTGTTAGTTTTAAGCAATGAACGGAAACAAACAATGATGAACACAAATTAGCACAAACTAATGCTAATGAACATAAATGGAAACAAACGAACACAAACAAGCATTCATGAACAAAATATGTGATACATTTTCGCTTATTAATTATTTTATTTTTCAGAATTTTGAAGTATTTAAATAAATTATAAAAAATAAAATCACTAATGAACAATCAAACATAAACGAACACGTTACCGAACATTCACGAACATAAACAAATGAACGCGACCTCTGTTCATGTTCGTCCATTTAACTAAACAAATGAAATTTCTTGTTTGTGTTCGTTTGTTTAATAAACAAACGAACACAAACAAACTTCCTGCCGAACGCTTCACGAACTGTTCGCTGAACGTTTGGTTCGTTTGCAGCCCTATTGTCAACAGCTCCTCCTTGGTTGTTCCTGAAAAATTAGGAGATTAGTAAGATAGTGGGACCCAGGCCATCGTGGTCCTGGGTTTCCTTGAAGCATCAAAATAAGACACTTCCTTTAAACACAAGTCCCCTTTTGTTTTGAGGATTGGTGATGTTGTTGCCACTTTGGATTTGGGTTTCCAAATCTGTTTCATTTTAACAAAAGCATTTGTTGCCTTCGATTGAGCAACTTTGGCTGTTTCAGGTTTATTCGTTTTAGAAACATATTTTTGTTTCTGAACAGCTATGCGTTTGTTTTGGGCAACGTTGCAATCCCCATCAGATGGTTTAACCTTGAGACTCACATTCTTCACTGCCTTAGGTGATGATACCTTCATCCGCTTGGTGTGATTTTTATCTTTAGGTGTAACCTTCTGATTTTGAGCATAGTAGGGTACACAGAGACTATGTGTGCAGTTCCGAGCAATGTGAATAGGAATGCCGCAATTGAAGCACGTTTGTCTCTTCACGTATAAGGCATTCTGATTGGCATGTGTAGCTCTTGCAACTGATCCTTTATGTGCTTGATTTCCTCTTGCAGACGAAGATGAATTTGGATGTTTGTACTTGCGTTTGCAAGGGCCTTCTTCTGTTGTGGAGATTTCTTTTGATTCTTGTTGTTTTGTTTAGACTGCAAGTCTTGTTCAGAAATCTCCCCAACCTTTCCAAAAGCTTTGCTAGCACGGTCAAAAGCATATTTTTCACATTTGCCATTAACGACCGGCTTAGAATAAGAAACAAGAACCAACTTCGATTAAAACAACTTGCATACACTATCTGTATTCAACTGACTAGCCTCAAAACATTAACTAATACATGTATTTATACTAATCATATAGCCCACTAGTTACAACCCTAGGCCCATAAGGCTCTAGGAAGCCCAAAACCCCTTAAACTTAGCCCAAATGTAACACTAATGTGTAAACCTTTAGTTAGAGACCCAACAGATCCATAACCACCTACACTCGAGCTTTTCTCTTCAGAACTTCCATTATCCCTAGAACTATCATCATCATCAGAAGAGTCAATACTGTGAACATGTTTAATCTGATTGATTATCTTGGCATAACACGTAGTTCCTCCTTTGATCGTTTCCCAACTGAACTGACCAATCACATCCTTCATCTGATTGAAGTACTAATGCTTTCCTTGTGCTGTTGGAAGGCCCAGACTGATTGGAGTTGTTTGGGTCTTTAAAAGCTACTATTCTTCGTTCATTGTTAACTTGAGTTGTGTTGGATGGTCATGATTGATTTCGGAAAGAGTTGTGATTTCCTTGCTTGCTACGTCGAGTATATTCACGTTTGAAATGACCTTTTTCACCACAGTTGAAGCAAGTAACAGTATCTTGATCAAATCCATACTTTGTATCTTTCTTGCTTTCATGTAGTCTTTCGCTCTTCTGACTGCACTCGCAAATGCCCATTTAATATCCATCAATTCCATCTCATCTTTGTCTATTTGTCGATAGTCTTCATTAGTCAAATTGATGTTTCCAGTTTGACCATTGACTAGTCCACAGTAAGCACTAACCATAGTGTTCAAAAGTTCCATGTGTTCCCGGGCAACTTCTACAATGACCTTGGAAAGATGTGATGTATCAAGTCTGACAGTATTAGGATTTGCAGGTTGAAAGTTGTTACCATAGAAAGCTTGTTGAGAAGCTTGTTGTGGAACTTGAGGTGTAACAACTTGTGGATGTGGTAGAAAAGGCTTTAGGATCAAATACTTGACCATAGGTTTGAGCACTTGAGTCCGTAGACTGATCTATTTGAACTGGTTTTGGTAGAAAGGGATTAACGTTTGACACAAACACGGTTTGAAGTTTTGGTTGCTGAGTTGTACTAATGCCTGTGTTAATACCTCCAAAGTACATTTCAGGGTTTTGTGGAACAGAAACTCCTTGTGCTTTTCGTATTTCCTCTTCATTCTTGTTCTCCAACTTCTGAACAAATTCATAAATACTGATCGCATCCAAAACACCTATGTACTTTAGTAAGTCAATGAATTGACTCCATTTTGGTGGTAAGGCATCAGCAAAACGCATCACAATTTCTTGTGGAGATGCAATCACCTTGTATGAATACATTTCACTGAGCAGATGATAGAAGCGGGTTGTCATATCGCTCAGTGTTTCATTCTCCATGAACAGAAAACCTTCAAACTCTTTCTTTAGCAGATCATGTCGTATCTTTCTTGTTGCAGCATTCCTTTCCCCTGTTGCTTCCAAAGTATCCCACAGATTCTTGGTGGTGGTACCATACACGAATTGATGATAAATATCCTTATGAAGTGCTTGTGTAAGGATAGCAA
This sequence comes from Scalesia atractyloides, assembly GCA_947069175.1. Taxonomy (NCBI): domain Eukaryota; kingdom Viridiplantae; phylum Streptophyta; class Magnoliopsida; order Asterales; family Asteraceae; genus Scalesia; species Scalesia atractyloides. The sequence continues at coordinate 64,758,036 of CAMTDV010000001.1, read as the reverse complement.
ACGCCTTCTTTTCTAAATCATAAGCTTTTTTATCATTTTCATCTAGGTTGGCTAAAGAGGTTGGATTTGATCCTGCTTTTTCGAGATATTCCTTGTACGGTGTAGTAAAACATGTCCATAATTCTGTATTTTGACTGAGAACAGACGTATAGAAACGAATTTTCCATGAGGGATAATCGTTCATATGGTTCAACTTAGGTGGACGGTTATTACTTCCTGTCTCACTCTCGCTAATAAGAAGAGTCTGGATGCTCTGATTTTGGTTTGCCACACATGCCCATTGATTTGAGGTAATCACGGTTGTGTGCTGAGGTATCAATGATTTAACCCATGAGGTTGCGGAGCATTGTGATGAGTCTTGGTTTGTGCTTGAACTACACCCCAATCCCAAGGATTTGTACCCATTTTTGTTTTCTTGTTTATGAGAATCAACTTAAAAATTTCAAGGATTAATATTAAACAACAGTTTACTGTTAAAGTTCACAATTTTAAAAACCACAAAGTATTGAAAAACTGGTTACGAATAACAGATCACGAACAAACTTAGTCCTTCGTACGAATAAGATTCATACGAATCACTATTCTTCGTACGAACTAGGTTGTTCGTACGAACCACTGTCTTTTGTGCGAGTAACTGATGTTTCGTGCGAACAAGGTTGTTCGTGCGAGTCAGTCTGTCTTTCGCACGAACAATCTTGTTCTTCGTATAGATGGGTTATTCGCACGGAAGTTTTTCGCATATGTTTGGGTTCTCGCAAGGAGGAATCTTTTTGAAGGGTTGGTTGGTGAAAATTTCCCTTTTTAACAGAGGCTTGTTTCTGAGTTTGTTCGAAAGATGTCAGTTGTCTTACACAGTTTCAGTTAAAAAGACAAACATTCCAATATCAGTTTTTCAGTCAAAACAGTCAAGTCCTAAGATTTGGTCAACCTAAAGGAATATTCCGGTGAGTTTTCCAGCATGTGTTTCACCGGAAATATGTCCAACTTAACTTTGATAGAAAATTTTAAGAAAAATTGTATCCTAGCATGTCTCCATGTATTCTAACAGGGTTTTTTTTATAAAACTTTTCTGGATATAACAAGTTTTACCTAAGTCTTAAGCCACTTTTCTTTTAAAACGTTAAGTTTCTTGTTAGTAGTTCAAGAACACTTCCAGGAAGCTTCACAACTTACTCAAACACAACACTATGCTTGGTTTTAAACCAGGAAGAGAGCCAAAGCTCTGATACCACTTGTAAGTCCACTTGGACGATCAAGAGAACCTGCTTCCTTGTTATGTAACACACATACGAGTGTTGATTTAGCGTATAGATCTTGGATATCTTGGTTTGATTGCAAATGATCCCACAACCAAGATACAAAGGAGTCTTTATCATCACCCAAAATGTTGTTCATGTCATTTCTCACTTCCTCTTTTCGCCTCCCACGTTCAAGCAAACGTATTACATAGTCAGCAACCGAATCAACATAGTAGTTTCCAATAAACTCATTCAGCTTTTCCTTCACTTGATCCCGCAAGTTCGGGTTTTGATTTTGTGCCTGTGGTGAAGTGCTATTAACAGATGCTTTGATCAGTGGGCTAAAGACAATGTTTGGATTTGCATCCGGTTTTGAATTACATACTGGGCTAAAAACTATGTTCGAGTGCTAAGCTTGGGCTTTAAACATCTTCGGATAATCGAAACCGTACCGATAAAAATGATAAAAAATGTCCGAAAATTGTTTTTACCAAAATGTACCATTAGACTCATCTCAACGATACAAATCCAATAATATATAATGTAAAAGACCTATTTCGGAATTTTCTTGCCTTTTTTTGTCCTAAAAATCGCACGAGTCTAACCATGCAACAGATATGTCAAGATTGTCTATGGATCAAATTCTGCATACGATAACGTTTAACTCCGGTTATGTCAGCTGGTTAAATTTCCACCTTTGTGGGTACAATTCAAAACAGTACCAAATTCGAAACAGTAACTCGGATTAACAATCCGAGATGGAATCTCGAAACAGGGATCCGAGATGCTGATACGAGATGGTATCCGAGATGCTCTGTTTCAATCAAAGATGCTTCCTTGTTTATCCGAGATGCATCCCAAATTCTAGATGCAATCCGACAGGAACACCTATGATCCGAGATGCTATCCGAGATGCACTGTACTGATCCGAGATGCAACTATTCTGATCCGAAATACAACTCTGATGATCAGAAATGCAAGCTTTCTGATCCGAGATGCTTCTCTAATGATCCGAGATGCTTTTCTAATGATCTGAGATAGATTCGAGATGCATGGTCAGCAATCTGAGATGGTTCGTGATGTTCATCCGAAACCCAAAACAGAAGCAGATACAAACAGAAACATCGTGTGATATCAGATCTGAGCCTGGAAACAGGTTCAAACAGGCTCTAATACCAATTGTAAGTCCCGAAAATCGGATCTAACAATGATATCACACAATCACCAAGGATGGGCGGAATCCAAACTTGATGATATTCAAGTTCAAAGCGACTGATGATCCGAGTTGTAAAATCCGAGATGAAAAGCAATCCGCAATGAGATAATCCGGATGATCCGAGTTGTAAAATCCGAGGTGAAAAGCAATCCGCAATGAGATGATCCGGAATTGCAATCCGAAAGAGATTCTTATCCGGAATGAGAACCTGATCCGGAATGATGATCCTTATCCGAAATGAGAACCTGATCCGGAATGATGATCCTTATCCGGAATGATGATCCTTATCCGGAATCAACAGTATCCCGAAATCCCAACAACAAATAAGCACAGATGATTTCAAACAGTGATCCTTATCTAGAATACGAGTATCCTGGATAAGGTTTTTGAGGATATTGATGAACACTAGTCCAGAATCAATCCGAGATGGATGATCTCCTTCGTGTTCTTCGGGATCTTCGACAGTTACGTATCCGGAATCCTTGAAAGTTCTTCGTGTTCTTCTGAATCTTCAACAGTGCTGTATCCAAGATGAGTAAATCTTCTTCGTGTTCTTCAGAACAGTAACAATTCAAGATGAAATCAGCAGCAATCTTCAACAGTAATGATCCAGAATGAACAGCAACACTTCTTCCAACTTTTTCAACTCTAAACAGTTCTTTGATCCACGATACCGAGAGCCTGTATCGTACAGAAGGCTTTGATACCAATTGTAAGTCCCGATTCACGGATCTAACATGGTATCACAAGTCTAATCGATTGCGGAAATAAAGATTAGAATAAGAAACAAGAACCAACTTCGATTAAAACAACTTGCATACACTAGAAGTGTCTGATACAAGGTTTTTCTGTATTCAACTGACTAGCCTCAAAACATTAACTAATACATGTATTTATACTAATCATATAGCCCACTAGTTACAACCCTAGGCCCATAAGGCTCTAGGAAGCCCAAAACCCCTTAAACTTAGCCCAAATGTAACACTAATGTGTAAACCTTTAGTTAGAGACCCAACAGATCCATAACCACCTACACTCGAGCTTTTCTCTTCAGAACTTCCATTATCCCTAGAACTATCATCATCATCAGAAGAGTCAATACTGTGAACATGTTTAATCTGATTGATTATCTTGGCATAACACGTAGTTCCTCCTTTGATCGTTTCCCAACTGAACTGACCAATCACATCCTTCATCTGATTGAAGTACTAATGCTTTCCTTGTGCTGTTGGAAGGCCCAGACTGATTGGAGTTGTTTGGGTCTTTAAAAGCTACTATTCTTAGTTCATTGTTAACTTGAGTTGTGTTGGATGGTCATGATTGATTTCGGAAAGAGTTGTGATTTCCTTGCTTGCTACGTCGAGTATATTCACGTTTGAAATGACCTTTTTCACCACAGTTGAAGCAAGTAACAGTATCTTGATCAAATCCATACTTTGTATCTTTCTTGCTTTCATGTAGTCTTTCGCTCTTCTGACTGCACTCGCAAATGCCCATTTAATATCCATCAATTCCATCTCATCTTTGTCTATTTGTCGATAGTCTTCATTAGTCAAATTGATGTTTCCAGTTTGACCATTGACTAGTCCACAGTAAGCACTAACCATAGTGTTCAAAAGTTCCATGTGTTCCCGGGCAACTTCTACAATGACCTTGGAAAGATGTGATGTATCAAGTCTGACAGTATTAGGATTTGCAGGTTGAAAGTTGTTACCATAGAAAGCTTGTTGAGAAGCTTGTTGTGGAACTTGAGGTGTAACAACTTGTGGATGTGGTAGAAAAGGCTTTAGGATCAAATACTTGACCATAGGTTTGAGCACTTGAGTCCGTAGACTGATCTATTTGAACTGGTTTTGGTAGAAAGGGATTAACGTTTGACACAAACACGGTTTGAAGTTTTGGTTGCTGAGTTGTACTAATGCCTGTGTTAATACCTCCAAAGTACATTTCAGGGTTTTGTGGAACAGAAACTCCTTGTGCTTTTCGTATTTCCTCTTCATTCTTGTTCTCCAACTTCTGAACAAATTCATAAATACTGATCGCATCCAAAACACCTATGTACTTTAGTAAGTCAATGAATTGACTCCATTTTGGTGGTAAGGCATCAGCAAAACGCATCACAATTTCTTGTGGAGATGCAATCACCTTGTATGAATACATTTCACTGAGCAGATGATAGAAGCGGGTTGTCATATCGCTCAGTGTTTCATTCTCCATGAACAGAAAACCTTCAAACTCTTTCTTTAGCAGATCATGTCGTATCTTTCTTGTTGCAGCATTCCTTTCCCCTGTTGCTTCCAAAGTATCCCACAGATTCTTGGTGGTGGTACCATACACGAATTGATGATAAATATCCTTATGAAGTGCTTGTGTAAGGATAGCAAACGCCTTCTTTTCTAAATCATAAGCTTTTTTATCATTTTCATCTAGGTTGGCTAAAGAGGTTGGATTTGATCCTGCTTTTTCGAGATATTCCTTGTACGGTGTAGTAAAACATGTCCATAATTCTGTATTTTGACTGAGAACAGACGTATAGAAACGAATTTTCCATGAGGGATAATCGTTCATATGGTTCAACTTAGGTGGACGGTTATTACTTCCTGTCTCACTCTCGCTAATAAGAAGAGTCTGGATGCTCTGATTTTGGTTTGCCACACATGCCCATTGATTTGAGGTAATCACGGTTGTGTGCTGAGGTATCAATGATTTAACCCATGAGGTTGCGGAGCATTGTGATGAGTCTTGGTTTGTGCTTGAACTACACCCCAATCCCAAGGATTTGTACCCATTTTTGTTTTCTTGTTTATGAGAATCAACTTAAAAATTTCAAGGATTAATATTAAACAACAGTTTACTGTTAAAGTTCACAATTTTAAAAACCACAAAGTATTGAAAAACTGGTTACGAATAACAGATCACGAACAAACTTAGTCCTTCGTACGAATAAGATTCATACGAATCACTATTCTTCGTACGAACTAGGTTGTTCGTACGAACCACTGTCTTTTGTGCGAGTAACTGATGTTTCGTGCGAACAAGGTTGTTCGTGCGAGTCAGTCTGTCTTTCGCACGAACAATCTTGTTCTTCGTATAGATGGGTTATTCGCACGGAAGTTTTTCGCATATGTTTGGGTTCTCGCAAGGAGGAATCTTTTTGAAGGGTTGGTTGGTGAAAATTTCCCTTTTTAACAGAGGCTTGTTTCTGAGTTTGTTCGAAAGATGTCAGTTGTCTTACACAGTTTCAGTTAAAAAGACAAACATTCCAATATCAGTTTTTCAGTCAAAACAGTCAAGTCCTAAGATTTGGTCAACCTAAAGGAATATTCCGGTGAGTTTTCCAGCATGTGTTTCACCGGAAATATGTCCAACTTAACTTTGATAGAAAATTTTAAGAAAAATTGTATCCTAGCATGTCTCCATGTATTCTAACAGGGTTTTTTTTATAAAACTTTTCTGGATATAACAAGTTTTACCTAAGTCTTAAGCCACTTTTCTTTTAAAACGTTAAGTTTCTTGTTAGTAGTTCAAGAACACTTCCAGGAAGCTTCACAACTTACTCAAACACAACACTATGCTTGGTTTTAAACCAGGAAGAGAGCCAAAGCTCTGATACCACTTGTAAGTCCACTTGGACGATCAAGAGAACCTGCTTCCTTGTTATGTAACACACATACGAGTGTTGATTTAGCGTATAGATCTTGGATATCTTGGTTTGATTGCAAATGATCCCACAACCAAGATACAAAGGAGTCTTTATCATCACCCAAAATGTTGTTCATGTCATTTCTCACTTCCTCTTTTCGCCTCCCACGTTCAAGCAAACGTATTACATAGTCAGCAACCGAATCAACATAGTAGTTTCCAATAAACTCATTCAGCTTTTCCTTCACTTGATCCCGCAAGTTCGGGTTTTGATTTTGTGCCTGTGGTGAAGTGCTGTTAACAGATGCTTTGATCAGTGGGCTAAAGACAATGTTTGGATTTGCATCCGGTTTTGAATTACATACTGGGCTAAAAACTATGTTCGAGTGCTAAGCTTGGGCTTTAAACATCTTCGGATAATCGAAACCGTACCGATAAAAATGATAAAAAATGTCCGAAAATTGTTTTTACCAAAATGTACCATTAGACTCATCTCAACGATACAAATCCAATAATATATAATGTAAAAGACCTATTTCGGAATTTTCTTGCCTTTTTTTGTCCTAAAAATCGCACGAGTCTAACCATGCAACAGATATGTCAAGATTGTCTATGGATCAAATTCTGCATACGATAACGTTTAACTCCGGTTATGTCAGCTGGTTAAATTTCCACCTTTGTGGGTACAATTCAAAACAGTACCAAATTCGAAACAGTAACTCGGATTAACAATCCGAGATGGAATCTCGAAACAGGGATCCGAGATGCTGATACGAGATGGTATCCGAGATGCTCTGTTTCAATCAAAGATGCTTCCTTGTTTATCCGAGATGCATCCCAAATTCTAGATGCAATCCGACAGGAACACCTATGATCCGAGATGCTATCCGAGATGCACTGTACTGATCCGAGATGCAACTATTCTGATCCGAAATACAACTCTGATGATCAGAAATGCAAGCTTTCTGATCCGAGATGCTTCTCTAATGATCCGAGATGCTTTTCTAATGATCTGAGATAGATTCGAGATGCATGGTCAGCAATCTGAGATGGTTCGTGATGTTCATCCGAAACCCAAAACAGAAGCAGATACAAACAGAAACATCGTGTGATATCAGATCTGAGCCTGGAAACAGGTTCAAACAGGCTCTAATACCAATTGTAAGTCCCGAAAATCGGATCTAACAATGATATCACACAATCACCAAGGATGGGCGGAATCCAAACTTGATGATATTCAAGTTCAAAGCGACTGATGATCCGAGTTGTAAAATCCGAGATGAAAAGCAATCCGCAATGAGATAATCCGGATGATCCGAGTTGTAAAATCCGAGGTGAAAAGCAATCCGCAATGAGATGATCCGGAATTGCAATCCGAAAGAGATTCTTATCCGGAATGAGAACCTGATCCGGAATGATGATCCTTATCCGAAATGAGAACCTGATCCGGAATGATGATCCTTATCCGGAATGATGATCCTTATCCGGAATCAACAGTATCCCGAAATCCCAACAACAAATAAGCACAGATGATTTCAAACAGTGATCCTTATCTAGAATACGAGTATCCTGGATAAGGTTTTTGAGGATATTGATGAACACTAGTCCAGAATCAATCCGAGATGGATGATCTCCTTCGTGTTCTTCGGGATCTTCGACAGTTACGTATCCGGAATCCTTGAAAGTTCTTCGTGTTCTTCTGAATCTTCAACAGTGCTGTATCCAAGATGAGTAAATCTTCTTCGTGTTCTTCAGAACAGTAACAATTCAAGATGAAATCAGCAGCAATCTTCAACAGTAATGATCCAGAATGAACAGCAACACTTCTTCCAACTTTTTCAACTCTAAACAGTTCTTTGATCCACGATACCGAGAGCCTGTATCGTACAGAAGGCTTTGATACCAATTGTAAGTCCCGATTCACGGATCTAACATGGTATCACAAGTCTAATCGATTGCGGAAATAAAGATTAGAATAAGAAACAAGAACCAACTTCGATTAAAACAACTTGCATACACTAGAAGTGTCTGATACAAGGTTTTTCTGTATTCAACTGACTAGCCTCAAAACATTAACTAATACATGTATTTATACTAATCATATAGCCCACTAGTTACAACCCTAGGCCCATAAGGCTCTAGGAAGCCCAAAACCCCTTAAACTTAGCCCAAATGTAACACTAATGTGTAAACCTTTAGTTAGAGACCCAACAGATCCATAACCACCTACACTCGAGCTTTTCTCTTCAGAACTTCCATTATCCCTAGAACTATCATCATCATCAGAAGAGTCAATACTGTGAACATGTTTAATCTGATTGATTATCTTGGCATAACACGTAGTTCCTCCTTTGATCGTTTCCCAACTGAACTGACCAATCACATCCTTCATCTGATTGAAGTACTAATGCTTTCCTTGTGCTGTTGGAAGGCCCAGACTGATTGGAGTTGTTTGGGTCTTTAAAAGCTACTATTCTTCGTTCATTGTTAACTTGAGTTGTGTTGGATGGTCATGATTGATTTCGGAAAGAGTTGTGATTTCCTTGCTTGCTACGTCGAGTATATTCACGTTTGAAATGACCTTTTTTCACCACAGTTGAAGCAAGTAACAGTATCTTGATCAAATCCATACTTTGTATCTTTCTTGCTTTCATGTAGTCTTTCGCTCTTCTGACTGCACTCGCAAATGCCCATTTAATATCCATCAATTCCATCTCATCTTTGTCTATTTGTCGATAGTCTTCATTAGTCAAATTGATGTTTCCAGTTTGACCATTGACTAGTCCACAGTAAGCACTAACCATAGTGTTCAAAAGTTCCATGTGTTCCCGGGCAACTTCTACAATGACCTTGGAAAGATGTGATGTATCAAGTCTGACAGTATTAGGATTTGCAGGTTGAAAGTTGTTACCATAGAAAGCTTGTTGAGAAGCTTGTTGTGGAACTTGAGGTGTAACAACTTGTGGATGTGGTAGAAAAGGCTTTAGGATCAAATACTTGACCATAGGTTTGAGCACTTGAGTCCGTAGACTGATCTATTTGAACTGGTTTTGGTAGAAAGGGATTAACGTTTGACACAAACACGGTTTGAAGTTTTGGTTGCTGAGTTGTACTAATGCCTGTGTTAATACCTCCAAAGTACATTTCAGGGTTTTGTGGAACAGAAACTCCTTGTGCTTTTCGTATTTCCTCTTCATTCTTGTTCTCCAACTTCTGAACAAATTCATAAATACTGATCGCATCCAAAACACCTATGTACTTTAGTAAGTCAATGAATTGACTCCATTTTGGTGGTAAGGCATCAGCAAAACGCATCACAATTTCTTGTGGAGATGCAATCACCTTGTATGAATACATTTCACTGAGCAGATGATAGAAGCGGGTTGTCATATCGCTCAGTGTTTCATTCTCCATGAACAGAAAACCTTCAAACTCTTTCTTTAGCAGATCATGTCGTATCTTTCTTGTTGCAGCATTCCTTTCCCCTGTTGCTTCCAAAGTATCCCACAGATTCTTGGTGGTGGTACCATACACGAATTGATGATAAATATCCTTATGAAGTGCTTGTGTAAGGATAGCAAACGCCTTCTTTTCTAAATCATAAGCTTTTTTATCATTTTCATCTAGGTTGGCTAAAGAGGTTGGATTTGATCCTGCTTTTTCGAGATATTCCTTGTACGGTGTAGTAAAACATGTCCATAATTCTGTATTTTGACTGAGAACAGACGTATAGAAACGAATTTTCCATGAGGGATAATCGTTCATATGGTTCAACTTAGGTGGACGGTTATTACTTCCTGTCTCACTCTCGCTAATAAGAAGAGTCTGGATGCTCTGATTTTGGTTTGCCACACATGCCCATTGATTTGAGGTAATCACGGTTGTGTGCTGAGGTATCAATGATTTAACCCATGAGGTTGCGGAGCATTGTGATGAGTCTTGGTTTGTGCTTGAACTACACCCCAATCCCAAGGATTTGTACCCATTTTTGTTTTCTTGTTTATGAGAATCAACTTAAAAATTTCAAGGATTAATATTAAACAACAGTTTACTGTTAAAGTTCACAATTTTAAAAACCACAAAGTATTGAAAAACTGGTTACGAATAACAGATCACGAACAAACTTAGTCCTTCGTACGAATAAGATTCATACGAATCACTATTCTTCGTACGAACTAGGTTGTTCGTACGAACCACTGTCTTTTGTGCGAGTAACTGATGTTTCGTGCGAACAAGGTTGTTCGTGCGAGTCAGTCTGTCTTTCGCACGAACAATCTTGTTCTTCGTATAGATGGGTTATTCGCACGGAAGTTTTTCGCATATGTTTGGGTTCTCGCAAGGAGGAATCTTTTTGAAGGGTTGGTTGGTGAAAATTTCCCTTTTTAACAGAGGCTTGTTTCTGAGTTTGTTCGAAAGATGTCAGTTGTCTTACACAGTTTCAGTTAAAAAGACAAACATTCCAATATCAGTTTTTCAGTCAAAACAGTCAAGTCCTAAGATTTGGTCAACCTAAAGGAATATTCCGGTGAGTTTTCCAGCATGTGTTTCACCGGAAATATGTCCAACTTAACTTTGATAGAAAATTTTAAGAAAAATTGTATCCTAGCATGTCTCCATGTATTCTAACAGGGTTTTTTTTATAAAACTTTTCTGGATATAACAAGTTTTACCTAAGTCTTAAGCCACTTTTCTTTTAAAACGTTAAGTTTCTTGTTAGTAGTTCAAGAACACTTCCAGGAAGCTTCACAACTTACTCAAACACAACACTATGCTTGGTTTTAAACCAGGAAGAGAGCCAAAGCTCTGATACCACTTGTAAGTCCACTTGGACGATCAAGAGAACCTGCTTCCTTGTTATGTAACACACATACGAGTGTTGATTTAGCGTATAGATCTTGGATATCTTGGTTTGATTGCAAATGATCCCACAACCAAGATACAAAGGAGTCTTTATCATCACCCAAAATGTTGTTCATGTCATTTCTCACTTCCTCTTTTCGCCTCCCACGTTCAAGCAAACGTATTACATAGTCAGCAACCGAATCAACATAGTAGTTTCCAATAAACTCATTCAGCTTTTCCTTCACTTGATCCCGCAAGTTCGGGTTTTGATTTTGTGCCTGTGGTGAAGTGCTGTTAACAGATGCTTTGATCAGTGGGCTAAAGACAATGTTTGGATTTGCATCCGGTTTTGAATTACATACTGGGCTAAAAACTATGTTCGAGTGCTAAGCTTGGGCTTTAAACATCTTCGGATAATCGAAACCGTACCGATAAAAATGATAAAAAATGTCCGAAAATTGTTTTTACCAAAATGTACCATTAGACTCATCTCAACGATACAAATCCAATAATATATAATGTAAAAGACCTATTTCGGAATTTTCTTGCCTTTTTTTGTCCTAAAAATCGCACGAGTCTAACCATGCAACAGATATGTCAAGATTGTCTATGGATCAAATTCTGCATACGATAACGTTTAACTCCGGTTATGTCAGCTGGTTAAATTTCCACCTTTGTGGGTACAATTCAAAACAGTACCAAATTCGAAACAGTAACTCGGATTAACAATCCGAGATGGAATCTCGAAACAGGGATCCGAGATGCTGATACGAGATGGTATCCGAGATGCTCTGTTTCAATCAAAGATGCTTCCTTGTTTATCCGAGATGCATCCCAAATTCTAGATGCAATCCGACAGGAACACCTATGATCCGAGATGCTATCCGAGATGCACTGTACTGATCCGAGATGCAACTATTCTGATCCGAAATACAACTCTGATGATCAGAAATGCAAGCTTTCTGATCCGAGATGCTTCTCTAATGATCCGAGATGCTTTTCTAATGATCTGAGATAGATTCGAGATGCATGGTCAGCAATCTGAGATGGTTCGTGATGTTCATCCGAAACCCAAAACAGAAGCAGATACAAACAGAAACATCGTGTGATATCAGATCTGAGCCTGGAAACAGGTTCAAACAGGCTCTAATACCAATTGTAAGTCCCGAAAATCGGATCTAACAATGATATCACACAATCACCAAGGATGGGCGGAATCCAAACTTGATGATATTCAAGTTCAAAGCGACTGATGATCCGAGTTGTAAAATCCGAGATGAAAAGCAATCCGCAATGAGATAATCCGGATGATCCGAGTTGTAAAATCCGAGGTGAAAAGCAATCCGCAATGAGATGATCCGGAATTGCAATCCGAAAGAGATTCTTATCCGGAATGAGAACCTGATCCGGAATGATGATCCTTATCCGAAATGAGAACCTGATCCGGAATGATGATCCTTATCCGGAATGATGATCCTTATCCGGAATCAACAGTATCCCGAAATCCCAACAACAAATAAGCACAGATGATTTCAAACAGTGATCCTTATCTAGAATACGAGTATCCTGGATAAGGTTTTTGAGGATATTGATGAACACTAGTCCAGAATCAATCCGAGATGGATGATCTCCTTCGTGTTCTTCGGGATCTTCGACAGTTACGTATCCGGAATCCTTGAAAGTTCTTCGTGTTCTTCTGAATCTTCAACAGTGCTGTATCCAAGATGAGTAAATCTTCTTCGTGTTCTTCAGAACAGTAACAATTCAAGATGAAATCAGCAGCAATCTTCAACAGTAATGATCCAGAATGAACAGCAACACTTCTTCCAACTTTTTCAACTCTAAACAGTTCTTTGATCCACGATACCGAGAGCCTGTATCGTACAGAAGGCTTTGATACCAATTGTAAGTCCCGATTCACGGATCTAACATGGTATCACAAGTCTAATCGATTGCGGAAATAAAGATTAGAATAAGAAACAAGAACCAACTTCGATTAAAACAACTTGCATACACTAGAAGTGTCTGATACAAGGTTTTTCTGTATTCAACTGACTAGCCTCAAAACATTAACTAATACATGTATTTATACTAATCATATAGCCCACTAGTTACAACCCTAGGCCCATAAGGCTCTAGGAAGCCCAAAACCCCTTAAACTTAGCCCAAATGTAACACTAATGTGTAAACCTTTAGTTAGAGACCCAACAGATCCATAACCACCTACACTCGAGCTTTTCTCTTCAGAACTTCCATTATCCCTAGAACTATCATCATCATCAGAAGAGTCAATACTGTGAACATGTTTAATCTGATTGATTATCTTGGCATAACACGTAGTTCCTCCTTTGATCGTTTCCCAACTGAACTGACCAATCACATCCTTCATCTGATTGAAGTACTAATGCTTTCCTTGTGCTGTTGGAAGGCCCAGACTGATTGGAGTTGTTTGGGTCTTTAAAAGCTACTATTCTTCGTTCATTGTTAACTTGAGTTGTGTTGGATGGTCATGATTGATTTCGGAAAGAGTTGTGATTTCCTTGCTTGCTACGTCGAGTATATTCACGTTTGAAATGACCTTTTTCACCACAGTTGAAGCAAGTAACAGTATCTTGATCAAATCCATACTTTGTATCTTTCTTGCTTTCATGTAGTCTTTCGCTCTTCTGACTGCACTCGCAAATGCCCATTTAATATCCATCAATTCCATCTCATCTTTGTCTATTTGTCGATAGTCTTCATTAGTCAAATTGATGTTTCCAGTTTGACCATTGACTAGTCCACAGTAAGCACTAACCATAGTGTTCAAAAGTTCCATGTGTTCCCGGGCAACTTCTACAATGACCTTGGAAAGATGTGATGTATCAAGTCTGACAGTATTAGGATTTGCAGGTTGAAAGTTGTTACCATAGAAAGCTTGTTGAGAAGCTTGTTGTGGAACTTGAGGTGTAACAACTTGTGGATGTGGTAGAAAAGGCTTTAGGATCAAATACTTGACCATAGGTTTGAGCACTTGAGTCCGTAGACTGATCTATTTGAACTGGTTTTGGTAGAAAGGGATTAACGTTTGACACAAACACGGTTTGAAGTTTTGGTTGCTGAGTTGTACTAATGCCTGTGTTAATACCTCCAAAGTACATTTCAGGGTTTTGTGGAACAGAAACTCCTTGTGCTTTTCGTATTTCCTCTTCATTCTTGTTCTCCAACTTCTGAACAAATTCATAAATACTGATCGCATCCAAAACACCTATGTACTTTAGTAAGTCAATGAATTGACTCCATTTTGGTGGTAAGGCATCAGCAAAACGCATCACAATTTCTTGTGGAGATGCAATCACCTTGTATGAATACATTTCACTGAGCAGATGATAGAAGCGGGTTGTCATATCGCTCAGTGTTTCATTCTCCATGAACAGAAAACCTTCAAACTCTTTCTTTAGCAGATCATGTCGTATCTTTCTTGTTGCAGCATTCCTTTCCCCTGTTGCTTCCAAAGTATCCCACAGATTCTTGGTGGTGGTACCATACACGAATTGATGATAAATATCCTTATGAAGTGCTTGTGTAAGGATAGCAAACGCCTTCTTTTCTAAATCATAAGCTTTTTTATCATTTTCATCTAGGTTGGCTAAAGAGGTTGGATTTGATCCTGCTTTTTCGAGATATTCCTTGTACGGTGTAGTAAAACATGTCCATAATTCTGTATTTTGACTGAGAACAGACGTATAGAAACGAATTTTCCATGAGGGATAATCGTTCATATGGTTCAACTTAGGTGGACGGTTATTACTTCCTGTCTCACTCTCGCTAATAAGAAGAGTCTGGATGCTCTGATTTTGGTTTGCCACACATGCCCATTGATTTGAGGTAATCACGGTTGTGTGCTGAGGTATCAATGATTTAACCCATGAGGTTGCGGAGCATTGTGATGAGTCTTGGTTTGTGCTTGAACTACACCCCAATCCCAAGGATTTGTACCCATTTTTGTTTTCTTGTTTATGAGAATCAACTTAAAAATTTCAAGGATTAATATTAAACAACAGTTTACTGTTAAAGTTCACAATTTTAAAAACCACAAAGTATTGAAAAACTGGTTACGAATAACAGATCACGAACAAACTTAGTCCTTCGTACGAATAAGATTCATACGAATCACTATTCTTCGTACGAACTAGGTTGTTCGTACGAACCACTGTCTTTTGTGCGAGTAACTGATGTTTCGTGCGAACAAGGTTGTTCGTGCGAGTCAGTCTGTCTTTCGCACGAACAATCTTGTTCTTCGTATAGATGGGTTATTCGCACGGAAGTTTTTCGCATATGTTTGGGTTCTCGCAAGGAGGAATCTTTTTGAAGGGTTGGTTGGTGAAAATTTCCCTTTTTAACAGAGGCTTGTTTCTGAGTTTGTTCGAAAGATGTCAGTTGTCTTACACAGTTTCAGTTAAAAAGACAAACATTCCAATATCAGTTTTTCAGTCAAAACAGTCAAGTCCTAAGATTTGGTCAACCTAAAGGAATATTCCGGTGAGTTTTCCAGCATGTGTTTCACCGGAAATATGTCCAACTTAACTTTGATAGAAAATTTTAAGAAAAATTGTATCCTAGCATGTCTCCATGTATTCTAACAGGGTTTTTTTTATAAAACTTTTCTGGATATAACAAGTTTTACCTAAGTCTTAAGCCACTTTTCTTTTAAAACGTTAAGTTTCTTGTTAGTAGTTCAAGAACACTTCCAGGAAGCTTCACAACTTACTCAAACACAACACTATGCTTGGTTTTAAACCAGGAAGAGAGCCAAAGCTCTGATACCACTTGTAAGTCCACTTGGACGATCAAGAGAACCTGCTTCCTTGTTATGTAACACACATACGAGTGTTGATTTAGCGTATAGATCTTGGATATCTTGGTTTGATTGCAAATGATCCCACAACCAAGATACAAAGGAGTCTTTATCATCACCCAAAATGTTGTTCATGTCATTTCTCACTTCCTCTTTTCGCCTCCCACGTTCAAGCAAACGTATTACATAGTCAGCAACCGAATCAACATAGTAGTTTCCAATAAACTCATTCAGCTTTTCCTTCACTTGATCCCGCAAGTTCGGGTTTTGATTTTGTGCCTGTGGTGAAGTGCTGTTAACAGATGCTTTGATCAGTGGGCTAAAGACAATGTTTGGATTTGCATCCGGTTTTGAATTACATACTGGGCTAAAAACTATGTTCGAGTGCTAAGCTTGGGCTTTAAACATCTTCGGATAATCGAAACCGTACCGATAAAAATGATAAAAAATGTCCGAAAATTGTTTTTACCAAAATGTACCATTAGACTCATCTCAACGATACAAATCCAATAATATATAATGTAAAAGACCTATTTCGGAATTTTCTTGCCTTTTTTTGTCCTAAAAATCGCACGAGTCTAACCATGCAACAGATATGTCAAGATTGTCTATGGATCAAATTCTGCATACGATAACGTTTAACTCCGGTTATGTCAGCTGGTTAAATTTCCACCTTTGTGGGTACAATTCAAAACAGTACCAAATTCGAAACAGTAACTCGGATTAACAATCCGAGATGGAATCTCGAAACAGGGATCCGAGATGCTGATACGAGATGGTATCCGAGATGCTCTGTTTCAATCAAAGATGCTTCCTTGTTTATCCGAGATGCATCCCAAATTCTAGATGCAATCCGACAGGAACACCTATGATCCGAGATGCTATCCGAGATGCACTGTACTGATCCGAGATGCAACTATTCTGATCCGAAATACAACTCTGATGATCAGAAATGCAAGCTTTCTGATCCGAGATGCTTCTCTAATGATCCGAGATGCTTTTCTAATGATCTGAGATAGATTCGAGATGCATGGTCAGCAATCTGAGATGGTTCGTGATGTTCATCCGAAACCCAAAACAGAAGCAGATACAAACAGAAACATCGTGTGATATCAGATCTGAGCCTGGAAACAGGTTCAAACAGGCTCTAATACCAATTGTAAGTCCCGAAAATCGGATCTAACAATGATATCACACAATCACCAAGGATGGGCGGAATCCAAACTTGATGATATTCAAGAAAACCGAAAAGATGAAGAACAATACGAATCAACTTTAACACCTTGCACATGATTCTATTACTTGAACAAGCAAAACCGTCTGGTACAAGATGGAGGCTCTTTATAGAAATCCCAAAAGTCCAAACCTAGACATGACATAAACTTAGCTTATATACCTAGGGTAAGGGCATGCCCCTCATGGGCTTGCCTATGGGATTTCCTGGCCCACATGGCCTATGGCATGCCCAAATGACCTATAAGGCCCTAATACAAACTAACCCAGTTAATCCCAGTTAACTACCATAGACCATTGCGTATTTTGATGCATCAGTCTCACACTTCTAGGACCTAACAATTTGAAAGGCTTACAGAAGGTTGGGCACAGGGGCGTGGGCTATGGGCACTGCCTCGTGGCAATTGTCTGTAACAGTTTGGGAGCTGTGTTTCATCGCTTGGTGTCTGACTTCTGGGCTTCGGGATGACTACTCATAGTGTGTCCAAGCCTCCCAAGTTACCTATAAGCTATAATCCTACCACAATACAACAATCTAACACAAAATTACAAGTTCCCAGTTTATGAAAGTTCACTTGTCCAACCATCATCACATGAAAAGAAAAATAAAAATGCAAGAAAGTAAATTGTCTAGAAAAGCAAATTGTTCATCGGGACACAGCCCGGAAAGTACCAAATTGTTCAAATGTCCAAGAGAGATAACCTGAAGGGTAGATCCGTCGCCCACCACCACCATCGCCTAATCCGAATCCATGTCCTCATCTTCCTGCTCCTCCTTGTCTTGGTACGCCATATGCTCCCGGATGAATGTAATGTCGTTTTGCATGGTAACATGTTGCGCTGCATGCTCCCAATACAGTTGCTTGAGCTTTGTCCCAAGCTATAGGCATTCCTAGACACTTGGAGTGTTTCCTACATAATATTGTATAAATTTTGGAGGTTAGGAAAATTTCCTCCTCCTTGAGAGGAGGAGCCCAGGGCGTATCCAGAGTATCAAGGACGGTCGGGTTATCTTCGATTGCAAGGACCTCATCTGGATCATTTGGGTTCCACACCCGACCACGTGCATCCTTAAAGCGCATGAGACCATTGTTGCAATCAATGATAAGACCCAATCTTTGGAATAAGGCTAGATTGGCCCTTTCCACACTCACTCCCTTGTGGAACCCACTCAGAGTACGGCTTGGATGTGTCTTCTTTAGTGTACAACGCAATATTCACGACAAACTAAGCTACAGAATTGCTTTACCATTCCCCACCACACCTAAACTGAACTGCATTGACTCAAACAGATCTTGTTCATTTTTGTTGAAGATAAGCGTGCTTAAGAACTCCATGTTGTATTCGTGAACAGATCTGAGCAGGGTCTCTAGAAAGGTACGGAGCACACCAGTGATTAGAGCATCGTATCTTTCCTTTTGCCCCTCAGTTTCAAGTGTAGTATAACACACTTGTATTGGTGGTTCTTCGTGCCTTGCTTGTAGCACTTCAAAGCGGTTTCTTTACTCAAGCTCAGAACTTTTGAACCGCAGGAACTTATGAGGTGCCATTCCTGCAAGAACGGACCAGTAAGACAATTGGAGTGTCAAAAATTATGCGAAAATTGAAATTTGAGAGTCTAGACATGCCACAGTGCCCATTGGGCACGACCCGTGTCTGAAGTCTAGGGTTTCCACGACCCCGTGGTGAACCTTCTGTTAACCCAAAATTAAGGTTTTCAAGCCGGTTCAAAAATTCAAAATTTTTGTTTAATCATGTGTGGTTTACCTCGAAAATCAAACCCCAAGTACCAATTTTGCACAAACTACTTGTTTACCTCTTCAATTTTAACTTTCTTTGGTTATTAACGAGGTTTTGTGAAGAACTCTTTGAAAAATCTGATTTTCTGGCAATATTTGGTTATTTACTTCTCAAAACACTTCTTCTTACTACTAGTAACAATATCTATGCAAAAATTTGGGATTGGCACGGGTCTAGTTCAAGAACCCTAGATTTTTCCTGAATTTTTAATGTTAAACTACATGCAAAGTGTTAATCTAACTAATTATGACATTAGAATCATACCTTGTTGATGGATTTGGGTAGGAAATCGTAAAAAATCGACGGAAGTAGGGTAGGAACCGGCTGCTTCAGAGAAACAGGTCGTGGTTTGTGTTGAAAAAGTGAAGAAAATGGGGTTATAAACCCGTCTTCAGATTTTCCACGGCCCTATGGCCAACCTTTTTTTTTAGTTGCCCATTTCTCTAAGGGTTCCGTTTTTGGTACTTACCTGTTTCGCTTTATTCTTGTGTCGCCTCCCAAATGTACCTACAAGATATTTAAAAGAAAAATAGGCATATTTACAGTTAACGTTTGATTATTACTCGATCATTATCTGCTTCTTAGAGTGTTATTTCAACTTCCTCATTCTCAAGTAAACCACTATAGAGCTTAAGCCTTTGTCCGTTGACCTTGAAAGGTTCACTGTTTGGATGTTTAATTTCTATGGCACCATGTGGAAAGATTTGAGTAATGGAAAAAGGTCCCAACCACCTAGACTTTAATATTCCGGGAAACAACCGAAGTCTTGAGTTAAACAATAGCTCTTGATCCCCCCTCCTGAAATTCTAGGTATGCTTATTTTATCGTGTATGTTTTTCATGCGTTCCTTATAAATTTTGGAGTTGGAATATGCTTGATTTCTCATTTCTTCTATTTCATTTAACTGATAAAATTGATTTTTGCCATAAGTTTCTTGGTCTAGATTTACGTTTTTTAATGCCCAATATGCCTTGTGTTCAATTTCTACTGGGGTGGTAACTTTTTCCATAGACGAGCTTATATGGGTAAGTGCCTATTGATGTTTTATATGTTGTTCGAAAGGCCCATAAAGCATCGTCTAATTTATCCACTCAATTCTTTCTATTTTGACCCACGGTTTTCCCTAAGATTCAAACCCCAATTGGTTACTTCGGCTTGACCGTTGGTTTGAGGATGCTAGGCGATTGAAACACGATAATCCTTAATCGAATACCTTACGTGAGGTGCTTGTTGCTCCATGATGTCTTCTATATGGTCCTTCATGATAATGGCGAAAAATCTTTCTTGCTTCTTGACCATGGACGAACCTTCATATAAGTTGGTCGGCACAAATTTTAAAAAGATAGGGATCTTCCCAAAAATAGAGCTTGACATCGGCAAAGAATTTTTTGTCTTTGATGATATGACCATCCTTTTACTAAAATGCCATTAGTGAGATAGTTAGCATAGTCGGCATACCATGGTTCTTCTTGACATCCGACCATTTCTAAGGATTCGGTGGGGAATTTTTCATTGATGAGCTCTTTTCGAGTTAGCTCCAAAGCGGGATCTTCTAAGCGAGACAAGTGATCAGCGACGGTGTTTTCAGCTCCTCGTTTATCTTTTATTTCAAAATCGAATTCTTGGAAAAAAGAATCCACCTAATCCAACGTGGTTTGGCATCTTGTTTTTTGAAAAGGTATCGATTGGCGGCATGGTCCATATAGACTATTGTTTTAGAAAGCACAAGATAGGAACGAAATTTAACAAATGTAAATACTACAACAAGTAATTCTTTTTCGGTTGTCGTATAATTTTCCTAAAATCGTTAATAGTTTTACTTGCATAATATATATGGTGAAAATGTTTTTCTTTTCGTTGTCCCAAGACGGCTCCAACTGCAAAGTTGCTTGCATCGCACATGATTTCAAAAGGTAATTTCCAACCGGGCGCTATCATGATTGGTGCATTGACTAGCATTTCTTTTAGTGTAAGAAAAGTTGTTTCGCAATCCTTGTCGAAGATGAAAGAGGCATCTTTTTCAAGTAATTTTGTTAGAGATCTAGAGATTTTTTAAAAGTCTTTGATAAATCGCCTATAAAATCCGGCATGTCCTAGGAAATTTCGTATGGCTCAAATGGATGATGGGGGAGGTAATCGGGGGAATAGTGTCTATTTTTGCCCGATCAACTTCCATTCCTTCGTTTGAGATTTTATGATTGAGTACTATTCCCTCCATTACCATGAAATGGCATTTTTCCCAATTAAGGCCGAGGTTAGTCTCCTCACATCGAAATAGCATTCGTTTAAGATTATCGATGCATTAGTCAAATGTATCTCCAAAAATAGAAAAATCGTCCATGAAAAGTTCCATGGTTTTTTCTATCATGTCGTGGAAGATGGCCACCATGCAACGTTGAAATGTTGCGGGGACATTGCATAGACTAAAAGGCATGCGTCAATAAGTAAAAGTTCTATAGGGACATGTAAAAGTGTTTTTTTCTTGGTCCTCCGGTGAGATGGGAATTTGAAAATACCAGGAGAAACCATCTAAAAAAATAAAATTTAAGAACGTATAGTCTTTCTAGCATTTGGTCAATAAATGGCAAAGGAAAGTGGTATTTCCTTGTTGCCTCGTTTAATATGCGATAGTCAATACAAACCCTCCATCCGGTGACGGTTCTCGTTGGAATAAGTTCATTTTTTTCATTAGTCACAACCGTCATACCTCCTTTCTTTGGTACTACATGGACGGGGCTCACCCAAGGGCTATCGGAGAAAGGATAGATGAGTCTGATGTCTAGTAGCTTGATTACTTCATTTTTAACCACTTCTTGTACATTTGGATTTACTCTTCTTTGTGGTTGTATTACAGTTTTAAAGACGTTTTCCATTAAAATCTTGTGTGTGCACATGGATGAACTAATGCTTTTGATGTCCACAAGTTTCCATGCGATTGCTTTTTTGCGTTTTTCCAAAAGTTTAATTAATTTTTCTTTCTCAAAAAGTTTTAGTTTTGAAGTAAATGATGACGGGGAGCTTACCATGATCGTCTAAGAATGCGTATTCTAAACCTTTTGGTAGCTCTTAAGTTCAAGTGATGGTGGGTTTTCAAGAGACCGCTTATTTTCTTCTTTATTAAGGTCAATGGCCGAAAAGGTTTGTTCGATGACGTCTTCTTCGGCGGGTTGTTTCTCTATTTCTTCTGTATCGGGAGGCTTTGTTTCTTCTTCAATTAGGGGGTCGTCATTACCAATGGGATATTTGATTGGTCAAGATTGACGTACCTTTTGTCGGTCCCTAATTTAAGGTGTAGGTTGTTTTACTTCCAATTGACTAAGTTTAATGGGTTTTTATGAAGGGTTGTCCCAACACGAGTGGCGCATCATCTAAGATGATAAATTCGGTTGGTACTACCGTTTTATTTGTTTGAATTATAACATCCTCAATCATCGTGGTGGCTTTTATCATTTTTCAATTTGAGAGAAAAATAGCAATTTTAAGTGGAGAAAAATCACTAGTACCCAGTTTTTCGAAAACGTAGTTTGGCATTATATTAACACAAAGATCTTTATCAACTCGCCCGTTACTAATAAAGATGCTTTGAAAAAAACATGGTACATGTTTCATGTTCAATTCATGATGTTTATCTTGTATTAGCGAAGTTTGATCGTTTGTTAAGTTAATGCTAACCAATTTCTCAATTTTAGTAGTAGTGTTTAGCTCTTTTAAAAACTTGACATGAGGAGATACCAAACAGTGATTTTCAAAAGAAGGTTGAAAAATGTGAATTTCTTGAAAGTTTTGCTCTATTTTGAAATTATAATTTTTAGACTTCCTTCTTCATGGTTTGCTTCATGTGTGAGTTTTTCTTTTTATGGTTCCTCTACATTTACTTCTTCGGCTATAACCTCCTTAGTAAAAAACAGTATGTTCTTTCTCGCGAGATCTTTTAACTAAGAGTTCTAAATTCTTGAGACTTTTTAAAAGGCTTTCGACTTCGGGAACGATTGTTGGTGGAGTGTCGTTTGTTTCAAACGGATTGGCATCCCAATCAAAACTTGGTTTTGGGAGCTCAAACCTAGGTTCTTCATATGTGGAGTATAAGGTTGATGGTTGAAAAAGGTAACAATGTTGTACCGAATGAGATTCACCGCAAATGGTACAATATGGTTCCTCGTAATCATCCTCAACATAGTAGCGGTTGTAATCTTCTGAGTAGTAATCCATTGGAAGATACCCAGAAGATTAACGAGCCTCGAGATCAGAAGACAGAAAAATTAAATTTAACAGAAAGATGACCACGGCCTCGTGCTAAACTGGCACGGCCCCGTGGGCAAACCTTTATCTGGGCATTTTAAAAGTTTTAATTAAATTTTTGCAGCACAGGGGCATGGTCAGTTGACACGGCCCCATGGTAAACCTATTGTAAAGTGAAAATTTTGAAAACAGGCGCGCAGTTTTGAAAAATGTACAGAATTTGATTAGGCCGCTAATTTTAAGCTTTCTTAAAATCCTTATGTCCCCGGCAATGGCCCCAAAAACTTAATGTGGTTGAGCGTGGTTATAATTTTGTTATATTTTAAGCACTTTTTACTCGTGAATCAAGCTTTAAATTTTTAAAACACGATACAATACTATCAATCTACATGCGTCAGGGCAAGTGCACCCATCGTGGATATAGTATAGTGATGGTAAGATACCGAGGTCGTCCAAGGACGCAAGAACTTTTAATACCGGCTTATCGTCAACGTCTAATCTAATTAAATTTCAATAAAAGTTTTGAAAGCTTTAAAAGATATAAAATGAAAGTAAAAATGTAAATAAAAAGGAAAAACAAACAGACAATAAAGAATCACTTGGTTCCAACTCCTCTTTTATATATCATTTGATGATTTTCGCACTTTGGGCTTTTTAAGAGATTATCTTAGTTATAGTAGTAGGCCTTTCTTGTGAAGGCGACGTTACCCTCAACCTATTGGTCTAAGTCAACATGGATACAGTCCCGCAAGGTTGTAATATTGAAAAATAATTAAATAAGTTATTAATGCGAAAAGTAGTAGGCCCCTTATGTGAAGGCGACTACCCTTGGCGATATTGGTCTGAGTCAGCAGGGATACAGTCTCGCAAGGCCATATAAAGTTTTAATAGTAGTTTATTTATAAGGGGTTCAAGTCGTTCTTACTTCCCCCGATTTAATGTTATCTGCCTCAAGAGAAGTCTTAATAAGCTTGAACCAAGTCCTCGTAGCATCTATACACTGAACGAGACAATAACTTTACCCAAACACCCTTCTAACCCCCCCCCCCCTCCAAGTAGTTAACGCGCTTTATATAGATCGTAAAAACACGAATGAGTGAATCAACAAAACATAAAGAAATGTTTAAATAAAATTCACCTTCAATATAAAAAAACTAGTTATTTAAGTCATTACACTACTAGAAAAAACATTTTTTTTCTTGACATACACTACGCGTCATAAAAGGGTAATTATGACACGTAAAAGCATGTCGTTGATAGACAAGTAATAAGTTAACATGACATTTGTATGTCATGTTTTTATGACACATTCATAACATGCGTTTATGACACTATTTAATGACACACATTGATGACACATATAATGACTTTCATTTACGCGTGTAATGATTTTAATTGTTTAAAAATAATTTTTTAAACAATACTAATTTATCATGGATGCATATATAATAACAAAAACAATAAATCTATTTCATAAAACAAACAAATACACATATATACAAAAAAATTCATTACATAATCATTTGTCAAGTATACTACAAATATTTTAATGCTAACAAAAAAAATTGTTTGTCAATACATTCGTCAACACCTATAATACAGTTTGTCACTTAAAAATAAAGGTAACCACATAAGTCGACCATTCTTCGCGAATGCCATCCATATCCGCAGCCATGTATTCCTCTACTCCTTCCCAAAGCTTAGACAACAGTTAACTAATATAATTTTAAAAATCATAATTTGATCTTAATCTATGAATTTAAGCATTTGTTTGGACATATAAGTACATAGTTCTCTAATATGCAGACTAAAATATTGTTAAGTATTTCAACTCAATCGTAAGCTATCTCCTTCATGAACTCATCACATAGTAGTCGTATTTGGTACCCGTCGGTCGACATGGACACTACATAATTAAACATGCCAAGAAATGTGAAACCATTGCGATTTAAGTTTAAAGTAATGGGTTTCTATATTTACATTATCGTTCCAACCACGATTTAAATAAGGGATTAAGAACTCACCCTAGCATTGACCCAGTTGAGTTTAACCCTAATGTTGGCACCACTTCGTGCAGCATACACGACCATTGCCTTATAAAAAAATCAACAATATATCAAAGTATTACTTACATATCAATAATTTGTCTCAATTGCTCATCGACAATGCTAGGCCTTAAGGAATCAAGATAATAGCAAGTTGTTGTGTTTAGGTTTAGCTTGCCAACACCCAATGGTTTCTACAAAAACCAAAATCCAAAATTCAATCAATATAGATCAAGGTAATAGCCTTTTTCTTTACGGACACTTATTTAAATGGAAAATCAAACCCAGGATTGTAGGGTGACGTCATTGCCCTTTCTTTTAAACAATCGATCTACAACCGCTCTACTTGCATCCACGATATGATTGGGTTTGGCTTTGCATTGATCATTCGGCGAAATTGTAGACGGGTTGATAAAGACCGGTTCTATAAACTTAATGATTCAAGTAGAACTAAACAAATCCAGATACTTGAGATATAATGCATGTTCTACTTAGTTCACAGAATGTACTACATTCTTGTTGAATGATTAAAAAACAATAAACAGATGATAAATCTAAAGTCTAGTAACAACAATCAAGCAAATAGGTGTATATGCATTTAATATTTGAAGATAACTTAAGTGATTATTTATCTTTAAAACAAACAAATGATTAGCTTCTCCCTTTCTCTTTTCTTCTAATTTCTTTTTGCGAGCTTGTTTCCTTAAATATAACAAATATCCAAACTATTAAAGGTTCTCATCATGCCAATAAGTAAATACTGTAAAACAACCTCAGAACATCTGCTCCTATTTTTACCTACCACTAGCCTATTTCATCAACAGTTTAAGCAAAGTAATACGTAATAAAAAATCACACCTTAGCTCTTGTCTTTTTATTTCGTGTTCTTACAGAGTAAGAGAAGGCTTGGGAGGCGCTGATTGATTTACTCTTGGCAGATACCTAAGAGAGAGTTACATAAAACTTGGTAAGAAAATCCATGTTTTGCACATGATGAACGGAAAGGCATCTGATCCATCAACATCATCCTCGTGTTCAACATGCCTCAAGACTCGAGTTACCTAGAAACATATGTTCAGATGAAAACAAGACCAATGTTATGCTCAATAAAAAAAACTATATTTTAGTTAAAACAAAGTATTATATCAAAAAGGATGAAAATTACACATTTCAACCTTACTCAAATTCAAAGTGCATAAGCATAAATAGAAACAAAATGTCTAGAAAGAGACTCTGAACTAAGAGCTTCAGCCCACTCACTAGAGAAATGAAGAGCCCAGCTTACCCTTTCTTTAAAAAGAAAAAAACATCGACTCAACATAAGGGACAAGCAATTCTACAGCAGTCACAGGCGTTAGATTAAAAAAAAAAAAAACACCACAATCTGCTCATCCAATACAGAGAACATCATAGCTAGGACTAAAATGCATGCTTATTACTAAAAGTGGTGCAAGAGTTTGTCTAACTCAAGCTCAAAATCTCATGCACAGTTAGAAAGGATAGAACTACCTCACTACATAACAAAATCTAAGCAATTAAGTAATCAATTATATCTTAGTTTTAGCTCAAAATACAAACAATACAAACACCTAGCTCTATATTAGTATACAAGAAATGATTTAGCCTCATATTAATTGAATTAAAATATAGGTTCAATAAACTAACTGGTCAAAATACTTTAGTTGAATAGGGAATAAGCAAATGAATGATGGCAACCCACGAAATGCACATTATTAGATAAGTAGTTATACAGGTGCAATTCAATCGTTAAACTTTTTATATGCAACATATATAAATTTCCATAACATATATATATATATATATATATATATAGGTGAAGGTTCATTTAAAAAGAAATTTTATATGAGAAGAAAAAGAACAAATGGCATAATGGTAAAACATTAAATAGTTTATAACTCCTCTCATTAATAAAACAAAAACATTATATCCTGCATATTTCAGAATTTATCCTACATATATCTTATACTTATCGGAATTTACTTTACAAACATGTAAATTTACCCTACACATTTCAAAATTTACCCTACACATACTAAAATTTATCCTACACATATCAAAAATTGTTCTTCAGCATAAAATATTTTATCTTGAAAAAGTATATTAAAAAAATGAGTTACAAATTTAACTAATTAGCTGATTAATGACAATTTTAGATTTACTTATATGTCCTTTTTATAATATTAAATACACACATTAAAAGAAGTAAATGAAGAATTTCTATTGGTTTAAAAGTTAATATTTTTATTCTTACAAATTTTTTTCTTATTTGAACTCTCCACTATATATATATATATATGTATGTATAATATGGCATCACTAAAAATGGAAAATCATAAATTCATACTTAAAAAAAGTTAGTCTGTTAAACATTATAGTGATTAAAGAAAACATAGATGAGAGCATAAGCTCTCCATCGAGGTAAAGTGTTCAAAGTTAATAGTTCTAAATATTCAACTACAAAAGAGCTGCAAATATAATCATTTAACTTATTATAAAATCTTCACGACAAAACTAGATTAGTTAATAGCATTTTCTATAAAAGTAACCTCTCTGGATAATCCACAACGATCTCATTAAAATCTGCCATTTCATCGAGCAGTTGGTGCGCAACTTCGTCTTCAAACCTTTCACTTTTCAAACAACATGACAGAAAACAAAACCTTCAAACATACAAAATAAAAGCAAAAAATAGTGTGTGAAAACAACAGGAATTTGCAATTAAGACCTGGAACAAATAGTAACGTATAAACACTTACACAAGGGGTCGACTGGAACGTGGTTGATTGTTGTAGAGAAAACAATCCAATGCGTCAATTGCTGAGGTTGAACGACTACAAACGGTTGGTCGGTGGCGACTCGCTGCTAAGCACTGGAATTTTGGGTAGACCTGAGTTGTATTGAAGAAGAGACCGATTAGGGATTTTGAAAGAAGGGATCATGTGGGAAAAAGAGGGAAATTAATGAACTACATTTTTTTCGAAAGCAGGGGAAGTTTTCAGAAGGAGGGAGCCTTGAGAAAATGAAAAAAAATTGGGAAGGATTTTAAAATTTCAAGGAAATTAGAGATTTTAATGGTGAAATTAAAATAATAAATTTTTATAACTTTAATAAATTAAGATATAATTATAAATTATTTGTATAATATATTGACTTACGATTTATATTAAATAAAAATTGTATTTTTTTTAAATATTCACAGATGTATAAATTATATAAAATGAAATGAAAAGAAAAAATAGCACTTTAGATTGTCTTTGTAGTACTAATATGAAAAACACAAAAGAATTAAGGTTAAAAGAATCATGCTCATGAACCCATGAAATTCATGTGACATTCAGATTCATGTGTCATATTTTGGGCATAAAAGTTAAATCTAGATCATAAAGGTAATAGCATATCATATATATGATAATAGTTTTATAGTCTAGTGACATTCTGTAAGTAAGATAAAACTTTATAACTAATAGGTCTATTGTTCGATTCCCACAAGTGGGTTCTTCATATTTATTAAGTTTCTTCTGAATTGGTGTATAGGCATTATGTCTAGTAGAGATGAATATGATTGGGTGATTTTGCTGGTGGCACGATAATACTCTAGTGGTCCGTCAGTGATCCAAATTCCCCCTTTAAAAAAATAGTATATCATATATGTCATAATGGATTGTATTAGACCTTAAATGGTTAGATTAGGTGAGTCATATATTAATTCAAAATACTAAATATATATATCACTATCCATAGAAGTCATACGGCCTTGTGAACATTCGTAGTGATGGTGTAAATGTGAATAAAAAGTCATGCTATTATGCAACACCTCAATGCTAGATAAGCATGAAAGATATCCACATACCTGATGAAAAAGGGTGTAGTGATCCATTATATATGAGTCCTAAAATACAAATGAGTTAATACGGTGTATTTTGAATGGTGGAAAAAATAAAATAGATCTGAAATCACCTGCCCCTTTCTCTATCGCCACAGCTTTAGCTAAAATGGCCACGCATGGCCAAGGGTGGTTTGCAACGCCCACTTGGATAAGTTGGCACCCCACTACGGGCATTGTAATAGTCACTATAGATTTTAATAGACCATGATATATGTAGGAACTATGTTCGTTTTTTATAAAATTTAATTAAAAAATATATAATAACGAGATAGGAAATATCATAGTACAATATCGGTTGCAATAACTAAATAAAAAGAATATGAAATATAATTTATATACCAATCTTAATTCAAGTTGCATCTCTGGTGGGTCCTTCACCCGCACTTGATAACATCCTAGACTGCAACAAAGAGCACACTAAAACGTTGACGGTTTTTGTTGAGGCACATGTTCAACACGCTTCCTTAAAACAGATTTCGCACCTCTACTAAAGACGACACGATTGTTTCCCAAGGTACAACAGCCGAAGCAGTATGTAGTGCCGAAGATGGCTCACGCGCCCAAGGTTACACCGGATAATTGTAGTGTTTGAACTTATGGAACAAATAAGAATGTGATGGTGGTGGAAAACAAGTAGAAAGTACTCCTCTCTCTCTAGTTGGTCTTCAAGTGTTCATCTTCCTTCTAGTATTCTTTTTGGATCAAGCAATACCATATTCTTATAGTCACAAAAGGAAGCACATAGCCTACTAATTGTACAAGAGTTATGGATTAGTAAAATGTTTCACTTAATTAGTCACTTAATTAGAGCTTAAAAACTCTAATAAAACTAATTAAATATCATAAGAAGCTCTACTCAAGAGTTTCTCTTTTATTCACCACATGAAGATTCTAATTAATATTTATAATTTTATTAAATTATATATATATATATATATATATATATATATTAAATATTCATTCACCAAATTTCCAACAATCCCCCACATGATGGAGATCATTACAAACACACTAAATTTCCAGTGAAACCTCGACAGTTGAGTTTTGCATACGATAGGTAGGTGTTACCCTTTGAACCTTCGCTCATGAAATGCACTTAGCCCACTAGCTCTAAGTAGACATCGATGTCTTTGAACTCGTCTGCCGCTTGTGTAGACGACAATACACTTCACACAAGACTCTCCTTAGCCGGGTCATAGTCGTGTCCAATAATGGTCGTGGAACACTTTCCTGGTTCTACAAGAGCTCTAGGAATTGCGCCCTCAATTCCATTCGAAGCGACCCCACTTCTCTCTAACATAGGTGATTCTCCTTAGATCATTAAAAGCATTGTGGTTATCGTGATTTATCAAATCATTTACCACATATTATGCTTAGCCTCATTTTTTGTCACTGAATATCATAGGAATAGACTAAGACGTATTTAAACACCCTTTATACTTTGGGGGTATGTATAACCATATATTCTAGCTTATGCATATCATTTATGCCCCCACAGTGACCACCCTTAGGCATATGAGTTAGTTGTCCTATTGAACTTAGATCTTGGGATCTCCAATCAACTAAGTTAGGTTTCCTTCACATACCCTTTTTCATGGGCTTCAGTCTCATTCCACAACTTGATCTCTAATAAACCCTCAGGTTGTTGGATCCATAACATTATCTTTGACTTTGTCTAGTCACTACAAATAACTTTACTTATTTGAGATCAGTTGTCATGATGTGTTCTTAACTCGCAAGTTAATTTGCCCATTGTTAACTTCTAATATTATAACCTCAGTGGCCATCTGAATCTGGTTATAATATATGTCTTTCTAAGATAAACGTATCATTTAAGGCAAACACATCTCCATTATGCACTACGACCTTTGTGTCCTCCACTTAGTCGTTTGTCTGCATGTTCGATTGGATTACCAAATCCTTATTGCCGAACTTTTATGATACAAATGCAAGACACCCCCACATTTAAGTGTTATAGGATATCATCCAGATGGGGTAATGAAAACCATTTCTACATACCCTTATAGGGTTGTTTCTAAATGGATCCTCCCCCACATTTCTTGCCATTTGATCAACATTTCCGTAACTTCACTTATGACAATATTTATACATAATGATTGAACAAGATCAACCTCAATGTATCAATGAATTCAACTCATATTGCATTAGCTTACATAAGCTTCCGAGCTGACCAAAGCAACACATGCCATTGTCATAAGTTTGTCACCAACTTCGAATAATTCTAATTTAACATCCAGAATAAGCCTAGACAATGAGTTCTTGTCATTAGCTTTTTGAACAAACTCTTCAAAAGTTACATGCATTTTCCTTATAATGAATCAAAATTCTCCCTCAACTTTGTCTGTATACAAATTCTTTTTGTTTTCATAAACATTTAAATGTTTAGAGTTAATTAGTCTTCGTCAAGACCTATAATTAACCAAGTACTAGTCTAGACTACGATACTTTAACATGTGAACAGAAGATGCATCATTCTGATTCTTCACAATCCTAAGGATATCATAATATCACTTTGTAACATTCATCCTTTGTTAAGAGAAAATAATGAGCTTCATAATCCTAAAACATCAATATTTAGGAAGGTCTCACAAATTATTGTATATAGCACATAGCTAATTTTTATCATTCATTTAAGGAACATAACTTTTTTATCTTTGATCTCCAACGCTTTACCATTGACTCATAAGAATTTAAACATAAGTCTTAATCTAAGTCACTTGGCGAGCACATTCATCACCGACAAGATGAATGTTCCTCGTCTACAATCACTATTATGTGTGAGATAGAGTCAACTAGATCGACACTCAGCAACATGACATTCATAATTTTGCCATAAGTGATTTGTACACATCTATTGTTATTCATAATGAGTACGTTCTTTCATTATTCTCTCATTATGTGGTTATACATTTGATGTTTCGTCTTTGATTTTCAGTCAACGCAACAACCCTCAAGTTACAACTGGTACCATAGAGAAGCGGCCATAAACTAGAGAGTCTTGACCAATTTGAAAGTGTTTATGTCCAAATATATTCATGTATATCCGTTTAAACCATATTCTTTTAAACAATGTATAGTTGACGTTATAATTACTTTCCACAAAAATCACATTAGTGATTTATTTCTTTGCAAAAAAATGCATGTGTTATCCGAAGATACTGAACACAAAAAAATAAAATACATTGGAAACCAAATCATAGTGCCAGACACTTTTGAAATTTAAACGGAAGCATAAACGATATGTAGACATCAAATATCAAAGTGCTTATATCTTCAACACTTTATAATCTGACCAAAATCTTCTCAAAGATATCGTCCCATGACATGTCTTGAGGTACCCCCTCAATAAGACTCCATGCACTTGTAAGTACAAGTTCCCCATTACATCATGAAACTTTAAATTTGGACATTTTTTTCTCAAAATAACACCAAGTTGTTACAAAGGCTACATTTAAGTAGTAAACTTGAACAATTAAATTTGTTCACAACAACACCAAGTTGTTTTCCATCAAATAATATTCACGAGAATGTTACTTTGTTCAACATATGCTACTTCAGCAAGAGTAGCAAACCATTTGAATTCTCAAAACTGTGCCAAACTTTGTTTTAGAAATAATTTTAAAATATTTCATTAGTTTTGCAATGTACAATATTCATAATATCAATTAGAGTTTATGATAACATAAATCAAAACCCAAATTATCAAAGGGTTTTAAATTGTTTAGTCTTACTACGCAAGTACTAAACGTTTTCTAACACGCATATTAGTCTTATACTATTATCCTTAGCTAATCTATGAACAGACAGCAGATTAACACTATACCCTGGGACATAGAAAACATCATGCAAAACAACATTAATTAACTTTACATTCCCAATTTTCAAAACTTTAACACTTGTTCCATTTGGATGACCCACCTTAAGATCAAATTCAGAAACATCTATTGAATTGAACATATCTTTATCACTGTTTGTCATGTGTTGACTAACCCTAGAGTCAATTACCCAATTCAAATTACCATTATTTAAAAAAAACAGTACTAGAACAGCTAGCAAAGTTTTGAACACTACAAGACTCACCTCCCACATTAGATGAATCAACGCCATTCTTTTCACCAACTAAATTCAACAACTTTGCTATCTGCTCATAAGTAAAAGGAAGACTAGAAGCAAAAACACTAGCAGACGACCCAACAACAGCATTGGATTTATTTGAAAAATTATTTCTAACAGATGTAGAAAAATTACTATTAGTTCTTTTTTTTTAAAACAGCAGGATATCCTACAATCTCAAAACAACTATCCACAGTATGACCAATCATATTACAATGTGAACATTTTAAATTTGGATTAGGCCCTCTTTGGTTATTTACTCTTCTTTTAGACTCAAAAGATTGATTTGGTTTTGATACAAAAGACACACTTTGACTTTTAGAACCACTATTAGATAACCTGTGTGATTCCTCCCTGGAAACCATTGAAAAAGCAACCTTGACAGATGGAAATGATTCTCTGGTCAAAATGTTTGTTCTTACAGGTTGATTAAAGCCGAAAAATCATTGTAATCTTTCGCTGCTTTACAAGAACATGTAGGCAGTTTGAGCATTGTATCAAACTGCTTCCACATAGTTGTTAGTCTATTATAATAATCAGCAACTGAACTTCCATTTTATGAAATACGATTTATCTTTTTATACAGATTATAAACCACAGAACCATCTATCTTGTCATAGTTTCTTTCAAATCCTCCCAAACCTCAGAGGCATATTTAGAAAAACTTGTCCTAAAAGCAGATCCTCAGACACTAAATTTAGAAGCCATGTTAATACAACCGAATTACACCTATCCCATTGAGAAGCAAGAACTTCATCTTCCTCAGACCTTTTACAACTACCATCTGTAAGACCAAATTTATTCTTAGCTTCCAAAGCTAACTTCATAGAACTAGACCATACTGAATAGTTTTCAGTTCCTTTCAACTTAACACTAACAACAGTTAATGAACTGGAATCACTAAGATGCAGATATAATGGGTCCCCTATATCTAATTTACTTATTAAGGTTGGTGAAGAACTTCCAGTATCACCCATATTGTCACAAAAAAACAGTTAACAAGATAGAATATTAAACAACAATCAAACCAAAGCAAAACTGTATCAGAGGCCAGATTCTGGGTTCATCACTCTATAGGTGCCTGGACAAGCATAACACAGCTGCAATCTAAGACTATTACCCTAACAAAAAAATTAACACAATATAACAACATCAACCAAATAGACAGAACCACATAGACAAACCAAATAGACAGACTCGATCAGGTGTCGCCCCGACTAGTCCAGTAACAGCAATGCCTAGACTTTACAATATGTAGTGATGCAACAAAAGAAAACAGAGGGTTAGAATATTCTCACAAAAGCGTTTAACTCCCTCCAAGCAAAGCTATCTCATAACCTTCTAGGGTCATAGAATAGACTTAAAGAAACCAGCAAGAATGTATATCTGGTTAGTTTGCCCTGAACCTTCTTGGGTCTAGAGACCAACACAGTCTTCAACCAGAACAACAACTATCTTCTTCTTTATAGTACCCCTAACCTCTGTTAAGATTCAAACACACCGGATCTACTCAGATCTAACTAGATCTATACCTGCACACACTCCAAGAAACGATAAAAATAGTTCTACAATAACAAATATTCAAAAGGAAAGCAACAATAGCAGATCAAACCCTATACTAAACAACGGAAACTCCATAATCAACCTCAAGAGCCAACCGGGCTCTGATACCATGTAAAATGGTATGAACAGAATAGCCACAACACAAACACCAAAAATAGCGACAAAACAAATGACAGAAATCTTATTAGTTTAACCATCCTAAAAACACCTAACCAAACCCTAGATCTCACAAATTATGAGATCTGTAACAATACAACAAAATAAATGATCAACTGATGACAACCAGATGATCTGTACAACTTACAACAACAAGATCTTAATCAAGATCTATTAGACAAACAAATCAGAACGAGAAGTACCAATCCTAATCGCCTTAGAGAAAGAGAGAACAAAGAAGTATCCAGATTTATTTCCTTCTCACTGCACACTCTCTTTTATATAGGAACCAATTTACACTAAACCCCTTCACTTTTATCATTTACTCCTTTGAAACATAAAGCTGCAATACAATGTTCAAGCTTCAACCTGCACACTTATAACCCTTGTTAATTACAACAACTTGTAACAAACATACTCAAACTAACAAATGTTGCAACATGAACTACCATATTGCTATTTTTTAATTTAACAAAACACATGATAAATATTTTTGAATAACACATTATATATAATTTTATCTGATAATTCAAAATCTCTATAATCATAATTGATTCTGATTTCTGAAGGAATTCATTTTACATAGGTATTATCACAATTCACCATTTGTTCAGTTCAAGAAACATAAGAAGTTAAGTTTTGAATCACGGAGTGCCAGAGAACCCTACACCTCACGCTCGTCTCCTCAAAGGGACTAACAAAAGCTAGCACCGGCTCCGGCAAATTGCATGTTTATGCCATTGCATCCATCTCAGGCACTACAGGCTACCAGGTACAAAAGTTCAAAACCCGCATTGATAACAATGGTGGTTCAAACCCTGCGTGGAATTTCCCCATGAAGTTCATTGTTAAAGAAGCCAAGGGCCATGAGAACCGCCTGACGCTCGTGGTAAAGATCAAGGGTGCGGGAATGTTTTTGGGTAAGAATTTGGGAGAAGTTCGTGTGCCGATCAAAGAGCTTTTTGAAGGCATAAAACCTCAAGGGAAGACAATGTTAAATATGAGTTATCAGGTGAGAGGGATGTATGGTGAACCGAAAGGAGTTCTAAGTTTTTTCCTATAAATTTGGGGAAAAACTTCTGGTTATCCTTGTAGTAAGCATGTTAGTTCCGGTTCTTTTTATCGACCAGTTTTCCGACCATGGGCGGTGCGTGGAGCGGGTGGAAATGCCAGCTCTGGTAATAGGTTTGGAACCGGTTTTATTGGTGGGTTGTTGATGAGTGATGTTGCTAACACATGGCCTTATAGGAATTTACTAATCTAAACTTGTAGAATTACATATTTTTCCTAATAACACTGTTTACTTATTATTATTATTATTAAAAAGATTGGGGTTCAATTGACAATATCATAACCCATGACCTATTTATCTAGTGGTATTGGTTCAAATCCTTGTAACTTTAAAGATAGAATTAATGTGTTGAAAAAATTGCCTTTAAACTTTTTTTGGAAGGGTTTAATTGATTGATCATTGATGAGTGTAGTAAATTTGAAGGGAATGCAATAAAGTTGTTTCATTAATGGTAATGGGTATATTTAACCACACATATGTGTGTTTTGTATAAACTGTGAGATATTTATATAATTTAAAAAGGGATGTTTTTGGTTTTGCATGTTTCTTAACTGCAACTTTTATTAGAAACTGGATATTTGGATCTTGTGTTCTTTAACAAGTTTTGCTAGACCGTAAGTCAAACTATATTATTTGTGTTAGGTTCTGGAGGGATTTTTATTTCTAGAAAACTAAACAATATGCAATTTAAAAGCTTATTCATAATACCAACCAAACGACATCATGTTGCTCATTAAAACCAATTCATTCTCTCATGTTGAGTGGAAGGACATTAGTCTAAAATTTTCATTAATTAGATTTATATTGATATTCTTGTTGATTAAAGATGTAATATGACTCAAACTTGAGTTTACTTTTTTTTTTTAAATCCAGAAAAAGTGACTTGTTTATCTAACTAGTTTAAGCTTATTTGTCAATTATTAAAACAAGTAATTAGAGTTTTAACCATCAAAATTATGCATATGTAAAATATTGCTTTTGTGGTGTCGTACATGTATTAATTTTCTAGTGTTATACATATGTGAATTAGTGATGTATGGCTGTACACTCTATCTTGATGCCTGTCCACGTCCTCAGGTTTTGACATTCACCATTCATGAAAATCCTTACAAAGTTCTCTTTAATGTGGCATCCATTCTTGTCTGTTCAATCCTTTTTCCGCTAGCATTCTTTTAATCTAAAATAGTTTATTCATTGGTCTGGGCTTTCGTCAGTTCAGCCAGCTCCATATACCAGGCCCATAAAATTTGAAAGCTTGTTTTCTTGTTGAAGACCTTCAAACTTTCATGTGTGCTCAAATCCGGAATGCCAGCTGCTTTCTGTGGAGACAACACTAGATATTAAACTTGTTCCTTTGCACGCTAATGGCGCAACAGATTAAAGAAAGATTTAACAAAAATAAAGAAAAAAAGAATGACCAACAGATCTTAAGAGTTAAAATGGATCCACCAAACAACAAGTATTTTATGTATGTATGCTCAAGCACTCACCAAGAGCTGTACCATGGCAATCAAAGACTTAACACATGGGCTACAAACGTGGAGTACTTGCACGTTGGTGTTTTTGATGACGGTCAACGACCACGGTAAAAGGCTTTTGTGTTTTTTTGCTTAGTAGGGTATAGGGAGGGCTTTCCCAATAACTAAAATAAGCAAACTGATAGGTTATAAAAACCTAAGCACCTGTTATAGGTTTAGATGTTCATAATCAAATTGAACCAACCTATACAGCAAAGTCGAATTGAATGCCATCCACCATGTTATTTTTAGAGCTAAAATTGCAAGTTACTTTATGATTGTAGTTGCATTATTTTATCGGGTGTTAATTGTATTATGTTGACAAGTTTGAGTTAACAAATTGAAACGGGCAAACCTGTATCTTTATCATGATCTTACAACCGCTCTCACTCTTGCACTCGGCGAAGCAACAAACAGAGAGAGGATTCGAGATGCAATGACTTAGTGTGGTGGTACACAAAATGGTGTCTGAGTTTTAGAGATAGAGGGAAGAGAAACCTACTAACACAGAGAGACGCTAGTACATATTTGATCAAACAATTCGTCTCAATTGGCTATGAGATGCGGTTCCAGACCCGCATCTTATGGCATAAAATCTTTTAGCTATATACCAAATACTGCGGGTCCAAGAAGAACCGGATCTTTTGATAGATTACACAAAAGTACTTTTTTCCTAATATACTCAAGAGATGCGGTTCTATAACCGCATTTTTTGGTGTTTTACGTATTACATATATATATATATGTATGTATATACATATATATATATATATAGTGTAAGATTCATTTGGGAACACTAAAAAGGTAATAAACAATGGGGAACCGACCTAAACGAAGTCCGATTGGACTCCAGTGGCGTTGGAACCAGCTCGTCGAACCCTAACTAGGATCTCTTAACCCTAAACCATAAACCCTAACCCCTCAACCCTAGATATATTAGGGTTTTGCTTTAGGGTTTTGTTTTAGGGTTAATCATTAGTATATAGGGTTAGCCTTTAGGGTTTATAGTTTAGATTTTATGGTTTAGCTTAGGTTTTAGCCTCATTCCAGTGCCGCTGGAATGAGTCCAATCGTAGTTTCATTTGAGTCGGTTCCCCACTTTTTTAGTGTTCCGCAATGAACCCTCTCTGATATATATATATATATATATATATATATATATATATATATATATATATATAATTTCTAGAAATTTTTATTAAATTAAATTTTCATCATTAACAAATTATCTAAAGCTGAAAATAAAATATACAAAATAAACAAAATTAAATTAGAACCAATATAATATAACACAAAAATATAAAAGGTTTCAAAGTAACACACTAATATAAAAGTTTTAAAGTAACACATATACATATAACCCTAAAAGAAACGTAATCGAGGTGTTGATGTTGCTATAGTGTTGTCCTCGAACGAGGTCAATGAGCTTATAAAATGTGAATTTTGTCCTCACAACAAGATCAAGAAATTGGAGGCAAAGTTTTGAGATCTCAAGCAAGATAGTGGCGAGAACTTGACTCGCTTTCATGA
Organism: Scalesia atractyloides; assembly: GCA_947069175.1. Taxonomy (NCBI): domain Eukaryota; kingdom Viridiplantae; phylum Streptophyta; class Magnoliopsida; order Asterales; family Asteraceae; genus Scalesia; species Scalesia atractyloides. The sequence continues at coordinate 64,719,065 of CAMTDV010000001.1, read as the reverse complement.
GCTAAGTCTGTGGGTACCATACTAAGTCACTCCGCTTTCTCGAGCCTGGCTTACACCACTTCCTTGTTCACTTGGTGATGAGGAGTACGTTTTGTACCTTGTGATTGTATTGCATTCTTATATGAATTCAATGAAATCACTTTGCAATCATTTTCAGATCCAGTTGTGTTAGATTGATGTGTTTGTTCATTAATGTTTGATTGAATTTCTACTTTGATTAACTTTTTATCAGAAAAACATACCCCACACACACTCGCAGATCCAACAATTGGTATTAGAGCTTGTTTCAGTGAATTAACTTCACCGTTGATTTAAAAGATAAAATAGCTCAAATTAATAACTGATTGAGTGATCAAAGGACATTGAGAAAAATTAGACCTATAAAATCATTAAATTATTTTAATACTCATTTTTCTGAATTAAATTCAATAGAACTCAGAGAGATGTCAATCACTAATGATCCTCACAATACTGGATCGGTAAACAAGCCTCCGATGTTCGTTCATCATGAATTCGAGATATGGCACCAAAGAATGGGTCACCACTTGTCACAACTAAACACTACTTGCTGTAGATCAGTGGTATATGGCCCTCATTCCCTATGTTCCTAGTACCGAACCACAAATGTTAATATTCCTAAGATATCCACATATTATTTCGAGCAAGATTTCCAAAAGTTGAAGCTCGATGCTAATGCATTTAGGATACTGGCCATAGCCTTACCCAACGAAATATGTGTTGGATTGCTCCATTGTGAGAATGCCAAGGAGTTGTGGGATGCTTTGAATGAACAATTCGGTGGTAGATATGAGGTTCAAGAGAATAACAAAGAGATTTTAAATCAACAATATGAATCATTCACTCATATCAAGGGAGAATCTCTAACTCAGCAGGTTGAGCTGTTTAACTACCTGGTTGGTGAGCTAAGGCTTGTAGATCAAACTTTCACAAATTCTACTCTGAGTCAAACATATGAGATCTCTTCCTGATAAATGGGATACAACTTCCTATGTATTGAGAAACTCTGTTGTTTTAAGGAGATGACCCTGAAACAACTTTATAGCAAACTCTTCAGTTATGAGAGAGAGCTTGACCAGAAACAAATGTTGATGATATGATGATTACACACATGGTAACACAACTTTAATGAGTCAAGATGAATCATCGTCATCCAACAAAGTAAATGAACGGAGTTATGATCACTTTGTTTATATAACTACTGGTTTTAATTCTTAATATGACACATCACATGTGGGAAATCAGAATTATGCTTTGATGATGTATAACTACAAACCAATGGACCCTGTTGACCAAGAAGAGTTTGACCTCCTTGACAAGCTTGCATTATTGAGTATAAAGTCAAATCAATTTTATAATAAAACTGGTAGGAGATTCCCAGGAGTTGAAGGTATGGGTAAATTTGAGAAAATAAATCCAGGATTGAGTGTTATAAATGTCATAGGTTTGGTCACTTTCCAAGGGAGTGTAGAAATCTTGCACAAACCTTAGTACCAAGTGTGACTTATCCTAATTAAATAAATGAAACAACTACTCGTCAGTACTCAAGTTTTCAAAATACACATTAAAATTTTTATCAAAATACCCTTGGTTCTAACACATAGTCTACATTACATATTGCACATCAACCTGCTAAAAATTCATACCCATATGTGAATAGTCCTTCTCAGTATCACTTGCCATATGTTAATATGTCACAAGCACATGTTCAAATACCTTCACAAGCATAAACTCGATCCTAGGTTCATTTACAAGTAGTTTATCAAAATAATGGTTCCCAACACCAGAAACTACTCAGCAAAGCTTTTTCACTCAAAGCTTTGTAGATTGGAGTAGTATGTCTAAGGATTTGAGTGATGAACACTTTAGCATGCTTACACTTGATCATGGTCACAAGAATCTTGCACTAGTTGCTCTCGAAGCATTAAATGACACATCAGATTATAACACTAGTGAAACTCTAGTTTGTGCATTATTCCACTTGCTAGATCAACAACTACTTGACCATCTTAGCATGTTGATACATCCCAGAAATACTATTTAAACTTATTCTGAAAAGTGCATTCAAGCGTTTGAGGATATCAAATCCGTGAATATCATGCTTCATGAAAAATCTAAAAATTCTGAGAAACTTCTGACACAAACCATTAGATCTCACAAATAAGTGTCGAAAGAAAATGACAAAATCATTTATGATTTAAAACATGAAGCCTCAAACCATTCTGCACAATTAGAATCACTTCTTTCATAATATCAATCATGTTAGAAACAACTTGAACCAACAAAACTAGATTGTCAAAAAATGAGTTGAGTCATGAAAAGGTTTGAAATATTGTTAAATCAGCAATCTAAAGCAAAGTGACATTTGGTCTAGGGTATAATCAAACATAAGGACTAAGTAATTACACTCCAAAAATTCAAGTCTATGACATTGAATCTAAATTCTCAATCGGAAAGGAGATTGTAAACAATGAATGTGGTTCTTCTCACAAATTCCTTGATCAACACAACACTAAATGGTTTAATGAAACATATGTTGACAAGAATTTCAAACCAATGACCTTTGTGAGTTCTGATGGGAAAATAGCACCATTTGCTAACCCTCCAGCAGTTTTATCCAAACTACTAGCCATGGTCAAAACTTCAAAACCAAACCAAAGTCTGGTTCAAAAAAAGGGTAAGAACACTAGAGGTACATTATTTTGCACAATATGTGAGAAAACCAATCAGAACACTGAGGATTGCTACATTGTCTTAGCTTAAGAGAAAAGCAAGATACATAATCAAGAAAAGTTTTATGAAAACAAGTATTTTATCCATTTAGTGATCCCTAACTACTGTAAATCCATTGGTTCTTTGAGGTCTTTAACATTATTGAAACACATGTCACATTGGCCTTGAAACACAGAGAAATCACCAGACCGATACAAGTTACTGATGCACCTCCTACAAACTGTCACACCCTGACCCGTAGCGAAAATAGAAGTCGGGGCATAATTGGGTTATCATCAAAACTCATGACATTTACTATTATTAAGTTTCATATTTATTATTTGAAATTTAAAAGAAATATCCAAACACAAATAAAACATTCAAACATCAGAAATATTGTTCTAAACATGAAGCATTTTATTCATCTTCTAAGGCCTATCCTAAGTGTTCCTCTCCTCAGCCTGTCCACTTGTATCATGTATAAAAACAAAGCTTTGGGTCAACAAAAGTTGGCGAGTGAATCTTAATTAAACATTTTATATTGATTAATTTAAAAGATTGTGTAAAAACCATATATGAGCATATATGTATATATATAACAAACCACATAATATCAACTATGAACACTTGCATGATAAATGATGGACTGTGAGATCAAGGCTCAATCAAACGGAGCCGACCTTATGAGGCACGCGATGCTCAACTCGGATCCAACGAGGAACTGATGGGCCTTATATGAATGATTTGCACTGAAATGACATAATGTAACCACATATAACAACAACGGCAAAATATACACACAAGATCACATAACGGTGTTAGCACAAGTGTTTGAATAAATAAATTGTGTAAACGACACATGATACACCCCAAAACATTAATAAAAAGTGGAATTTGTAAGGATTCACTCATAGTGGGTGCGTTTCCTTGATTGAAGACGAACGTGCACGAATTTGGGATTTAACCACGAGAGAAAACTAACCTATAATAATAACGTAATAATTCGATAAATAAATAAATTCTACTAGGAATTAATATTTTAATTAATGTTTTTTATTAGATTTTTTTAGGTTATTCTTGTAGTATTTAATGGAGTTTTTAAAACCTAAAAAGTCGTGTTTTTTGTGTTTTTTTGTGTTTTTAATTGATTTTTACTTAATATTTTAAAGAAAAGAATAATATAAAATATATTAAAAAATTTGGATCTTGTCAGACCCGACAGGTCTGACCGGTTCCTTGTGTGGAATTGGCAGCGTGTGTAAGGTTTGAACTCGTGACCTCCCGTATATGTGCACGCAGCTCTACCAACTGAGCTACGTGTCTAACCCAAAATAATCTCAAATTTAATTATTCTTATATACTAGTTAGATGAATTCTGAAATTATTTAATTTTAAAAAGATTTTTAAAACCTTTGAACCAGTGCACACAATCCGCCTCGAACCCGCGACCTTCACTTGTGATGCACCCAGCCCTACCAACTGGGCTGGGTGTCTAACCCATTAGTAATAGGAATTATATTATATTTATTAACTTATTGAGAGATGATATGATTGCTTAAAAAGAAACTGATTTTTATTTCAGCAAAACGGACATGTTCAAGACTCGAACCCGGGACGTGTACGTTATGTTTGCATATAGTCCACACTGGACTGTGTGTCTAACCCGGTTTAGAATCCATTTTAATTATACATATAATCTCTTTGAACTTCATCTTCTTCATTAGCAAAATCCCAGAAACAAAATCCGACTGTTAACATTTTTAACAGTTCTGCTTAAAATCTAGAACGTATTAAATATAAGATATAAAAAGGTTTAGGGATTTATACCAACTGGAAACAAGGTTCCGGTTTTCCGGCGGCGTATTCCGGCGAATGCAGTATCTTTTTTTGCCAGCGGTTCAAGAAGCTTGATCAGAGAGGTTTGTGGGTGAATTTGAAAGTGTGAACGAGGTCGGAATGATCACGCAGGGGTATTTATACACGTTACAACCGAGTTTGGTTTTCGGTTTCGAAACAGAATTTACGGTCTATGATTTGCAAATGTTTAAGTCTTGAATTTAGGTTGTAATTGATGTTAATCATCAGTTACTTTCCGTTAATTACAGATTAAACCATTATATTTTGATGATTAATTTGAATCAGTTTCGGCGGTTACCGATTTGGTCTTACAGGTGACTCACGGAGTGATTTAAATTTTATTTGATTCCCAAGTTTGCACAACAAGTGTGTGTGGTTCAGTGGTGTTTTTGAGTGTGTGGAGTTGTGGGTGACCCGGGTTCGATTCCCGGTTACTCCCTTTAATTTTTATTTTATTATTTTAAGGTTTTAATTAATTTATTTGCTCTTTTTATTGAATATAAATTTTAATTATGCAGTTTCTTTATTATCCATAAATAATAAATTAAATTACTAACACTAATAAATGCATTTTTTTAATAATATTTGATTCTCAAACGGAGCGGGTTTTGGAACCCGTTTTACATGGATGTTACAGTATCCTCTACTTATAGAAATTTCGTCCTGAAATTTAGGTAGAAGTTGTAACAGGGAAAAGATGCGGGTATTTTTCGCGCATTGAGTCTTCGCATTCCCAAGTAAACTCAGGTGCTCGTTTTGACTCCCAACGCACCCTGACTATTGGAATACGACTTCGTCTTAAACACTTTTCACCGAAGTCCATGATTTCTACAGGTCTTTCAACGAAATGCATTGATTCATCGATTTGAATATCTTCTAATGGTATATGTAGGTTTTCGTCGGCGAGACACTTTTTCAAGTTTGATACATGGAATGTGGGATGAAATCTGTTGAGTTCTTCTGGTAGGTCAAGCTTGATACATGGACCGACTTTTTCGAGTATCTTGAATGGTCCCACATAACGTGGTGCTAGCTTGCCCTTTTGACCAAAACGAATCACTCCCTTCCACGGTGTTACCTTCAAAAGTACTTGATCACCAACGCAAAATTCCAGTGGCTTTGGTCATAACTCTTTTGACGACTTCGTGCTGCTAGAAGATTGTTGCGAATATGAAGAATTTTGTCAGTCGTTTCTTGGATCAATTCAGGTCCAGTGATTTGCGCTTCACCAATTTCGTGCCAACATATAGGAGATCGGCACTTACGACCATATAAGGCTTCAAAAGGAGCCATGCCGATGCTTGAATGATAGCTATTGTTGTACGAAAATTCAGCCAACGGTAGGTGAGTATCCCAATTGCCCTTGAAGTCTATGACACATGCTCGCAACATGTCTTCAAGAGTTTGTATGGTGCGCTCAGATTGACCATCAGTTTGAGGGTGAAAAGCAGTGTTGAGATCTAAACGTGTACCCAATGCTGATTTTACGGCTCGCCATGTTCGTGAAGTAAAACGGTCGTCTCGATCTGAAATGATACTTAAGGGCACACCATGCCGGCTTAGAATTTCATCGATATAGATATGAGCTAACTTCTCGTTCTTGTAGTCCTCACGGATTGGAATGAAATGAGCTGATTTAGTGAGACGATCAATGATAACCCAAATTGTGTCATACCCACTCGAGGTGCGAGGTAACCCGGTAATAAAGTCCATGGTTATATTTTCCCACTTCCAAACAGGTATTTCGGGTTGGACGAGTAATCCTGAAGGTCGTTGATGTTCAGCTTTTATCTTAGAACATGTGAGGCACTTGGAGACAAAAATGGTGATATCCTTCTTCATGCCAGGCCACCAGTATGAGAATCGTAGGTCTTGATACATCTTATCGGCACCCGGATGTATAGAGTATCGTGCTTTGTAAGCCTCATTCATAAGAAACGTATGAAGATTGTCACGGTCAGGTATCCAAATACGATTTAGATAATAAAGGATACCATCGGACTTGGTTTCTATCTTGAGTTCAGCTCCACAGGACAATTCTTCTCGTACATCATTTCCACGACAGAAGTATGTTGAGCTGCTCGAATTCGGTTTTGGAGATCGGTTACAATTTGAGAACACAAAAGATGGATGGAGTTCGCATACTCTTTTCGACTAAGAGCATCAGCCACAACATTAGCTTTGCCAGGATGATATCGAATTTCACAATCATAATCATTTAGAAGTTCGACCCAACGTCTTTGCCTCATGTTCAACTCTTTTTGATTGAAGATATGTTGAAGGCTCTTGTGGTCAGTGTAAATTTCACACTTGGTACCATAGAGATAGTGTCTCCATATCTTTAGAGCGAACACGACTGCTCCAAGTTCTAGGTTGTGAGTGGTGTAGTTCTTTTCATGCACTTTGAGTTGCCTTGAGGCATAGGCTATCACCTTTCCCTCTTGCATTAGAGCGCAACCTAAACCTTGACCTGACACGTCACAATAAACCACAAAGTCTTCGCAACCATCAGGAAGAGTAAGAATGGGTATATCACAGAGTTTCTGCTTCAAAGTTTGGAAAGCCTCTTCTTGCTTGGGCCCCCAAATGAAGGGTTTACCCTTGTGAGTCAAGGTTGTGAGTGGAACGGCGATACGAGAGAAGTTTGCGATAAAACATCGATAATAACCAGCTAGACCAAAAAATCACCTAACTTCGGTAGGAGTGCATGGCGCTTGTCATTCTTGCACTGCTTTGATCTTTGCAGGGTCGACATGAATCCCTTTGTTGTTAACGACATGACCAAGAAATTGTACCTCTTTTAACCAAAACTCACACTTCAAGAACTTAGCATAAAGCCTTTCAGTTCTCAAAAGTGTTAGGATAAGTCGAAGATGTCGCTCATGATCGGATTTGGTCTTAGAATAGATAAGAATATCATCAATGAAGACTATGACAAAACGATCGAGGTAGGGTTTACACACCCTATTCATCAAATCCATGAAAACAGCAGGAGCATTGGTCAAACCAAAAGGCATAACCATGAATTCATAGTGGCCATAACGAGTTCGAAAAGCAGTCTTTTGAATATCTTCTTCACGTACTCTAAGTTGATGGTAACAAGAACGAAGGTCGATTTTTGAAAAACAGGTGGCACCTTAAAGTTGATCTAGAAGGTCATCGATATGAGGTAATGGATAGCGATTCTTGATGGTCAGCTTGTTGAGCTCTCTATAGTCGATACACATACGGAAGGTTCCATCTTTCTTCTTTACGAAAAGAATCGGCGCACCCCAAGGTGATGAGCTAGGACGTATAAATCCCTTGTCAGTTAACTCTTGCAGCTGACTAGCTAATTTTTGCATCTCATATGGGGCTAACCGATATGGAGATTTTGCGACTGGTGTAGCACCAGGTACAAGATCGACTCAGAACTCGACTTCTCGCACAGGGGGAAGTCCCGAAACGTCGTTGGGAAAAACTTGAGGAAATTATTTAACGATGGGAATGTCTTCAAGCTTCTTTTCCTTGCCTTCCTTTTTGACGAGGTGAGCTAAAAAACGTGATATAATCCTTGCGAAGGTATCTTCAAGCTTGGAGGCATGACATCATTTGAGCCCTTTGCAGGAGGTTTCACCAAAAATACGTAAAGTTTGACCGTCAACGAGAGGAATTCGAATGAACTTCTCGTAACAAACAACTTCCGTGTGATGTTGGCTAAGCCAGTCCATACCAATGATGACGTCAAAACTACCCAACTTCATAGGGATATGATCAATTGGAAAGTCATGATCATTGAGTGTAAGAGTACAATCACGAATAATCGAGTCTAACTTAATAGGTTCACCATCAGCAACTTCCACGGTGAATGATTCAGCTAGACTAACGCGAGGTAAATCAAGAATAGATTCGAACTCTAAGGACACGAAACTCTTATCCGCACCAGTGTCAAATAGAATAGATGCATAACTACCGTTAATAATAAACGTACTGTTGACCACATTATTATCAGCCCTAGCTTGATTGGCATTGATGTTGCAAGCTCTTCCTCTTATGAGTGGATTAGCTTGATTGGCTTGATTCACTGGGTTGGCTTGAGCTTGGGCATTTATGATGTTCACCAAATGTGGGCAAGTGTTTCGGAAATGGGTTGGATCACCACAACTGAAACATGCTCTGACTGGTTGCATCATCGGGTAATTGGGTTGATAATAAGGCTGAGCAGGTGGTAAGAGTAGAGGTTGTTGGCCTACCACTTGATTGTTGGATTGGGCTTGAGGTTGGTTGCGGTTTGGCTTTTGGAGGATGCGACAAGTTTGAATTGTGTGACCTGCACGGCCACAACTTGTGCAATATTGACATGGGTACTCAGGAGGGTGGTGATATCGGCATCGGTTGCATTTTGGGTGAGAGCCTGTGTAGGGTTTCTTGAATGGGGCAGCAGGAGAAGCGACTTGTGTGATTGGGGCAACAACGATAGGAGGATTGGTTTGGGTAACAACGAAATTCTTCCCATTGCGTTTCCTCTTACCAGCAAACTTAGAAGACGAACCTATTTGAGTTGGGTTTGAGGTTTCAGCAGGTGTCTTGTATTTCTTCTTCTCATCTTTAAAATTGCCATTTCGAATGCGATTTTCTGTGAGCTCAGTAGCCAGTTCCATTGCAACTTTGAGGGTTGCAGGTGTAGTACTCAACACAGAATCCTGAATTTTCAAGGGAAAACCTCGAATATAGTGCTCAATTAAATGATAAGTGGAGTGAACAAGTTAGGGACCATCTGATTCAATTCGAGAAATCTCTTATTGTATGTAGTGTGGTCTCCCTCCTTTTGTTTCAAAGAGTAGAACTCATCCTCCAATTTCTTAATTTCGCTTCTTGGACAGAAGCGTCTTGTCATGAGCTCCCTCAACTCTTCCCAAGTTAAGGCCATAGCAGCTTCAGTACCTCGCTTTCCTTTCTCTGTATTCCACCATGTAAGTGCTACCCCGTACAAACAACCGCTAGCATATCACACCTTGCGATCATCGGGACAATCGCAATTGAGGAAAGTGCTTTCCATCTCCTCAAACCAACGGAGGAGAGCGGTGACACCTTCAGGATTTGAAATGCTTGTAGGATTTGAAATGCTTGTAGGTGCATTTGGTGGTGTTGGGAGGAGGATTGGCAACATTTTGACCTTCTGGATTGATAGGGTTGATGGGATTAGTGGCAAGAGCTTGTTGGACTTGTACGACGATGTCGGGAAGTACGACAGCCATCTGTTGGGCTATTTGAGTGGCCATGCGCTCGCCAGATCTTCCTGACCTTCTACCACCTCAAGAGTGTCTAGCAAACATCTACAGGAAATACGTAGGGAGATTATGAGTTGAACGTTTTTAGGTGTCATGTATCGTAAAATGAGAAAACAATATTCACAAAAATAATTAAGAAAATAAATTTACTACATCCATAGGATGTCTTGGGCTTTGCTCATGGTTAGGCCCCAAATGCCTCCCATACTTCGGCCTAGGTAGTCATGTGGGCCCCCATGACTACTGGGCTTTGTAGGGTTGACATTGGTGTTGGCCTGTTAATGCTCGCATCACCCGAATGAAAGTCGTAAAGCATGATTGCAAGATATAAGGTCGGAGGGTGTCCAGGTGTAGACACAATGACAACTCAAAGCGGGGTTAGTTCACACGACGTTTGGTGTGACATGCTTTGGCCTAATAGGTCCTTCGTACTCTCATCGTTAGTCCCCAGGTAGGCAAACTGGTCCATTATATTGGATTTATACGAATGTCAATCCTAGACAAGACGTCCCGACTACCGGTACTCGTACCCTTCCAGTTACTACATGCCCGTCGTAGAACTCACTTTGATGAAATTGAAAACATGAAAACATTACAAAATTCTTGAGAAAGAAATCATGAAAATTTGTGAATTTGTGTTGTGTGTGTTTGCATAGACATGATATGTTAAAAATATATAAGCCATAATAAATATCACACAGTAACATGTAATAGTGGAAGTGCTTGCATACGTTTGTGTGTGAAATAAAAATGAAACAAATAAACATCATGAGTTTGCATGTAACACATAAACATTTAAAATCTAATCAACTATAGTATAGGCTCTAAGGGTCTAATAACCTATCCTATATCGCTATAGTCAGAGCTCTGATACCAATCTTTCACACCCTGACCCGCAGCGGAAATATAAGTCGGGGCATAATTGGGTTATCACCAACGCTCATGACATTTACTATGATTAAGTTACATATTTATTATTTGAAATTTAAAAGAAATATCCAAACACAAATAAAACATTCAAACATCAGAAAGATTGTTCTAAACATGAAGCATTTTATTCATCTTCTAAGGCCAATCCTAAGTGCTCCTCTCCTCAGCCTGTCCACCTGTATCATGTGTAAAAACAAAGGTTTAGGTCAACAAAAGTTGGCGAGTAAATCTTAATTAAACATTTAAACAATTCAATTATATTGATTAATTTAAAAGATTGTGCAAAAACCATATATGAGCATATGTGTATATATATAAACAAACCACAAACCACATAATATCTACTATGAACACTTGCATGATAAATGATGAACTGTGAGATCAAGGCTCAATCAAACGGAGCCAATCTTATGAGGCACGCAATGCTCAACTCGTATCCAACGAGGAACTGATGGGCCTTGTATGAATGAGTTGCACTGAAATGACATAATGTAACCACAAATAACAACTACGGCAAAATATACACACAAGATCACATAACGGTGTTAGCATAAGTGTTTGAATGAATAAATTATGTAAACGACACATGATACACCCCAAACATGAATAAAATAGGGAATTTGTAAGGATTCACTCACAGTGGGTGCGTTTCCTTGATTGAAGAAGAACGCACATGAATTTAACCATGAAAGAAAACTAACCTAAAATAATAACGTAATAATTCGATAAATAAATAAATTCTATTAGGAATAATATTTTTAATTAATGCTTTTTATTAGATTTTTTAGGTTATTCTTGTAGTATTTAATGGAGTTTTTAAAACCTAAAAAGTCTTGTTTTTTTGTTGTTTTTAATTGATTTTTAATTATAATTTTAAAGAAAATAATAATATAAAATATATTAAAAAATTTGGATCTTGTCAGACCCAACAGGTCTGACCGGTTCCTTGTGTGGAATTGGCAGCGTGTGTGAGGTTTAAACTCGTGACTTATTGAGAGATGATATGATTGCTTCAAAGAAACTGGTTTTTATATTTAATACATTTCTGGGTTTTTATTTCAGCAAAACGGACATGTTGTGTCTAATCCGGTTTAGAATCCATTTTAATTATACATATGATCTCTTTGAACTTCATCTTCTTCATTAGCAAAATCCCATAAACAAAATCCGACCGTTAACATTTTTAACAATTCTGCTTAAAATCTACAACGTATTAAATATAAGATATAAAAAGGTTTAGGGATTTATACCAACCGGAAACAAGGTTCCGGTTTTCCGGCGGCGTATTCCGGCGAATGCAGTATCTTTTTTTGCCGGCGGTTCAAGAAGCTTGATCAGAGAGGTTTGTGGGTGAATTTGAAAGTGTGAACGAGGTCGGAATAATCACGCGGGGGTATTTATACACGTTATAACCGAGTTTGGTTTTCGGTTTCAAAACAGAATTTACGGTCTATGATTTGCAAACGTTTAAGTCTTGAATTTAGGTTGTAATTGATGTTAATCATCAGTTACTTTCCGTTAATTACAGATTAAACCGTTATATTTTGATGATTAATTTGAATCAGTTTCGGCGGTTACCGATTTGGTCTTGCAGGTGACTCGCAGGATGATTTAGATTTTATTTGATTCCCAAGTTTACACAACAAGTGTGTGTGGTTCAGTGGTGTTTTCAGTGTGTGGAGTTGTGGGTGACCCGGGTTCGATTCCCGGTTACTCCCTTTAATTTTTATTTTATTATTTTAAGGTTTTAATTAATTTATTTGCTCTTTTTATTGAATATAATTTTTAATTATGCAGTTTCTTTATTATCCATAAATAATAAATTAAATTACTAACACTAATAAATGCATAACGAGTTTTTAATAATATTTGATTCTCAAACGGAGCGGGTTTTGAAACCCGTTTTACATGGATGTTACATAAACATCTGGCCAAAACAAAAGAATTTTAATTCTACCCCTAATCAATACAAGCAAAGGAGGTCTGATCAAAGTATTGACATAAAAGCACTGGAAGAGAACTGAAAGGAGCTGATTAGGATTATACAAAAGCTGACAATGGGTCAAAATAGTGGTGAAAGTGATATGTTCAGTTCTGATGTACCAAGCCTGCAAGTCATAAGGCATGGGTTCCATATCACCATTGAAAAGTTTTGTAATAAAAAAACTACTGGTTTTCATCAATTGCAAACCCTAAACTTCAATTTCATTCTCTAACCTCAATCACTCACATCATTCTAATCATGGCAGCTCTAGCTTTTCGACCCACACACAACCTTCTTCCTTATCTTACCAAAGAAAAGGATCACCCTCAATACCATCACATGGTTGAACTTATAGAGAAATCCCCTTTCTATCATGCACTTACTGTTAACCCAACCATCTATAAAACCACTTTGAATGATTTTTGGACCATAGCCAAGCTAAACAAAAATGACAAAGTGAAAGTGCTGGCTATCAATGCGAAGATTGGAGATATTACCATTGCTATCACCCCAAAAATCTCATCACTTCGTTTACAACTTAAAGATGCAGAAGGGTTGACAAATTCTCCAAATCTGAAATGGATCTGGAGTCATTGAACAAGGCTACTATGGCAATACCAAGTATGCCACATACGAAAAGAAAGATTGTGGTCCTGCTCTCAGATTTCTCTTCTATACTCTCATGTAGTACTTGGCATGTAAATCTGGTTCTTGGAACGAAGTTCCATAGTCAACATAATACATTTCTTACTCAATATTGATTGAATCAAATTTAAAGTTTCAAAACAATTTTTTAAAGAAATGGTTACTAATGTAAACTCAACCTCCAAATTTTTAATGTACCCTAGACTTATTATGGCAATACTAGAAATAGAATTGTCTGATGAGATCTACAAAAGGGGTGTGATCCTTCCCTTCAGCTCACTTTTGGCTCAAATATTTACAAGGATGTGAAAGGTCAAAATGACCCAGAATAATTGATGAAGAGGCTAAGTGTTAACCCGACCATCTATAAAACCACTTTGAATGATTTTTGGACCATAGCCAAGCTAAACAAAAATGACAAAGGGAAAGTGCTGGCTATCAATGCCAAGATTAGAGATATTACCATTGCTATCACCCCAAAATCTCATCACTTCGTTTACAACTTAAAGGGTTGACAAATTCTCCAAATCTGAAATGGATCTGGAGTCATTGAATAAGGCTACTATGGCAATACCAAGTATGCCACATATGAAAAGAAAGACTGTGGTCCTGCTCTTAGATTTCTCTTCTATACTCTCATGTAGTACTTGGCATGTAAATCTGGTTCTTGGAACGAAGTTCTATGGTCAACATAATACATTGCTTACTCAATATTGACTCAATCAAATTTAAACTTTCAAACCAAATTTTTAAAGAAATGGTTACTAATGTAAACTCAACCTCCAAATTTTTAATGTACCCTAGACTTATTATGGCAATACTAGAAATAGAATTGTCTGATGAGATCTAAAAAGGGGTGTGATCCTTCCCATCAAATCACTTTTGGCTCAAACATTTACAAGGATGCGAAAGGTAAAAATGAACCAAAATAATTGATGAAGGGGCTAAGTGTTGATACATTATGTCTATTGCCTACGTCTTTGAGTCATGTCCATGTCATGTAACAGGGCTAAAATGTTAGTTTGATTTTTTAATTGTATGTTTCACTTCGTACGAAGTTAGGATGTCAAGTTCGCACGAACTAGAAAAATATATATAGGGTTCGTGTGTTCATTGTGTCTGTAAGTTTTTGGTGAACGATAAGGCGAAGCCTTGTCGAATTTGTTTCAGGCTATAGACGTTTGAGTATTAATGAAACATTGAGATTGAAAAGTAATCTTGAACTATTGTCACTAATCTAAAATGAATTCCACACATTTAAGACTAGGATAAACATATTAGGACCTGAGCTTATGGATGAAAGCAGATCCTCACAAGTGGTATCAGAGCTTGGAGGCCTGATTTGAAGACATAGAACAAGATTCAACAATCTCACAATTCTCTTCTACTCATTTTTCATTCTTTTTATCATTTTTCATGAAATTAACGGTCGAAATGGGCTGAATTTTTTGAGAAACAATTAAAATCTACTTCTATAAACCCTTGAAAGAATCAGACCTAATGTCAATCATAATCATGATAAAATCATCAAAAACGTGAAATTTTGAAACTACCCTCGCACGAACTACTCACTTCACAAGAAGATAATTTTACCTTCGTACGAAGTGAAACTCTATCAAAAGTATTTTTCTATCTTCACACGAAGATACATTTCAGAAATCAATTTTGGTTTAACTTCGCATGAACTTAGACTTAAATTGTTGTTTTTGGTTTCAGTTCGCACGAAGTGTTACCCTCGCATAAGCTTAACTTCGCACGAAGCTGTTTTGTTCAAAAAAATTTCGACGAAATTAAAAACGAATTCTTTAATGCCTTTGCAACCACAGCCTCATCATCAGTCGTCCAAAACCTAAGTCTTGACAACGAGATGGGAACAATGACAAAGCCGCCCAAGTTGACGAACTTAGAAGAATACAAAGATTGGCACGAGCGTTTCGTAAACTGGGTGCAGGCAAACTATCTTGACTGTTGGTATACTATTGAGGAAGGGTATGTTGCTCCAGCTAGATAGAATGGTATTGAAAAAGGAATCATGCAATCAAATCAACAAGAAAAGGATGTGTTTACTCGGGAAAAGAAGATGATGAATATCTTGCAACAAGCAATCAAAGAGGATATCTTCACACTGCTACAACATGAGGGATATGCTCAGTCAATTTAGAATGTTTTAAAGGTGAAGTTTCAAGGTAGCAAGCAGATGATCAAGAGTAAACAAGCTTTACTTAAAAAGAGAGTTTGGAGTTCAATACTTCCCATTCTTATGTGATATTCAACCATTGCCTTGATGGGATGTTGAAGAATTATGCAAAACAAAGTGTATCAACTATCAAATGAAGTGTAATGATCAAAGATTATGGAAGTTAATAAGATTCGAAGCTGCTCATGGTTTTCATAACTGGAAGCCACATTATCCGAAGAAGATTATAAGGATAGATCCAGTTACAAATGAAAAGATGTGACACTGCTTATGAAACGGCCACGTACAATGAACAATATGTCGTTAATGAAGATTGAGCAAGATGTTAGTGAATTCTTCAAGTGGTGGTAGTATGACAGTGAAACTGGAGAAGCTGTACTCGTATTGAAGTCTAAAGGATTGTGGAGAGCCATACTGATTTTAGATCCTATGTGGTTGGTTAACCGTTCTAAGAAAGACACTGAATGCTTATTCTATAACAAGATATGTTATGAAGAAAAGGAGAAAGTGCAAGCGATGCAATACTAGGGCGTGATCAATGTACGTTGTGCACATGGTACTAATTCCAGTAAGATGTGGAAGTCGAAGTGGCGAGAGTTAGAAGGAAAAGAATTCAGGAAGCAAATGAGGAAAGAAGAACAGATTGACGAAAAGATAAAGAAAAGCTTCTATCAAAAGATCTCAATTTATGAAGTGGGCTCCGCCGACAGATCAAACGCCTATTCTGAGTGAAGAGCGACAGAAGCCGAGAAAGAATTTCTTTGTAAGATAAAGTTAATGTTATAATGTTTCGAAGACTGATCAAGATTATGGCAATATCCAAGGGGGAGTTTGTTGATGCATTATGTCTATCGCCTACGTCTTTGAGTCATGTCCGTGTTATGAAACAGGGCTGAAATGTTACGAGTCGCTTCTTACGAAGGTGATTAACTTTGTACGAAGTTAGGATGTCAAGTTCGCACGAACTAGAAATTCTATATATATGGTTCCTGTGTTCATTGTGTCTGTAAATTTTTGGTGAACGATAAGGCGAAGTCCAGTCGAATTTGTTTCAGGCTATAAATGTTTGATTATTAATGGAACTTTGAGATTGAAAAGTAATCTTGAACTATTGTCACTAATCTAAAATAAATTCCACACATTTAAGACTAGGATAAACAAATTATGACCTGAGCTTATGGATGAAAGCAGATCCTCACACTAAGCATGTGCAAGGAATAACCCTACACAGCTAACAGATGAGGCATAACAACCACCTAAGCCCACTACTCCTCTAACCAAAGGGAATAACCTATCCTTGAGGAACCCACAACAAAAATTACCAAAAAGAGGAAGAAATCTTCAGCATAAAAGACTTCTAAAACCTCTAAGTCTAAATCCACAGCCACCCCCTCAAAAAGAACCAAAACAAAGACTACTCGGGAAGTTGAGGTCCCTGAGAGTCTGTCTGAAACATATAGTCAGCTAAATACTGTAATTATTTCTTCATTATGATCTATAGTGCCTCCAACCAGCCTAACCAGCACTTCTAAAAAAAGGCACATGGAGGCAGATCTTCTTATGTACCTAGAAAAGAGCACATCTCAACCATAAATCACAGAGATGGAGCCACAGAATGAAGCCCTAGTACATATGGAATTTGGTCCTTAACCACATGAAGAAGAGGCTCATCCCTCATAGGTAAATCCTACTGAGGTGATTGCAATGGTGGCTTCCACTATTCTTGATAAACCCATTGGTTCTCAAAAAGATAGTGGAAACATAGTTAAGACCACCCTACAGGCAACAACAACTGACTTTCTCCATTCTTCTAAAGTATTGGATGGTCAAACTGCTGGAAGTCCCCAGTACCGAGAAAAAGGGGCATTAGGAAGTGTTCTTGTAATTGAAAAGCCACAAACACCTATTGATCCAACCACCTCTAGTGGGGAGCAGCTGAGTCCATTTATTAGGATGATGCCTAAAACCAGCAGTTTTGTGATTTGACATAATAGTATTTTAAAATAATGCGACCTAAGAGGAAGGTTTTAGTATGACTAAGGATGTTTTTTTTATTAAAATGAGCGCTTCGCACCGTAAGTTGTAAGAAAAATTCTGTGATTTCTAAGGCGTATTAGTAAAATCACTTGTTGTAGAAAATATTTGTTGGAGATAACTAGGATGGTAAGTATTTACGGTTTCTAAAAGTTTTGGCGGTAATAGACCGACTAGTAGAAGTTTGTGCGTAGATAAAAGTGAGAGATAGTTTTAAAAAAAGGAACATTTTACAAGATTGAGCCGTTGGGGACGTATTTAAAAAATTGGATTGAACGTTTAGGCTGATTCATTGTAAATAATGTTTGGATGAAATGTTAAGGGAAGAATTGGGAATATCGTGGTATGATGTGAATGATTCGATAGGTGTATGCGAGGGATAAAAATGGTATGAATATCGGATAAAATGCGAACATGGAATGTTGAGAGATGCTAGTGATAGTTGTAGCGGTTAAAGCTAACGATTTTGAGAATGAAGCTTTTTCATTGATAATCGAGTTCTAATCATTTCGAAGTGGGGTCACCAAAGTTTGTTATGAATCAAATGTATTTAACAAGGTCCGGGAGATCACCGAATTTCTCATGGCACGTCTTACGAAAGTTTGGTAACATGGTAGGGACACTTATATATAGGAAGTACCAGTGGCGTATCAACCATGTTCACACCATGTTACGTCCGTTTCGTTATTCAGTGTCATGTTACGTTCCGTGTTGCAATACACAGTAGAACCCGCTATGGTTTTCATGCGCCTACCAATATAATCCCGTGTGCACCCGCGATTATTTTGGTTTGTGCATGATCCGCATAGTTTGTACTAGTAGTGTACGAGCCAGGTTACATTTAGTATTACAAGCAAAAGGTGTGTAAGATAGCATATAAAAAATTAAGCATGTAAGCATGATTGTATGCATGTATGAGTGTGTCGAACGTAGGCGAAACCACTCAGGTCATGCCTACTTATAGATTTCAAGTATGACTACCAAGTAGTGTGAATGTATAAATTTTGAGCATGATAGAAAACTAACACGTATAACATTAGCATGTAGTATCGAGCGTATAGGTGGAATAAAATGGGATTTAGCATATATAAGTTACCATGAAGTTGCGAGTGTGTATGTAATGGTGATATGTGTAATATTGTCATGTAATATTGATTGTAGAAACGTGTAAGGCAATATGCATGTGTATTGTTGCTTGAGTCAAAACATTGAGTTGGTTGAAATAAAATAAGTCGGGTTTGTCGGGAGTGAAGGACAAAAATTGTGAATGTTGGGGGAATATTGAGAAATGTATTAAACTTTGATGTAAAATGTGGTTTGTAAAAAGAAATGCTACTTTAAAATTCGTATTCGCATATGAAATTTTCTTGCCCATGTGTTCAGATTTAGATTTGTGTATTAGCGATTTTTGAAAAGGTTGTAAAATAGTGAGCCTGCTTTATTTATTTATTATTTTTTATATTGATGCAAGAAACGTTGTGTTTGAAAATCTTTGTGGAAAACTTGGATTTTGAAAAGTATTTTAGCAAAGTGGACTTATGCGTGTGTGAGAGAAAGTTTTCGTTGGTTTCTTGTTGGAAATAAAATGTCTTTAGAATGATAGTATAAAGTGAGTGTGTTCTAGTGATTGGACGAATTATGACAATCGTGGGCAAGAGGTTATTAGACCGTCTAAGTTTGATAGATAGCTTTTCATAAGATTTTGAAAATTGCGAAAGAACCCTTTAAAGTATCATTAACGGTTTCGTGTATGTCATTTACGTAAATAAATTGTAGGGTGAGAAATCGTTTGGATAAAATAGTAAGGTTCGAGGTTCATGCATAAATGAGAAAAATTGAAACAATGATAAAGGGTTTTGGTATAAGTTTTGATATAGTGATTGTTACGAAAATAGTCGAGTTGGAGTTAGACTTCGATTCATTTCTCCAGCTTGAGTTTTGCAAAAAAAAAATACATCTAGGTGATCGACAATAAAAATCACATTTGAGCATGTAAATATCTCATAACACGTATGAGTTCACAAGGATGACATAGGCGTAGCAAGTATGCAAAAGTATAAACAAGTATGGTTGCGTAAGGAGTATAAATTTAGTTGGATTGCGAGAATTATTATTGTTTTTGATTGCGAAAGGCATGCGAATTGTGCATCGAGTTCAAAATGAACGAGGTAACAAGTATTTAAAACACATAGAAATTGAGATAGCATAAAAGATAGGCTTAGTAAAATATTGAGTGCCTTAGGTTGAGAAGCGTCGACTATTCCAAAGTGAATCGAAGATCCTTTCAAATTAGAGGAACGTGCTTTGGCCTATAGGTAAAATGTTCTCGTCGAGAAGCGATTAACAGCATTTCACCCTTCCAGTTACTACACGTCTCTAATTGATCGAAAAATCGAAACTTTGGCGAGATAGAAAATCGAGTAGTGGGACTAATTGACAAGGCGCGGGTTTCACCCCTAACTTGATAACATTGTACCCTAAGTGTGGTTGGTACTTACCAAACGAGGAGCGAATTCCGACTTGTTGGTAAGAGTCCACTAGTGTATGAAATGGAAATTGTTCCATCAAGGTATGGATATCACTCAACTTGATGGCGTAATTTCGTGAAAAAACGAATACGCGGATTGAGAGTCGTTCACCAAAGTGTGGGTTTCACGCCTATTTTGGTGAAGTCGTCTCATTTGTAATACGAGTGTCTTCAAGTCTTCATGTGTGTATATTGTATAAATGTCTTAGAAAAGACATATTGTATATATTAAAACCAAAAGAAATAGGAAGAAGCAAGGTAGGAAGAATTAATATTTTAAGCAAGAATCAAGAATGGTCAAGTTTGGTCACTTAAACTATAGACTAGGTCGAACATGGCAATTCTACCTAATTCCCTATATTTATGGCTCTAATACCAATCTGTCACACCCCAATCGATGGCGGAAACATCAGAGTGAGACGAAATAGATTGCTCAAGGCATCATAACACTATTTGCGAAAATATTTAAATCAAACCAATTTCATTTCATAACAAGATTGTCAATTACAACAAGGAAGTCAAATACCATAAGTTCAACAACATAAATCCTAACATTCTAGATGTGTTTCTACGCCATCCCTACTAAGTTCTTCATGATCAACATCCTTAACCTGCAACATGTTAAAAGTATAGTTCAATACAAAAAGTATTGGCGAGTACACAAGTTTGATATAGCATAAGTATGAAAATATTTAAACGAATCCACATGTTAAGCTAGCATACTAGATTAATGTAAACATGGCATGTGATCTATAAGTCAACCCTCGAGTGTCACCGCAAAATAGAATAAACTTAACATGACCTCAAGAATACGGTCGGTGCGTTACTCCTATAGCGCTATACATGTTAAGGGGAGGCTCGTAAGCAGTTAATGACAATTAGCATCACATAAGAATGTTTCAAGTATACAAATCGTGTATTATGTAACTATAGCATGTATGATGGATTGTTTGTGTGATTACATAAAAGTATAAGTGTGATTGCGTGTATTTTGATAGACTAACATGTTGCACCCAAAGGTGTAAAGCGTAAAAAGGGTGTTCGAGTGTACTCACGGTTTTGCAAGCTTCCACTTTGTATTTCCGTAAGGTGTTGGGGGAGTTTGGAGGATGGAGCACCGAGTTATCCTACATGAGGAAAACGTAGGTTGGTAAGTATTCGAACGATAATGGAGGATTAGGAAATTTTAAACACTAAAGTATGTATACGAGAAAATAATTATCTAGACTTAATACTCGTTCTTGACACTATAATACCCATTCGGGTTGATGTGTTTTCATGGGCTAGGATACCCATTAGAATTGTAACGAGAGATTAAGTACTTAGGTGATGTAACCTAGTACCATGACGGACAATCATTCGATTATCATCAAGGGTTCGGTTAGTGGATATATATATACATGTATTATATAGTATATATAATAAGTAGATCATAAACATCATAGAAGTCATGCATGGAGGTAGGAGGATAACCTATATTTAACCTCTTTCGTATAGTTCACCAATGCACAAGTCGTCACAAGGACAACAAGAATGGTCATGAATAAGTTAAGCATAAAAGTAAAAGACGAAAAATAATCAAAATCATCAAGTGAGGTGATGGATTGAAGGTAGGATAGCCAAGGCTTCCAAGTAATCACACAATACCAACTCAAGTCTTGTTTCAAGAACAAGCTTGGAAGGATACAACACTTGTGGGTGGAAACCCTATTAAAACGAAAAGCTCTTACACTTGAGACCTCAAATATGGTGATGTTCCAAGTTGGTTTTTCATGGAAAACCTATGGAAACATTCCTAGAGGTGATTCAAGTGTTAAGGAAGGAAGAAAAATGAAAGAAGGGAGGTAAGAGAGAGAGAGCTTTAGAGAGAAAGCGAGAAGTGTTTGAGGTGTGAAATGAGAGTGGGGGGAGGTGGGTATTTATAGTTGAGGTTAGAGGGGTTGTTGGTTGAGTGCATTTAATGCAGAAAACACAAATTGGACCAATCAATGGGCTAGAAACCACTTTCTCCGGATTATGCCATTATTAGTCCTTGAAATTAGTTATCTTTCATTTCAGGCTATAACTTGTCATTTTTGCATGTATAACGCATATAAGTATGATTTGAGTATGAGTGTGAATGTATGAGTCTTTGCACGTATAACAAGTATCAGTTTAAACGATCGAATGCATGTAAGACATGTATATATAACAAGTATGAATTTTTATTACGATTCAAGTCTCAGATTACAAAATTGGGAAAAGAAATACGAATACAAGTTTCCATAAATAGAAATACGATTATACTTTCTAATTAAGGAAAGTACGAAAAAGCGAGGCGTTATAGAAAATCCTACACTGTTGAATTGGTGTGATGTTGTGCCAATGGATGCGTGTCACGTACTGCTTGGGGGTCCCTTGCAGTTTGATCGGCGAGCAATTCATGATGGATGCCTTAATACGTATTCTTTCATTCATAACAACAGCAAAATTGTCCTTACCCCTTCGTCATCGTCCCATAAACCATCAACTACTTTGAGTACGTTGCTACAATCTGAACATAATGAGTACCAATCTATCAAGGAATTTGTTATGTTGGGACTCGATGATGAGGAAAAATAGCCTCAACCGATTATGTCCCCTCTTATGGAAACCTCATTAAAATCATATTCCCAAGTCTTTCCCACTGAAATTCCCCCTGGCCTACCCCCTAAACGTTCCATCCAACACAAAATTGATTTCATCCCAAGTTCTGCCTTACCTAATAAACCCGACTATCACACTAACCCATAGGAAACCCTCAAGATTAGGAAGCAGGTTGATACATTACTAGAAAAAGGGCTTTTTCATGAGTCTTAGCCCTTGTGCAGTCCCCACTCTGCTTGTAACGAAGAAAAACAGGAATGGCAGATGTGTATGGATAGCCGGTCGATAAACAAAATTACCACCAAGTACTAATTCCCTATACCGAGGCTGAATTATTTGTTGGATGAGTTACACGGTGCCATTGTGTTTTCTAAAGTTGATTTACGAAGCGGATACCATTAGATTCGAATTTATGAGGGGACGTATGGAAAACAACTTTCAAGACGAATAGGGGTTATATGAGTGGCTTGTCATGCCTTTCGGGTTATTGAATGTGCCTAGCACTTTCATCAGACTAATTAATCACGTCTTGAAGCCATTCTTGGGAAGCTTTATTGTTGTTCACTTCGATGATATCCTTGTGTATAGTCGGACCAAGGATGAACACCAATCCCACCTTTCACAATTGTTCAAAGTATTCGATCAGGAAAGGCTCTACGGGAATTTGGACAAGTATGATCTTTTTACTAACCATGTAACTTTTCTTAGATATCTTGTCTCTGAACCGGGTATTCAGGTGGATGAAAAGAAAACTCTAGCCATACACGACTCGCCAAGTTCAACACCTTCACTTGGACTCCCCAAGCTCAAATCGCTTTTGACAAGCTCACGCAACAATTATCCTCCACTCCCCTTTTTGCATTGCCACCTGTTTTAGTGAAAAGCTTAATGAAACCATACGCACGATATTAAACATATGACAAGGAGTTTTACGCTATTATTCAGGCATTAGATCATTGGCAACATTACTTGATTTCCAAAGAGTTCATTCTACATTCAGATCATGAGATGTTAAAGTGCATCCAGGGTGGCATAAATTGCAGCCTCGTCATGCCAAATGGGTGGAATTCCTTCATGCTTTTACTTTCATTATCAAACACAAATCTAGAAGGCTAAATAAAGGGGTTGGCGCGCGCGCTCTCTCTCTCTATCTCTCTCTAATGTACTCCTTACTTCACTTCAACCGAAAGTTATTGGGTTTGATCTTTATAGAACGAGTACCTGTTGGATCCTGACTTTGGGGAGATATATACCAGCAGCCAGATTCATGCTCAAGGTGAATAACACCATTTTAATGGGGTTTTTTTCAAAAGACAGTAGCTTCGTGTACCGCGCCACAGCAGTAGGTTAGTTATCATCCAGGAAGGAAGCTCATGAAGGAGGTTTAATGGGCCACTTGGGTATTGATAAAATAGTTCATATTCTGCGAAGTCATTTTTTGGCTTGGATGAAATGAGATGTTGAACATTTTATTCAGCGTTGCCTACCGTATCATAGATCCAAAGGTCAGACTTCTACCCATAATTTATACATGCCGCTTCCAATACCCGTTGCCCATTGGGAGGATGTTAGCCTTGATTTTATCACCAAGTTACCCCGTACCCAGCACCAAAAAGATTCAGTTATGGTCGTTGTCGATCGATTCTCCAAGATAGCTCATTTGTTGCCTGCCATACTACCTATGATGTTGTCCAAACCACTACTCTTTACTTCAAAGAAATAGTCCATCTTCATGGGGTGCAAAAACTATGGTTAGTGACTGCGATATTTAATTTTAAAGCCACTTTTGGTTGACGTTGTGGAGAAAGTTAGGCACCAAAATCAAGTTCAACACGTCGAGCCACCCTCAAACTGACGGTAGACAATAGTCACAAACCACACCCTTGCTATTCAGGTCTAAACCCCCCAACTCCACTCGATCTTGCTGTCCTTGGCACCTCCACAAAATTCAGTCAAGAAGCCAGTGATTTGGCAGCTGATATCAAGTCAATCCATCAGCGTATTCATGACAAAATCAGCAAGACTAATGAACTCCTTAAGTCCTGACGTGATGTAGGAAGGAAGCATGTTCTTTTTAAACCGGGTGATCTTGTTTGGCTGCATCTACGAAACGAATTTCTAGCTAAACGTCGTTCTTAGTTGAGTCCTCGATCTTATGGTCCGTTCAAGGTTCCTGCTAATGTGAATGACAATGCTTATAAGATTGATCTACCGGGAAATTCGGGGGTGTCGGCCACCTTTAATGTTGCTGATTTGCAGCCATATTTCGACCCTTCCGAGTTTGAGGTCAAACTTTCTCGAAGATGGAGAGAATGATAGGAAGGCCCCGGTCCAGACCCATAATCCACCATATGCAAGTCGGCCTTTGAAATGGATTAACTTAGCCCAGCTGGAGTATCTAGATGTTTGATTGTTTGAAGTTGGGAAGGCCCCACGTTTTTTATTTCACATCATGTCTTTTGCTTCTTTTATTTTTACAATTTCCAGTTAGTTTGTTTGTGTTTTTATGGGTGGAGAACCCTTTTTTTCTGTGTCTATTATCGGCTATTTTCAATCTAATTTAGAAGCTCTGCAATACTCCAACTTGGACCCGTTTCCAAACCATGGCTCTCACGCATCTCCAATCCATCATTCAACAAACTCCCCTTCACCCAAGCCACCGCTTCTCACCACACCGCCTTATTTATTTCTGCTTATGAATATTCCACTCGCAGACGATACCTTCTCTTTGCCTCCCATGACAGTGAATCTGTCACTCCTATCATGACACTCGACCTGACTTAAAATGATACCACACAAACCCAAAATTTGAATGGGTTAGTGTCAAATGGTGTTATAATGAAAATACGCCAGAATATCCGTTCTTAACCCTAGCACGCATAAGATTTTATGCTCTCTAATCCAGATATTTGGACGAATTGCACTAATACAAAGAATCATATTGATAATTAGCACTCCTGAAGGTGTTGTGCCCCATGTACTCTCCATATAGTAATTGGGGGGTTAGCTTTGCTCAAACTTAACGTACCTCGCATCATAAAATTCAATGGTTTTGTTGGACTTGTTTGTCATGATCGTCTGGTGCAAAAGAACGAAATACATATCTGGATATTACAAGACTATGAAAACCGTGTTTGGCTCAAAGAAATTATTACATTCCCCAGTCTTGGATCGAACTAGGTGAGCCTCTCCCTCTAGATTCTGTTAATATGGGCGAGATAATCTTTTCCTCGATCAAAATGTCTAAGAATCATGTAATGAGTGTACTTGTCTATAACAAGAAGAGTAGATGTTTTAAGTCGTCACAATCCACTCTGGGTCACCCATGGGCTCAGAAACCATGAAGTTCAATCAAATCAGATGTTATGTTGAAAGCATAGTGCCTATATAGAGAAATAGGACACGACTTCAGGATTGGTAGATGTTCTTTCCAGGGCAAATGTTAGTTACTGCATCTTACTTTGCAACTCAGGTTTGCACTTTGTTCTTATGGATTTGTCATGTTAAGTAGTGTTTGACCTACAGCTTAGAATCTTGTTTTGCTAAACCGTAAACTAAATTGTGTTAAATTGCGTTATGTTTTCGAAAAATCGTTTTATACAACAAGATCCAGCAATAGACAATTATAATACCAACCAAACAGTAATCACTTGGGTAGTTCGGTATCCATATGTTCTCTAGAATACTATCTTATAATCACAAGTTATTTTTTCCTCTACTACAAGAACAATTTGGTTCTGCAAGGTTGTGTTAAATTATACAAATGCCAGAATATTAGGAGGATAGAAATTGTTTTTGAATGTCATGTAAATTCTAAGCCATCACAACTTCCAAAATTGTTTTTCTGCAGTTGGAAGTGGATATCAAAGGAAACAGACTTTACATTTATTTTTTTCCGTTTATCCTGGGAATCTCTAGTTGGTTTTTTAAGGAATCCCCATAGGCTCATGAACAGAGGTATGTTCGTGTTCGTTCATTTAACTTTAACTGAACACAAACACAAATATATAATTGAATACATATTTTTGTTCATGTTCGTTTATTAAGAGATGGGTATGTTCGCGTTTGTTCATGTTTGTTCGTTTAAAACCTAAACGAACAGTTCACGAACGTAAGATCATAAACAAATAAACTTAAACGAACGTAACTTAACGTAACAAATAATAAACAACACAAATGAACATTATTGAACAAACACATATGAACACAAATGGAGATAATTGGCATAAGGTAACTTTTTATATAAATTAGTGATTGATTACGACGATAAATTCCTTTGCAAAACCCATTTATTGCTAGAAAGCCAAAATACCAATTAGTTATTTATTTTTTATATAAGTAGTTAGAAAGTTCCTTTTATGTTTAATATTCATATAAATATAACTACATATGTATTTAAAATTGAAATAAACAAAAATGGACGTTCACGAACAAAATGTGCGTTCATGTTCGTTCGTTTAGTTAAATGAACAAAAGATTGTGTTCATTCGTTTATTAGATAAACAAGCACAAACAAACTTCCGACCCAAAAAGTTCGTAAACCGTTCATGAACGTTTGTTTCATCTACAGGCCTAAATCCCCGCACAAGATTGTCTTCATGACATCTCCAATGTTTGTTGCATACATCATCATAACAATATGTAGAGTAAGGCCAATGATCTCTTGGTCTAATGGCACCATGTGTTTGTTCTCCTCAAAATGATACGAGTTTAAGTACTATAAACTAAACAATAAAGTTGTTAGAATAAAGTTTCCCACTTATTTATCCATTGTAATTTATACCATCAAAATTATCTTACTACATTTAGTTTATTAGTGTCGTACATGTGTGAATAGTGCTATATGAATAATTCTAACATCATATTCACCTCACTAAATCCCTTGAGTATCATATTTTCTTCCTAGCCATCCTAGACCTTTTTTTTATCCACATCATATTTTTTATCTCTTCCCTAGCCATCTCTAAAACTTTGCAATGCATCTTTCTTCATCCCTCCCACCCAGGTCCGAATACAAGTCAAGGGAAGAATAAGTCAAAGACGAAAAGCACATGGGTTCATCTTTGAGAAGTAGCCCTCAACATGGATGAAAAACGGTGTAAACATATCTTCTATTCCGCATCCATACAGTATACCCTAAAGGGCTAATGAGTACAACTTACAAAAATGCTTAATATGACAATAGGTCGAGTGGAAAACAAAATTAAGAGTCATTAGATTCAACCTAATATAATATTATAAGGTTTTAAAACCATATCTAAAACCTTCAATTTTAAAACCACCTTTCTCTCTCTCTCTCTCTCTCTCTCTCTCTCCCTCCTCTCTCTCTCTCTCTCTCTCTATCCCACTCACTACTAATTATTTAAAAATGGTTTTGAGGATGGGTAGGATGGTCATAATCCATTTCCCTGGTTAGGAGATTAAAAAAATCTAATATAACACTGATGTGGTGAGGATGCATACCATCCACCCTCATAGCCACTAAATATGCACACGTTTATGTAGGTGGCATACTCTTGCAATACTTTTACACATGCTTTTTAGCATCTCATTGAGCTCCCCAGTCTCTATTTCTATCACCATATAACATAAAATTAAACGGAAAGAAAAAAAAATATATAATTATAATAAATTACTGACCAATAAAAACAAACTAGAAATATATAGAGAAAAGGATTAGACTATGAACTTTAAGTTGCAGTTTTATTAGATGGTAATGCACTTCAAAAACTTTTTACAGCGCACACGTGACACATCTATGACGTTGTTTAAAGTAAAACAATTCTCACATCATCAAAAAAATTTAAAAATCAATGACATATGACTTATTGTCCGACTGGTTTTACACCCTATTCACAATATTACAAGTTTATAAACCTAGGCCTTCAAATCAGTAGCCAAAATTAGTTTGTTACATCATCATAAAGTAACTTATTTTTTACGCCTAACATGGCGGGCTCCTATATATCAATAGGAAAATTGTAACCCGGTTGTATGATCAACTTACACCGCTATTAAATCTACTTCTAAACATGCATTTAGTTCATTGCATGGCACCTATGCAGTTAATACGGTAAAATATCGGTTATCGGTCAAGGACCGATATTTGAGATATAGGTTATCTCGGTGAGATATCGGTGGGATATCAGTAATTTTAATATAATGCAGAATTTATATATATAGCAATATAACACTAATAATTCAGTGATATATCGGTCAAATATCGGTGGTATATCGGTTATATCGGTCAAATATCGGTGATTTATCAGTTATGTCGGTCAAATATCGGTGATATATCAATATATCGGTCAACATCGCCAATATTATCGGTACGGATATTTTGACCGATATCCGAGACCGATATTTTACTAGGAGACTGATATAACCGATATATTACCGATATTACCTGCATAGCGTGGCACTTTGGGAGAAACACATTTCCATGATACTGCTAGACACATATCCTTTGGTGACTAAGTTTATGTAGACTTCTTTCTTTATATCTCACGCTAGACACATGCCCTATGTAACTCAGTTTATGTATATTCTCTTTCTTTATACCTCGTGTAAAAGCCATTTTTGCAAACTTATTTTTAAGAGATTTTTTAAGGATGTAAACAAGCCGAGCTACTCGAGATGGGTTCAAAATAATCCGAACTTAAACAAGCTCGAACTCAAGCCGGCTCATGAGCCTATTCTATAAAAATTATGATAAACACAACTACATAATTAATAGATACACACATGCGTATATATGTTACATAAAACTATAAAAAAATACGAGTAAAATGTCATTTTCGTCCTTGATGTTTGGTCAGTTTTGCAACTTTTGTCCAAATGTTTGTTTTTCGCATCTTGAGCGAAAAGGTTTGAAATCTTGTCATTTTCATCCGGCTCGTTAACTCTATCCATTTTTTTCCATTAAAGAGTAGTATTTTGTCTTTTTTTGTTAACTTAAAGGGCTATTTGGTCTTTTTCACTGTGTACAAGCATTTAGCATAACGTACAAGTACTCTAAAAAGACAAAAATACCCTTAAGTTAACAAAAAAGACCTATATACCCATACCTTAATGGAGAAAAATGAATGAAGTTAACCAGACGAATGAAAATGTCAAGATTTCAAACATTTTGGATCCAAATGTGAAAAAACAAACTTTTGGACGAAAATCGCAAAACTAGCCAAATGGCATTTTACTCAAAAAATATATATTTAATATAAATTAATTAATAAATTATAAAAGAATGGAGCCCAAGCTCAAGCTCAAGCTCTCATAAGTCAAACAAGCTTGAACTCAACTCGGCTAGTTTACACCCCTAGTTTTTTATATAATTAAAATTTCTTTTTTTAACACCTTTAGATTCATGGACAGAGAAGATTACAATCTGTTTCTTTACTAGTTCTATTTTATTTAGTAACCTTATGGATTAAAGATGTAATACAACCCAGATTCAAGTTTATTTATTTAAAAAAAAACGAGATAAAAATAGTTGCCATTTAGCTTGTTTGTGGTAAAGTAATTTATACACCATCAAAATTATCTGTACACTGAAGTTGTACATGTATTCTCTTAGTGCTGTACATATGTGATTTAGCGTAGTGTCGAGTGTCAACATTCACCTGCTAACTGCCGGCCATAACCAAGTCTTTCTAAAGGGCAAAACGAGTAAAATCTACAAACTGGTTGAGATATGAAAACAGGTTGAGTGGATCAACCGGACCAAAAGCCACCCAAATATGAATCAAACTGCATTACACGCCTACATTTATTTTTTAAAAACATATCTCAAACCATCTATTTCAGCCCCAACTTGTTTGGACCTGTTTCTAAATCCCCCTCACCCGCCCATTTGGCTACCCCTACTACTCATGTTGTGATCTGGAATCTGGTCATAGTCCTGATTGTAGGGTCAAAAGCAAACGGGTTTGAAAGGTTAATCATGTGAAACCATATAAGATACTTTCAACAACAAAAAAAACACCCTCTTGGACATCCCACAAAAAAACACAAATAAGGACACATTATTCACTTATCAAATAGACATACTTTCATATTAACATACCCGGACTAGGGCTAGGTCGCAGCCTGGCAGTTGCTTCTGCTAGTGAACTCAAAATGGTCTCACCCACTTCAATCTTGCAAAGTGGGCACGAATTATTGATCTTTAACCACTTGTCCACACAATCCGTGTGAAAGATATGACAGCAAGGCAGCTCCCTCACCTCATCATCATTTGCATACTTAGCCAAACATATGCAGCAAACCTGTATTTCAGTAAACAAACTAGAGTTACACGCCCCGGCCCCCGCACCACGATACGAACCCAACACAAAAATAATCAGGTTTTAGGTTGGTGGATTTTCATGCCTAACCCATTTATTAAACAGGTTGTTCTCGAGTTGACCTGTTTAACCCGATTAATTAAACAAGTCGATTCAACAACCTGTTTCAAACTAGAAAAAAAACGTATACTTTTTAAGGGCAACCCATTTTACACGTCTATTTGTAACCCTTTCAATATAGGATAGGATTAAAAAATGCATATTATATAAGGCCAACCCGTTTACGACCTGGTTAACACATTTATTACAACCCGTTTGTGAAATTGATTACAACCCATTGTTAACCCCTTTATAACCCGTCATCTCGTCTGACTCGTTCAGCTAAATGGACTACAGTGGGGTCGTGTTCATGACTTCATGTAACATGATGTTCAGGTTCAACAATTCAACCTACAAACCCGAAATGACTGCCACGCGAATACACACACACACATATATAATATATATATATATCATGTTCGGGTTCATCAATTCAACCTGCAAACCCGACACGACAGCCACCCCTTGAAATAACAATTGTTTTTAATTTCTAAAAGAAAAGAAAGAAAACATAGACTAACCGCATCCTCTCCTGATATGACACGTTCCTTTTCAGTTCCAGCAGCCACAACGCCACCTTCACAAGCATCCGAGTTGGTTTCTTTATCATTTGTGTTCTTGTTTTTCTTGAATTTGTAGGTAGGCAGAGAATTAATAGATTCTGTAGTAGCTCCTCTGTTTTGAGCAAGATCTTCTCTAAATCCCAAAACCGAAATTATACAAGGTAGGCAACAGCAGATTGTGGTGCACAAGATTAATGGCATTGCATATCCGATACAACTAAAGGTAAGAAACACTATACATAACCTGTTATTTCCAACCAAATGTTAGTGGGATACAAAAAGAAAAAATAACTAAAATAGATGGGACGTATAGGTGGCAATTTCCACCACTTGAGAACAGGTCTATTCTTGCAATTTTTTCTTCGGGTCGAAAGTTGCCCAAAACGTATTATTGAAACATTGTGTCTCCTAGATTGTTCTGTTTATTACAGCTTTTGTGACCATATTGACAAACTGACTATTTATTAAAGATTCAAAATACTGGACAAGAGTGTTCCTGCTCAACCCAACCTGACCCATGTTGACTCGAACCTGTTTTAATGTGTTACCATCCCTAGAAAATTTGCCACCTCTAATTGAGTAATTGGAGAACAGGTATTGATTGGTACCTGTACAAGTTGGGAGCATCAGAAGACGAAGAATGGCCTCCAAAGATCCACACATTTCCAACCACGAACCAGACTGCAAAGAAGCAATCCAATCCTATTTTCAAGTATTCAGCAAGTACCTTCATTCTGAAACAAAAACATGATTTTTTCTCAGTTACGTACATTTCTCACTAGTAACATAGTTCTATCGTCACCAACACTGTTTGTTGATCAACATATTGCCACGTCTCAAGTCTCAACTTTGACTGAAATGACCAGTATACTTGTTAAAACAATTTATACTCCCTCCATCTGTTATTGTGTTGTTGCCATCGTTAGAAAAATACTGTAATGCTTAAGGAGGCACTTGGTTTAAGTAAATGTTCAACTACTAGTCAACTTAGTTGTACCAGTGATTATAATGGAAAATAGTTAACTCGGACCTTTACTTAAAATGATGTTTATAGATTTTAGCGGGGCTTCCTGATTATGAAAGTGATGCAACTTTTATGAGATGGAAGTAGTGTTTTCTTCTAAGTTCTACCAGATTCTTGTTTGATTTCTCGCATGGTGACAATTATGCACATGTAACAAGCTTATCATCTCTATTAACTCTTCATCTATAAAACATTCATTTAAAATTATATGTTTCTGTGCGCAGGCTCAAAAATACATCAAGGACAGTATATACGCAATACGAGTTAGTCGGTACCACACTCCATTGAACCACGTAAATTTTTTGGACGAGAGCAAAAAAAAAGATTCTAATTTCTATTATTATTCATATAATTATTTTTGGCCTCTTATCATAGGATACTTGTCTTATGAAACACGCAGGTGATTTTGTGTATTATATATCATGAAAGATCCACATATTCAACATACCTTGCACCCAATGATGCCATTGTCAGACGCCTTGTCAATGTACCATTAGTGCTGTGAGTGTCCCCTTCTGAACTCCTTCCATTTGACGATGATGTGAAAGAGGATGCAATAACCGACAGACTGGTAGAACTAGAACTTTGACGGGCCTGTGGTTCTTGATTTGAAGCATTACGGTTATAGAAACGCCAAAAGAGAAGAGGGAGTGTTACAACACATCCAGAAGCATAACCGATAACCCATGTGAACAATGGAGCGTGAGGATGTTCATGCCTTGACAAAGACAAAACGACAAGGGCTGCTATAATTTGGCTCACTGTTATAACCAATTCAACAGATATCCAATAACCAGAATTTAATGGGCTCCTACGTCTGCCATTGCCATTCCCTCTTCTAGCAAATGATGTGTTTCTTGAATTAAGCCCATCAGTAGTAGGAAAAGAGATAGGAGCTTGTGCATTAGTTGATGGTAGGTCTTCATTTTGACTTGAGTTTGACCCGTTGACTGGTCTAGCTATAGTTGACCTAGATGAGGAAGCTTCATTGCTATTTGTAATATCAATCACATGCTCTGATTCCATTAGTAGTGGCACCTTGCTTGTTTGGATTTTACGCTTTTGCCCCGATGAAGAAATGGCCATCTAAATCCTCCACAAAATCAATAAGTAGAGAAAACATGGAATGGCCACAAAAAACTCTAACTATCAAACTCCAAGTGACATCAGCCTGCAAAGATGCATAAAGTTGTGGTCACCATAAATTTCTCCTTGTTTATTTAAAACAAAGTCTCATTTCTAACTTAATAATAAATCACCATCATTTCGTGCATAAAGCTCAAGCACATAACCGTCAAAGAGTGTTCAGTTTCTTTAAAACATAAGCAACTGATCAGATTCAAACTATAAAAAGACATGAAAACGAGACCAATTTTTTTGCACGAGTTAAATTAGGTATCATTGCATACTTGTCATACAACATCAAATTACTTCCAATATTCCAGTATTCTCTGACACCTCTCACAAAACTAAAACACCAAGAAAGATCAAGTGTAATCTTCTTGAGGTCTTGCTGAATACGAACGAATAAGAACATTTTCATACACATTCATATACATTTATACTTTACAGTACTAGAATTAGCCTAAACTTATCAAGCACAATTAGGGGTCAACTAAAATACTTCAATTTAGTGAATCTTACTTCTAAATGAATCCATTCCCTTGACCAATGCCTAATGCACCAATAAACAAACAAATTCATCATTTACACAGAGCTGATCCGCTACCAACTAGTCTAATTAGTCAAAACCCTAGGTTTATCAACTATCTCCATCATTTCAAAACCTCTTAAACCAGTACAACCGATCAAGACCGACCACGAATCACCTCACTCATCAACTATTTCCAACATCAAATCACTTAACACACCACACATACACTTAACCATCCAGAAATCAACCGATAACAACAAATTACCAAAACTCTATCCAACACTTCTACAAATTCATAAAATCCTAATCACACCTGAACACCGAACAATCAGATCAACAAAACAATCAATTCGCGTCAAAACCTACATTCAAAACCCTAACAGAAACAGCCAAAACTCTTGCAAACTTCAATTGATTAATCGAAAGAATAAACACAATAATTAGTAATAGTGTAGATCAAGGAACACTAACCGGTGAGTTCACGATTAAATTAGCAAAATATCGGAGGAGATTTTGATGCAGTGGCGACAATCGATGGATCGGTTCACTTAGGGTTTGATGAATCTGTTTTGATTGTTTGAAGTTGTAATTGTTCTTGTTTTCTCCTTGGGGTAATGGATATACCTACAGATATCTTTTCAGCGTCAGCTTTGACCCTGCAGCAGTGTGACACTCCATCATCTTGATACTGTGGAATTTTACTATGTCCGTACAATTTCAAATTATTATAGATATAGATATTATATGTTAAATGTATATCCGTCATATTACTAGGGTTCTTAAATCAACACCCTCAATATAGATCGTATATGATGGTAGCAATTCTTAAAGTAAGTCAAAAGCTAACAATGTTGTCACATGTGAATTCTATACAAGTCGTATACGGTTACATAACCCGTATAAGGTACGAAGTAGGACAATGTCACTAAACAATGACAGAAAGTGAAGGATGTGATATTATATCAGCCCTATACGACCCGTAATAGGTCTATACGAGTCGTCTAGGACTCAGAAAAGATCAATGCCTTTGAAATGCAATCTACCTTTATTAACGACGAAGGAACCCCACATTTCATTGTTTCTTCTTCTATCATTTCTTTCCACAAAAAACTCCACCATGTCTTGGTTCGACCTCAATTACATTTTTTGGCGAATTGTGCGGCAACAACACAAGAACGTTTATTCCAGAAAATAGTGTGGTATTGTACTTATTAACTTGATTTATTTATGAAATACTTTCCATGTCGTTTTAGGAGGGGTTTGTCGTCCCTAATTCTTACGATGAGAGAGTTAATGAGATCATTCGGAGGAGGTCGTGTCCGGCTTTCGTTCTTATCATAAGGAACCGTTGTTACCAGACCAAACAAGGTAAGCATTTATTTACTTATTTGAATTAGGCATTAGATTTACCGTCATCTTTTACCCATTGGTTATTTTCAGTTTGCTGTGCCTAGCAGACTGTTGTTGTCGGACCTGAATGAGGTAAGCATTTATTTACTTATTTTAATTAGGCGTTAGATTTGCCGTCATCTTTTACCCGTTGGTTTTTTAAGTTTGTTGCCTAGCGGTGAATACAATTACGGGTGTTCAGGTTACAAAGTCGGGTATGATGCCTCAGACAGACAACAAAACTATGGCAACAACTTTTTCGTTAGTGAGGCCTCGTATGGTGAATCTTCTTACGGCCAACAGTCATTGGTTGACGAGCAACCCGCTTACCCGGAAGTTTCGTACGAACATGATTAGGTATAAATGTTATATATTTTGTTAAAATGTATTATAAATGTTATATATATTTCTTTAAATATTATTGTACTTGTTATATATTTTGTTAAACTATTATTGTGAATGTTATATATTTTGATAAAATATTGTTGTAATGTTATATATATTTTTCATTTATATTGTTTTGGATTTTATGTCCCGCAGATTTGGAAGTTTGGGTAAAACAAAGGGGTTTAAACGACGGATACGTTATTGTTACTAGGCAGTCTAAGAAACATAGATTATGACTCCAGTGTTGTCGTAACGGCGAACATGAAAGTAAGACCTTCGTTAGGACAACCAATAGCAAAAAATGTGGATGCCCTTTTATGGTGATAGGGTTTCTCGACGAAAGGCATAGCGCTTGGCAGATAGATAATCTAACAAGAATCATAAAACGAAACATAACCACGGCCCTGCTCAACATCTGGAGGGTTACGTGTATGCCATGAGACTCACTCGTAATGAGTTTAGATTGGTGCAAGAGCTCGCAGATCAAGACATAGAGTTCCGTAAAATCTAGAAACCCATAACCGAACTGAACCCTGAAAATAAGTTTGTTCCGAATGACATACACAACGCTCGGCAAAAGATTAGGGGCGTAAAGTTCAATAAAAACGTCTCTCATGTAGAGACTGGACAAATCCTCCAAGAGAAACATATGACCTATTATACGTAGGAGGATCCCTCCACCAACGTCGTTGAGAAAAAAAATTGTTATAAAAGGTCCTTCGAAATGTTGCAGTCATTCCCGCATGTGCTGATGATCAACACGACCTACAAAACTAACATGTGCAATCTTTCACTTTTGCAAATTGTGGGTATGACGTCGATAAACCAGACCTTTTGTGTTGCGCATGAATTTCTTTCAAACGAGCAGCACGTACATCTGGGTTCTTGAGAGGATTAAATCTGTTGCGCAAGTGTGTGAAGTCGCATGTAATTCTTACAGACAGAGACCTAGCCCTGATAAACGTGTGTCACAAAATATTCCCGAATGCACACGTATATCTTTGCACGTTCCACATTTTACAGAATATTGTAAAATACTGCAAGAATTTCTTTACTCAATCGGGATGGGATGACTTTACTCGTGTATGGTCGACAGTGTGTGAATCTCCGAGCAAGGAATTATATGACTATAACGTCACCAACCTTCATAGACACTTTTTCAGAGACCAACGTGAACGTAAGTTTTGTTTTAAATTTATACATTCATTTAGATAGATACATAATTTGATTATGTTTTATATTTTCAGATGTTTTTGTTTACCTGTGGGATAACTAGGTAAAGACATCCCGAGAGAAATTTGTATCTGCATGGACCAGGGTCGTTCCCGAGAATCTTAAGGCTCTTATTGACCTTATGCGAGTAGGAAAAATAGACCCCTAAGTATAAACCTATACATAAAAAGTTAGTAATAGGAAGATAATTGTGATAAGAATTAAAAAAAAAACTATAGATATGATGGGTGGGCTAAGGGAGGAAGGAGAGGTGGATTTAAGGTTTTTTTAGCAAGAGAAGTGTAATAGATATAACATAAATTAATAGGTTCTAATGTTTGTAATCAAAAAACATAAAACAAGTCGACTGAATAATAACACCCCTACTTTTAGTATGTAATAATACAAAAATACCATATGATTTTCAACACACATCTATTTGTATAATTAGATCTTATTTAATTATTCAAAACAAAAAATAATAGAACCACAGCCTTCGGGTATATTCAAACCTGAGAAAATGAAAAGGTTGTTTTGAAAGTGTTTTACTTTTTTTTTCGTTAGTGAATTAAGTGGTTTTTCAACTAGATCAGGTTTTCAAACCCCAATTTTAAAACATGCAGCCACTCAGGAAACTAAAAGAAAATCAAATGATTATATTGCTATAGGGATCGACCTGGTATCAAGGTTTCAGAGACGAAAACCTTATCTATTGAGCTATAGAGTGATTTTGATGGGTTTTTTTCTAGAATATCATTATATGTAAAAAGTATAGAAACAAATTAAACAATTTTGGGCCCAGGCCCTACACGGTTGCACCTCCCACATAGGTCCAAGGCTGGCCCTGACCAATCGAACGGTCAACTTTCACCAAGCTACGACAAATAGAGCCGAGAGCGTGCATGTTGAATTAAAAAGACAACTTACTAACAATAAATGCAGTCTGTATACCCTGGTGAATAAGGCCGACCATATGGTATTAAAACAATATACACAAATAAAGAAATGTTTGGAAGAAAGTAACCCCAAGCGAATGAACCTTGTGATTCCTTTGTTCCGTAATCTACTTCGTAAAGATTCCATCCATGCTCTTAACCTACTAGAAAACGAGCTTCACCAGAAACTATCCACCTGCCGGTCCTTTGATTCAACATGTGGCTACCAGCTGGACACAGGTTGTGGGTTACTATGTGTCTGTCGTTTCCACAACCTGTGTCCGTCGTTTGGAGAAATTTCAAAATACAGGTACTTATAACCTTGTTTTACGATTTATTATATTCTTTTAATATGTGAGCAACAGTGTCATCGTTTTTTTTTTGTTTTTAGGTCGCATTATTCGGCTTGATGAGATAGACATATTCCGAAGATAACTTGACCTTGATCCGTCTACAATTGATAATGAAAACGTCGATCTGGAAAAAGAATTCGATGATGTGAAACAGAAAATGCGTTCAGAACCCTGCAAGTGAAGAAAAGCTTGAGGTCGAAGATCAAGGCGGTGTTAAACCCACTGATGAGCGACAAAAAGCGGCCTGTCGTACAAGAAAACACTCTTCGGCTAGCTAAGTTAATGATAAGAAGCATGTATGAACTAGCATGAACCTAAGCATAACAATAAGCATGTATAACGGATCGAGTGTATAAATTATGTTTTGTGTATTTGTGTATTTGGTACGTTAACATGTTACAACCCAAATTGTGTAAA
This sequence comes from Scalesia atractyloides, assembly GCA_947069175.1. Classification (NCBI taxonomy): domain Eukaryota; kingdom Viridiplantae; phylum Streptophyta; class Magnoliopsida; order Asterales; family Asteraceae; genus Scalesia; species Scalesia atractyloides. The sequence goes on along the minus strand of CAMTDV010000001.1, from coordinate 64,679,951 downwards.
AAAGAAAAATTGGTCAAGTGTACTCACAGTTTTCCAAGCTTCCACTTGAGTATTCCGTGAAAGGTTTGGAGAGTTGGAGGAACACCGAGTTATCCTACATGAGGAAAACGTAGGTTGGTAAGTATTCGGATGATAATAGAGGATTAGGAATTTTAAATGTACTAAAGTATGTATACGAGAAAATAATCACCTAGACTTAATACTCGTTTTTGACACTATAATACCCATTCGGGTTGATGTGTTTTCATGGGTTAAGATACCCATTAGAATCGTAACGAGAAGTTAAGTACTTAGGTGATGTAACCTAGTACCATGACGCACAATCATTCGATTATCATCAAGGGTTCGGTTAGTGTGTATATATATATATTTATTATATAGTATACGTAATAAGTAGATCATATTTATCATGGAAGTTCATAGAAGTCATGCATGGAGGTAGGAGGATAACCTTTCTTTAACCGCTTTCGTATTGTTCACCAATGCACAAGTTGTCACAAGGACAACAAGGATGGTCATCAATAAGTTAAAATGAAAATAAAAGTTGTAAATAATCAAAATCATCAAGTGAGGTGGTGGATTGAAGGTAGGATAGCCAAGGCTTCCAAGTAGTCACACACTACCAACTCAAGTCTTGTTTCAAGAACAAGCTTGGAAGGATACAACACTTGTGTGTTAAAACCCTTATTAAATGGAAGGTTCTTACACTTGTGACCTCAAATATAGTGATTTTTCATGTTGGTTTTCCATGAAAAACCTATGGAAACACTCCTAGAGGTGTTCCAAGTGTTAAGAAGGAAGAAAGATTAAAGAAGGGAGGTAGAAGTGAGTTAGAACTCACTTGAAAGTCTTGAACTTTTTGGATGGAGTTGAGAGAGATTATGAGAGAGGGATGAGTGTTTGAGGTGTGAAGTGAGTGTGGGAGGAGGTTGGTATTTACAGTTGAGGTTTGGGGGTGAGTTAGTTGAGCATTAAATGCAAGAAACACAACTAACAAACACACATTTGCCCAATCCATGAGCTGGAAACAACTATCTGCGGATCAAGCCCTCTGGTGTGCCGTGAGAGGCAAAGGGGAAGACGTTCATGGGGCGCGAGAGGAACCAGGCCAGAAACTTAATTGATTTTGTCACTTTTAGTCCCTGAACTTGGTGTTTCCTTCATTTCATGCTAGAACATGGTGTTTTGTTATGATTTTAAGTGTAAAACGTATATGTAAGTATATTCTTAGCATTGAGTATGTATGTATGAGTATTTGCATGAATGTAAACACATATTTAACGATTGAATGCATGTAAGACAAATATATATCAAGTATGAATTTTATTACGATCAAAGTCTCGAATTACAAGATTGGGAATAGAAGTACGAATACGATACGAATACAAGTTTCCGTAAATAGAAATATGATTACACTTTCTAATTAAGGAAAGTACGAAAAAGCGAGGCGTTATAGTACAGACATAATACGCCATAATACAAAACTATATGACAAGTAGAGACATAATACAATAATATGACATGTACAGACAATCTACACCCTAATACGGTACATACAGATAATAAACGTCACAATAGGACACATACGGACAATATACACCATAATACGACACATAACGACAAAATACGTCAATTAATATACGGTACGACGCATATAAATACAACATGAGACGTTAGAGTACAAGTGGATTCAAAAGAAAATTACATGTAATCATAGAATATGATACCGAATGCACCAGAACGATAAGTATAGAGCATATACTTCATAAAATGACACGTATTGACAAAATACGTCAAAATATGACATGTATACGCATCGAAAAGACAAAATCTTAAATTTAAATTTTTTGTATTTTACCCCTATACGGATCGTATAGGTCAAAACTCCGTCGTATAGTAGCATTATACGTATCATATAGACCTATACGATCCGTATATGGGGTCGTTTTATCAAAAACAAATCAGGGGTTATTTGATTATACGCTACCCTTATACGCATCGTATAAGGCTTCATATAATCAAAACTTTCAGGGGGTAAATATCATAATATGGCCAAACTCAAACACACATAAATACACACATATGGTGTGATTTATGCGGATTTTCGTACGTTTTTCCGTCGATATTCATCACACATACAGTATGTTATAAGCTTCATACTTCTTTAATACATGTATTCATTCAATTTTATACCATAGATAATGTTGATTTGTGTTGAATTTGGGGTTTGAAGGGTCTGTTTTTTGGGTTTTTTTTGTTGGTCGTCGAGTCAATACGATATGTATGGATCTATACGCATCGTATTGACTCAAAAAATTCAAAAAGTTCGTCCTCATTTGACCTATACGTATAAAATGTTATATATTTCTAAAATAATATAAAAAATGTTATATTTAAAAAAATATATAAAATGTTTTTCTTATAGATCGATATGGCTGATGCGGAGGGTGGACAAGGTCGGGGAGGAGCCGCCGAGTGGGGCCGAAGCAGAACCGTCGAGCGTAGCGCATGTCGTATCTAAGGCCATGGAAACTAACCTAGACAGGGAGTTGCAGTCAGAGACATACTTCCGACAGTCTAGATTTTTCATTGTAAGAGTCAGAAATTCTGACTCTATCTTCTCCACCTCATGAGGTGGGCAGTAAGTCTCCTTTACAAGGTCAACAAACTTAGACCATCCTAAGTTGTACAGGTGTACATTACTTGTAGATTGGACCATTGTCTTCCACTAAATCAGGGCTCACCCTTGAAGGACTGTGATACATACTTTACCACATCCTTATCAGCACAACCGCTGATATCCACTATCGTCTCCATTTCATCAAGCCATCTCAAGGCTTCTACTACTCCTTTTTCCCCATTGAAATCTCAGGGTTTACAGGAGACGAAGTATTTGTAGGTACGTCCGTCTTTAGACGAACGGGACCTATTAATAAATTCTAATTTCTTTGGTTCACTCTTCGCATTTGAAGAGTGAACAGAGCTCTCTTTATGAGCCGAGGATGGTGGAATAGACAAAGGTTTGGAGCAAGTAGCGCTCACTTCTTTAAATTTCTCCATGGCCTTTCCAACAGCTGCATCTATGCGAGCTTGGAAATCATCATTATTAATGGCTATGTTTTCAGCTTTGTTAGAGTTAGTATCTCGGTGGCTACTTTACGCCTCGTCCGAGTTAGCCATTCTTGAAGCTTTAGTTCTAAACACCAAATTAAACTTCTCTTAGACATGGTATTAATAACCATATTGGCTTTTAAATTTGATATATAAATTTGTTGCCTATTTAAACTAGTGTGAATAAAATCACAACTCTTAGGCTTAACATTACTATAAATGTTATCTATATTTGGCCTAGGTCTCAAAAGGACCATCAAAGGCAAATTACAATTTGGATGTCCATCTATATTATTAGACAGTGGATCGTAATGTCACAGCTGTCATTGTCATTAAACAATTATAAATATCGGCCTGTCACTAATGGACATAAAATACGGCACATTGGTCTGTCACTAATGGACATAAAATATACGGCACATTGGCCTGTCACTAATGGACATAAAATACAGAACATTGGCCTGTCACTAATGGACACGAAATTACGCCACATTGGCATGTCACTAATGGACATAAAAATATGGCACATGGCCCGTCACTAATGGACATAGTTTTGGACAGAGGGTTACATTAACCACAACTACCATTGTCATAATTGACAATATAATATTGCTCAAAGGCAAATCATCACTAATGGATGTTTAATCATGGCCCGTAGGCACTACATCACTAATGGATGTTAAATTATGGCCCAGGCACTACATCACTAATGGATGTTTAATTATGGCCCGTAGGCACTACATCACTAATGGATGTCAATTATCATAACATTGATGATATTAGCCGGGATCATATTGATCACATAGGCTATATAATAGGTTTTCGGACGTAGTCCATCACCTAGACGGTTAGTGTGGTTCCTCAAGTCACACTACCAGGAGTATGAACATTACTTGAATGTTAACATAGGAGTATTTTAATGGTCAATTAATAGTCATGGTTGCATTGACCTTAACGACTTGGAGGCTTGAACATAGTCCACCACCTCTGGATAGAAATATAACTCTCCTTAACTATCATGATAGAAGGCTATTCATCCTTAACTATCATTTATAAGCTGTCCAATTAATGTGGTATGTGCCACTTGGCTAATTAAAATCATTAAGATCTTTTGGAATTATATAGCAAAGCATACATTTCGAGTAAAATCGAGACGTTCACTTGAAGAGGATGAATACATACATATATATATATAAAATTCCAAATTATTTCATTAAATGACAATAAGAAATTACAATACTAGAAATAAACAAATAAAACTAATTGTCCATGCAAGGACTAAAAAGAAATAACTTGTCCATGCAGGGACTAAAGAAATAACAATGTCCTCGCAGGGACTAAATATAATAATAGAACAGACTTCACTCATCATTATTCCCTTAACCAACTTGGAGAGCTTCTTGAAGAAATTATTCGTCTTGTACTCTGTTATCTCCGCTTGTTGTTGCATTTCCTTCATTCCTTCCAAGGCCTCGTTGATGGCCTCAAGTGGCGGTGGAGGTTGTGTTTGTGGTTGAGGTATAACAGGATACTGGTACCCATAATTTGGATATCCAGTAGGTGGATAAGCATGTGGGAAACGAGATGGGTAAAGTGCGTTATGCATGACCGCTAGCATATAAGGGTCATGCGATAGTGCCTGGTAATTTACCGGCGTAGATGGGTTAAAAGGATCATATCCAGATATATCCGGATATGTGGGAATAGGGTTATTAAAACCCGATGGTGGTGGTTGAACCACAGGTAGTGGTGTTGGTTCCACCACAGGTGAAGCATTGGAGGGTCCACCCATTTGTGGGTCCTCGTGAATGGTAGGGAAGGTTTTTGGGCAAAGGTGGCAGTGAACCCGACCGTTGACCCGCACGTACCGACATACATGCTCCACGTTTCCTCCTTGGCGGCTCAGGTGGTGGTTGAAGTTGTTCCGCCGATTCCATATGAACATCTTCTTATATAGGAGGTGTTGGGGGGTGATGGGAAGGAGTGTTAGCAAAAGTGAATTGGTTCCAATATTGGTCCCATTCATTAGGACCTTGGTATGGCGATCCGGCGTAAGAGTTTGAATTGCTAGAGATTTTGATGGGATGTGCGTGCGATCCTGACTGCGTCATTTCTGGATCGGAGTCCTCGTCCATGGGATTGGGTTGATCCAACTGATTTTGATCAGTTGGGGGTGTGTTGAAGTAGTGGTTAGGGTTAAACTCATCATGATATGAATGATGAGAGTGGTGTGAATGGTGAGAGTGGTACAAGTGGTATGAGCGTTGTGTATGAGTAGGTGAACGTTGCGCTAGTGGCCATTAATCCCCCGAATCCTCATAAGGATTCGAGTGATGGGGTTGTGAAGGGATACGTCCAAATGGTCCTCTCCTCATAGGTCCTTTACCTCTTCCTCGTACTCTTGGCGGCATTTTCCTATCAAAAATCAAATAAAAAACAATACTAATAACTTAATAATAAGATGAGTAATCCTAGGTCAAAGCCTAGAGTCGGAAATCTAAGGAATGTGCTTTTGTGTAAGTTTGAGATTAAACACAAGAGGGCTAGTGTTTAATTCTCTCAAACGTTGGCTCTGGTTCCAACCTGTCACACCTATGGATTTACAACCAAACACCGGTGGGCCTGGGTAGGGAATATCATGATGTAAGTTGATATCATCATAGTCAATTAAACAGAGCACAGCGAAAGTCTTGGAGTTTAAATTACTATTACAAACCAAATGTTCAAAGTACGAAAAAATAATATACAGACGGCTTGTAACAGAAGATCCACAGGCGGATCGTAAAATGTACAAAAAGTGTATAACAGACTTTGGGCAGATATAAGGATTTGCAAGATCCTCTTATATCACTACCGAGCAGCTTCCAGCCTATTTCGTATTGTACCTGCAAGCTTAGTCTTTTGAAAATACGTCAGCTTTCGCTGGTAAATACACCTAACTCACTCATTTTGAAAACATTTGAAAATGGTTTTAAGTACACATGGCACGAAAAATCTTTTATAACTTGGGAAAGTCAGCCTTGTAACCTTGTTAACAGATTCACATGTTTGTCCTTACATACGGGGCCCAGTACAGAGACCGAGACATGATTAACGTACACACCACTTAAAAACTCACGAAGGATTTATCCCCAACTAGTGGGTAAAAATAATTTAGCATGAGCATCTGTCAGGTGTATGACTACACCCCACGCTTTGGTCGTGGCCATTATCTAATGTAATGAGCCGAAGATATCTAGGACACGGTAGTTAACCCCCAATGTTTAAGTTATCAAACAAAACTGATTAAAATGGAATATGCGGATTTACTAGCCACAGTCCGGCATTCGATTGATCCCATTTTCGACCAAGCGGTAATAGTTTACCGTAACCCAAGCCCGTATAAGGAAAATAAGTCGAGAGTATTTACCTGAGCTAGTCTTGATTAAAAATGCAAGATTTAATATCTCAGCCGTATCCAAAATGAACTAAGTGCAAATAGCATTTACCATAAGGCTCTAGTTTGTTTATGGCACAAGCTAACCAATTAAATGCTAATGGTCTTAATTAAGTCATAGAGTTAGACCGACTTAGCGTACAGGATCAAAACGGTATAATACGCTAGATTAAGCGAGACCGGATAGAATGTATTTTAAACCCGACAAGTACTATGACTTGTATAATATGAGTAAACCATAATCATTCTGGATTTTTGAGACTAAAATGATAAGGTTAAACCCGTTTCGGTAAATTTCCGTAAACTAGTTACATATACTTAACCGTGTGCATATAAGCGATATCGGGTAACCGGATAAGTCATGGACAAGTTCTATATGAAATTATATTTTAAATAAGTTGTAATATCAGTAGGATATCAACTTACATGCCCGTTAAGGTTTTAAAGTGAAATTATGCCTCATAAGGGTGTTTTGGTAATTATAAACCATATAAAAGGAACTTGAGTGTATTTTGATGTTATGATCATAAGTATTCTGGAAAAATAATTTATTTATGATATATTATCAGTAAGAACATGATTATATGTATAATTTATCATTTATGACCAAACTATGCACCGTAGGGGCATTTTGGTCATTTACACATAGTTTTATAATTTATTTGGGATTCTAAGTTTATATCATGTACCTGCTGTAAAATATTTTAAATAAGTTTTAAAATCAGTAGGTAACAAGTCTTGGTTGATTAATATGGTTTAAAACCATACTATGCGCCGAAACGGCGTTTATGTCGTAAAATGACGATTTGTGCGAAGTTTAATGAATACTGATGCTAAGATCAGGTTTATATGTTTTAGATATGTTATTTGATATAACATATCAGTAGGTAAAAAAATTGATATGAAAAGTATGATTAAAACCATTTTATGAGCCGTAAGGGCGTTATCGTCATTTATCGACACAATACAAGAACTGTACGTAAACTTAGTATACAACCTGATTTAACATCCCAAATAATTCTACTTATGATATTACATTAGTAGGTAGTTAATTTTCAAGTTCGTTATCGTTTAATACCTTCTTTTATGAAAAAGGAGCATTTTAGTCAAAATGGCATAATAACGGAACTTCTGCATAAACTCAGATTTTGATTATGATCATGTAATATAACCTTAGAGGGTTATGCTACATTATATTACGATCATAATGCAACTTTAGTTCAGTAGCTTGCTAATCTAAATCGGGTCAGAATCGAAAGTAAAAACAGAAGTCAAACCTTGCGACTTTCGGTTGTGAACCGACCCTAGAACTGAAATTGACGAGCCGAACATGTTCTTACATGTTCTAATAATTATTACCAACTTGTTTAAGTGCCAAAACATGTTTCATAACATATATAAGCTCAGATTATAATACTTCCAAAAATAGACTGTTTGAATTTTTAATATTAAAATTTTGACCCGTCAATTGGTTTAGCAAACGTGATCTTTAGAAGGTGCCCTTTATAGGGATTAACACCTACCTTATTACGATCACTTAGTCATGTTCGTTACGAACAATGGCTAGACCATAGTGGTCTTAATCGAAAGTCAAGGCATTTTCCGTAAAACGCATGACTTTTGGCTATAAAAGCCTATAAACGCAATGCAAGAGAAAGGAACACTTACAAGTGATTCCTAGGATGAAATAGAACTAAGTTGGAAGTTCCTTTTAGTTAGGAACTTCCAGAGGAGGGAGATAGAATGATAAATGAGAAAGGTGCAAGTTCAAGTGGTAAACCTTTGCACCTATTTATAGTTGGGGAGCTTGAAGGAGGTGATGCCAGGTGTTAGGGAGTGTTAGAGGGAGCTTACAAGTGTCCTAAAATGTGGCATAGCAGTTTGGAAGTCCCTAGTTTCGAATCAAATGGTTTTTGGCAACATGTGTGGAGGCCAAGCAAAATTTTCTGCAGACACAGGCCTCTGGCTGGCCGCGAGAGACCAGGCCAGTGTCTCACGCGCCCCGCGAGCGCCTCATGGGAACTTTCCAAATTTGTCATATTTAGCCCCTCAACTTATTAAACCTCTTAAAACACCTTTATAGCATATTTAGCCCTCCGTAGCCAATATTTGGCGTACCCGGGAATATGCCCGGACATTGTCAAGCTCTCGGTTTGTTAAAAGGTCACTCAGAGGTTTAAATTAACTTGTTGACACTTTTAACCCCTCCATTGTCCAACTTTAACATATTTATAGAATTAATCCCTCTCGTCCAACAGGTGGCTCATATGAGAGTTAGGACTTCATAAAAAGGATCACTTAGAGGCTAAGTATAAGCATGTTAACTCTGATGGTCACTCAGAGGCTAAGCATGTTGACACTAATGGTCACTCCGAGGCTAAGTTTAAGCATGTTGACACTAATGGTCACTCAGAGGCTTGATTTAAGCATGTTGACATCAATGGTCACTCAGAGGCTTGATTTAAGCATGTTGACACTAATGGTCACTTAGAGGCTAAGTTTATGCATGTTGACATCAGAGGGTCACTCAGAGGCTTAGTTTGAGCATGTTGACACATTTACTCCTTATTAGTCTTTAATAGACTTAATATAAAAAGTAATGGCACGTGTCACTATATTATTGGACACGGTTTTACGAGGTGTGACAAAAGATTGTTCAAGTTGGCGTACCTGCCATTATACATAATGATGATCATAGATTTTTTATCGTCGTTCGTGTTCACCCTGAGACCAATCGATCGGCCTAAGGAGGCGGGGGACCCTGAGCACCCGTGGATCGAGGTAGGTTTCCGATTGGTGACAGAGACACATGAGATGTCTTTGAAGGAGTTTGTTGTGTAACTGGCTTCCATACGTTGATGGAGACGGGCACCCAACTCTACACTGACGCAGTGCACGAGGTGCCAGATCGACACTCGTCAGATTTTAGAGAGTGATCGGTCAGGATCCCTTTCGAAGGCTAGGGTATCTACTATTACAGAACCCATGTAAAGCTACATGCACAGCTTATCGCCACATCTATTGCACCACATGAGCAGAGTCACGAGTGATAGAAACAGGGGGATCTTTTTTATATGTATTGTCTGTTGTGGAGGGTGTCATGCGCCGTTGATTATTGCCTCGCCGAGTGCTTTGCAGCGGCGCACCACCGGCAGAACTCGTCGTTGTTGTATAGGGCGTACATCATCCACATTCCCCACTCATTGGGCCTCGTTCCTCATCAGGACCCCTGTTCATCACCTGGGGCATGATCAAGCCGACCAGATTGAGGCGCTAGACACTGTAGACATGCATATTATGCACGACTTTTCTAGTCTCGACCTTCACTTTCGCAACCGCTGCCGGATGATCTACTAGAGGAGGAGGAGCCTGCCATGGCAGCTGGTGATGCTGATGACAAGGATCACGATCACGATGAGCCACCGGTCACTCAGCCGAGCTGAGAGCTCACCACTGCCACCGTATCCGCAGCCGCATGGGTGCCTCAGTACCCCCAGCACGTCCTGTACTTTTAGATTCTACTGGCTGTCGTGCTTGCATTAGAGCGGATGGAGGGGTAGTTAGAGGCGCGAATGGTCACCCACCACGCCCGTACTAAGGCCCTTTTGATGCGGGTGATCCAGGGCGATATAGAGGCAGTTCTCGATAGGGGTCGACACCCGTACCGATGTCGTCGATGCCGCCATACCCTGAACAGGATTTGTAGTGATCTGGCACCACTCAGGATTCAGGGCCGTCAGGCACCACTCATGATCCAGATCAAACGGTTTAGTATAGTTTGTTGTCATTTCTAGTACTTTTACCTTTCTATATATTTTGGATTTTCTCATGCGTAAACAAACTTATTATATAGTTAAATTTGTAGTTTCAGTGTACTTATATCTGTGATGTTTATTTACAGTGTTTTGATTGGTTTGTTGGTTACATATAATTTATTATACGATATGACATGTCACGAAACGGTACGATACGTCAAGTTACAATATGATGCAACACGATACGGTACGATATGTCACGATACGATACAACACGTCAACATAAAATATAATACAAAATACAAATACAATACGATACGATACGTCACGTTAAAAATGTAATACAAAATATAAAACACAAAAATAACCAAAAATAAATACCAACATACACCCAAAAACATCAAACTTAAAACTAAAAAAATACCTGGTCTTTATATGACTATTATAGGGCTATACGAGTCGTATAAGACCAGTCGTCAGACAAAGACCAACCCTATTAGTCTGCCATGTCTAAAATTAACCTTATATGGCCCGTATAGGGCTATACGACTTGTATTGAAAAGGTAAACTGTACAAACATATTTCAGGGTGTGCCAAAAAATAAGCCATGCATAGATATCGACGGTTATAGTTATTCGAGTGAATAGTGGCTAGTAACGCGTTTGGCTTTGGCTAAAAACTTGGTTTAAGTTGGCTCGAGTTAAACCGGATTAACTATTGAGCCCGTTGATTTGGACGGATTCTTATAGTTGATGTGTAGTTGATCTTTGTTGAACATAATTAGTTAGTAATGTTTGAGTAAAAGAAGCAAAAATAAAGAAGTAGCACTAACATTAGCATAATAAAAATGGAATAATAGATTTTAATAATCCAAACAATTTGTCGTCCCACAACTACAAACATAATAACCAATGATGGTTCCACCTTTTGACCTATTGTCCACCGACAGACCTAATCTAACGGAGGTCTAACCCAGTTAATTTTTTGGTGACATGGACACTAACATGACACAAACTTTTGTTATTTGATGAGGTGAATGCTTATGTGGCACTATCATCACCACCCCACCCCACCCCTACCTCCACTCACCACCACCACCATTAGCCATCACCACCACTACCCACCATCAGCCGCCACCACCACTACCTCATCCTCATTCTTCACCATCACCCATCACCCACAACACCTCAAACCCACACAATCACCACTAATAACCAAACACACTATAAACACGTGCTTCTATCACTATCCACCTGCGACAACCTAAGAACGTAAAGATAGATAGACAAGAGAAGTGGGCTGCTTATGCATTTTAATTGTGGTGGTTGGTGTTTGTAGAGGGGGTGATGTTGTCAGGTTGCAGGTGGCGAATGGTGGTGGCGAATGGTGGTGGTGAGGTGGTGGTGGTGGCTGAGGGTGGTGGAGGTGAGATGGTGATGAGAGTGCCACATAAGAAGCCCCCTTATCAAATAACAAAGATTTGTGTCACGTCAGTGTCCACATCACCAAAAAACTAACAAAGTTAGGCCTCAGTTAGAAATGGTCCACTGATGGACAACATGTTAAAAGATGGGACCATAAGTAGTTATTTTTGTAGTTAGGACTATTATCGACTAATGACAAATAGTTGAGATTATTAAAATCCTTTATTCTATTGTATGTCTGAACTTAGGAACTTAACAAAGATGGTTGTTATTGAAACTTCTTTTAGTATTGAAAGGAACTTCGATGTTCTTTTCCAAAGAGATGCTTGTGACCTAAGTTGTTTGACTAAGAAAGATGGTTGATTACAAAACAATTCTAAATGACGAGCCAACTAGTTGAACTACGAGTTGGCTCCACTTAAAAGTTGGGTTCAGATACAGATACACATATTGAATCAAGTTGGTTGGACTCGTATAACTATTGCATCGAGCCCGAATTGGTATTTGGCCCGTCTCGTAAGCTACAACTACAAGTTTTGAACTCCTCCCCTTCCCTTCCTCTCTTTTGAAATGTCAAACTAGTCTT